>JAPWDM010000014.1:9615500-10943500 GCA_035578155.1 Brachynemurus nebulosus | reverse complement strand
AGTTAGTGGTATATAAAAATAATATGTTACTATTGTTATTAAAATCTGTAACTTTGACTTACAGACAACACACAACCTAAACTGTTGGGTTTAGAAGGACGAAATTAAGCACAGGAGTTATGAAAATTGGCATTTAGGCTTCTATTACTAAATAAAAGTCAGTTGTGTAAACGTTTCTGGAAATTTATTTCCTAAGGGGTTAAAACAGAAAAAGAAAGTTCGTATGGGAAATTCGAAATTTTTGAAGTTAGAAACGTGGATATTGATTTAGACTTTTGAAAAACATTAAAAGTGAGCAGAAAGTGAGTACCTAATAAGAAGACATTGTCGATGGGAAATCCCATCAGGCATACGGCAACAAAATAATATAATGGAGAGATAAAAGACACTTTGAGACAAGAAACAGGTTAGCAGCAATCTTGAGACTTCCGAAGTTGTCAAAATGTATGGCAAAGAATAAAATAGATTAGAATTCTCTTCATTGGTTAAAAATTGCATTTTCACACAATTTCTGGTTTCCAATTTCTTTAATCCATCTCTATACAAAAACTATCCATATTTTTATAACCGACACAAAACATGAATTTTCTTCAAAATTACCTACGAAACTCATATTTCTTGCAATCGGTATTTGCATGTATGACGAATATAAATAACACCAAATAATTTTTATATAATATATGGGCCACGGCAGATAGACTATACCCCCCCCCCCCTCACTGTATTTTGATAAATCGTGACAATTGGACGTGAAAATTGGGTTGGACAAACTGTTGGAGTTTGAGGTTGAATGGGAACAACTGAACGAAAATATTTCATAACTGGAAAAAAAACGTCTGGAAACGCTTGTAGACACCATATCCACGATATGAGCTATGACAAGCCTGGTAGTGAGGTAGTATAATATGTGCGACTGCTAGAAATATAATATATGAACATATTATATATTGTGTTATGGCGTTGTCTTTTCACGCCATGTGTGAATTTTACACGACCATTACACATTTTATAGTTACAATTCACGACATCGCATAATATTTAGAGGTGATTAAGAAAAGTGTGACTATTTACAGTATGGTAATGAATAAATCTGTTTTGGTCTTGCAAGAATGAGACCAAGAACAATACAGGCTATGCAAACAAGGGAAATAATAATTTTGAAAACTTTGCAAAAATGCCCATCTTATACACGGAGAGAAAAATCATATAATTTTTGTAGATAAAATTTCAGAAAAATTACCATGCTCTCTTATAATGCGTGCGCGATCGACGACCAAAATAAAAAATATGTGCTAGCATGGTAAAATTTAATGTGCTAACACAACTTTTATCACACTCTTATGCATATATGTTATAGTTTAATTCTTGTTGTCGTACTCTTTCATTTGCGCATCTGACCCGCAACCTTATGTTGCTTGGGCGGTACCTGTAAAAACTTCGAAACTGTAAGATCTTTATGATGTAAACAAAAATGATTGCCAACAATATATTCTAATACTAAAGATAGTAAAGTAACAAAATGATGAATTAAACGGTGACATCCCTGTCCTCTAACACAGTGTAATGAATACTGCTTGCTGCTGTCTAATAGATCAAGGTGCTTGGTTCGACCCGTCCGACCAAGTTGGTCGTCCAAACCTATGGTTGGCTATGTGACTTGCTATGAGTGAGGTACATTTCAACAGCGTTCACAACAAACGCAACCTTCTTTCTATTTTTTTCTTTCTACTATTAGCAGATAGCATTTCAAATATTATAATACAGCATGGTAATTTTTGTAAGAAAAACAATTAAAAAATATTTTTTTGTCGGCAATGGAACTTTTTATTGTGCTGTTTTACAAATTTTACGGAACTAATAATTACGGAAACAATATTCTATCCTTTAAATTTTCTATGATTAATTATAATTTTTATATTTTTACCGTACAAAATTGAATACAGTCGTGCCTCAACTTATTGACAATTTAAGTTATTGACGATGATCGTAGTTTACCTTAAGTTATAGACAAATCATATGTATGTACCCAAGGTCATACGTGCTGTGTCGTAGTGTGGCAGTGCGTACATATAGATGGTTTGTCTATAACTTGAGGTAAACTACGATCATTGTCAATAAGTTAAATTGTCAATAAGTTGAGGGACGACGGTATGTTCGCCTTTTACACGTCGATTGTAGTGCTGAGCACAGTAATTTTTATATGAATTTTCTCTCCGTGTAACAATTGAAGTCTGTCTTGCTCTTTTGTAGTATTTTTAAGCAAGGACAATGTCAAGAGCGACGCAAGATCGAACTTTATAACACCAAGAGTAACAGTAAAATTATATATGTGACAGCAAAATTACGGTCAAGTTTCTCAGTGCAAAAATAAGATCAAATCATGACTAGGAAGAAGTGGGGCAAGGCGAGGGCTGAGCATTCACTAGGTCGGAAACGCGGCGCGGTGCAGTTCCGCGCATCGAATAAATGCAGGTGCGTCCACTAGAGCGGCGCGGTACCGCCCCGGAGATCTTATTGATGTAAGAACCGCACCGCACCGCTTTTCCGACCTAGTGGACCCTCAGCATAAAAGTTAGAAAAAAAAAATAATAGACCCTTAATATTTTTATAAAATATTTAAGTACAAAAAATTTCATTCCTCCCCGTCCTGCAAGGGCGTTCATATTCGGGGGCAAGGAAGGGTCGCGGCCCCTTAACTGTTAGGGAAAAGTTCTTTTTTTCTTTAACGTAGCTTAGTATTTTAGCACCAGAATAAAGTTTTACAATGCGGTTGAAATTGGAACATTTTATGGCTACTTACAAATCACCATTCATCATCCAAAGTATTAAAAATATTCTTTACTCCCAGTTCTAGCCCCCCTCCCCCCCTAACAATTATCATATGGGTGCTCTTACCGTCCTGTCTGTCCTACGTATGTGAAAAGTCGTGATATCCAACAGGATAAGACATTTTGTATATAGATTCTAACTATTCGGCACAGGAAAACACAATTCTTTAATAAGAAAATAAATAAACAAATTATTATTAAAAATCAACTGAAGTTCATGCAGTTATGTTGATGTTATGGTCAAACCTGTTGGTATAATAGTTCTCTCATGATAGTTTAATAGTGACTATCGTCGTGTAAACAAGCTTTAAATGATGCAGCCAAACAAAATGTCACGAGAATGCTGAGAAGGAAGAATTTTTTTTAAAGGATATACGTTAAATATCTCACACAGATTATTTTCCCATGCGTTGGCAGGACCCGCTTCAAGGGGGGGGGGGCAACCCGGGCATTTGCTCGGGGCGACAAATTTTAAGGGCGGAAATTTTGTAAATTTTTGTAAAAAGAGGATGGCAATTTTACAAGTGACGACTAAAAAAGAGATTTGCCCGGGGCGGGAAATGCAAAGGGCGGTAATTTTGTAAAAAGGGGCAGCATTTTACAGCTGACGAGCAAAAAAACAAATATCCCTATCGCAGCATCCTGCATAAAATAGTGAATTTCCTTTTATAAAAGTTAGCTTTTTTATAAAAGTTAGAATTATTCCCTTTTACCCGGGGCGGCGTAAACACTAGAGCGGGCGCTGGCATTGGATATAACTTGTATTATATAGGACGAATCCTATTATTAGGTTAGCCGTTACGGTGTAAAAGGACGTTCATGGTTCAAAACTTTCAGTAGTTGAGTCCACAGTTCTTTTGTATGAAACATTTCTACAGGATCAGAATGAAATTAATGCACTTAAAACGTTTTAAATGTTGCAGACCTGTCTCTTATTTAAGATGATTATTTATGACAGTAAAAAAGGGATAATGTAATTCTATTCCAATTATTTAAATATTCTTTCTTGGAAAATTCAAAAAATTTTATTTTCCTAATAAATTAGCTTTGTTAGAAAATAATTTCACGACTTTTATAACCATCCTGTGTAGTACAATATGTTGGAATATATAATATGTGCAGAGACACTATTGTTATTACATATATTATATAGTACGTACGTGGTGAAAATCCCACCTCAAATTTTCACCGACATTATTGACATGAGTAACGACACGAGAGGAAAATGACATGTTTCCAGTAAAATGATATTTCCATATACTATCATCATATATGATGTACTCGTTATGTAGAAAAGCTTCAATTTTCTATTAGGTATGATTTAAGAAAATTGAACTGAAAATTGACAGTTTTCCACATGTGACAGACACTGACGAAATAATTTCTTTATTAACCCAACAATAGTCTAGAGATACCTACCTACCTACTAAACCACCAGATATTTTGTGTTTATGTGGCAAACAAGAAAACCCTATTTAAGATTTCTAATTACACTTAACTTTAATATTTGTTATAGGAATTAACTTAAGTAGGTATTTAACAAACGACACAAAAAAAAATGAAAGATGTGTGTGACAAAGGAGTACCGAAAAAAAGAACTAACGCCCCGAAAATATTAAAATACAAATAAAGACAATGAAATGTAAATATTTAAAGGATATTAATGTGTTAGCTGTGTTCAGTAGTGTTCATAGCATTCGCATCAGTGTGTACTTTTTTTGTCAGTAGATGTACACTCCGTGTTCATTAAATTAGGCCTACGATATTTTGTTACACAGGTATATTTAAATTTTTTTATAGTAACAAGAAGCTTATTGTTTTTCATTCTCTAATCTGTTATTCATAGATAAGTCTTATAAAAAAAACAATTTATAGAAGCTTCATATGTGAAAAATTTTGAAATCAAAACCAGAGCCGTGGAGCGAAATGGCGAGCCTCAGGAATTATGACCACATTTTTAACTGTTAAGTTATGACAAAAAAGTAATCTTTGACTGATTTAGTCGTAGTTATCGATTTTGAGAGTAGTAGATAATAATTAACCCGGCGTGTGTACACTGGGTCTTTCAAGGAATAGTCGAAATTTAAGACTCAAATTTCTCTCTCATGAATAAAGCGCGGGCTTTGGCTACCCTCCGTAAAAAATCTAGTTAGTAGTGGGGACTCAAGGTCCAATGGATGCCCAGGTCTGGCGATTGACTTGCTGATGCGAGCGAGTGAAAGTCTCATCCGTTCCCTAAAAGGGTCAGTGTACACACGGCGTCAGTATTTTCGCATGTAAGTGAATGGTGTTATTTTTATTTTTGTCGTAGTTTTTCAGTTTTTTAAACCTAAAATAAATTACTGTATACCGTTATAATTCATTGATGGATCTACCTTAGATGACATGGATAACGTGCACAGCAATGGAATCGCGACTTTATTTTTTCATTTTTTTTTTTTATTTTTTTATATAAAACAAAATTTTGCTCCATTTTTTTTTCTTTACTTTCTTGCTTTTTCTGTTTTTTCTATTATTATTTAATTTCTTTTATATTTTCAATAATAAAAACTCATTTTGTGCCAAATAATTACTGTCCCGTTTATTATGACTTGCCTGTAAATATTCCCCATTTTCAGGTGCTTAAATAATTCAACTTTTTAGAGCCAATGCCAAAAAAATTATATTCATTTGAAAGCTCATAGCATAAGCTATAAAAGCCTAAAACCATTTGTTTTAATATTCCTTCATTGTAGAGTTAGGAATTTTTTTACAAAATTTTATTTTTCATGCTTTTTGGACTACTGGTCGATTTTTATTAATAACAGTTTTAAACTTTTGACTCTGGAAACTGCTGGGCCATGCAATAGTAACTCAGAATTTTTTGAGATTTTTTGGAAGCCTAGAAAACTTTGAAGACACGACCGTTCCCTGAAAGACCTAGTGTACACACCGTTTTCTTGAAAATATAGTGTACACACGCCGGGTTAATTATTCAGAAACTATTATGTTTATAAGTAATAAACTTGGTGACGTATATTTACATACTTAATGACATATTGCTTTACTATTACTGAAAAACAAAATATGTATTATTTGATGGGCAATAAAAGGCTGCAATATGATCTCTTATTTTTAAGGGAAAATCAGGAGCATGACCTTTTAAGGGAATAAAAAGCGAATCTACTTTTGGAAAACTGTTGAACTGAACAGATCAAAGTTTTATTAAAATTGTCTTGTATTTAAATTTAAAATTTTTTCTACTTGAGGTAAATGTCTTATTATTAATTTAAACGTTATGTTACGAATTTATCCAATTGTAATCAGGGTTCATGGAAGTTGTCCCGAAAATTTATTTGGCGGTTCTTGTCCGGCGACAAGACGACAAAAACATGTAACTTAATGTCACGAAAACACTTGTGCGTTACGCATCTCATGGGACGCATCTGTTGTTACGTACAAAATTCTCTACCATTAAAATACAATGGTCCTAACTTATTGACAACGAAGTGTACTCAATTAAAACTTTTTCTTCTATGTGTGTACTGTTTTACACGTAAATGCTTCCACATAAAAATTACAAAAAGGGCCACTATATAATTCGTTTTTATCTGTCTGGCGGATAATTCTTTTTTCGGTAAATGCATTTTTTTGGCAAATTTCTTTTTGTTCTTTACGTGGGAAGTAGTATTAAGATCTTTTTAGTTCAATATACGGTTGAAAAATTTTGCTTGAATTGATAGGTTTTTTGTGCAAAAATAATAACACCTGAATAATAATGGTTAACCTAGCCCACCAAAAAAATTGTTTTGATTTTAAGATACGAAATGCTAACGGGTTTTTGCAAATTTTCTTTCTCTAATGAATAGAAAATTTTTTATGGCAACAAAGAGACAAGAAAAGTGTTTTTGATTAGAATTTACAAGACAAATTATCCTGAATGAATCCTGTCGTCCTTTTGTGTACAATTAAAAACAAAAACAGTCTGTCACATAGACTAAGTAAATAAATACACACAATAATGTATAAACGTCGCTGCTATACAGTATACAAACTAACTACATACTCCTTATACAGTTCTTATCAGTTGAAAATGATTTTATTTCTAAGTAAACAAACATAATAAATATACAGTGAGTAGAAAAAAGTTTGCTCACCCCCCACGAGTGGAATGAATGGCGCCCACCCATTCAAAAGAAATATTATATCTACATGCATGCATATACATATGATATATAATGTGTTTGAATGTTGGACATAATATATAGCATGTTCTGTAGAAGGAGGTATAGTTCTAGGTTGATTTTAAAATTAAGTTCTCATTGTGTGAAAGAAACGGCAAAGAGACCACAATTCCTTCTTTAAATAAACTAGGAAAACAGGAGATAAAACAAAATTGTAAAGCGGAATGATTTTTTCGATAATTTCAGAGAAATTTGTACTGTTTTACCAATCACGGAAAGGATAGTAACTGAATCTATGCTAAAGAGAAAAATTGCAAATACAAAGAGTCCTCAATGAAATTATTATGCAAAATTTTACGAAGAGGGCGAAGATAAACGCTATTACTTATAGCTGGAGAGCTGATGAAACCCAGGGTAAAACAATTTTGTAATGGTTGATACACGTATTAAATCCTCAATAAGGTCAGTAACAACACTAGTTAGGGCCACCTAGCACCGGTGCAAGTTATAGTAAAAAGGGGTAGATACTATCAGAGTTTTGTTAAGATTGAAAATTTGTCAGGATTAGTCTATGAAGTAGAAAAGTTAATACCATCAATCCAGGATCCTGACTAGATCTGTCTCAGGAGAATGAAGTCTGACTCTAATTTTCATAAATTATGTTAACTTTTTAACCGGCCTAGTTTTACGACAATAATGCAGATCGAATTTTACCTAATAACTTCTAGGAATTGCTGACTGAAAGTATTTCACCAGTCAGTGGTCTGACTGGTGGTATTCATTTTCCTACTCTGTAGACACTACATCCTGATAAATTTTCAACGTTTTTAAAACTCTTTAATGGTACTTATTTTAACTATAACTTCGAGGACTGGACTAACAAGTAAAGGTCCCGAGGCCGGACCTATCGATTTTGATAAAACTTAAGTATGTTGTAGAACACTAAAAACTAAGGGACACGTATTTTTTTTTATCTGCGGAAAAACGGTTTGAAGGGGTGAAATCGCCCTCCAAAAATTGGGGTAAAAATTTAATTTTTCAAATATCTCGAAAACAGTAAGAGATAGAGCAAGAGTTTAAATTGGCGATATTACTCTTTTTTAAAGAGCTATCTATTGATATGCAATTTGTTCAAATTACATCAACAGGGGTGGTTGCGGGTTAAAATTTGGGGGTTAATTTTGCAAAAAGGGGGTGAAAAATAAACAATATAAAAATTTTGTTTACAGATTTGAAATCTACGTCAAAAAATCTAATTGACCTATTTTTGCTCAATGCCCTAATATTAAGTCTAGGGGTAGTTAACTAGAGGGTGACTATGTCGAATAGTCGTACAATTTAGGTATTTCAAGAAGTTCTTCTTCATGGAAAATAGCTTAAGACAATTAGAATAACGTATAAACGAAATTCTCGAATTCAAAATTGAGTTTGAGCAACATTGCAGAGGGGGTGAGTCACCCTCTTAAATTACATACTAGTTTATATACACTAATTTTTGCTATTAACACACTGATAGTAGGTAAAATAATGTCACAATAAGTGGTTCTGAAGTTGGACTATCATATGTAAGGTCTTTATTAGGTTTGTTTTTTAATGGATATTATAGTTTTCCTTATCGAAAATTATCGATACCGAAAATTACATAACCTAACCTAAAATAACGAAACCTAATAAAAACCTTACATACGATAGTCTAACTTCAGAACCATCTATTGTGATATTATTACCCCCTGTCAGTGTGTTAATTGCAAAAATTAGTGTATGTAAACTCGTATGTAATTTAAGAGGGTGACTCACCCCCTCTGCAATGTTGCTCAAACTCAATTTTGAATTCGAGAATTTCTTTTCTACGTTATTCTAATTTTCTTAAGCTATTTTCCATGAAGAAGAACTTCTTGAAATACCCAAATTGTACGACTATTCGACATAGTCACCCTCTAGTTAACTACCCCTAGACTTAATATTAGGGCATTGAGCAAAAATAGGTCAATTAGATTTTTTGACGTAGATTTCAAATCTGTAAACAAAATTTTTATATTGTTTATTTTTCACCCCCTTTTTGCAAAATTAACCCCCAAATTTTAACCCCCAACCACCCCTGTTGATGTAATTTGAACAAATTGCATATCAATAGATAGCTCTTTAAAAAAGAGTAATATCGCCAATTTAAACTTTTGCTCTATCTCTTACTGTTTTCGAGATATTTGAAAAATTAAATTTTTACCCCAATTTTTGGAGGGCGATTTCACCCCTTCAAACAGTTTTTCCGCAGATAAAAAAAAATACGTGTCCCTTAGTTTTTAGTGTTCTACAACATATTTAAGTTTCATCAAAATCGATAGGTCCGGCCTCGGGACCTTTACTTGTAAGAATGTGAATTTTTGGGGAATAACTATCATCTAGAAAATCTAAAAGAAAGGAAAAAATAAAATAATTCACCACATTCTATCCGAGGTTCAACCCACGGTGCACTCAGTCCATTTCTTAAGAGCATTCATCGAGAACTTGCGAGAAGCCTAACTGATTTCAATAAAAAAGTACATATATGGGATTATTGCATGATATTCTCTTGAAGAATCGATGAGAGAGAACTGACCGGACTCCTCGAGTCAACAAAGAAATCTCATCAAATATTCTTGTTTGGTGCTTAAGCAATTATTTTACAAAGTCAAAATAAACTTGAATCTCAATCTTGCTATTTCAAATAAATATTCATTACATATATTTTGAATTAAAGTAAGAATTGAGTCAGTTTATCCAATGATTTGTATCTGCAGATTCAAAATTAACAAATTGCAACGATCTTGTCCAGAATTCTTTCGTCCTAAACACTCTGTATATTAAAAATACATATTACATTGTATATGTCCACTATTTACAAATACATACATTGTATAAAGCAAAACAAAATTATAAAAGTAAATAAAACTGCAGAAAATCTCACGAACTTTCCATCCATTTCGTCAACATTTTTAACAGTTAGTTCTTCATCCTCCGTGCACTTACTTACTTCTTCATATCTGACTGATGGGTTTGGATGGGTGTATTTATTTAACCCATATGCCCCATGGTTGATCATCACACGGTGACAACATAACCATCAAACCCATATATACATATCGACTGACTGAATCAACTGTCCCCTATACAATATAGTAGCCTAGCTAGCGTAGGTAAAGCAAGGCAACAAGATAAACAAAAAGTGATCACTCACTCTCTGTGACAGTCACACAGTTCGCGTCCGCTCCTTTTCAAAAAGATCAAAAAACTTTTAATCGAAAAGTTTCTTGGTAAACAAGAAGAACGGTGTAGAATGGAACGGAATGAAATACAAGTTAGTATATTTAGATACATAATATTGTACATAGATACAGGTTCTTTAATAAATATTCCACCATTAGTAGATACTAACAGTGGAAAACATTGATTCTTAATTTTATATGTATACTTTGGCTTAGACGTCGGCAAGCTTCTTTGGCTGTTGATCAAAATCAACGTGACTGCTACAAAGATGTTCCAGGTAAGTGGTATTCGCAAGTAAAGAACGTTAATATATTGTCAGAAAAATGAACAATATTATTCTTAAATCCAAAAAATATAAAGCTGATTTTCCTTTAAAGAAGAAAAACGGGTATTTAATTTGTGGAACTCTAATGGATCATAGGTTGTCGATGTTATCTTTTTGTTGTTTCGTTGTTTAATCAGTCTTTGATGTTATCCACTGAATTCATGACGCTATACTCATTCCTGTAAAGTTTATTTGAAATATTATCTCATTAACTGAAAATCACTACTGACTTGAAGATGATAACGAAACTTATAGTCAAACTTTTAGATCAGATGCATACATTCCAATTCTAACTGATTCGGACGTTCTTGCCGGTAACAATAAGAAAAGTTTGCGCTAGTAAATAACATTAATTTAATAAAGAAATATTGTTACCAAATGAAAATGATTTCATGCGATAGAAATACACGTAAGACAGCACAGCAGACAAGCTTGTAATATAGCTATCTCTTACAAGATCTACTACCTAATATATTGAAAAAGGATAATAAAAATTCTAATAACTTTGATAAATGATAAGATTTCATTTTTACATTCCAACTACCATGTGAGATTTTTGAGAGTTGCCATTTTTATTGCAATCAAATTTGTATGATAGAAATGGTACTGGAAAAGGTTCTTTTCTTGGATGTAATAGAAATGTAACCAACCAGAACACTATTGGTTGAAGTAGCCTCAAGTACATATGCATATTTTTACCGCCTAATTGATAAATTAAAAAAAAAATTAAAAATTAAACTTGGGTAAAAAATATTTTTTTGCTCATTTATGTTGTTAATTAAAGCATTAGATCAGTTTTATCGTAATATTAATATATAGTCTCATTTAAAAATCTATAAGTTTGCATCATAGCTCGAAAACCATAAGAGCTATAAAGCTCCTGACTATAGCAATCGGTTGCCCCGGTCGATACCTACAACTCTTATCTGAACAATTTTTTTGATTAACGGTTTGGCTATAATAAGAATGGCAACTCTCAAAAAACTCACACGGTATATGAATCATTCGCATTTTGTATAAATGCGAGTATACCTGCATCTTCAGATACGTAAACCGAGCGCCCGGACCGGTTAGAATCGAAACTTAAGTGGCCGTTCTGATCGGGGTAATTTGGTAAGCACTACGCAAAAGTCCTATTGTCTCTAACCTATTGTTAAGTATACTTATAAAGGCTGAATGAAGCCTGGAGCAAGCAAATCTTGCAACATGACATAAATACTACTGGTAAAAATATAAACTATATCTAAATATGTTATTAAACATATCAGATACAAGCCAAGGTTGTCAACCATCCAGTTTTCGACCGGATAGTCCGGTTATTACTAGCCCTGCAGGCGTGGCTAGATAGTAAATGTCTGGCTGTGGGACTTTTGGGACTTTTTTTTGGTTACAACATGGTTCGCACCATACCGTATGATAAAAAGTATCATAGTAAATTTTACTACAACATCCTATATAAAACCATAATTTAAAAAAATGTTCCTTTTACAGGGAATAAAGGTAGAAATACACAGCCCTTTTCACTTTGATTCTGTTTCCTTTTTAAAAAAAAAAAAAATATTTTAAATAGATATGTATCCTATAAAGAACTTTGTGTAAGTGAAAATTTTTTCACACTTTATGTTTCGAGGGAAATATATTTTCTTGCCTAACGGAAAGTGAAATGCTTTTAGTAAATTAATTTTCCATTCTCTATATGTAATTTTTAGATATCTCACTCAAAAAAATAATACAAGTAAATTTTTAAGACCTGTGAAAAAGTGATAAGACAAAATTCATACAATATAAATCACTCTAATATAATGTAGTTTGCTCAAACCATTGCTAAATATAATTTTCGATAAAACCATAAAAATAAAATGCATTATAATTATTATCAACATGAAAAACTGAAAATGGTTAAATAAAATCTGGAAATGATGAACACGTTTCACGACACCAACGAAAGCGCTATAAATATTAAAATGAAAAAAGAAAATATAAAAATAAAAACTCATTTTATAACTAATAATTTTCTAATAAAATTACACGAAAAATTTTTTCATTTTCTGATAAATTCCTATTTCTATTTCATTTCCTCTTCAATTATTTCATATAATGTTCTGTTTGTTGAAAATCCTAATGTAATTTTCGACAAAAAACGAACGACGAAAACTGAATGAAAATTTTAATGAAAACTTTAACGATTCGGTAGCGTGTGTACACTCGATTGACAGCAAGCGTCAGTTCCGAACGCCGCGAAAAAAAGCGTAGGTACGCGTGGGAGTTAACATGAATGATTCAAATAGATTAAACACGAAATTTGTTGTTTCGTAAATAAGAAAAATAGACGAGAACAAAAATTAGGGGGATTTTAATAAGTTTTTCCTAATATCATTTTAAATACCAATTTAATAATAGTCTTCTCGTGAAACTGTTCTTTTTTTAAATCTAAAAGTTTTCATGCAGTAATTAATTTTATAACTTAAAAATAAAACGATCACACACATAATAAAAAAACAATTCAAAACATTTTAAAATCCAAAAAAAAAAGAAAAAATTAATTCTTAATAACGTAACTTCATTTTTTCACTGTATAAAGTATATTGAAATTATACTCTATAAACAAAAATATATAGCTTACGACAATATTTTGAATGTGTTTAATTTTATCAAATGTTTGGACGTTGATTTTAGAACAAAATTTCTTTTGTGGTGAAAAAGTAAAATATTTGACGTACAGTACTTACAAAGCCGTGCTTATCACTGATATTATTTGTTAATTTTAATTTATGAAACGAAACCACTTTTTGCATCCATTGTTCGCCGGTTGACGGTGAGTCGGGGTGTATGTACATTCGTTTTGGCATTTCCGGATCCGCTTTACCAGCTACCATCCATCGGCTGTTCAAAAACAACAAATTAATTATTAGATTTATTAAAAATATTTATTTTAAAAATATAATTATTTTGCTCTAAATGAATCAGGAATTGAACCCGAGTTCTTTGTTTTTTGAATAAATTAGGTGAACTATAAGTTAGTGTATCAACTTGATAAACTGGTGACTCATCAGTGGCTGATACAACTTCTTATGTCAATTTGCTCAATTTGTAATTTACTTTACTTTTATTTTTGGTAACTGAATTAAAACCGTTTCTGCATTATTCGTATTGGTACACATTTGACTCCTAACTTTACACCAAAAGGAATTTTTCGAAGCCACCAGAAAATACTTTAAATACATTTAATTTAATGTCGAATATATTTAGTCACCAAAAAAATCTCAATTTTAAGAAATATCTACTGAAAATATTTCTTTTATTAATTAGGTACTGACGTAAACATTGGCACTCGCACCTGTCGTGCAAGTTAAAAGCTGCATCAGGTAGAACATATATTTACGTATACGTTTAATAGAAATCTACTAGCGTGCACATAATTTGTAGAATATACATTTCTATCGCAAATTAAACGTACACGTACATGTTATATCTGTTGCAACTTTTAATTTCACAATCAGAGACGCGTGCGTAATCTTTTTGTCGCCAATAAGAATTTGTGCATTTTCGGATTCTGGATTTTCAGTTACCAAAAATTGTAAAAACTTTTGAATTTAGAAAATGAGAACAGAATATGTCCTGTAAATAACAGACCATTATGGCCAATGGTTAAATATTCTCATTTCTTCCTTTTTAAATTCAAAAGTAAAATTAAACAAAAATAAATAAATCAAAAAATAATAAAAATATGGCATTTTTTGCGTCAAACATTTCCAAAAACAGTAAAATAAAGAAAAACTTAAAAAGTAATAGAAATGTGCGTACAGTATGATACAGAAATGTGTTTGAACAACTTTTCTGTGCCACACTGTATTTTGATAATTATTTTATGTAATACGTACCCGAAATATTTTTAATTGTCGCTGTTGAAAAAATGCCTTATTTTTTGAATAGCGCATGCTTCGTGCCTTTCACTATTTTTTTTTTCAATAAAAACAAAACTCGGGTTTGTTTTTAAAATTTTATTTATTTATGTTCTAAAACCTAATTCTGACAAAAGTATCCAGGACTAAATTTTGGATAATTTTTTTTTTTGGACAGTGTGTGTATTTGAATTGTCGCTAACCTGTTATGAAATTTATATCTGCATTCATCGGCTGCCACGATGTCCATAAGTAGAATGTATTTGGCTTTTTTGTCAAGACCCGATACACGCACTTTGTAGGCAGGAAACATGCGCCTGAAACAATGCATGGCCAACCGTTAACAAACAACAATGACTGACCGTACCTGTTATGAAATTTATAACGATAATCATCCGCGGCTACAATGTCCAATAGTAAGATATATTTAGCTTTTAAATCCAAGCCAGATACACGAAATTTCATTTGCGGAAACATTTGTCTGGAAAAGAGAAAACAATCATTACACTACCTGTATTGTGGTATTGGAAGGATATTTTAAGGGGGTTCTCTCGTGTGACGTTGTAAAAAAGCCAGAACTGAAATAAGAGCGGAGCAATCCACTTCGAAAAACTCCCAAGAGGAAGAGAAGGGAGTACTCTAATCATATAAATCATATTTCGAAAACGGTTTGACAGATTCACTTGAAATTTATAGGGTAGACGCACGGAGTGAACTGGAATCATCCAAAAATTCCGAGTATTTCTATTTTTTTTCGTAACAAAAAAGTTAAAAAAAAAATCACGAAATTTGAATTTGGGTAACTTCAAAAATGCATCACTGCTTGCATGAGGCAGAGTCAAAAGTTTAAAAACACATCAGACGCATCGCAACGAAAAATCAAAAATTCATTTTTGCATTTGATGCGTCAAAACAATGCATCAAGAAATTTGGTGATGCGTGTCATGCGCATAATGTAATATCACAGCTACTTACATTTAAAATATAGGTGGCTGTCGTGGCTAGAGTCTGGTAATGTGAATAAAGGATGATGCCAATGGTCCTATGACCATAATGGTTATAGGAATAATTCCGAAAAACTAAATGTTGAAAAAGATGAATTAGATTTACCTCTCATTAAAATTGTTTAAACTATCTGAATACATCTTGCACTTAAAATATGTAATATTTTTTATTCAAATAATTTCAATTTTTTCAATTTCAAGTAAGTTCAAGTTAAAATTCAAATATAATATATACAAGGGCTGTATTGCTGTATTATCTATAATCAAATCAAGCTATATTATCTATAGTCAAATTAGATGTTAAATGATGCCAATATCCCGTTCAAAAACATCTAATGTGCATCAAATTTCAAGAGAGCATCAGTATCGTATCATGTAGTATTAGACGCATCAGAAAGGTCATGATGCTGCATCGATGCGGTAAAGTTTATATTTTTGAAGTTACCCTTTTTTCAGAAGTCTGCCAAAAACCCAATTGTTAATATTTTCAAATGATTCTAGTTCACTCGATGCAATTAGGCTGACAGATTAAAACGCCGTTTTTTTTTCAGATAAGCTTTTACTAGCCGAAGCAGTGGAGGAAGTGAATGTCCTTTTTTAACGCGGGTGTACTTGGAGTGGTACAACTTACGTTCTAATGAAGATTTTTACTTGAAATTTGTTTTACATACTCTTGAAATAGTAATAAATAAGTGATAAAAACTCAACGTTCTATCTTGTCATTGGTCATCAAAAAAAATCCCAAAAAATGCTTCAAAAACAGACCGTCATACGGGCGAACCCCTTAATATAGATTTTATTTTTCATATGAAAATAATAGTAAATGATTTCTGATAATATTTAAAATTCCAGTTTTTTTTTTATTAAGGTTTATCCATAAGTGCCTATATATCAACCCCTATGTAGATTTCAGAAAATAAAAATGGGCCGTTCATTTTAAAAAATTTGAAAATTTGGTTTGTAATATTTAAAATTATAAATATTTCAAAAACACACGAGAACCCCTAAAACTTTCTGTAACACCGCCACTGTAACAATTTATAAAATATGATAATCCGGTATAAAAATTTCCACACTCATAATAATAATTCTTTAAAAGACCGGATTAACAGTGGTAGATGATAGTAGAGTGACATCTGTATTTATCTATGCATTATCACCATATTTTTGTATACGGTGCAATACAATATATGTATAAAATCGAATATAATACAGATAGATACACATTGGTGAATCCTCCCGGCTTTTATCCAAACCGTAGAGCCTATTATATCGATATCTTTTTCAAAAAAACAGAAGGGGCATAGTTAATCCTTAAACAACCAGTGTGAATAAAGTGGAGTGAATTGAAAATGAAGTTTTTGTGACGCTCTGGTAATACTTTCTCACTTTTGAATATTTATTGTAAGTAGTTAGTATAAAGCTATTTTTCATTTTTTGAATAATAATAAAGAATTTCATATTTTTTTTCCTATAATCGAGAGATTTTTATTTAACATACATTTTATGAAAGGAGGTATATATATATATATATATATATATATATATATATATATATATATATATATATATATATATATATGGAGTATCGTTGACACTATAAGTAGTTACTAAAAATGGTAATTACTGATAGTAAACATTCCTACCAATCATATGCAATTTTTAATCCTGTATTAATTCTTATTAATTCTGTTCTCACTCATAAAATTATAAATTTAATAAAACTGATTAAGTGCGTATCGGATACATATTTCCTTAGGGTTCCAAAATAAAATATAGCAGACCTGTGCCACGTACGTTTGCAGGCCGGATCTGGGCCTCATAACAATTTTCAAATTTTATTAAACCTGACCCTTAAAAACCTAAGAAAATAATTTATTTTGGATTGATTCATAGAAAGATTTCTCAACTACTGAAAAAAAAGTAAAAAAAAAAAATATTTTTTGCGATTCCGGAACTAAAAGAAATGATTTAGTCCTTCATAATAGGGAGTAAAGTGCCACTTTTAGTCTTAGGGGACTAAAAAATTCACTTGTAGTCCCAAGGGACTAAAAAATTATTTTACTCCCGCCTTTTAACCAATCATCAAGCACAGAGTTTACAGAAATTTAACTTAATTAGGGTTGCTAGGTAATTCAACATAATAAACAAATTCTTGTAGATAAAGATAAAGACAAACAATTCGATTGATTTATCCAAAGTATACTTGATGGAATATTATTTCATACAATGTGAACGACATTTAAGTAATTTTTTTGAATTTTTATAAATTTAAATTACTTGGAATTGCAAAAAATAGAACAAACACCACGGGACTAAAGTGTTTTCTTTCATCGCTCGTGTGATTTGTTGCCCTCGGGCCTTTACCGGCCCTCTGGCAACAAACTACACACTCGGGATTAAAACTCAACTCACACTTTGGTCCCTTGGTGTATAACATACTATTTTGCAATTTCGCGACTGAAGCATATGATTTAGTCCGTCATAATAGGAAATAAAATGTCACTGTTAGCTCCAAGGGACTAAAAATATTTTTGCTCCCGCTTTTAAACCAATCAACAAACAGAATTTACAGAGCATCACCAATTAGAAAGCGAAATTTAACTTAAATAGCGTTGCCAGGTATTTTAAAATAATAGACAAATTCAAAAGGTAGATAAAGAAAAACAGTTACAGTGGAACTCCAAGAAGAGCAACGAAAAGTTCCCTTGCCTCCTTGAGTTATAGTTCTTTGAATTCATAAAAAGTATATATTTTGACGTAAAATATATATTTTTTAGGCTGTCACAGGAACTCCAAGAACTGCAACTTAAGGAGGTAAGGGAACATTTCGTTGCACTTCTTGGAGTTCCACTGTATACTGTAATATAATTTCGTAGGTATAATTTTAGTGACATTGAAAATATTTTTTAATTTTAACGATTTTAAATTATTTGGAATTGCAAAAAATAATATATATATATATATATATATATATATATATATATATATATATATATATATATATATATATATATATATATACGTCATAAAGTGTTTCATTTGATACCTCGTGTGAATTGTTGCCCTGGGGCCGTTACAGGCTCTCTGGCAACAAACTTGACACTCGGGATCAAAGGTCACACTTTAGTGCCTTGATGTACAATCTACTATTTATTATTCAGAAATTTCTTTTTTGATACAAAGAAAACCAAATCGAAGAAATTAATCTTAAAACATAGGAATCGTTTTGAGAGTGTATCAAAGACACTTACCCAAAATGTTTAGGCCGCTATTACACTGTCATAGAAATATGTCAAAGATCTTCGATCAAATCTATGATCAAATTTTAAGAAGTAGGTTTAACTATGGTTACAAAAATAAATATTATAAAAGCTAGCTTATTATACACTATAATATTTCTTTGATTAAATTGAAACTTTGACATATATCTATGACAATGTAATAGCGGCCTTAAATATCCGTATACATATCCGTAAAAACGCTAACAGAAAATATGAGAATACGGCAGACGGACGGACATGAAATTACTAAAAGTTCGGAGACTTTCCTACTATTTTAAATCTTTTAGAAAATATTAAATAAAGATTGAATTTCAAAAGATCTAATTTACTCCTTGTGAATTTTCTCTCCGAAATATTTGTGTTTTTCTTATGCTTAGAGAGTATTTATACATCAATTTGTAAATATTTTTGTCATTCAGTGCCGTTTTGATAAAAATACGATGACAATGAATAATGATTTTTTTAACACAATCGTCAATCGTACACCAACACCTCTCTCTCCAGCCACTGCTTCATTGCCCATTAATATAATATAATAATATGAATACGGAATTCTTTTATGTGAAAATTGCATGTTTAGTATAAATTATAATATTTATATAACTACACAATCGCTTTAATTTTTTTTTTTTTTTTGTATTTTTTGTATTTTCTGTAAAAATGCTTATTAAAACATGATTTGTTGATTGAGAAAATTGATACATATTTAAAATCGTATTAAAATAGAAAAATGAATACTAACAATAAATATATATATATATATATATATATATATATATATATATATATATATATATATATATATATATATATATATATATATATATATATATATATATATATATATATATATATATATAGCGGGCTATTAAACGGATCATCAACAAAAATGGAAAAAAAGAATTGCTAATATACATTGGACAGCACATTAAAGTGATCACAGATCGAATATTGTATCATTATTATTGATTTACATAGTAAAGATTGGAGTATACATACATACGTTTTCGTTTGTCTAAATTTAAGTTTTTTCTTCCCTGTAAATTTAAAAGGAATTTTAAGATATTAATTTAAGTTATATTTAGAAGTCATACATATTATCCAGGTAAAATAAAAGTAACACAAAATATGAGTATAATTGTAGAGGTAAGGATTGAACAGACCGGTCCGACAGACCGTAGCACGACCGCAATTCAACTGAATTGTTGCGCTTGGCTACAAAGATTTAAAATTTCAGATTTGAAAATTAGACGTTAACACCAATTCGGTCAAACCATCGGAATACAACAACAAACGAAAAGCGATGACCTTGAAGTGTTTCTACGTGACTGACACAACAGCTTTGAAATTACATAGAAGGCCTATAAAAGACCTAAGTAAATTTTTAAATAAGCATTATTTTGTATCTATGTTTTGACAATATTAATATTATATACAAATATGAATATTTAAAAAATTTAAAGGACCGGTTAGACCAAGACGGTCATTTTGCGGGCTAAGTGGATGTTATATACCTAATTATATTGTACTTATGTACCTAATTGTATTTCTGAACACATTTAAAGTCAAGTGGATTTAAAATTCAACAAAGAAAAAGTAATATGTGTTTTAGTCAGTTTATCACCTTTTATCTCTTATATCAAGTATGCATTATAATTTCTTAATTACCCTTCCAGGCGCCCGTCACGGTCTGTCCTCACACTAATACTGACAGAACGTGGCAAACAGATTGTAAAAAGACTAAATTTATTTTGTTCAGTCATTTTTATGGTACACTTAAAATCTGACCGAATTTCTGACCGTCACTGATCGCATACGAAATCTGACCACACCAACTAGACCGGATTCGTGTGAACACGTACATTTAAACATAATATGTGTTTTGAATTGACCGTACGTTCAATCGTGTGTGTAATGATACGATCGACCGGATCAGTCTGTCCACACAATTTTAAAGTGGAATAATTTCATTCGTTCGCGCAGGAGGTAGAGTGGGTAAAATAACTCGACTCACTGACCTGTGGTTCATAAGCGACATGTATTTGTAAAAATGACTTAGATTAGACTGATACATTTTAAAATGCTTTTGTACGTTTAATTCACTTGATTTTCTGTTGAGTCTACCTAACGGTAGACAAAAAATTAAAATGAAAAATATTAAGAAATCAACCTGTATTAATACTTATCAGAAAAGGATCTAACATATTTTTTTCAAGGTGTTAAAAATCAATATTTTTATTTAGAAGTTAAAGATTACAAGAGTGTGAAAATTGATATCGTATATTATATAAGTTTCTTTGTACATGTACCATAAACTGTACGATAAGAGAACATTTTTCTGGAGCCTACGTTGATTATTATTACTCACGAGGACAAAATTTACGATACGAGTGGAATGAGCTTTTGAATTATGAACTCAGAGTGCATAATATAATATACAGAATGACTATAAAGCTCTAGCCATTTGTTCATTTGTCGGTGCCTCAACTATGGTCACACTGTGGTTTTAAATATTTGCAAGTATATCTGTCATTTAATTTAGTCACATTAGTGTGATAAAATCATTTTTTTTAAGAAAAATTTAATTTTTTTTATAAATAAAGGTTTGCTGTTGTATTTCAACGTGTAAGGCCAAAAGTTTAGATAAATATGACAAAGAAGGAAACTAGAATAAGTTGTCATTTGTAAGTACTGTAAAACCGTCTAGACCCGTACACTTTTCTACATTTTTTGATTAATTTTATATTTATCAAGTTTCCTTCATAGATATCACCAATAAAAGTATTACCATTAGAAAGAGTGTACATTATTTGTTATATCCCCTGACTCATTTGTTTCATTATAAGTAAAAATAAAAAAAATAAAAAATAATTAGTAAGTGTCCGGGTCTACACCCTAAATCGGTCTTGACCTGGACACTTACTTAAATAATGTAATAATATGCAAACTAACCTCTCCCGTCGGGTTTAGGACAGTGTTTTATATCGTCTGATGTCTTTGAACCTGTCAAAGAGTTCCAAATATTTTTTGAGAAAGGGGAGGGGGCAATGCATAGTATGCCTCTCTATGAAGCAAACATACGATATGACACCAGAAGGAGGCATAAACCGCGTAATTCTGGGGGGAATATTAACGTATGGATAGTGGGAGTTACAGTCGGTGCGAATCGCGGCCATAGTGTAATAAACTGATGTGTCCGGGTCTAAACGGATATACATATATAGCATGTATTTTTTATATATATACATCGAATATAACTTCAAACACCATTAAATGATGCGCGATAAAAGTCTGAACACATACATATCAAAACAAAAACAATATTACAATTATGACGAAAATTAGATGTCTAAGTTAGACACACATTTTATTTCTTTGAAAAACTGTAGGATAATAATCTTGTAAAATCAGATAGTAAAAGTTGAAATCCGTAGTTTTTATTGGTACAGCTATTTAGAGGATGTTTTTCTCTGTCCGATAGCGTCAAGAACAAATGTTTATTGTTGCAGGTTAATGTAGAAATTATTTACTTTGAAGATTGTTGCAAAGTGTCCGGGTTTAGACCCTCTGTCCGGGTCTAGACGGTCTTACGATAATAACATCATATTATATCATATAGCAATTATTATAATTCTGATATTGTTAGACGTCAAATTTCATATGACGACTATGTATTACGATCTTGACAAAGACATAAATACCGCTGTCGCAGCATTTAGCATAACATAGCGAATTTTCGTTTACAAAAAATAGTTTTTCTCGGAAACTAGTTGACACTGAATAATTGTTCAAAAACCTTTTTTATATGACTTTTTCTCTTTCGTTCTGACTAGGATGCCCTTGTCTAATAAGACTATTATTTTTGTTGGTATACATTTTGTAAAAATAAGTATTATTATAAAAACAATAAAATACCCCCTGTCGTAGCATCGTGCTTAACATAGTGAATTTCCGTTTGCGAAAATTAAATTTTCTCGGAAACCAATTCACATATAGAATAATTGTTCGAAAACATTTTTTATGTGATTTTTTCTCCTCTTTCCAGTGGTATAAAGAAAATGCCGCAAAAACTTTTGAGCTTGGGGAAATTTTGTAAGGAAAAATATTTTTTTCAAGAAAAATGCCCAAGATACCTTGTTTCAGACATCGGACATGTTTGGCTGAAGAACTTATCCAAGATTTTTGTACTTCCACACTTTTGTACAACTTAAAATCTCCAGAAATTGAGTAGGGTAGGGCGGGGCTAGTTGTGAAACTTTTCACTTAATCGGTCATAGCTTCTCAACCGTAAGTCAAAATTGATTGTTATTCATACTGATGTGTAGGTAATTTCTTCATTTTCTAAAGTCTCCATAGTAACATTTTTCTAACAATTCACATTTAAGAGATACAGCTGTTTAAGTGAAGAAAGTCAGACATGCTCAACGTACCCCATAGGTGAGGTAAGTTGAGCAAGGGTACAAGGTAAATTGAGCAGCTAGAAAATGTAGCCAATCCATTCCATAGTTCTTTATCAGACATAAAATAAAATGATTATTTGACAGTCAATCTTTTATTTATAATGTTTTAGTGACATAATAGTGAAACAAAAAGTAATTTTCTTTGGATATAATATTAAATACAGAAAATAATATTAACAAAAAATCAACTTCAATTTAGTATTTAAACTGCAATCTTAAACTTAATATTTAGAATATACTCAGTCTTTCTACTTAATATCAGACTTTAACATTTAAGTAATAAATAAAAAAGAATTTAAATTAAAAGAGAAACATTAAGTAGATATTAAGAACTTTATCATCATTGTCACTGTTACAATTAATACAAACGAAAGTTCTATTGTTCAACTTACCCCACTCAGACAATTTGATACAAAAGTGAGGTTATGAAAAAAACTGTTTGAATTAGAACCAAATCCTTTCTAGATATCAAAAATATATTAATTTTATAAAAGTTTAACACTTATTTGATTTAACATAGATAACAATTGCCTCATATCGAAGAAATATTCACAAACAAAGATTTTTTACTTTTTATACGCAAAATAAATAAAGCGTGCTCATACGTCACTCGATCGACAGGTTGCAACTGGAAGTCGCGTAATGAGTTCCCCTCTCTTGCCCGCTTCTATCCGCCATTTAATGTATTAGCGTGCGATGTATAGTTTCTGAGATATTTCGATTGCCCAACTTACACCTATGCTCAACTAGCCCCGCTCTACCCTAACTGACTAATTATTCGACTCATTTAAAAAAATAATAAAGTAAAACTATACCATTGTTATCTCCTACCAATAATTCGACTATTTAAATATTATAATTATTATCAAACAATTAACAAGTACCTACATAACCTTACATAATTTAAAATTAATTGAATTCAATGTAAAATTAAACTTTTATGTTACAACTTCTCAACGAACAATTGTTTTCATACTACAGTCATTGTCACTTTTATTACTTCACATAATTAATTAAATGATTAAATAAAACAATCGGACCGGCATAACGAAAAATTTTGTTTAAAAATGTCTTATACAATTAATAAATTAACATAAATTAATTTCATTTTTTCTTTTTTTTTTTGTGATAAAATGTAAATTTTGTGTTTGTCTTGTGATTATAATCGACGTAGAATGAAGTCAACACCACGCTTAATTTCCGACTTAACACGGTTCAATTTCGATTTGAAACGACAATTTAGCTGAATCATCCGTTATAACATACAATGTAGGTACCTAGGTATAACATACCTTGGTGTGTAGATTAAGCGCCATAACCACATCATATCCAAAATATATTATAATATTAATTCTTAATTACAAAACTGTAAAGCTCTGTTTACACTATCTATAAGGAAATACATAAGTACATACAGGGTTTACTAAATTGTCTGAAAAGTTTTTGTACAAAGTTGCGTTCAGTATTTATTTTAATTTTATTGGAATACACAAATATGTTTTACAGGCGTGCAGGCCCGATGAGAGGGTGGGGTAGCCGGGGTTGTAGCCCCGTGGCCCGGGCTGGAAAAGGGGACCCATAGCGTTCGGAAGGAACCTGGAAAAAAGTAAAACAAGCTTTTTTGTTTTTTCTTTTTTTTTTTGCTCATCACCTATTATTTTGGGGAGTCATTTCTCTCCACGGCCTTACAGGTGTGCTATTAAGAAATGTTTCAGTGTCCCGCTTGGTACCATCTGGTTTAAAACACAGATTATTAATTATTAGTAGACCTGCCTCCCTGATTTACAACTTGGGAAATGTTATTGACCGTGATAATTTGATAAAAATATAGGTAGTCGATTTAACATAAAATAAAAATGAAATTAAAACTACATATTTCTTTATTTCTTACCCTCAACATACTCTTTATATAATCTTTATTGGGTTACTAATTCCATGTAATAGATGAATGATTAAACTACCTCCCAATAATTACAATATGTTACAATAATTTATAGTATCTAATCATTTTATTATAATTAAGGGGGACCACTAGTGTGACATTTTGAAAAAACTGGAAAATTTTTTTTACACATTTCGATAGTCTATACCTTTAAAAATAACATACTACAATTTCAAGTGCATATCTCAAATAGTTTTTGAGTTATAGCCATCCGAAGAGCGGATTCTGATTTTCATTGTTAACTTTGAGGTATTGAGAAATGTATGAAGGTTGATAGTTCGGGAGTTTCTGGATGTGGCTGCTAGTCACATGTTGTGAAGAAGCTAGATCCTGGCACATTTAAACGACTCATCATTTTTTACTATGACCGTTATAGTGAGTACATCGTAAATAATTTTAGTAAAAATTCTCAGGTATATTAAAACTAAAAGGTAAAGTAAAGAAAAACTACATTTTTCAAATTTGCTGCAGTTATAACTCGAAGACAAATCATCCGATCGATTTGATTCTTATTGAAGCTTCTTTTATATATGTTTCTTCGTGCCATGAACCTCCAGTTTTCCGATCGAATAAAAAATGTAATTTTTGCAGACCAAAAATCATCAAATTTTCGTACAAAATTTGAAACTTTTTTTTAAAAAACTCCGCCATTCTCTTAAATTTCAACTTTTTTTTTGATTGAGGTTCATGGCATGGGCAATACCTTCTAGTTTAATGGGCTTTTTGTTTTTGTTTTTGATTTCACGCTCTGTGAAGGTCGCTATCACTGTAGCAGTGGGGGAACTTTTTTTTTGAGCCTTGGGAAATCGCGAATAACTCACTGAATTTCCAATTTTTTAGTCCAAAAATTTTATCATGATTATATATCAACGAATAGGTATATCCTTAAAATATTAAAACATTCCATACAGTAGTTTTCTTTAAAAAAATTCCCAAGAATCACCTTTTTTTCAAGCGGTCCCTCTTAATAATATAATACTACACCAAAAAATGGTATATAAGTGTTATCTCTTTTTATCCCTAACCCAAAATCGCAGCTCTTTTAAATATATTTTGTTATTTATTAGATAAAGAGAAAAAAAATTTAAATAGCTACTACTATCTCTTTTTTACGCGACAATTAATTTTTCAAACTTTTTTTTTAACTTGTTTCTCTATATCTATCTCTAATTCTCTATGGTTATTGAGCACCGTGTATGCACACCAAACCAATAGGGAAAAGAGATGCGAATGGAAGTTTTAGTGATTAAATTATTTAACTATTCTTGTTTTAAAGATAAAAATGTGATGGTGAGAGCGCTCGGAATATGTTTGTTACAATAATCATAACCAAATGAGAAGTAGGTATATTCAAAAACCATTTCAACTCGCGCCTTTTGGGGCCTCGCAACAGGGCTTCGCATGTGCAAGTAAGCTGGCAGAACTTGATTAAACTAGCTGTTGAGAGGTTTTCTTTTTACCTCGCAAGTCATCTTGCGCATTTTCTATTTTAATCTTGCGCATCTCTGCTTCTTATAATAATAAAGAACACGTAGGTAGTTATACTATAATAATTATTGCATTCAGTAGTATTTTTGAATAATGTAAATAAATCTTTAGAATATTATAAACGTGTTTTATGAATGTATAAACTTTTTGTGGCAAAATTTCTAAGAAAATAAATTTATTATTTTAGATTTACATCACATATATCAATAATAATTAACATTTTTTTCCGACAACATGAAAAAAATGTTTGACCAACACCTTCTTTGTGTCTTTGTTCTGTCTGATGAATTTCCAAAAACAAAAAAATACTTTTGATTTTTTTTATACTTATTTTTATGCTATTTCTAGTTAACTAAAAGGTGTAATGTAATCAATCACACATTGATGTTTGAGAATCACTAGAATTTTTTTCGATTAAGGTCAAAATAATATGGTTCCTTTTTTTGTATTTATTTTAATAATGTGGAAATTTTTTGTTTGAAAATAAACTGACGGTTCGAAACAATATTGTCACAGTTTCAAAATAAAAGTGGCATTTTTGCGAAGTAAAATATTTGTTTATTATTTACAAATATGGAATACCATAAAGTAACGCTCAAATCTATTAATATTAATATGGTTCCTTCTAAATAAGTTCAGCAAATTATTCTAGAAAACTTTAAATATATTACCTACTGCATTATTTGTGAATTTCTTTGCGATGATATACCTAGCCACATATTATAATAATTATGCATTTGCATATAATAATACTTATAATCAAAAATTTACTTATTTCCCGGAATTTAAAAAAAATATATACCTCGAAAGTTTGATGTTCCGATGTTCGATATCTTTTATTCTGCAAAGATTTTTAACGTAATGAAGCCGCATTTAACCCTTTTAAACAAACCATATGGAAAAATTTTTTGTCTCAAAATGCCGGACTTATTATTGCCAGCGATAAGTACAATAATTAAGGTTACAAAAAAAAAAAATAAATAAAAAAAAATAAAAGATCCCAACATTAAAAGAGTGAACCCTAGGAATTTACGAAATATAAATTATATTAAACTATGTTGATAAAATTGAACATTTCGGAACCTGTCACAGATGACGGCACCTGTACCAGTGTATATATACATATTACAGCAATTTGAGCCGCCATATTGCAGGACGAGTTAACTCGTCTTAATCATTTAAAGAGTTTAACATCAAATAAATTTGCTTAAGCCGGTTCTACACGATGCTACGAACACCTTCCAACATTGGACGTTCGATGGTTCATCGCATCGTGTGGCCGTTGTCCGAACCTACGAGTGTCCAATGTCGAGCGTCAAACATTCGCATTTGACCATGTCCCGCTCGATGTCGGTATTCTTGCACCGAGTCAAAGGGATGCTTCGAACGTTTGAAGGTCAATGTTGGTTGCGTTGGTTGGTTCGACTCAGCAGCTGCACGACTCGTTCATGTGAAGAGAGACAACATCAGTGTATAACATTAGAGATCACATAAGACAGATGACATCCTCGTCCACTGAATAAACGTTTGTACCAACACATTATACAAGAGAGACAACATCAGACAGATAACAGCCTCGTCCACTGAATAAACGTTTGTACCAACACATCATCATTCGTATTGGATCAAACATTCGATTCACCGTGTAGCAGATACATTCGTCGCACCAACTATTGAATTTAATTGCCTCAAACGTTCGATCGAACGTTGGAAGGAACGTTCGTAGCATCGTGTAGAACCGGCTTTAGCTTGTAGATATAACGAATCAATTTTCAGAAAAATATGTCAAATCTTGTGACGTACCAACCAAAATATAGTTTAACAAACTCAAAATTATCTCAATGACTCAAAATCGAGGCTTACCTGTACTAAAAAGGGAGTAAAAAATAATTCACAAGTTTTTATTAGTATAATTTTGTTTACAAAAATCAATGTTACTGACCATGGATCAAAGATCAACAAATTATTTTTGCATAAATAATGATCCAACAGTATAAGAGTGTGGCCACTCTACACCTAGGTGTACTCAAACACAATCAATTACAATATTTTTTTCGCAATATAAATAAACTTGTTGACATTCGCTCAATAAAAAAATGATAAATTACTTGACAGTAGAGAGATGTAAATAAATATTAAAATTTATTAATAACAGGTTCAAGTATCGAAAAACCCAAAATCGATTTATCTAACGATTTTTGTACGTTTGACTTATGGAACAATATGTCAAAAAATACGCCAAAAAAATATAAAGACGATACCATAATATGTACACCTATCGGACCTATCTATACACAAATAAATTAAATAGTGCAATCCTGTTCACTAAAAACAATACAATATAATAATAACTATATATTTTATGACAGGCCACAAGTCAAAATATGAAATGAGGCAGGTACCGGACCGTCCCAATTTTTTTTTTCTGAAAGACAAAATTGATATACATAGTATGTATAGGTATAATATTATTATACTCTAGTAACAGTGTAGCATATTAATATACGAAGGATGTAAGTTATCGTTTTTGGATGACCACCAAAAATATTTGAGACGATGTGAAAATTTGAGGTTGATTGGATATTGATTTTAACAATGATGTATTATATATATATATATATATATATATATATATATATATATATATATATATATATATATATATATATGTATAGATACGGTATAACCGTACTAAATGTACAAAAAAATAGGCACAAATTTGTCCAACTTTAGTGTGGGTAGCGTGTGTACAGTGTGTACTTTCATACATTGGCATTACGCATGTTCTGTAAAAGAGAGATCGCAACACATGAACACACTACAAGAAACACGTATGTGAGAAAAAGTTTGATTATGTACTATATAAGGAACACTGAGAGAAAAATGGCAACTTAAAATTAAAAACGATCATTATTATTTCAATAATGAACAACTTAACAAAAATTATATTGAAAGATAAGGAACTTTGAAGGGAATCAATATCATTCAACTTTAAAATAAAGTTTGTCTACATTGAAACAATAAATTTGAATATTTTTTGAAAGCTAACTCTTCTATAGTGTTAAAGTAATAAATTTTCTATAAAAATTACTAGTTGTTCCGGCAAACCCTTTCTGGCCTATACCTACCCTTTTCGGTAGGTGGCACTTCCAGAATTTTTAAAATTTATTTTTAGATTTAATTATTCGACAAAACAAATATGTTGTGTGAATATTACTTCAATCTATCAAGTCGTTTAAAAGTTAACTATCACTAGCAGACGCACTAACACGTATATGAAAAATAACCTTTAACCTCTCTTATTCAGAAAACTAATAAGAATAATGAGTATTCAAGATCTGTTTCTGCTTAATTTTAAATTTTTTAAGTCATTATATCACTTTGAAATACTAATGGTTTTATTGAAGATTTTTTTTCTCTGTAACAAATAATGAACTTTTTTAAGTGTATTATTCGTGATCTGGGATACAGAAAATTTTTTTTCGAATTTAAAAGTCATAAAGATGGTGTAGGCGTACATCGGCTACGGACGCTTTTTTTTTAAAAAAGGTTCATGGTGAGTAGCACAACAACTTTCAAACAATAGCCAGAAAATAAAAAAAAATTCCTTCACTTACATTAATTTTACATTACAAAGAAATCAATTTTAATTTGTTTACAAAAAATTTAATTGCTAACAAAATTCAAAACTCTTATGTACCGCCCTGAATAATTTATCTAAGAAGCTACAGCTAAAATTTCAAGTTGATCGAATGAAAATTATTGGAGTTATCTTGCCTATCGTTTAGGAAAATGTAGTTTCGAAAAAAACGTATGTAAATTTCTGTTTATAGTTTTGTATAATTTTATCTATCATTGCCATCTGTGATTTATTTATGAAAATATAACTGACCTGCAATTTAAAAATTTTAACGTTCTGTATTTTTGAACGTTTTCAACCAATCGAAGTTGTTCCAGAAAGTGGCTTCAAAACGATTCTTAAAATATTTGGGCACTCATAATTTTTTTTTAGATACCATTTTAGAGATGTCAATGCAGTCATTTAGGCCAACAAAAAAAAAGGGGGGGAAATTGTTTTCAAAGTGATGTTGCCCTTAAAGTATAGCCAGAGCCTTAAATTATGTATTTAAAAATTAATTCTCTCAGCTATTATGTCACAGTACCAAAACTTTTTTTATGTACGACTGAATCATAAAAGCCTATTTTATTGCATTGCTGAGAGATATGAAAAGTAGTACTTTTTGGCACTAGTTACATAATGAAAAGCAAAAAGCACAAGTGCCATAAAGAATTATAGTCTACTTGATAAATTTTATTTTCAATTTTACAATAAACAAAAAACACACTAACTTTAAGTATTATTTTGTATAACATATTTACAAATATTTATATAATTAATATTAATTACACAATCTGAACTACTATTAATATTTATTCCAGGCAATTTCTTCCTCTCGTCTTTAAATATTAGTAATTTTTATTGAGAAATCTTCTAAAAATGTCGCAGTATTATATTAACATCAGATGACAGATAATCACAACCAAAGCATGCTTTAACGTATAATAAATTTTTTCTATGCCAACTATATTATAGAATAATTTTTTTATTTAAAGTGTAGACGCTAGGTTTATAAATTCGATTTTTATCGATAACTAGGAATTTTAACAGTCGTACATAAAGCCTTGTATGCAACTTGTACATAATTTGACTTTATGCACTCGCCTTTTTTATTGGCCTCGCTCGCAAGCTCGCTCAGCCATAAACACAGCTCGTCCATAAAGAGCTTCATTATGTACTTGTTGCATAAATAGCCATTTTGTTACTAACTGATTGACACGCGTCTCAACTACTTTATTAATACCTATGTCAAAAAAGTCCCATAATCACACTTGGCTACATACAAGTGACAAAGTTTGCGAATTAGTCAACCATAAACAAATTAAAAAGACAACATAATTACTTTATTTTTAATTAGAATTTATTAACCGATTCAGTGCCATTGGCATGTTAACATGCCAAAGGAAATAAAGAGGGAAATATATCTTACAAAAAAAGACAAGACTATATTCATTCATTAATCATTTTGACATTTTTATTTGAGCTGCACTTGAATGGTTTAGATTGAAAAATATTGTTCCTCAGTTTTATAACAAAAACAAATTACAAGTACACTAAAAATCCACGCTAGGGTTATTTTCCTATTAGAAATTTTTCCCCAATAAACGTTAAATTAAAGGTAAATTGATATTTCTCTAGTTGCCCAACTTGCTTTAAAATGAAATAATAATAAAAAAAATAATACTGTGAATAAATTAACATTTAGATATTTACAGAAAAATATAAAAGTTGATCTAATAATTTTTCTTGAATGTGTTAACATAATTGAATTTATAGTGTACTATGATATGAGGAAGCTTGTTTATTATTGTTAGCAAAAAATTTTCACACGGTTCGACCATCTCATCAACCACAGAAACATCAACACTCACAATCAGCTATAATAAAAATATACACATACACACATACAAGGGATCGCATTAGAATGCTGTTGACAAAATTCTGTGCTGTCGACTAATTGTAATATATGATTTTGATTAGGGTTGACCGGGGTAATTGTGAATGGATTTTTATAAATTGAGATAAAAGCGTTATTTTAAGTATTTTTTATTTTATATATCACATTATGGTTGATTTATTTTTAATTCTATATTATTCAGGATGCACCACACAAATTTTGAGCAAATTCGTATGAAAAACAAAAATTTTATAAGCCATTTACATTTCCCCGGCACGGTTTTGCAAATCTTATGAATTTTCGGATAAAAGTGAATGCCATCAGAAAAATTATTTAGAATGCATTACAAGAGAAGTTGAGGTACATAAGAATAAAGCCCAACTCAAATTCTTCACATTTACCCCACTTTGAAAATTTTTTATCATACTTTAGCGTTCACAATTGCTCTTTGTTTGCAAGTTACCCATAGCTCAAATTTGTACAAAAAATCAAGGTTAAATAAAAATAACAAAAATTGTAGAAATAAATTTATTGCAAGCTTCTGCTACCCCGGTCAACCCTATACTGATTAGGAATTTATGATTGTATAAATGTATACTATAAACAATATAAATAAATAGGATAGTACGAATAAAAAAACAAAACCTTACCTGCTTTAATAAAGTCAGTATTATATGATAACAATTTATTAATTATTTAAATTTATAAATGAATTACTTTATGGTAGGTATATACACAATAACAAAAACTGAAATTTAAAAATTTGTGATGGTATCATCAAATTGTAATATACATGATAGTTGATAACTAAAATCTGATTAACATGTTGAGGATCAAACTTATGATAACGAAATGTACAGTTCGTACATTATTTTAACAACTAGTTAATACATTTTATATGGAATTATTGACGCGGTACAGCGTTGTGTGGCAATTGGTCAAGTTTCACTTTACGCTTTACAGCATACACGACAACTAACGTGTTAATAATTATTCTACTTAATTTTTCAAGAAAATTAAAATTTTAAACTGCTAGTTTAATACTGACTTTATAATAAATATGTATTTAAAAAAAAATTTTAATGTTTATTTTTGCTATATGATCAATATGAGAGAAGGGAATCCGAATAAGAAAATTTCAAAACTAAAAATATTAAAGGAAATCTGTATGTAAACAATTGCCTCTCCTTTTTTAACATTCATACGCTTGTCTTTTAGTTCATCCGATAGTCCGGCACGCATAGAGTTAATTAATTCCATTAAACAAAAAAAAAAAATGTTTTTGTAATTCTCATTCAGTAACGCCACTCCTACACTTACACATAAAGACTACCATTCAAAAAAAAAAAAAAAGAATAATTAATTAAAAATCCAAAATAAGAATAACAATAAACAATGATTTAAATCATCTATCTCATTCTGAATCATCCACTCCCGCCGCTGCATCTCACCTCTAATAAATTTCATTCTTAAACGTTACAAATGTGTTTCAATTATATTTGGGTGAATTTCCGTACCTACTACTACATCTAATATAACTAATAATCGCCGAATGTTATTGATATCCTTGTCTATCGCATTGCGTTGAACGTGTCCGTTCATTTAAATATTACTAATACAATATTTAAAATATCCGAAAAAAAAAGTTAATGACAGGTATGAAATTATTTGTTTTTATTTACAGTGGCGCCAGGTTAGCAGTTAGGACGCTGTGGGGATACATTTGACCCCCCGGTGTACAGGAACCGCCCCTGTCTGTCTTGTTTGTCTTGTGGAGTCGTGGTCGTATATAGTATACTATAAAACATGATTATCATTCTTCGTTATTTCCTAACGAAAAAGTCATTTTTGTTGTTTTAATATTTTTATATGTTTTATTGGAAAGAGACTAAAGAGAGCCGGAGAATGTTTTTAATATTTTCTAATTAAAACGAATGAGTTTTTTGGGGATAAAATATGTTTTTACGACAGAAATTTTGTTATGTTTTGTTTAGTTTCGTGTGGTTTAATTAATTTACGTGGGAATCGGGTACTGTTAATGTGTTTTGGGCTTGGGTAGTAAAGTTACTGATTTAGAATCAGTCTCAATATTACCTTGTTATTATTTTCTTAAATTTTATAATATTTCATGATGTGAAATATTAAAACATTGAAGCAATTATTAGTAGGTACCGGGTTTCTTCGGACAGGTCAGGACTGTACTTATTTCAATAAAATTTTGCAATTAAATTATGTACATTTGAATGAATATAATTGGTCAAAAATTACATTTTTCACTATTTAGAATACTAACAGCATCTTTTATTTGACAAAAGTAAGAAAATTCAAAAAATCGGAAAAAGTTTTTGTAAAATATATTGAAAAGTCGAATATTTAGACGGTCCACTATAATAGCTAAGACGTACGTATTTATTAAGATTTTTTATTATTGAAAAACAAATTTTTAACAAACAACTATACTTCTATCTCTCAAAATTGAAAACAATAAAAAAAGATGAATTTATTTAATTTAAATGACATGTCACATAAATCATATACATAATATAAACAAAAATACTTTTGATAGTCAATTAAAATTACAGTGGCACTTTTCAATTGTGCAAGTAATAAATAAAAGAAAAAAAAGGTAGTTTACATAAAATACATATAATGTATAAATAATATTTTGATACACATATGTATGTGTGTGTATGTAACTTGTGTACGTTGTTTTTATGAAAATATTTTGAATTTTTAGTCACATTGAGTGCAATATGTATACCTGCATATGCTAAAGACGAAACTGTCTGATCCGAAAGAAATCCGATACTTGATTATTAGGTATTAATATTGGCAGATACAGTGGAAACAGAAAAAATCATTTTAAGGTTAATAAAATCAGTATCAGTATCCCATCTGTGAAACGAATAAAAAAGGTGTCCGAGTTAATTTTAAAAAAATTTTTAGCAATTAGTTTTATTTTTATACGTATGTAGACTATAGCAAAGCTATGGATATAAAAAGAGAAATCTGAAAATGGTAATCAAACCAATTGTCACCGGATCTTGATGTTTTAAAGTCTAAGGAACCCATCAAACCAAAAATTGTGTTTGAAATTTTCTGGATGTTAGTGTATCTTTGTTGGCGTAGATTTTCAAACCTACTAGAATTTAAGACATAAAACCAGCCCCAAAATAGTTCTATAAATGGAGTCTTAGAACAAATAACATTTTACCCAGTGGTTTTTAAGTTATCAAAATTTTTATCATTTTGAAAAAATCGAAATTATTTTTTAATTTTTTCCAAATTTTGTTTATCCAAGTTGTTGAAACTTGTATGAAAAGGTTTCTATTATTTTAAGGGAAATTCTTTTCATAAATGATGTGACCTGATAGAATTTTAACATTTGTGTGTTTTTTTCAAAAACTCTTACTTTCCTTATAAATACTGAAAAATTTTTTAAATTTCGCAGCAAACTAAAAGACTAGTATACTTGAAGTTAACTAAAGTGCTATGACGACTTCAAACAGACATAAAATTTGCTTTATTTTTAAATGACGTCATAGTAGGTAAATAGGTATAGTATGACATTGAATTTTTTAAGGAATGGTTTCACATAAGGAAAAAGGGGAACAAGTTTTCACACTTAAAAAATGTGCACGAAACCTGAAAAACCGTTGAACGTGGAATCGAAAATTACTACAACTTTATTATTACTTAGGTCTATTTAAAATATTCCTTAGCATTTCTTACATATCTGATATCCACTATGGTAGGATTTAATCTTTTTTGAAATATTGGATTCTAAATGGATATAAATGTCTAGAATATTTTTCATTATCTCAAAATTTTTTAAATGTAGACAAAAATTGTTTTTATCGTGCTTGGAAAGAGTAGACCATAGAAATACAAAGATAAGTTACTTTCATGCTCAAATTCGTAAACATAGAAACAATTTTCAATTGGTTCTACGAAATTCTATTTTGATGTTACCATTTAAATACTCAAGCAGCTACCGAATATTACATAATTTTCAATATTTTAACAAAAGACATCCAAAAAAGATAAGTTAACTGATTTATCTATCCATTTTTACTGTTTTTTTGGTCAAGATAAGATAATGAAACAGCATATAGACAACAAAATACTTGAAAAATTATAATACTTCTTTTTTTTTTGGTAAAACAGAAGAACCGTTCGATGACAGTTTTATTATTATTAATTTGTTTTCAAAAGAAATTTTTTTTTCCAAAAAAAAAAAAAAATGTAATTTTTGTGGTAAACTGGCAAGAAATTATTGATTTACGATTGACGATGATCTTTTTGCTGATAAAAAGATACGTTTCCAAAACACATACCGAAAAAAATATTATGGTTTTTGTTAAAAATTTGGAAATTAATATTTTTTAAAAATATTTTTTTGTGAAATCAATTTACAGTGATAAATGATCATTCAGCTTCGGTTACAGATCCGACTTTGACAACAATGATTACAGAATTTGGTGACAAACTAGATTAACAGATATAGATTTGATTTAATTGGAACATTTTGGTAGATTTTTTGGCATTTTTTTAAGGGGAGATTCGGCAAAAAAACATCAAAAATCGACCTTTTTATTATTTTTTTTATACAAATTAATATTTTATTAAAAAACTAAATATACATCATTGTTTCTACATGTTTTGAGATTATAAATTATTTTTTTAAATCCAAAAATGAATTATGTATAAATGGCTTTGAAGTTGACACTGCGAGATTTTTCCACCTTGATGGTTCCTCGCGTTCTGAAATCCCCAGTGAACCAAAATAAAAAAATCAAGAATTTTCTAGAAATATACATATACTAACTAGGATCTAAGAAAAAGATAAAAAACCAGCGAGAAATCGTCTTTTGATAATAAATTTTCAAAAATCACCGCTTTTCTCGACAAGAAACAGCCAACATTTTGAAAATATATATTAGGAAACCAAAAAATCCTAGTTTCTACCAAAATGACGGTATCGAGGAATAATATGCACTTTGATTTATATCGATATCTCAAATACTTTTTGAGATACACGAGGAACCATGTCAAAAAACGTACTTCCTTTTTTTTTTTAAATTGAATTATAATAAAGTGCGTGCACTAAAATGTCTATAAGTTTTTGATTTTTCATTTTTTTAAATAAAATTTTGGGAGTGTTCCTAACAACTTAAGAAACATAATTAGGAAGGAAAAAATTTCTTTTTTTTTAGCGAATCTCCCCTTAAGTATCCACCATTTCATAATGGGCATTCTTATCACTGTAATTTGGTAAATAAAAATTTCTATTGGTATAAAATTAATTATTTTCTCATTTTAAAACTATTTACAATTTTGTAAGTGGAAATATTTTTGAACTGTTTAAAAACATGTTAATTTTTCCACTTGGTAATTAAGCATTTTGAATATTTATATAATTTTAATACGTAGATAACAAAAAGTATGTAAGTATAGTTAATATATATTTAAAATATTGTTTAACAATAGTAATCTAATTAAAATTTTGAATATTGGGTGCCTAAGTTGCTATTGTATAATCAACAAACATAAAATGCATATATAAAAATAAATTTAAAAAGGGAAACGAAATTTGTAGATAATGTAATGGATTATTGTTTTGGAAAAGGTCACATGTTGGAAATAAAAATTTTTGAAGTGACAAAACTCATTAACCAAAAAATTTGATTATTATTTATTTGCTAGAATATAACGGCAGGTACCGTGTAGTTAAAAATTGTTCAATTTATTTTGAATTTTTAAAGAACTGCCAAGAACACAACGAATATACTATAACGAGGAGGAACGACTTCGTTACTTACGACGTAAACCTTCATACAACGTTAACGGAAGACATGTATACTACAACAGATTAATTTTGGTCCATCAAGCATGTGTCCTATCTTTGTTACACTATGTTGTATTGGTATTATACTAATGCAATAAAAAAGGATACTCAGCAAATAGAATTGGACTTTGAACAGTCAGAACCAATCTGTGAATCTATACCTGTATCGTCGCATCAGTCTGTACATAGTAGTATTATTAGTACTGTAAATAAAGTATACATAATCAAACATATCGAGAAAAATTTTTGGGAAATCTTTACATAAGAGGTGTTAAATGGTTAGAAAATTTGGGTAGTATAAAAATTATTGATCCATTTTTAAATGCACCTTCAAGTGGTTCAAGTGTATATAATTTGATTTGATTTTTGAGTTCTATACGGAGCTAATTGTATCTTCATGTATGTTAGAGCCAAAGAGGGTTTTTTGTGTTTGACAGAAAAATTGTTTATCATTACCAGGAAACTGGTCCCATATCACAACAAGTATTGTACAGACACGTAACTTTACAATAGTTTTCGATTAAAATTTGAAAAAAATGAAGAAGAAATTTACGTACAGTAACTACATTTAAATATAATTATGTTTAAATATGTATATTAGATGAAAATTATAAAATAATATAATGTAGAAGTATGCCATTAAATTATTCCTCTTTATTTTATAATCATTTACCTAGTGTTATGACAATTTATTCCCTTTCGTAAAATAAATAAATAAATAAATAGCAGACTGTAATTAATACGAAATTAAAATATACACATACCCGATTTTGTGATGTGAGTATGGTGGAATTATTCCAGAATTTAGGTCAGGATTGGGTTCAAAGGAGTTTACCTTCTTTCTGGAACCTTCTTTCCAGTACTTCTGTCGTTCAGGTGTCTTAATAAATATTTTATTGACAAATTCGTTAAAACTGGCACAAAGGTATTTCAATTAACTTGGAAAAAGTTCGAAAATTATTAGCACAACAATAATTGCGGGAAAAATTACTTAAAGATTCTATTAAAACGGCATAGAAAGTTAGAAACCTTTCTATTCAAAACAACTATATATTATTTTTAACTGCCATAACTTGTGGTAAACAAATTTTTTGTTTTTTAGTAAATCTAATTAACAACGCCAGGGCGCGCTTATATTATAAATAATTAAAGGTAATGGAAAGGTGCGTAAACACCTAGAAATATTTACACATAATATTTATATTTCCGATAAAGATACAATTAGCTCCGTATAGAACTCAAAAATCAAATCAAATTATATACACTTGAACCAGTTGAACGCGCATTTAAATATGGATCCATAATTTTTATACTACCCAAAAATTTTAACAGGCTATACATTTTTGCCTTGTTTCTTAAATAATTCTTGACTGTCTTCGGAGATTTGTTTTATCTAAAATTATTTTATCTAAGATCCGTATATTTAAACAAAAACTCAGCCTTACCAGCGCTCCCACTTGTATTTAATAATTACAATACGCATGTTTTTCGACTGCACTTTTTGTAAAATAAATTTAATTTAGGTGCTATTGAAAATAATAGGTATTTTACCTATTTAAATTACTGATTTTTTGAAACCAATCATATTAACAAAAATTTATAATAAGAATTAGAAAGGATTTGGGGATTGTCTGAAAGAAACGATACATTGGGTCAGTTAGATTCATACGATATCACCTGACAGTCCCTAGAAGTAGACTGCATTCATGAATGTTGCATAGACGAATATCCTTTTCTAAGGATGTACGTCTTGAGCCTGCGCGCATGCGTACACATTAAAGGAAACACTGCTTCCACTCTTTCTACTATTTTATAAAGTAAAAAATAAATAATCACCTAAATTTTAGGCATTAAATATAGCATTTTGTTAGAAATTTTTGAATAGTAGTGTAAGTGTTATTATATTAATTTTAATATTATGTATTTTGATTCAACCATTAAGTTGAAGCGTTCTCATATATGCGTATACTAAACTACTAATATTATGTTCGCGTTATCTATAATTTAGTGTCATAATATGATAATATATTTACTGATATGCTAATTGGGCACTATTTCAGAAATGATAAATATTCAAAATTAGTTTTTTTTTCTCTTATTTTTAGAAAATAATTGCTATTTAAAGTTGATGGTTATTAGCTGCTTATTTAATTTGGTTATAATTTTATTGGATTGGTCTGTTAATGTGTTGTGCGTTGTAAGATAATAATCCAATTTTAATCAGAAAGTTTGATTTATGGGTGTGACTTTTCCCATCTTCAAAAATATTATTAATCGATAAAAATGCTAACAGTTAATTTGACATTTTGAATTATTGCTTCAAAATTTATTATTTCCAGACGAAACCAAAAATTGATTACAGAAACCCCTTAAATTTTATAATTATAAGCTTTTCATACGTAGAGTCAGCCACACTCGTATTCGAACAGCAGCATATTTACTCATATGACAAAATTTAAACCGAATGGATTCCCACAATTTTACACAAATTTGAACTTTTTTGTTTATAATATTAATAATTGGAATCTTCTATTTCCTATATATGCTAAAAAATTTCATTAATAGTTTTTAAAAAAAAATTCTCTAAGAAAAATGTTATGCATGCAATTTGTATCAACATGTCCAACGCCACATTCGTATTGGAACACCTTACAATTTGATATATATTTTTATATGTTTCAAAAATGAATTACTTTATTTTCAAATTTAGAAGTATATTTACGTAGGTAAGTACCTTTAATTTAAATAAACATAAAATTTAATAATCCTTAAGGTCAACTTTTTCATATATTTACTGGAAAATTAAAGGAATTTCAATAGAGTCCAAAAAATCGATTATTGATCTATGCTACCAAAATAAATTCTACGGAAAGGGCTTAAATTGTAAGTAGGCGACTATTTAACACTTAATATGTCATAAAGGACCACAAACAGGATAATAAACTAGAAAATAACTCTTGAAATACGAATAAAAAATACTACATCTTGTTCTAAATTGTTATAGTAGAAGATCCAAATATTAATATTATAAACAAAAAAGTTCAAATTTGTGAAAAATTATGGGAATCCATTCGGTTTAAATTTTGTCATGAGTAAATATGCTACTGTTCGAATACGAGTGTGGCTGACTGTAAGTTATGGTTGTGAGCATAGTTTGGCGTCTCCCAACTTCCAGCGGAAGACGATGAATCAATGACAGTATCCAAAAAAAAAAGAAGAAATATTCAAATTTTTTATTAAAAAACAAAAAAAACTAAATGTAAAATTTTTATATAAGAAAAAAAAAATAATATGATACAAAACGTGAGAAATTTAAATTTTAAAAACATGCGCCAAATATGTAAATAATTGTATGATCATAGTCTACACAGCTTGACCATAGATAATATTATACTTACCTATAATAAATATCATAGATGTTGATAAAAGTGAATAGAGCATTCAATTAATTTATATTTCAGTGATATTAATCAGTCTTGTTTCTAGTATATGGATGTTTAAGATCGCTTATAATATTATCTGAATATTACGATGGGAAACTAGATCGATAGTAAGCTTTTTACCTCCAAAGAGAATCTAGATTTATCACCATAATGAGTTTTTACAAACAACAATGATTTCTATGTAAGTCATATTATCGGAAGTTATATAGAACTGTGTTTTTTTAATGAATTTTATACATTAATCTTCAATAAATTTAAATTTTAAAAAAATTTCGGCTTTTATATAATATTCCTTTTTAAGTGCTAGATTGGAAATAAAAGCGGATACAAAAGGTGATCTTAGGAGTGATATCATGGCCCTCCTCCCCTAAGCAGAGATTAATTTAAATTTTATCATGGTTTGATGACATGATGAAGTTTATTAAAATTTTCAGTGACTTAAAAAGCATAAATAAAATGGCAGAGTTATGAAAATGGAAACGAATTATGGGTTTAAAAAAGTTTTTTTCTTTTTTACTAGGCACGTAAGACTATTCCAAAAAGACATCTGCTGGACCAACCACATTCATAAAAGGAATTGGGTCACTTTGATAGCCAAAATGAAATGATTACGCTAAAATCAGCGTAATCCAGCCAGTCACCCTAATTCAAATCACTACAGTATGATTTTCTTCAAGAAAAAGGGGTTTTTTAATTTAGTGGCGTCATTAAGATCACTAAAATTTTTAATTCTTCAAAAACTGTAAGTAATATGATAAATTGATGAAATTGGAAGCGAATTATAGGTTTTCGTAGTCATTCTTTTCATTTTAGCCAAAATTAGACAAATACGATAACTAGAAAAGACCCTTCTGTCGGATTAGTCACATTTATAAAAGTAATTTAGTCATTTTTATAGCAAAAATGAAACTTTAACATCCCAAATTTCTCCAGTTTAATCAATCACCCTAATTTAGATCACTCCCATCAAGCTAGATTAAGAATCTAGCTCTTTACCCAATTGAAGAATATACATTCACATATCACATGTATAAATCTGTATTTAGTATAGACACCTGACACAAAACAACCATTCAACTATCTTTATTATCTACCCATTTCACGATTATATCTATGGTATAATAAAAACTACTGATTGGACCACACAAAAGACACAATATACATACATACAAGTTTAAAACAATGTAACATTACATCATAAAGAAATGATGAAGTATAAATGTGTATCTACATACATACAAAAACAAGTGAGATAATAAATAATAATTGAACATATGTTAAATAGAGTACGCACGATTTGTGATTATAATATAAAAAATAAAGATAGTATTATAAACTATCTACATACAGAATACATAAATGTTATTATTTTTTTAACAAGCATCATTCTCCTGTTTGAATGTCGTGGTGAAGACTACGAACGAAACAAACTTGTTATAAAAAAAATTAAATATAATCATATGTTTCAATGCATTTTTTTACTCTCTCTGCTTATTACAATTATCTCTATGGTTTTATGTACTGAGTGGCCAAGAAATATAATTAAGAGTCATAATAGTTTTTCGAATATAAAAATTACCGGGGTTGTAGTCCCGGGGTCTGCAACGGGGGATCCATAACTGTCGATACGGGGCCTGAAAAAAATAAACTTATTTGTTTTGAGACAAATTTCTTTTAAATATTATTTATTTCCGGTGCTTGCCATTTCTTTCCACAGTTCTTTACAGAGTCGGATTAATCACAAGTGCCCCCCTAGGCATCGTGAAAAATGCCACCCCTACCTTTTCTAAAAAGAAGAAAATCTTAACTTTTCCTATTTTTTCGAAATTTTTCTTAAAAAAAGTAACTGACGAGCAAAAAAAAAACATCAATTTTTTTGTCGCAAAAACAAATAACTTTTGCCGTCCTGTTTTGAAAAATCTGCCGCCCCTAGGTAAGCCTATTGGCTAATCTGGTCCTGGTCCTGTACGTACACAAGTTAATCCGAATTTGTTTAAACCGCGTCAATATTTAAACCTCACATTGATTTCTCTGAACAGTAATTCTCATAAAAGACAGCTTCACGTAAGATGGGTAATAATAATAATGGCCAGTCTGATTTGAACTCCGCTTTTCAGACTTCTTGTCTATGACAGAAGTCATTCGCACTAATTTATGTTACATAAGTGGGGTAAAGACAGAGGTGGTGGATTAAAATTTTAGAAGATATAAGTTTGCAGTTGTTTTCTTAATAAAATTCTGCCGATATTCATTTCGAATATTGAGACAAAACTGTCGAAAAACCTTTACAAACATTGCCAGACATGGAGATCAAAACCCAACCTGCCAATTCAAACAGTAACAACTAGTGATGAGCAAATGCAAGACCAAGACCAAGACCTGGCAGTCTTGATCTTGGTCTTGTTCTTGAATTAAGAGTCTTGGTATTGGTCTTGCTAGAGCAGTTTGAGTCTTGGTCTTGGTCTTGGTCTTGCAAAATGCAGTTTTGGTCTTGGTGTTGGTCTTCTTATTGCTAAAAAATCTTGCACTTTCTTGCATTTTTTTATTAGCAAATTTTTTTCTTCTAAAATCAGAATTTTTACTATCTTTACGTATTAATTATACTTTCAAACTATTTAAATAGTTTAACAAGAGTCTTGCTTTTTTCTTGCTTTTGTCTTGGTCTTGTTCACTTGAGTCTTGGTATTGGTCTTGCAGCCATACTTATAGTCTTGGTCTTGGTGTTGCAAAAAAATGCAAGACCAAGACCAAGACTGGAAGACCAAGACTAATTTTGCTCATCACTAGTAACAACCTAGAATGTTCGCCTGTGTGTTAATAAACTACGTTTGTCATTCTGAATTTCTAATTCCTTTGTGGCTTCCAAATCTTAAGATATATAATATAATAAGGAATGACCAGAACTATATAGCTATTGGTATATTTACTGATGTCTAAATTATGATCAAACTGTGGTTCAAGAAAAATACTAATATTTTTGCCATTTGCTATTAGTTTAGTTGTATTAGTATTTTTTTAAGGAAATATTAATTTTTTTTTTTGTAGTTAAAGATTTTCGGTTGCATTTCAATTTGTAAAAGTCTAGATATGATAATGAAAGAAACTGGTATAACTTGCCTTTTGTCTGTAATTTCAATAAATACACATAAAACGTCAAATTTCATGTGAATAAATAAACGATAGGTGTGTGAAAATCCTACTGCACGTCTCTTGTCTTCGTTAGTTTTGCCCAGAAAGTCAAGTTACACTATCAAAATGAAACAACTTTTTCAAAACTACAGTTTATGTTCCTACCGTTTACTTTTCTCTACCATATTATACACCTGTTGTAAGCGATTGTTTATTTATTTCATAAGAAATTCAAATATAATTTTCTCAATCTCTATATCGATATAACTCCTTAACATATAATTTAATATTTATCATATATTTAATATTTGTACACACATATTTTTTGTTCCTGTTGTATGTGGTAGGTGAAAATTAAGGTAGAGTCAAACATTCATCATACACCATGTATTTATTTATTCATATATGTACATATATTGTACGTCCTATTTGTTTTAAGTTTGACCCCGGAGGCTTTCAATATAAAATATTTATTTATTATTTATAATTTTTTTTTATTCATTTTCTGTTGTTTGAAAAATATTAAGATATCAGAAGATTGGTGTGTTACAATTACACCGGGTGTGTATTTTTGTACGTCACGTTTAATTTTATTAAATAAACGGTGTGTAAATTGATTTTTTAAATTTCATATATCAAAAGGTATACGCTAAAATTGTTGTAAAAGATGTTTGAAAATTTCTAAAGTTACGCTACCAGCGGCGGTGACACACAGCTTCTTCGTACTCGTAGCAAACTGTGACTTTGTGTCGAAATCTTCCGATCACTTTATATTTCCATCCTGATCAGTATAAACCAATTTCTCAATACAGTAAAAACTGTTTTTGTACGATCTTTTTTTTGATGCAATTTTTTAACATTTTAAAAATGCACATCAAAATGTATAATGAGACAATAAAATAAGTAAAAGGAAGTAATTTGAACATAAATTTGCGATAAAGTTACTTATTGACTGTTTTTAGCATTCAGTCAGTACCTACATTGCATAAGAATAGTTATAAGTTATTGCATCATTAAGTTTCTTTACATATACATTTATCGCAATTTTCATAATATAAAAATGAAATAAGATATTTTTATGTCGGAATTAATACTTGTTATCTTATTTAGAAAAGCAACTTCTAAGGAAATTGTGAAGTTTTCAGCGTTTTGAGTTACCTATATATTTCCTATGAATCTTTTTTTATGTAATTCTCGATCCATGGCATAAAAAAAGTCTTTTTTATAATCTGGAGTAAACTATACATTTTATAGCTATTTTTGAGGTCTTTGAATCTTTTTTTTTTTTGGAATTTTTAATGTACATATTCCCACTAGCCGAGTGCATTCTAGAAAAAATTAGACTTTTGGATTGATTTTAGAATTTTGAAACATGAACTCAAAAAATAAATATTAACAAATTTTGCATATAGCGTAAGTTAAGCTAGACCATTAAGATGGGATCTTATTTTCAAGAAAAATATATAAGCTTAATTCATAGCATAACACAAAAATATCATTACGGTACCCATCATTAGAGACATACGGTAAGATATACTGCCAACCTTGTCTAGATAAAGTATCCAAGACGATATTATTATTAGAAATCTATGACTTAATTTTTTACCAAAAGATTTATAAGTGACGTCCCGATGATGATTATTATTCGTTATATTTAAAAAAAAAATTTAGTGTATAGAAAAATAATTATCTTTCGAAAATATTTAAATAATAAATAAAGTTTAAAAACATTATTAGGGTTTTTTTCTGGTACCTATGCTTCAAGTTATTTGTTTTCAATCGATCGTTATTAAGATATTATTAAGTTAATTTCCAAAAATTAGTTTTAAATTTAAAAATACCAATTGCTTGCTTCTTAATTGATTTAGAAATAATTACACGTGTTTCATTGTGTGGAAATCTCATTAAATGATCTCTTTTTATTAAAAAGCTAATTGTTAGTGTATAAAAAATATATAAAAGATTTAAACATACTAAAACAATCTAAACTAAAATAAAACTAAAATATATCCAAAAGTCTTTCGGAGCTTTCCAAAAAAATAAGCTACCAATGAGTTTGAGCACACAGTTTCCTTGTACTTGTAATAGACTTTTGTTTTATGCTTAAACTGCTCTTTGTCTTATATTGTCCCTTATCATATTATTAAAGTGTTGTTGAAACAAGAAATACTTTAAGATAAAAAATTTCTAAGTTTTTCATCAAATATGTACCCTGAAATTATATTTATTTTACAGACTAATCTCAAAAATACACTCAACATTTGAGCATAGTAGAAAGAGTAACAAGTAATATATGAACATTTAATGGGATTTCATTTTAGCACTATCATTGCTCCGATTACGATAAAACTAGAAACCAAATCGCATAGTTTTTGAAGATTTCATCAAAAACAATCAGATAGTGTAGAAGTTATGCCACTTGGTGCGATATGGGGACACAGACGGACACGAAACCAAAATTTTTGGTTTGGTTTTCACCGAGAGAAAAAGTTTTTATATTTCAAAAGTGACCACAATACTACTTTAATAGTCTCGGAAGCAAAAAATACTAAACTAAATACATTGCCATGCGAAGAAGTTAGTATAGAGAAACAAAACTAAAAATAATTGGGGAGGAACTAGCCATCCAAAAATCAGTACAAGATAGTAACAATAATTACCAGTCACCATTCTAAGAAGAAAGAAGAAATAATGTATATGAAACGTAATTATAAAAATTGTACAAAAAAATTCACAAATCAATTTTACTGTTACTGGAGGATTGTTCAGCCCGAATGGCATACTTATAAAGTCATAATGCGCATCCCAGTCATGAAAACACTTTCCAATGTATTTTCTAAATTTTTCCATGTTGAATCTTGTAAAAAAATTCTTGGTTGAACTATAGTGAAGGAGAAGGAGAATTAGTCAGCCCGATAAGCATGCTCATAAAGTCATAATGGCCGTTTAATGGTCAATTTTTCAGTAAATTAAAAAAAAAAGTAATTCACTGATCAACTGGAGACTTCAAAATTCATGACCTTAAAGCTGTCATGTCTGTCGTAGGCATAATCTACAATTTCTAATGTATATAGTTTCTAATATTCTAACGTTCATTTTTCAACCAATTGCTGATTTTCATTCTTATTTTTCATTGTTTGTTAAATCTGATATTGATAAAGTAGTTCAAAAAAAAAAATTTTTAAGTTTCAAATATCACTAAGGAATAATTTAAAATTTTAAATATTATACATGTTTATATACCTATTTAAAAATATGAATGAATGAATGTTGGTTTTTTATTTATTTATTTATAATCGCGTGTGCTGATCTCTGATGTATGTTTTAATAATTACTAGTTTGGTATAAGTTTGCTGGTCGATCAAATCATTATTATTATTACCAGCATACTACGTATATATGCAACCAGATATTCACATACCAACCTAATAGTTCGTCTTCGGCGTCAAAGCCAAACATTTTCAAATCTTATAATATTGGTAGGGATGTGCGAATAGTGCTCGAATCGAATCGAATCGAATAGTGCTATTCGATTCGATTTCGAATCGAATAATTCGACTTTTCGAATAATTCGAAAAATCGAATTATTCGAGAGAAAACGAACAATTCAATTTTTTCGAACAATTCGATTTTTCCAATTATTCGTTTTTTTCGAATAATTCGAAAGAACGAATTATTCGTTTCATTTTTTCGGATAGCCCGAACGTTTTCTTTTTTTATTTTTAAGACTCAAACATAGTAAGAACTTTAATAATATAATTTATATATGTATATTAATATAGTTTCATTTACAGAGCAAATTCATCCAAAAATAAATTCTTTTTAACTTCCCACTGGGAAGTTATTGCAGTGGATTCTTTTGTCGCATTTTTTTATGTTTTAAGTTTTAACGAATATTCGAATCGAAAATTCAGCTATTACACCCCCTGTCATGGGGTGACAAGTTTTTGTAACAATAAACTTTGATTGATTTATCCTGCTCTTTAGGCATAATGTAACTTTCCATTTATGAAATTATTGTAATGTTATCGATTTTTTTTTATTTAAATTAAATGTTTAAAAATCTCTAAGAATCAAAAGAAATAATAAAAATTCGAGCTATTCGAATTATTCGTCTTCTTTCGAATAATTCGATTTTTCGAATTATTCGTTTTCTTTCGAATAATTCGATTTTTCGAATTATTCGTTCTCGTTCGAATAATTCGAATATTTTTCGAATTATTCGAAAAATCGAATTATTCGATTCGAAATTCGAATCGAATATTACTATTCGATTCGGTGCGAATTATTCGACATTTCGAATAATTCGTACACCCCTAAATATTAGGTTGTTCGTATTAAACCCGTCCATACAGAATCTTGAATAAAAGACATAGTTTTCATATGTTAATCGGTATATTTTACGAACAGTCAGTAGTCACCCTGCGCATTTATGGCAGCTTGCCAGCGTTTAGGTAATTTTCTTACTGACTGGTACCTTTCATGTTGATTGCCATCCATTATTTCTTTATCGAAAGCTTTTCGTAAGGCATCAGCATCAGGGCAAGCAACGCCACCAATTCTTCTCTTAAGTTGATGAAAGCAACCTTAATCACATGGATTTAAGACATATTGAGTGCTCATAATTTAACGTGTAAAACATATTGAGTGCCCGTAGGGCACTGTACAATGTACCCTATGGTACCGATAATAACTAACTGAGAGATGTGTCCTCTGACATCAATAAGAACAAACTGACTTCGGGTGTGAAGCCTATCTATAAAGATTTGCCAAAGTGACGCTTAGATACAATACTAAAAATTTGATTGTTAACTTGATAAAATCAACAATTAAACTGATGATTGTAAAATTGAAATATCCCATCAAATCAACAATTCATATATTACTTGTTTAAGGGGAGGTTTACTTGAGAGTCGTTAAAAAAAATCGATTTTTTTTTTGCAGAAATTGGTAGCTAATTATGTGTAGAATATGTTCCCAAAGTGATTTTGTTGAAAGTAATTTAAGGGAAGGTTTACTTGAGATTTGATAAAAAAAATCGATTTTTTTTTTGCCGAAATTGATAGCAAATTATGTGTAGAATATGTTCCCAAATATCTCGGAACTACATTTTTGGAACTGGTGGACACGATAACTCAAAAACAATTCGATGGATCCTTTTTTTAAATTTTTTATTTTAAAGATAATTTAATTCTTCGGTACTTCTACCTAAGTTCGATACACTTTCAATATTTTTTTTATTTTTAAATTTACTTTAAAGAGCGGAAAATAAGACAAAAATCGTAATCAAAGTTCAAACATCCACCATTTTTTTTTCTTTCAGCAATTTATTGATATTATAGGTAGAGGTGCCGGTACTCTTCATATATTTTATAAATCTTTTTTGTTTTTGGATTTCGGTGGTTTATTACCGGCGCTAGGATGTCCACCAACAAGGCATTGGATTTTCGGATCGTCACACTGCACTATCTATAAAATGGACACTTTTTTATATTTTTCCTTGAAAAATTTTTTTTGTGTAGTTTAGTACTTAATAAATATGTGCACAAAGTTCGAAATTGATATTTACTTCCGTTCTTGGGAAAAAAATTCTAAAAAAATACATCATTTTTAAGGAATCTCGAGTAAACCTCTCGAGTAAAATAAATGCTCTAAATAAACGAAAATACTTAACGATTTGTGAAATATTCAATACTTTGTTGAAGTATGAAAAGATTAAATATCTATCGAAATGCAACAAACAACCTCGTGAATGTTTAGAATACTGAAAACTTTAAAGAAATATTAAATCAACATATTAAATCAAATTAATTAATAAAAAATCTTTGCTTCCCCAAATGATATATACGCAAATCATGACAAGTGTCATTAAAATAATTACAAAATTATCGATTAATTCAATAAATTTATGCTGAATTGTATAAATAAATTTGTTTATGTATATTTCTACTAATCAATGTTAATTTTATATTTTGTTTAATGAATATATGTTACACTTTTCATTGGTCGTCAAAAAAAATTCCCCAAAAATGCTTAAAAAACAGGCCGTCACACGGAAGAACCCCCTTAAGGTGCGTTTTACGGTCTTGACTCAGCAAATATATTGCTAGAAGAATTTTTATGCGAAGCGACTGTTCTGTGGAAACGAATGCTTTAAAGAGTTGGTTGATGGCGATGACTTTAACGCCAAGCTACAATTAATAGCCCATGAATGAGTGTATTTTATAAGTTTATTTTTTTATAACGAAAACGCCTCTGGATCGTCAATTTTATTTTACACTTTGTCTCTAGTTATCTGACTGTAAATTTGTCTGCCTGATTCTAAAAAAAAATATTTTATAGTATTTTTTCACACTTAACAAAATTATGATTATTATTATTTACGTAGAGGACCTAAACTTACAGGTTTAGTTGAGAACAATAATTGGCAATTAGATTATAATGAAGGAAACTTTTATTTTTATTTTTTCGGTGTTAAAAATGAGGCATCAATAATATAATAGGTATAGTATTTCATGTCTGCGATAAATTTTTTTTTTGGATTATTATCTCAAAGTTTTTAAATTAATGAGACTGATATTAAGTATATACTCTAATTTATGAATACCTTACAACGCTAACGTAAATTTTACTGTAGAAGTTTTGGAAACCCAAGTTTTATTTTTAAGGAATTGAAATAAATTGTGGCCGAAAAGAAAATGATTCTTGTTGACTACACGGAGAGAAAAATCATATAATTTTTTTAGATAAAATTTCAGAAAAATTACCATGCTCTCTTATAATGCGTGAGCGATCGACGACCAAAATAAAAAATATGTGCTAGCATGGTAAAATTTAATGTGCTAACCCAACTTTTATCACACTCTTATGCATATATGTTATAGTTTAATGCTTGTTGTCGTACTCTTTCATTTGCGCATCTGACCCGCAACCTTATGTTGCTTGAGCTGTACCTGTAAAAACTTCGAAGATGCCCGACCTGTTCCGACTTTCGTTCAACAATATATTCTAATACTAAAGATAGTGAAGTAACATAATGATGAATTAAACGGTGACATCCCCGTCCTCTAGTCAGTGTAATGAATACTGCTTGCTGCTTGTAAGACTCTAATGAATCAAGGTGCTTGGTCCGACACGTCCGACCAAGTTGGTCGTCCACACCTATGGTTGGCTATGTGACTTGCTATGAGTGAGGTACATTTCAACAGCGTTCACAACAAACACAACCTTCTTTATATTTTTTTCTTTCTACTATTAGCAGATAGCATTTCAAATATTATAATACAGCATGGTAATTTTTCTAAGAAAAACAATTAAAAAATATTTTTTTGTCGGCAATGGAACTGTGCTGTTTTACAAATTTTACGGAACTAATATTACGGAAACAATATTCTATCCTTTAAATTTTCTATGATTAATTATAATTTTTATATTTTTACCGTACAAAATTGAATATGTTCGCCTTTTACACGTCGATTGTAGTGCTGAGCACAGTAATTTTTATATGAATTTTCTCTCCGTGTAGTAAGCCTTCCGATCAGCTATGTTCGTAAAGGTTTTCTGCAGCTTCCCCTTATAATTCCAGGTAAAAATCGACAGTTCCTTAAAAATTAATATCTAGAATTAATACCTAGAATTCACTAATTCTGGCATACTCCTTCTTATGCGGTGGATAGAAACAAAAAGAAAATGTAAAAAAAATTCAGAATTTGACAAATAATTAAAAAGTATAGCTCGCTCCACAGACTGTAAAAAAAATTTATGTAGTTCCTGATCCACCACATAAAAAAGTTTCATTCAAAAGTTACTTTTCTAAAGTAGATAAAACATTAATTTGCACGAGAGAAGATTTTAATATACATATGTGCAGAAACTTAATGATGTAATAACATATATTTTTATGCAGTGTACTAATTAAATGCTTAAAAAGAGTTAATAAATAACTTTATTGCAAACTAACGTCCAAATTTCTTACTTTTTATTACTTCCCTTTCTTATTGTGCACTTTGATGGACATTTAAAAAAAAAAATTAAAAAACCGCTTTAAAAAGTCAAAAAAATAAAAATTGCATAAAAAAGACCGCATAACAATTTTTTTCTCTATATCAAAATTAACCTGCAGGGAGCACACTCGAGGGTCAGATTAACCCCAATCTTTTCTTCAACCCAATTTAGTATTTTTGTTCATGCCTCAGCTTTTGAAGTCTCGGTTCATTATGTAGGTATACTTGCTCTTTGGTTATCGAAGTCTTAATTTCGTCATGTCCGTCCGGTTGTCACATCCGGGTGTCTGGGTCATCACAAGAGTCCGGTTTACGAAATATTGAGCCTCAAAGATGCGTTTAATTTGTACTCGCCCCTCCGGCTACCATATTTTATCCCAATTATGACTACGGAACCCTAACTTAATGTATGTCCAGAATGCACTTGGCGACTGAAAAACGATTCAAAAAATTTTACCGTTTCCGTGATGTGACTTTCAGAATATTGTATGGTATCATCTGGATTCTTTATACGTTAGATGATTCTAACCAGGGGTGTACTCACAATAACAAATATTTTTCATTTTGAAACTATATCCTTGAAAATTTCAGTAATAAATAAATAAATAACACGGCGTTGAAATCAAATAGTTTTAACTAATCTCTTTGTTTGTAGAATCCGGGGTTCACAATGACTGTGATATTCAAGGTCAAATATTATTTCCAACAAATAAGCAAGAAGACAGACATTAACTAAGAATTCAATTCTAAATTAAAATCAAATTTGCATGATACTTTTAGCTGGCCGTTAAACAAAATGTATAAATATGTATACAATTCTACTAATAATATACTGTGTGAGTTTTTCGAGAATTGCCATTCTTATTACAGCCAAACCGTTGATTTAATCGAAAAATTGTTTAAATAAGTGTTGTAGATATCGACGGGGGCAACCGATTGCTATATTCGGGAGCTTTGTAGCTCTTATGGTTTTCGAGCTATGATACAAACTTATAGATTTTTAAACGAGACTATATATTAATTTTTCGATAAAACTGATCTAATGCATTAATTAACAACATAAATGAGCAAAAAAAATTTTTTTGCCCAAGTTTAATTTTTTAATTTTTCTTTAATTTATCAGTTAGGCGGTAAAAATGACATATGTACTTGAGGCTACTTCAACCGATAGTGTTTTGCTTGGTTACATTTCCATTACATCCAAAAAAAGAACCTTTTCCAGTACCATTTCTATCATAAAAATTTGGTTGTAATAGAAATGGCAACTCTCAAAAAACTCACATGGTATATAACATTTACAGATTTTATTATACTTTTTATACGAAGAATGCCTTTGGGTGTCGATATTAAAAAAAAATGCTACATAATGACCATAATCACGCATGCGTGTTAATTCATAAATAACAACCGTACCACGAAAAATCAAATGATAACAACCAAAACCAAAAAAATAAAATAAAAATGATACTAAAGTCAATATCGTATAATTATATAAGGACCTATATAACACCTACTTATCTCAAACCAGAGGGCATTCTCATCATCGACACCTTGTTTGTAAAACTAACATAAAATTAACGTGGAAAAAAAAATAAAAAAAAAAATTGTTGTATAATTTTCGGTTACCATATTATTTTCAAACAGATTGAATGTATCATAATATGATTGATATAGCGTCATTTTGTTAAGTTTTGACGGACACTTATAGATATTTCTGTCTTAATGGAAGAATAAATTTTGATTTTATGGTTTACCTAAATATTTTTAAAGTACGTCTTGGAAATTACATTTCTAAATGTTATTTACACAATTTTCTACTTTTGTGGGAGTACCTAATCTTTTCTGTTTTTACTGTAACGTGAATACTGCATATTTTCGATTGCATATTAACGGTTGATTTTAAAAACTGAGTTTAAACTGAGTTTACTAGTAAATCGAGTTTAGATAAATGAGAACGTTTTACATATTGACTGTGAGTTTATTTAAAAACTCACTGAGAAGAAAGAAGAAAAAAATTTGGGTAGGGAGATCTATCAACACTATTAATTTCCCATTAGGTGCCTTTAAGGACTAGAGACTATTGCACATGCCCTTGCACCCCAAACAAAGAACTTCAAGACGAAAAATATTTCACAAAAACTTTTTTTTTATTGTAAAAAACAAATCTCTAATCTGAATTTTCTGCAAACTTTATCTGGTCTTCATTTTTTATTTACGCATCTAATAAGCTTGGTCCGAAGTCGATATCATTATTTGTTCTCGAGATATGCGGGACAAAAGAAAACTCAAGAACTAAGAAATGAACGAACGCATACACAGACACCACGCTAAAAACGATGGATTGGGATTCTAGTGACCTTGAAACGTGGAGATACGTCCAAATTAGCGAATCCAAAAATCGGACCCATTACGTTAACTTTTAATGGGAAGTTAACTAGGTTTAACTTTTAAAATATAGTTTTATTTAAGCTTAAACTCAATTTTTAAAAGCAGCATAAAATATTATTTATTAGAAATATTTGCTGACAAAATGCCAATACTAAATAGCTACAGAACTATCCTTACTCCGATAGTATTGAAATCCGATAGAGTATAGGGGATCATATATAGCTTAAGCCTGGGGGACCCTCAAAATTTAAGTGATATCGAACCAGTAGCAATTTATTATCGGATAAGATATCGGATTAAGTAGTACCGTGGCTATCATGACTCTATAGTTGGGACGAAATTCGTAGAGGATCATCTAGGAACCAAACCACACAATTCCAAAAAATTTAGCGGAATGTTCGAACACTCAGATGGACCAGCAGACAGGCCTAAAACCAAAATTGTTCAGGTAATTCTAAAATCTAAAGTGTGCATGAAAATATTCAATTTGAAAGAAAAAAGATTTTAATATTTCAAAAGCAATCAAAATATTTCTGTTACTGTGGTAGACTCGGAACCAAAAAATTTGCAATAAATAATCATTCTTGACGCCATTCAAGAACCAAAAAACGATTACCAATTACAAATAAGTAAACAGATTTATTTTTTATCCAATCAAATCATAATTAAAAATTTATTAATTAATAATTAATTAATAATTATTGAATAAAAAAAAATTCAATTCCTTTACAAACATTACATAATCAATTTGTTTCAAATCAAATTTCAATACTTAAATAGGTGGTACCTCTTATACATATAGTTAGACAGATAAATGTAGTTGAGTAGTTGGCCTATTAAACAAACAAATAAACAGAGAAAAAAGGCCTAAATTTATGATTATAATGATCTATACATACCAACAAAATACACCGTATACACAGGTACAATATAATAATATATTTAATAGTTCGAATTGTTATTTTAAAGATGGTTAGTTACGTTTTAAATGCCGCAGGCTCTACTAGGCGCCTATAAACAAGACATATCAGTCACTATGGTTACAGCAGACAACGTGCAGGCTCCACACACAATAATCGGGCGAGCGAGCGAGCGAACGAGCGAGTGAAGGCCTATTTAATAAAACAATAGTTTGTCTGTCTCTTTGTGTGTCTCAAATGTGTGTATGTGTGTGACTTTTACTGTGTTGTATCTATATGCTTGCTGTAGTCCCATGCTCTGATGTAGCTCTTCTAGTCAGTCAGTCAGTGAAGAGGATGATGATACCCGCCGTTCATCGCCGAACAAGATGATGAAGAAAGTTGTGTGTGTGTGTGTGTGTGTGTGCGTTCTTCGTCGTTGCCTTCTTCTATGCATGAATACGCGCACTATACAGTATCGATTACAATGCGATTCAAAAATTGCTTGGAAGTGGCGACAAGAAACATCAGAAAGTACCTAGGTGCACCCTTTCCTTTGAATCAATTGTTCAAACGAAACGTCTTCCCTTAAAGTTCTAACACACTCTAGGAGTTTATTGATAGCGATGAACACATACAGCCCAAAAACAAGGTTTCTATAATCGTGATCTTGGTCTAGTAAAAAATTCAGTCTCCGTTCCAATTGTGATGTGTTGAAGATTTTTACGTAATTTCCAAAAATTCTAGTAAATATTTAATATTATTAAGGCACACTAGAGCTTTTCGAAAAATTTTATATCTGGGAAACTTTAGGGTTTCTTATAGTTTCTCAAGAGTTTGGGGTTTAGCATTGGTCTTGGAACCACAATTATAGTCTTGGTATTGACTCTTGGTATCAGAGACTGTTCATAGATAATAAAAAGTATGGTTTCATAGCTGTTTAATGGCTGACGGACGGACACGAGAGTGGTCTTATAACGGTTCTGTTTTTCCTTTTAAGGTAGATAACCCTAAGAAAACTGAAAATAATTTTTTATTACCCATGCGGGAGAAGTACTAACTTGGCGCACGCATTTCTGTACGCAAAATAGCTGCTGTACTCTTCCCGCATACTTTTTTGCGTGTGGAAAGTAACTTTCCACACGCAAATTGACAATAAAACACGCAAAATTTAATCAAAACACGCAAAGCCGCCTCTTAATTTTTCATTTAATAAAAATTTCATAATTATTTCTATAGAAACCACCAACAAAGTAATTTAAACGATAATTAATTCAGAAAAAAAAGACGAACACTTAAAAATATTATTTTAAAAAGTAATAAAAATGTCAAAAATAGTGATAATAATAGAAAAAAGTATGTGAAATTCGTAATAAAAAATAGCATGTGCAACTTGTGCGGGATTGTCGATTGCCTCACTCAAGCGAATGAGCGCGCGAACGTGAGCAATCGACAATTTCCCGCACTTATTGCACAATATACTAAAAAAAATTTAAAAAAAAAAAAACTAACAACTACAACTGGCGTAACAAAAGTAGAACTGGAAAGTCAAAAACAAGATAAGTATTGTTGAATTTTTATCGCAGTCGGAAAACCTACGAAAGCATGTTCCTTGAACAAAACTGTCCCTTAGCTGTGAGAAAAAGTCAGTGATAACTTGTTATTGGGCTTTTAGTTCAATTTTTGTTACCGATAGAGTAACATAAGAATTCTAACGATCACACACGTCTAAATTGATTCAGATGCTTGGAAATTTTTGGTGATATACATACAGACATACATGCACGAATCCTAAAAACATTACACTCTTTGTTTTGGGCCGTCGTGTAAATACGGAACAATTATGGGGAAAGTTTTTACAAATAGGTAAGAAAATCAGTTTAATTAAAACACTGATTTGGTCATGTATACCAAAATGAATTGTGTGTTCAAGTTCAATTTAGCGGGATATTAGATATAATATAAGTGTTCATATGAATATCAATCTATGTTTAAACGCAACCAAAAATTCGTGATACATACAATACTCAAATTAAAATAACTGGTTAGTAATATTTGTGATTGATACATTGTAAGACTAGAGTGGCTCCCGAACTAGAATCGGTAGCCTAGTGTTAAGGTGCTTGACTAGTTACCAAGAGATCCTGGGTTCGAGTCCCAACTGATCCGATTTGACAATTTTTCAATCACTATGTGACCTATAATTAAAACAAATGTACGTTAACTAACATTTTCTGGAACATGTTTCTCGTTCTTCAATATGCATTGCTACTGTAAAATTGTCTCATGATCATATTAGTGGCATTTGTATTAAGAAATCAAATATCTGCACTGGCACTATATACCTATATGTATATTCTCCACCGATCATCTATTATTACATCTGGTAATGTTGAAAAAAACCAACATATAATAAAAACGACGAATCCATATCAAATTTCTTGCTATTTGTAACTATTAATTTTACAACAATAATATTGGTTTTGGTTCATTAAAGCAGAACAATTCTGACCTAATTCAAGTCTACAATATGCGATAGTTTAAGAAGCAAAACTGGTATGATTGTAATATAAAATGATCGATTCTAAAAAAAATATTGTTGTACGTATTTTAAATGCAAATTTTTGTTAATTTATTTCTAACCATATGTAAATTGTGTTTAAAGTTAGGAAAAAAGAATACACCACTCATTATTCGTATATTCAAATAGTTGGTTCGACAAATGAAATATTCCTATAACTTCGGTTTTAATTATTTGTTTTATGAAGCCGATAAGAGAAACTATAGCTTTTTTTACGAGACATACTTTCTTAAGTAGGCCTTGCTTACGCCAGCTCAGTTACTAATCATTAGTACATGCTACTCGCCCATCAAACACAATAATTATTCACACCAGGGGTTCCCAAAGTCTGCCCTACAGTGCCAGATTGTCCCCAATGTATTATACGCAGATTTTATATGAGTATCAATGGCGTTCAACCCTTTTTACTATGCAAATTGCTTTTCTCAAATTCCTTCAGGAAATGCGGTTTAATTTCCGCATGTAATTTTTTTTTTTTTTGTTTTTATAATTACGATTTTGTGAAAAATGAAAAAAATTATCGGAAACCTATGAATAGCTTCAGATGGTTTCTAATTTCAAAATTATAGTTTTTAGAGCTTTTCATAGTGAGATAATCAGGTTCAGTTTTTCAAATTCAACTGAGAGCTACAAAAATGAAATGAATGGGATCTGTTGGTGAAATTTGGGTACAGTAGTATTTTAACTAAAAGAAAGTTTTTTAAGGGGAATTCTGAAGTAAGGGGATTACAAATATTTTAAATGTTAACCAAGGCAACACTGACAAATAAATGAAAGAGAGATAATTATATATCTTTTATATTTAATAAAAAGAGATAAATTGTAACTAAGAGGAATTTATGCTCTTTCTTTTAGTTAAAATTCTACTGTAGCTTTCGTGCGAAATTTTCATTTTCCCCATAAAAATAGTCATTTTCATTCTGTTGTTAAGTTATACTTCCATTTTCAATTTATAAATTAGAATAGGAAATCGACCAAACTTCCCTTTGCGATTGGCCCGAGTGTCGCTACCTCTTTTTCCAACTGTAAATTTAGGTAAGTTCCTTTTAGCGAAATTCCAAACTGAAAATTCAGCTATTTTGTTATTATTTTCGTTTGTTGAGAGTAAGCGTTCTGAAGACAATCATACGTACATTATTCCTGTCAAAAATTTTTTAACTCTCTGTATCATTTTCTAATAATTACATAGATGAGAAAAAAATGTGTAATAGCCGTGTAGACAATTATAAAACAGTGATAGTGCTACCGTTTACAATAATATCTATATTTATCCTACTCTATTTATTAAGAAACCTTATATGGGGATAATAATTGATCGTGTAACAGAGAGAAAAAAATGTGGTATGTATGTTTAATGTTTTTTTCTCTTTTTATTGAATTTCTTGATATAATGACCGACCTTTTTTGTAGGGCATTAATAACACATATAAGTACCTACTTATTTGTTTCTAACTGATAACACACGATAATACAAAACTAACACCTTCAATTTTTATAAAAATCAGAGTTTTTTCTAGACAATTTTATTTAAATATTTTAGTTAGTTCTCACACAATTAGTAGTTTTCATCTTTAGATTAATCGGGCCGACGTTATTTTTTTTTTTTTAAATAATCATTAAAGTTAAAAATTGGACTCCCATATATATTGCTTCCAAAAAGTTAGATTCATTTTATTATACTTGCTGGCCACCACCAAAGTAAAATAAATTATTATTGAAAGTATAATTATTCTAAAAATTGATCTCCAATAGATACCACATAATCTGAATCATTAGAAACAATTTTTTTATTTTAATCCTTAGCTCAGATTAAATGAAATGTTTTTAAGTAGATATTTCCAAGAGATTTCCCACCTCGACTAAGCTGAGAAATACCTCCTTAGTAAGTCCTTTTTCTTATAAAAAAAAAACTGCAGGAAATATGCTGATAATCATCTGGGATTACAAAAGAGAATTGTAGAAAAACCTTCTATGAAGCCACAGAAAACAACGAAAACATGATAAGGTACCTAAGGCAATTAAAGCCCACCTAAGCAAAATATGCTTATTATTTATATATCTTATAAAATATCAAAAATATAGTATTTAATTATAAAAATTTACTTATTTTTTGATAAAAATTCCTAAAAAAATTAATGAATTTGTAATTATACAAGTCAACAATTTGATTCTAAAAAGTGTCTGCAATTGGGCCTTATTTTTGACTGGTGTAGAAAATAAGGCCCACCTATTACAACTGCCTGAAATAGTACATTTATTTTTTTTTTTTTAAATTAATTGGGGGATTTTAATTACTTTAAGAATAACTTGAACTTGAAAATACTTTAAGAATAACTTGAACTTATATATCAAAATATTTTGTTATTTTTACACGTTCAAAAAAGTTTCGAAAATCCTTAAATCCCGCTTGACTGCGTGACTGTTATTGAAAACAACAATAAAAAAAATTACCTAAGTCATTATTTTTAATTTTTAATTTTTTATCATATTTTTCGAATAACTCAAGTACTAGGTGTTTGAATATATTAAGTCGAAATAAATAAATATTAAATCTAAGAGATCTTCTTAGAATTCCGGATCTCCTTGCAACCTCTCTTTGATTGCTGTGTCGAGTGACATAGCTTAAGGCTGATGCCAGTGCTTCCTCAGACCACAACGCTCTCTTCTTTTTATCAGCCATACTTTCAAACACTAAGGAATAAAAATAAAAATTCGACCAAACCAACTAAAACTGATCTGGCATCATTAAACAAATGCAACAAATAAATCAAAATTAAATGTACTTAGTTTTTTGTCCTTTTTCCTTTTTGTTATTTTTATATTAGAGTAACTATAGTAATTTAAAGTTGTGCGTCTAATTTTGCTTCATTTGTTAATAACTTCAGACCTGTTTTAATTGATTTAACTTTGTAGTGTTTGATTTTAATTGTGATGGTAATAAAGCCCAAACAAAATTTGCATGGGCCTTATTATCAACATGTCAATATTTATGCTTATGTAAATTTATATAAATACTTTAGAAATAAACTAAATTAATTGACGTAAAACTTAAAGAATATTAATTTTTTTCAATTTTGATAACAATTTGAAAGAAACATACCTTTAAAAAATCATTAATATAACACTCACAATGTGCCCAATTTTTATATCAACGAACGAAAATGTAACCTCTAAATTTGTTTGTTAAAATATGACATGAGTTTGTTACTCTGAGTAGTTCAACTTTTGTATCTGGTTTTGAAATGATTGAAAGTTCATTTTAAACTTGTTGATAAGTTAGAGAACTTTTCTTGGTAAGAAATATAGCTAATGGGCCTTATTACCCGCTGGGCCTTAAATGCCTTAGGTATCTTACTTTTTGGCTTTAAGAAAACCAGACTTCAGCGTTTACTAGTCTTTTCCTTTGTGAGTCTAGGATTGCCAACTCTACCAATGAACATTTCGGGATTTAATGGGAAAAAAGTCGGGACGGAACAAGTAAAATCGGGACTGTTAAAAAAAAAGAAACGTTTTTAATCAGCCAGTAGGAAAGATATTCTTTTTATTTTTATTATTTGTTACTAACAACTACATATTTAAACCATGATGTTACAAACCTTTAATAAAACAATTTCTTGAAGATAATATTACAATAATATTTCTTTATTTTATTTTATTAAATTAGAAATTTTTTTTGCTTATCAACTGTATTATTTTTGGAGAAAAACATTTTTCATAAAGTTGACCCGTCTTTGGCATTGACGCATTTCATGTACGTCAAATAATTTCTCCCATTTTTGGAGGGATTTTAATGTTGGAGAGATTTTAATCAGTTAATCTGGCAACACTGTAAACTGTATAAGTTATAAATCAGTAGACAGAGTACAGTTTATCAGTAGGTACAGCAAATATACTTACTTCCTTGGCCTTCCTGACATGCAAGCGCGATAAGTTGGAAACAATAATAGCGAGATTGTCAGGACTAAAAATGTAGATTGTAGATGTTAAAAATCGGGACAATTAGCGCCCCGCCACTACTGTTATCGGGACGCGGGACACATAGGCCTAAAATCGGGACAGTTGGCAACCCTATCTGTGACACAATATTCAAACTGAACAAATTTTGCGGCACACATTCAAAAACGGAATTTTAGAAGATTTCTAGGAAATTATAACCATGTTTACATTCTAAATCCCACTTCCATAGAGAGTTTTTGGACAAACTCACGACCAATTAATGTGTCACGACATGTACTTTTGAAAACACGGTTAGAAACACATATCTGCTACAAAATATTCGTCTGTTGACTTACAAATTTCATTTCAAATAAGGTAAGCGACCCCATACTCGATCACGAATCAAAACGCGATCCAAACTGATGTATCTTTTAACTTTCAATTTCACTTCGCATTTTAAGTTTAGATACGTAACAGCTGATCAAGTTGGATTTTTGATCGAATATAGTAAGAGACCCCATATACTCGATCAGGAAGCAAAACTTGATCCAAACTGATGTATTTTAAGTTTAGATATCAAGTTTGGATTCTTGATCGGGTATGGAGTCTCTACCTTAACTAACATATTAATTTGCATTTTACAAATATCAACTCACAAACGATGATATCCACTACTGCAAAAATATTATTTTCATTTCGAGAAACATCGGGCGAATGGATTGAAAGACATTAAATAAATAATGCATAATAAATTCGCATCACAGTGAGCCATGTATATTTTGCACTACTACAATATATACAAGATTTTTTTTTTTAAATCTCCTTTTCAAATGAACTTTTTTAAATGCGACAAACATGGTCTTTTTCATAGCAGCATACAACGATGAATGAATTGATAAAAGATTTTTTTTTGTTCAACTTTTATTAAAAAGAAATCACATCACATTAAATTCATTCATATTGAACAGAGATAAATATAGAAGACCCTCTTTATTTCACAAACACTGAATACCTCCAGTTTGTCGGCTTTCGTCTTTGATGTTAATTATTTATTTAAAAATAATATAATTATTGAATTGTAATTAATATATTTAAGGAATATTTTTTTGGGAGAGAACACTTTATGAGGACGTTTGCATTAATGTATGTATGTGTGTGTGTGTGTCTGTGTTTGGGTATCAGTCGGAATTTTTACATCTTTAATTACTTGGAGTCGTTAAAATTATAAATAATAATTTTTATATTTTTATTTAATATCAATGAATATACGGTTAACCATGAATATTTGTCGGTTTTATTTTTAAATTCATTCAAAATTCATTATACCACCATAAAACTTTCTAAAGCCAGTCTTTAATGAATCTGATATGTTGTGTCCTTTGGACCCTGAAAAATTGACAATATTTTTGCAATATCATTTCCGTTAGTAGTGGTATTGAAATTCAGACCCGACAAGAGGAGAGGGGCTGCCGGAGTTGTAGCCCTGGGGCCCGGACTTGGAGAGGGGGTCCGTAGCAGGTCCGAGAAAAAATAGCTTTTTTCCTCGTCTCTTATTTTTGTGGCGAAAATTTTTTTTAAACGACCTTGATTCAATTGATAATGTTACTTCGATAAACAACATCGTAAAAAGTAATTTGTGCTTTTCTGTGTAAAATGAAAATCACCATGAAAGGTCCAATGTGCATAAAATGTTGTATACAAATGTTTGGCTGGCATTATAGTTTATTTTAGGAATAAATTTTATCCGTCAATAATAGTATATTATTGACACACAAAGGGACTAAAGTGTGCCAGAGGGTCTGTAGAGCTTCCAGGGCAACAATTCATAAATAAAATACCCCTGTCGCAGCATCCTGCATAACATAGCGAATTTCCGTTTATAAAAGTTAGTTTTTCTCGGAAACTAGTTGACATAGAACAATAGTTTAAAGACCTTTTTTATGTAATTTTATCTCCTCTTTTAAACGGTGTAAAAAAATTTCGTGAAAATTGTTGGTTAAGTGGAAACCTAGGACAAATTTCGTAAACCTAGGACATTCCGTTCGAGAGTTATCGTGCGGACACACACACACACACACATATATATATATATATATATATATATATATATATATATATATATATATATATACATACATACATATATATATATATATATATATATATATATATATATATATATATATATATATATATGTATATATATAAATTTTAGCGAATATTATTTTCGGTTTTTAGGGACCTCACAACAAATTTCTGCCATGGTCCCGGGCTCAGGTCGCGTTATGACAGTGGCTGTAATAGCTGAATTCCATTCTGGAAATTCGCTAAAAACACTTTAATCTTGTGACGTACCTATACCTATATTATTTTTTTGTAGTTCTGGATAATTAGAGATTATAAAAATTAAGAAAAAATTTATTTAAATTCTATTCAAATTGTATGATATAATATTACATCTAATATACTTTGAATAGATCAATCAAATTAGACAATACAATATAACTGTTTGTCTTTATCTACAAGTTTGAAAATTATTTATTATTTTCAGTTACCTAACCAAGCCATTTAAATTTCACTTGCTAATTGGTGATGCTCTGTTGATTGGCTGAAAAGTTGGAGTTTGCGGGGGTAAAAGCGGAAGTAAAATGGCCAAGGGACTAAAAATGACACTTTACTCCCTATTATGAGGGATTAAATCATGTCTTTTAGTTCTGGAATTGTAAAAAATATATTATTTACCTGCTCTCAAATCCATAATGAAAACTGATAGTACGGAACTCTATTTCCACAAGTACAACAAAGTACTTTTATTCTTGATATTTTGACATATAATCTAGCTACTTTAACTGACATCGTACGATCAAATCCGTATTGATATTTCGCACAATAACGCTACGTTTGACGAATTTAACAGGAAAAATGTCAATTCACAAGGGAGTAAGTTTAAACAAAAAATTTAAGCTTTTTCTTTGAAAATTTTCTACGCCTTCTTTTGGCCCTACTTAAAACCTGATTCCTCCGTTACCTACTACTTTTATCGCTACTCACTACTATAAAAGTTTCAGTAAATTATAAAAGGCACTTTTGATAGAGCTGATCACGAATTGCATCTCGCGTTTGAAAAAGGGCGACCCGACCCTGTTGTAAAAAAAAGATAAAAAGGCAAACACACGAATTGCATCCCGCGGTCAGTATTTTATTGCTTTATTGCTTTTGAAGGTGTAGTTGAACATGTGAATAATTTTAGAAAAACTAAATTTTATCCGTTTCTGTGTTTATTAATTATTTTTAGAGCTCCGTAGTAAAAACCACTTGAATGTGTTAAATTTTCATGAACCCTGAAAGTTATAAAAAAATAGCTACTTATAGTTTTCCCGGTAAAATTTTTTCCAAGGTATTTAAAATTAAAAATAATAAAGACAATTTAAGAAACTACTGACTACGGAACCCTAACTTAATGCAGATCGAATACGTACTTGGCGATTGTATTTATTAAAATACAATAAATAGTTGAGATAAAACTTGAATAAAACAAAAATATGAATGATTTTGAAAAATAGATTATTTTTAACAATTATTTTATATAAAATAATGAATAAATTGTATGTAATGTATGTATTCGTAATCAGCTACACCTTTAAAAGCAATAGCTTCAAAAGCAAATATTGACCGCGGGATGCAATTCGTGTGTTTGATTTTTGACCGCGGGATGCAATTCGTGTTTTTTTTATGGAACCTTGGGGAGATGAAACATTTTACTGACCGTCGGATGCAATTTGTGTCTAGCGTTTTGATAGATGACCATGAATAAAAAAATTTGAATTACCTACATATTAAAAACACCGACAATTCTGACCTCTAATCACAATCATGACAACTTGTAACCGGAAATGTAAAAATTGTCACGATTACACGTTCTTCTCTAGCGACACAATTATCCGAAACATGAAAATAGTTTGGATCAATGCTGCTTAATAGATTAACACACATTTACAATATCATCTGCATCCTGTCCTCACGTTTCACCTCTCCTCATCACAAAATATATTGATCGTACATACATATACAGTAGACTCTCGTCAACTCAAACCTGCGATAATTCGAAACTCTCTATAATTCAAAGATATCACGAGTTCTCTACAAAATCTCTTTATATTTCAAACTAAAACAATACTAGGGTGTTTGAAAAGTTCGCGGCCTGACACATAAATGTCTTACAGGTATCGAATCCATATCATTCCTGACAAGTGCTAGCCTTCAAAAGACGCTTCATTTTGGACGCTTTGGTGCACTTCCACCCTTTCGAATCCATTGTTTTGACTGTTACGACGTCTCGGGAGTATAATGATGTATCCATGTTTCATCAACGGTCACGAATCGACGAAAGAACTCAGTTCTATTACGTCGCATGATGCCCAGATTTTGCTCAGCAACAGTGACTCGTTCGAGTTTTTGATAAAATCTGTCAACAAATGCGGCAGCCAACGCGCGCACAGCTTTCTCATGTTCAAATGATGGTGTAAAATGTTCAATACACGTTCACATGATATCTTTACGATATCAGCTATCTCACGAACTTTTAATTTTCGATCATCGATCACAAGCAATTCGATTTTTTCGATCATTTGAGGTGTGGTCACGTCTGACGGCCTTCCCGAACGTGGTGCATCAGTCGTGCCCGTATGACCCATACGAAATTGTTGCATCCACTTCTTAACCATTGTATTCGATGGAGCAGATTCACCATAATATTTGTCAAGCCTTCTTTTGGCGTTTTTCCTCTCAAGACAATGGGTTCCAAAGAGTAGTAGTGTACCAAAGCATCTAAAATCGCAACAGTCGGCCGATGGTGCACTTTATACAGCTGTAAAAACCAAACTGATTGACAGATCTTTATGAAAATTAATATATGGTCTTTTGAAGGTTAGCACTTGTCAAGAATGATATGGATTCGATACCTGTAAGACATTTATATGTCAGGCCGCGAACTTTTCAAACAGCCTAGTACATTTTTTACACTTGGTAATTCGAACGAAAAAATCATTTCTACGTAACAAAACGACGCGTTAATTCGAACTCATCGGCATCAAACACTCGACAATTCAAGGTTGCAGAAAGAAAGAGCCAGAAAGATTGTAAGTACATTTTGAGACAAGTTCAAGTTAATTCATCGCAAATGCTTAAAAAATTAAAATTGTTATACCTGCGATAATTCGAACCTCTCTTCGAGTTTCGAATTAACAAGAGTCGACTGTACCTTACGTATGATGATTTCTTGCTTGCTACTCGTATCTGGTCGATCACACATCGCTCGTGGTTACACACTACATGTATCTGCATAATGCTTACCACTTTGTTGTTTGTTGTATAGTTATAATTACAAGAGAATTATTACATAATACCAATAATTGTAATGTTGTTGTATGGTATCCTGATCGCAACAACAAAATTGTACATGAACACTTAAAGGTGTGTCGTGGTAATACTTGCCACGTTACAACTGTAACCAACACACGGACACATGCATGCACACTTGCATTACACGCACACACACATAGAGTGTAATGCAAGTGTAAATTTATTCAATACTTTTCATATATAACCAACATGTAACTAACTGACTTTTATGTTTGAATAATAACGGAAAAAAGGTTTTTTTCCAAGCACTGATAGGGCTTTTCGACTTTAATCGGATGCCATTCGGTCGAAACGATGCTCCAAAATATCGATAATGCTCAGATTCAGTTTTATTGGAGCAAAAAATAAGTCACTGTCACCAAAGATAGAGTTTCTGTGATGACTGGACACTAGGGTGTTTCATTTTTCCAAAGATGTGGTTTTCATATGACTTTGCTTACGCCCCGAGTCTCAGTGATGTAAAAGACATATATGCCAAATTTCAAGAAAATTGGATAATAGTTAAGAGTTGCACACATTAATCACTTTTTTCTCTAACTAATGAAATTGCTAATATTGCAGTACTTTGTACTAATGGAATTCTCATTTACTAATATATAAATAATATTGAAAGGAATGTCTGAGTAGCATAGAATTAAGTGGTTCTAACTTTTGGGAAGTTCCAAAGTCTGTGGGCTTCATTTGACAAGGAGTCATATACGACAATGCTGGATGAGGAAAATGGCATTCAAAGTTTTCTAGAAGAATAACAAGTCGAAATGTTTAACTACATTCAAAATGTCTTAAAAAATGGAAGTTATGCAAAAGCAGACTACAAAAAAATTATTACAACTCTCACTCCTGTGCCTCGGTGACTGGTCTAAAAACAACTTCAGTTTCAGGATCCCAGGGGCTCTACGTCAAGCATGGTGGATGGTAAAGGCTAACTATGCACTTAAAATTGTCCTCTTCACTAAACTTCATTCAATTTCCGAAAAGCTGAATATTCTTTCATGATAATTAACCCTTTCGCGACGTGCTATTTTCCTATTAAGTATGTATGCCCATAAGACGAGCAGTTTTCGAGGTTTGCGGAACCGTACGGTCTTCTAAAGTACAATATAAATTTGGCTGTTATATACTTGTAAAAAAAATACTTTTTGAAAAAAAAACTTCTTTATTATAAGTCGGATAAATACGCTCTTCGACTATTTGTCACATTTTCTTATCACGGGAATATACAATCTTCGGCGCGAAAAAGTTAAAGGAATGAAACGTGTTTCACATTTTGTCAGCTTCATATAGGTTCACTTTGGGCACGAGGCAATTGTGAGTCGATGGGCTCCAAATAATGATTTGGATACGCTAGTTTCTGAGCACTTACTCAGATGTAGATATTAATAAGTGCTCACATATTTGTTAATCACCTAAAGCATCTTTCGTATTTGCTAGAAACTTTCTTTGTCTTTTGGAATTGTCTTTTGGATTTTTTGGAGAGACGTTTTACTCAGACTGATAAGTAAAATATGACTAAAAATTTAGAAACCAAACCTACAAAGAAAAAGGAAATGAAACGATTAGAGCCATGTGAGGGTCTAATCGGTCAGGGATGAACAACAGAAACAATTCTTTACAATATTTTTACAAAACTGATCAAAGTGTGCAACCTCTAAATATTGGCCAATCTTCTTGAAATTTGGCATATATATTTTTATATCACTGAGACTCGGGGCATAAGCAAAGTTTGAAAAAATTTTACATTTTATTTTTTTTCCTTACAAAATGAAACACCCTATTGGACACCCGTTGTACAGTCAATAGTACTACGGAAACAATTTGGAATTTGTATCACAAGCAAATTTGGTGTTTCCAAGTCATTGTTACTAGGTGTGTGGTTTCTTAAATTTCGTAAAATTTCCAACATTTATGCAAGGTACTCAATTAAATTTTGTTTTGTGTTTTTTTTCTTTTTTTGTAAGAAATATTTATTCTTAATACCAAAATTTCTGGCGGATCAAAAAAATTTATATAATTATATACCTACGTCCCGTTTATGCTTCTATAAGTCAGTTATCAGTTATTGTGCTCACGCTAGTAAAGGTTTCTGAATTAGTACAACGGTTTTACAATCGGTGGCGCACGAATCGTTTTAATATAACTGTGGCCACAGGTCAAAGTATCTTAAGTCTAAAATTTTTATTTTGCAGAAGCCAAGTTTTTATGTTTGATAGGGCCTATAAAAAATAACTTAAACTACTGTTTTTCTGCTGTAAATATTTTTCTATTTAAGAAGAGTAAAACGTTGGCCAACTTGGCATGGGTAATAATCAACAGAAATCTGTTGTTTTACTTAAATTGACTTAAGATACTTTGGCTTAATACAATCATTGTCCATTAATTTTTTCTGAATCTGTATGAATTCGAGATAACAGATAACGTTAAATTTTTCGCTTCGCGGGTCATAATTTTGTAGCTGAACTTTTATTAAGCTGAATCGAAAGGGCTAAAATAATCTTTCTAAACTACTGTCAGATTCCATTTTACAGATAAAATTGATCAGATTTTGCCTTTTAACAACAGTAATAAAGCATTTTTGCTATAACTAGATGCCATTTGGTGCAAAGAATACAACAAAAATATTGTCTTTTATTGGTAATGGAAAAACTTTTTAACTTTGCTCACAGAGCATTCGACCAAAATAATTCACCTCAATTTTAAATTTTTTGCCAGCATCAATTTAAAGATAAATCAGAGTATTTCAATTTTTTGCCTTAAATATTTCGTGTGGTAACTCATGGGCTGATAATTATTACTTACAAATTTTTTTTCTGCGACTTATCATACGATAATATTTAATGATAGGTTACGAGAGTGTTATAAAACTCGTTAACAATATTATTTATTAAAGACAAAAGGTTATAATAATATTTATTTTAAATGGGCGACAACAGCATATGGTTAATAGGCTAAAATTTTGAATGAATTTTTTTTTATTTTTGTTACAAAGGCAGCTCTAACTGATTACAGTATAATAAATGTATTGTTTGTTACCAATATAAAGATAATAACGTTATGACAGCCCTCTTTATGAAACAATATAATTCGGTTTTTATTGTATAACTCTTCATAAAAGTTAATTACGTAACAATCAGATTTGGTAATAAACAAATTAAGTGTATACGACCTGATAAAATTGATTTACAATGGCTTGATCGTCACGAAAGGTAGTAAAGGTGATAGCTTGATCGTGGAAGTACACTATGGTTCCATAATTGTTCTTAAACAAGTGTCTGAGAGGCTTCTAGTTACTTTCAAAAGGCTTCTAACTAGGTGCTAAATTTCATTTTCAGTTTCTAGAAACTAACCAGATTTCCGGGGTTGGCTAAGCCATCTATACTAAAATTTGTGTGTCAAGGTTCGATCCTCGTGACAAATGGAAGGTTTTCTATAGTTTCTTTTCACAATTCCGAACGAATATATTCCTGGATTCTGGAAGAAGACAATTGTCGATGTGTACCTCCTAATGTCTGGGCACCGTCATTTCCCTTGTGTTTCACCCACATCATAAATTTATTTTGACTTACATTTACACACACTTCAAGCCTATCTTCACGATGGTAGCATTTTTGGGATAGAACTGTCATGATAGGAGCTGTGATGGTCATTATGTGATAGTAATTGCACTAGGCGCGTGCCTTCATTGGTTGAAATTAGAGGCCGCAAAGAACATTGCTAAATAACCGCATGCAATCCTGGCATAGGAAGCAAAACTTCTGAATAATCTCTCTTTTTGTAATCAGAGATCTTTCGAGAGGTATTTTTCTAAAAATACAAAAATATAGAACTTTTTGGTCATTATTGAATAAATTGTTTATTCTCATTACTATATAATATTTATTGTTAAAATCGACTGGTTAATTTTAAATAGCAACAAACTGTCAACCAATTAAATATATGTTCTACTGAATAAGGTTAAATTAGGAACGATCCATAAAATACGTCATGCATTTTTGGTCCCCCCATTCCCCTTTGTCAAGCTACGTCACATTTCGTCCAATCTTATATCTAATAATATGTTACAACAACTAGACCCCCCTAATTAATAATTATTTTTATTAATAGCAGACAAAAATTGTGTCTAAATTATTCCAATTAATCATAAAGTTTTGGCGTGGGACAAAATTATTGTTAATCTGGAGTCATCTACTTATGCACCAATTTTATTAAAATAAAACTGAAGATTTAGAACTGATAAAATTGATGTCGGTATTTCAATCATTATGTCACGTTTGTTTGAACTCTCTCCTCGCTCCTCGTCACGTCTCATGCCCCCTATTATGCCCCCTAGCAGTGACCGTGATAACAGTTATACTATATTCACCCAAAAAATTCCTAGCTACAAAACAAAACCACGTGACTAAATAAATTTTTATTGGTTGAAATTTCCAAAATGGACACATAAAGTACAATTTAGTTGACGCCCAGACTATGTTTCATGAAGTTGGTACAAGCGATTACACAGAAACGGTAATATGTGAATTGGAAGGATTTTAAAATTTTTTTTTATTTAAAAGTATTTTAGTATGATTTTTTTTTTTTTAGAATACTTTAACATTTCAGTATTCTCTTAAAAAAAAATTTAAATAACAAAGTATACCTATTATTTATTTTGATTAGTTGCATACAATTTCATGTTTATAATATTGCACAAAATATTACAATATCTACATAACTCAAGTATAAACAAGATTAGTTAATAAACCTAAATTTTAGTAAAAATTTAAATACTTATCCAGTTTAATAAAGTTGTTTTATTTATTTTTACTGGTAATTATCTACTGTTAAAATTTTTGAATATATCGCTTCAGTTTGAACAAAGCACGATGACTGATGTTCTGTGGGAGTGTCCTACGAGCTGTTTGATGTTGTTTAATGTTTTGCATTTAGGAATTGTTTCGGTGAATCTAGTATAGTCTTGTAACTTTAAACCCATTTACATGATGAGAGTAGTCATGACAGTCGTTGTCACTGTCAGGATAATCTATAAACTATCGTAATAATTACTCGCACGATAGCAAATACCGTAAAAAATATCATCGTATAAATAAGTTTTAATTGCTAAAAGCTATTTGTTCAAAATGACATTTTTAATTGATGCAAAGTTTATGAACAAAATAATCAGTGATAATTAAAGAACCAACCATACAATATCAATGATGTTTTCACTTATCATTTATATATAATCACCACATGTAATAAGTGAGTAATTTTGGATAAGTTCTTTAACTCTTTTGTACATTTTAACAAAATTCTCTTGAAAACAACAATTAATCAGAAAGACAAATAGTGATTGATGAACCAACTGGAATCATTAACGTAAAATAAACTTGTAAAATTAATTTCCAACGTCATATAACGTAATAATTCTGATGTCGCAACAAACTTAACTAAACATATAAATTACAAATTGTAAATAATATATTTAAAAATATATATTTGTGATGAGTTTAAACATTAAGTAATTAACGGATTCAGTAATTTCTTTTTCCATCATTTTTGTGAGACCAAGACCACACCATATCACACTCTACATACTACGTCACATGTATACACACACGGATAGACAGACAGAAACATAGATGGTAATGAAAAATCAATTAAACTCTCTTCTTAAACAATAACCATAATTGTTATGGCTATTACAAAATTTGAAAGTTGCGTTCGATTTTTTTTTCATTGTTTCAAATGAAGATGGCAGCATCATTGGTGGTCTATTCGGTGTATGTACCTATGTGGTTTGAGGTTATGTTAGAGAAAAAAATCATTTTTTCTTGTTGTGTAATTACATGAACGAAAAAGAAAATTTGAGTGAATTAATTATTTTTAAGTTTATTCTATTAGTTTTGAGGAGTTTTTTCCAAAATTTAATTTCACGTTATTTTATTAGAACTTTTTGATTGGTGACTATATGTTAAAGTATAGATAAGTATAACTAAACGCAGAATTCTTGAGGGATCAAAGTCCAACAAAAAGGAAAGATATATTTTTAGTAAGAGATATACATATTTTATTACATTAAGAAGATAAAATACTTTCACAATAAAGATGGATATAGAGTAATTATATCTAAACTCCCGCTATATTAGTTATTTGATCTCTCATTCATTGAATATTGCACTGTATATACAATGTATAAAAATACACTACGTTGTAAAAAAAAGTAACAGATCTTGAAATAGTTTGCTCATTTATACAGTAATAAAATGATATACCTACTTAAATAAGTAATTTTAAATTAAATAAATAATATTGGTAAATAAAAACATTTTACTTCACAAAATTCCACTTTTATTGGATATAAAAACTCTTATGGCAAGTTTCGGTCAATATTATCATTCTCAAACGTGTTTTTATTTGCCAATATCAAATATGGAATACCATAAAGTAACGCTCAAATCTGTTAAATTAATAAATAATATTAAGAATTTCATAATAATAGCAACTTTACAAATGTAGGATTCTATGTTTACATCAGGTAGTTCAATAAAATTGAATACATTTCATTTAATTAACAATTGAAAAGTACAGATTTTAGTAGAGAAAAGTGTATACCATTTTATTATTTGCAATATTTAGTAAACTGTTCAGATAAGTATAGAATATTAAAAATGAAACGTTTCTAAACTACAAGAACTATGTAATATTAATTAAAATTAGAAATACCTGTGATAAGAAATTCAATGTTTCAAAACGATTTAACGCTACCAATTTTAAAATATTAAATACTAACAGGAAATATTTTTTATGAAAAATACATTTACATAGCAATAGTAAGTAACACATGTATTTATATAAATACGATTTTTTGAATGGTGTAGGCCCTTACTTTAATTTATTTAACGGAGTACTGTAAAGTGGACTTTGATCGCTCAAAAACTTTGCGCTTACGTATATATCATCTTTATTTAATTTGAAATTATATTATGAGTTTCTGAATTAAAGACGTAATGTAAAAATACATAGGCATGAATTTAGGTCCAGAGAGGAAAAGATTAGGAAGCGGCGTCCATGGAAATTCAATCCTTTCACATTGATTTGTATATGGGGTATCTCGCCGACTTTTTTGCCAGATAGTATCTCGAAAAGAGCCTGAAGGGTAGACCTGAAACTTACTTGACTTTTATTACTCGAAATGAGCCTATTTTTTACACCCTATTTTTAGTTAATAATCTCTCAGTCCCGGCAATTTCGGAATTTTAAATGGAACATAATATTTCCCTAACGAATTTTAATTTTACATTGAATTTTGGGCGGTTTCTTCAGTAATTATATTCATTAGAAAAAATATTATACTTCATCTAAAAGTTTGAAGCCGGATCCAGGGGGCTGTGGAGGCTGCTGCCCCCCCCTTAATCTACAATGGGTAACTTTTTTAATTAAACATACAATTAAAAAAGCAGGATTATTCATAATTCCTCCTGGGATTAGAGGCAGCCCCCCCTTTTCAACTGATTGAATCCACCCATGGCAGTAGTCAAGAGACGGAAAAAGTACTAGCCGAAAATAAAAATTTGAATATCAAAAGACATCCACCACTTTGGGTCACAAGGATACAAGTTTCAGAATTATTTTTTTAAGTTATTACTAGTTGGTCGAACAGCTTATATTTTTTACCATTTAGCAACAGCAACAGTCAGTTTTTTTAGCCTATATGCCTTTACATACTAATCAATATATTAGATAGAAGGTAGGCCCTATGTAGGAATACTAATTTTCTAGGAAATTTTTCTGATTAAGATGCAAACTCAAGCTACTGAGACAACTGCCTCAGACGCAATAATCATTAAACTACACTACGTTCTAACTTCAAAAAGTGATCACCCCTTTTTATATGCCCTAATAGTTATTCTTCAACGAAGACAAAGACAACAAGATAATACAATAAGAAAGACAATACAAAAATATGCATTTTATCTTGAAAAAGTAAAAGACACCAAACTTCCGACACCATTATCCTCTCATTACTTACATTTTTAATCACATAATACAGAGGAGACTAATATGTATGAAAAAAATTTTTTTGTGTACATCATGTTTCTATAGAATTCGGCAACCATGTCTTAAAATGTTGTAATATCGTATAGCTATTTATTAAAAATAATATAAATAAAAACATTTTTGTTTTGTCCTCTTGTTTTCAAAGCTTTTTTTTTATTTAATTTGCCGACACAAAACAAATCGTACAATCCGCGAGTACGACAAAGATGCACAATACATACACCGATTAATAACATGGGATGACAATATATTTAATATGACAGTAATATTTTAAATTTATGTTAGAAAGAGTGAACGGTATTTTATAGAACCATGTACAAAAGTGGAATGCAATATGTATATTTAGAAGAAAGATGTGTGGAGTTTTTTTCTTAGTTTTCTTATGTCAAAGTAGTTTGAAGAATGCAGTTAGCGTTTGTTTTAAATTTGTTCTTTTTTGTCTTTCTTTCCTCAGTTTGGTTTTCGGTTTTCCTTTTCTTGATTTAATAATCATTTTGTTGCTATGAATTATTTGAATGTATTAAATTCTTAAACAATTGATCCCAAAATAACACGACACGACAAGTTCCATTTCGATATACACTAGGCGCTTGTCGTTCGCGGATTACCGAAACAAATATTATTCAAAAGTACCCGCCATTTAAAATATTCTAACATATAACAAAAATGGCTGATTATGAACATATGATAGCTGTCAAAAATGATAGGTTAGGAATTTAGTATTTACATTTTGTAAGGGATAATTATTCTTTTCTAATTCCTGACAACCTTTATAATAATATTTTACTAATAAAATTGATGATTTAATGGAAGGCGCCGGTTAACGTCTAATTTATAAAAAAAAATTATGCCTTTTCAAACGTCCATATGTTTGTTTTTTCAACGATAATTTATTTATAATAGATAGGGTTTAGAATATGCAATTAAAAAGTGCACAGAATTTTTTTTTAATTTCGTTTTTTTTCGAAAAAAAAAACTACACGGACAGCTGTGTTTGTAATTTATTTTCTAATTAACAGATCTAAATAAAAAATTTAAACGCCCGCACGAGACATTTTTTGATTTTATTCTAATTAAATTTCTATATGAATTTTTAAAAAAAGTTTTTATTATTCTGTTTGGAAAGTAACTTCGCCATATTTAGTCGATGGAGTAAAAAATTATATAGTAACGACTTTTACTTATGGTGTTTTGTACTTTGAAACGAGTTTTCTAAAATGGATTTTGATATTAGTAATTATTATATTACTTGGAAATTTGCAGTGCTTAGCCACTGTCGTTGTTTTACAAATTCCATTTTTAGTACAAAAGAATAATAAATTCAGTGTAATAAAAAAAATTGCTTTATTCTTATTATTACTATTTACATGGAAATTTATGAAAAAATTGTTTCGTTTCTTTTTGTAAAATCTGCATATGTGCAAGAAATTTGTGAAATTGGATTTATGGGTTGATTGCGAGCAGCACAGCGTTAATATTATTGTTTTTGCAGGTGTTTCAATCTATTGTCTTTTCTTTATTTTGTTAGATCTGAACATGATAATTACATTTGCCAGTATTTTTCAGATGTTACATTGGTAATATGTCTGGTAAATATTTGAATGTTCTGAGGTGTAAACCAATATTGTTTACTTACATTTTTCTTTGTAGATTTGAAACGTTATGGTTAAATATTGTCGAAAGAGTCTACGAAAGTGACTCTTTTAAGTAGTGATGAGCAAAATTAGTCTTGGTCTTGCAGTCTTGTCTTGGTCTTGCATTTTTTCCAAGACCAAGACTATGTATACCAAGAGTAAGACCAAGACCAAGACTATAAGTATGGCTGCAAGACCAATACCAAGACTCAAGTGAGTAAGACCAAGACAAAAGCAAGAAAGAAGCAAGACTCTTACAAACCTATTTAAATAGTTTGGAAGTATAATTAATACCGTAAAAAGAGAAAATTCTGATTTCAGAAGGAAAAAATTCGCTAATAAAAAAATGCAGGAAAGTACAAGATTTTTTAGCAATACCAAGACCAAGACTGCACTTTGCAAGACCAAGACTCAAACTGCTCTAGCAAGACCAAGACCAAGATTCTGAATGCAAGAGCAAGACCAAGACCAAGACTGCCAAGTCTTGGTCTTGGTCTTGCATTTCCTCATCACTACTTTTCAAGATTTCGTAGTTCTAGCCATGAAATCCTTCCAGATTCATCATGTTTGTCATCGCGTTGGGTGGATTTCTCACACTTGCCCACTTTGTAATAGTCAATGTCCGATCTTACCCATCGTTTTGAGCGGTATATACAAATTGTAAACATTATAAATTAAGTAAAAAACCGGCCTTATTTCGCTGAAATCGTATGCATCTCACAATCAGTGAATCATCCATACTGTCCTGGTTACGGGACTTATCGAATTTGCTACCGCTATTATTTAGTTAGTCCGGAAAAACTATGAATGATTGACATTGTGTAAGAGCGTCCTATTTCTATCCAACACCTTTTTGCGAATTTCCAGAATGTCATGACGCGACTTGAGCCCGGGACTATGGCAGAAATTTGTTTTGAGTTCCCTAGAAACCGAAAATAATATTCATATATATATATATATATATATATATATATATATATATATATATATATATATATATATGTATATATATATGTATATATGTGTCCGAACGATAACTCTCGAACGAAGTGTCCTAGGTTTACGAAATTTGGTGAAAATGTTGGAAATGCCAAACCGTTAGGCAAGTACGTTAGTCAGACATGTCGGATGCCCAGAACGTGCTCTTTGTTCTTGAGAAAAATCAAAATCAGTTTTTTTTTTATATTTCCACTTATTCAAAAGATTTTCCGACATTTTTTTACACCATTAGAAAGAGGAAGAAAAATTACATAAAAAAGGTTTTTAAACTATTATCCTATGTCAACTGGTTTCCGAGAAAAACGAATTTTTATAAACGGAAATTCGCTATGTTATGCAGGATGCTGAGACAGGGGTACTTTATCTTTGATAAACTTGGTATCCAATGGATTTGTTTTTCATAAGTAATTTACATAAAATTTATAAAATACCGAAAAAGATTATATGTACACATTGAATTAAATATCTTTAATAGATATCAATCAGCGATCTGAGTAACAAAAAAATATCTTTATAGATGTAATCGATAACTCTCAAGGCTTATACAAAACGGCAATCAGTCTATTCTATTATGTTTGTATAGCTTTAACCTTATTAGTTCTTCACACAATTCATTTTTCGGTCCACATTTAAAATCATCACGTTTAATTAATATCAAAAATTTATCAAAATCTTGATTTCAAATCATTTTGACTTAAAAATATATTAGAGAATTACAGTTCAGTGATTTTCATCAAATATCAAACGTAACGAAAATGAAAAAAAGTGTTAAAATAAAAACCATTGAACCATATTTTGAATCATCTGACAACTTTACAAATTAAATTTTAACTCTATAATAAAAGTAACGATATTGTGTCTATCTCTTTTGTGTTAATATTATATTGAACTCTTAACCTCACTTTTAATTGTCAAATAATATTTGAATAATAAATATAACGTACATACAGTGCCATCTTACAATAAAGAATACTATTACAACATGAATCGTTTCTGTCGAGAATATTGTGTATTCATCGTGTGGTAATGTACCTATAGTGACATTCAAAAATTGAAACATTATGTAATAGGTTTTTGCCAGGGCAGAGACTAGAAATTAGGGCCGAAAGCCAATACAAGAAATTCTAAATTTCTAAATTTCTTGGCAAATTTTAAGGGCGGATTTCGGCGTCGCCGTTTTTTTTTTGTCGGGGAGCATAATTTTAAGGGCGGTATTTTTGTAAAATTAGGGCGGAAAACGACTGACGAGCAAAGAAAAAAAAAAGGAAAACTTTTATGAAACTTGAGTCTGTGGACGATTCCCGCAAGCACTACAAAACACGAGAGTCAAACAGCAAGATGGAAATGTACACAAAATTTTAAGGAAAAGTATTAAAAGTAAGAATTGCCCAAGCATAGCTCGCTTTTTTTTATGCTTGCCTAGAACACCAACGAAAATATGTGGTTTAAGCTAGTTTAACGACATACATCTGCAAAAAATATTAAAATTTGGATTTCTGGTTCCAGTCAATGTCGTAGAGTCAAGAACCAACCAAAAAATCAAATTGCAAATCAAATAGCAATTTGATGAACCTAATTTAAAAACTTATTATGGTTCCGAGATATGATTATGATACTATATTTTTGGTTCCGAGACTACTAAAGTAGCGAAAGCATTGTGATCACTTTTGAAAAATAAAAACTTTTTCCCTTCAAAATAAATTTTTTTACGCACATTTTACGTTTTAGAGCTTTCTGAACAATTTTGGTCTGGTGTCTGTCCGTCTGTGTGTCGCCAGTTTGCACCAAGTGGCATAACTTCTGAACTATTGAATTGTTTTTAATGAAATTTTCAGAAATTATGCAGTTTGGTTCCTAAATGGTCCCCTATGAATTTAATCGAAATCGGAGTAACGGTAGCGACGCCAGTATTATTCCATTAATATACTAAATTGCACCAACTGGCATAACTTCTGAACTATTCAATTATTTTTTATGAAATTATCACAAATTATGCGGTCTGGTTCCTAGATGGTCCCCTACAAATGTCATTGCATTCGGAGTAACAGTATCCACGGCGCTACCATGAAATCCCATTAAATGTCAATATCATATTTACTGCTAGTCCCACTTCGCTCAAATTTTTAAAGTATTTTAGGAGTTAGTTTTTAAAATATTTTTGCTATTATTTTATAATTTAGCCTTTAAGTATTTTGAGTTACAACAATTTTTTATGAACTTTAAGGCGAAAATATAATTTCACGGTATATATGTATATTTGGTAGAATACTGTTTTAAAGTCTTTTACGAGTACGAGGAAGCTGTGTGCCACTCCCCATTGGCAGCGTATTTTTAAATGATTTAAAAAATATAACAATTGAGAATGCTGTGGACAAATTTAAATATAAAATTTTAAATCTGCTAGCAACTGATTAATCAGTCATTAGCGTTTCACTTTACGAATTCTATTACAACAATATTTGACTCACTACCTGGCTTCAAAACTTTTATTTTAACCAATAAATAATTTCCCATGCTCTTTTTTCAAGTCACTCATTAACTTTTTAAAAAGTTGAGCTCTTTATAACACCATAGGAATTAGTGATGTCGGATGATTAATCGAATAGTCGGTTTAGTCGACTAATTTTGTTTACATTTAGTCACATTTTAGTCGACTATTTTACCTTCGACTAAATGATTGAAATGATTAATTTTTATTCAAATGGCTAAAAACGACGAATTTAACAATTTTTCTGTATTATTTATTGGACTTCAAAAAATGGAAACTAAAAAATTATCTATCCATATGATTTTTCACTTTTATGTGATTAATATGTTGTGATATTTCATATTTTTTTTTTCTTAAAAGAAAAATATTAAAAGTCCATAATTAAATTCGAAAAAAAACTTTGCTTTTGAAAGAGTTACATAGGTTACCTTACTATAAATTCGATTAAAAATTTAGTCGATTAGTCGAGTACTCTGGGCTCGATATTTTCGACTAATGACTAATTTTATCTGAAAAACAATTTTAGTCGATTAATCGAGTAACTGCTTCTCGGCCCGACATCACTAATAGGAATTAGTTATATTAAGGGTCTGAATTTTTGAATTGGATAGTGTTTACAACAAAATTGCTTGATGTGATCCCGGGGTATATCTATCCCTTACCTTATATTCTGTGTTGAAAGTAGTAGATCTTCAATTTACAAAATAATTTCCCTGGAGGTGTTACCCTTGTTACGGCAATACAGTACCCATACATCAGACGATACACCACTACACATCTTCCATGTATGTGTGCGTGTATGTGTTATAATCAACCAGCTTAATAAATAAACATTAAAACATATTCAGTGTTATAAATGTAAAATAGTTGGTAAACTAGAAAATGGTTGAATAGGCCTTTGTAAGCGTCGATTCTCTTTTCGATGTTGTTCCCCGTGTGTGTTGTGTGTGCATCGGAAAACATGTGAAAAAGATGAGATGATCACCTTTATAGTGGAGTGAAGCAAGTTTTGTACAATGTATTTACATATAGTGTGCTATGTCGGCTCTACTTACTATAATATATAGGTGTATAGCAATACTCGCTTGGAGTAATGTTACGTATGGAATTGGTGTCTGTCAGCTAGCCAAAGTTATACTATGAACTTTAAGGTTTTCAGGTTATACAGAATGTTTAGGATAACGTTGGGTTTCGTGGTTGAAAGATAAAGTCCGAGTCTTGATTTTGGTCATACTCGGCTGAAAATCCGATCGAGATTCCAGTTTGCTTCCTGGGACTCAACACTCCAACGAGAATACTTGGAAGTTAGTGTGATAAATGGTACAAGACAAAGAATTTCTTGTCGGCTTAAGGTTCCGAGGAATTTGGCCTATGAGCATGAAATTTTGAATCTTTATCCTAGACATAGGCGCCATGGCGGGGAAGAAAATTAGAAAAAAGGAGTTCAAGAAAGCAAAACGACTTTGTTAATGGTATTTTTTGTGGGTTATATATAGTATGGCCCCCGCGATTTGTGGGGGGAAAAAAATCGAAAAAAATGTTCCGTTTCTCCGGAAGTTCACTTTTTACCCTTCGCTCCCATTCCCTGGAATCCATCATATGGGCGCCCATAATCCTAGAGGTAGAGATATCAATTAATTCACAGTAAAAAATGTTTTTTTGGTTTCTTGAGATGGGTACGGTAGGCTTCTCCTATCAGAGGTGTGGATAAAATTTCTTTTTTGTACGTACCACATTGTTAGAAAGCGCTCTTAAAATGAAATTCTTTTTCCTTTTACCATGTTTCAGTTTTAAATCCCGTTCGCAAAATACTGAGCTTTAAAGTGGGAAATAGCTTGCCTTCACCGCCACCCGTAATTTTTAAACTGTTTATTTAAAAAAATTGAAAAACTTACAGATATTATTTCGGCTAAGTTGTGTCGGTAACTTTCGAGGATATAGGATTTACAGTCAGGGCCGGCGAGGGAAATAACGGACCTTCGGGCACCACAAAAAGTTTTCAAATATTTTTTTCTTAGAAAATACAATTTACGAGGTAAAAACGTCTTTTTACTTTGTCCGGGTCCCTAACCAAGGCTCCGGGGTCCCTTTTTAGGCGTGGGCCCCAGCAATCATCCCACCTGCACTCCCTCTCCGGCTCTGTGCACAGTAAAGATAATGGTCTCCAATAATTACAACTTTGCCATTGTACCAAAATTTGAGTATTATAGTAAAAATTAAATAATTAGATCAGGGGTGGCCAACCCAAATGATCTTGCGGGCCACTTTGGAAGCACATCATAACTCCGCGGGCCGCAAATAAAATTATATGTTCCTATATATTATGTACTTATTTTTTTATACATTGGTTTTCACTTCCTTGGTCAATGTAAAATAAACATTTTTTATAAGTGTGATGAATCTCGCGGGCCAAAAAAATTCTAGGCGGGCCACATGCGGCCCGCGGGCCGCGGGTTGGCCACCCCTGAATTAGATTCTTAAATTAACCCCCAAAAAATTTTATTTTTTAATGAAATTTTGCTTCCAAGTATGTTTCTGTATTAGAAGAAATTCTCCAAAAATTCAAGATTATTCGATACGTATGCGTAAAGTGAGGTATCTCGTGCGGTTACCCCCCCTCGCCTGACGGCTCGTGGAGGAATATACTGCGCACTTGATCCGGTTGGGTATATGTCAGTCCCTTAGATTTGTGCTCCAATTTAAGCCTACTAGAATACCTCTCTTTACGCATACGTATCGGAAATAATTATTTTCAAATACAAGACCCTTTCAGTCGCAATATAACACTAAAATACCTCTGTCGCAATATAACACTAAAATACCTCTGTCGCAGCATCCTGTATAACCTAGCGAATTTCCGTTCATAAAAGTTAGTTTTTCTTGGAAAGTAGTTGATATAGAATAATAGTTTAAAGACCTTTTTATGTAATTTCTTTCTCCTCTTTGCAATGGTGTAAAAAAATTTCATAAAATTTTTTAAATAAGGGAAAATTTTGGCAAAAAACTATTTTTTTTCACGAAAATTGCCAAAAATATTATGTTCCGGGCATCGGATGTGTCTGGTTAATGAACTCGTCCAACGATTTGGGACTTCCAATATTTTCACCAAATTTCATATACGTAAGACTTTTCGTTCGAGAGTTATTGCGCGGACATATACATATATATATATATATATATATATATATATATATATATATATATATATATATATATATATATATATATATATATATATATATATATAGTGAATATTATTTTCGGTTTCTAGGAAGCTCAAAACAAATTGCTGCCATAGTCCCGGGCTCAAGTCGCGTCATGACAGTGGCTGTAATAGTTGAATTCCATTCTGGAAATTCGCTAAAACCGTATATTCTCAGATTTCAGAAAAATCATTGGAATCGTTTTCAATATCCGAACTATTACAAGAAGAATCCAACTACAAACTTTTTACCAACAAACTTACAGTATTCAATTGCAATCTTATAGAAATCGAACTAGAATAGTTTCCCGAAAAGCGACCGCGAACTCCTTATACCTTCCACTCCCGCGACACCTCCAGTCATCTCCACACATACATACTCTAGAACTTTCGAGTATACCTGATCATTCACCACCATCACACGTTTATGCATATGTGATATTTACTATGTTGCTTTGTGTCGCGAGTGTTGCACGAGAAAACGATCATTTCTTCATCAGAGTCAGGTATCTTCGCGAAACTTTTCACTATATCGACCCCAACTACCCCACCCACCCCCGAATTACCTGTCATATATTATTGTCAATGCTATACATATTATGTGTGCCTGTTTCTTTGTCTCTCACTTATAAACACCTTACTTTGTCACTATAAATTAACACTCACGTTCCATTTACGTCACTGTGTGAGAAAATAAGAGGAAATGTGTTTCGCACCGAAAACGTTTATTGTTACCAGAAAAGTTTTCAATTCACGAAAAAAAAAGAAGTTTGCTTTTCTTTGATGTTATTTTGTGTTTTGTCTGCATAGTTTCTTGTTTTCCACAAAAATGAACATCATTGGCAAAGTGGAAGAAAAAGTTTCTTCAACAGATTCTTAAAACCTTTTGTGTCCTGACCATGACCGAAACTATATGTACAAAGTATTCGAAAAAATTACTAAAATTCATTTTATCGCTTCTGATAGTTCTAAAGCTAAGCATATGTTAATAATTTTTAACAAGAAACATTCTTAGAAACGTGAAATTTTGCACAAGGGTTCCTTACGTAATGTAGGCGAACACCAAGAAGAGGTTTTTGGAAATTTATCCCCTAGGCAGATAAAATCTGTTGGGCCAAGAAACGTGGAGTTCCTTACGTAGCATATAAAACAGGGGGAACGTCTTAGGCTAGGTGCCTGCTAACAATTTTTAAACAATCGCCAGTTTAGTTGTATGTAGAAACATTATGGGACGCTATGAACTTGCGTGTATTATATCAACACGATAACTTGTTTAAAAAAATTGAAAAAATTGTATCTATCACCTTTTAACGGAAGAGTCAAACAATTATCCATCATAAGTTTTCTGTCCAGAAGCCCATACAATCTTCGCGGTCCCTCAGCAATCGGCTACTCTACCTATTTTCAAATTTGGGCCTGTAGGCAGTCTCAGTTTACTCATTAGACACCTTGAGTTTGATAGCTTCCTAACAGTACCGGATTTCTATATATAGATAAAGTAGGTTATTATCTAGGAATTCCACGTCTTCTAGAAACTCCTGAGTTCCAGAAAAAATATTAAGATATATCCCGAGATTTACTGTGATAATATCCGTTACGAAGTTCGACAGAAAGGCAATCCAAAAACTCCGAAATATAAAACTGCAGTGACAATTTTGATTTTGAATTGCAAAAACTAGTCAGGTCTCAAAAGTGATTAAAAGGTTTTCACTACCTTAATAAACTCAGAAACCAAACAATTAAGATGGGGGAGCCCACAAAATCTATATTACTTAGCGGTCCCCACGTGGTTGTATTTGGGCCCTGTCCCCTGGTCTATTACAGATCTTGATGCACACATCCTGTGACCATCCACGACTTTCGATTTCATCACCAATCAGTTCTTCAACAACAAATCGTTCCAAGAAAATGTTAACCCACACGTCACTTAAAACAAACATAGACATTAAGATTACCTACAAAAATGCAAAATGCAAAATTCTCTTTTACCAATAAAGTTTTTTTCTCAACAAATGTGAAAAAAAGTGTTTACGAAGTAAATTTAATATTTCAAAACGTTCACAAAGAAAGTATTAACCACATTTATTAACACATACAAAATAATACCATGTAGCCATATTGCGCGTACGTTAAACGAATCTAGATACTTTATCATGTCATTTGAGTGTAGAACCACGGTGCGATTGTACTGGCGGTGGGGCGCGAGGGGGAGTGGAGTAGGTGGTGAGAATAGATACATTTAACCCTTTTATGTACACTTCGTTGAATTTTATTTAGGTGGAAATTTTGACGACTTTGATCATCATCACATTATCTCCTTTAACCAATCTCTTTTTCCACCTTCAATATTATTTATGATGATGAAATTCTCTCTTCTATATTGCCCACTCCACCCTATATCCACCCTGCTCTAAACTCATTTCAATCGGCGTGTTCATTTTACTCTGATCATTTTTCCACACTGAATCTCACCATACCTGGTTCATTGTGGTTCCAACCATTTTAAAATTGTTTATATTATGTCTTTATTAGGCTGCCTGTACACGATCAGTAATACTGTCAGTATTTACTGATTAAAATAATGAATCATTATTCTTATTACTTCAGTATTTTTATGATACCGTACACTATCATTATTTTCTTCAGTATTTTAAAACAAACTGTCAAGTTTAATTTTTCGGAATTTTTAAATTAATAAAATTTTGGAATTGTTATTCTTATCGACGAAGCGTGTTTAGCTATAGTACTAGCGTTTGCAACTCAAAAGAAGACAACAAAAAAGAAAAAACGTTATGTTCGTTCTGTTTTTTCTAGCTAAGCCATACATATACGTATGTATGTACATACGGTACATATCGTACATATTGTACATATTACCTTACATACTAATCAAAAATATTATATGTACAAGCTGTACAAGCCTACTTTTCCATAATGTACATATTATACGATCTACAATCGATTTGTATTTATCTCGGCTGGTACCGTTGGTACATAATATACGAGAAATATGTTTTAACGGTTTTAACTGTCATTAATTTCACTGTCCTCTTCACGTCTTAGTACCTACTGAAATCAATACTGACGGAATTATAAGCCATTCTTCGATACTTTCATCATTATTTCAGTATCGTCAATACACGATCAATAAAAGTGTCAGTATTTTGAAATACTAACAGTATCACTGATCGTGTGCAGGCAGCCTTAAGTTACATTTTTTTTTTTATAATGTTAATAATTTGCGAAGTGAATTTTTCCAGAATGGATATTTTATTGTTTGAGAATTGTTTAGAGATTAATCAGGTATAAGATAAATTTGTGTTCAAAAAGTTTTTCGTTATGTGATCATTTTCATTAAAATATTAAAATTAAGAATATACAACGGCACAAAGGCATTAATTTTTAAAATATTGTCAGTTTTTTCTTAAGGCAGTATTCCAATCTAGAACTTTTTTTTTAAATTCGATTTTTTTTTTATTTTCTGCAGGTATAGACCTTTAAAAATGTGTCCTCCAAAAGGAATTTAAAAATTTTGAAAATTTATAAAGTGATAGCCATTTTAATACGGTAGATCCCGCTGTCGGTAATTATACTTCAAAACATTATGTGCATTTTTCTTGAAACTACGTTTTTCAAGCTGGATGACATGATACCTCGAGTTCCATTTATTCAGTCAACTTCAAATTTGACACGTAACTTCAATACACGTTGCCTAATGGTAGAGTCGCCTAATGGTAGGGTTTACAGTTTTTTTATCAAAACAGGTATGTGTAAATTACAAATTTTTTTACATGTAAAAAACTGTGTAATTTACCCGAAGTAAATTACACGCACAACTCTGATCTTTAGTATATTATATTGCTTTATGGTGGGGATTACGGATATTGCAAAAATTTTAATTTTTACTATTTAAATAAAATAAAAAGACTTTTTTCAATGTCGTCCCTGCTAGAATCACAACCTTTCTAATCCAGAATCTTCTCATTTTTTTTTGTTGTAGATGAACACAAATCCCAAAATCATGTCGACCAATACATCACTTTTTTGCATGGCTATATTTAAATTGCTTGAAAGTCCTTTTAAAGTCCTTGAATTTTTATTCTTTTGTATGAAAATTTGTTTATATATCAAAGAATAGATGATAAAAAATGAACTGTAAAAATATTGATAACTTTTTTTTTTTTTATATATTGCTAAAAAAGCCAAAATTTTTGCTCTCTAGACCAAAAGATCCCCTTAAGAAAAATAAAATCAAAATCAACAATCGAATTTTTACCTATTTTGCTTCTTTTGCCTGCGATACTGAATGCTACCAGGGGAATATTCTTGAAATGTGCTATGATATATTATTACTAGTTTTAGTTTAGAAACAAACAGAAAGAAATATATTTTTGTAAGATGATAGGCATACAAAATCAGAACTGTAATGATGGTGCTCTGTCGGGGAAGGTTATTACTAATAGTTGAATGTCTATTCTTTATGGTACTAATATTTTGATTCCCATTTATTTTCTAAATATGTTCGAAATAGAACGAAAATGTCACAGAAAATAAATATAAATTTAAATATTACTATACTCTCAAAACGATTTCTTTGTTCAAAGATTAAAAATTTCTTTGAAATTTTTTTCCTTGAATCAAAGAAATAATTTTCTTTTTAGTGGTCAAAAAAATATTTCTCTGATTCAAAAAAAAATAATTTTTTTTGTTTCAAAGAAAATAATTTCCAAGAAATTTTTAATCTTTGAACAAAGAAATCGTTTTGAGAGTGTATCATCAAAAATAAACATTCTGAATAAACAAAGAAACTGAGTCGGTAAAGTTTTGGTAGGTTAGTACCTATTAATAAATTAATTTCCTCAAATTTAGCACAAACAGTTTTTCTCTTTCGAAAAAATTTAGACTTAGCGGTAAAAGCTCCAGAAAATTATAGAGATGGGGACAGTTCTGAGTAACTCTAGGTACCACGATTGGACTGTTATTCAGTAAATAGGACCATATCAGTTGTGGACAGCTAACGCACACACTATAATTTTATTATTTTTTTTTTAAATCCAAGGCATATAATTTTTTACCCATTATTGTTTTCATGAAAATAAAGAAACCAATTACATAATTTTCACAATAATTTTCCATATTTTTTTGCATTTCAAATTAATTTATAAATGCATTACAAACATATTATGTCCCTAGTATATAATTTTTGAAGGTTATGTTTTTTAAAAACATGTCATCATGTTCAATGCAGCGTCACAAGATGGCACGCATATACCATTATTATGAACAAATTATTTTATTTATTAGCAGAGAGAGTTGTAATTTTTTTTTTTTACTGACTTAATAAATCACGAGATGTAATGTACTCGGATTGTACGTGTAAATATATTCGCGTTTATAATAATTTCATATCGAAAAATTTTATTATCTAATAAAAGAGTAGAACAAAAAATTACAAACATGTTAGCTAATTGTATTTTTATCAAGTACACTGAAATTGTTTTCGCGGGAACATTAAATCAATGATTTTTATTGATCGTGATTTTGTAAAAACATAATCGAGGTGATGGCAATTTATCAAGGTTTAACAAGGTTTTCTTAATTGCAATTAGTGGTAATTGATTGGTAAAAAGTACACGGAGAGAAAATTCCTATAGAAATTACTGTGCTCAGCACTACAATCGACGTGTAAAAGACGAACATATTCAATTCTGTACGGTAAAAATATAAAAATTATAATTAATCATAGAAAATTTAAAGGATAGAATGTTCTTTCCGTAATATTATCTCCGTAAAATTTGTAAAACAGCACAGTAAAAAGTACCATTGCCGACAAAAAAATAATTTTTAATTGTTTTTATTAAAAAAAATTACCATGCTATTAACAGAAAGAAGGTTGGTTGTGTTGGGAACGCTGTTGAAATATACCTCACTCAAAGCGAGTTACATGCGAACCATAGGTGTGGCCTGTGGAAGACCAACTTGGTCGTACGGGTCGCAGCAAGCACCTTGATTTATCAGACTGTGTTAGAAGCAGGTAGCAGTCAGTTTCTCTTTGACTCTCTCAGGACGATGTCAGCGTTTAATTCATCTTTTTGTTATTTCACTATTTTTAGTATTAACTAGAATATATTGTTGGCAATCATTTTTGTATGCATGTTTTTACAGGTACAGCGCAACCAACATAAGGTCGCGAGTCAGATGCGCAAATGAAAGAGTACGACAACAAGAATTAAACTATAATATATATGCATAAGAGTGTGATAAAAGTTGTGTTAGCACCACATTAAATTTTACCATGCTAGCACATATTTTTTATTTTGGTCGTAGATAGCGTACGGATTATAGGGGAGCATGGTAATTTTTCTGAAATTTTCTCTACAAAAATTATAGGATTTTTCTCTCCGTGTAATTATGAGCGCCTGACGGAGATGTAAAGAAATTTGAATTGTTAGACGAAGAATTCTACATTTTCTCTGGAAAAATAAATTCTTACTACTAATTTTAAGTATTATAAGTAGGGTGAATGCGGGAGAGTTGCCGCACATTTTGAAGACACTTGATAATTCTTTAAGTATACTTTTAATTAATTTGAAATTTGGTACACAATAAATACAAACATTGTTCTTTAAAATTATTTATAAATAATTTTAAATTTTGAGGATTCATAATTAACATTTTTGTAGAGCCTGCAAAGCGGCATCGATCCTACACCCATGGGTGAGATGCCGCATCAAAAAAGGAGAGACGCCGCATAGTTCATATTAAAAATTTTGCATTTTTTGGCGCAACGTCCCTCTTGAACATATATTACACACATCTTCATACATGATGCATGTCATATGTAACCATTTTTGGCACTTTATACATCTTAACCAGTCAGCTTTTTTGTTGTTTCTGAGTACTTTTCTAAACATTCAATACACAGGCAATCATCATTATTTTCGTTATCTTTACCAATATGAGAGCTCTTCCTGATCCATTAATGGATCTTTTATATTAACGTGGCATAATTTACAGTCAAAAAAAATTGTATAATTAAGGATTGTATAATTGGATAATTGTATAGTGCGGAATTCTAACCTAAAATTTTATACGGTACTTCTAAATTATACCTAAATTAATAACAAAACACATTTTCATTAAAACAATGAAATATACATTCTTAAATTCTAATGAATTAAATGCTTGATAAAATATTATGTTAAAAAACTTACTTTTCAATTCTAAAAAGTTGGATAATTACTAAACTGATGGACTAATCATAAATGTTACCATATACAGCTTAAATAATTAACTTATTTTAAACATATAATCCATTAGTAGCGCTATGTATCAATCAACGGACGAACAATGGCTACTGCAGCATCACTCTCGACGCGGCATCTCTCCCACATTTACCCTAATTGTCTTATTGAATCGGTCATTTATGAAACGACACTTCTTTCAAAAACCAAATTTTACTAAATTTCGGAATTTTAGTAGGATATCACACCTAGGTATATTTTAAAAGTCTAGTATAACTTTCTTTAACAGAAATTATAAAAGTCAGTTTTCTTCTTCCTGTTGCGTTTTCTTTATTTTTATTTATTTATTTTTTATTTAACATTTTTTTTAATACACCGATACGATTTGCTTACATTATATGTAAGAAATTTCTGGATTAAAGCACAAATCAGTTTCTGTATAATGTTAAAATCTTAAAAGTTTATTTTTACTTATATTTTTAGGTATAATTTTGCTTGTAATAAGCGGGCAATCAGACCCGACGAAAGGGTTAAAGAGGGGGCCTGTAGCTGTCGATAAGGGGCCCGGAAAAAGTACGAAGAAACTGTATTTCTTTGCTCGCCATTTATTATTCTGGGGAAAATTTTTAATCCCGGGCCTGCCATTTCTCTTCACAACCCTGACAGTAATTAAACATTTTTGTTCGTTTCAATGACTAACAGTTCCGATCTTCTATAATCTTGAATCCAAAATTAATCAAAGAAAAACATTCACATAATTAGTGGCAGATTTAAGTATTTGCCTCCTGATCGCCTATGAGTTATTTCAGTAATTAATACGGCTAACTTCAAAAATGCATCACTGCTTGCATGAGGTAGAGTCAAAAGTTCAAAAACGCATCAGACGCATCACAACGAAAAATCAAAAGTTCATTTTTGCATTTGATGTGTCAAACCAATGCATCAAGAAATTTGGTGACGCGTGTCCAAGATGCATGTCATGTGTATAATGTAGAATTATAACTACTTGCCATATTATGTAGGTATTAACACCAACAGGAATAATTCCGAAAAACAAATTGTTGAAATAGATGAATGTATTTACCTTTGTTTAAACTATTTGAATACATCTTGCACTCAGAATAGGTATGTAATATTTTTTATTCAAATAATTTCAATATTTTCAATTTCAAGTAAGTTCAAGTTGAAATTCAAAGATAATATACCTATAAAAGGACTGTATTGCTATATTATCTATAGTCTATCATGCTACATTATCTGTCTTGTCTATAGCCAAATCAGATTCTAAATGATGCCAATATCGCGTTCAACAACATCTAACGTGTATCAAATTTCAAGAGAGCATCAGCAGCGCATCATGTAGTATTAGACGCATCAGAAAAGTCATGATGCTGCATCGATGCGGTAAAGTTTACATTTTTGAAGTTACCCTACTTATATACCTAAAATATAATTACAGTTTTGCTAGTATTATCCCGGTTTCTACACTGAGAAAAAAATACAGTAATTTTTACTGAAATTTCTGGTAAAAAATTACTGAGCTCTCTGGTAATGCGGACATAAGTGACAGGCTAAGCAAAAAATACGATAATTTATAGTAAAAATTTTAAATTATCCTATAGCGCAGTAAAAATTACCGTATTATTTATAAATAAGGCTTTTTTTTATTTATTAATAAATAATTGAATTAAAATAGTTTAAAAGGATATTGATAGAAGGGTAAGCATTAAAATTAAATTATTAATATAGAAAAAATTTTTTGTGGTTTTTTATTATTTGTGGAAAAAATATATAAATTCTTTATTTGACATATTATATGATAAAAATTTTTAACAATAAGCACATTACAATAATTTGTATAAAAACATATTTCAATTAACATATCAAAACTAAACAAAAATTCATGAAACAGAACAATTTTTTGTTTTAAAAATTTATTATAAAAAAAATAACACTATATAAACATCCAGTCACCTTGGCTATTGAACATTTGAACAACTAAACGAACAAACTGGGGAGTCCTGGTTACTTGCTGTCTGAAGTCGTGTTGGCCGTGTTAGACAATGCTCGGTGCTATTGCGCATGCTTGTTATTCTCAGTTTATGTGATGCTTGGCTATGCAGTGGTGTGTGACAAATAACAAATGCACAACGACTCAGTAAAAATTATTCATATGTCCAGTATATTTTACAAAAAATTAAGTAAATTTTCCCGGTGTCCACTTGAAATTTTACTAGCCCATCGAATTTTACGCAGCTGTATAGGAAAAATTCTTAAGGTGTATAGGAAAAATTCTTAAGGTGTACAGGAAAAATTTTCAAATGAATCGTAAAAAATAATGTTTGAAACGCATTTTTTATATTTTTGCTTAATAATTTCCTACGGACTAGTCACTTAAGACTCGTTTACCGGAGGCAGCTCAGTAATTTTTACTGGAATTTTTTCTCTGTGTACTCTTATCAAACCCTTAAATTCTGCCATTGCTGTTAAAAAAGCCTATACAATATATTCTTCTTGACTTTCAATTTTTGTTATCAAAATGACGAAACTTCTTTTAGAAATATGACTGATTCGACAGACATCTTTTGTCTATCGGTTCCTCTAGTGGAAAGAGCCGCTTCGAAATCCATTATTTCGTTTATGAATTTTCACAAGTAGCTTGAATCAGAGTAATTGATACGGTAATTTGGGAATGAAACTAGCTGTATAGGAAATCAATTCCGAAATTTAATCAAAAAAATTTAAAAAAAAAAAGTTATTACCAAATATTACACTATCTCATTATATTTAATTATACATCATAAATTTACAAAATAATTACCTTAGCATTCCCTATTTTCCATTCGAAATAAATTTTCGGAAAATTACTATGTCAAAACCATAAACACACATATGCATTAGATACAAATAAGTTTTTATAACCGTAATTTAGTCGTGAAACAATTAAAAACTTTTTCCTCAAACGTTGCTTCCTACACATATAAAATTCCGTGACTTCCAATCATGTAATAATCATAAAAAACGCCATTTTAAACAATTAAATTAGTTTAGGAGCTTGATACCAACCCCCACCATTCCATCATACACCCTTCCGCCGTTAACGAATTAGTCATAACCAGACAGACAGTAATAATAATATTAAATTTTTATTTAAAATAATTAAAATAAATAAATTTCCGAGATAATAATAGACGTACGTACATATTATACATACAAGAAGTTTTCAATTTATGACTTGAAGTTAGTTGTAAGTGCCATAGATAAAATATACATTAAACTGTATATATATAGACAATGATACATATCCCATTAAACAAATATGAAACTTTTATAAATATGAGGACAACCATTAAAAAATAATAATTTTCAACTTTTAAAAACTAATTGTTGTATAGGAATAAGTAATTTTAGTTTATTGTTAATGAGACCAATATATGAAGGTATTTTTATTTGTTGTTTGCAGTAAAACCTATAATTTAATAAACAAATACAAAATGAAAATTATATATTAGAAATTTTAATAAAATTATTTCAATAAAAGTTGCATCTAAATTATACATTTTTTTTTTTGAAAATTTAATAATATTTTTGGGGGAAGTTGGAAGAATTCTGTTTATTTTGTAAGGCATGAGTGATAATTATATGATTCCGTTGGTTGCGAGTTTAACCTTTGATTATATATAAATATTTTAAATTAATTTCTACAATGAGAAAAAAGTTACGGTAATTTTTACGGAGCTTTCTGGTAATGCGGGCATAAGTGACAGGCAACGGGAAAATTATGGAGCTGTATAGGAAAAATTACGGAGCTGTATAGGAAAAATTCTTAAGCTTTCTGTAATTTTTCCTGTATAGCTTAAAAATTTTTCCTATACAGCTCCGTAATTTTTCCTATACAGCTCCGTAATTTTGCTCGTTGCCTGTCACTTATGCCCGCATTACCAGAAAGCTCCGTAAAAATTACCGTAATTTTTTCTCAGTGCAAAAGTATAGACCTTTAAAAACATGTCCTCAAAACGAAGTTTAAAAATTTTAAAAATTTATAAAGTTATTTTAATATGGTAAGTTCCGTTATCGAGTATTATACTTTAAAACTTTATGTACACATTTATCTTGAAACTACATTTTTCCAGCTGGTCGACAATATACTTCGAGTTCTATCTATCCAATCAGCTTCAAATTTGGCACGTACCTTCAACATATGGTGTTTAATGGTAGGGACTACGGATATTGCAAAATTTTAATTTTTATTATTTTCAAAAAATAAAAATCTTTGAAAAAACGTGCAGCGATATATATGCTAATGGTGAAATCCACAAAAAGACCAAAACCAACAAGTTAATAAAGTAAATAAATAACTTTTGTTAAAGATTAAATGATAAAAAAAGTTATTTTAAAAAATGTTAACTCTTTAAGACTATTTAAAGAGTAAAATCAACAAATTTTACCGTACAGTACCTATTTTAGTAATTTGATTTTAAAAATTGAGAAATCTATCGAAACTTGAACATTAGTTAAACGTCCATTATTTAATCGGAATTTTTTGTACTTATTAAATTATAAAATGAGCTTTCTTAGTATAATTTCAAATAAAAAAAAATTAAAGAAAGGAACTTTCAAAAATAAAACAATATATTGTACAATAAGTGGGAAAACAGGCTTATTTCTCACGAATATGAGTTTGTTGTGCGAGACCGCAGGGCGAATGCAACAATTCATATGAGTGAGAAATAAGCTTTTCCCACGTAATTTACACTATACTTTTTCTACGAGCACATTATTTTTCGTAAAATTTAACATAAATAATTAACATAAAATTTAAATAAGTAGTAAAATTTTTTTAAATTTATAATGTCAATGCTAAGATGTTCAAATTTTTGCCGAAGCATACTTTGAAACTATGGAAACAATAATAAATAATCAACATACATATGTATATTTTAAGAATTACTTACATAATATGACATTATATATTAAATCAGACATAGCCAACTTTTTTATTATATTAAGCCGTGCGAAATAATTTCCCACGCCTATTTCCACACAGTGTGGGCAATTGTTAATTTTTACATATAGTTAGTCGTGCGCAAAATGTTACTTTTAATAGTAGGAGTAGAAAAATGTAATTAACGAATTATAATATGCGACAAAAAATGATAGACTTTTTTGGATTTGGTATCTAATTATTTAACACCTAGCGCGCAAAGCTTGTTCGTTTTAATAAAATTTTAGCATTTTTGCCATTTAAGAAAATCCAGAAGGATTTGAGAGTTGTTTTGGGAATCATCTTACCTAATTCTGAATTTTAAATTAAAAGCAAGAGCACGTTAAAGTTCCATTTGCAAAAGCCTAAAAGTAGCATCAAACGTTAACCTTCTGTTGACTAAATTATAAATTTTGTAGACTACATATCATTTAATACAGGTAACTTTGTGGAGATGATTTTTCAAATTTTTCTGAGTTAAAGCTTATCCAAGTAACTTTTAACAAATTTTTCTATAGCCTCTTAGTAAATTGGGAATATAACTTTTGTATTTTTATTTTCAAAATTGCCTGCACTTTAAACAGAGACAAATCCAGCATTCAAATTTGTAGGAGGTCGGCTATATATTATAAAAACCTTCCTAGTTAATGAATTTCTCAATTATTGAGCTGAATTTTCCAACAAACAAATATAAATGTGAACCCCCATTTTTCGTTCACGTCTAATAAGAGTATGAGACTTCACAAAATTTTAAATAATAGACGACTAGAATAAGTACTTTAGTCCTACAAGAGATAAAATGTGTCGATGCATTTCAAATATGACTAAGTCACATGTAAACAAAAATTGAGAAATCGTGTATTTTCAATTTTTTATTATCTGTAATTCTAAGAAATGTGTACAGAGTATAATAAATTTAATATGTTAATTTTGGCAGTCCTAAAAAAGAAAAAATAATAAAATGTCGGTTAAAATTTGAAATATTACCATTTAAATTTTGGACTTAAGCAAATCTGATATATACTATATGGACTTAGGTACGATTGAAATAAAAGAGTTATGGACTTAGGCGATTATGATATGCAATAAGGTGACTTAGCCATGTATAATATCTACTTACAGGGGTGAACTCAACATAATACCTACTGAAAATAAAAATACAAAATACTATTGGCGACGCAAAGATTCTCACTCGCACCTCTGGTGGTTAAATAAGAACTAGCATCAAGTAATAATATAGGTATACGATTAATGGGTGATATAAAATCTAGTAATCTGCGCACAATTTGTATAGTACATTTTTCTATCGACAATTAAACGTATACAAAAAATTTTACTTGATACAGCTTCTAATTTAAAAAACCAGGAGCGCTCGCGTAATCTTTGCGTCGCCAATTCCACACGATTTATTTTTAAACCCCACAGTAACTAGATAAATTACTCTAAATACCGTATGGTTCGCTAATTATATAAAATAAGAATGAAATAAAAACTTGTTTTTGGGAATTATTTAACTTAAATGTACAAAAAAAAATCTCTTCTGGTTTTAATTTAACAATATAAAAATAGAAGTTAAATTGGAAATAAAACAACAATTTTCTTAAAAATATCTAAACAACAACTCAATTTAATATCAAAACAATTACACAAAATCCAAAACTTCTTCAGATTACGTTTTTTTTTTTTTTTTTTACAAAAAGTTGGATAAGTGCGATATTTACTTACGCTCCCATACAACACAGATTTTTATTAGATATTATTAAAACTAAATCAGTATATATTCAAATTATTACACCTCGATACGGTCCTGGTACATAATTGTACTTCCCAGTACGTGCCAATACTTAATTTAAGAAAAAAGTGAATTAAATTGAGAAAACTTATTTTTTTTCTACTGTTTCTTTTTTCTTGAATTACTACATGATAAATTCTTTTTTTTTGCTAAATTAGAAGACATAATTTGTATTAATTTATCAATAATTTAAACAAAAACAAAGACTCCTGGTTTGAATCATGCACTTTAACGAACAAGAATAATGGCTATGAAAAGTGAAAAGCCCATTTTGATTGGCTGTAATGGACTTAGGCTCGTTTGATTTGTAATCTACAAGGGACTTAGGTGACTTTGAAAAAATATCTAATCTTTTAATCATCATTTCCATGGGATAGAGTGAACATAGGCTCGATTTATATACTCGAAAATACGCCTGTTAAGATCGAAAATTAGACAGTATGAAAAAACATGAAATTGTCGGTAGTGGACTTAGGCGCATTTGAAATGCATCGACACAAATATAAATGGAGAAAATAATTGTTAGTTTTGTGTTACTAAATAAAACACTAGTTCTAATCGTATCAAAATTATACCTAAAGCTTTAAATCACAAATTATTACAATTCTTCATAATTTGTTGAATAAATAAATTTAAAGAATTAAATAAATTTGCAACAAATTATTATAATTCATAAATTTTAAAAAAGAAACATACATAAATTAAACAATAAAAAAGCTCATATTTTTTTCCTCATCATGTGAAAAACAAATGTTTTCTACTTGATGTGAGAAAAACTAAACATGTGAAAACTAAATATAAAACTCATTATGGAAAACTGTGGTAACTAACAAGTAAAGGTCCCGAGGCCGGACCTATCGATTTTGATGAAACTTAAATATGTTGTAGAACACTAAAAACTAAGGGACACGTATTTTTTTTTTATCTGCGGAAAAACGGTTTGAAGGGGTGAAATCGCCCTCCAAAAATTGGGGTAAAAATTTAATTTTTCAAATATCTCGAAAACAGTAAGAGATAGAGCAAAAGTTTAAATTGGCGATATTACTCTTTTTTAAAGAGCTATCTATTGATATGCAATTTGTTCAAATTACATCAGCAGGGGTGGTTGGGGGTTAAAATTTGGGGGTTAATTTTACAAAAAGGGGGTGAAAAATAAACAATATAAAAATTTTGTTTACAGATTTGAAATCTACGTCAAAAAATCTAATTGACCTGTTTTTGCTCAATATCCTAATATTAAGTCTAGGGGTAGTTAACTAGAGGGTGACTATGTCGAATAATCGTACTATTTGGGTATTTCAAGAAGTTCTTCTTCATGGAAAATAGCTTAGGACAATTAAAATAACGTAGAAATGAAATTCTCGAATTCAAAATTGAGTTTGAGTAACATTGGAGAGGGGGTGAGTCACCCTCTTAAATTACATACTAGTTTATATACACTAATTTTTTTAATTTAACACACTGATAGTGGGTAAAATAATATCACAATAAGTGGTTCTGAAGTTGGACTATCATATGTAAGGTCTTTATTAGGTTTGTTTTTTAATTTATATTATAGTTTTCCCTATCGAAAATTATCGATACCGAAAATTACATAACCTAACCTAAAATAACGAAACCTAATAAAAACCTTACATACAATAGTCTAACTTCAGAACCATCTATTGTGACATTATTACCCCCTGTCAGTGTGTTAATTGCAAAAATTAGTGTATGTAAACTAGTATGTAATTCAAGAGGGTGACTCACCCCCTCTCCAATGTTGCGTAAAATCAATTTTGAATTCGAGAATTTCATTTTAGTCCAACTTCAGAACCACTTATTGTGACATTATTTTACCCACTATCAGTGTGTTAATAGCAAAAATTAGTTTATATAAACTAGTATGTAATTTAAGAGGGTGACTCATCCCCTCTCCAATGTTGCTCAAACTCAATTTTGAATTCCAGATTTCATTTCTACGTTATTCTAATTGTCTTAAGCTATTTTCCACGAAGAAGAACTTCTTGAAATACCCAAATTGTACGACTATTCGACATAGTCACCCTCTAGTTAACTACCCCTAGACTTAATATTAGGACATTGAGCAAAAATAGGTCAATTAGATTTTTTGACGTAGATTTCAAATCTGAAATCAAAATTTTTATATTGTTTATTTTTCACCCCCTTTTTGCAAAATTAACCCCCAAATTTTAACCCCCAACCACCCCTGTTGATGTAATATGAACAAATTGCATATCAATAGATAGCTCTTTAAAAAAGAACAATATTGCCAATTTAAACTTTTGCTCTATCTCTTACTGTTTTCGAGATATTTGAAAAATTAAATTTTTACCCCAATTTTTGAAGGGCGATTTCACCCCTTTAAACCGTTTTTCCGCAGATAAAAAAAAATACGTGTCCCTTAGTTTTTAGTGTTCTACAATATATTTAAGTTTCATCGAAATCGATAGGTCCGGCCTCGGGACCTTTACTTGTAAGTATTAGAGGTACACTTGCATATGTTGTTCTATGTGTGTTATATTATGCCACTGTACACCTATATATATTTAATACACTTAAAGTAGATCAGAAAAATTATATTTATACACACATTATATATTTTAATAAAACATTAAAGTACATTTGTATAAATTAAGCTTTCCCATCCATATACAATATTATAACATAGATCATTTACAGTCCATGACAAAATCCAAAGTAATAATATTGGTACATAATGATGTAGGTATATGTTACGCTCAATGAGCGTTTTCGGTTTTCGGTAATTTCAGTGAATTTATAGAAGAAAAATTCAGCTATTACTGTCATGATGAGACTTAAACCCAGGAGTTGATAAAATTCTACCCACCAAAATTCATTTCAAAAATTTCCAAAAAAGAAAATCGTATAAAATGGTTTTTTTGAAACACTTGTACCAAGTAAACTGACTTTCGAGGTATATTAAAAACGAATTGTTTATTTCGAAAGTTTCTTAAAATTTTTATTACACTATTGTAAAGAGCACAAACAATCACATACGATGGGTTTTTGAATCATTATTCTATATCAACAGTCTTTCGAGAGAATCTGGTAAATTCCCTATGTTATGCAGGATGCTGCGACTTTACTTTTAAACAGGAGAGACAATTAATTAGAAAATGAACCACAAGTTAATCTCACGACCAACTAATGAAGTAGTAACAGCAAGAGTAAGAGAAAATAAATTTATCTTTTTTGTTAAGTAGAAAATAAGTCATTGTTTAGCGTCCAATTCTAAATCAAAATTTTAAAATCAGTTCTTTATTTCCAGTAAAATTTATAGTAACAAATTGAGCATTTATCACAGAAAATGAGAAAAATTTTATTAGAATTATTTTTGGTGGAGGTGGTGGGGTGAAATAATAAAAGATTTTTTTTAGGAGCAACATCAGAAACGTATTAATATTTTATTTAATTTTATTAAATAATAAATTCAAGTAATAAATTCAATTAAATACTATGAAGACTTGCGATCCTTCGCACTATAGTTCGCGACGATATCTACTGAACTATGCGCCCAGGGCCAGTTTAGCCAATAGGCCACCCTAGGCCATGGCCTAGGGGCGGTAAATTTTGGGGCGGGAGATTTTTAGGGGCGGTAAGTTTTTCAATAGGGCAGAAAAATGAGTAATTAACGGTTTTTTTTTTTTTTTTTTTGCTCTTCACATATTTTTTTTAAGAGAAAGTTTGTAAAAAAAGTAGGAAAACGGGCGGCAAATTTTTAAAACAGGGCAGAAAAATTTGTGATTGACGTTTTTTTTTAAAATTTCCTTTTTTCAAATAAAAGGTAAGGGCGGCATTTTTCAATATGCCTAGGGGCGGACTCAGGGTTAATCCGGCTCTGTATGCACCTCCAACTCCTTTGCACTCCCACACGAATTTAATTTCAATAGTTAGTCAGTGTATTGGATTGAGAGCTACCGTACACGTATTAAGATCTTAGCTTCACTTAAACATCAACAGCCGAATTCATCCTTATTGTATTTTTACAACAATAATATCTACACTATTAATAGATTTGAGCGTTACTTTATTATTTGTAAGTAATATACAAATACTTTACTTTGCAAAATGCCACTTTTATTTTTGAAACAGTGACAATATTGTTTCAAAAATAGAAGTGGTATTTTGCAAAGTAAAGTATTTGTTTATTGTTTACAAATATCTATATTTTTGTCGTTTTGTGTACCTATACCCCTACTTACTACACTTATGTTGCATATACGAGTAAGTATAAAGTTTAACAAAGATAGAAAAACTAAACTTTGTAACTTGTATATTCATTTCATATAGTTTTGGTATAATATTTTATAATAATATGAACAATATAATTCATAAATATACTTACTTCTATGCACATGTATATAAATGTACGAATATATACGCCATATGTAATAATAATATTCGTGTAATTTCTGGCACGCAATGTGTTAATTTCATCATTTTCTACTGAAATATCAGTTATGTTCATTGTTTTAAATAATTAGGTATTATTATTACTATTATGTATTTTACTTTAAAATCAGTAGAAGAAACTTTTTTACAAACTAAAGACGTTTAAGTTTGCTTTATGTAGAGGATAACTGGGTCAATTGGGTCGCAACAAGGGTATAATATTTCACTATTTCACTATTAATCACGAGAATATCTTTTAATCTTATACTGTTGAAAGAAACTCTTTGTTAGGTAGTAATAAAAATTTACTACCAAGGGGTGTGGCACACGGCTTTCTCGTACATTTAACACGCTAGCATAAATCAGCGAAATGTCTTGAACTAGTCCGAAATTATTCTCAAAATTTATCGAACAAACAGTTCACATTTGCACGTTAAAATGATGTAAAATGTGCGTGGAAATTTCGATCCCAGACGAAAAGAAATTTTTTCGTCACAAAAGTCATTACAATCAATTATTTTCGCTACTTTCGTATAGACTTAAAAGCGAAACGTTTTTCTGTTTATAAAGGAAAGAATATGATTTTTGTTTATTAACTTCCCATTGGAAGTTATTGTAATGGGTGCGATTTTACGAATCGCTAATTTGAACATAGCTCCACGTTTCAAGGTCACTAGAGTCCGAATCCATAATTTTTAGCGTGATGTCTGTGTGTGCGTTCGTTAGTTCGTTAGTGCGTTAGTTCGTTCGTTCGTGAATTTTCTTTCGTCTCGCATATCTCAAGAACAAATAATGATATCAACCCCGGACTGATTTCATTAGATGCGTAATTAAAAAATGAAGACCGGATAAAGTTTTCAGCAAATTCGGATTAGCGGTTTATTTTTTGTGATAAAAAAACGGAATTAACTTTATTAACATAACATAGATTAGGTGGATTTTTTACCATGTCTTTATTATATAATGGCCTAAAAACCTAATTAATGTTAAAAAAAGCCAGTAAATAATTATAAAATTTAAGAAACTTTTTATGAAATAGTTTTTGTCTCGCGTATCTTGAGAACAAATGATGATATCATTTGTTTGATAAGGGTCCCCACCCTTATGTACAAGCCCCCGGTTTATGATGCGAGGGGCGAAGCCTCTATCGGGGGCCCAGAGTAAGAGCCCCCTGATATGAAAAATGGATTATTTATGTAGTCTCTAGTCGTTAAGGACACCCAATGGGAAGTTGACAGTCTGGGCAGACCTATCCCCCCAAATTTTATATGTTAATGGTTTAGGCTTTCAAGCCAGCTGGAATTATTAGTCACTAAAACCATATAAGATTTAGAACTGAATTATATTTTCTAAATGTAAGTCAGTTTTAATGCTGACATTGACGAAAAATTAAATTTCGTTTAATTTGCTGATTTACCGACAATCTGAAAATTAGTCCATCCTCCAGAATAGTAAAATGCTATCCAACGCACGCTCCTTTCATAGGCACTGCAATGGAATGAATTTTAAAAAAAAAAAGTAATAAAATCTTAACTAAAAAACGTCTAAAAGAACCGTGGATTTAAAACAATTTACGAAATGTTTCAACACCTCAAACTTACACGCATAATTGAAAATTGAAAAATCAGTACCTAATCGAAGCAAAGATTTCGGAAGAATTTACACAGCAACACTATAGTATTAGCCTTGATTTAAACTTTCTCTTGGGCATAGCCTACAAAAACAGGCAGTCTTGCAATAATCCCCAATTTCCCCTACACTGAAATAGATACATTAGATTTTAAACGTATAAATAAATATATTGCACCGTTTATCGAGGTATATTAATATTTCTACTTCGTATTATTAATTGTATTTTATAAATTGTTATTAATATTAATTAATTTTCTATTAAAACATTTCATTTTAATTCGAGTACCTTACTTTAATAACTTTATCACATAGGGTACCTGTTAATTTTTCTTTGTATCTAGTTATCATTTTGAAAGTATACTAATAAATAACTAATAACAAACCTAACCTTATAAAATCATCTGACAGCTAAATATAATTAATAAGGTTAGATTCAACTTTTAATTGAGGTTAGGTTACATTTTGTAACTGCAATTAATATTAATTAAACTCTTTTATAAGAAATTAGTAATTTTAAATTGTATGACAATTTTTAAATTGAGATTAAGTTAAAATTTATATAAAACTAAAAACAATAATTTTGGTCCTTCGAACCGGATCTTTTAACAGGTCAAAAATTTATACTCGGCCTTGAAGATAAAAAATGAGAACATCCAGAAAACAAAATTTTTGTGATGAAAATAAGTCATATTTAATGAATACCCTTGTCGCAGCATTTTCATAACATAGCGAATTTCTAAAGACTGAACACTGATGGATCTCAAATAACAACTTGAATTCATCTAGAATAGTTTAGCTCTCTAACAGTGAAAAATTTTCAAAATCGGTTTAGTAGTTAATTTTTGGTGCTTCCGAAAAAAATGGCGAAAATTTTGGCTTCTAAAAATCGAACGTGTTTGGCTAATGAACTAGTCCAAGAGTTTGGCACTTTTGACTTTTTCGCCAAATTTCGTAAGATTTGGACGGTTCGTTTGAGAGTTATCGTGCAGACATATATACATATTATATAGGTACAGCTCGGGCCTTTTAACTTGGCAGTAACTCGCGCATGACACAAATAGATATATTTGAAAATACATTACAAGTAAGAGACAATAACATCTGATAAATATCTAGGTTTAAATCATAGATATTAAAAAGAGACACCTTTTTAACAAACATATTGTTCTTTCTCGTTCCCTCTTTTATTACCTACTATTAGATGAACGTGTTAAATTCATTTTCTGCGCACTGCCAAGTTAAAAGGCTCGAGCTGTACTTATTTAAATTTTAGTAAAGAGGGCATTTTTGAACTCAAATCTTGCCATGAGGAGCCGTTGTAATAGCTGAGTTTCCAAAATGGAAATTTGCTAAAAAGGAAAATCACCAAACTACACGGAGAAAATTCCTATAAAAATTACTCTGCTCATACTACAATCGACGTGTCACAGGCGAACATATCCAATTTTTGTACGGTAAAATTATAAAAATGATAGTTATATTATTGTAATTTTTATAATTTTACCGTACAAAAATTGGATATGTTCGCCTGTTACACGTCGATTGTAGTATGAGCACAGTAATTTTTATAGGAATTTTCTCTGTGTACATTTACCGATAACATAACCAATTACGTTGCACTCTTCCTTGTTTAATAAAGACGAAAGCAAGAATACTTTCCAACTGGATGCAATTTCGATACAAATTGCATCACTCTGAATGATATTATGCATCAATACAGTGTTATTGTACCTATAAATAAGTACCTACAGTAAAAAAAGGCTTACACATTACTTAACCTATAACTAGCATTTGTATTGTGAAAAATTAAGGCATGATAAATTTGTGTTATACTGTACTTATGCTCCAAGCTGTCGTACACTCCTCAGTACAAGTTTGATCAAAATAATTTTACCCTCAAGCTGCGTAAATGAAAGAGAGCAAAAAGGAAATTTTCTGCCAAGATTTAAATATGGATTTCAGAAACGCTACATAATTTTAAAGTTTGTTGTATCTTTTTAATGGCTGTATCAAGGAATATTTTGACTCGTTGACCATTGCGCATCGTATTTTCGGAGGTGTACGTATTCAGGTCAACATATAGTACGTACGTATATTGTACGATTTTGTTTCTTGTTTTCTAGTTTTTGAGGGGGCATCAACTAATTACCCTTCTTATATTGAAAAGAAAAGGGCTATAAGAGGGTACCTTCACTCTCTTTGCTGAATATGACGCACATACGTACACGAATGTATATATGTAGGGACTTCCGTTCCTTTGGTTCCCTTCAATGTGATCGATTTGAAATGCTGTTGTATGTGGTGAGCGCTTACAAACGTGTAGCTTCGGTTCTGTAGCGTATTCATATAAAAAAAATATGTTCTAGAAATTTTTGTTGTATAAAATGTAAAAATTTTTTCGTTTATTTATGCAATACAAACTGTTACCTTGTTTGCTAAGACCAATTTTTAGGATGTCTAATATTTGTAACCGACTTTTTAACCCGTATGTTATTCTTTTTATGTATGTACACCGATTTCTCCCACATTTCCGAATCAATTTGCGCCATTCTTTTTTTGGTTAGTGGATAAAGCTCTTCAGATGGTCCCATAAAAATTTTATTGACATTGGCTGAGTAATTTTTTAACCATCTTCAATAATATGAATAATTATGGCCATTTTAAAAGTATAATATGCAAAATTATTTACTTACATAAATAATTATGTACTTACATAAATAATTATGTAACTAGTTCTATCAGTAGTTACCTAGTTACCCTTATGTTCTATCAGTTGTTACCTAGTTTAAAAAATTCTTTGATGACTTGAAAAATTGGTTGATTTTCATCGATTTTTTATTTTCCTAGTAATTACTACTTTAAAGACTATGTACACGGAGAGAAAAATCATATAATTTTTGTAGATAAAATTTCAGAAAAATTACCATGCTCTCTTATAATGCGTGCGCGATCGACGACCAAAGTAAAAAATGTTTTACGATCATGTAAATATTATTAAATTGAAACGTAAAAAGTGTTAGTCATGGCTTCATAAAAATTGTTGTGCTAGCATGGTAAAATTTAATGTGCTAACACAACTTCTATCACACTCTTATGCGTATATGTTATAGTTTAATTCTTGTTATCGTACTCTTTCATTTGCGCATCTGACCCGCAACCTTATTTTGGCTGGACTGTATGCACTGAGGAACAATATATGTATTCAAACCTGCTTCGAAAAAGTTCGAAGATGGCCGATCTTTTCCGAACTTCGATTCTTTATGATGCATACAAAAATGATTGGCAACAATATGATCAAGTAACAAAATGACGAATTAAACGGTGACAGTCCGTCCTGTAAGACAGTGTAATGAATACTGCTTGCTGCTTGTAAGACAGTCTAATGACTCAAGGTGCTTGGTCCGACCAAGTTGGTCGTCACACCACTCACCAGCCTGGCTATATGACTTGCATGTATGAGTGGGGTACATTTCAACAGCGTTGATACCTTCTTTCTCTTTCTTTCTTTCTACTATTAGCAGATAGTATTTAAATAATTATAAGAAGGCATGGTAATTTTTGTAAGAAAAACAATTAAAAGATATTTTTCTGTCGGGAATGGAACTTTTTACTGTGCTATTTTACAAATTTCACGGAGCTAATATTACAGAAAGAATATTCTATCTTTTAAATTTTCTATGATTAATTATAATTTTTATATTTTTACCGTACAAAATTGAATATGTTCGCTTTTTACACGTCGATTGTAGTGCTGAGCACAGTCAGGGCCCGCTCTAACGTTTACGCCGCCCCGGGCAAAAGGGAATAATCCCGCCCCAGTGAAAAAAAATCGGTCACTTTTTATTTTTCGTCGGGTATAAAAAGCCGACGTTGTTGTCTATACCTGACGACCTTTTTTTTTTTTTGCTCGCCGGGTATAAATTGCCGCCCCTTTTTTGTAAAATTCCCACCCTCAGAATTTCCTACCCCGGGCAAATCTGTTCGTCACTCACAAGAAGCCACCGTCTTTTTACCAAAATTTACAAAAATCCCACCCCTAAATTTTGCCGCCCCGGGCAAATGCCCGGGTTGCCCGCCCCTAGAGCGGGCCCTGGCACAGTAATTTTTCTATGAATTTTCTCTCCGTATATGTTCCTTTCAAAGCAAACTAATGAGTGCCCAAAATTATGATTTTTGGACACTGGCATTTTGAAAACTATTCCACCTAAACGTACGAAATTTGGAATTTAAGAAAAAAAAATTAAAAACCAATTAAAATATTGCAATAAGGTGGGCTGATAAGCATTGTAACTAAAAAGTATAAAATAAAAGCTTTTATAAAAAACCGACTTCAAAAAGTAATAAATAATTAATAGCACGTATTTTGAAGTCAGGCGTAAAAGCGTAATATAAATGTGTAGATCCACGAGAATTCATTACTCATCCGATCACATTTTTTATACCACGTCACGCCTGACTTCAAAATACATGCTATTAATTATTTATTACTTTTTGAAGTCGGTTTTTTTTTTTTGAAAAATCTTTTATTAGATTTATGTTACTAAATTCTGATTTTATTTAAGAGGAAAATGTAACTTATAATGTCAGAAAAGTATTGATTTTCTGGAAATCTTTTAAAGCTAAATTTTTACAAAAGACATTTAGCAATATAGGAGAAAGCTGAGTTAATATTACGAAAAAGAAAAAATAGTATCCCATAACTTGCTAGAGTCAGGTACTAAACTAGACAATTGCATAGGTATCCACAGGCTTTAAGGGGTCCCGGGATTCGAAAATAAATTCAAGTAGGTACAGTAAAAACTGGTTATCAAATAGACATGTAAAGTAGAGATCGTAATCGGTAACGTATTTCTAAGGATTCTACTGAAGTACATATTGAGTACCCTGGGAAGAACGGGGGACAAAATTTTGAAAAAATTTATAAAATTAATTTGTAAATTTGCAACAACTTTTTATTCGACAACTTTCTTTAAAAATGCACTAATCTACCCCTAAAATCGCAAAATAAATTTTGGTTTTTTGTAGCCTTTCAACCAAATGGACTTTTTCGTTGGCGTTTTTTGGCTATTATTTATATCAGTGCCTTATCAATTACGGATCCCAACGCCACCAGCTCAGCAAGATTCAAAATTCAAAACCGGGCAGTAAAATCCTACAATTGCCTTATCAGTCTTTTTTGAATAAATTTGAAAGTTTTAAGTATTTATAAATTTTAAAAAATTATATTTTTAAGCCTAACCATTTAAAATATGAAGTTTTTAACTTGACAGACAAAAGGGTCAGTGTCAAAATTATTGAAAATATTCAGGTCAATTATAGTAAAAATAATTACATTCCCCTTCCCCATTAACTTCCGTTATAAAATAAAGAAAAATAACTCCTTCAAAACAGAATTTTGATCCACAAATCAAATTAATCGCCATTTGTAAACAGTTTGCAAAATAAAATCATCAAATATAATCTCTCTTGACGACAGAAATGTAATTTTGTTTTTAGAAAAATGACATCATATTATACCAATCCAAAATCATGATCATCTCTCTTTAATCCGACCTACCTAGTGTGCCCAGATTAATAACCTCCATTTTGAATTTCAAAAAAACTCTCCTGTCCTTTTTCTATCGCAAATAACACAGCTATAAATCAGAGTGGGACAAAGCTAAATTATTCTGTTTATAGCGAATCAAAATCACAGTATGAATATTATATGGATAAATACAGTGTGTCCCAAAATTATTCATACAATTTGAAAATATTTAAATTTAGTAGGGGTTCCCAAAGTGCGGCCTCCCAATACCAAAAATGTGACCCGTAATGTCGGGTCATTTGCAATCTCAAGTTCCTAAAAAATATTTACTTACATTTTTTTCAAAAAAACCTATAAAAAATCTGATTATATTATATAGTCAAATATTTTTCGTTGAAAAATATTAAATTTTTACGATTGTTGTTACCTAGATTTTATATATCAGTGGTGTTCAACCTTTTCTACTATACGACCTGCATTTCTACTACAATTAATTCGGCTATCTACTTAATTTACATAAGTCAGCTTCTTAGGTCAAAATAACCAAATTCGTTCAGGAAATGTGATTTTTATTTTGTCTTAAAAATTCTGGTATTGTGAAAAATTAAAAAACAGAATCAAAGTTTTATGAGTAGCTTCAAATTTATTTTTGCATCAAAATTACGGCTTGCAGAGCTTTTTTAAAAAAAATTGTTTTACTTAATGTCAGTTTAATTGCTATAAAATTGATATGAATTAGATCTTCTGTTGGTGTTTAAATAATATTAGTGCCAAAATTTGCATTTCTCCTGAAATAACGGCCAAGTTTGTCTAGAAAATATGATATTTTCTGAATGTGATTTTTTAATTTTTAATTTGTAAATTACAATGCGAGACATTAAAATGTCCCTGTCGCAGCATCCTGCATAACATAGTGAATTTCCGTTTATAAAAGTTAGTTTTTCTTGGAAACTAGTTGACATAGAATAATAGTTTAAAGACCTTTTCATGTAATTTTTTTCTCCCCTTTAGGTGAAAATTTTGGCAAAAAACTAATTTTTTGCAAGAACAAAAACTATGTTGCTGGCATCCGACGTGTCTGCCTGAAGAACTCAACCAATGGTTTGGAACTTCCAATGTTTTCACCAAATTTCGTAAAAATTGGATACTTCATTCGAGAGTTATCGCGCGGACTATATACATATATATATATATATATATATATATATATATATATATATATATATATATATATATATATATATATATATATATATATATATATTTAAATTTTAGTGAATATTATTTTCGGTTTCTAGGGACCTCAAAACAAATTTCTCCCATAGTCCCGGGCTCAAGTCGCGTCATGACAGTGGCTGTAATAGCTGAATTCCATTCTGGAAATTCGCTAAAACACAGTTTAAATAAATAAACCCATTTTCCTCTGCGTCCTTCTTTATTTTAAAGTTTTTTTCGCCGCCAAATATTTTATATTTACAATTTGGTCCGCCGCGTCGGCGCAAAAATTTGGAAACCCCTGGTTTAATGTCTTTGAAACTGAATATTGAACGTCAAAACGTTTCCTTAATCCTTTCATGCATACACACTTTAGAATTTCTGTAGCAATGGATCAAAAAGTTGAGCAACTTCTCGTAACAGTAACAATATGTAAAAATTTACTTTGGACTCAATTTTTGCGCACACTGTAAACATAGATTTTAAAATACATTAAACGTAAACTTAAACATCACATACAAATCCAGCAGACGCCTACAAATGACTCATGAAAAATAAAATCGAAAATAAAAAAGTCAAAAGCAAAACGTTATAGCTAAGCGATCCAGAACACCAACAAGAAAAAATCCAATACGCGCAAACACACGCTTGACCAGTGTCCGTCCGGCTCCTCAAAGCGACGTCTATTCATTTTTCGAAGCAACCAAAACGAAAAGAAAAAAAACACCACATAATATAGCCAAGCAAAATGTAAAACAAAATCGATACATATTATAGATAAGACATATTCATCTTAACTACATAGAGAATATACCTTGAATATACCTCCCACTTTGTTCAATTAATATATACTTGTATATGTTTATCTTTATTTAATACGTTTGTTTAAATGGTATTTGTATATACGTATTTGAGTTGGCGCTAGCCTGATCCGTAAATCATTGGATAAATACCGGCTTAAAATACCAATTAGAGGTATATAATGTAAAACATGATAGTCATAGAAAGATGGCGCGCATTTTAAAATTTATTTGTTTTATATTTTTATATTTTTATTTTTATTTTTTGATCTGTGTGTATATAAAGTCATTTTTTATACATACTGATTTTGCGTGTTTTTGGAAATACAAAATTTGAATGGAATAATAAATATTTTTGCGGATTGTATTTAAAATTTTTGAAAAATTTAAGAATGTAAATTATTTTTTGGCTACTTTTGGCGGGCAAAACTTTTAAAATATCACAATATTTGATTTGAAATAAATTAAGCTCTCCAAAATACTATTCTAGTAAACTATATTTTACATAAGTCTGTGCGAAATTTTGTACTTTACGATTATGTGTAAAGAACCACAGCTTACTACACTAATATTAATTTTGACACTATGTTGTATTAAAATTCGTATAAAATTTTTACCAACCAATTGAAGGTTGATACATGTTTGTTTTAAATACATTTCAAATTCGACATAATTTTAATGTATTATATTCGTACCAAATTTATATTATTTATTGTGAATTTCATATTAGTATTAGACAAAGTATATTGTGTAACTGAGATCGTAAGTAGTGATGAGCAAATGCAAGACCAAGACCAAGACTTGGCAGTCTTGGTCTTGGTCTTGTTCTTGCATTAAGAATCTTGGTCTTGGTCTTGCTAGAGCAGTTTGAGTCTTGGTCTTGGTCTTGCAAAATGCAGTCTTGGTATTGGTCTTGGTCTTGGTATTGCTAAAAATCTTGCACTTTCTTGCATTTTTTTATTAGCGAATTTTTTCCTTCTAAAATCAGAATTTTCTCTCTTTACGGTATTAATTATACTTTTAAACTATTTAAATAATTTAGCAAGAGTCTTGCTTTTTTCTTGCTATAGTCTTGGTCTTGCTCACTTGAGTCTTGGTATTGGTCTTGCAGCCATACTTATAGTCTTGGTCTTGGTCTTGGTCTTGCAAAATGCAGTCTTGGTCTTGGTCTCGGTCTTGCAAAAAATGCAAGACCAAGACAAGACTGCAAGACCAAGACTAATTTTGCTCATCACTAATCGTAAGGCATATTATACACTCGCCCAATTATGCTATTGTCGTTACGCGGCTCTTGCAGTAGCTTTTTCGGTCGTGCGCAATATGCAACTTGCAACCTCGGTTACGTAATATACTATCAAAAAATACTTTCGTAACACTTAGCTAGGGGTGAGGGTGGGTGAGGGTGCCCTTCTCCCTAGGTTAGATCATCGAAAAGTCACATTTTATCGAACAAATAAACACCTGCTAAAACTCTTTGACGCACATATAGTATTTTAGTAATTAAATTTTAAAAACTGAGAAATATATCAAAATTTATGTTAACCAAACTAAAACTTAGTTGGACGTCCATTTTTTATTATGAAATTATTTTTTAATTATAAAATGAACTTTCAAAAGTAATTTCAAATTTAAAAATTAATAAAAATAATACTTATATTTTAAAAAATTTTAAAAATCAAAAGAAATAAATTATCAAAAGAAATAAATTAACCAATTTTAATTGGCAACACATAAATGGTAAATTCTAACACACGTAGAACTAGAATTTTCTCTGGAACCCACGCCCAAAAAACGAGAATAAATCGATTTTCAAAAATCCACCTAAATACATCTAAAATTTAGTAAATTTCAATAATTTTTTAGTAACAAAAGTGGGAGTGCTGTTAAACATATTTTATATGACTGAAATTATAGTTTTATTTAATATGGCCTATTACCAAAATGATGAAGTAAATATTTCAAAAATTTGAAGATATTGGAGGATCAGTCGATTAAAGCTGCCAATCTTAAAATAATTTTTGAAAAATTAAAAAAGTTTTAATTATTTTAGTCATGGAAATTCTATTCCAGAGGCCAAAATATTTTTGTGTACCCAAACATTGCTGTATTTAAAATTTAGAATAAGCTCACAAACAGGCGTATACTTTGTTTACATCCCTACAGAAATTTTTAATTAAACTATTTTTAAGGAATTTCATACTTTGTTAGGTATTATTTAAACTTGTAACTTCGCCTTAAAATTCAAAGTTAAACGTAGAAAAATATAACTTCACCTTTTAGAGATGAATTTTTTAACAAAAATCTGAAAATTGTTTTCTAACATTTCTCCAAGTTTTTATATTCAAAAAAGGCTTCTTAATTTCAGATTTCAGTAATTTAAAAGTAGCTTGCATTCCCTATTATGGCGGTATTTACTCACTATAAACCCCTTAGTTTAAAATGGTAAGAGTTCTATCAAACGAAATATTTTAGAAATATAACCTGCAAATATCGTATTTTAATGGCAAGATTTCTACATTTTTTCGGATTTCTATTTAATTAACGTTTCCGTGTATGCTACAAACAAGGATAGTTCCTTTAGAACACAAGCGCAAGAGGACGAAATACTTATAATTTTACTTATAACTATAAATATATCCTAGTTATGGTCGAAAAAAAATTGTTTTCATCCCGCAAAGTCGTTAGCAAATTTTCATTCAAAATTTAAAAACAGTAAGGTTTCTTATGGTTAATTTTCAAGTTCTTATTTTCACGATTTTCCCGACTCAATTGGTGTACGCTTGGCGGATAAATATTGATTCGACTCTCATCGGATTTGTCTATAATGAAGAGTCCAACTGAAATAACCCTACTCAAAATAACTATGGATTTTCAAAAAAAAATTAAAATTTTTAAAAAATTTTTGCCTATGATGCGGAGTCATAGGCTGCAACCTATAGAGCCTGCACTTAAACACGGCCCTGTTCCCAATCATTATCCATATTCATAAAACGATTTCATCTTATAAACTGAAATAAAATTTACAATTGACTTACAATTATCATTGTTTTGAAAAATGTTTATCTATAAGCACAATTAAAAAACACATTACACAAATTAAACTCAAGCTAGTATCATGAACCTTTTTAATAACCTCGTAATAATCAGTGTAACTAACGCGTCTAATAATTAAATTTTAATTGTCAAAACTGAAATAAAAATTTGCACATAAATCAATTTTTATGTTCAAAACTCTGTTGATTTATGATAACCACGGTAAACGACCCGACACTACAACTTTGATTATATATAGTACCATTTTTTTTCTTTTTTGAAGTTTAATAATAATAATAATTATAAAATTATAAAGATAAAAATCGTACATAATACAACCAATTGATTAAAAAAAATGTATTTGTTTGTAAGATTTGTGGGAAAATTTGGAAGAAAAATTGTGTAGTATACCTACGCCACTGAAATTCAACGAATGAATAGAGCTAATGGCGAGTTCACATTCAATCATTTTATCAATGCACTTTCTATTAATTAATTTTGGTAAACCTCGGATATAACTTGAGAATCTGAGCCTGGAAGTTGAGGATTTTTAAGCATTCATGACCACAAAGATAAATTTACTGACCGAGTACGAGTAAGTTGCTTTTTACAACCAAGAAAATTGTGAAAAAAAATTTAAAAAAATGACCAAAAATATATCGCGCGTACTCTTTCTCAACCTCATATAGCAAATACTGCATGTTTTAGGACACACAAAAAACACTAAATATTGTATTTATATATATACTTATTCTATATATATTTATATATTATGTAGGTAGCCAACATCAAAGGGTGTAATTAGCATAAATCTTAAGTTCATAATGATGAAAACACAGATTTAAATAAGTTTTTTTTTTGTCTCCAAAAATTGGGACTTTTTAGATACGAGGTTGAGAAAGAGTACCCGCGATATAAGACTCCATAATTCTACGGGTAACGGATCAGCATTAATGGACGTTTTCAGCCGCTCGAACTCGTTTCAGAAATCTGGTTCAAAACTATTTTTAAAATATTTCCGTAATCATAATTCCTTTTGCATATCCTTCTAAAGATTCTTTTTAAATGTCATTCTCGAAAATACATCATTCAAGCCGATAAAAAAAATAAAGATTAAAAGTAAATTTCAAATTGATGTAACGCCTTAACATTATTTTTGCTTACTAAATCAAGTTAATAATAAACTTCTGCTATTCATCTATTCGAATAACCGTCATAGTCTCACTTTCGGTACTGATGGTTAATCGAAGTTTTACTGTATTTATAGTAGGCCAAAAATAGTAGCATTCTTTACCGAGCCGGGTTTACCTCTGTGAAGGCCCCATGGTACTTTTAATGTGCAGGCCCGACGAGAGGGTAGGGTAGCCGGGATTATAGCCCCGGGACCCGGACTGGAAGAGGGGGGGCCCGTAGCGGTCGGTAGGGGCCCGAAAAAAATTAAACTTCTTCGATTTTTGTGCTCGTTATTTATTTTTTGAGGAAGAAATTTTTAAGAGATGTGCTTTATTCTTGGGGCCCGTCATTTCTCTTCACGGCCCTGTCAATGTAGTGGCCCCTGAATACTTCACAGGTGGAGGCTACCTTGGAGAATTTATGAAATTTTTCAAATTTTCCCGAAAAATAGAGTTGGCGAGCAAAATAAAAAAAAACGCTTATCCTTTCTAATCTATTTCTTAATTTTGAGATTATATTCGATTTTGTTCTGGCCTCTACTGTGTCGGGACTCCGGAGTACGTGCCCCAAGTGCCCTTATGTACCTAAATCTGGCTCTGATTTTTTATACCAAAGATTGTACACAAATATCCGAAAAATAAAAAATATTTGGGGGTTATTGTTGAATTTTTCATTCCTAATCTCAACTGTATAGATTACGTGGATAACAGTGACTCTAATCCAGTTAGGCCTGTTTCATACTATAGTGTCGCTCTCGATACGCTCTCAGTCCAATCTCGCCCCCGTAAAATCTTGGTATATATTCACATTACAGTGCCGTTTACTATTTATTCTTCCTCATTGCTTCTTCTGTAAGAATATTTTATCAAACCGAAAGCGAATCGGGAGGGGCACTGTAGTGTGGAACGGGCTTTATAAAATACGTACTACTGTCTGTTCTAAATCAATTTAAATTTGGACATGTTATTCGAATCAAATTATTTCTAATTTTCCGTAATAATCAATTTGAAAATTGAAAACTATAGGGCTGTACCATTTCATTAATGCTTTCTTAACCCTTTACATGTTTATGTAAATTTTAATTTATTGACTCCACTATAATTTTCGAATTTAAATAAGTAAGTATCGATTTTAATTATTTTTATGTAAAAGCACACAAAAAAAAGATTATTATATTAGGCCCACAGAGAGGTATGCCTAATTAATAATTAAATTACAATATATAAGAATTTTATATAAAAATAATCATTAGTATTACAACATCAACTAACGTAGACCACCATTTTGTTTTTCGATTCGGTTTTTTTTTCGAAGTCATTCAATATTAAAATATTGGGTGGTCCATTTCATAGGTATGTGGCTTAGTTGTTGTTGTTATTATTATATATTTATTTTTTTTATAGCCTACAAAAATCAATTTAAGATTTTTTTTCTTGTCTATTTATGGTTCAAATGAAAATTATGTTTTTTTCTTGAAGAGTAATAATTTATAGGTATTAATTAAAATGAAATAATTAATATTTTTTTAGGTTTTATTTTTCAATGTTATTCTAGAGGTTCTTGTTCAGAATCTGTTTGGTTGAGGTTCTTTTCTTATTGAGATTTGTATTTACATTTTCTCTAAACAGATTAATTTAGATTTAAGAACTTAAAAATTTTGAAAAAAGTGCTTCTTGCTATAAGTAGGGGGAATAGAAACAAAAAAATTGGTATTCTATAACATTTTATACAATTTTAGCTTCAATCCCTAGCTAATTTAAGAAACAGAAACTCAGGAGGAATATGAAACTGTTTCCAAAATATTCACCGTTTTATAAACAAATTTGTAATATTACGACTGACGTCATTAAAGACACGATTTTAACTAAACGGGGGAAATAAATAGAAATATTATTTTAAAACCATAGATTTAATGGACATCGACAGGGCAGGCGAGAGCCGTGACGGCCCCCCGGGCACAAAAAAATTTTAACAGCATCGACGAGCAAAAAGAAATCGCCTTTCCGAACCTCCTCAATTTTTCTCCCAAACATCATAACAACCACAGCACGCAGTTAAAAAATCTCCTCCCATTTTCGCCGGGCCCCTAAACACCCCTCCGGGCGCCCGGGCAATTGCTCCGCCTGCCCTTCCCTTTTGCCGACCCTGGACATCGGATAAGAAAAATGCTAGTGTACTATCTCAGTTTTGCGATTATGAGTTAGGTACTAAAGGAGCAACCAGGATATATACCTAAATAAGGACCAGTATTCGTTTTTGTAAATAACCAATTTTACATAAGCCTATTTTACCGATGGGTGAAAAGCTTTTACCGGTACAGAAGGAAATTGAAATATAAAGTATGCACTAAACAAATTTGTAATTAATTATACTGTGTTTGGTCTGTAATCATAAAATAACAGTTGACCCTTTGTTACAACTGACGCACTTTTCCCCTACATATTTTGGATAGTCTTTAAATTTCGGGGCTCATTTTGACAAAATTTCTAACGTATTTCTGGTTTATCAACGCCGAGACTCATAAAAGCTACAAATAGAATAGCCACTACTAGTAATCATTATTACTTGCAATTACTCAAAAAGTTTTGTCCTACAAAACTTTCTAGTCGATTGTCAAATGTCTCTTTAAAATGTTTTTATACATTTTAAAATTTGATTGCAAAGAATTTTAATTTGACGAAACACAGAAAAGGCGTGTATTTCCTTTTCTGAAATGCGCATAAGTATAGCCTATACACAAGAAAATAAAGTTCAACAGTTAGTATTTTTAATTTTCTATGCGGTTTTTTTTTAGACTTAAAATTAGATTTTGTTAAATTATAACCACCTTACACTTACAAATGTCACGCCACTGATACCTAACATTACAAGTTTTACTAGGTAAATAATATTAATGGTAAATAAAATATTATTAAGATAATTATTATAATTATTTTTGATTTAAATGTGTGGTTTAGTGCGAAAAAAATAATAATCTGATACTTATCAGCGACAAACAAATTATCTATTTGCAGGAGCATTTAAAATGAGAAAATGACACAGTAAAATATTTTGTTGCAATTAAATTTAACTATGTAAAATGGATTTAGTAATTAGACTAATGAATTAAATTTGGAATACAAAAGTGTCAGTAATTTTGTAATAAATTAACTTCGAAATATTAATAGTTTAGAATAAAACTATTATTACATAAATGCAATATTCACAAATTATTTTAAAGTTAATATTAATATATTTTTTTAAATATGAAGGTATGTATTAACTCTTTTAGTACCGCCGTATATTCCAATATTTTAGATAAAAAATTTAATATTTCTATAAGTATAATTGCAGGTCTGGTAGGTTTTGCTTAATTTATTTACAATATGACCGCTCCTTACTATACAGCTTCCAGTTACCGACATAAGACAATGCACACTCTTCAGTTGATTTTTTTCTAAAAATTAGTATGACGAGCTGAGTTCGTCATTAGTCCTAAAGGAGTTAAGCAAAATAACTAATTTTTAATCTTTAGAGTAAGGATATTTAATCCCATTCAAGCACAGGCTAGATTACTCATGATTTTCATTTCTGAGAGTGCCTCTTTGGCGACTCTGAGCTAAATATGTTTGGAATTCATGGGTCAATAATACAAATTTTGTAGATAAACTTCCAAAAAAATATTTTTAAAATATCTTAATAAAATAGGAGCGCCAATACCTGTTTAAAGCTTGCACCTAAATGGAAATTTTTCAAAAATTGCGAATTTTTTACTGACTGTACACAAAAATCAGACTCTACTGACTGAACCTCGTTAACTAGCCTATTATAGAAAGATAAAATATCACCCGCAAAGGTTATAAAATTAATAATCAAAGCACGTATTAAATTCTTGTTTTTACAAAAAAAATATCTATCTACTTGATTTTTATCATCCAGAAATTATGGCTTAATTGAGTTCGAGTTTGGGTTAAGTAGTGCAACCAAAATTTATAACCATTACGGACAATACCCTGGCCTCCCATACAGGTGTGAACGGGCCTATAATTCACTTTTCACACTGCAAATAGTAAGAAAATTTCTTAGGGAAATCATTCTAGAAAATATGAATACCAGTGTTCCTTCTCTAAGATCGTAGAATCTTTTATTTTAGGTCCCATATGTGCAGGACGATTGAAGAAAAGAATTTTTAATTCAACAACATTCGAAAATCCAGACTCCTTAGCCGATAAAATGCGTTCATGCTTAACGAATCTTTTTATTTACAAAAAAACGAAAATATTTTCCATAATTAAACCAAAAAAATTTGTCTCTTTCAGTTGATTTTGATATTTTTATTTGCCCTAACATTTTGATTAATTATTACATATTGTCGACGGGTCACAAAGACATACCAAAACAGAAATGTGAATTAAAAAATAAATTTGTTACTACAATATTTAAATTATATTATAATATACCTCTAAATACTTTTAACTATGCGAGTCAGTAAAACATGTGTCGTGGATATTTGGACATTTAAAAGAATACAACGTTACTTAGGTATGCCTCGTGTAGGCCTATCTTACTTTAAATACATTATCTATTATGCTTATATTGTTTTAATACACTGTGGTGTACATGTGTCACTTTTAGGCCTGAATCTTTTTAACATGTATTGTAATTCGTTTTAACAAATTGTTTAAAAATATATTATAAAAAAAATATTTCAACGAGTTAGTTTAAAAAAATTTGTGATTTAATAAATTTATTTTACATTATTTTTTAATCCAAACGCAATATGTTTTCGATTTCTTTAAAAAAAAAATAATAAAATGTATAAAAGTCTGAAAAAGTAAATACCTACGTTAATAAATTAATTTGTATTTTTTGGGGACAATTTTTTTCAAATTCAGAAAATTCTGTTAAGTTAAAATTTTTCAATTAGTCCCTCAAATTCTTTGGTAACACTGTAAAAAAAGTGTTGCCGTCAAGAAGACTTCTAATTAGGTATAAAATTCGAAGTTTTTCTTTTGTAGGTTATTTTTATAAACATCTTACGAAAATCAGATTCCTTTGAAAAGACACCGAGGTAAAAATTTAACTGCGGGCAACATTAATAACATAAACCAGTCAGAATGTACTCGGCCCAATTTCTGTCCCGTTCAATAATTTTTTTTTAAAATTCCTCAAAAGACAATTAGGTGCTACCAAGGAAATTAATTGGTTCTGGACTCGTTCAAGAGATGAATCACTCATGTAAGTAATCAAATATTTCTATTTTTTATTTCTTCTGGTCCCCTGACTTCTTCAGGGTACGAGTTTTAGAAAAAAATTTTATTTTGTTTATTAGTTAACCCGGGCCTATTTTAAATTGTTAATTTTCAAATAAATTTCCTTTTTTACTTTATATTTTGCCTAATTTCGTAGTGAAAATGAAATTTTAATAAGGAAAATTTCTCAGCATAAAATTTAATATTTTAGAAAATTTAAAAATAATAATTATACCGAGTAAAATTTTGAAAATAATTACACTAAAAAACAATAACCGTAAAATCTTTTATCCTCAGGCCTAATTAGCCAGTCGATTAAACATTTAATTAAAAAAAAATAATCATCGTATATAGGTTGAACAAAACCTGCTTTTTCGACACAGCTGCAAAAATACCAGTTCCAGCAAAAAAAAATTTAAATATTTAATATTTTGTTTAAAAAAATTTGAAATCCCTTGTGGACAAAAAATTCTTTCTGAAAAAGGAAACCTTGATTTTACTTAATCGATTAATAAGTAATTAACGTCTTAAAAATTGTAATTAACAAAACTCATTAATATAATTAATTTTTGCACTTGCAGGTAAAAATATTTAAAATTCACAAATTGCACAATGAAAACTTTCCCTAATTCTCCCTTTGTGCAATAGCGGCAAACATATTGCTACCAAACTCTGAGATCCAATAAAAGGTAAAAAGCATTTCTTTTTGTAGTTTCTAAATATTTTATATCAATACCAAATTACAAAATTTTTATCAGAAAATTTTTATCAGAAACAGCCAGGGCCTGATAGCGACTGTGCCTAGAACCTACGAGTTTGTGAGGCCTACAAAAGTCTAAAATTGAAATTTTTTTATATTCATTTTTATGCAAAGACGCCTAAGGCCTACAACGATCCTAAACGACCCTGTCTACAGCAGACATGTTTCTTGCTGTAATAACGTTTTAAGCAAAATTTATGCCATATGCAAAAGGAAAAATTATTTTAACTTCAGCGAAAAGTTGTCTTACAAAGGGCTGTATGCTCTGACCAATAAAAACGGGGCCTAAATGGGATCATTCCAATAAAATTTTGTGTTGAAACACAAAAATGCTTTCAAAGAATAAGATTGAACAAACATTTATAAAAGTTGCATTTTTCCCAAAATATTTTATTGCAACGTTGAATTTCTAAATTTCTTATATCAAAGAATTTTTTTTACTCTTGTTTGTCTGATAAAAACTATTTAATTTATTCGGTTTTGGAACAATAAGCGCGCAGATGTAAGATCACAAAACATGTTTTTAAACTTGAAACATGTATTTTAAGTAATTATGAATTCAAAAACGAATAAATATTAATTTTTGATCGGTCGTGAGATTATGATTTAACATAATCAATTATACATGAGAGTATACGATTCGCATTTTTGAATCTCGCGAAACGTAAAAACGGTTAAGTAATATTTTAACAAGAATTTAGTCAGGGTTTATCAAGTTTAAATTAAATAATAATATTCTTGTGTTTAAATAGTTAAAGTAAATAGCTGATTAAAAATCGACAAAAACCATTTTTGTTTCGCCCGAAAATTGTTCAGAAATAAAATTTTTCAATAAAATTAGAGATTTTTTACTAAATCAATCTAAAACCGTTTTTGGATCTATGGACTCCAATAGAGTCGATTCCAAATCCATACTAATCCTTACAACAAACAGAAATTATCAAAAAACAAAATTCCAAAATTTTTGGTTTTCTCTATTAAACTACCTAATGTACTGATAGACCGAACTTTTATGACTAGCACTCCCACCAAAATACCATTTAAAATTAGAAAATAAAAATGGGAAACTTTTCTTCAAATATTTTCAAATTTTTTTATTTTAATAATATCTAATTAATATTTTAAACGGAAAGCCTTTTTTACAGATAATATTTTTTTTAATTTTTGTACCACATTGCACGAAAGTATATATTTTTATCGAAAAAAAATTATTTTTGCCTCTCGCCCCCAAAACTTGTTCAGAAATAAAATTTTCCAGTAAAATTAGTTTTTTCTTTTTTTACTAGAGCAATAAAACCGTTTTTGCACTTATGAACAAATTCTCAAATTATTGGTTCTCTCTATTCAACTACCTAATGTAGGTTCTATTATTATGTTCATATGATCCGCGCTCCCACCATAAATGTTAAAACACTATTTAAAATAAAGAAATAAAAAAAGTAATTTTTCTTCAAATATTTTGAAAATTTTTAATTAAGTAATTAATGTTTGAAAGCTAAAGCCTTTTCTGCTACCAAATTTTTTTTAATTTTTATACCGTTTTGCATAAAAGTATGCATTTTTACAGAAAAAAATTCATTTAAGAAAATATTGACGCTCAAATTTTTTTTTTTAAATCAGGCAGTTCGAATAGTTTGTCGAAAAAGACAATATCAGTTCGAAGAGCAATTTTTGCTATTCCCTTAGCCCTTAACGATCAAATGTTACGAATAAAATAACCTACTTAAACTTTCAAAATTTTCACAAACTGACTAGAAGTATACTAGTTCTCTATTCAACTACCTCATGAACAATTTTAACATACTTTTTATGATCAGCGCTTCCACCATAATTGTTAAAATACTATTTAAAGTTTGAAAATAAAAATGTGAAATTTTATTTCAAATATTTTGAAAATTTTTACTTTAGTAATACTGTAATAATGTTTTAAACTTAGAACCATTTGTGCTATTTAAAATTTTGCACGAAAGCCTATAATATTTTTAGAAAAAAATTTCATCTAACAAAACCTATGTTGACACTCAAATTGTTTTTTTTTAAGGGAAGGTTTACTTGAGATTTGATCAAAAAGTCGATTTTTTTTCTTTTGCCGAAATTGATAGCCAGTTATGTGTAGAATATGTTCCCAAAGTGATTTTGCTGAAAATAATTAAAAAAAAAAAGGTTTTTCCACATTAACCAAATTTAGCTTTCTATAAGAATAAAAAAAACTCAGAAAACGTAGTTCACGCAATAATGAGTATTAAGTATAAAATTTTGAAAATACGTTTCTTTATATATATTTTATAATATCTCGGAACCACATTTTTGGAACTGGTTGACACGATGAGTCAAAAACTATTCGATGGATCCTTTTTTTTTTAATTTTTTATTTTAAAAATAATTCAATTCTTCGGCACCGATACCGAAGTCCGATACACTTTCAATATTTTTTTTTATTTTTAAATTTACTTTAAAGAGCGAAATATAAGACAAAAATCGTAATCAAAAGTTCAAACATCCGCCATTTTTTTTTCTTTCAGCAATTTATTGATATTATAGGTAGAGGTGCCGGTACTCTTCATATATTTTATAAATCTTTTATGTATTTTTGGATTTCAGTGGTTTATTACCGGCGCTATGATGTCAAGCAACAAGGCATCAGATTTTCGGATCGTCACACTGCACTGTCTATAAAATGGACAATTTTTTATATTTTTCTTTGAAAAAATTTTTTTTGTATAGTTTAATACTTAATAAATATGTGTACAAATTTTGAAATTGATATTTACTTCCGTTTTTGAGAAAAAATTTCCAGAAAACTACATAATTTTTAAGGACTCTCAAGTAAAACAATCCCCTTAATAAAACAATCCGAATAGTCTACCGCAAAAAAGACTTTTTTCGAAAAGCAAACTTTTATATTCCATTAGCGGCTTAGTCCTACTTAAACCGAATTTTATTTCTGGACTTCACATATTTTCACCAACTGACTAGAAATATAAATAAAAATCAATTGTTGTACATACCGGCCACTTTTCGTTATAACCATTTCCGTTCCCAACTTATGAAACTTTTCCCACAAATCTTTGCCCTCCAACGTGACTTTTGGATCGTCGACCACGCCATCGTCCTCCGGTTGTATTGCACGCAACGGCCGCACCATGGCCGGATGATGGTTATGTGCGGCGACTGCGGCCGCAAGCACCACATCCTCGGCGGTTGTGTACGGATGTGCCGCATTCAGGGCATGATGCGCGTGGGGCACGTGTGGCGGCAATTTCGGTATCATGCCCGGATACAGATGCGGGGGTCCTTGCGCCGCGCCAAACGCCGCCAGAGCCGCGGCTGGATTGAAAAATTGCCCGCCACTACCCGGTGCTACCGCCACGGCTGCGGCCGCGGCGGCCGCAGCAGCCGCTGCCGCTGTCGCTCCGGTCGATGCTGTCGGCGTTGTGCCATTTCCGGTGGGTGGTGTGGTGGTTGTGGTGTTGTTGTTTGTGGCCGCTGTTAGGAGACTGGACACGCTAAAATCTGTCGGTCGGGGCAATTGTAGGAACGGATGATATGCCATATTCGACGCTGGCGACACAGCCGGCGTTAGGAGACTGGACGAGCCGGATATCAGGTGTGGCGATGAAATATTTTGATCTTCCAGTAATGCGGCTGGTGGCTTTAACAGCGGCACAGTGTCCACTAGTAAATTATTGGAGAGAGCGTTTTCACTTTGATCGTACCTCATCGGTAAAAGATTTTTGGGCAGCCGTTGAATCTATATTTTTCGAGTAGAAAAAATATAGATCCGTTTTGGGTGACTGCTTCGTTAGTTACAATCGAATCAAAATCGAGAAACTTCTTAGGTAAACGAACAGTTCGTACTTTACCAAAACTTTTGTTCAATATTTTCAACTTTTTCTTTTACAACAATACTTTCAGTCAGTTTTAATTTCCGAATAAAAAAAATTTTCAGGTATTATGAAAATTGTTATTTTGTTCCATTTTTGAATGCCGTCGGAAAATGAATAGAACGTTTTTAGTCACAATTTTTCTAAAAAAAAATTTCCTCTGTATTTAAAATTGCACCGTTTAAACTTGAGAAGCACAGTTTAACACATTCAAGGAGCTTCCAATTTGAAAAAAATAATTTTTCTTTGTACTTAAAACACTTTTCATCAACCGTTTGTTTTTCTTTTATTGCACAAAATTTATCACTATGTTAAATGGTGTACGTAAGTTTTTCACAATAAAACTGCAAAGTTTTCCACCCGTCGCTTTCGTTCAATTTAGTGTTTCTATTTTTTCGAAGCAAGTTCGTCCGCACGAAAATTGTTGATTTTCATGAAATACGCAACAGTAGTCGAATTTCCATATTTTCATTAGTCTTGAAACGTCTTTTGATCATTTTTCAGCGCACAAATTTTCACGTCGCAAAATGCACTTGTTCGTATCCAAAAAAAAAAAAATTCACTTAAAAAAATCACACTTTTTCCCCCCAGCAAAAATGAAAAACACTTTTCACACGCAAATTCAAAAAAAAAAACCGAAGACACCGAGATCACATTTTGTTCTTGCGTCACCGCGGAATTTCCTCGCACGTCTTTACAATATGTACCACGATCATGTCAAACCAAAGCAACGAAACGAATAAAAACAAGTGAAAAAACGCGGCGCGGAAAAACCAACGTCCAAAAAATTAAGTGACAATCGTGAACTGATGAATTTTCTCTCGCGGATTGCCAGATAGCAGATAGATAACACGGATACCTGGCGCTGTATACTTAGTGTGTGCTGAGTGTTGTGCAGTGTGATTATTATGAAAGGGGCACACACACAGATTGGCGAAAGGGTGTTGCGTTCGACACCTCTGGCCTGTAAGGAAAACGTACAAAGACTATGGGACAGGGGCAGCTGCTAAACCTTACAAGCCCGGGTGTTAATGATGACGCCTAGTTGTGATTGGTCGATCGTGTGACGACATCTTTAAATCGACCAATCGTATGGCGTTCGCCGCCCCACCACTTTTAACACTTTCTGGGGGCCGGAGCTCGGTGGTAACCCCTAATAGAGGCGTTTCAACTCACGCCCTTTTTCACTCACCAACTTTTTAATATCACATACACATTGATAACGGGTTTAGTGTATGTATTCCACATAAATATACATGTATTTGGTTTAGTAGATGCTCCAAATGCTTGTTTGTTGAGTATTGTAGTGAAGCATATCTATGTTTTTGTATTTTCTCTCTATGTTCAAGAGATATGGATGATGACAATTCAAATTGTTTGTGAGTTCGATTGTTGGTTTTTTTTTTTTTGTAAAAAAAGAAATTTTTGTTTGTTATCTTTGTCTATTGTAATGCTGTTTGTTTGTACATATTATTTTAAAATTTAAATTACGCGGTATTTTTTTTTCAATATTATAACTGGTTGTTGTTTTAATTTATGGTTATTTACGATAGATTATTATGAACTCTTGGGATATGCGAATTTTGTTCTCTTTTTAGTTGCAATTGCGCTTTGCTTGCAATTCATAATATTATATTTTATAAATAATATTTTACTGGTAATTTTATGCTTGTTGAGTGGTAATGAAAAAGTCTTTTAATATCTAGAATGTACGGATTTTAATTATACAGTACTTTATTTTCATTATAAAGTAGTTTTTTTTATGACACTTTAAGCTGTGTATATTTAAAAAAAAAATATTGCATTGTTATTCGTTTATGACTAATTGCTAGAATTTTTTATTTTTTTATTTTTTTTAAATTAAACATGGTTTTCTGTTCTGTGCGTCAAATGAGTAGGTACTATTGCTTTATTTAAATTTTTTAAAATTTATTGCCATATATTTAAGTAGTTTTAATTGTTATTGTTATTAATAGCCTAGAAGTTTTCAATTATAGTAATTTTATAGTTATTATTGGACTTAATAATTTATAAGTGGTTTTGAAATTATACCTATCTCGGTATTAGAATATAATTTTAAACTTTTTTCAACCTTTGAGTTTTAACAGTTAAAAATTTTTCAGACAATGTCTAAATATTTTATTGCATAGTTAATTAGCAGTATTCTTTTCTTTAATTTTTTTTCTTTGAATAAAAAAAATATTTCTTTGAATCAAAAAATATTTTTTTCATTTAGTATTTTCTTTTTTTTGTAATCACAAAAATATATTTTTGAATCAAAAAAATAATTTTTTAATTCAATGAAAAAAATTTCAAAGAAATTGTTAATTAATCTTTGAACAAAAAAATCATTTTCAAGGTGCAATTTTTATTTTTAAAATTTTGGAAATTTACGTTATTAAACTTACATTTATCTTTTATTTTTTCATAATAAATACTTAGAAAGTTTTAGTTTCTCACTGCATTTTAGAATTTAAAAACAATCAGTTAACATCAAACTTTTGGTAGGTACCTACCTTTTTTTTTAAAAATTTATTATTTGCATTTTAAAATAGGTATTAGATTTCTAGATTACATTTTGACAAAAAAAACAAGAATTAATCACTTTTTAACGATTTAATAATCTCTAAGTAGCAACTCCGATCAAACTGTTTGATAACATTTTTTGTAAACGGTTAGATTACGTTTATTTTTATAAAGGATCGAGTCTAAATTGACCTTTTTTTATAAGTAATTAATGCCTACTTGCTATTTCTTCGAATTAATTATAAATAGGTACAAAATAGTTTAAATTAATATAAAAAAATTTCATTTGGGCGGTGCAAATAACCTAAATATATTTTTGATTTTAATTTTGTCGTAGATATACCTATATTTGTTATATAATTTTTTTTTACTAATTTTTATGACGGTTTTAGAAAATTATTTAAACTTTGCCCACTTTTTAATTGAGTAGCAGTAACAAAAGCTATTCGTAAAAGATTTTACTCTATTTGGATATGTATTTAGAATATCTTTTTGAGATATTTTCCCTCCAACAGTTGAATAAATTATTTCGATTGTTTTAATAGATTAGAAATTTTTAGTAAATCAGTTGAAGTTTGAGGCCATTTTGATTTTTCAAAATTTTCGTTTCAACAGAAATAACAAATATTTTTTTGTTTAGTTTGACTAGTTTTGGGTAATTTTTACTTTCAGATGGTGGAGGAACTAGAATTAATATTTTGTTTCAAATTTTATATAACAAAAGCTTACTTTTTTACCATTAAAACATATATCTGAATATGCTTGAGAAGCCAGTTTTTGCCATTAACACCGGCGCATTATTAAAAAAAAATATTTTATGATTTTTCTATAAAAATAGGCCCAATATTCAACACGGTTAAAATTGTTATTCGCTAGAAATTTTTGTACATTATCAAAAAAGTGACTATAGTGCGTCGGCCCAGTAAGTATAAGCCGATAATTTATTTTTTTTAAATTATTTTTTGAAGTACCTACAAGGTAGGAATGGTACAAATCTACTCCAGAAACCTTCTAGAAAATTGATGTTATTTCGCATTTAGGCATAGGCCTAATGGAACCGAGCTCAGAACAGTAAAATTTCAGAGGATGTGTGAGCGAAAAATTTGCCTTATTCCAATTATTTGTATACCTACGGAGCGTTTCACGGTGTTTTTACCAAGCAGTGCCTATCTCGGAAAGGGATTGGAGAATAAGTTTGAAATTTTCTAACCTCTCTGAGAAAATCTCGAAAATTGTCGAAATAAAATATAAAATCCTAGGTATATATATTTCAAAATTTTGAATTTGATGTGACATTAGGGGAAATAGCTAACCGAAAATAAAATTTGAGTAGGGTAAAAGCCCCGATTGTGGAACACTATTTTTAGGTATTTCATCAAACTTGCTTACAAAAATTAATAAATGAATTAAACACCCATTTTTTTTTCTTAATAAGCATGAAACCAAGTTTTTTTAATCCAATGAATATGTTTTTAAGAAAATATAACCCAAAAATTTTGATTTATTAATGTTTTGTTTTATAATTTGTTGACATCTATAAAAAAACAGACAGAATATATTAACACCCTTTAAAAAATCAGCACATTGACACCTAAAAAAGAACACGTATGTACAACATGAGATACATTACATACCATTCACATACATATTTTGCCATCTTTTCACTCTATGACATAGAGTGACATCTAGTAGTAAATAGAATGTCAAATTAAAAAATATAGAATGGTTTAAATATTCGATAAAATAAACGACCAAAATCACAGAATATACCAAAATACCACAGAAAAATACTATATTTTGTTTCGCCATCTATGTATTTTGGTAAAGTTCTAATCAATTCTAAACCTTCTAAACTAACTTATCAAAATGGCGACAATTTTTCATTATTAATAAAATTTTGCAACTTTAAATCAATATTTTTTTATTTATCAATTGACGATACGCTCCGAAATAAAAAAAATATTAAAAATTTTACGATTTTAAAGCAGTAAGTAAATATTTTAGACTCAAAAAGAAATTAAAACTATTTATAATATAAATTTTTAGTTATTTTACGTACATGATTTTAGTTAAATACAGAGGTTATATTGTGTACTGAAAGAAATACACATATATATAAATTACATTTAAACCGAATAAAAAGATGATTTAGCTCTTATAATCTCTTAACTGGACTAATAAAAATTATTTGTATAGTTTTATTGCGCTAACTTCGAAAATTAACTGGAAAATGTTGAAATTTATAAGGCATGTGTTTCGATAAATAAGCATTGATCAAACGCAAAAGAGACACATTCAGCAAAAATTGTTTAATATATATATGTATTTCTTTAATTAAGTAAAGAAACATTAAATGTGAGATGAATTTAAATTGAAAAACAATCATTCTATTAATAATAATTTTTGTTATCAGACGTTTCTTTCAGAAATAACTTCATTAAGATATAAATGTCAAAACTGTTTTTCTATTGGATCGCGTTCCACAAACGGGGCTTTTACCCTAGGTGTAAAAAATAAATTAAAGTAAAAAAAATGTTTTTTAAGAAAAAGCGTTTATTTAAAAATGGGTTAAAAAAAATAAAATAACTTTTGAGTGAAGTTTGAAGCAATATGCAACATAATTTATAAAAGCTTGAGGCGTTTTATCATTAATTATTTCTGTTTTGGATGTTTTGGATATAAGTGTAGCTATTTTACTTTTCAGTAGTTATCAAACTTAATTAAACGCCTCAAGCTTGTATAAATAATGTTGCATATTGCTTCAAACTTCACTCAAAAGTTATTTTATTTTTTTTTAACTCATTTTTAAATAAAAGCTTTTTCTTAAAAAACATTTTTTTACTTTAATTTGTTTTTTACTTTTTAGTCTGATTACAATTAATTTTTAAAAAAATTAAAGAAGTAATTCTTTTACTTATATTTTAATCGGTTAATTTACCCTAATCAAGCATAACTATGGAAACAAAAAATTGCAATGTAAAATCAATGGACAATATTTGACAATTCAAAATGTCAAAAAGTTGCACAGGATTAAAAATCAAAAATTTTGGTTTGGAGCGATTTAGGGCAAAACTAATTATACAATATTGCATTGTCATCAAGGTTAGACAGGTATGCAAAATTTGAAACCTCTAGCTTAATTAGAACCTGTTTAAATTTTGATTCCAAGATTTGATCTAAACCAACATACTAACATAGCAAGTTAAATAAAAGCTTTTAAAAAGTTTTTTGTATCATAAAAATCCAGTAGGGTTAAAATGTATTCATCACCAAGGTATTATCCAGGATTACCCTAATCGAAACATCGTAGGACACACAGTCACAATTACTTTGTTATTAACACAAAATTATTTTGGATAAATGCGCACAAGAATTGTAAATTCGGTACTGGTTTTAGTTTTCACTATTGGACGAAACTTTAGAACTTATTAGTTAACTTCCTTGGATTTCAACAATTGTGTTTATTACTTTTAATTATATCTTATTGGATTTGTTTAAGTGTAAAAAAAAAAAAATTTAAAAATTAGAATTTTTTCAATTTCTTCAAAAAAAAATATGCAAAAAATAAAGTTCTATAGGTATATAAGGTAAAAGCTCCTATACCGGAACGCGATCATATGTCCGAACAATTTTGACATTTATAGATTAATGAAGTTATTTCTGAAAGAAACCTCTGATAACAAAAATTATTATTAACAGAATAATTATTTTTTTCATTCAAATTCACCTCGCATTTAATGTTTCCTAACTTAATTAAAGAAATACGAATATATATTAAACAATTTTTATTGAGTACAGTATTTTGATTCTTTATTTACGTCTGATACTTAAAACATACTATGTTTTCTATTTTGACGTCTAGATGTCACTCTATGTGTCATATTACTCATATTACACGTCTGTTTGTATATCCGTTCCCCACTCCTAGTGTCATTAGCATTTCTTTGTTTGGATATAGATGTCGACATTTTGTAAAAGAAAAACATTAATAAATAAAAATTTTTGGGTTATAGGTTTTTAAAATCATATTCATTGGATTAAAAAAACTTTCTTTCATGCTTATGAAAAAAAAAATGGGTAAATTACAGTTTTGATAATTTTTCAAACACTATGTGAATTTTAATTAACATAATGAATTGGCCATTTGCCAAGGTACATCAAGTGTTCAAGTATCAGCCAAAGCTGGACATTAAGTAAACATATGAATATTGGTGTATGTTTAAAATACGGACAAAAGTCCGCCATACATTAATAATGTTTCACAGGCACTCGATAACATTTGAAATTAAAAAGTGTAACTGCGTCTCGCATTAAAGAGAGTATATGTTTGATTGATTATCAAAATTGGAGGTAAGGCGCTTGGCTAGTAACCAAGAGATCCGGGTTCGAGTCCCAGCCGATCCAGTTTTAATAATTTTTTAAACATTATGTGAATTTTAATTTAAAAATGGGTGTTTATATGTTTAATTTATTTGTCCATTTTTATAAGTCAGTTTAATTACACACCTAAAAATAGTGTTCCGGTATAGGGGCCTTTACGTTAGACGTTATTTATTTAAAACTACGAAAAATTTAAAATGTTTTGTAAATTTTGAAACAATACAAAAATTTGGAAAACAAAGAACTTTTAATAAACTATTACTTTCTAGTAAATTTTCCACGTTTACGTCTCATGTATTTAAACATATATATAGTATATTTCCAAGAATTTCCTTGTTATATGTATAGGTATATGTTACCTATACAAAAATATAGAGGTATAGGTAATATACTTTTAATACAGACAAAAATAATAGTATTATTATATTTTATATAGCAGTAACAAAGTTGAATATTTTGCTTAGTATATTATCTACATGTTTAACAAAAATATAAGTATTCCTACAGATTTTATCAATGTTTAGTTCAATATTAAAATAAGTACAAAGAGCCTAACCATACCTATATGTAATTTTGATAAATTCAGAAATTCGATTAAAATTTCTTTTCTTCATAACTAGAAGGTGTCGAAACTTCCAAACGTTCCATAAAGTGTCCAAATCATTCATTGGTACAACAATTTTTTTTTTAAATTCGCGTTCATATTGAAGCAATAAGTGAATAAATTGCACATAGAAAGCATAGTGGGTTATTTTATGTATCACGCACTCTCGAATTTACTTATTACTTACCGTTTCGGGGTAAACGAGGCATAACAGATATTTTATTAGACTAGCATATGTAAATGTTTATTTCTGTAATAACATTTGTTTCAGTTTATTTATTTATAATTTTCTTTCTACTAAAAATACTTAAAAGATTTCGAACAATTTTTGAAAATATATAAATTTTTAAATACCTTTAGTAAGTAGTTTACTAATCAAAATGTTAATTTTTTTACTTTCCGGCCCGCTCATCACTACATTTGAAATTACAAGTACTGTGATTTTTTGTGATTCTCATGTCGGTCTCCAAGAAATAGTCATTGAAAGCTCCTATGCACATCCTTCAAAAACGCTGACTTAATCGCAGTCGTGTAAAAAAAACCGATTTGTGCGATAAGAACTGCTTTCGTGAGTATTCCCAGCATAAGTTGATGATAGTTTATTTGGAAAGACGGCGCAACGGATTAAACCGTCGTATTTTTCGGCGTTCAAAAAAATTTTTTCGGATTTGATTCTGACAGTTTTAATTGCGTCACTATTTCTGTTGTGTGTAGGTATGCTTATGTAGAACCATATCAATGTTTGCCAAGTATTCTTGGAACACTTTTTCAACTAATAAATACCATAGAGTATTGGCCACCAATGTAATTTATACGTGTTTTGGTTCCATTTAAAGTTCTTTCAGGCTAGAAAACATAACCTTAGAAAAAATTATGGTTTTTCGTGCAACGCTTAGGGACCGTTTGCGGAACACTGTTTGGGAAACGTTGGACTATACATAATACCTGTGCATGATTATACTTTCACATACATTTAATTAATATTATTTCAAGGCCACTTCTACAATTTTGTTATAATTTAAGGCTTCTCCCTTTTTTGGAGCGTCTTCACCCGTCCTAGGCAACGGTTGTCGATTATGAACGTCGTATATGAAGACCTTAAAGTAGTTCGAGCACCTTCATGTATCTAGTTTATTTTTTACACGAATTTGTAATTTGAAATTTATAAGTTCATAGTTTAATTTTAAGTTATTACATATTTACATAAGCCTTTTTCTGACCAAAACGATCAAAAACAGATAAATAAAAATGTTCAAAGAAGATAAAATGATCAGAAATTATAATCCACTTAATTTTCCACTGATTTATGACGTGTACGATTGGTCGTACTGGTTGGATCAGTACTTTATGTACCTAAATTAAATGGATTAAATGGCTTTATATAATTCCCCTCTGAGTTTATGTATAAACTAGTGGTTGCCCACGGCTTCGCTGGTGTGGTTTCCATAACAAGAAAAAAAAGCCAAATAGAAAAACTTGGCCGAGGAAAAGTTGTGGCTTCGACTCTACGTATAGGTACACGAAATCCCTGTGTGTATTTCTTATGAAGATTTTTGCACTCAAAAAACGACAATATTTTAAGAACGGTTTGAAATTTTAAGCCTCTGATAGTCTTTTTCAATTCATATTCCAATTTTACCTATAATAGTGTTCTCTCATCATTTGTTTGCTACCTACTGCCATTTTCTCTAAACAATTTGGGACAGATAAATAAATAAAGTTCATATCTTATTCTTACCTATAAACATGTTGACGATCATGGACGCCGTATGACGTCAAATGAAACTGACTATTAGTTGTATTAGGTGTCAAAGTCATGTACTAGTTGAACGTTTTGTCGTAGTAGGGTATGACCATAAACGTGTTGAAATTACGTCTACGAATACTTAATAGATATTTTTTATAGTTTTTCTGCAAAAATTAAAAATTAGTCCCGATTTACATTAACGCTCCGCTCTCGGTAAGATATCACTACGCTCCCGATTCGATATAATCTTGTTGTATTCACATTACAGTGCTGATATCATGCTGGTACCTATTCGTTCTCTATTCACATTATAATGCCGCTCTAGGTACGCTCCAAGTTCGATCTCAGTTCGATACAAATATCTTTTCATAACAACTGAATGCAAGTGGAGTGGAGTGGAATCAAAAAAGTGTTTACACTATAGGTACAAGCCATAACAAGGCCGATATCGCTCCGATAAAATATTACCTGAGTGGTATTGATATTGGAGTGGCGTTGTAGCGAGAGCGAACTGTGACTGATATCGGACCGATATCAGAGCGATGATGTGAATACACTCATTGTTTATTGTGTAAGAATATTTTATCGAACCGGGAGTGGAGTGATATCGTATCGAGAGCGGAGCGTTAATGTAAATCGGGCCATATTGGCTCACTAAATTTTATTAATAGGTGGTGGTAGTAGAATTAAAATTTATCTTGTTATTGATCTTAAAAATAAGTGAGTTGTAATATTATAATATGAAGTTATATGTATTCTATTAAACTATTTTCAAGTTACGATTCTATTAACTTAACATGCCAGAACTATAGTTTATACTAGTATAATTCTTTACAACTTGATATAAAACTACACCAAACTTGAGTAGCAGCTATTTGTTTATTTGCAAAACAAAAAAATGTTTTGTAGATATATTTTGAATATTTGCAATATTTTCGTTTTGTGCAAAAATAATTTTTGATCATACAAATACTTATATCTACTTGTACAACTTTATTTCTAGTATATAAGGATGATCCGAAATTCGTAAATTTATTTGAATTAGAAAACATATAATTTTCATTGCAAATTCCCCCTATCTTTGAAGTATATTTTTGTGATATTTTTAAACCTAGTTGTCAAAGTAATTTATAAAAAAAAAATTATTCTTGCATAGATATGTATTGTAAAAAAAAATTAATTTTACTAAACTAAATAAATTTTTAAATTGATTTGAACTTCACTGAATATCATTTGTAATAGCGTCTCTGCATCTAATTAAAGTAATTTTTTTAAATAATTATTTATGCAACAATTAACAAAATGAAGGTGGTATTATCGTTTGAGAACTACGTTAAATTAAAGGTGTTTTTTTACGAACCCTATAGTTGTCCAGCGAGGCTTGCCAAGAAGCAATTATGATTTAAGTAAAAAATAATTAACCCTAGAATCATACGTACACGTCAAAACGACGAACGAACTTCTCTGCCTGCTCCAATAGGTACTACAACTTATCGGTACCTGCTTGCTGTGAGATTTCTGTTATCTAATTTATTTGTTGTTATAACACATAAGACGTATCTATTTTGTTTATAGTCATTGTCGTTTTGTTTGTATTGAAATAGTGTCCGTCAAAAGGACGTCGATGTATGAAAACGTGATGTTTTTTTTTTAAAGATTTTGTACTTCACATATATGGTCTATTTCAGTTAAATTTAACCATGCTTTTTAACTTTGAATTTAAATAATTTACGTTTTCTTGGCTTTATCTCTTTTATTATTGCATTTATGTAAATTTTAAATTTGCAGTTTATTTTTAGAAAAAAATAGAAGATCGATTTGTTTCGAATATAAGAATTATTTAATTTTTTAACGAAAACTCATGATCAATTTTATCTGAAAAGAGGTATAAAAGTTTTCCTAATTTTTTTTTAAATTTATTAAAGATATGCATGTTATAATTAATTTATTCAATGATTATGATAATGTGAAAGATGATTACAGCTGTTTGACTTATAGAGACGACATAATACTGAAGTTTTAATATATTGAATCGAAAACTAAAGAATGCGTTTCAAGTGACTTAATAAAAGATTAACAATTTATTTTGTGGAAAATATTTTAATTTTTATTATTTTTTGAGATCTTATTCGAAAAATTACTAACAAATTTTAGAAAATTTACAAATGTGCCTAATGGGGAAATAACCACATATCTATAGGAATATTTATGACTGAGAAATTTCACATTCTGTAAAGTCACACATGTCCACTGACTCATAATAGTTCATAAATTATTTGAAACACATGTTTTATGATACAATTGACGTATTTATCTATTCTTTAATTTTTATAATAAAAATTATGCTTTGATAAAAAGATTAAAAAAATTAATAAATATTTAGGTACATTAAGAATTTTTTCCAAATCCAATTTTTTTTAAATATTTTGTTCGTTTTTGTAGTATTGTTATGTAAAAAAAAATGTTTTTTGCAAATAAACTCTAAAACTCTCCGTAAAAAGTCCTCCGTCAAAACGACGTCGATATATGATTAACGTTTCTCGTAGACCAACGTATGATTCTAGTATCTCTAGTATTTCTCTCATCTCACTACGTTCGTGCGTTCAACTTCGCTTTCGTGGGCAATCGACAATTTCCCGTACTTATTGCAAAATATACTATTCTTAGAATTTATCTTTAAGTATCCATTTTTAAGTTATGACTATGTACTCGTTTTTCTTGTGGTACGTCAAGGAAATTTTGATACAGGTTGGGTCGAACAATAAATAAATTGTACAAGAGTATGAGATTTAATGTCAGTTATATATTTTACGTTAACTAAATGATTGTACGTCTAATATTGTTTCATTTGTTAATGACATTATAATATTTTTACTGAATTTCAAGTAGGTAAGGCTATTTACATTAGAACTATCTTGGAATTTTCGCTTCCTTTCTTTTCTTACATATTTTTTTCAGAAAACTTTTCGCTACTTTTTATTAAAATTCGTAAATCTTTATTTTCTCTTTTGGTTTGCGTTTTTCAATGTAATTAGTAGGCATATTATCTCGTGTAATCTGAAACATTTTGCTATTATTTACATAATTTTTCTGCACAGTGTAACTCTAATAAATCATAAGTTCATAAATTCTTCTTTAAATACATGAAATGATTGCATATAGGTATAAAATATAAGTATGCAGATATTTGATCACAATATGGAATCTATAATAGGTATTTTCTATTGTCTCGTCATCGAGCGGCTGATAGAAAACGGAACTATGTAAATTTTCGTTCCAACAGACAGTTTCACTTTAAAATAATTCTCTTCGCATACCGCATGCAGACTATTGTTAAAGTTTTTCAATAAAAACTTTCTTTAAATCATTTCTTATAATATCAGTAAACAATATTGTAGGTATATTGTAAATTATTTATTTATTTTTTTTTTTATTTAATATTTTCGGGATTGAAGATATCGAAGTTTGGAGACGATTTACACTTTTAATGTAAGAAAAGCATAACGCAGTTGTAGGAATTTCCCGTCGCGTTTTTGCTTTTTGAGACCTGCTACGAGGGAGAGATTAGGGTCAGTAAGTAATAAGAAATTGGCATATAAGCATTTATGAAGAGCAGCCAAAAAAATTTAAAGAAAAAGACAATTCCATTCAAAGGTAAGAATCAAAATTTATTTTACCATTTAAAGGATAGATACGGGTGAATTTTTAAGGGGGTATTCTAGTCTCGAGGCTAAATTTTAAGATGATTTTACGGGCGTAATAAAAAAAAATTTTTAGTATCCATTTTTTTTACCAGTTTTTTATTGATATTTAAAAAGTATAAAAATGAATAAAAATTTAAAAAAATATTCAAAATTGAAATCGGTACACGCCGGCAAAGTGGGGACTCAAAAAAAGGTGTCTCCTGGTTGGCGTGATTCCAACCCTCCTGGTGATCTGAAACCAAAAATTTTAGTTAATTCTCAATAAATAAGGATGTAGAATTAGCCGGACGTAGCCGATTTGAAAAAATAAATTTTTTCACAAAATGGCGTCCATTTAAATTAAAAAATCATTTTTTCGTCTCCTTTTCTCAACTTTGGAAAGTTTTTAAAAATAGTAAAAAAAAAAATCCAAAAAGCCCTACGTCAAGCCAATTTTAATAGTATTAAGAAGGCCTGTACCAAATTTCAAGTAAATCGGTGCATTAGAACTTGAGATATCATGTCAACCGTATCGAAAATAATAGTTTCGAGTAGGTAATTTATATTAAAAATTTAAATTTAACACTGAAAGAATACACAGTACACAGGGAAAAAATCATCATAACTCCAAAAATGATTCGAATGTCTGTAAATCCTTTCAGAGGCTTATTCTTAAAGGTCTGAACTTTGAAAATATGAAAAAAAAGAAAAATCGATTTTTTCGAATTTCTATACTAGAATACCCCCTTAAGAAAAATTGCCGGAAACAAAGTTGTCACAAACTGAAATTTCTACAAATTACTTATATTTTATGCAAATTTTTCGAAAATTATCCTCTATTTCTTCAAGGGGAAATTTCATATTTAAGTCATTCAACCCACTGTGACGGTTAATTTATGCAACTCTTTCCTTGCCGAAAAATTTCATTTTTATTTTTTTGTTCTGATAAAGGAGATAAGGGTCCTTAAAATAAAAGCCACAAAAAATATTTTGTCCTCAAAATAATTGGTACCTTCTACTATACCGTTCTTCTAAGCAATAACTCTAGAACCACTGATCAAAATGTGTTAAAATTTTGCTCTTTTTAGTGTCCTATATATACAGAATTATTTTGGGCTCGGTTTCGTTTCTCTAGCCTCAGTAAATTTGGAAATATTCATTAATTTAGATACCAACCTACGTATACAAAATGTTCAGACAAAAAGTTCAGATTCGGAATATTTCTAGCCAAATTTTTGGTTTTCTGATTCCTCAGGCTCAAAACATCAAGATCCGGTGAAAACCACATATGTTCAAATTGGTCTGATTATCCAGTCAGATTATCCATTCCCTTCTTACATGAAGTTATGGGCGCGAAAGTAAAACCTAAGATGATAATTTTTATTGATTAAAAAATTGATCTAGCATAAACATACTTTATGCATCATCGGTTCCGGTATGTCCAAAAGGTTACATTCAAAATTCTTCCTTGAAATTATTAACTACAAACTCCCCTCTTTGTATTTTTAAGGAGGCCGGAAATAGGTAATAAATATATATTTAAATATTATAAGTAACAGAAACGAATAAAATAAGGGGCATAGGTACACTTATAATGTAGAGAATTCAGTTGAATTTGAAAGTTCATAAGTTTGATAAATTTTGAAAATTTGATTTCAGCTATTTACTCAGCTAGTTATATTACCTATATAATTTCTTAACCCTAGATTCATACGTACACGTCAAAACGACGTACGAACTTCTCTACCTGCTCCAATACTACAACTTATCGGTACCTGCTTGCTGTGAGATTTCTGTTATCTAATTTATTTGTTGTTATAACACACCACATATATTTATTTTGTTTATAGTCATTGTCGTTTTGTTTGTATTGAAATAGCGTCCGTCAAAAGGATGTCGATGTATGATTACCTTATGTTTTTTTTTTTTTGAAGATTTTGTACACTACATATAAAAGTTTTCCTAATTTTTTTTAAAATTTATTAAAGATATGGATGTTATAATTAATTTATTTAATGATTATGATAATGTGAAAGATGATTACAGCTGTTTGACTTATAGAGACGACATAATACTGAAGTTTTAATATATAGAATCGAAAACTAAAGAATACATTTCGAATGACTTAATAAAAGATTAACAATTTATTTTGTGGAAAATATTTTAATTTTTATTATTTTTTGAGATCTTATTCGAAAAATTACTAACAAATTTTAGAAAATTTACAAATGTGCCTAATGGGGAAATAACTACATATCTATAGGAATATTTATGACTGAGAAATTTCACATTCTGTAAAGTCACACATGTCCACTGACTCATAATAGTTCATAAATTAATTATTTGAAACACATGTTTTATGATACAATTGATGTATTTATCTATTTTTTAATTTTTATAATGAAAATATGCTTTGATAAAAAGATTAAAAAAATTAATAAATATTTACATTAAGAAATTTTTCCAAATCCAGTTTTTTTTAAATATTTTTTTCGCTTTTGTAGTATTGTTATGAAAAAAAATGTTTTTTGCAAATAAACTCTAAAACTCTCCGTAAAAAGTCCATCCGTCAAAACGACGTCGATGTATGATTAACGTTTCTCGTAGACCAACGTATGATTCTAGGGTTAAAACGGTTGGTTATTATAATGAAACCAATGTTAAATGTTAACTTAATGCAGGGGTACCCAAAACTTTGCGTCAAGAGGCTAAATTATAAAATTATAAATACTAAAAAATTTAGCGGATCAAGAAAAAATTTTAAAATAAAGGACGTAAAGGAAAAGTGAACTTGTTTACTTAAACTTGATCGTTTCGGTGAACAAACTATATAAAACAGTGATGTTTAGCCAGTCGATCGATTGCAGAGAGAATTTTTGTGGATCTACTATTTTAATTTTCAAATTGGAAATAGGGGTAGAGGCTTAAGAGAAAAATTACATCTAAAAAAAGATCACATTTTCTGAACAAATTTAGCCATTTTTATAGAGAAAATGAAAATTTGTTACTCAGATTACCTAAATGTCATATCACAATAAAAAGAATTTTCAAAGTGTAGTTTTGATGTTAGAAACATAAAATTTGAAACTTCTCATAGATTTCCGATACTACTTTTTTTTCATTTTTGACAAAATCAGGATTGTAAAGATAACAGAAAAACTACAAGCAGAAATTGAGCCACATTTTCTGAACAAATTTGATTATTTTGATCTAAGAATTTCAAATACAATATTTTCATCGTTACCAAAAACTTCAAAAATGTTTAAAAAAATGCTTTTTTTGAAAAATTAAATTGCTTTAAAGTTTGATTAGTGTTCAAATTATACTGTACAGTGTACGAAAGAACATTCGTTGCTGTAAGCTATTCATTAGATAATCTAAAAATTTCAATTAAACTTTCGAAAATATGGCGAATAGTAAGTAGCATTTGAATATAATTATTTTGTAAAGTAATTTTTCACTTTTTAATTAGCAATAGTTTTTGTAGTAACTTCATCACCTTCATGTAAAAATAGAAATGAAAAATTGTCTTCTTCAAAATTTCAATTAAAACGATCAAATATGGCGTAAGCCATTATTGCATAATATTAATGATTTAGCAAGCTAATTTCGTATCTTACAAATAGAAATAATTATTTTTAACTAAACTAACCGATAATTACACTTTTATTTTATATTTATTATTATCATTTAAGTTTTTCAGTTCAATTTAAATATTATATAGATCAATTAATAATTTTAATTTGAGCGATTTAAGCGGTTGTCAAAATGTTTTCAAAACGAACATTTCAATTCATTAATCAAGCCCCCGAAAAATGAAAAGACAATTTTATCTCCATCTATTAATAACTTAATCAATTAAAGTTATTTAAATTAATTAAAATTAATAAAATAATTTGTTCCCTTATTTTTAATTGAAAATAATAATTAGGGTGATAATTTAGTTTGTTTAAAATGTTATTAAACGGTTGCTATCATAGATCATCAGGGCAGGGCGTTGTGTTATTTGAAATAACTGAACACACTACGCTTTTGATTAATCAAATTAAATCTGATTATCGTTGTGTTTCTGGAAAGCAAGTAAATTTAAAAATGACAGTTTGCACTTTAGCAATTTGCTAAATTAAAAATTACTGAGATTTATATTTTGTTCCAAATGTTTATTCGTAAATAAACTTTTATAGTCGTGACACAAGAGTCATTTGTGTAGAAAAATTTGATCAAACCTGCCAAAAAAACTCTGGTTGACTGTTTTGAACATATACGGTATTTATACAAATGTTCCGCTTTCAATTTCTGAGTCACCTCAAAATGTTTAATCTTGATACTGTTTAAACTTAAATAAATTTATTTAGGCTTAGCTTTAATATACCTACATTTTATTTCCGTCAACATATTTCTAAAATCTAAAAATTGAAACTTCTACATCAAGTAATTTGCTGAAATGAAAGGTATGTAGTTTGGAAAATGTTCCATTAAATTCATAGACTTTTCGCAAAACTCTACTTTCCAAGCTTGTTATGTAATTAGCTATTACAATGAATAGTTTGAATGAATGAACTTCCTATATTTTTTCTCATATTAAAATGTGTAAGGGATATCCTTGTACCTCAGGACACCTTGTACCTCGGGACAAGCCCATAATCTGAGAACCAATGTATTGTAAAATGATTAGTAGTGACATTTAATGAGTATTTGACACAAATACTCAAAACACACGCAGTGAAGTCGGCCATTTTGACTCGTTTCTTCTATGTGAAAGGTTTGGGATTCTTGCCGGTTTTTTTTTTTTTTGTAATACATATAAATTATCATTTTACTCATGCTATTTTGAGGTGAGTAAATGACTGAAGATACAAATAGTTATTATACACATTCGTAACTATATATTTTGACGTATATCACTGGATTTCCCTAATTAAAAAATATAAACATACTTTATTGTATGCAATTGAAATTTGTACGTTGAGACAGCAAATTTTTTGTACCTTGGGATGGTCCCAAGGTACAAGGCATTGCTTTTTTTACAGAGGTTTGTTTATAGGTAAGTTTGTTTTCAATATTCGTCTTTAGCTATCCAGATGGTGCGAAATAAGAACAAAGTCACCCGGCTAAAGTCCAATGAAGAAAACGTCAAAAATGCCATTAAAATGGTCATTTTTTTTCTATAATAAAAATGATTGCAAGTAAAACCAAACAATAGAATATATATTTACCTTTCAGGGCTTAAAATGTCTTGCATAGCTTGTTCCAAGGTACAACCATTGGTGTCCCAAGATACAAGCTGTGATTTTACCTTGGGACAATTATCCTCGATTATTCAATTCAAGTTTTCGCAAAAATGAAACACAATATCGTTATATATTGTATCATAATATTAAGATGTTATTGTGTGCTTAGAGAATTTTCAATATACGAAGTCATACATAAATTTTTTCTCAAGTTCTGAAGTTTTAAACGAAAGTGTCCCTAGGTACAAGGATCTCCCCTATATTTATAACAATTTTTAGATAATTTTTGTAGGGAATTACGCACATAACCATCAAATATTAAACCTCGGTTACACCAGCATAATCTGTCCAGCCAAACTAGCCGGATAGATAGTTATAAAATTATGAGGTATAGCATATCCTTTTTTGTGCAGTGGATAGGGCCGCGTAAAAAAAATGGCGCAAATAAAAATATTCAGACTTCATAAATAGCTCTAAAAAGTATATGTAGATTATAAAAAAAAAAACATTTTTTATGCGGTGGACTGGAATTGCTTAAAAAAAAGTTTCATAGGATATACATAACTTAAGACGCCCAAGCCCTCACGATTTCCTTAGAAGCTGTTTTTCTAAGCAAGATAAAGCACTAATTAACACATGAGAATATTTTATTTCAATATTTGTAAATATTAAACAAATACTTTACTTTGCAAAATACCATTTTTATTTTTGAAACTGTGACAATATTGTTTCAAAAATAAAAGTGGTATTTTGCAAAGTAAAGTATTTGTTTATTATTTACAATGTTGCAATAGCTTACCTATATTCTTATACAGTGTATTGACTAAATACTTAAATACCCCTGTCGCAGCATCCTGCATAACATAGTGAATTTCCGTTTATAAAAATTAGTTTTTCTCGGAAACTAGTTGACATAGAATAATAGTTTAAAGACCTTTTTTATGTAATTTTTTCTCCTCTTAAATGGTGTAAAAAAATTTGGCAAAAATTTTTGAATAAGTGGAAATTTTGGCAAAAAACTAATCTTTTACAAGAACAAAAACCATATTCCTGGCATTCGACGTGTCTGGCTGACGAACTCATGCAAGGGTTTGAGACCTCTAATGTTTTCACCAAATTTCGTAAGAATTGGATACTTCGTTCGGGAGTTATCGCGCGGACACACACACACACACATATATATATATATATATATATATATATATATATATATATATATATATATATATATATATATATATATATACATATATATATATATATATACATATATATATATATATATATATATATATATATATATATATATATATATATATATATATATATATATATATGCAAAGTCCCGTCAGTCCCGGGCTCAAGTCGCGTCATGACAGTGGCTGTAATAGCTGAATTCCATTTTGGAAAATCGCTAAAACAATCGATAGGCAAATTAATATTCAAATTTCTTATTTTTTCTTACTTTTCTTTCTCATTATGCATTTTGATCGGCATTTAAAAAAAATTCTTAAAAATCGCATAAAAAAAGTAACAAAAAAGATGGAAAGAAAACCAGTTTTTACGTAATTAAGTATATCAAAACGTGGCAAATTAACTATACAGCATACATTATTTTTTTGTGCAAAGCCAACTATCTCTTTGATTTTAATTATTCAGAAATTATACTTGAATTTGGATTTTGGATATAGATCAAGCAGTCCAATAAAATTTTACAATCGTTCAGTCACTCCATTCAAACAGATCATGTCTGTGTAATTATATGGTGCTTTATACAAAATTTATATAATGTATATGGGTGACAATTGTTTATTTACATTATATCAAAAAAAAAAAAAAAAAAAATACATTTAAATTATCTAAACTAATTATTTAACAAATTAAATAATAAAAAATAATTACAACAATAATTATGTTAAATAAATTAACAGAAAAAAAAAATATAAACAAATTATTATGATGGCGACAATATTCCCACATAAAAATTAGCAATAATAAGTACAAACAAGGCCACCTACATTTTAAATAACAATAATAGATATTTTGGAAATGTAATTTTGTTTTTTATATTAAGTCATCATAATAATAATTTTTGTAGGTATTATTAATTTTTACTAATTAGACGCGAGACAATTAAATATATTATTGTCTGGAAAACCTGACCTATACCCACAGAAAACAATAAATGCGTTTTGACCAAATACATATAACGCCCTCGGTGAAATTTAATTGGTACTCATGTTTCGTTAATTTTTCTGAAAAATTATTATATAAGAAATTAAATATTACATTTTTGGTTATAGATAGCTTATTAATTATTTCTAATTATAATTATGAGAATATTTTATTTTTATTTTTTTAAGAAATAATAATTATGATAAAAAAAAGGAAATTTTGATTAGCAAATGGTCGTTTTAAATAATAATTTACGGAAATTAAAAAAAAATGTACTCTATAATTAAATGTACCCTTTGAAGGCAATTGTTTAGAATTGGTGAAACGAACGGGTCAAGTACATGTCAGTATTTCTACACCGAATATTTGTTTTTTAATTTTAGTTTAACTCTTAATTTATTACATTACTTACTAAATTACTATATTGTTTGTGCATCAACTGATGGTATTCGATACAAGGTCGCCTTAGTTAGAATCTATCTTTATCTATGTTATTTTGATATGTAAAGTAAGAGAAATAGATTATAAATAATTTTCTTCTTTGCTCTTTTGATCCCCTTTAGAACTGTTGTGAATCGATGTACATGCAATAGATTCTTTTAAAAAAAAAAATACTTATGTATTGTAGGTGCTTGAGTGAACCAAAATGAAAGTGTCTCAAAGTATTTTTCCGTTTAAAAATTTAGAAAATTCTATTTTGAAAATTTCTTTCTAAGTTTGAGTCGAGTAATGAACAAATTACACAGCAAATAAAAATCAAATTAACTAAAAATGATCTGACGTCATTGTCAAATGAAGCAAAATTAGACGTAAAATCTTAAATTATACTACATTGTTACTCTAATATAAAAGTAATAAAAAGAATCAGAAAACTAGGTACGGCTAATTTTAATTCATTTATTGAATTAGGACCTATATTTAATCAAGTATGAACCCTAATGTCATACGATAATTTACCATATATAGGGAGAATGCAGAAGAGATGCCACACATTTTGAAAAGACATGATAATTCTTAAAGTATGCATTTAATTGATTTGAAATTTGGTACACAATAAATGTAAACATTGTTCTTTAAAATTATATATAAATAATTTTAAATTTTGAGTCATAAAGGGTTCATAATTAACAATTTTGTAGAGCCTACAAAACGGCGTCTCTCCCACACCTATGGGAGAGATGCCGCATCAAAGAAGGAGGAACGCCGCATAGTTCATATTAAAAATTTTGCATTTTACAGACATCTCCATACATGATGCATGCCATATGTAACCGTTTTTGGCACTTTATACATCTTAACTAGCCAACTTTTTTTTTGTTTCTGAGTACTTTTCAAAACATTCAATACACAGGCAATCATCATTATTTTCGTTATCTTCACTAATATGAGAGCTCTTCCTGATCCATTAATGGATCTTTTATATTTACGTGGCATAATTTACAGGCCAAAAAAAATGCATAATTAATGTATAAGTCTATGTTTTTAACATGTAATATGATGCGGCATCTCTCCTTTTTGTTGGGATAGATGCCGCATGTTGCTATAGCAAGCATGGTGCGGAATTATAACCAAAAATTTTATACAGTACTTTTAAAATATACCTATAAATTAATAACAAAACTCATTTTCATTAAAACAATGAAATATACATTCTTAAATTCTAGTGAATTAAATGCTTGATAAAATATTGTGTTAAAAAACTTACTTTTCAATAATAAAAAGTTGGATAATTACTAAACTGGTGGACTGATCATAAATGTTACCATATACAACTTAAATAATTAACTTATTTTAAACATATAATCCATTAATAGCGCTATCTATCAATCAACGGACGAACTATGGCTACCGCGGCAACTGTCCCGCACTTACCCTTGGTACGAGATCCTAATCCTAGCAATTTTATTAGAGACACCCCATATATTGAAATTTTAGATAATTCTAGATTATAGAAAATTAAAATCCTTAAAAAATAATTGATTTGCTTAGATTCCGATTCTTTAATTTTATTTCCTCTGTATGCCTCAAATTATCTAACTTAAATTACAATTAAAATAAATTATTGATAAAATTCAATGAAGAATATATCACTGCTTTAGTAATAAACTACCCCTTTCCCTTTTTCTTCATCTACCCCCTAAACCTACAAACCCATATACCTCAATTTTTCTCTAAAGGTGAGGTAATACATTAATAACATTATTATATTGAAAAGAAAAACTGAGGTACCTACAATAATAAAAGAAAAACTTGAAAAGTATATAAAAAGAAAAACCAACCACCATGCTTGACGCATTCTCCTGTCCTGTTCATCTCCCTGTTTACAGTATAAGAAAATAAATATCTAAAGAAAATTGATAAAATATAATTGGTTTGTATGAAAAAGAAGATATGAAAAACTAACGGTGATTTTATAAATACAGTAAGTTTCAAAAATTTAAGATTTTGAAGCCATACGATTTTAATTATCTGAAACAAATTTATTTTGTCTGGAATTCAAAAAACCTCATCCTACACGGAGAGAAAATTCCTATAAAAATTACTGTGCTCATACTACATTCAACGTGTAACAGGCGAACATATCCAATTTTTGTACGGTAAAATTATAAAAATTACAATAATATAACTATAATTTTTATAATTTTACCGTACAAAAATTGGATATGTTCGCCTGTTACACGTCGATTGTAGTATGAGCACAGTAATTTTTATAGGAATTTTCTCTCCATGTACTCTGATTGAAATTCTCGATAATCTACGTTATCGAGTTTTGATGTGCTTTTCATATTTATGAATTTATCTCTAAAATCTACTAATACTACCAATACTTATCAGTTTTAACTGGAACTGACAATTCCAAATTCCAACAATTGAAATTAAGTATAATAAATATTGTCAGTGAATTTTACCAACACTCATCAATAAGCTCGTCGATTAGCTAGATATTATTACGATCTATACACTCTCAAAACGATTTCTTTGTTCAAAGATCAAAAATTTTTTTGATTTTTATGTCACCGAAGGATGATATATTAACCTCGTTGTGTGATTATAGTGGGGGAAAAATTAATAATAATGATAATAATAATAATATATAATATAATAATTATAGAGTTGTACATGCATATATTGAATAAACGCAAGAGGGCTGTATTCTCACTGTATTATAGAGTTGTACATGCATATATTGAATAAACGCAAAAGGGCTGTATTCTCACTGTACTTAAAAAACGAGCGAAAAAATCATAAATTAACACTTTCACTGAGGTGACGTTACTTAGTGCGTGTCAAAAACACGCACTTAACGAATTTTTTTTCCTTGATTCAAAGAAATATATCCTTAAATAAAAAAAAAAAATTTATTTGATTAAAGAAATATTTCCATTAAATTTTTCTTTCAGTAGGTCAAATAAGTACCTGTTTGAATCAAAAAAAAAAAAAAAAAAAAAATTGTTCGATTTAAAGAAAAACGGTAAAGAAATTTCTAGTGTTTGAACAAAAACATCGTTCTGAGAGTGAACTAATGGGCTTTATTTACTACTTTCTACTAAACAATCCAGTGTGAACGAGATATTAGACTAGAAAATAATTTATACAGGAGAACCTCTGTTAATCGGACAGCAGTGTCACGTAAAAATTGGTCCGATTAACAGGAGCAGAGTAAATAATAACATTAACGTAGTTGCTCTGAGATAGTCAGGTACAAAAGTATATCTCAAAATAAATTTTCTTTTCTCAAAAATTAAATAATGTATTAATATTCTTCAGTGATTATATTTGTATACCACTTGTTTTTTTTTTTAATTTCCCCACGCTTATGTTGTAGCAATATGAAAACATTATTGAAAAAACGTGGTAAAAACGTTGTAAAATCATGTTTATAAAACGACGCGACGTGATGAATAATTTTTATTTCTTATTAAATATGGTTTGTAACTTTGTATTTTATAACATATTAAATTTTTATCAAATTCCTTTGAGACGTTTTCATTTTATTCAAAAAAGAATAGAGTTTTCCCATATGAGCCTGTGTTAAAATTATAAAACTTTGAAATCGTTTTTCTCAAAATTGGGATGGTCAGTTTTTTCGGTAAGGACTTGTATTGTTGGTATTGAAATAAATAAATGTCTAGAGAAGTTTTGTTAAAATCCTTTGAAAAAATCCAACTACCTTAATAAACTAAATTTTTAATTCAAAATTTTTTAATTTTTTAATTCATATCAATTTTATGAACGAATCTAGGTACTTATACAAAAATATAACATTTACAAATGCATCGTCACATTAGAATCATTGCTAGCAAGTTAAAATATGAACAATTATACCTAACCCATATTGGGATGCATACGCATTAGACGTAGGTACTCGCGTCCGCTTAATCGAGGTAATAATGTACAAAATAATATGTCTTGTCTATAAAAGTACCGCTTAAGAGAATGCTGAATGCATTGGTTTTAGTACAGTACGTCACCGTCATAAAGAAATTGTTCGGCAATAGGAGAGGTCCGGTTAAAAGAGGTATCCATAATCAGAGGTTTTACTATAATTTTGAGTAGAGATGATCGATATATCGATAACTGTTATTTTATAACTAGTATAGAAAGATAACAGTTATCGTCAATAACTGGAATACTCAGAAACTGGTTACTTAAATAACTCCTTTGGAAATATCGATAACATAGGTCAATATTAATATATTCGAAAGCAAGGATCACAGTACTTTATTTTAACCACCTACGGAGAATTTCAAAATAATAACGCCCCAGGCAAGTTACACATTTTCTATTGTAGCACATTTCCTCACTGATTTTTGAAAAACCCTTAAAAATGAACTATTGTCTATTGTACAGTTATCTATTTATATTTGTAATTTTGTATCCATAAAATTGTTAAAACTGTGTATATAAAGCCTAAATCCTTGTATAGACAAGTATTTGAACAGATATTGCAGATTATTTAGTATCCGTCAGTATTATAGATCAGTGCATATTTCACTAACAGAACCGTTTATACGCATATCGAATATCTTACAATATGTTAAAATATCCAAATACCATACCAGTTATTATAATAATAACTGTTATAAATAACAGTTATTTTTCAGTAACTGTTATTGCAATAACAGTTATTAAAAAATAACCGTTTAGCTCATCTCTACTTTTGAGTATTACTGTACAATATTTGAATTAAGACAATGTACGTTAAACAGGCAAAAAAACGAAAAAATCTCAAAAATATTTAATTACCTTTGTTAACGAAAAACCAAATCAAATAAAAAATACACGAAAAAAAAATGAGGAAATTGTGAAAAATTGTGAAAAATTTTTCACCAACACCAAAACTACCGAAAAATACTAGCAGTCAGGTAGGCACTAGGGAAATAAGTGTAAACAATTATTAAGGAGTATCCGTCAAAAAGTTATGGTTCCTCTTTTCTTAAAACAAAATCTACAGTCTTTAAGTACCTCCGTCCGTCCGTCATTCAGGCAAGCACCTCCATACCACCGGCCCTGACAACAACAACAACGTACGAACGAGTTATAAAGAAACTTAAAATATGACAATAATGATAACGTTAATGGTCCTTATGTTGTTGGTCGACAGTGTGGAACAATAGCGCGAACGACACTCGCACAAACGTGAAAGTTGAACGGAGACAAAAGAGTACGCAAATAATTAATAAACTTAAGTACAAAAAGGGATAAACATACAGTGCGAGAGTGTGTGTTGGAATGAGTACGCGACAATCAAAAAAAAAAAAATCAAAACACCATTAAATTGTCTACATCCTTTTTATCGTTCTATGAACCGTCCGTCAGCTAACACACTGACTAACTACAGTTCACAACAAAATTTTAATTTCCATACAGTTCGGTCAGTCAGAATCAGTCAGCCTTAATTCTGCACCGATGCATGTAGTGATGTGTGATGAAATATGGCTGAATGTTTTGTCAGGAAATTGTTAACAGTTGTAGCAGCAATTTAATTTAATTTAAACAAATTTAAAAATTAAACGACGACGGTGTAGTTAGTTATTGTTTACTGGTGGCTAAATGGGCGTTGATAACTATGTTTAATTTATGTTTTTTCGGGTACTGTTGCGTCGTTTATTTAAAGGATGAAAAGATGTCACGTCCTTTTAGCGAACTTCCAGAACGGAATTCAGCTATTACAGCCACTGTCATGACGCGACTTGAGCCCGGGACTATGGTAGAAATTTGTTTTGAGGTCCAAACCGAAAATAATATTCGCTAAAATTTATATAGATATATATATATATATATATATATATATATATATATATATATATATATATATATATATATATATATATATATATATATATACAGGGTGTTAGTGAATAAGTGCGAAAAATTTTAATGGGTGATTGTTGAGGTTTTTTATGTAAAAAAGTTTATATAAACCCAGGTCCGAAAACGCTTAGTTTCCAAGATACAAAGTGTCCCGTTTCTTGTTTTTCAAAAATACTTTTCGATATTAAAATAAAAACAAATTATGTGGTTATACTGTAGAAATGAAGCGTCTTCACCTTTTTGTTGGTAAGACTTTTTCATAAAATGACCTCAGCAGTTAATACGAGAACCTAAACCGATTTTGTAGTAAGAACAGTAATTGAAAATTGCTTTTATCTTGAAAACGGATACATGAACGACAAAATACTAAGAAGTCATTTTTGTCAATAATTTATAGAACATTTAAAAAAACATTTTCAAATTGGAAAAAATCATTGGCGTCCCTTTTTTTTCTTCAAAAATATATCATCATATGGCCGTAGGGACGCCACTGGTTTGAATGGAAATATTCTGTCTACTTCAGAATATGGGTATTTATCCTGTCGTAGCGTATCCCAAATTTTATGTGAATATCTCAAAACGTTTTTGAAATATTTAAGAAAACATTTAAAAAAGACGAGAAACTGAACACTCTGTATCTTGGAAACTAAGCGTTTTCGGACATGGGTTGATATGAACTTTTTTACATAAAAAAAACCTTAGCAATCACCCATTATAATATTTCGCACTTATTCACTAACACCTTGTATATATATATATATATATATATATATATATATATATATATATATATATATATATATATATATATATATGTGTGTGTGTGTGTGTGTGTGTGTGTGTGTGTGTGTGTGTCCGCGCGATAACTCTCGAACGAAATGTCAAAACTTTTACGAAATTTGGTGAAAATATTAGAAGTCCCAAACCGTTGGACGAGTTCGTTAACCAGACGCGTCCGATGTGAGGAACATGGTTTTTTTGGTAATTTCCGTGAAGGGAATCAGTTTTTTGCCAAAATTTCCCCTTATTCAAAAATTTTTGTGGAATTTTTTCACACCATTGGAAAGAGGAGAAAAAATCACATAAAAAAGGTCTTTTAACTATTATTCTATGGCAAATAGTTTCCAAGAAGAACTAACTTTTATAAACGGAAATTGGCTATGTTATGCAGGATGCGGCGACAGGGGTATTTTGCCTTTTCAGCTACCAAATAAAAGTACAAATCTCTGAGACTTTAAATAATTTTTGGTAGTGCTGTTAGTTTTCTATCCAAATCAGTCAAGGCCTTGTTGAATACATTATTTTTTCCCACCAACAACAAAAGACTTATTTCTAACATTTCATCTCCTAGTAAATAAACTGGTTGCTGCTGTAGTTTCTGTTAATTAGTACGTACAAATTTGTGTTTTGATAACAAAAATCAAGTCGATCAATGTTTTTAATTTCTCCAGCGCGATAACTAAATCCTTTTAAAATAAGGAAAATAGAAAATAATTTTGACAAAATCTTAGAAATGAGGGCTTTATTGCTAGTTGTGGAAGAATTAATATTTTTTTTTTTTTTACAAGGCAAGAAAACAATAGTGAAGAGCAAAATTAGTCTTGGTCTTGCAGTCTTGTCTTGGTCTTGCAATTTTTGCAAGGCCAAGACTATGTATACCAAGAGCAAAACCAAGACCAAGACTATAAGTATGGCTGCAAGACCAATACCAAGACTCAAGTGAGCAAGACCAAGACAAAAGCAAGAAAAAAGCAAGACTCTTGCTAAACTATTTAAATAGTTTGAAAGTATAATTAATACCGTAAAGAGAGAAAATTCTGAGATTAGAAGGAAAAAATTCGCTAATACAAAAATGCAAGAAAGTGCAAGATTTTTAGCAATACCAAGACCAAGACCAATACCAAGATTGCATTTTGCAAGACCAAAACCAAGACCGAGACTCAAACTGCTCTAGCAAGACCAAGACCAAGATTTTTAATGCAAGAACAAGACCAAGACCAAGACTGCCAAGTTTTGGTCTTGGTCTTGCATTATCTCATCACTATGTACTTACACGAAAAAATTAATCGTGTAATTCGAGGAACATCTGAACTATTATATTTTCAGAGGATTTAAAATCAAATTGTTCCTGAAGTTGATTTATTTGTCTCTCTTATTATATTGTATAATACGGCAGAATGGATACAATTATGTTTACTATGACCTGCTTGAGCAATCTGAATAAATTTTGTATGAAAATTTAAATTTCTACTAACGATTCTTTTACTTACTAGCTGTCAAACATACCTATGAGAATGCCAAAGTAAATAATTTCCAAACTAAAAATGTATTTATTGAAATTTAATTTGAAAGTTTTCTATATCCTAACTAGATTTAAATTTTGTTAGAGCACCAAAAGTTTACCAAAACAACAGCAACAGCTTTGCCAAAAATCTACTTTCAAATTAAAGTCATAGTCAAACATTTGTTTTGCAAAGATTCGATTCTTTACAACCAGTATGAATTCTTAGGAAGAATATAAACGACTTTTAAAATAATCTTCCATTTTTTCTCCTCAATATTAACAGTATAGGGTAAACGGTAGACATTTTATTGTTTATTCGTAAACTGAAACGAACTGAGAACAAAATCTAAGACCCCCGTATGATTTATTCTCAAAAATGAACCAAAATCGGAGAGGGGCCACAGAAAGACTTTCCTTCTAACTCACTCAGTTGTGAGTTAAGGGGAATGTACGTTTAATCGAAATAATTTTTTCGTTTATATTCCTCTTAAAATATGGCAAAGGCGAAATTTTCTTTTGTAGAACTGAAATTTTCCAAATATGATTTTAAAAAAACTTGAAAAATTATATAGACATAAGACATAGGTAAGTATCTTACGACTCAATTTAAATTTTTATGCCAGCGAAACTTTGTTTATACTTTCAGCTGAACTTACCTGCACACTCTATCACTTCATAAAACAGTGGCGGTATCTAATGGAGTACTTCACTAAAAATAATAATTCAACTTTTAGAATACATCTACCTTGTTATTGTCAATTAAAACAGATTATCATACATTCCCATTCATTTTAATTTAATAAAGATCTTCCGTAAGTACAAGTAGGTAAGTATCTCCTTACCAAAAAAAATATATCGACTAACTCATCAAAACTGAAGTAAAAACAATATACCCATCTCTTATTCACAACCTTGATCAATCATCTAAGTAAAAAGAGACATCAAAACAACTTTTCGAGTTAAATAACCCTTTCGTGTACCTATATGCATCCGTACAGAGGTGGAGGAGAGTTAAATATAGTCAAAAGAATCTTTCGCACATGTAAAAGCGAATTTTTTTCTACAAAGTAAATCCTGGTGCACAAACACTTTACCTTCAAATATCTCACAGCAGCATGAGAGAAAAAAAATATACTAGAATCATGCATATGTACCTACTCATGCACCCTCTTGCGCCCTCTTGTATAATTCATGGAACGCAAGTACGGCAAATAACGGCTATAACGACTGTACTAAGTCCATACAGCGGCATTCAACATGTATGCATGTATAGGTATATAAGATACGGCGGGACGAGAAGCACTTCGAACGAAATATCTATGTGTAGATGTAGATACACTTCGTGTTAAATCTACACTTAACTAACTAACAACGTTTCTGTTTTGTACATTATTTTTCTTTCTTCTTTATTTTTCATTATAATACTATTAAAAATGTACTCAGTTTCCTCCCACTACACCACCATCGTGAGTATATGCAATTGTACGTACAGGACTACAGGTATGTATGTATGTATAGAGTAACGGTGCCTACCAAGCCCTAAGCGTGTTTGTAAAAAATTGTGGATAGCAGTGTGCCAGTGAGTGGTTCGATACCGCTTAAATGTGTCAGTCACACAGCAACTGTAGCCGTGTTCAGATCAATTGTTATCAACCAGTTTCAACAATAAGCGAATACATGTATAGTAATATGCATGTACCCTTCACTGGCATACATATACACTGCTACTACCGCCACTACACTGCAGTTGTCGCAGTTGTCGCCCTCCACGGACAGAATGTGATGTTGGTACAAATACAACCGTACATCACACGCATACATTGATACGAAATTTATGCTGTAACATGTCGTGCGTTTGCAGTGGTGGAAAATTAGGTTATTTGTGACGTAAGCTATTGTCCACATTGTTTCTGAATATTCTGTGGTGCCTACTATAAGACACCTTAACTCTAGCTACTGAAATCACTTCCAGCTTACAGTAAATATGTTTTATTGTAGTCTTGCTACAAGAAGTAAGGATCTGATATTAGTTCAGCTTTATTTTTACCAAATAATTTTACAAAAATGTTATTTTTAATAATGTGAAAAAAATTTCCTAATATGAGAACTTGGAGTAGTACTCTAGAATATGAAATACTAAAAAAAAATTATTTTTTTGATTCAAAAAAATTTTTTCTTTAATATTTTCTTTTAGCGAATTTCCAAAACTGGAAATTCAGCTTTTACAGTAGGTGTGATGACACAACCTACGCCCGGGATCATAACAGAAATATGTTTTTTTATTAAGTAGTCAGAGAAATATTTAATTGAATCAAAAAATAATGTTTTTACTTCAAAGAAATGTATTTTTTTTTTAAAAAAAAGGAAAATTTTTAATCTTTGAACAAAGAAATCGTTTTAAGAGTGTATAAATCAAATTGATTTGTTTAAATTTTTCTTTGGATCAAAAAAATATTTCTTTGAAATAAAAAAAAAATTTTTTTGAATATTCTGAAAAAATATTCTCATGAATATTTTCTTTTTCATTAGTCAACGAAATATTTAATTAAATAAAAAAAAATGTTTTTTTATTTCAAAGAAATATTTTTTTGATCCAAAAAAGAAAGTTCAAAGAAATTTTTAATGTTTGAACAAAGAAATCATTTTGAGAATGTAAATAATACTTTTATTAATTAAAATTTTATGAAAGTAATGACAGGCTCCAATCCTATACTATTTACCTACATAATACATCAAACTTACTATAGTGGGTGAGACAGGGCAGGGAATCTGGCAGGATAATAGCCAACTTTACCCTATATTATACGGTGATGTGTTCATTAGAATGTTTATATAGTTTTGACGAAAAGTTGTATGCAAAGATTAAAAGAATAAATTAAAGTTCGTACTAAAATTATTCTAGGTAATAGTAAAACCTGTTTAACGATTTTAGTCATTCACAAGAGCAGAGTCGGATCCAGGGGAGGACGTACCCCCCTGCAAGTTTTTAGAGGCGCCAAAATACAAGTTGTTCGTATTAATCGTGTCAAGTAATTTATGCAGAAAATTATAACTAGACTAATTGAAAATCAAATATTTTTACACTAACCAATGTTTACATATGTACCCAATACAATTTTAACAAACAGTAACCTTTTTGTTCACTACAGTTATTAACTAAACTTAGAAAGGTTACATAGGTATGGCCTATAGCCCAAGGCAGCAAATTCTAGAGGTGACAAATATTTCTAAAATGAATTTCGTCGTTTTGATAGGAAAAATAAAAATTTCGCACCCAAATTAGGTACATTAATTAAACCAATCACTCCCATAACATCTGATTGAAGAAAAAATGAGTTTTTTTAATTTGATGACGTCATTAAGTTGATCAAAATTTCTCAGTGCCGAACCAGGCAGTAAAATATGAGTTTTCGAAGTCGTTCATTTCATTTGTACCAGAAATAAGTTTGTAGAACCACCTGAAAAAGATGCTGTCGACCAACTTATACCTTATCTCTATCATTTTGAAAATTCTGTCATTTTTAAGAACTTGATTTATGTAAAAGTAGGTAGATCACTGAATAAATTTTATTGCAAAAACAACTCGCATGGTAAAAAAGGTTGAATACCGCTGATACCTTTGTAATAAAAAGAGATATTCCAAATATAATATTTTCCAACGGGTGCATACTAGTTCGCTCCCGCGGTCAGATTTTAATCTTATCTTGAAAAAGGGTCGCAGGTTAGTTCGCTCCCGGATTGCATACTAGTTCGCTCCCGTGGTTAGATTTTAAATTTTATCTTGAAAAAGGGTCGTAGGTTAGTTCGCTCCCGATTTATTATCTACTGACAGGTAAAATTAATTACTGAAATGACGGTAGGGATATTTCATAGAGTAAGATGAAAAGCAAATATTCGCACATTATAGTTATTATTTGTGGTCAATCAGTTGAAGATAAAACTAGTTTAACAACCAATCTGTATAATTTTGTCATCGATATGGAAGTGTGCGAAATGATAAGTGAAAAAGTCAAACCCCTGTTAACTGTAAATACTTCTACTCTAAAATATCATTATTGATGTAAAATGTAATAACTAAGTAGATTCGGCTTTGTAAAATTTATGTCATATAAATTTACACCAAATTTATAATGTATTTAATATTAAGTTATAAAACACAAATAAAAGCATTCTTACTTTGCTGTTCAATTTGTGTAATTTCTCTTTCTTTAGGTTCTTAAAATGAACCTTAATCGCATTAACATATAGTTATGGGAGCGAACTAGTATACGACCCTTCAGGGTTATCTGACCGCAGGAGCGAACTAGTGTGCGCCGTTTCCAACTATGATATATTCAGATTTATAGGATTTTTTTGAAAAAATTGTGGGTAAATGATCATTTCAAATTCGGAACTGCACCAAGCATCACGGGGCATATTTTTAAAGTCCACTGACCGCATTCGATCCACAGATGCCACTTTAGGAATCCCTGTTCTAAATAGACTATTGGTGCCAATAAGTTTCCGAATTTTCTTACGAACTATAATATACTTACATGTTATGTGCCGTACATAGCAGAAGCGGCGATGGGAACACCGGTCACTCATGGGCAACAAAAGCCTATGTCCACCTCTGGCTAAACCATTTCCAACGATAATTACTACTACTATATTACTCAATTAATTATGAATCAAGAAAAAGACAAAATTATAGACTATACACTGTTGATTTTTATGTTAACAATATGTTGTTTTTTTTTTAGGAAGCATTTTATTAATTGCAGTAACACATGAATTTACGATCATATTTAAACAGTGCTGACATCTAACAATTTATTTAATTAACAACGAAACCTTCTTCTGTTAATATTTTAGTATAGACCTACACAATTGCATTATTAATTTTGATATATGTCCGTCTGTCTGTACGTGAATATGAATTATTATAATGATAAATTATAAGTACCTGGAAGATGTTTTGATACTTACTTGAGGTAACTTGTTCTGGTCGGTAAAGATTATTTTTCCTAATCAATTCGACAATTCAGCAAGATGTGAATACCTACATACTTTAACAAAAATAACTGAGCCTCTAAGTTGCGCAGAAATCGGAATCTTACAAAAATCTATATTGAAGTTAAAGCAGAAGCAACAGCTATTTTTGGAAAGTTAAATGTTACCACGTTGATGGCAATAACCAATAATGACGATATGCCGAACAAATACACTATTTTGATAACTAATACACTTTATATGGGATTGTTGACGCAGTACAGTGTTATGTCGTAGTTAGCCAGGTTTCACCCTACCGCTGTACAGCATCCATCACCATTAACGTGTTAAATATTATCTGAATCTATTTTAAAAACAACTATAGGTTTTCAAAATTAAAATCCGAATTTCTACCAAAAATTCGCTAATAATAATACCGTTTATAAAAATTAGATTTTCTCGGAAACTAGTTGACATAGAAGAATAGTTTAAAGATCTTTTTTATGTAATTTTTTCTCCTCTTTTAAATAGTGTAAAAAAATTTCGCAAAAATTTTTGAATAAGTGGAAATTTTGGCAAAAAACTAATTTTTTGCAAGAACAAAAACCATGTTCCTGGCATCTGACGTGCCTGGCTGAAGAATTCATCCAAGACTTTGGGACTTCCAATGTTTTCACCAAATTTTTTTAAAAATAGAGACCTCTAAACAAATTTCTGCCATGGTCCCGGGCTTAAGTGGCGTGATGACAGTGGCTGTAATAGCTGAATTCCATTCTGAAAATTCGCTAATAATGACAACAATAGGTAGGGTCAAGATGTATACTTGAGATTAACTAAAGAGAGATGGTATAGTGTCATTAAAAATTCAACAAATGAAGCAAAATGAGATGAACCTAACCTCTTTCTTTCTTTGTAATTTTTATATTATAGTAACTTAAGCTTGCATATCTAATTTTGTTTCATTTATTAATACCGCCCTACCAAATATATCAATAGTGACAAAAAAATTTTATATGCCATAACTTGGTATTCTGTCACAATTTAAAACATTCAATTTTAACCTAATATCTGACTATTTTAACTGGTAGAAATTAAGGAGAAATGTGAAATCATTTTTATTAAAATATTCATTGTTTTTTGCAATTTTATTTTATTATTTTTTAAGAATTTTTTTTTAAATCTAAAGATTTACCAAGCATTGGATTGGATTAGCGTTTTGTAAAGAATGACACTGACCAAAAATCTTTATGGGTAGCTGATAAGAAAGTTATCATCAGGGAGTTAAAAAAATTGTAAAAAACTAGTTAAAAAGAACCAATGTATTTTTTTTTTTTGTATGTGTTTTTTTAATGTATTTAAAGGAAAGATTTTTTTAGAATTGCTTCTTCCATAAAATTTGTTCTAGGCAAAAGTTGAAGGACGCAAAAATTAATACGTTTTTTGATCAATCTGTCATATTTTATTGCCCTGTTATATCACTTAAACAGTACCTACCTAAATCGCAATTGACAGAAATTATTTATTTATGGATATATGAACATTTTAAACATGAGCATGGTAATGGTTTAATTATCACCCATTGTCTCAGAGTCGATAGACTAAAAGGTTGATCACTGCGTAAATATTATATTTTCTTAGGCACAATTATTCTTATCAATTCAAATACTTACCTATACAAATTTCTCCATCAGATGAAAACAATAAAACCTATAGGTACCTAATATTATGAGAATAAATGACTGTAACTTGAGGTAAGGTAAAAATTACTCTAAGTAGGTATATTTATGTACGTGTAGGTTAATAAATCAAACATTATTAATTAGTGAAAAATAATTAATTAATTAATAGAGACAGATTTATAGGTGTATAATTTTTTTTTTTTATACAAAAATAAGTAAAATACTGACAGTACCTTGAATTATTTATTTTCTTGAGATTTTTTATAACTTGAAAAATTGTTGTGTTATCTGATGTGAACTGGAAATTTGAACTCGATAAATGAGTATATATCTAGACGTGCTTACATATTGCTTCTAAATTTATTACTTGTAGAAGCACCTGATTGATAATTATAGATTTAAACGTGATGAGTAAAAATGAAGAGCTTCAGACTAATTAAAATGTATAAAGATAGAAAATAATTAAATTGGAGTAAAACTATAGTAATATGAAATCGGCAATCGTCTAATCGTATTATCAGACGTCGACTCTTTTTGAGAATAATTCAAATTTTTGTACTATTTGTTTTTTTTATGAATTGTGAAATGAAACTTACCTATGTCTTATGAAACTTAAGCTCAAATGAAATTTGGATCCAAAACGTTTCGACCAGCATTGAGGCAGAAGATATCGATGGACTAGCGCAAGAAGTGGATAAAATTTATTAATTTTTTAGCTATCTGTTAGAGGCATATCTTTTCCACCTCATTTTATGACAATTTATAAAGTAGGTATGAATAAGATTTTGAAACAACGTTCTTGTTTATTAACAATAAGTTTTCCCGATTAATGGTTTTAATTTTAACCCAAGAGATTAACTGTAAGGTCCTAAAATCAACCTTGATAAGAGTATTTGTTGATTTATCTATACATTAAGCATTGGTAATGATTTATTTACACTAGGCAACCTGTATTCGATGGACCATTTGGTCTTCGTTAATAGGGGACGGGCGGGCAAGACGGAGAGTTCGGGCAAAAAGAATAATAGCCTAATTGAGCTAGTTAGATGTATGATTCACTCAGATCCAATTTCATCTGCTTCTTCACTTTGCACTTAATGGGATCATTTGTCAAAAGGAGGCACTGTAATTTATTTGCGTGTGTAGTGATCGAAAAACTGTTTTGACGAGAAAAAAATCAATAAATAGAGGTAAGTAATTTACGAATTATTTCTTTGTATATTGTAATTATTTATTTTTAATGGTTTCTGTAATTTGTATGATCATTACAAGCAACAAATTCGTGCTCGTATTTTGTTTGAATCTATTAGTTTGTAATTGTAGGTTAAGTTAATTAAAAATGTGCTTGGCGGACAAAATGGAGTCAGGCAAAATGAATAATATAATGAAGCTTCTCTAGTAAAAAGAAAAATTGTTTTAAATAATTCCGGACCTTCCAATAAAAAAGAAAAGAAAATTCGCTTAAAAAAGATAGAGTCAATCAAAGAAAATCAAAAAGATATTTATTTTTGACTGTCTGTCAAGAAAAATACATACATATATCCGCAACAGAAGACTGGATGCAGTATAATTTTTGCCAGGAATGGACCCATGAAGCCGTGTTCTTTATACACAGGTCGATCGTCCTTTTGCGATCGTCGTCGTCGTCCTTTTGCGATAATTGCGACGATTAATTTATTTATTTTCATTAGTATTAGTTTTACCCGTCCAAGATATTCATTTTTCAAGTGATTTTTAATGTGGTAAGATAAGAATTTTTGTTAATGTTCTGTTTACTTTGTTAATCTTAAGTAACTGAAGACTTGTTGTCTTGAGATAAATAAATAATTTTGTTGTAATCTCATGCTTTTTTTTAGAGATCAAATTAACATATCCTTCTTGCCCGTCCGTCCCCTACCTATTCTAGGAAAAGTGTCGCCTTAAAATAATTAACTGTGCATTTTGGATATGCATTAATTTTTCTTTAGAATACCGTAGAAGCGTTTGTAATGAATGTAAAACTGCGTTTTTGATGCCAAAAGTATTTTAGATAAACCACCATCTTGAAAAAAAAAAACAACAAAGTGAAGTTTCCGATTATCTTCGTAGTAACGGTGAGTCTACCAAAATTCTATAAGGATCTTTTTTACAGAAAAGATGATTTTCTAAAATTTTTGTAAAATATTTTGTTGTGTAAAATTAATAAGAAGAAAGTTTTAATTAAATAATTCCCAATGCAAACTGAGAATCATTCGAAACAGGTAGGTATCCGGAACTTTTGAAATTTAAAACTTGAAATGTTTGAAAAAAAAATCTTTATCTATTATAACCCGAGTTCAATCTTCTACTAATTTGAAGTAAATCGCGTAGGTATGCTTTAAAATCGATTCAATTTTAGTTTTTTCATTTATGATATTCCTCGGCGCTCCCACTACTGGTAGGGTGCAATATAAAGATTAACAATGTTATTGATTTTACTGACACTTTTGATAATATACAAGGCGCCTACCGAGTAATCAAGAATTTTGGGTTCGAGTCCAGCCGATAAAAGTTTGATAATTTTTCAATCACTTCAATATACGCTTTACTATAGTTTTGTGAATTACTTACTATTATCAAGCTACTGCGTACAAGAAGAATCTACATAATCCTTCAAATTTAACCGAAATTGTATCTCTCATCGTTTATTGGATCACCATGCTGATACAAGGAACAGCCTGTAGGTATATACAGGACATCTATAATTCAACGTTTTTCCAGACAGCGAAGATAATTCTTAAATTTTTACCACGTTTCAGAGCCAACTGCAACATTTATTCTCACCTTATGTTGAAAATTGTTTTCTATGTAGCTATTCAGGGGCGTAGGCACCATGATAGCAGCTCCGTCAGTGATACAGTACACCCGAATTACAGCGACCCCAAAAAGTACAAGCAAAAAATGCTCCCCCAAAGAATTTTGTAACAGATCCAATCAGTGCTAGTTACGCCACTGTAAGTAGTTTTAAGATCTTATATAATACCTATTTGTTCCAAAATCTCTATTATTCCTTATCAGTTTTTTTTTTAAATAACACATCTGAAAAACTACAAAATTTTTGGAATCCCCAAATTAAAGAGAAATTAATTTCTTAATTCTTTTATTATCTTGATTTATAAATCTCAAAAAATGCAACATAAATAAATACACGAATTTAAAATATAAAACTTTATCATATAACTTTATTGAAAACACGTCAGGTATTACCTAAAACACATACATTAATAAATTCGTAACAAATGAAAAAAAAAATTGAGGACATTCATTTAATAAAACAAAAATAAACGAAAAAAAAATGAAAAGTGTCAAAAACATAAGAAAAATTAAAAACAAGTAAAACGACCGACACACACTAACAGAAAAAATTACCCGAACACACACGTAAAAAATACATTGGCTACCAACACCGACAAAAAAACGTAAACACATACACAATTACAACACAAAATACAATCATTGAAAATACAATTTATAATAAAACGTATGACAACCAAGGAGTATAAGCAGGCAAGCAACAATACAAAAACCTTAACAACAACCAGCAACACAGCTAAAAACCTAGGCCAAGATAACAAAACACGATCATCAATTGTCTCCGCCGAAACAAAAACATTCAAGTGAAACAAAGACAAAGATATTCACATTGAAGCATGTCAAATACATACACTAGAGATACAATCATCCGACTATATACCCCTCTCACTCTATTACATTTGGTATTAAGATTACTCCACACACTCCACACTACACACTGTATTAAGCCACACCTTTTCTATTTAAGTATTCGTATCGATTACCCCTACTGTGGACAACTGTGTGTTGGAGGCCACGCCCAGTGTGACGATAAAATGTCTAGTTGTGAGAGTGTATGATAGTGTACGTGTGTGTGAGTTGTAAGATTTTCATTCTGTTTTATTCTGGTGTGCGTAAGATTAGTATCAATCTATCTTTGTCACGGATAACTCTATATTACAGGTATGTTGAGAATACATTTACTGAAATGAGAGAGTTATATACAACAAAACTTGATTCTCTTTATTTTTGACGGGAAATTGAGTCGAGTCGGGTCGGTTTGAGTTCAATTGTTTTTTATTTGTTTGTCATAGTTAGTGGAGATGTCGTTTGTGTTATTTGTTGTTTTGAAAATGTATAATTGAATTTCGTTTTATCTGGATGTACCTCGAATGCAGTGCCTCCACTGTAAAATATCGAGTGTATATCAACACAGTGAGGTGATAAGGAGGCGAATTGACATTGGGTTAACCTTTGATGATTATGTTTTTCGTTTGATGGGTGCGAATTTTTTTTTACATTCTTTTTAACTTTTTATTCGCAATAACACTAGTTTTGGAGCAGCTTATTAAATTTTCTCTGATAATGAATCAGAAAAGTATTTCAGTTTTTTGAAAATTAAAAAGAACTAAAAAATCAAATTTTTACACCGTCTAATACTTTAAAGTCATAGTAGATAAAATACCAAAGTTCAAAATATTGAATAAATTTTTTTCTTTTTAAAAAATTCCCGAAATTACTTTTATTTGCGCTTGTTTAAAAGTATTTATCCCCTTAAATGGCAGTAAGTTACAGAATGTCTTGACTCAACCTCCATAAAGCTTGTCGTCCCACAAAAATTTTTTTAAAATCTCAGAAAACTAGTAGAGAAAAAACAAGTGTAAGGTAAGAGCACCAATAGCCGTCATTGACCCAATAGCCATCAAGTTTCAGTAAAATGATAAATATTAAGACATTACGCAAGCATATATTTTTTGTGTTTCCTGCTACACGTTCTGGAAAGTACTTATGCCCAACCGTTATTCCATTTATGACAGCATTCAGTATAAATTAAAGCATTAGATATAATAACGGGTCATCTGAAAGTTAGTGTTTGTAAAATTTGTATATAGGTATTCACTAAAACTCTTAAGTTTTAGCTAAGGTAAGCATTAATTTAATTTTACTGTAATTTTGTTTTAACGAGTAATTATTTATATTGTTTTGTTTTTTAAGGATTATTATGAATTTAATTTTGTTAAAAAATATAGTTTTTAGACAAGATAACAGAAATTTATTAACTTTGATGGGGGATACTGATACTTAAAATACAGGCATTTTCCAATAACCGTCATAGTGACGGTTACTGGGGTAACAAACGGTATTTCAAAAAAGGATATGTATTCCCTTATGCTTTTTACACTAAAATTTTAAAATCTGGATTAAATTCACAACAGTTCAATAAAGTTACTGACCAGTACCCCTCATTATTTTCTGTAACAATTCCGTAGTCAAACAATTCCGTACATCACAGATAATTATTGTCAGATCACATTGTCACATAAATTAAAAGGAAAATACCTCATATTATGCAAAAAGTGCCTCCACAATTATTTTAACCAACAAAGAAGATGAGAACATAGTAAAGTGGATGATACATTTTGATAAAACTGTGATCCTTATAACTGCTAGACAGTAACCAACTACTAATCCAAAACTTGAGAAAATCTATTTACTCATGGTGGACCTGGACGAAAATGGTTCTTGTCTTTTTGCAATAGACATCCGGAGTTATCTAAGCGATTATCTCAAAATTTAATAAAATCAAGGGCTTCAGTAGCCGAGTAAAATATCAAAAACTGGCTTAAGGAAATTGAAGAACATTTAAAAAAGATTAGTATCTTTTTGAGCCCGACTAATAACCATATAATTATACATATATATATATATATATATATATATATATATATATATATATATATATATATATATATATATATATATATATATATATATAGAAAGGACAAAATCAGTACATAATATTATTAATTCTAATGAAAAAGAACATACAAAAACATTTATAGACTTTATGCATACCTAATGCTTTAGAAGAATTAGCATCACGGATAATTATACTAAAGTTAAAGAGAATTCTAAAGGAATTAATCAGCTCAATGCCAGTCTAAGCAGTATATATGCAGGAATTGCAGAAAAGAATAACAAAGTTTTTAATTTAAATAAATAAAATTTATTTATTTATTCGGTATTTTGTAAAAAAGGAAATAACAGTTAATCAAATAAATTTTTTTATATCAAGCTTTATCCTTTAGTATTTTGATTATATAACTCAGTCTTTTAAGGCTAATCATATTCTAAAGACTGACGGATATTGGGTGTCTCCTCTGGGGGATATTGGAACATCGTTAATTTTTTATTGGCGGGTATTGGTACACCACACTTTTTCCTATATTTTATTTTTATTAATATATTTGTCATAAATATTCAATAAATTTATATTCCTGAAAGATCATAAAATCCTCTTTCTTTTTGGCTTTAGTGTTGGTTATTTTGTATAATTATGAACGAAAAAATTTATTATAAAATCCTGCTCATGTCTTAACATGATGGCTACTGGTGCTCTTGCCTTAATTATTTTAGGTGTTATTTAGGTATGTTAATAAAAAATTAGGTATTCTTACCCTTTCTGAGAAAACGTGAAACATAAAAGGAACGTCCCATCGGTAAAAAAGAGTGTTTTTGGTAATTTAAAGTATGGAGAATTTGATGTAAATTATAGGTGTTCTTCGATCATTCTAACAAAAATTTTGAAAAGTGAAAATTTTAAGAAAAATCTTATAAAATATTTTAAACCATGGAAGCGCTGTGAATAACGTTAAGAACCGTTATATACAGCACTTCCACTGCTTGTTGAATATTATATATTTTGTTATGTGACTGAATAGAAAAATGTCAAAAAATTTTTAAGCTTCCCAGCGCCTACACCAGCACTATAATAATGATGTTATGAATATAATAATTTGTTATAAGTTTAGACTACCATGTAAATATAAACCGTAAAGGTCGTAAAGGTTCAACTGAAGTTTTCAATCAGATATTAAAAGACAATATGAATCTTGTAATCTTAGAGATATTACTATTAGATGTAGGTACGTAACGCAATAGAGGTGTCATTTCATCGCTTACTTTCCAAATGAATAAAATAATACTTAGAAAAATGTAAAATTTTTTGAGATTTCAGAATTTTTTTTAATATTTAGTAAAAATAGAGATGAATTGACGAAGCGCTGGAAATATTAAAATGTAGTACTAGTAGGTATTATTTATAATTTATATGATTAGAATATTTATATTTATAAGAAAATAATTTCTTTTTTAAAAGCTTTTATTTAACTTGCTATGTTAGTATGTTGGTTTAGATAAACTCTTGGAATCAAAATTTAGACAGGTTCTAATTGAGCTAGAGGTTTCAAATTTTGTATACGTGTCTCACATTGATGACAATGTAATATTTTGTAATTAGTTTTGTCTAAATCGCCCCAAACCAAAATTGTTGATTTTTAGTACTGTGCAACTTTTTGACATTTCGAATTGTCAGATATTGTCCATTGATTTTACATTGCAATTTTTTGTTTCTAGAGTTATGTCTGATTTGGGTAGATTAAAATATAGGTAAAAAAATTACTTCTTTAATTTTTTTTTAAAATTAATTGTAATCAGACTAAAAAGTAGAAAATAAATTATAGTAAAAAAAATGTTTTTTAAAAAAAAGCTTTTATTTACAAATGGGCTAAAAAAAAATAAAGTAACTTTGAGTGAAGTTTGAAGCAATATGCAACATAATTTATAAAAGCTTGATGCGTTTAATTAAGTTTGGTAACTACTGAAAAGTAAAATAGCTACAGTTATATCCAAAACAGAAATACCTAATTAATGATAACGTCTCAAGCTTTTATAAATTATGTTGCATATTGCTTCAAACTTCAACCAAAAGTTATTTTATTTTTTTTAGTCCAATTTTAAATAAAAGCTTCTTGTTAAAAAACACTTTTTTTACTTTAATTTATTAAATATATAAAGGAAAACTTATTTTTATTATGTAAGTATATTCCTACAAAAAAAAGCAATACCACAGAGATACCATGAATATACAAAAGTGGAAAATCCATTAATTATGCACTTAATGAGAGACCTTGCAGAGAATTATTAATATTATTTTTCTTTTTTTTAGATTTTGGAAAATAACACATTGTAGAATACACGAAAGCATGAAAATACATCTTTCAAAGAATTTAACATTTTGAAAAATAAAGTGCAAGTTTAGGCACCAGTGGTAATTGGAAACCTGAACAGTATATAATTTCACACAAATGAAGCTGTACCGGACCATCATCCAAAAAAAAAAAAAAAAATTAAACTTCATCATGGCTGTTGTATTTAACCACAAAAAGCACCCGCTTACAAAATTCAAACATTCCAAAAAATAATTAAAAATCTCTTTTAAACCGAATTCTCAAATTCGGAACCTCTTGACATTTTTACTTTTTCAACAAAAAACGTTCCGGTTTTCGATTGTTTTTTTGAATATTATGACATTTGAATCACATCAAAACAAACGAATCGGTTAATTTAACCAATCAACTAACAAAAAAACATACTTAAATTAAGTAGGTATACCACTATTTAAGTATGTTTAGTGATTTTCTGTGGCGGCACATACAAATATACTTGTGTGTATGCATTCTGGTCTTTTTTTATTCGTGAATAAATGACATAAAAAGAATTCATCTTAAAAGAAATGTGCCGCTTTGTAAATATGTATATATGCAAGTATTAGAGGTGGTTGTAGATTTGTACGTCTGTATTGGTGTATCAAATTTACATAAGCGTATGAATATGGATGTGCATGTACGTGTATATGTGTGTGTGTGTACATATCAAACAAATTAACAAATGAAACGGAAAAAGGAAATATGAAAAAATTCAATTAGTCTTCTGCTCTTATGCTATTGAGCGAGAATGGATGATCTTACATGTTGTATTTATCATACCTACAATAATAATACAACAGTATTACAGTAAGTATCAAAAATATAATATCTATAAAGATACAAATACATAAGCATAAAATCATATTGTAGTGAATTACCAGTACAAAATTTCCAAATTACCTAGATCTGACAAGGAAAGGTTCCCAGGTGTCCGCCTTCGATTTCAATGCTGCTGAAATACGTTATTCTACGTCGAAATCTAAGAGACACGTATTTTTTTTATCGGCGGGAAAACGGTTTGAAGGGGTGAAATCGCCCTTCAAAGATTGGGGTAAAAATTTAATTTTTAAAATATCTCAAAAACAGTAAGAGATAGAGCAAAAGTTTAAATTGGCGATATTGCTCTTTTTTAAAGAGCTATCTATTGATATGCAATTTGTTCAATTGACATTAACAGGGGTGGTTGGGGGTTAAAATTTGGGGGTTAATTTTGCAAAAAGTGGGTGAAAATTAAGCAATATAAAAATTTTGTTTACAGATTTGAAATCTACGTCAAAAAATCTAATTTACCTGTTTTCGCTCAATGTCTTAATATTAAGTTTAGAGGTAGTTAACTAGGGGGTGACTGTGTCAAAGAACTTCTTGATCTACCCAAGTAGTACGACTATTCGACACAGTCACCCCCTAGTAAAAGCACATACCCAAGTTAAACTTATACAACTATAATCGCTCTAATTGAAATGACTTTCATAAAACTCGATTTAAAAAAAAATGTTTTTATCTTGGTGACTAAAGTTTACTAAAATTTTTCGGTACCTTAAAAACTGTAAATAAAGAATAAAATAATGTAAATGTTAGCAAATTATACAAATGAAGCAAAATTAGTGGTACAACCTTAAGTTACTATAGTAACTTAAATTCTAATGTAAAAATAATATAAAGGTAAAGAGACTGAAAACTAGACACGTCTAATTTTGATAACGCCGGACCGCTTTTAGTTGATTTGACCTATCATTTGTAGAAGTAGGGACGGTAAGGACACCATTAGCTCACAGGTGAAAAAATTCTATATCCATGTTTGATTTTAGAGGACTACGTGGACGATATTAAATAAAAATTTTATTTAACCAAATTTTCTATTTTCTTGTTTAAATAAATTTTCTTGCTTCGATATAATTTTTCCGATTTATAATCACAGCCGATCTGACCCTCAGAATGGTCCATCCCAAATCAGTAACTTTATTTCTGATTTGTTTGATCCATTACAAACAGTTATTCCCAATCTTAATTTTTTTACATCAAAACATTTTTGAGAATGAAACTTAATTTTTTTTTTAAATTTGTATACTATAAACCCATTATTTTTACAATTCACTGTACGTTTAATATGCAGGTTAAAAATACATGAATTCAATGATTCCAACTAAACCAAACCATTTTAATTATATCCTCACCTACTAATTATGTGATTAGAATATCTGTCTTTAAAATTTAACATCCTGGTCCTGATTTAATTCCTCAATATAGATACCTACCTAATTTGTAATTTCCCTTTTTTTGTCTTTTCTTGTCATGTTTTGTTTTACTTTTTGGAAATAAATTTGACATTTTTGGTTTTGTTCTCCCGCCAAAGGGTTGAACCAAAATTTGAGCACGTGTACTTTTAAATTTGAAAGGTAGTTTAATTATTTACCTGAGAAAGTTTAGATATTAAACGTTACTTGTGTAGATATAACTAGCACAATCAATATAGGCGGCTGAGTTCTCACTGCGCATACTGACTATGTAATATGGCGGGAATCACTTAAGATAGTTGATGACGATTTTGCACGCAAAATCGTATTGTTATGATAGATAAAGAACGGAATATGTAATATGCACAATAGGTTCTCGCTGAACCGTCTCTATTGATTGTGTGGGTTGTAAATACCCCTATTTACAGACACTGCTAAAAAAACAGTAAAAATTCGCCTCTTCAGACAAAATTTTAAAATTTTAGTAAGATTTTGCTGGAAATGGTTTTTTTCTTCCGGTAAAAGCAGTTTTCAAAAACATTTTCAACCTAAAGAAATATATGCGATAATTTAACGGAAATAATCAATCCTAATACGCGCCTGTATCTCAAAATTTACTATGTAAGAAATTACCCAAAAATTAAGTGTAGATACCTAACCATATTTTAATTCCCTTCTTAAAAATGACTTTGCAACTTTAAACAAGTATGTAAGTGAAATCAATTAATTCTGTATCAAGTCAAATTTCACTCTCATTTTATTAAAATGTCTTACATTCAACGATTCAACGGTCATACGTAAGAATTCGCTCTTATTATTATTATTATTATTAATACTTTTTTTTTTTTTAATTACAAAACTATGCAAATGTATCACGAAATAATTTTTTAATAAATATTTATTAATTAATTTTTAATGTAATATATAAAATTTAACTTAAAGATATACAGGATGTTTTTAAAAATAAAACTTACTTCTGACTGTAAAAATAGGAAAAAGTAGGATAAAACGGGAGTACCTACTTTTATCAATCCACCAACTGAACGCATCAATCGCAAGCAAGTATCCACGTTCAGTCTGTCGTCTCAATTAAAGTTAGTAATAAGTAAGCGGTGGAAGTTAGTAATTGCATCTTCCCATCCTGCAGGATAGGGAAAAATTTAATTCCATGTATTTATATATCCTATGAAAATCAGAGATTTACTTTCAAAAAGTTTCCCCTCTAGTTAATCGTTAGCCGTTTAAAAATTATTAACTTCCCATAGGAAGTTATTGTAATGGGTCTGATTTTACGAATCGCTAATTTTGACATATTTCCACGTTTCAAGGTCACTAGAATCTGAATCCATCGTTTTTAGCGTGATGTCTGTGCGTGCGTTCGTTCGTTCGTTCGTTCGTTCGTGAATTTTGTTTCGTCTCGCATATCTCGAGAACAAATGATGATATCAACTCCGGATTTCATTAGATGCGTAATCAAAAAATGAAGACCGGATAAATTTTTCAGCAGATTCGGATTAGCGGTTTGTTTTTTGTGGTAAAAAAAACAGAATTAACTTTATTAAGATAACATAGATTATATGGATTTTTTACCATAACATTATTATATATATAATTGCCTAAGAACCTTCCTTGATGTTAGAAACGCTAGTACATTATTATAAAATTTAAAAAAAAAAAAAAGAAAAGAAAAAAACTAAATAAGAAACTATTTTTGAAATATATTTTGTCTCGCATATCTTGAGAACAAATGATGTTATCATTTGTTTGATAAGGGTGGAGCCCCCATCCTTAGGTACAGAAGGCGAAGCCCCCCAGTATGGTGCAAGGGGCAAAACTTCTATCGGGGGCCCAGGGGAGAAGTTGCCCGAAATGGAAAAAGAATTATTTATGTACAGTAGTCTCTAGTCTTTAAGGACACCCAATGGGAAGTTGACAGTGTGGGTAGACTTGTCGCCCAAATTTTTTCGTTGGTTAATTAAATAAGTACCACTTTTATAGCTAAAAGTTCTTAAAATTATGATTGATGCTGTCTTTAAAAACAACCTGTACATTCGTAATAATAATAATAATAATAATAATTATTTTTATTTTAAATGTAACAGGTGAGAAATTTAGTTTAATTAATTATCGCATTAGGTAAGTAAAAATATTTAGCAGTAGGTAGCTAAGTTTATTAGATAAAAGTACTTAGGTAATAGAAAAAAGACTAGACTGACTAGAGTGACTAGACCGTTCTTTTTGCAATAATATTTTTTTAATTTATTTTTAATTATATATGATAAACATTAGAAACCAGTACAGATACAGGAATCTACAAAAATTTGTACCTATAAATATTATATTTACAAATTATACCCACAATTTTTCTGACCGTTTGACGTGGTGGAAGCGTCGGGAACGAGGTTCTAATCAAATTTTGGCTATGCGTTGTCCAATAAGTGGACAATTTCAGGTCGCGACCCATAGTTTAAGAAACGCTCCTTCAAACAATGGATGACGATAATTTTTAGCACTGAACTGTTGTAAAACTAACCACATTAGTTCGTTGGCTTTTTATTACTCACACTACGCGTATCATAGATACATACGGGCTTTTATTACAAAAATTTTTATTTATTTTTTTTTTTTTTTTGATATAATATTTATAATTAAAATAATTATTAATGTTTAAAAATAAATTTATATCGTCACCGTATATTTGAATTAAAATTGACATATCAAAAAACATTAAAATGGAAAACCTGCTGGTATATTTCCGATAAATTTTTATAAAACGCTGTATTTATTTTTATCTTGATAAGTGGTTACCGTCTATAAAATGTACAATGAGTTTACAAATGACTAGTAATTACTTAACTCGTCTACAACAGATTTTTCGTTGACTGATGATGTAGTTATGTAATGTCATTTATTTATGAACACTTTGTGTAGGTATAAGTACTAATTTATGGATAGCTTCAATGATTTGATTTTAAAATATCATAAACTGATGATGTCTTTGATTGTTAAAAATTGTAAATTATTAGGTATGGTTCAGCAGCGTATATCTGCAATGGAACATGTGTAGCAGTGTTTCTAGGGTGCATAGGTACCTATATAGCGTTTCATTTAAGGTTGGTACCATCACAGTGTGATTGGCCGAAAAATATCCAATTTTCGCGATTTTTTTCGGATGGATAGGATGGGGGAATGGGGATGAATTTTTTTTACGATTAATACCACTATTTAACAATACAAAAATATTTTTTTATTCATTTTTATTTATTTTTTATAATTATTATAATTTTTTTGGAGAAAAATGTCTTTAATAAAGGACGGATAGTGGTGCCCACGATTGTGACCGCAGTTTTCATTTGAAAAAAAAATCAAATAAATTATCAATCTGTAGGTAAGCCGCTATATGCCAATGGGAGCTTTTTTTGAAATGTGGAAAAATGGTAGCAGTTTGATTAAAAAGTAGAAAATTTTTCGAAAAATAGGATAATTTCAAAAAAAAAGCTCCCATAAATACCTACATATCGGCTTACCTACAAATTGATAATTTATTTGATTTTTTTTTCAAAAATGCCCGCCCATTTTTAAAGACACTTTTTTCAAAAAATTATAATAATTATAAAAAATAAATAGAAATGAATAAAATAATATTTTTGTATTGTTAAACAGTGATACCTATTAGTCGTAAAAAAAATTCATTCTCATTCCCCTATCCTATCCACCCGAAAAGAAATCGCAAAAATTAATTACTTTTTCAGCCGACCATACTGTAATGGTACTTTAAGAGAAAAATGAATTTTGTTCAATAAAGAAAATTTTGTGACCGCAGCTTTATAACGTTGCGAATTGCGATATTTTTAACAACACATTCGTATAGTATTTAAATCACAATGTCTTCGGAATGTTCTATACCTTAATTCAATAGTTTTCACATTATTCTAACTTTTTAAGCATTTTTGTCATCTATGAGAGCTTCTATCCTTTAGCGATTTTGAGAGTTATATGACTAAGCATTTCACTGAAAATTATTACTAATATTTTATCTGATAATGGCATCTCAGCTTCTATACACTCTCAAAAAGATTTCTTTACGAAAATTTCTTTGATTTTGTTTTCTTTGAATCAAAAAAATATTATTTTTTTGAAATACTTAAAGAAATATTTTTTGACTCTGTTTTTTTTTTTGTGGTCAAAGGAATATTTCTTTGAATAAAAGAAAATGTTTTCTTTAATTCAAAGGAAAAAAATCAATGAAATTTTTAACCTTTGAACCAAGGAGAAGTTTTGAGATTGTAACTTTATAAATAAAGACACAAATTAAATTTATAAACCAATTTTTTTATTTGTTATTCAGAATTCAATTTCGTTTAAATAAAACACCCTGTATATTTTGACACTATCAGATGTAAAAAAAAAAAGAAACTAACTGGCGACTCTATTTATCCATACTAGGTTCTATAACAAAAATCAGTATTCTGGAAGTATAGTCTTTATTTAACAGACCAAACAATATTCAATTTTCAAAATCTTCTCCTGGAGTTACATTTGATTGTTATTTTTAAATTTTACCCATAGAAAATTACAAAAAACGACCATTCTCTTAGTTATCACCCATTGGACAAAAAAAAGTACCGTCTTTTTACCTTTTCCCTGCTGAAAAGTCTTTCAGACTTATTGAAACCTGCCTAGTAATTCCTAAGCAATTTGACTCTTGAGTTACCATTACCAAAAGTGTTATTTATAATTGAAAAATCGCATACTTACTGTTACATTACAATTTAAGGCGCCAATCAAATCATCAATCTTTTTGACACAATAATTACAAATATTCAGTTTTAAAAAAATAAATATTTTCAAAAAATACCCACTAAATATTATTTATATATTTCAAAAAGCATTTTTTTTTTTGTTATTGACATTCAAAAAAAGAGGAAGTAACAAAAGAAATTTGTGAATTAACACACTGTTTTGTTTTCTGTTCTAAAGAACATTATTTAAAATAAAATAAACATCTGGCCACAAGAATATAATTTTAAGAAACAAAGTTGCTTGGAAAGAAGATATAAAATAAATAAGTGTTTATTTTACAAAGATTTTAAAATTTCAAGGTATATAATTTTATGTAATTATAATGATATAAAATAAAATAATACACTTAATTCATGTTAACAAAATTATTTGTTAATTTTAAAACAATATATTATAACAGTAGCGGTACTAACGGAAAGTTCAGATAGTTTCATGCATGTTATATTATGTGGTACAGTTCTCGAATATTTTAAAATTGTAAACATTAGTTTGGGTATTTCAAATAATGCTTGAAACTAAGACTTTCTATTGGTCTTAACCTATAACCAAAAATATAAACAAATATTACAAAGTATTAAGTACTTCCAATTATTTCAAATGTTATACAATAAGTTAAAGTTACAGTTAAGGAGAATTTCTCAATAATATCAAATTTGTCCGGTAGGGGAGTAAAGTTGTTGAAAAAGCTATAGCTACCCACAGTCTAGCTCCACGTTCTTTATCGTCATATTTTCTTTCATTGATTCTGAAATATTTTTTGAGTAAGAACATACATGGTTATGGTTCTTGATATACCGGGAACCAGCAGTTAAAATTGAATATATTTTTGAACGACTGGTATCTATTAGTAAATGACTTGATTCGTACATATTGGTGAATTATAATTCACTTTTTGATAATACTTGAAAATACTTGATAAATTTTTTAATTATCAGTATGATATATATTTATATTTGTAATAAAATTAATAATCAATTATATATGAATATATTATTTATTAAACTACTTTCATATCACATTTTATAAAATTATAATAAATTATTTTTAGTAAAAAATAATTATTTTTTATATTTTCCAAACCGCCACTGTGTCGTTGTATTGTGGTCAAACAAATGTGTATTTAAATATTGTTATTTATACGTAATCCAGATGTTTTTATTTATTATTACTTATTTTTTTGCATTTAATAAATAACAAATACGCAGCTATACAGTCTATACTTCAGGTTTATATACTTACATTTTCATTAAAATAATTATAATATTTTTAATTGAAATCTGTAACACTGAAAAATTGTAGGAGTCAAAAGAATATATATATATATACTTATATGTATCACAACTGGTGAAATATACCTATACAAAAGTATATTGTATTTTAAATAATATGGTCTTAAATATCAACTGAAAATTCAAGTAGTCTTACAATTGTTTTTTGATTGCAGCTTCCGTTATTCATTTTTTATTTAAGTACATATATAAGAAACAAAAGGTAAATGAAATATTTATTTTTATATTGATATAGGAAACAAAAGACTATTAAGACAAATAAAATCAAGTGCGTATTCTTTACTTAAGTTGAAATAATTTTATATTTTGATTTTTTCCATTCTTAAGGTACTTCGTTTAGAAAGATTTAAATATGTAGTTTACAATTTGATTGAATAAATAGTAGTCGGGGGAGGCGAATGGGATATTTGACAATTTTTTAAAAACCATCTTAGTGTGTTTATTACTTCTTACTAAACTCATAATACACATTTTTAAATCATTTTGTACTATATTTTTAATAAAAATTACCGATAAAAATTCAGTTTTTAAAAAGATCGCCAAAACGATACGTTCTGTCTCTTTCAAATCGTATGACGTCATTGGCTCTAAAACATTAAGTACCTAATAGTAGTAGGTCTAGTAATGAAAATTAATACCTAATGAAAAATTTCTTTCATAGTTACCAAAAAAGTAAACAATTTTTTTCCTAACTACAATATAATACCTACATTAAATTTTGTAATTTTATTTAATTAAAATTTTTATATTTTTGAATGAAATAACCTGTAAAAAAGCAATATTCAGTACCATTATGACTGGAGTAATTATTTAAAAATCAAAATAGATATTTTTTCAGCTACTGTCAAATACCCCATTGTTGGCAGAAAATCAGTAAATCATGGAAATTTATAAAAATCGGAACTTTATTTAAAAGGTTATTTGTAAAGTATTTAAAGATAGTAATTTCTCGCTTGGTACTGCACCGCGCAGCTCTAGTATTGAATAAAGCTATGGTATATGCCTAGGCATGTCTGAGATTTATCCAAGGAATAATTATGTTTAATGCTCATAAAAAATGACACTTAAAATTTTAAACGCGTTTTCCTTGAAAACAAGCAGATACGGTGAGCATAATTTCTCAAAAGCAATTATTGATTGTTTTAGGTAATTGTCTTGAAGTCGTGTACACTTAACTATTTGTTATTTGTTCATGAAAACTACTTAGCCATAATGGTTATTACCTACGAAACTTGTGGCCTAAAAATTTTACTAAAAAGGGATATTATTAATTTTTCTCGTAAAAGAATAGTTTTTGACATAAGTGCACTCTAAGAAAAAAGGGTCAAAAACGTGTAAAATAACTTAAATTTAGAGCAAAATTACTCCTCGCTCTGAAAATATGCACTATTATTTGTGTAATATGAAAAAATTGGTGTATTTTTATATAATTTGTGTATAATTACTGTTTTTTTTTTAATATTACACAAATAAAGGTGTAACTTTGGATTTTTACAACGTTTTTGATTTATTTTTACACCACTAAATAGCAAAACCCATGCGCGCGCAAATGAGTTTATGTATTTTAATATTATCTGTTATTGAATTGCTGTATTATTTATACGTACATAAGTAATACTCTTAAAGGTTAAAAGTTATGTTTTCAAATTAGCTGAATTAAACAAAAGTATTTTTTAATAAGATATATAGTTAATATGATTATAACGTGTATGATAAATTAATCTTTAAATATGCTACAAAAACAGTGTTATAGTGGTGTACTGGTGTTTTGTTTTTATTTGCATTGTGCAAATGGCTTCTGGAATAATGTGCAAAGAATACTGTAATATAAATTTGTTTGTTTCCAAAATGCTGTCCTGATGATACATTTAAAATATTTCAGGTAAGTTAATTTTTTTTAATTTTGCTTCATACAAATAGTTATGTAATTTGATAAAAGTTTATTTTACAATTTGACTAATAATTTATTTTGGGGGGTTGTCAATTTCTGTGAAAATTAAAACATTATCTACAATTCAGATATCTTTTAACACACTGACAGGGGGTAATAATGTCACAATAGATCGTTCTGAAGTTAGACTATCGTATGTAAGGTTTTTATTAGGTTTCGTTATTTTAGGTTAAGTTATGTAATTTTCGGTATCGATAATTTTCGATAAGGAAAACTATAATATCCATTAAAAAACAAACCTAATAAAGACCTTACATATGATAGTCCAACTTCAGAACCACTTATTGTGACATTATTTTACCCACTATCAGTGTGTTAATAGCAAAAATTAGTGTATATAAACTAGTATGTAATTTAAGAGGGTGACTCACCCCCTCTCCAATGTTGCTCAAACTCAATTTTGAATTCGAGAATTTCATTTCTACGTTATTCTAATTGTCTTAAGCTATTTTCCATGAAGAACTCCTTGAAATACCCAAATTGTACGACTATTCGACAGAGTCACCCTCTAGTTAACTACCCCTAGACTTAATATTAGGGCATTGAGCAAAAACAGGTCAATTAGATTTTTTGACGTAGATTTCAAATCTGTAAACAAAAAATTTATATTGTTTATTTTTCACCCCCTTTTTGCAAAATTAACCCCCAAATTTTAACCCCCAACCACTCCTGTTGATGTAATATGAACAAATTGCATATCAATAGATAGCTCTTTAAAAAAGAGCAATATCGCCAAAATAAACTTTTTCTCTATCTCTTACTGTTTTCGAGATATTTGAAAAATTAAATTTTTACCCCAATTTTTGGAGGGCGATTTCACCCCTTCAAACCGTTTTTCCGCAGATAAAAAAAAATACGTGTCCCTTAGTTTTTAGTGTTCTACAATATATTTAAGTTTCATCGAAATCGATAGGTCCGGCCTTTACTTGTTAGTGCGTGTCAAGAACACGCACTTAACGAATTTTTTTTTTTTTTTGCTTTACAGTAATATAAATTCATAACAGGTCTAAATTGAAACGACGCGACGTATGGAAATCGAGTTTTTTAAGTAATAATAACAATGGTAATAATAATAATGGAATTTAACGTTCGTTTTTTAGACAATGGTATGTAACGGACGTCACTCACATCATTATTTCTCAACTTTTTCATGATGATATGGGCGGAGAACAAGAAAAGCGGTATAAAGATTTGGCAGGTGTCTGTTTGCAACCATCTTCTTAAGGACGATGTCGATATTCATCTGTCGATTTCACGATGCGAAATAGCAGAAAACTTTCACCAGCATATAACCGGTTACGGAATTCAAACCCTCAGTCTACCAGTTCGGAAGTGCCAGTGCCTAAGCACGCCGGGTTACTTTGCTGGTGAGTTTTTTAATCAAAAATTTAATATCTGTACATTCATTAAAATAACCTAAAAGTAATTGTGTAGCAAAAACGAAATTTTCTTAATTTTGAATTGCTGTGAAATAGTTATTGAAAAAAGAAAAAATAAATAAGCAAAAATGGTTATAAAATTAAGTAACCCTTATTTTCTGATTTGTTTAGAAATCGAAATTGGTGAAGACATCTGTGAAACCGTAGCATACATTTTCCCTGAAGTTCTAGTAATTGCAAGAGTCAGCAGAATATTGGGCGGAGGACAGGAAAAGCGGTATAAGGATTTGGTAGGTGTCTGTTTGCAACCATCTTTTTAAGGACGATGTCGATATTCATCTGGAATTGCGATGGGAAATAGCAGAAAACTTTCACCAGCAAATAACCGGTAACGGAATTCAAACCCTCAGTCTACCAGTTCGGAAGTGCCAGTGCCTAAGCACGCCGGGTTACTTTGCTGGTGAGTTTTTTAATCGAAAATCTAATATCTGTACATTCATTAAAATAACCTAGAAGTAATTGTGTAGCAAAAACGAAATTTTCTTAATTTTAAATTGCTGTGAAATATTTATTGAAAAAAGATAAATAAAATAAATAAACAAAAATGGTTATAAAATTAAGTAATCCTTATTTTTTGATTTGTTTAGAAAAAGGAATTGGTGAAGACATATGTGAAACCGCAGCCTACATTTTCCCTGAAGTTCTAGTAATGGCAAGAGTCAGCAGAATATTGGGCGGAGGACAAGAAAAGCGGTATAAGGATTTGGTAGGTGTCTGTTTGCAACCATCTTCTTGAGGATAATGTCGATATTCATCTGGAATTATGATGGGAAATAGCAGAAAACTTTCGCCAGCATATAACCGGCTACGGAATTCAAACCCTCCGTCTACCAGTTCGGAAGTGCCAGTGCCATAAGCACGCCGGGTCACTTTGCTGGTGAGTTTTTTAATCAAAAATCTAATATCTGTACATTCATTAAAATAACCTAGAAGTAATTTTGTAGCGAAAGCGAAATTTTCTTAATTTTAAATTGCTGTGAAATAGTTATTAAAAAAAGAAAAAAATAATAATCAAAAATGGTTATAAAATTAAGTAACCCTTATTTTCTGATTTGTTTAGAAACTGGAATTGGTGAAGACATCTATGAAAGCACAGCATGCATTTTCTGCGAAGTTCTAAGAATGGCAAGAGTCAGCAGAATATTGTTTTTCTTATATTTAAGTATTGTTTAGTTAATTTTCTTAAACTATATTTTTGATATGATGTAACTACAATTTTAATCCATAAGTTTTTAATATTATCATTGTAATCTAATTACAATTAAATTTTTTATAAGATATTGCTTAAATAATTGTGTCTGCAAAACGTAAGCATTGTAAAAAAAAGTCATATCTCAAAATTTTGACCAGTTTAATTGGCAGTTACACTGCAAAATAAAGATTACCTATGTTCATGAAAGTGTAACGATATTTCGTAATGACAGTTAATTTTAATAGAGGTATTTATTCTAAATCAAAAACTAAACATATTTTAAGTTAAAAATTATTCAGTTTATAACCAGGCGCGACATCTTGTATTGGATGACCGCGTACGTATTTTGTTTTCAAAAGTAGTGAACGATATTGGTTCGTATTCTTGCTACTTCATATTACATATTATTGTAAATTCAAAATTTAGAAAAATCTAGTTAATTATATAAGTTGTTTGTAATATAAAATTACGTAGGCAAAATAATATATTCAAAATAATAATAAGTTGGAAGGGGAAAAGATTTTTTGGTGACGGTACAAAAAAGACTCTCTGAGGAGGGGACTCGAGGGGACTCTCTCTTAAATTGTACACCCGAAAGGATATGGGTCCAATAAAAAAAAAAAAAAAAAAAATGGGTTGAAGTAAAATAGATATTTTAACAAAAATGTAGTCGAATCATAATAAAATTTTTCTAATGTAAAAATGTGATTTATAATTTCAATCAATATGTAATATTGTCGAATAATCATCTTTTAATTGAAATATTTCAAGTTAAGTATTCTTTATATTTTTTTTAAGCTTTAAACGATTCACTTATCATGCTTGTTTATTCGAAATTTTAATTATTTACACAATGTATACGTACTTTAATTTCTTTCATAATGTAGTATTTAAAGAATATATCAATTTCAACGCCTAGCGATTTTGATTTAGAAAATTCATTTTTAAATTAATATACTATTAAATATTTGAAAACTTGTGAAGTCAAAATTTCTCATTTTCATTTACCAAAATCATTGAATGTTAAACTTATGAAATTCTAAACCAATGTAATTTATTTTGGAATTAACGTAACTTAAATCTTATAAATTTATTTTCCGATGAAAGGAACCTATCTAGAATTCTTTGGAATTAATTCAATATTAAATATAACATTTTGGGTTTTAATGATTGTATTTGTATTTTGAGTATTTTGGAATTTTGTATAGAACCAATTTAATTCTCGAAAGAAAATTTTGTATATTATTGTTATAATGTAAAATTTAGTCTATAAGTTTAATAGTTAAAAAAAAAAAAAAAATTAAGTTAAGTACGTGTCGCTTAAACTTTAGTTTAGGTTCCGGACAATTTTGGTCCAGTAGGTTATAATTTATTTATACTATGGTTGCAAACCGTCCATCGCGACATATTGTGTAAACCCATAGTGCTGTAAATTAAGAAAATTAACGTCGTTTGGTAAGATGCTTTCATTTAAAGGTTCCAGCCAACCTGGAACTTAGGGAAATGCATACCGCGACTAATTTAGTTAGTAAAATTTAGGAGTAAATTTATTAATAAATTTTAGTTCGTAAATATTTACATTGGTTCTGACAAATTTCCAAATTACCGAACGTATTTTCATCATAGGATTATTTAACTACATCATTGTACATTTTTTTTAAATATTACATTGTTCAATATGTTGGTTTGATCTTGTAACGAATACCATATTTATTATGCAAGTATATTTCAATTTCGTTTCATAATTCCAATATTAATTTATTTAATATCTTATTTTTGGGCTTTAATTAATGCCACATTATTTATTTATTAATATATCTTTGCAATTACAGTATTATAAAAAACAAGATGCAAATTGTTATTGAAGTCATACGATTATTTCTGTATTTTAATTTGTAACGTGAAGCTTTATAAAATTTAACCTTTTGTACACTACAAAATTTTAAGTAATTGTAATAAATTGTTATTTGTTTGAAAACGTTTATATCAATGCGAAACCTTGAAAGCCAAAGTAAACTTTACAGGGGTAATTTCTTTTGGTAAGGGGAAAAGATCCAAGGACCAAAATACGCTTCCACCGAACCAACTTGACTCCCGAACATCTAGAGTCGTCTGCGGTTTTTTTTCACCCCCCAATTTAATTTAATCACATCTAATAATCAATAATTATATAATTATACAAATCATAAGTTCCCAATTTATATTTAATTTTTTTATTTAAAAATTTTTTTCGCTACAAATGGTAGCAGACAAAAAACCCCACCCCTAAGTCATAATAAATAATAATACAAATTGCATCTTGCTTTCCACAAATTTGCGCTTAACGTATACCTTAAATACTTATTTATGTAACAGGAAATTTCAACAGAAGAGTATGGTACAATTTCAATTTAATATCATGGGAAAATTGCAAGTCATATCTCCTGTTAAATAAAAAAAAAAAAGCAAAAGGAAATTTACAAGTCTTAAACAAATATCAGTAATGAGAAGCGAAAGCAATGTAACACGAATTTACAAAATAAGATAAGTATCTAATCTTAACCCAAACGAATTTCCTCAATCCAGTAGTTATATACTCATATTCTCCAACTAATAAATTCTAATTTATTTCTTCAACTCATTTTCATTAATCCAAACAACTTACTCTAAATTTATCACTCATCATATTTTCATTTAAACATCATTAATCTATACAAATAATTTTGTAGTTTCCCAAAGTACAAAAAGGGTTTAAAAATTTTAATTACAAAATTATTTTATTGAATAACAAACACTAACTTATTTTAAAATTTTTATTCAATTTTAAATGCCAAAATATATTTTGTTACATATTACGTAATTTTAAACACTAAATTTCTCAAAACATATTTATTTGAAATTATGTAATCAAGCATGTTTGCACAAAGTTTCCTTATTACTAAAACTTAAATATAATATGAGGATTATGCTTTCAAATCTAGTAAAATGCCTAGAATTATTTCAATCAACCTCCAAAATAATAAAGAGAATTTCCAAAATAATCAGTTACTTTAAATTATTCCACTCATTATGAATCAAATAAATCTATTTCATTTAACGAGATAAATATTACTCGAACTACACAAAGAACATAGCAGCTCAAAAAAAAAAAAAATATTTAAACCAGTATTTCAAAAAAGCATATCAAATGATATAAACTTACACAAACCAACTTATTATTATTTATTCTATAAGGGAAAACATAAATAATACAATTTCAGAGTTACATAATTAAATATCTTATAAATACTCTAATTATTCTTATTACTATTTTATTCTACAAAATATACATAAATATTTCAAATTATTATAAAATTATTATTTATTTCACAAAAATATATATGCATACAAAATATAAAAAGTTATTTTGTTATAAAACCTTCATTAAGGCAATTAATTAAAAACAAGCTTAGCAAATTTAAACTAAATTTACATTCAAATTAATTATTAAATTGAATTCAAACTTTTGTAATTAAAAAATAATTGATCTGTACAGAATACAAACCAATAAATCTAAATTACGATATCGCACTTCAAGCCCCCGCCAAACTTGGAAAATTTATACAAAATTCATCGCTCCCATAATACATATATGTGGACCATCTGAAGATAGAAATTACAAACGTCTCTTTATAATTCCAGATTCGTGCAGTATTTTGGTTTACAATGTCACCTACAACAGTCATAGTATCAAATTCCAGAAGTATTTTCATGTTGATCGCTACATCAGTATCTGCCTAGAATGAACTTGTCAGACTTACACATTATCGTATAATCTCAGAACTAAACAGTGCCAAATTTACAATCAACACATTAAATCGAATCCAGCAAGTTAATTACTACAATATCCAGCTATTCTTGCAAATTTGGATATCTATAAATGCGCCATTTCCAATATCAACAAAATAATCCAGCTATTTGGAATCACATTAATTAATCTCGCCAATTACGTCTATAATACATACAATAGACTGTAAAAAACTACATGAACATCCAAATGGCCAAATTGTAAATCATTCAAAATAGAAAATTTCATAAATCGTCTAGTCTGCAAGAGGAAATTTTACCAGCATTCATTGAGTTCATACGACCTCAACCGCTCTTCAAAATTTGAATTTCTGCACATCTGCTTTACCTCTACGAATTATCCAGGACAACTCAACATCCGAACGTCACGAAGCCCGCGCCGACTCTACCGTAGCTCAAGGTGGCAGTTCGCCACATTCTTGGTGGGGCGGAATGTAACGATATTTCGTAATGACAGTTAATTTTAATAGAGGTATTTATTCTAAATCAAAAACTAAACATATTTTAAGTTAAAAATTATTCAGTTTATAACCAGGCGCGACATCTTGTATTGGATGACCGCGTACGTATTTTGTTTTCAAAAGTAGTGAACGATATTGGTTCGTATTCTTGCTACTTCATATTACATATTATTGTAAATTCAAAATTTAGAAAAATCTAGTTAATTATATAAGTTGTTTGTAATATAAAATTACGTAGGCAAAATAATATATTCAAAATAATAATAAGTTGGAAGGGGAAAAGATTTTTTGGTGACGGTACAAAAAAGACTCTCTGAGGAGGGGACTCGAGGGGACTCTCTCTTAAATTGTACACCCGAAAGGATATGGGTCCAATAAAAAAAAAAAAAAAAAAAATGGGTTGAAGTAAAATAGATATTTTAACAAAAATGTAGTCGAATCATAATAAAATTTTTCTAATGTAAAAATGTGATTTATAATTTCAATCAATATGTAATATTGTCGAATAATCATCTTTTAATTGAAATATTTCAAGTTAAGTATTCTTTATATTTTTTTTAAGCTTTAAACGATTCACTTATCATGCTTGTTTATTCGAAATTTTAATTATTTACACAATGTATACGTACTTTAATTTCTTTCATAATGTAGTATTTAAAGAATATATCAATTTCAACGCCTAGCGATTTTGATTTAGAAAATTCATTTTTAAATTAATATACTATTAAATATTTGAAAACTTGTGAAGTCAAAATTTCTCATTTTCATTTACCAAAATCATTGAATGTTAAACTTATGAAATTCTAAACCAATGTAATTTATTTTGGAATTAACGTAACTTAAATCTTATAAATTTATTTTCCGATGAAAGGAACCTATCTAGAATTCTTTGGAATTAATTCAATATTAAATATAACATTTTGGGTTTTAATGATTGTATTTGTATTTTGAGTATTTTGGAATTTTGTATAGAACCAATTTAATTCTCGAAAGAAAATTTTGTATATTATTGTTATAATGTAAAATTTAGTCTATAAGTTTAATAGTTAAAAAAAAAAAAAAAATTAAGTTAAGTACGTGTCGCTTAAACTTTAGTTTAGGTTCCGGACAATTTTGGTCCAGTAGGTTATAATTTATTTATACTATGGTTGCAAACCGTCCATCGCGACATATTGTGTAAACCCATAGTGCTGTAAATTAAGAAAATTAACGTCGTTTGGTAAGATGCTTTCATTTAAAGGTTCCAGCCAACCTGGAACTTAGGGAAATGCATACCGCGACTAATTTAGTTAGTAAAATTTAGGAGTAAATTTATTAATAAATTTTAGTTCGTAAATATTTACATTGGTTCTGACAAATTTCCAAATTACCGAACGTATTTTCATCATAGGATTATTTAACTACATCATTGTACATTTTTTTTAAATATTACATTGTTCAATATGTTGGTTTGATCTTGTAACGAATACCATATTTATTATGCAAGTATATTTCAATTTCGTTTCATAATTCCAATATTAATTTATTTAATATCTTATTTTTGGGCTTTAATTAATGCCACATTATTTATTTATTAATATATCTTTGCAATTACAGTATTATAAAAAACAAGATGCAAATTGTTATTGAAGTCATACGATTATTTCTGTATTTTAATTTGTAACGTGAAGCTTTATAAAATTTAACCTTTTGTACACTACAAAATTTTAAGTAATTGTAATAAATTGTTATTTGTTTGAAAACGTTTATATCAATGCGAAACCTTGAAAGCCAAAGTAAACTTTACAGGGGTAATTTCTTTTGGTAAGGGGAAAAAGATCCAAGGACCAAAATACGCTTCCACCGAACCAACTTGACTCCCGAACATCTAGAGTCGTCTGCGGTTTTTTTTCACCCCCCAATTTAATTTAATCACATCTAATAATCAATAATTATATAATTATACAAATCATAAGTTCCCAATTTATATTTAATTTTTTTATTTAAAAATTTTTTTCGCTACAAAAGCAAGTAAACGTTCATAATAAAACTTTTATAATCTTACTTTTTTGGAGTGTTTATTTTAAAATTTACCAAAAAAATTATTATTTTATCATACGACACACTTATATAGAAATTTAGACATAATAAGCAAAATATTTAACATCTCGAATCTTTTTGTATATAATTCCAAATTATTCTATACGTCATATTATTATAAATATTTATGTAAAAAAAACCATCAATAATCTTTTTTGATTCGTTATTTTCAATTAAGTTGAATCAGTTTATTCTTTTCAGCACAATTGAATCACTCATACTGATTCAGTTGAATTGAATCAGAATGAGTGATTCAGTTGGATTAATATTACACTTTTCTGGGTGTAAACATTACTATATAAGTGTGTAAAATTACATTTTCAGGTGTACAGGCGTGGTTTAAAAATACATTAATATGATGTAATTTTACGTTTAACTGCGCACTATTGCGAACTAAATGTGTAAAATTACATCTTGTTGTGTAGTTAATACACAAATAAAACGTAATCTATTACACACCTGGACCGTAATTTTACGTACGACATGTGTAAAACTACACATATGGGTGAGTAATAATTACACCATGATGGTGTATTTTTCACCTTCGTACATTACGGTTTGTAATGTTACTGTCATTATAGAAGGCATTTAATTGCCTCCTATAATAGTAGTAAAACGGTACATTTTTTTCTTAGAGTGTGTTTAAAATTCTCAAATCTAGTTAACAAGCTGATAACTACTTTTAACTAATGATTCACTGATTTGTTAATTTTATAGCTTGTTTACGTCGAAGCGATAACTAGTAAATCGTAAGTAGAACGCATAAACAGGTCACAAAATAATTTAGGCGAGACCCTTGTACCTTGGGACACCTTGTACCTCGGCACAATCCCATAATTTGAGAACCAATGTATTGTAAAATGATTTGTAGTGACATTTAATGAGTATTTGACACAAATACTCAAAACCCACGCAGTAAAGTCGGCCATTTTGACTCGTTTCTTCTATGTGCAAGGTTGTGTGATTTATGCCGTTTTTTTTTTTTTTTTTTTTTTTTTTTGTAATCCATATAAATCCTCATTTTACTCGAAGTATTTTGAGGTGAGTAAATGATTAAAGATACAAATAGTTATTATACACATTCGTAACTATTTATTTTGACGTATATCAATGCAGTTCTCTAATTACAAATATTAACATACTTTATTGTATGCAATTGAAATTTGTACCTTGGGAAAGCAAACTTTTTGTACCTTGGGGCGGTCCTAAGATACAAGGTATTGCTTTTTTTACAGAGATTTATAGGTAAGTTTGTTTTCAATCTTTGTCTTTATCTATCCAGATGCCATGGAGCAAGGACAAAGTCACCCGGCCAAAGCCCAATGAAGAAAACGCCAAATATGACATTAAAATGGTCATTTTTTCTATAATAAAAATTACTGCAAGTAAAACCAAACAATTTTTATTGCTCTTAAAAAAAATAGTAGCCCTATATATATTTTGCTTTCAGGGCTTAAAATGTCTTGCAAGGTACAACCATTGATGTCCCAAGATACAAGCTGTGATTGTACCTTGGGACAAATATCCTCGATTATTCAATTCAAGTTTTCGCAAAAATGAAACACAATATCGTGATATATTGTATTATAATATTAAGATGTTATTGTGTGGTTAGAGAATTTTCAATTTTTGAAGTCATACATCAATTTTTACTCAAGTTATGAAGTTTTAAACGAAATTGCCCCAAGGTACAAGGATCTCCCCTACTTATACGTTCTACTGATTGTTTACTGCCTCGGTGTAAACAAATTATTAGACACACAAACTTTTGGAAACTGCTATGCTTCATCAAAACAAAACAATAGCTTTTTTTAATAAAATGTACAAGCAACAAGCAACCTTTGTATGGAAAAATAAATATTTTTCAAAATATTTACAAAAACCTAAAATTGTTTTTAAAAATGTTTCAACCAAAATTTCTACTGGTGCAAAGCACGTTTTGAATTAAATGCACACTAACTATTGTTTTAATATATGCGCAAAACAATAGCTATTTACTTCCATCAATACCAACGCCAAAAATTGATAATAATACAAGGAAAAAAATCAAAATTATTTAAACAAAATAAACCATAATTTATTTATTTCAAAATTCAACCTAATAATTACTCTATTTAAACTACAACCACCAATATTTTCAATGAACGATTAAGACCGTTACGTTTTACCGCAAAATGTAACATCTTGCAATATGTAATTTATCTTTACAAGACAAAACAAATTCTAACAGTAAAAAAACAGCCAGACTCTTTTTGAAAAAATTATCCATCGCAAGTACTTATTTATTATTTTAATGAAATAATAATTTTTTCCTTTAATTTGTTTTTAATTTTTTTTCCTTACTCTTATTTTTTTTTTGTTTTACTTAATTATCATTTTTTGAATCCGTATGTTCGCTTTTTTCCTGTTACACATTCAATTATTATTTTTATCTCATACGTAGTACAGATGGCAGTCTTTTGTTGTTTAACAACAGAGTTAAAAGTTGAGTTGGCAGTCTTTTGTTTCGGCAAAAAAAAAAATGAAAAAAAAAAAAATTAAAGATTTTTGTTAAACTAAATGTAAATATTTGTTATGTGAAAAGTATAAACATGTGTAATTACTACTGAAAATAAAAAAATTAAAAAAATTATAATGTATATTAATATATTTAATTAGTAATTACATTATGTTAGTACATATTACATGGTTCAGAGTATATACATACCTACTTATAAAAGCTATGGTTTGTTTAATATTTTAATTTTTTTCAAAACCTCAATTTTTGTTGAAGAAAAATATAATTACACGCTAGAATTAAATTGTTTGAATTTTCAAAACAATTCGATAGACTCACCAGTTTATTTTAAATAAATTCATAGACCAATGAACGTTGTTATAGTAAATGCACAGCGCAGCGCGTAAAGGCAGTTTTGTACTTCGTTGAAGTTAAAACCTACAGTAACAATCGGGATAGTGTTCAATAACTACTCCGTTGTGATTCCAAAATCTTGTCTAAAAAGTTTATCAATTATTTTAGTATATAATTGTTCAAAAAATTACACTCTGAAAATCAAAATGATTTCTTTGTTGAGAGATCAAAAATTTTTTTGATTTATTTTTCTTTAGATCAAAAAAATATTTCTCTGAATTAAAAAATTATTATTTTGATTCACAGAAATATTTTCTTGAATTTTTTTTCCAAAAAGCAAAGAAATTTTTCTTTGAATTAGAAAAATAATTTATATGATTTAAAAAAAAAAAATGCTTCAAAGAAATTTTAAATCTTTCAACAAATAAATTATTTTGAGAATGTAAGTAAGTTTTTATGAAAAAACATAAAAACTGGTTGATTTGATTAGATTACATTCGAATAGCCGTTATAAGACTGCCCCTTAAGACTATTATCCTCAATCAGCAGTTGCAACTTCCCGCACTTATTCACTTTTTCGAGTTTTGTGCCACACCATTCCTTATAAGATTGAAACACTGAAATAAAATAGTCTTATAAGGAGTAGTCGAGCGATAAAATTAAGTGCGCGCAAAAAATTTCCTCTACGTCCCCTAGACTAGTCCTATAAAGGGCATTCGACTATATTTTCATTTAAAAACTCGTCCTTATTTCTGTGAATTATCGCGACTTCTTTTTATGTCATCTATCCGTTTTTCGAACGTTAATATTTAAAAATTAATAAATTGTTCTTATTATTCTATTTGTAGTTGGTACCTATATACTTTCATACAACTATGGTTGGATAATTTGTTAAAAAATACCTAATTATGATATTATATTTCCTGTTGTCATGTTCGTTCATTTGTTTGTTTATTCGTTCATTTGTTCCACTACTTACTATACATATTTTGTTTTGTGTTGTCTTATATATTTTATATTATTGTAGTGACATCTGTCATTAAAAAATTATAATATAATTGTACACATATGTATGCAATGTACACTGCACTGGTAATACGCATGTATTTAAAGTACCATAGATATAATAAAGTGAATTACCGTGTTGTTGCCGCTGCTATGTGTATAAACAATTAGATATATAATTAATGAAATGAGTGAATGATTGTGTGTCTTCTTTTTTTATTTTTGTAAAATGTGGGACAGACGCATAGACATTTTTATTTTTTATTAAATATGTCATTTTTGTATAGCGACATACATACATGTGTGGTTTGTTTGATGGTTTTTTTGGTTAAAAAAATTCTTTCTTTGTTTTAAATATAATGGAAAATGAGAACAGTACAAATGAGGAAAAGTCAAATGCAAAATGACATACATCTGCAAAAAATTTGGTGGACAAATTTATTAATTTGCAGCTTTTGTTTTTTGAAAGTGAGCATTTTTTTGTTGTTGTTTTTTATAAACATAGAGTAATAGAGACAACATATCTATCCCTACGTTACTGGAACCAGTGTAACATGTAAGAGATAGACAATATGTTGTATACGTGCACTGGGTTTACATTGTATTAGTGCGACTTTGTGTATTTGTGTGAGTAACGGAGATAGTAGGGGCGGTCACGTGGCTCAGCTATTGCATACATAGCTATGACACCACACGCATGTACTAGGGGATGTAACAATACCAACAACAATCAAGTCCATTATCGTGTGGTTGATCTACAATCATCGACTGCTACTGACAAACTGACAACTAAGAAGTCTAATGAGCACAGAAGTACACACTCGTGATTACAGAAAAGAGATAGTTGCTGTACCTCTATGGTAATATGGTATTTTACAAAAATAATCACCCATATCCTAGTTTCTATGTTCGTTAATACCTATTAGCCGGGCGTACGAGACGATTCGCTGCCGGTGGGGTGAGGACGGCTCAGGAAAGGGGGCCCGTCATTTTTCTTGTAATTTAGACTAGAACTCTGTATTATACTACATATAAACAAAATTTCGTCAATTTTTAAATTTTTAAGTTGAAGGAGTGATTTCACTCGCTAAAAATGTTTAGATGCAAAAAATAGTGTAATATTTCTTTACTAGAACTCTGTAAGGTATATATAGACAAAATTTTATCAAATTTAAAAATTTTAAATTTCAATACTGAGGGGATGTTTTATGGTAAAGTTTCAGATTTTTTTGAATTTTTGACTTCTTAGGCTTTTTTGTTAGTTATATAATTAGGTATACTAATTAGAAATTTAACTCTATCACAAACGGTATATGCATTGCAAATTTTATGGCATTCATTATAATTTCAAACAGTTGTAAACTTTTCTTTTTATGAAATGACTGGCCGTATGCCCGGTGCGGAATTTCCCCTTGGCAGCATTTCAGGGACCATCCGACTTTTCTCAAGTATGGCAGTTTTTGGGTAACCTGCTCTGCGCATGCTCCCAGCCCCGATACAACTGATTGTGTTTTTATAAACAGAAATTTAAACACGAATTTCCATATTTCTGACATCAAAAATAATGAACTTCAATAAAAAATTTCATCCGCTATTTAACTCCCTTGGGGAATGAATTTTTAAAAATCCATTCTTAGTTCACTACGTTATTAAAGGAATTCCTGTGCAAAATTTCATGCTTCTGAACCTATCGGTTTAGACTGTGCGTTGTCTCTCAGTCGGTCAGTCAGTCAGTGTTTTACCACTAACTCCTCAATTTTTACATTCGAGAAGGCACTTCTAATTAATGTTTAACTTTGAACTCAACACTCATAACCAGAGATGGGAAGAAAAGGTCCCTAATAGAGTCGCCATATAAAATATTCTGTACTGGGGGGGCTACGAATAGAGCTGGAGGGCTGTCATAAAACGTAAAAATATTATCAATCTTTTTAAAAATCAGTTTTACGACGTTTTACTATTAATACCACATCGTTAATGTTGTTTTGTGTCTGTTTGTGTTTTTTAATTGCCAATATTATGAATCATTTTGCTTGTTATATGTACATACATAATTATCTTATATTTTTCTAATGCAAAAACAAAACCATGTTCAATCTTGTGAGCGACCTACTAGAGTGATACAATCTACTAATACAATCAATTTTGTTTACATTAAACCAGGTATAAAGAAGGTGAGATATAAATATTATTTAAATAATCATAAAGGAAATAGAGATATTGTTTATAAATGTTTTGAATTCGTCTAAATTAATTTCTATTACAGTCGACCACTTATTTATTAAACATTAATTTTTTTAAATTATTTTTAAAATTAAAATTATATATTAAATTATGAAAAATGGGTAATTTGTGATTTCTACTGATTTCTCAAAAGCTCAAAAGCTTCCTTAGGCTAATCTTCAAATCCAGAGGAAAATTCTCAGCTTTGTAATAAAATTTATAGCCCCCCAATCCAAAATATTTTATATGCCGATTCTGTTAGGGACCACTGTTTTCCCAAGTCTGCTCATAACACTACAGTCTGTCACCTTATTCACTCGCCTACACACAATTCATTTTAATACCCAAAAAAAAGTAAAGGTAATATTATCGGGACTGTACTTACCTACCATTATCCTTCCTTCCAACAAATAATTGTTCATTGGGGCGGGCATTTAAGGCCAGATGCACATAAACTAAAACCCATATACATACATATAAAACTGTTGCTTGACATTTTTCGATCAAACACACACGAACGACAATTACCACAAAAACAGCAAGCACCGTATTTACACTCTTCGAATGGCACAAACAAGGCATGAGTGACACAATTATCAACTGCTAATGTTTAACCCAATATTACACCACAGTCACAGATTTCAAAAAACTCGTCTTAAATTTCACCAAAAAAAAAAAAATTGCACAAAACAATGATTAGAGTTTCCATTTGAAATTTGATTTCAAATCTATTGTATTTGTAAAAAAAAAAAAATTGTAGAGAATTATGAATAGAAACATCCATCCCTCCTTTAAAATCATTCATTGTTGCAACACATATGGGATGATATCATAATAACAGGAGCCCCTAAAATTTTTTTGTATTGTAAAGAATTCGTCTTTGTAACTCAGATGCACCCCTAAATTAAAGACCAATCATATATTATATTGAATATGTAGAATAATACCTATATAGGGTGTTTAAAATTTTGTGCAAAAAAATAAAGAATGCTGCCATAGGAATTTGTTTTGTTGTATAAATTTGAAACGAAGCCATCTTTTTTTTCGTAGACTAAATAATACCTATCCAGTAAATGTTGGTAGAACTTATTAAAATCTGATTTTTGAAAGTTCATTGCGCGCGCTTAAAGAATGAAAATATTAAAAGTGTCCTAAATTGTATTTGAGATTTTATGTACTTTTAATTTTCCGTTTGTGAGGTTAGAATTAATGGAACTAATTCTGATGTAGTCTAGGTATAGCTATAAATTATCTTTGACATTTTCCAAATTAGGGGCGAAATACTTAATAGCGTCAACTTTCTCTAATGCTTCGGTTGATATGGATCAGCAGAATCTAAGGAGCAACTTACAAACCTTTCGCAGAAAATTTTATCAAAATCGCGATTGAATACTACCGAAGCTATGCACTTTGGAAGGTTTCAGAGACATAGACGGACAGACTGAGAGACACAGAGTCAAAATTGTTCGGGAAGCTTCAAATGTTAATACATAAATCAAAATTTCAAAACTGAACCAACCTCATAATATTTCGAAATTATTTGGAAAGTAAATTTTAATAATAATTCTTCTTGAAAAAGTTTAGTTATTTTTAATAACTATATAGACAGCCAGCTACTTAACAGATATTAATTTATATACATATCTATTTATTTTGAATATGCGTTAATCCTTTTTCTTTGACTCAGTTTTGCACCACATTTCTATTTGTGTTGACACAGAGTGTTCTACGCGATAAAAACATGTCCATATAGATTGGGTGTAGTCTAAACAAAGAATACACCATTGACTTATTCTCAGTTTAAATCAGCGTGCCATAGCTAATGAATAAAGCTACATTTATTTTTAATTTACAAATAATGTATCCGATATCGAAATCTACTAAGAAATTAGTGATTGAATTATTAAAAAGTAGACAATCTACAAGATATATCGCTCGGAAAATTCATATTAGCCAATCGACAGTACAAAAAATTCGAAAAAATGTAATTTACGTATAGAGAAAAATGTTGGTGGTCGGAAAAAAAAACTATCAGGAGAGGATGTTAGAAGAGTTATTCGATATTTGGCTACCGGTGCAGCATCTTCGGCTTCTGAGGCAACCAAACTTTTACAGAAAGACGTTGGCAAGTCAGTAAATAAGTTGACAGTTCGTCGGGCATTACATTCCGCAAAGTTCCGAACTGTCGAAAGAAAATACAGACTACTTCTCACTAAAAAGATATTAAAGCCAGAAAATGTACAGGAACAGTGGTACAAAGTCTCACCTGATTACTGCGAAAAAACTTGTTAGAAGTGTTAAAAAACGATCACATGCTGTTAGAAAGGCAAAAAGTCTGTGGACATAATATTAAAGTTTAATTATTTGATGCTCGCTACAAGTGGTGCAAAAGTGAACCAAAGGTTATTATGATTATTTTATTCTAAAATTTTTAAGCTAAATTAAGTTTATAACTTTATGTATCAATAAATGTACTTTTCAGTTATATAAATATTGTTTTGATTGTAAGGTTTATAATATATTCAAGAAGTACAAATATCCAAAACTTATATTGGTTGACTCAGTTTTGCACCTAACTGTGTATATATATATATATATATATATATATATATATATATATATATATATATATATATATATATATATATATATATATACATATATATATATACATATATATATATATATATATATATATATATATATATATATATATATATATATACATATATATATATACATATATATATATATATATATATATATATATATATATATATATATATATATATATTATTGCCCTGCTTTAATTAGCTTCGTTACTTTCTTAGCGGATTCTAGATGACGCTCTTAAAAAGCAATGTTTTCCCATTTTTCAATTTACCCTCTAAAATTAACCTTCAGAGTCAAAATTTCAACCTTCTATGCTCACGTCTATAATTGAGCTACCACACCCTATCTCTGTGGTAGATTTAAAACTAAGTATTACGTCGAATACTTTCAGAGAAGACCGTCTGTGACACAAACAGAAGAACACCGAAGTAATTCCATTAGTATTCTATTTCATCAATTCTGATACGGAACACTAAACATACCGATACCTATCAAATTTATTAATATTTAAATTTGAGTTTCCTATATATAAAACTGAAGTTATAATTGCGCAGAAGGTTAAAAATTTGTGGCACATTTTTCGAATTGATACATCGCTTTAGTCAATAAGTGATGACAATAGAAAATATTGTGGTGTAGAAAAAGTTTATAAACTTGACAATTGTGCGAAATAAGCAACATTGTACGAAAAACTACAATAGCAAATTTAACAAGAGTCATGTTTCATAACTATTAGCAACTTTTTTCATTGTAAAAATCACAAAACAAAATAATATTAAGCACCTATCGCCTTAAAGAGTAATTTCTCTGAAATATCTTATTTATTACGTTAATAAAATAATTACAAAAAAAATATAATAACAGAAATAAAAAAAGAAAATACGTCGTTACACTAGTACGTAAGATGCTGACGCAAGCACATTCAATCAATTTTTAGGTTAGGTTAGGTTAGGTTAGAAGTTAAATTCAATATGTCAAAAAAAGAAGAAAATATTATTAATAAAATCGATATTGTACAACAAGTACCCACTCATTCACTTAATATTACATCACGGTAAAACACAGAAAAAAAGAAAATTATTAGATTGCAAAAAAATTTCAATACTTTGCTGTTTTACAAAATGTAAAGTACCTTCTCAGATACGTATTATATGGTATTATGGAGAGAATTGTATGTAGATATATTTGATAATAAAAATATAATAAAAAATCATTAGAGACATCTGCTTGAACGAGCATCGAGCAGCCGAGTAATAAGAGACACAGATAAATAAAAATGATGGATAGGTCGCGGATAAGGTGAAGAATTTTATAAGAACGTAATTTTTTTATTTTATTTTTTTGTCGGAATCTAACGTATGTAAGTAAATAATAAACGGTTGTTTCGAAAACTGACGTAAGAAAAACAAACTTTCGTACCGAATTCATAAAATATTATTGAGGGAACTATTCAAAACGAAACGAGGAAGATCATAGTGTTGAAATCGTTACGATGAAATTGCAGGAAACAACAAGAGTGTTGATAAAGCTATGTAACTCTGGAGATAATGTTTAAATATCTATAATCAGGCTCGAATTTACCTTTGAGAGGCCCGTCATAAGTTTATTAAAGAGACCTTCTATAGTCTAAAGAGGAAAAATTTCAACTTTTTTAGGAATTAATAAAAAAAATATAATATTTTTACCGTCCATTCTTTTTATCATCTACTTATTTGATATTTTAAGAACATATAAAAAAATCTTCATAGAAAATTGAAAATTCAATAGCGATTTAAATATAGTTATGCAAAACAAATGATGTGCTGATTGACATGATTTTGGGATTTGTGTTCATCTGCAACAAAAAAAAAAAAAAAAAAGATTCAGGCTTAGGAAGGTTGTAATTTTAAATGATTTATAAAGATTTTAAAATGGCAGCTCTTTAAAAAAGATTATTTTTCTGTTGTGACCCTAGAGTAATAGAGGCCAAGCAACTATCTCTATCATGAAATCTGTAGTGTGCATTTTTGTGGACCTTAAGCAACTTAGTAGTCACTTCCTCACTGGCACTCGATGAGTGCAGGTCAATTACAAGACAATGGATTTGATTGTTATTGGCATTGTTACGTCCCCACACGGAGCGTTGTGGTATCATACATATGTATGCGAGTACGGTCACGTGACGGCCACTACTACCAATGATTACTAACACAAATACACAATATCGCATCAATACAAAGTAAACACCGTGCACGTATATAACATATTTTCTATCTCTTACAGGTTACGCTGGTTCCAGTAGTATAGAGATAGATATGTTGTCTCTATTACTCTATAGTTGTGACCCTATTCTTGCCGAAATGTGATGTGGTACAATTTAAGAGAATACAGTTCCTTAACAGTAGGTACTATTGGAAATTTTTGTTAAAAAGCTCAATAAAAGTAATTGAATTCTTTAAGTTATTTTTAGTTTTAAAAGTTATCAGTAAGGAAGTGAAATAAATATTCCTTCCTTATCATCAAATAAATTTTTTGTAACTTTTGGACTTTTTGAATAATTTTAGATACAATACTAAGGAGTGCAATATAGGCAACTCTACTTTAAATGGCCGAACTAGCATCAAATTTCTTTATACTAAGCAGTGTTCTACTACACTATGATGACGACCCTAGGATGTGTCCTTTTTTAAAGGCGTTCTTTGATTTGCAGCATAATTCGAACAATTTTCGAGCAGTCAAATTCAAATTTTATATAGATTACAAATATAGATTTCTGAGTTAAAATTTAAAGTGTTAATCGGTCGAAAATTGCTCGAATTATGTTGCAAGCCGTAAAGGCACCTTTGAAAAACAGACATCAACTTGGACGCGCCCTGCCCAGTATCTATTTTATTTTTACTCATTAAAATAAAAATTCTTCAGTAACGTAAAAGCCCCTATATCGAAACGCGATCATATGTCCGAACAGTTTTGACATTTATATATTAATGAAGTTGCTTTTGAAAGAAAGCTCTGATAACAAAAATTATTATTAATAGAATGATTATTTTTCAATTTAAATTCATCTCACATTTAATGTTGCCTTACTTAATTAAAAGAAATACATATATATATATATATATATATATATATATATATATATATATATATATATATATATATATATATATTAAACAATTTTTGTTGAATACAATATTTTGATCCTTTATTTCCGTCTGATACTTAAACCATTTTATGTTTCCTACTTTGACGTCTAGATGTCACTCTATGTGTCATATTACTCATATTGCACGTCTGTTCGTATATCGGTTCCCAAATCCTAGTGTCATTAATATTTCTATGTTCAGATATAAAAGAAAAACATTATTAAATAAAAAATTTTGGGTTGTATTTCTTTAAAAACATTCATTGGATTAAAAAAACTTTCTTTAATGCTTATTGAAAAAAAATGGGTGTCTAATTTATTTGTCAATTTTTATAAGCCAGTTTAATTACACACCTAAAAATAGTGTTCCGGTATAGACGCTTTTACGTTATATCGTTAATTACGTAGAATATAAATTATGAAAAAAATATTTCCAGTTTTCATTTTCTAGAAAAAAAATTCCACAATAAACCATGTAATTTTGGCTGCATCTAGATGGTTTTATCCCTCCAAATATGAATAACGATATCGATAGGCTGTCATATTTCGATATTTAGTAACTTTCCAACCATTCTTTATAACACGTGGATTAAATTTTATATATATCAAATAAAAATGCGAGTATTATATGAAATCACTCTTCCAGAATACTAAACGTTATTACACACAGCTAGCTCGACGGAAAAAAAAGTATGCAAGGAATACACCAAGCACCAAGTTGAACTGAAGGAGTTAGTTGCGATGGTCGTAGCCTTCACAGCACACCAACATACATATCCTCGCGTCAGGATAAAAAGAAAGAGTATTCACTGAATGCCGATATTTTTATTTGTATTTTAACATATCTGGAGTAAGTATACGTATAGCTGTATCTTTCAAGTTTTGATGAATAGGACGATTTGAGTTCGAAGAAAAAGGAATGAGGGTGTGAGAAATACTTGAGACGTCTCAAGACTAAACCTTATATGTACCTACATTATATAATAGTCACATCTGGTTCGTCTGTGTTAGGTTTGAAAAGTTTTAAGAATGAAAAAAGTTTTTTTTCTCTGTGATATTAAATTTTTGTAACAGAAATGAGTTTACAGAGACAAAGATATTGATCTTGAGTGAATCAATATAAAAGTACCCCTGTCGCAGCATCCTGCATAACATAGCGAATTTTCGTTTATAAAAAATAGTTTTTCTCGGAAACTAGTTGACATAGAAAAATAATTTAAAGACCCTTTTTATGTAATTTTTTCTCCTCTTCTAAATGGTGTAAAAAAATTTCGTAAAAATTTTTGAATAAGTGGAAATTTTGGCAAAAAACTAATTTTTTGCAAGAACAAAAACCATATTCCTGGCATCCGACGTGTCTGGCTGACGAACTCATCCAAGGGTTTGGGACTTCTAATGTTTTCACCAAATTTCGTAAAAATTGGATATTTCGTTCGGACACACACATATATATGTGTGACAGTGGCTGTAATAGCTGAATTCCATTCTGCTAATCCGCTAAAATATAGGTACATTCAGGGCCGGCAAGAGACTGGGCAGGTGGAGCAACTGCCAGGAGGCTCAGGTCTAAAAAGGAGACTCGCAGCCTCAAGTAAGGGCCCGGAGAAAGTCAGACGACCTTTTTTTTCGTCATTTATACATTTGGAAAGAAAGTATTTGAATTTTTTTTGTTCTGCCCGGGAACCCGTTATTTCTCTCGCCGGCCCTGGATACTTTTAAAATATTTGATTGCTCTAGCGTAGTGAACCGAACCTAATTAAATGATTTTTCGTAGATAAATTTAGATGGCAGTAACAAACAAAGAGACAACTACATTTTTGAAAAAATTTCACTTTTCTACATAACTTAGTTCAAAATTCTTTATTTTAACACATGATTCTCTTTTTAATTAAAAAAATTATTTTTTACTAGTGGTTCTCGCATATATAAAGACAACTAACTACACCTATTTTGTATGAAGTAATGAAGTACACACGGATAAATTTTAAGCTTTGATTAAGATTTTGCAGATAGCTTTTTATTCGTTGCTGCCGTAACACCAAATTTTTTAGTTCAACCAGAAGGCTTAATTCAAAACACAACATACTTACCATTTTTACAATTGAAGGCTGGACTTCAAGAATATGCTAAGTGCCAAAAAAATGAAATTTTAGGATATTGTCTAGATTGTTGGTAATGTCACTTAGATTTCTTTTTCGGGTCTTAAGGGCCTTTTAAACGATCATATCAGTTCTCAGTTCAATTTCTGTTTCAGTCAAACTGTCAGTTTTTCCTACGTATAAAAATTAAAATCCGAAAGGAGAACTGAAACGGAGACTGAGAACACACGCGATGGATAGACCTATTTATTTTTTAGTACTAAGCCTGGTTTTGAAGTCCAGTCTTCAATTTTTGCCCTACTTATGGGAGCTTAATTTATTATCTGCGGGTCGCAAAAAATTTCATGATAACAAATGAAAAAAATTCAAAATTTTCCCTTGGTGTTTTGAAAATTTCAATTAATTATCATATATGGATTATACCATACAACTAGCATTCCTCCCCCTGTTGTCGGTATGATACGAACATCTCTGCAAAGCCAACGTCTCTTCGAGAACGGTTGGGAATTCGGAGAAATACTTTCCAGTAAATACTACTTTTGAATAAAGCAACGAAGACAAATGTCGAATTCGTTTTTAAGAACAACGTTATGTTTGTTATATGTGGAAATATTTTTCTTATTTGAAATAACTCTTACGGTTTTCATTATATTTTACGAAATAAAAAGTAGGCTATGACAATGAAAAGAATTGAAACAATTGAAAAGAAACACATGAATAACTTTTAGAAAAAAGTTTTTCTTTACAAATTCTTATTATAATAAAATTATATGTTTGAAAGTTTTTGTTTTTATACAACAAAACTAATGTTTAAGAAAATTATTTCTATTTTATAAAATTAATAAAAATTTTAAATATAAGTAGATACAAAAGTATTAGGGATGGTAGGTGTAGTTTTTCTTTTTGTCTTTTAAAAAAAAAAAAAATATATAAAAATGATAATAATTAGTGTGAATGAAGTGTAAAATTATAGTATTTATTAAAAAAAAAAAGTTTTTATTTTATGTGTTCACTGATATAAAATTATTTATTAACAACGGTGATAAAGCTCATTTCACATTGTATTGTACATTTAATTTATGCAACATTAATAATACTATATAATTTAAAAGTTATTATAAAGTACTATGGAGCCATCCTATTATTTCAAGTGATCTATTTGAATCTCACAAATAAAAGATTTAAATAATAATAGTATAATTATTTGATTATTTACTGAATCAACTGATTATTGACGCTAATTTTATGTATTTATGTTATAATTTTCTTATTAAACCCCTATCGATGCTTCCAACTGACCATTTCAGTTAATACTTTAATAATTTGGTAAAAAAATTTTCATTGAAAATGTTCACAGAACCTATAACCATTTTTAGAATTTTCAACTTTATTTATACACTTATTCTCTCTTCGTGTTTTTTCGAATAAATTTGTGTTTTTCCAGTGACTATTTAACTCATGTGTATATTGTAGTTTTTTTTTTTTTATTTTACTTTTACGGAAAAAAGTGAGAATACATTTTTACAGCGAAAAAAATGGTACAAAATATTTTATTGGTTATTTCGCTGTAGGTAAACACGATAAAAATAAAACAAAAATTCGTATTGATAAATTTAACATATTTCAAAATCATGGTAACAGTGTATTAAATAATAATATTAATTATACTAATTTATTTTATTCGTTAAATTATCTTACTGTATTACACTTGAGTTATATAGTTTTTTTGAATAAATTTGTGTTTTCTATAACTCAAATTTTTTGCCTAAAAGGAATTTAACTCGAAGAACTGTCAACCCAAAAACACTTCAGCTTCACTGTCGCGTTTTTGTTAATAGACAATCCTTCTCGTTAAATTGCTAGACAAACCCAAATTTATTCGAAAAAATACAAATCTCTCATGTAATGATAAGTGACAATTTTGTTGCCTAGCAATTTAACGAAATATTAAATAATAATAATATGAATTATGTGCTTTGACTACTATGACTTTGAAACCAGTTACGTTTACCAATAAAAACTTTTACTTCATTTTTATCGTGTTTACCTACAAATGCTTATGTGTTCGCGTTACCGGCATGCTAATATTAACAGTATATCTGTGTAGCTATGAGTATGACGTGTATACATACATATATATATATATATATATATATATATATATATATATATATATATATATATATATATATATAAATAAATTTTAATGAATATTATTTTCGGTTCCTAGAGACCTCAAAACAAATTTCTGCCATGCTCCCGGGTTCAAGTCGCGCCACGACAGTGGCTGTAATAGCTGAATTCCATTCTGGAAATTCTAATAATATTCTTATGACATGAAATTCTGTAAATTATAACATGTGAACAGACCTTTAACATCATTCATACTTATGCTATATATTATGTGTATATTTTTTATTCAGTAATAATACATTATAATAATAATCATTTTATATTTACTGGTTTTTATTGTGAACGAGGTGTAATTTTCCTAGAAGGCATTTCATTTTTTTTTTTTCGTTTCTGCTGTTCTCGTCATAATCATAACTTTTTTCTGTTAAAAGACACGCATATCAACACGGAATGTATTTATGTATGTTTATTATTAGGTGTATGTAACATTGTATACTACAACGACTGTAATAGGTGAAATTAATGAACAAATATGATGAATATTATAAATATTTAATAAATTTCTAGAGAAAAAATGAATGTAGGTATCTATTCATTTTTTATAAGGATTTTAAAAAAACCATTAAAGTTAATGGAATAGAGAAAATATTATATTATTGTCTGTGTTATTGACTATTCAATAATCCTGGGCAAAATAGCTCCTGATCCTTTTTTGTATAAAACGAAGGCCAACTTCATTGTCAATGCTATTCATAATTTAGCAAGAATAACACCAAAATTGTAAGATTGGCTGTTAGGTCATGGAAATAGCAAAATACTTGCTAAAATATAAAAAATTGTACAGCGTCACCACATGCTTTTTCAAAAATTTTCGGAAAATCTTCCATGTGGCTAGCAATTTTTTTTAAATTGGCATCACAACTTTAAGCAAGACCATAACTAACAAGTAAAGTTTCCGAGGCCGAACCTATCGATTTTGATGAAATTTCCAGGGCTGGGAAAAATGGTTCATAGAAACCATTTAAAATAGAAAATGGAAAATGGTTTCCAACAGTGCATTTTAAATACAAAATGGAAAATGGTTTTGTTGAACATATTTAAAATAGAAAATGGAAAATAGCTATTTAAAATGGATTATAAAATACAAAATTTTTTTTTTTTTACTTTTTATACTATAAAACTTTTATCGTTTTTTATATTAATAAAAAAAAGTTAAGAAAATGTCAAACGTATTGAAATTATATAAGGGCAATCTATTGAGAAAATTTTATAAAGTTTGCATGATATGAAAACGAAATTTAACTCTTGAAATACTGTTACTCAAAAATATTGTAAAATTTAATTCAGCCTTGATATAATCAAACCTTGACTACGCTACAACTGCGACTTCTTATGAAAATCATCTACTCGAAATACCAAAACATTTCTTATCGTCGTGTCTTAAAGACAATAGCGCACAACTTGAGAGAACCAGCAGCTCTAGTAACAAATTTAACTCAAGTGACACTGAAACTCGAATTATAAAAAGATTTGAATCAATTCAATCGACTTACATTTAACATAATTTGTTAGACAGCGTTTAATTCGAGTTCTATGATTAATATGAGTCATAAGTGTCATACATATACACATAAATTTGAATGTTCATGCATTTTCATTTTAAATGCAAAATGGATTCAAATTTCCATTTTAAATACAAAATGGAAAATGGTTTGACCGAACTTATTTAAAATAGAAAATGCAAAATACCATTTTGTATTTTAAATACATATTTAAAATGAAATTATTTTAAATAGTTCCCAACTCCCTGGAAATTTGAATGTATTTTTATCAACTAAAAAAGGATGAAATACCCTTTAAGAAAATTAAGGTAAAAATTTAATTTTTCAAATATCTTGAAAATGGTAAAAGATTTAAATTCCTTTTTAAAGAGCTATTCACTGATATACAATTTGTGCAAATTACATCAACAGGGATGGTTGGGAGGTTAAAATATGGGGGTTAATTTTGCGAAAAGTGGGTAAAAAATAAAAAATCTTAAAATATTTGTTTACAGATTTCATTACTACGTAAAAAATCTAATTGACCTGTTTTTAGTAAATTTCCATATATTAAGTCCACCCGCTATTTAGGCCCGATTTATATTAACGCTCTGCTCTCACTCCGATATCACTCCGCTCCAGGTTCGATAAAATATTCTTACACAATAAACAATGAGTCTATTCACATCATCGCTCTGATATCGGTCCAATATCAGTCACGGTTCTCTCTCGCTCCAATGCCACTCCAATATCAATACCACTCAGGTAATATTTTATCGGAGCGATATCAGACTTGTTATGGCTTGTACCTATAGTGTAAACACTTTTTTGATTCCACTCCACTCCGCTTGCATTCATTTGTTATGAAAAGATATTTGTATCGAACTAGGACCGAACTGGGAGTGTACCCAGAGTGGCATTATAATGTGAATAGAGAACGAATAGGTACCAGCATGACATCAGCACTGTAATGTGAACACGACAAGATTATATCGAATCGGGAGCGTAGTGATATCGGAGTGAGAGCGGAGCGTTAATGTAAATCTGGCCTTAGTCAACCTGCATATTATTTATGTAATATGTTGTGGACTTCTTATATACCTACCTAAATTTCTTATTATGTAACATCGTACACTTATTTCAAGTACTACAGTAATTAATAAACTGTTAAGTTTAAAATAGTTTCATGGTTTTACAATAATTTACAATAAATACACACTACCTATTTAACCTACCAATATATACATTCACAATATTTATACACCTACAATTAAATGAACAGTTTTTATATGGATAACTGTGCCTCTGTCAGTACGATGCGCATGACCATTTACCAACAATATTGATATTATGACTTCATGACTAGACAACGTGAATTATTTAATTGATGAATTATATTTTAGGAATATTTTTGTTTAACCCTACAATCATACATACTCGTCAAAACGACGAACGAACTTCTCTACCTGTTCCAATAATGTGACTTGTCGGTACCTGCTCGTTGTGAAACTTCTGTTATCTAATGTATTTGTTATTATAACACATAACACATATAAATTTTATTTATAGCTATTGTCGTTTTTTTTATACTAAAATAGTGTGCGTCAAAAGGACGACGATGTATGATTAACCTATATTTTTTTTTAAAGATTTTGTACTCCACATATAAAAGTTTTCCTAATTTTTCTAAAATCTATTAAAGATATGGATGTTATAATTAATTTATTCAATGATTATGATAATGTGAAAGATGATTACAGCTGTTTGACTTATAAAGACGACATAATACTGAAGTTTTAATATATTGAATCGAAAACTAAAGAATGTGTTTCGAATGACTTAATAAAAGATTAACAATTTATTTTGTGGAAAATATTTTAATTTTTATTATTTTTTGAGATCTTATTCGAAAAATTACTAACAAATTTTAGAAAACTTACAAATGTGCCTAATGGGGAAATAACTACATATCTATAGGAATATTTATGACTGAGAAATTTCACATTCTGTAAAGTCACACATGTCCACTGATTCATAATAGTTCATAAATTAATTATTACAATTGATGTATTTATATATTTTTTAATTTTTATAATGAAAATATGCTTTGATAAAAAGATTAAAAAAAATTAATATATATTTACATTAAGAAATTTTTCCAAATCCAATTTTTTTAAATATTTTGTTCGCTTTTGTAGTGTTGTTATGTAAAAAAAATGTTTTTTGCAAATAAACTCTAAAACTCCCCGTAAAAAGTCCATTCGTCGAAACGACGCCGATGTATGATTAACTTGACTCGTAGACCAACGTATGATTCTAGGGTTAAAATTCTCCAGATATTAATTTAGGTACTTATGTTGACTTACAAATCGATGAGCATATTCAGAATTACTAAGGCTGGAGTCATGAAATCAGGCTTAAAAAGATTCTATATAGTACCTATATGAAATCAAAATAAATTGGTCATATTTTGTTCGGTAATTATCGAGCTATTCTCATTTTTAACATTTAAAAAGAATCGAAAAATTCTGATATTTTAAAACCATTAAACCACTTTCTAACAATATAGAAGAATTTTTGAAAATTTTCTGAAAAAGGTAGGATTAGTAGAATATTTTTGATTGCCATGATAGCATAACAGTGGACGCGAATTCCTTGAAATATGAGTTTTCCAAAAGTAGACTGAGAAAAGTGCACGACATTTGAGTCCAAAATAAGCTTTTTTTGCGCAGTTCGTCATAATAGGTCACATATTTGAATTTTTAGAAAAAGACAACATTAAAATAAATTATTTATTATTATATTTATACAGCGTTACAGCAAGTTTTTTAAGAGTTACCATTTTTATTACAGCCAAATCGTTGATAAGAGCTAAGACCATAAGAGCTATAAAGCTCCTGATTATAGCAATCGGTTGCCCCCGTCGATATCTACAACTCTAATTTGAAGAATTTTTCAATTAAATTAACGGTTTGGCTGTAATAAAAATGACAACTCTCAAAAAACTTACGCTGTATATATGTAATTCGCCATCTACGTCATCACATTGATTATGGGTTTTCCCATATGTTAACTTCAATTAGGTGAGAAATTTCGAAAGGTTTTTAAAAATATAATTGTTATAAAATTTCAATTTTCTGCAAATTTTGTTTCCTTGTAACCTTGGAAGAGAACAATATTTTTTACTCGGTTCAGAAAATCCTTAGAACGCGGTTTTCATCTCTTATAACAATGTAAACGAACCAAATCAATATGTTTTAAGTCAATAAATAACCGGAAAGAAGTTGGCGCAGAAAGTTGGAAAATCTTTCTGTTTTTTATATGGCTAAATTGCTCCCAAATTGCTCCTTTGGAATCAGTAATTGCTCCACCTGGAACTTAATTACTTAATTAGTTATTTACAAACAAAAAAACTTTTTTGTTTGACTATTTCTATTATCAAAATCTTGTCAAATAATGCATTTTTATACAATTACTTTATATCAAAAAATTGCTCCCAATTTGCTCCAACTAATTTAAAAATTAGTTATTAATTTCTCTGAATAATAATTAAAATATATTAAAATAAAAAATATTATGAATTAGGTTATGTATTATTAAAACGTATAGGCAATCCATTATACCTTTAAGTCGTTTGCATATATTTAAGGATAATTGAATTTTGACAAGTTAAATAACATTATAAAAAAACAAAATATTTTAATAATTATTCAAAAAAATTTAGATTTAGCTTTTAAATTAAATAGAGCAAAATGGGACCAATTTATTGACGTAAAGAAATTATATAAAAAAGTATTATTTTGGGAGATTTTGGTAACTTAAATAACGGAAAAAAATTTTTTCTTTATAAATAACTAATTAAATAATTAAGTTTCAGGTGGAGCAATTACTGATTTCAAAGGAGCAATTTGGGAGCAATTTAACCATATAAAAAACAAAAAGATTTTTCAACTTTCGGCGCTAACTTCTTTCCGGTCAATAAATAAATATAGATACACTTACAAGTAAAGGTCCCGAGGCCGGACCTATCGATTTCGATGAAACTTAAATATATTGTAGAACACTAAAAACTAAGGGACACGTATTTTTTTTTATCTGCGGAAAAACGGTTTGAAGGGGTGAAATCGCCCTCCAAAAATTGGGGTAAAAATTTAATTTTTCAAATATCTCGAAAACAGTAAGAGATAGAGCAAAAGTTTAAATTGGCGATATTACTCTTTTTTAAAGAGCTATCTATTGATATGCAATTTGTTCAAATTACATCAACAGGGGTGGTTGGGGGTTAAAATTTGGGGGTTAATTTTGCAAAAAGGGGGTGAAAAATAAACAATATAAAAATTTTGTTTACAGATTTGAAATCTACGTCAAAAAATCTAATTGACCTATTTTTGCTCAATATCCTAATATTAAGTCTAGGGGTAGTTAACTAGAGGGTGACTATGTCGAATAATCCTACTATTTGGGTATTTCAAGAAGTTCTTCTTCATGGAAAATAGCTTAAGACAATTAGAATAACGTAGAAATGAAATTCTCGAATTCAAAATTGAGTTTGAGCAACATTGGAGAGGGGGTGAGTCACCCTCTTAAATTACATACTAGTTTACATACACTAATTAACACACTGACAGGGGCTAATAATGTCCCAATAGATCGTTCTGAAGTTACACTATCGTATGTAAGGTTTTTATTAGGTTTCGTTATTTTAGGTTAGGTTATGTAATTTTCGGTATCGATAATTTTCGATAAGGACATTATTTTACCCACTAACACACTGATAGTGGGTAAAATAATATCACAATAAGTGGTTCTAAAGTTGGACTATCATATGTAAGGTCTTTATTAGGTTTGTTTTTTAATGGATATTATAGTTTTCCTTATCGAAAATTATCGATACCGAAAATTACATAACCTAACCTAAAATAACGAAACCTAATAAAAACCTTACATACGATAGTGTAACTTCAGAACGATCTATTGGGACATTATTACCCCCTGTCAGTGTGTTAATTAGTGTATGTAAACTAGTATGTAATTTAAGAAGGTGACTCACCCCCTCTCCAATGTTGCTCAAACTCAATTTTGAATTCGAGAATTTCATTTTAGTCCAACTTCAGAACCACTTATTGTGACATTATTTTACCCACTATCAGTGTGTTAATAGCACAAATTAGTGTATATAAACTAGTATGTAATTTAAGAGGGTGACTCACCCCCTCTCCAATGTTGCTCAAACTCAATTTTGAATTCGAGAATTTCATTTCTACGTTATTCTAATTGTCTTAAGCTATTTTCCATGAAGAAGAACTTCTTGAAATACCCAAATAGTAGGATTATTCGACATAGTCACCCTCTAGTTAACTACCCCTAGACTTAATATTAGGATATTGAGCAAAAATAGGTCAATTAGATTTTTTGACGTAGATTTCAAATCTGTAAACAAAATTTTTATATTGTTTATTTTTCACCCCCTTTTTGCAAAATTAACCCCCAAATTTTAACCCCCAACCACCCCTGTTGATGTAATTTGAACAAATTGCATATCAATAGATAGCTCTTTAAAAAAGAGTAATATCGCCAATTTAAACTTTTGCTCTATCTCTTACTGTTTTCGAGATATTTGAAAAATTAAATTTTTACCCCAATTTTTGGAGGGCGATTTCACCCCTTCAAACCGTTTTTCCGCAGATTAAAAAAAATACGTGTCCCTTAGTTTCAAGTGTTCTACAACATATTTAAGTTTCATCAAAATCGATAGGTCCGGCCTCGGGACCTTTACTTGTTAGATATACCAACACGATCGTTTTGCGATCTGAGTGAATATCATAAAATGTTTTGTACTACTTGACGCATAATCAAACACTCAAGTAGGTAACAATTTTTGAACAATTAAAGTTAAGTAGATATTGTTTTTAGACAAAGAAAATTTGATATTTTTTTTATCCAGATTTTCTTTTTGTGTCAAGTATCAACAATAATAGTTGCGTGCAAACAATACGATAGTCCGTACTGGTCTGATTGAAAGTTAAAAAAGTAAATGTATCGCCTAATTCCCTTGTTAATTGACACAACTTACAGGTAAAATTATTCGTACCCTATGCAACCTGAAGTAACTACTAAAGTGTATATGTATGGTTGATGGCATGATTACATTATACCTACCAACTTTATAATAATTGGCTTGTGTTTGGTGAGTGCAATAAAAACATATCATTAGAATGTTTCGCTTGTCATATCATTTTTTTCCCGTCGTTGTTGACAACAAAACAGTCCATTGTCTTTGACAATAATGAGGTTCTAATGAATTGTGGGCGTGACCGGAAGTTGAATTTACTTGTATACGTGTGTGTGTGTATACAGTAGGTATTGTTATTAACTAGTATTTATTACCCTATTCAACTACGGCTACGCAAATCATCTATGCGTATGGTATATAAATTTTCTCTTTTAATTTCAATAAATGCATATCCAGATAATTTTAGTAGAGTTTATGAGTTCTAGAAGTTAAGACTAGGGGTACATTGATCTGGAGTACTTAGGAATCGATTTTAAAATCACTGGAGTAAGACAAAGTTATTTCTCTCTCGCATTCACCAAATTTTGCTTTGAATCATCTCTAAAGACCCCAAGTAAACAAATATTTCCATTGATGAAAAATTGGTTTTCACAACGCTCCCACCATAATATTTTAATAAAGAAGATATTATTCTAAATTTTTCAAATCTTTATAATTAGGACCAATCATCCACATGCACTAACTGTAAGTGCATTGGTCTCAAGATGATTTTGATGCTAGTACACGGAAAGAAAAGTCCTATAAAAATTACTGTGCTCATACTACAATCGATGTGTAACAGGCGAACATATCCAATTTTTGTACGGTAAAATTATAAAAATTATAGTTATATTATTGTAATTTTTATAATTTTACCGTACAAAATTGAATATGTTCGCCTGTTACACGTCGATTGTAGTATGAGCACAGTAATTTTTTTAGAAATTTTTCTCACCGTGTAGTATTTAGAATGTCGGCGATTTTTTACAATACTTACCAGTATTTATTCGATATTAAAATTTAAAAAAACCGGAAACCGGAAACCCGAAACCCAGAAATCGGTTAAAGAAAAAAAAAGAAATATTAAAAAAAATACTCTTGTGACTAAAATAGTGTTTATTTAATTTATTTAATTGCTATTTTTGATTTATTTATATATATATTTTTTTAATTGTAGACAAAAAATCAAGTGAGATAGGCGCAGAAACGCATTGTAAAATGGATCAGTCTAAGGTATAAGGTTCAAAGTCATTTTTAAGGTAAAGTCGATATCTTTCAGATACATGCGTCATGTAAACCACTAGCCAGTGAGTTGATTTATTTTACCCACTCCACTTGCGTAAACAAAGAAAGTTATTCAACTTTAAAATTGTTTTAGCTATATAAATATTTTTTTTAAAGAAGCTTTTCTTTAAAGGATCAATCTTTAAAATCAACTTTAAAACTAAATCTAGTAGCAAGCATTAAGATTTTAATTATGGCAGAGATTACTTTTTATATTTGCTTTTTCAGAGAAATTGGGAGACAAAATAAACGCTACTTTGACGCCACATTCACAAACGTTGCTTAAAATAGAATTAAACAGTAAATGAAGCCTTAATTTCATTTTAAGAGCCTTCTTTATCAGTACCTCACACGGTGAAGTATATGGGAAAAAATCCCCACAGCTGCATCTCCACAACAAATCTTTATGTCCGAACGTCAAAAATTGAAAAGTTGGCAAGCTTGTTGGAAGGACTTAAAATTATTTGAACCCATTTTAACACTATGAGGCCCGAGCACTTTTATAGGAAACTTCCCCGGAAGCCGACAATATTTAAAAAAATAAAAAACTATATAAACAAATACATAAAATACAATGATTTAAACACTGAATAGATTCAACACAGTTCAGCATGTATGTGTAAAACTGTAAACATACGTACATACTACATATACACTCACATTCAAATCAATTTTATTTAAAAATATAAATAATATTTTTTATGTATTTTTTCTTTATCTTAAAATTTTTTTTTATACATAGAAACCAAAAGAGTAGTGTGAGTAGGAACACATCCGTGTGATGAATGATGGTAAACATCGCACACATAATGCGTAACCAACTAATCAATATTAATCATTGATCGCGGTCGGCCTCTGGGGAAGTTTTGTTTGGTTTCGGATGCCGAAGCCGTGGGACTGAAAGTGTTAACGTGCTTTCCTAACACTTACAATATTATTGAAACCAAAACATACATTTCTAATTAAGTTCAAACTTTAAACTGCGATGCTGCAAACATGTTATTTTATTCAATTCAAAAGACAATAATCATTTTATCATCATCAAATTACTTAGCGTGTGTGTCTATGGAGGACTTTTTCACTTCTGTATTTTTCTTTGCTTATTGTCCCCCCTCAGTCATCGGCGGTGTTTGGTTCAGCGATTAAGATAATTAGTATACTTATTTACATATGCACATACATAATGATACAAGAATTACATGATTTTTATGACAGAAAACTATAGATTATATTGTTTGAAATTAACCTTGAAGCTATGCATTGTCGTACTGTTATAACAATTAGTATTGACAATAAAAAATTATGTAGTTACTAATGACTTTGCCATAGAAAGTTCTGTAATAAGTGTTATTTGTTTCTGTTCGCTAATCATTTTGCAATTTTTATTTATGATATGAAAAAAGTATTTAAATTTTTATAGTCGGAGAGTTGACAACACGCGAGATTAAGCAATTTTATAAGGCCTGCCGCACTTGATTGGAGTTCTGATGGTAGTTCTGCTTGGTACCCTGCTAGATATTGACATCACTGATAGCTCTGTTGCATGGGAACTCGCTTGACTTTGGTTCAATATTTTCATGCAGTGCTATCTGATAGGCTGCCTGTACACGATCAGTAATACTGTCAGCATTTAATGACAAAAATAACGAATCATTATTTTTATAATATAAATTATATATACGAATTCTTCAGTATTATCAATACACGATCAGTAATACTGTCAGTGTTACAAGGGAAGGTTCCCAAGTGTCCACCTCCGATTTCAATGCCGCTGAAATATGTTATTTTACGTCGAAATCTAAGAGACACGTATTTTTTTATCGGGAGAAAAACGGTTTGAAGGGGTGAAATCGCCCTTCAAAAAGTGGGGTAAAAATTTAATTTTTCAAATATCTCGAAAACAGTAAGAGATAGAGCAAAAGTTTAAATTGGCGATATTTCTCTTTTTTAAAGAGCTATCTATTGGTATGCAATTTGTTCAATTTACATCAACAGAGGTGGTTGGGGGTTAAAATTTGGGGGTTAATTTTGCAAAAAGGGGGTGAAAATTAGACAATATAAAAATTTTGTTTACAGATTCGAAATATACGTCAAAAAATCTAATTGACCTCTTTTCGCTCAATGTCTTACTATTAAGTCTAGGGGTAGTTAACTAGGGGGGACTGTGTCGAATAGTCGTATTACTTGGGTATATCACTTACTTAGATAGTTTACTAGCGGTTTTTTTACCAGTTTTTTATTAACATTTGAAAAGTACAAAAAAGTAAAATAAAAAAAAATAAAAACTGAAAAAAGTAGAAGTCGACAAAGTAAGAAACTCAAAAAGAAAAGTTGCCCCCTGGTTGACATGATTCCAACGACCGATCTTCTAGGTGATCTGAAACACAAAATTTTGGTGAATTTTTAAAGAGTAAGGACGTCATTTTCGTTTGACGAGAGCGAATTGAAAAAAAAAATGGCGTCCATGTGAAAAAAGTTTTTTTTTTTAATCTTTTCTTCAATTTGGGAATTTTTCAAAAATTGTAAAAAAAAAAAAACGTTTGCGCTTGGTCCTATTGTACTCCTTGTATAAAATTGATTAGGTGATGAATAATAAACTGATTTTTCACTAATTGTATTTATTTCAAATATTGTACGGAAACTTTGGTACTTGTACTGTACCGAACTTATTTGTTGTTGAAGAAAATTCCAGTTCTTGTGAAAAATTGTTTAAAGTTCGAATTGATTTTTCAAAGCACGCAAGTTTCAGTATAGGTACAATAAGAATCTTTAATGAAATGAACGATGTTTCACTGTACTACAGCTGGCGCCTGATTAATATCGCAGAATTTCATTTACATGTATAAAAATTTGTGTTCAAATGTATTCAACATACTCGCTATATAGATACAGATTGTTTTTGTTAATATCAAACATAGAAACACTTATTTATAAAACATCAAAAGCAAAACTAGTATTTTCTTGGTTTGTTTTAAATAACTCGTATAAAGCCTTCTCTTTTTGTTATACAGGGACATTTCGAATATCACAATGTTAAATGCTAATATTTGTGTTTAATACAATATTATTATTTATACACATACAATAGAATATCATTTTGATTTTATTAAGAAATAGTTTTACAATAATAAATCAAAAAGTAATTTTTTTTTATAAATGATTCTAACTGCTGCCACTGTTAAACAACAATGTCTGGACGATTTTATTTTACAAATTCAATTCTATCTCTACTATATTATCTATTAAACATATTTTCAAATCATCAGGTTTTCAATTTTTGATTTTATAATTTTATATATATATATATATATATATATATATATATATATATATATATATATATATATATATATATATATATATATATATGCTTGGAAATGATTGATCAAAATTTCGTAAACAGGATGGGGAGGGGGCAGTAACTGACATATTACACTTTAATATAAATTCAAAATACGCATGAGTTTAGTTTTTAAAAATATTATAATAAAACTGTTGACAATATGGTGATTGAAGCATTAAAACGTTTAGAATTTTATTGAATGGTATTCTGATTATCATTTTGTAAATATTTAATCCACACAAAATATCTAAATTTGAACTACTAGCTCTGGTACACTAACCACCTTAAGAAGAAAATGTTTCGAAAAGAGGCACACAGAATTAATTTCATCAGACACCTTAAAAATATGATGTTGAACTATAGAGCCGGGGCATCGCATAGACAAATGAGATGAATGGTTAAGGCCCGGTTTTTTTGAGACACGGTCAAACTGTCAGTTTTGAATATTTGAATCAATATTTGATATTTGTTTTACAATTGAAGACATGAGTGGATGAAGGTGTTATGTAATATTTTTTACACTAGAAGCGTTTGAAAGTTTTTATCTACATATACTTCCCATGCAATAACACATGTTTATTATTGAATTTTTACAAAACTATTGAACGTAATGGAATCAAATTTTAATACATGGTACTTTAGCATATAGGTGGGAGATTTCAAACTTTTACAAAATGTAACTCTTTGAAAAAATGTTACATAACACCTTGATCCACTCACGTCTTCAATTAGTTTTGCACATTACCTATTTATTTTTATTTTATTTGTCGTTCTACATTTTTTGTGTGCTCTATATCTTAGGGGGGGGGGGGGTAACAGGGAGACCGGTAAGAAGAAAATGTCTTACCAAACTGGGTATATCCGTCTATTAGTGGTGGAGAATTATCGATAGCACTATCGATAACTATCGATAGTCTTGATTATCGAAAACTCTTCGATAGTTTTTTTCAGTCATTTCGTTTACTTATAAATACTACAAAGATAATAAAAATTTCGTAGAAATTGTAGCCATAGAGATACCTATAATAAAATAAAGTAAAAAAATGTCTTTTTAGGAAAAAGCTTTTATTTAAAAATGGGCTAAAAAATGAAATAACTATTGAATGAAGTTTGAAGCAATATGCAATATAATTTATAAAAGTCTTAGGCGTTATCATTAATTATTTCTGTTTTGGATATAAGTGTAGCTATTTTACTTTTCAGTACTTACCAAACTTAATTAAACGCCTCAAGCTTTTATAAATTATGTTGCATATTGCTTCAAACTTCACTCAATAGTTATTTCATTTTTTTAGCCCATTTTTAAATAAAGGCTTTTTCTTAAAAAACATTTGTTTTACTTTATTTTATTTTCTACTCTTTAGTCTGATTATAATTAATTTAAAAAAAAGAAGTAACTTTTTTACCTATATTTTAATCGGTTAATTTACCCTAATCAGACATAACTATGGAAACAAAAAATTGCAATGTAAAATCAACGGACAATATTTGACAATTCGAAATGCCAAAAAGTTGCATAGGACTAAAACTCAACAATTTTGGTTTGGGGCAATTTAGGGAAAAATTAATTATACAATATTACACTGTCATCAAGGTTAGATGCAAAATTTGAAACCTCTAGCTCAATTAGAAGCTGTCTAAATTTTGATTCCAAGATTTGATCTAAACCACCTTACTAACATAGCAAGTTAAATAAAAGCCTTTAATAATAAAAACAACCATTTTAAGGGAATTTCCGCGGGCAAAAAGGAATAATTCCGCCCCGGTATAAAACTGGCGATAGTCGGAACTATCGATAGTCAGGACTATCGATAGTTCTCCATCACCACTGTCTATCTCGAAACTTTTTTAAGTATTAAAGAAATGATTGAAAGCAATTCTCCAATATTGGATCAATTTCTTGTAGCTTGGAATCATTTCCGCCATTAATTGGAATAACATTAGATAGTGTAATATGAAATGTCGTTTTCCGACCACTTGGCCGACCATGTAATTCATATAACTATCGACATTTTTATAAGCATTAGGGATATATCTAAAAGCAATTCTTTAATTCTGAATAGATTTCTTATAATCTAGAATCATTTCTGTCATTAACTGGAAGAACATTAGATTGTGTAAATGAAATGTCGTTTTCCGACGACTTGATCGAGAACATAAATATCGACACTTTTTTAAGCAATAGAGACATATTTAATGCTTAATTTGTGAAGCATTTGTGTGCTCTACTGTGCATTGTGGCGGTGGCAGGGGGCCCGGTAAGTAGAAAATATTTAAGGCCCCAAAGTGGGTTAATACGTCTCTGCGTTGAACGCATGATATTATAAAATGATGTCGTATGGAATTTTTTCGAAATCACTATAATTTATTCCACGGACAATATAATAATATGTATAACAAACGTTTAGAGAATATAAAAACAATCTTTTTTTTCGAGCAAAAAATTGACAGCTGTAAAAATTCGTTCGCATATTTGATGACAATACATTATATTTACGTGGGCATTGTCAGTCAAACGGTACCCAAATTCAATCAAGATTTAATGTCATTTGACAACAAGCCTCCTTCATATTATATTTCTGTTTATAAATTCATCTATTCAATTCAGTTTAATACTTATATAACTGTAGAATATTGAAATTAAGAGTATTAACATATTAATTCATTTTTCGCAATTGAAGATAATGTAAGTCTAAGTTCTCTAAGCCAGTGTTTCCCAACCGCCGGTCCGATGGTGTTCGGCCGTGAAAGTATCCCACCAGTTATGTGGGAATGTGTAAACCAAAAATGTGTAAATTGCAAAAATGTTTATACCCAATCTTTTTTTGCTTTTTTGGCGGTAAAAATTGTATGAATTTGAATTTAGTTTTTTTTTAATTTACAGCTCTTGATAGCGCGCATATAACACAATAGAGCAATAAGTTTCAATAAAAGAAAACGACGGGGCTAACTTTATGCCCAAAAATAGTTTTAAACTGTAAAAAAATCAGCCAAATCCATTTTTAAAATTTAGCTATTTTATTTACGACATATAATAGCACACGACACGTACAATATGGCGAAGCTCTTATTTGAAAAAAAGAAAAACTTAATGTTATTCCAGTTAATGGCGGAAACAACTCCAGGCTACAAGAATTCTATTTCTTTAAATTAAGGAGTTGCTTTTAAACATTGCTCTGATGGTTAAAAAATTGTTGATATTTTCCTGAATTACGGTGCAGACCAAGTGGTCGGAAACCGACATTTCATATTACACGGCTTAAGGTCATTCCTGTATATAATGCTTAAAAAAAATGTCGATATTTATGTGAGTTATATGGTCGGCTAAGTGATTGGAAAACAACATTTCATGTTAAAAACAGGGCCGTGGAAAAAGAAAATGGCAGGCCCTGGGACTAAAACCGTATTTTTTAAAAATTTTCTCCAAAAAAAACTACGGGCTCCCTCCTCAAGTCGGGGCCCCGGGGCTGCAACCCCGGGTCTGGTTAAAAATAAATGTAAATTAGAAAACTGATAATCGTCATATGTGATCCTATATATGTGACCGGTTTGCACAAAATTATCCGAGATTTTTTCGGGTTGTGACTGAAAGTTATGTATCCATTTTTAATTACAACTCTCGAGAGTACCTTTTGATATAGTTTTTCTCTAAATTGAACACGTAGTCATAATAGTTAGCTATGATAATAATATTTTCGAATAATTTAACTTATTTGATTTATTTTTACACTTTACATTTAATATTGCAGAAAAAATTCACTTAACATACTCGGAAATGGTTTTTCTGGACTCACAGAACTTTTAGTACGAACTTTGAGGACTTGTGGCAGCATTTGTCTAATCGCCGTTTAGTAAAATATTACTCCTGGAACTTGTTACATAAATAATTATTTAGGGGAGACTGGGGTAAAGTGGCTAGTGGAGGTAAAGTAACCATTGGTCTTCACTCACCGGAAACCACTCCAATCTTGTGGCGAAGTTTAATACTAGCTTGTAGGCAAGCCATTAGTGTTCTATTAAAACGTCAATGACCAGTTTCCAAGATTGTATGAATTATAACGGATTTTCTGAATTTTCGAGTGTTGATGTAAAGTAAGTTTTAAGTTGTATTCTCATTATTTTTTTATTAATTACGAATACAATTTTTAAATTAGGATTAGGAAAAAAAACCCTGTCTAATTACCTTTAAAATAATACAGTTATCGATGAATCAGAAAATTCTTTTTTGAAATTAGTTGTAATTTGCCGAAATGGCATCTAACGGGGTAAAGTGGCCAGGCGTATAAAGGGGCAAAGTGGCCAGTATCTCCGATCGCTGCTCAAATTTAATTGTTAGAATATTTTAACATAGTATTATATTAAATTCAGAACTTTTATTTAGTTCTTTATATTTTATAAACAGAAGAATTGTCTGAAATCAGTTTTAAGAGTTCCGAGAAACAATGTGAAAAAGAAACCCTTATGATGAGATTTCAATGTCCGCTCGTCTGTCCGTCCGTTGATATATAATAATTAATGATGCAAACATAATTTGAATTTGTATATAAACATATTTATTACTTCAAGATTTCTTTTTGGGTTAAAATGGGTACCCCTGGTCACTTTACCCTCATAGTGGGGTAAAGTGGTCACATTGTATATGTTGCGAGTAAGTTGTAACAAAAATTGCAAAAATACCTTTCAAGATATTGTTGATATATTGATGGTTATTGATTCTGCACTAAAGCAACTATATGCTAAATACTTATTAATCTGTATTTCTTTTCAAATAAATAAACTAAACAACATTTTGTCATAGAGTGGCCACTTTACCCCAGTCTCCCCTACATATACAATGTTGTAGAAACTTGTACAATTATTCCATTCAATATTATATTTTATTTTCCGTATCAGATAACGTATCAAACATATTATTAAAACCTCCAACCGTACAATATGTATATTATGGCGATGTGTTTTGGACTATTAATCAGTTTGTGTAATAGAGTCCAAGCAGCGTTCCGAGTGGCTGCAAATACTGTAACAAAGTAACAAACATTCTTTAACAAAATATTTAAAATTTATAACATTCAGACGACTCGTTGTCTAATAAATTTTTTTCTACACTATAAAATATTATTATTATTTATTATTTATTATTAAATAATTTATTAATATATTACGTACGTTCAGTTATCGATATTATCGATTAGACAGGTAGCTAGCGATTGTGAGACAATGTGTAATTAATATTAATAGTTTAATTGCTTTCGTATGGTACATGAATTTTATAGTAGGTTTATAGTAGTTATAACTAGAAGAAAAAAATGAAAATTATTATGCCTGTTTGTAAATGTAATATTTATACCGATAAAAAAGAATATATACAGGTTTGGAAGAAATCAATCAATACGTTGTTGATGTTAAATTAAGTGGGTGTAAGTAATTTCTGAATTTTTTCGTATAGCAAATTGAATCCAATATTTCAGGTGTATACATACCTTGTAAATTATTCGCAATTGTATGGAAATACCATTCATATTGAATCGTACATATGTGAGTCACTCTAAAAGAGCGGCTCTCTCAAGTATGCTGTGCGAGTGTTTAAAAGAGTCACTACCAGGGCCGTGGAGAGAAATGTGAGAGAGCACATTTCTTAAAAATTTCTCCCCAAAAACATAAATGATAAGCAAAAAGAAGTTTCTTTTTCTTTTTTCCGGGCTCCTACTTACCGTTACGGGCCCCCTCTTCCAGCCCGGGTCCCGGGGCTGTAACCCCAGCTACCCTACCCTCTCGTCGGGCCTGGTCACTACCATAGTGTACTGCTACAAGTTCTATTTGTCACAGAAAAGATTTTCAATTTTTCTAAAAGCTAGTACACAGTGGCGTAGCTGTGGTGACTGGCGCCCCTGGCCAGACTTGAAAGTAGCGATCCCTGTTTGATAAAAAGAGAGGAGAGTGCTAAGTAACTTAATAACTTAAAAACTCCAGTGTCTACTATATATGGCCACCCTCTACCCACAACCACATCACAAGTCCCTTCTCATTTTTTGCACAAACTACAGCCACCTGGGCTTCTGGGCACCATTTATCGAACTTCACAGAATTACGCGTTTTGTTTCCCAGTCTTATAGAAATGCTAGATATTTTTTTACTTTCAACTTATAGCCTAGTTTAAGACTAGCCAGTGTAGCCATATTTATCTTAATTGTTATTTTATCTCAGACTATGCTTTTGAGTAATTTTTTCAATGTTCTTAGTATTAAAATCAGATGATGTCTATACTTTGACGATTAAGCGAAACCGTCGCAGCGGCGCCCCCTCTACTCCAGCGCCCCTGGCGGGGGCCATCCCTGCCACCCGCTTGCTATGCCACTGCTAGTACATATAATACACTTTCGACTGTGATGTAAGCAACTTGAAATAGAATCATATATCTTATTCTTTTTAGATAATAAAATTCTCGTATACGTTAAAAGAGTAAGGCAAATGATTCTAATTCATTTTTGATATTGCTTACAACGAGTCAAAAGTGTAATATCTAAATAATAATTTACGAGTTTTTGAACAAAGACATTGAACAAAATTTTACAAATAATTAATTTAAAAAAAATTTGTTTGCTGTTACAAAACTACTTGCGGGAAGGAGGGAACATTATAAGTCACAATTTCCACGTCTTTATGTGAGTCCAATATTTTTAACGTGCACACGGCATACATGGCTGCCAAAATGGTCACTCGCCCTATGTAAAATACCTACCTCACTCTGAAACAACTTAGAAATATGGAAAGAGATATTGCTTGAATATTAAAATTATTTTAGTATTTGTACAAGTAGCGACAATAAATTAGTTTTTCTCGAAATCCAGTATACATAATATAATGGTTCAAAAAACTTTTTTTTGTGACTTTTTTCCTCTTTCCCATAATGTAAAAAGATCTTGGAAAAACTTTTGAATTCGCGGAAATTTTGGGAAGAAACTAATTTTTTCACAAAAAATGCCCAAAAAACCATGTGTCCTGCATCAGACGTATCTGGTACTTTCTTTTAAAAATCTTTCCTTACTGTATATGTTACGTAGGTAATACCAACACCAAAATTGACGTTTCTTGAATCTGTATACTGCATACATATGTTTGTATTTTATAAAGTTATTGCAAGTTTGTTATAAAAACTGTTTTACTTTTATTAAATATTTAGCACATTAATATTTAGTTCATGAGCGAGGTTTCTACTGGGTAAAACAAGGAAGATTTTTTTTGTTGTATTATAAATTAAACGGACGACCAACCTGATACATAATCTTGTCAATCTCGATCGAATTGTGAAAATTTTTGATTTATGTCGTATCCGGATTTCGTGTCTTGAATCATGACATGTTTGTGAAAAATTTGTTTCATAGAATTATTATTCGAACGGGAGCCGTATGCACTCTTATTAATAGGGTAAGTGCGGGAGAGATGCCGCAGTAGATTCGTCCGTTGATTGATAGATAGCGCTATTAATGAACTATATGTTTAAGTTACTTATTTAAGCTGTAGGTATATGGTAACATTTATGATTAGTCCATCAATTTAGTAATTATCCAACTTTTTATTATTGAAAAGTACATTTTTTAACATAATATTTTATCAAGCATTTACGAGTAATTCATTAGAATTTAAGAATGTATAGTTTTAATGAAAATGAGTTTTTTTATTAATTTAGGTATATTTTAAAAAATACTGTATAAAATTTTTGGTTAGAATTCCGCACTGTGCTTGCTATAGCAACATGCGGCATCTATCCCAACAAAAAGGAGAGATGTTGCATTTAAAGTTGGTATAAATGTCGCATCATATTACATGTTAAAAACATAGACTTATACTCTAATTATACAATTGTTTTGGACTGTAAATTATGCCACGTAAATATAAAAGATCCATTAATGGATCAGGAAGAGCTCTCATATTAGTGGAAATAACGAAAATAATGATTACCTGAGTATTGACTGTTTTGAAAAGTATTCAGAAGCAACAAAAAAAGTTGACTGGTTAAGATGTATAAAATGCCAAAAATGGTTACATATGACATGCATCATGTATGGACATGTGTGTAATATATGTACATGAGGGACGCTGCGCCAAAATTTTTAATATGAACTATGCAGCGTCTTTCCTTCTTTGATGCGGCATCTCTCCCATAGGTGTGGGAGAGACGCCGCTTTGCAGGCTCTACAAAAATGTTAATTATGAATCCTTTATGACTCAAAATTTACAATTATTTATAAATAATTTTAAAGAACAATGTTTACATTTATTGTGTACCAAATTTTAAATCAATTAAATGCATACTTAAAGAATTACCAAGTGTTTTTCTCTCCCGCATTCACCCTATAGACACAAGTGTCTCTTCTGTGCACATATATAAAAGTGTAGACCATATTCACCTAATCACAAATATCCTGTGTATTCAACAATGTCGATTTTAATATATTATGTTGGTACTAATGCAATTGTCCTGCCTACGTACCTTTATTAAATTTGTTTACAGTGCTACGTCAATAAATTAGGACCACTTGTATTTATTATCCTTAAACAATTCCAACTAAGAAATTTGAGAAATTATTGTTTTCCAAGATTAGTAGTGCTCCCGCCATTATTTTTAAGTAAACCGGACAAGCTTGATCCTGGAGGTTGCATAAGTTATAGTTATGACTTATGAGTCAATACAATTAACTTTCCAATAGGTATCCTGAAAAAAAAGTAAAAAAAGTTTTTCTAAGCATTCAAACATAGATGAGTTTTATAGTTCAATAGTACACACTAGGGATTGTAATACCGGTAAACCGCTGATTTTTTACCGGTAATTCGATAAATTAAAAATAATATATCTGAAAATTTTTATAAGTTGATTTTATTTCATCGAAGAATGATCAAGTTTATTGAACGTAAATGTACACAATCAAGTTACCCCATACTGTGTATCCATAATAAACTATTCTATGATACAATAAAATCGTACAGTGCAATGGTCAGTTTTAAAATGCATAAACTATTCTATGATAAACTATTCTATGATACAATAAAATCGTACAGTGCAATGGTCAGTTTTAAAATGCATATATATGCAATAAAGCGTCCTTTTTGTATTTACTTACATATTATTTAAATCAGCTGTACTTTTTCCAAAATAATTAAACATTACGTTAAATGATTACATTGTAAGAAGCGGTAAGTAAATTTTTATTACATGTAGGTATATATAATTGATTCATACTTGATGATTATTTACCAAAATTTAAAATTATTTTTTCAATAAACAATAGGCGGTATATTTCTATGAAGGAAGCTGTAGGATACCTACGAAGTTGTCGGAAATCAAACAGATAAAATTTATTTTACAAAATTTTTATCTTATTTAATGTACTGTATACATATAATGACCTTAATAAAATAATTTTACCTTTTTATTTTTTTTTATTTTTTATTTTTTTTTCTAATATTAATTCTTATATTTTCTGTGTTTTCAAAAATACCGGTAAATTACCGGTAAACCGGTTTTGCTAAAAAAATTTACCGAATTACCGGTAAATGAAAAAGTCGGTAAATTTACAAACCCTAGTACAAACCTCATACAGAAATAACAACGAACATTACCTATTTATCCATTTACGATCATCTATACCTAAGCAAAAAATCGTAAACATAAATTTTTAAAATAACTGCTTGTCTTTATCTAATTGTTTGAATTTTTTTATTATTTTAAATCAGTAATTCATTATTACTTAACAACGTTACCAAACTTGCATATGGTCCAATTTTTATAATTTGTTTTTTTAGAGATTTGTGGTACCTACTCGATTATACGAATTTTTCAATTACCCGTACATACGCCACTCACATCATTATTTTTATATTTCATTTTTACAATTTAATGCTACATTAATTATGTATGGTATGAGTGGAAGACAAACAAGTGGTGAAAAACTTTCACGAATATACCTAGTTGGCTACGGAGCTCCAATTCTCGACTTACCATTCATCAAGTATTAGTGTCTAAACAGGCTTGGTAACTTGGTTCATTAAGTTATTTATGAAATTAAAATAATTTTCTCCTTTACCAAGGTTTATTGCTTCGGATGATCTGATTTTTGAAGTTTTTTTTAGAAAGTAAGGTTTGTTCTAGATGCAAACAATCTGGAACTCCATTTCTACTCCTTCCTCTTACCAAATTTAACTCAAAATAGGTTTGTTTTTTACGTACAACAACCAGGGCCCCCGAGAAAATGGGGGATCAAGTGAGGCAACTGCCCGGAAGCCTGGAGCTTTTGTTAGGGGCCTAGAGTACGTGAAAAAATGTTCTTTTTTTCTCCCCAACTGTATTTTTGAAGAAAAAAAACTCATGAAAGTTTTTTACGGGACCGAGGGCCCATCGTCTCTCTCGCCGGCTCTGACAACACTGGTGGTTCTAACTGAATGACCTGGTACTGTACATTTGTTTATATGGCATTACAGTTTGTTTGTGCTAAATTTAATAGAAGCGTTATTAAATTAATATTTAATTAAATTAAATGTACAATTTACAATTATTTTCCTCTGATTCTACAACTATTTTATACTAGATATTTTTCACAGTATAGGTAGGTACTGACGGGTACATTATAAATTTATAAACGTATAGTATGATTCTATGTAGCTACACAGATATTATTTAAGTAGCTTATTACTCACAATATATTTGTGGTAGCAGAGCGTGGTTCATAACACTATAGGTAATATGAATGTGTAGTGTTACAATTGTCGACAATATTAATCAAATTTGATTTATTCAATTTATCGTCGCTATAATTATGAATGCGAAGTTTGTTTATGCAAGGGAAATAAAAATTAAGTTTCAAAACAAAGCATTGGTTTCGAACGTGGATTCAACTAAGTACAAATATAAGGCCTTCTTTTATTTTTCAAATGTAACAGTTTTTGATAAGTTTTCCAATAAAAAAAATTCAAATTCGAAATTGTTCAGAAAGCTCTAAAACGTAACAAAATCTTCACTTTAAGGTGAAAAAAATTAAACATTTCTAAAAAGATCACAATACCTCCGCTACTTTATCGCGTTTGTTAAACTGTTAAAAATTAGAGCTTCAAGATGTAGATCAGACTCGGTAACCTTTTTTGACGGCACATCAAAACCAACCAAAGTGTCGACTATTAAGAAGGCATTTTGATCATTAGCGGTTTCATTTTAAAAAATACAAAGCTAAAATGAAGATCTCAGAACAACAGGACATTAAACCGTATTTAGAATTTATTTTTGTATACTTATTCTTTTTGTATATACTTATTCTTCATTTGTAGGACTCAAGTCTTCTTCTTCTTCTTCCTTATATTGTAGGCCAATTTGGGCCGTTTTCATTTTAATGGACACAAAGGTAAAATGAAAAATGGTTCCTATAAAATTAAGACTGAAGGCCAACCATAGTTAGAATTTATTTTAGCGAATTTCCAGAAAGAATTCTGGAAATTCAGCTATTACAGTAGGTCTCATGACGCGACTTGAGCCCGGCACTATGGCAGAAATTTGTTTTGAGGCCCCTAGAACCCAAAAATAATATTCACTAAAATTTATATATATATATATATATATATATATATATATATATATATATATATATATATATATATATATATATATATATATATATATATATATATATATACGTATGTATGTATGTATGTATGTATGTATGTATCAGCACGATAGCTCTTCAGGAAAAACCGCTAGCTTTACGAAATTTGGTGACAACGTTGGAAATCCAAAAATCTTGGATGAGTTCTTCAGCCAGACATGTCGGATGCCAGGAACATGGCTTTTGTTCTTGCAAAAAATTAGTTTTTTGCCAAAATTTGCTATAATTTAAAAGTTTTCGCCACAGTTTTTTACACCATTGCAAAGACGGAAAAAAATCACATAAAAAAGGTTTTTGAACTATTATTCTAGATTAGCTAGTTTTTGAGAAAATAAGAAAACAAGTTCTGGACCCACCATCCACTACCGGGGCGGTTCTAGAAACCTCCGGCGGTGGGTGGAGACTCATATTTGTTTAAAATATTTCTTTTAAATAAAATGATTTTTTGAGTTTGTTGGTGCCAAATTGATTTATTCTGAAACTAAAACAAATCTTCAATTTATATACGTTAATGACTTATTCTTTTCAAACCTGAATACCTCAAAAAACGGCAATTTTGTGATTGACTTTCCACTTATCATCAAAACTATAAAGCACTTCTAACAATCTTAGGTTGATGAAATTCGACAGAGTTGTAGAATTTGAAGCATAAATAAAGAGAAATACCCCTGTCGCAGCATCCTGCATAACATAGCGAATTTCCATTCACAAAAGTACGTTTTTCTCGGAAACTAGTTGATATAGAGTAATTATAAATAAAAAAACCTTCTTTATGTGATTTTTCCGCCTCATTCCGCCAAATTTTTTTCACGAAAAATGTCCAAAACACCGTAAACGTTTTCATGAAATTTCTTAAAAATAAGATGTTTCGTTCTTGAGGTATCGTGCGGACACTTAGTAAACATATAATATATAAATGTGCCGCACGATAACTCAAGAACGAAACATCTTATTTTTAAGAAATTTCGTGAAAATGTTTACGGTTTTTTGGGCATTTTTCGTGAAAAAAATTTGGCGGAGTGAGGCGGAAAAATCACATAAAAAAGGTTTTTTATTTACAATTACTCTATATCAACTAGTTTCCGAGAAAAACTTACTTTTGTGAATGGAAATTCGCTATGTTATACAGGATGCTGCGACAGGGGTATTTGTATCTATACTAACTTATTCTTCATTTGTAGAAATAACTTCTTCTTCTTCTTCATCTTCTTCATACTTCTTCTTCTTCATAATAATGGATCCCTCCATCGTTTCTTTGGCCTTGCGACATCTCTACTTCCGAGCGGTGACTTATCTCTTGTAATTCTTACAATTCTAGATCGATTTATTCTGCTTACATGATCGTGCCGTTGTCTTCGTCTTTCGGGTAGCTACCCAAATGCAAACCGGTTGAATATTTGGAGTCTTTCGTATGTCAGTACTTCTTACTCCGTCTCCCATCATTTTCCCCAAAATTCTTTAAAACTGTGTGAATATATAGAACTCAAGTGAAAATTATCAAATAGGTTGACAAGGCCGACTACAGATCCGTTTATAAATTTTGATAGCAAAAATTTAATCAAATTTTAGGTATTAACCAACTTATACGAATTAATTTACGAAAATTTTTGTTTTGGAAGAGAATGAAAATTAATCCCATAAAATTTAATTTTAAAACATAATATGTATGTGTGGGAAAGAAAAAATTAAAAATAATAAAAAATATTAATAAAAATTAAATTCTTTATTTACTTTGTTTGTTTAATTAATATGTAATTTGTATACAAATTTATACCGGGTGAGTTGGTTTTAATGGTAACCATTCGTAATTTTTTCAATTTCGTCTAGTAATAGCTTAACAGATAAAGTGTAAAGGACTAGAGACCATATTTCAGGTAATTTGCAAATAAATTTTACAGGATCCCATAATATAATATACAAGATCCCAATGGTTATTATAAAAAAAAAAGAAGAAGAACTCTCCGTATATTTTATGTTCATTTTTGTTCTAGTCAGTTAATTGTAAATGTTACAATTATGAAGGTATTATTTAAAAAAAATGTTATTTCCATAAAAAATGATTAAATTTAATTGTCACACTATTAAATCAAATTAAATCTTTTTGTTAAGTACATTAACAATTTATGTATTATGAAAGTGTTTTGTATTATATTTTTTTCATTTTAAAATTAAAATTATTTTAAATGTAATTGTAAGGTTGTTTCATTGTTGTTTTGTTAAATTGACATAATTAATATTAATTATGAACATTTATTGAATTAGTTTATTTAGTATAATTAAATTATACCTCTTTTTGTTTTATTTTATTTTTTTCTCTTTTTTGTATGTGTAGATATTTTTGTTGCAATTTGGAATATAAGAAAAAAAGAATAAAATAAAATAAATTAATCAGATTGCATTCTGGATAGATCTCTGCGCTAGAGAAAAAATTTTTGGTGTGGAAAGGTAGTATTTCAGAGATACTGAAAATTTTTAGAACATCAATCAACAATTGTATTATGTATTACCTTAAATTCCGTCGCCGAACTAGTCATCACTAATGATCAAGAAAGAGCTTAAGAAAAGTAGTTTCTTATGATCTTATCGCTACTATCTTATAAGTAAAGGTTCTCCACCCAACTCTTATTTGGCAGTGCCCCAAAATTATAAGAGAAATAATAAAAACAAGTTTTTTCACCGTCACATTGGCATTTATACGCACAGCGCAACGAACTCAATCCTGTTATTTTCCGCAGTCAGGCGCTAGGTTGCGACATCGATTAGACTCTTCTAACTTGAAATCTAGACACGAAAAATGGGTGCATGGTTTAACCTCGCTGTACGGTATAGCCCCGCTCTCCCCTGTATTGTTAAGAAAATATGCAATATGTACCTATATAAAGTCAAAGCAGGATGAAAATAAGAATTGTTTGAAATTTAGAAATGTTAACTAAATTTGAAAATTAGAATTGTCAACTAAATATTGTAACATAATAATGAATTGGTCATACATGCCAAAGTAAAGCGAGTTTTCAAGTATTAGCTAAAGCTGGACATTAAGTGAATATACGAATATTGGTGTATGTATAAATACGAACAAAAGGCCGCCATACATTAATAATATTTCACGGACACTCGATAACATTTGAAATTGAAAATATAACTGCGCTTCGCATTAAAGAGAGGATGTGTTTGATTGATTGTCGGACTGGAGTGGCACTTGAACAAGCGGTTCGGTAGCCTAATTGGTAAGGCGCTTGGCTAGCAACCAAGAGATCCGGGTTCGAGTCCCAGCCGATCGAGTTTGACAATTTTTCAAACACTATGTGAATTTTAATTAACTAAATATTGAATTTCTAAGCAGCGAATCTGGAGAAAGTATGTTAAAAATTGCAATATTTAACGAATTACAGATAAGAGTATTATTCTGAAGTCGAACACTTTCTTCTAGAATCCAAATCTATTTCAAGAGATTATCGCAATTACTCAAAAAGGTACCTATTTTTCAGTAGTCAAATGTGATGGAACAAGTTAGCTAACTTACTACTACAATAGGTAATATGGAAATATTTATAACTACCATATGTAATATAACACTAAAATACTCTTAATCCCAGTTTTGATTATATCTTCGAAGTTACCAGAGATTTTTGTAAATACTTTTATTTTATACCATCATTAAGAATATTTTGAAACTAGCTACACTGATGGAAAAATTACAAAAAAAAATTGAAGGTGAAAATGTAATCTAAGAACGTTTGATAATTTCGCCTGCGTATGTTACAATTTCAGATATGTCACTCCTGAACACAGGTTCCAAGTTCCCTTAAATAAACGCGACTTTATATGGGGGAGACTGGGGTAAAGTGCACAGTGACCACTTTACCCCACTATGTTGGGTAAAGTGGCCAGGGGTACCCATTTTAACCCCAAACGAAATCTTGAAGTAATAAACATGTTTATATACAAAATTAGACTATGTTTGTATCATTAATAATTAAATATCAACGGACGGACGGATGGACGGACATTGAAGTCTCATCATAAGGGTTCCTTGTTCTAGTTTTTTCTCGGAACCCTAAAAACTGATTTCAGGCAATTCTTTTGTTTACAAAATATAAAGAACTAAATAAAAGTTCTGAATTTAATATAATATGTTAAAATAATCTAAGAATTCAATTTGAGCAGCGATCGGAGACACTGACCACTTTACCCCATTGTAAGCCTGGCCACTTTACCCCGTTAGACGCCATTTCGGTGAACTACAACTAATTTCAAGAAAAAATTTTCTGATTCATCGATAACTATATTTTTTTTAAAGGTAATTAGACAGAGAGTTAGAATACTAATGGCTTTTCTACAAGCTAGTATTCAGTTTCGCTACAAGATTGGAGTAGTTTCCGGTGAGTAAAGGCCAATGGCCACTTTACCTCCACTGGCCACTATGTATCTATATACAGAATAGTTTTATTTGATCATTCCTAGAAGACTTTTACCAGCAAGTAAATAGATAATATCAATGTTAAAACCTATATAGTCATAAAAGTTCGGTATACAATTATCTTCAGGCAAAGATGGTATAGGTTTCCGAATTGTACACTATAGATTTGAATAATTACAAACATACAATGGCCCGATCTGTATACCAATTTCATGCAATCGAGAAGACTATTCCGCCAAGTAGGTATTATTGTTTCGATATCTCATCAAGCTTTAAATTTCCCATATTAGTGTCGTCTTCCATTGCAAATTTTATTCGATATATTTTTTCTCTATAATAGCGCGCAGTATGCTGTAGTAATTTCAATATGTTTTTATAACAACTGCAGCATCATACTTATCTGATTTGATTGTTTGCATTTTATATTGTATAAGTATCTGCTTACGGTTTCTCTTCTTTGAAATTTGTACGAAGTCAGCTACGTATGTGAATGAGATTCATTCAGTTTCTAGCGTACATAAATATTAATGTGTATATTTGTTAATTTTGAATCGGTCGGCATATAGGAGGCGCCACTTACTATCGAATGATATCATTCTGAAATTTTATATAGAATGAAATTCTAGTATCAAAGATTTTTTTCTAAGATAGATACGAGAAAGATAACTGAAATACATTTACGAATTGAGGCTATAGATAACCGTACAAATTTAACCCTAGAATCATACGTTGGTTTACGAGTCAAGTTAATCATACATCGGCGTCGTTTCGACGAATGGCCTTTTTACGGGGAGTTTTAGAGTTTATTTGCAGAAACATTTTTTTTACATAACAATACTACAAAAGCGAACAAAATATTTAAAAAAAATTGGATTTGGAAAAATTTCTTAATATAAATATTTATTAATTTTTTTAATTTTTTTATCAAAGCATATTTTCACTATAAAAATTAAAAAATAGATAAATACATCAATTGTATCATAAAACATGTCTTTCAAATAATTAATTTATGAACTATTATGAGTCAGTGGACATGTGTGACTTTACAGAATGTGAAATTTCTCAGTCATAAATATTCCTATAGATATGTATAGTTATTTCCCCATTAGGCACATTTGTAAATTTTCTAAAATTTGTTAGCAATTCTTAGAATAAAATCTCAAAAAGAATAAAGATTAAAATATTTTCCACAAAATAAATTGTTAACCTTTTATTAAGTCACTTGAAACGCATTCTTTAGTTTTCGATTCAATATATTAAAGCTTCAGTATTATGTCGTCTCTGTAAGTCAAACAGCTGTAATCATCTTTCACATTATCATAATCATTGAATAAATTAATTATAACATCCATATCTTTAATAAATTTTAGAACAATTAGGAAAACTTTTATATGTGGAGTACAAAATCTTTTAAAAAAAATATAGGTTAATCATACATCGTCGTCCTTTTGACTCACACTATTTCAGTATAAAAAAACGACAAAATTTATACGTCTTATGTGTTATAATAACAAATAAATTAGATAACAGAAGTTTCACAGCAAGCGGGCACCGATAAGTTGTAGTATTGGAGCAGGTAGAGAAGTTCGTTCGTCGTTTTAACGAGTACGTATGATTCTAGGGTTAATAGTCAGGTTATTATTTTGTTATTGTAGTTTCGTTTGTATTTCTGTTAGATTTTCAAAGATCACATTTGCAACTTGCAAGATGGAAATATTTCGTTAAGTTTACAAATTACAGGAGTAACACCTCACATTTTCGCCCAACTCATTGACAACTTATACATAAATATATCCACTATCACAGTACCTACTACAGAATACGTACCTGATTTGGGTATACGACTATAGTATAGTCCAAGAGACCAACGTGAGCTTTTTACTAGAAATCAATATTTAAAAAGATTAGGGTTAACTAAAATAAATTTATAATTTTTAATGTCCCGTCATTTTTAAAGTCAACGGTAATGTTTTTTATGATAACTTTAAAATTTATAACTTTTGCCTATAAAAAAAATCATTTAAAAGTTTCCGCGTTCAGCTCTGTAACTAGTGATGAGCAAAATTAGTTTTGGTCTTGCAATCTTACCTTGGTCTTGCATTTCTTGCAAGACCAAGACCAAGATCAAGACTATGTATACCAAGACCAAGACTATAAGTATGGCTGCAAGACCAATACCAAGACTCAAGTGAGCAAGACCAAGACCATATCAAGAAAAAAGCAAGACTCTTGCTAAATTATTTAAATAGTTTAAAAGTATAATTATTACCGTAAAGAGAGAAAATTCTGATTTAAGAAGGAAAAAAATTCGCTCATAAAAAAATGCAAGAAAGTGCAAGATTCTTTAGCAATACCAAGACCAAGACCAATACCAAGACTGTATTTGGAAGACCAAGACCAAGACCAAGACTCAAAGTGCTCTAGCAAGACCAAGACCAAGATTCTTAATGCAAGAACAAGACCAAGACCAAGACTGCCAAGTCTTGGTCTTGGTCTTGCAGTTGCTCATCACTATCTGTAACTAATTTTTTAACAAAGAAATATTTCATTTATAAATATTCCATAATTTTTTGTTTTACTTAAAATCAAAAAAAGGAAGAAAAAAAACAAGTGAGAGGATTGACTTTGCAAAAAATCCTCCAAACCCTTTTATTTTCTATTCAATAAATCATAATTTTTCCATATGCTGGATTACTTATTTTAATGTTTTTACATAAAAATTTTAACAGCAGTTGTTTTAAGAATAAATATTTAATTCATAACTTTTTTTCTACATACTTACTGCTCATAATTCCAAAAAATTATGACATACATATGTAGGTATATGTATACATATATTAGGTACTTGTCGACAGATCGTATTGATTGATTAGAATCATCACAACAAATTTTTTTCCGGTATGAATTTTTATGATTCTAGCAATTTCACCTGTTAATGTTTTATTAATATCAGCACAAGGTATACTTATATAGATACTTTAACTCACGTGAATTTGTCCCACAAGAATATTGTAGTTTTTTCACATTTACTATGGAAAAGAAAGTTAGAATAAATTTTTACAACGAAAAAATGGTACAAAACATTTAATTGGTCATGTTGCTGTAGATAAACACAATAAAAATGAAACGAAAATTTTTATTGGTAAATATTGATGTCAAAACCATAGTAATATTTTGAAACTAAATAAATTTGTATTTGCTACAACTCAAAATTTCTGGGCAACAAATTTTCTTTGGATCAAATACCAAATTGAATCGACTGGAAATCGAAGTCAAAGATCACTTGATAACTAGTTAAGCGCCTTTCCTCTAGGCCACAGATCCTCTGTTCGATAACCACTTCATTTTGATAACGAATCAATCGCATATTCTCATTATTCTCTTGAAATTCAAGAAACACTGGATTGGTGACCTAGGAGAAAGACGTTGACTGGTTATTAACATTAACGTATGTTTAAATACGAACAAAAGTTTGCCATACTCAAGAATATTCACAAGCATATCAGTACCTAATATTGAAATTAAATTTATATAGGTTTATAATCTATTTTTGCTATTAGTACTGTCATAACTTCTGATTACTTAGTATTACTGACTAAAATAAATAATAATAATTAACAGGTTATGACGAGCTTGTTATTTAGGTAATATTTAAGGGGGGTAGGCCCTTAAAAAAAAATTTTGGTTTTAATTTTTTTTATTTTCTTTAACTAATTAAACAAGAAATAATTAAGAGATGTAACTTGTATTTTTTTAATTGTCAGTGGACACGGTTTGTTACTGGAACTTTTTAAGTAATTAAAATCAATATAGAAATGAAGATACAAATGGAAAGAACAAGGTGGAGGTATATAAAGTGTTTAATGAAAATTCAACTGTTTAAAAAAATAGGTTCTTTTAAATAATTTTCCGTTATTGAAATGAAAACTTCGATTGGGCATCCTATTTTTAGGCAGTGAATAAAACCCCGGTTAGACCAGGACGACTTTCTTTACCATTGTTCAGATTAGTTATAAAACTATGAAGTAATTATACCATGGTTCTTGACGTAAGACAAAAACGTGACAAATAAAAGACAACATGTATTATAGATTTTTTTATTTTTATAATAAATTTTCTACAAGGATTAGCCATTGTTTTTTCAGAAAAAAATTTTTTTGCATACTCTACATGAATTTGAAAAATCAAGAATGTTAAGTATGCCTTTTACAGTTCAATATACCCACAAAAACCCCACCAAGTTTCAATTGAATCCATCCAGCCACGAAAAAACAATGGCTAATCCTTGTAGAGAATTTATTCGACTTCTCAGCGAGAAGTGGTCGTATAAAGGTCTAAAAAAAAGCAAACTAAAGCTGAATGAACAAGTTATCCGGTCCATATGGTAGCTAAGTCGGAAAATTTTTTTCCAAGTCCGTGGACCAAAAAAAGAAACCGAAAAAATTTCGGAAAATTTTTTTTCAGTGTATTTATTAGGATCGAGCGATACACATTTCTTTGAAAATTTTTTTATCGCAAGATCTGAAGACTAGAAACTTCCAGCTTTAAATTGCTTTGCTTACGACTCCGATACGACCATTTTTGACGAAGATACAGCCATTCGAAAAATCACTAAAAATTTGGAATTTTTTTTTGATCCTTTAATTTTTTCCGCTAGTGTATTATGATAACTATGCTGAACGCTCTTGTTAGACAAACGGTAAACCTGAGCGTCCTAAATACAAACAAAAAGTTCAACCGCATACAAGTTAAACACACTGTATATCACTGGTGCAATGTTTTGTTTGGATATTCAGTTTTTTTATACGTTGTTGTAATGTATCCCATTCAGATATTTATTTAATGATATATAAAATTTTAAGATGTTTTAAACGCTACATCTGAATTACAAAAGACGATACAGAAAATAATATTTGTAAAATAATCATTACCCGCTGATAAAAATCATATCCTCCACGACGATGATTGTGTACAGCACGTCCCGCGCTGAAGATGCTGTGTATGTTAGTTAATTCATTCAGTACAACAATTTTCGGATGAATATGAGATGATGAACAGCTGAGATAGATTTGAAATGAGGCGCCGGCCGCGTCTGTTAGCGCCGCCTTACCACTATATGGCGCCATCAACTCTACTCAGCCGTAATACCGGCTTCCTTTCCTTAAATACCGGCACACCAAGTATGTATTATTATTGCTGTTACATGCATATATTAAGTACATATTTTGTATATGGACAGATTTGCTGACTTTTTTTTGCTAATTTTTAAATGTTTGTATTGTTACAGCGGTGATTATGTGTTCTGATTTTGCATGTTTATAATTTTTTTTTTCAAACTTGTTATGTGCACATTAAGGAGATTCGGCCACTTTTAATTGTATAAAGGAAAGAGATTTTTGGAGTCCCTAATTTTTTTGAAATTATAAACCAGTATTGTATTGTTGTCAGGAATTTCATATAAAGTGTATTAGCTATCAAAATAGTGTACCAGTTGGGTGTTTGTCAGTATCGATTATGACTGTCATGGTATTAAAAAAGTAAAAGTTCGAAAAGAAATTAAAATTACATGGCATCAACTCAAATTTCATTATCAAAATAAAATGTTACCTCTATTTTCGCCAAAAAATTTTTTAAGCTTGTAATTTCATTATTGACTTTATTTGGCGATAAAAAACTCAATATTAAGACCAGCAAAAAATAGAATTTTAAGCAATCTTAAACATGTCGACCGGTTTCGGTGTCTAAAACACCATTCTCAAGACAAGAAAAATACAAAAAAATAAAAATTTTTTTAAAAAGACAGTCCTATCAATAAATAAAAGAAAAGAAAAGAAAACCAAACTAAAAGGTTTTCTTTTCTTTTCTTTTATTTATTGATAGGACTGTCTTTTTAAAAAATTTTTTATTTTTTGTATTTTTCTTGTCTTGAGAATGGTGTTTTGAGGCACCGAAACCGGTCGACATGTTTAAGATTGCTTAAAATTCTGTTTTTTGCTGGTCTTAATATTGAGTTTTTTATCGCCAAATAAAGTCAATAATGAAATTACAAGCTTCATTATCAAAATTGAAAAAAATGTACAAAATTACATGCAGTTTTTATTCAATTTATTGTATGACATTAGGTTTCATATTTAGTTACTTACTTGCTGCGTAATTTGTTTATTTTTCGATCAAATTGGAAAATACCGTTTCTTTAATTTTTTTATGTCATCTTTGACGACAAATATGACATAATATGGTATATTGATAGAAAAGAGAGAAAAAATACTATTTAAGTTCTTACTAGTTCTTACCATAATTCTTACTAGTAAAAAGTTACTGGCAACAAAATAAATTTGAAACTTTTGATTTTTTAGCTATAGGTTGTAAACTACATGGAATTTGGGTTATTTGGAGATAGCGTCTAATGCTTCTTTTATTTTTAACAATTAAAATTTTTAACAATTTTAATCTAAAATTTTACCTTCTCTTAAATCGTTATCCTAATACAGTTTGATATGCCTTGCAATTAGAATGCATATTTTATTCCACTCACAGACCAATGAACATATTATATATTATATTATATAGACTAATTGTATAAATGTATAATTGAGGCAGCTACGACCAGGATACGACCGGATAGTATCCTGTAATATAGTAATCAATACAATAACCAATTGTATCCGTAGTAACGTTTTCAAATAATTATTGCCAGAATATAAGATTGATAATAAAATGTTACTTTTGTGAAAAGAAACTGCAAAATTTTGAAAGAAAAAAAGTGGTATTCGCTATTTTCCAAAAATATAGGTATGTATACAAATTATATCTTGCAATAATTATAGTCGCATTTGCTCAAAAATTGACACTATATTATTTCATTAAATTTCACCCGTCTCACCCTGTTACCTGCTTCAAGAAAAATGCCTACAAACGGGCTTTACGCTTTGTCTAGTAGTATAATATAATAGTGTTCATTGGTCTGTGATCCCAGTGATCCCACTACTAAATTTTCTGTTAATAAACAGTATTCTAATTTTAAATGTTGTTGGTAAAAGTAAAAGCACAGCACAAATGTAGTAAAATAACACTTAAGTAAAAATTAGAAACTAGGAGTTTCCCAGCCCATAATTTAATCTTTGAACTTTTTGCTAGTATCAGTTCGATAAAAAGTTCCATTCATACTAGCTTGATAATTTCCGCGCCAATTACAACAAAACAGATGTGAACTGTCCCTCAATTATTACTCTCATCTCTTGTTATACTTAATTAACATCAAAGAGAATTTAACAAATTAAAATAATAAACCATTTAATGAATACACTCAAGAATTTTAATTCATACTAATTACTACTTCATATTAATTGTACAATACCCCCTTAATAAATATGTTATCAATTAAAAACGTTTATATACTGTAATTTGAAATAATTAAATTAAACTGTTGAAAATTGAAAGCAAATTTCATTGAGACGCCAATGTGTTTCCTTTAAATTTGTATATAGATTTTTCAACAATCTAAGTATATGTAATTTTGTAGTTGGTACTTAGATGACGCCATAATTTCTTATGTAATGTACCGATGCATAAAGATTTTTTTTTTTTAAACAGAAAAGAAAACTACGATAATTACAGATATCTGTATTGACAACATAATATTTGTTGTACATAACAGTTTATGTCACGCGGTTCATTTAAATTGTGATGATAATATTTTATTTATGAAATTAATTTTGGTATATTATACAGGATGCTTCTTTTTAAAAATAAATAATACAGTAAGTTAGTTTGTGAGATGAAAACAAAGAGTTATAAAAGTAAACGAAAAATCAATGAACAATGAAAATGGCTGTGGTAACAGTCAAATTAATGCGGAAAATCTAAAACAAGTGTAAAATAGAAGACATGCAAGTTCGTTGTATTAATTATTTACTGGCCATTTTGGTAATAAAATAATTCTATAAAGCCTTGGTAAAATGACAGTTATAACTAGCGTTACTACTACCTGTCTCCAATCTTTTGAAACGTTCTATTTCTTGGCAAAATTTGATCCATCTTATCAAAAATATTTTCATTCAATTTTTTACTGTCCAGAAAATAATGAAAGTAGGCTCAAGACTATTTTTTAATTTTTTGGAAAAATCGAAATATTTTGGTTTTCTCTGATTCTCTCCGGACTTTGTCGGAAATCGATTGATGACGAAAGACATCACAAAAGGTCCTAATTGTTTTAGGGATAAAATTATTTTCATAAGTCACATGACTAATTTTGACTTTTTGTGTTTTTTTCCAAACACCCTTATCTTTCTTATCAGAACTGACAAATTTTGAAATTTTTGAACAAAGTAGTTCCATCATAGTTCTAGTCACAATGGGTGGCGATGACTTGAAATATGGACTTTCTCTGTGGGACGGGCAAGAAAAATTTAGAAAAATTTTATAAAATTAGGGCCCGATTTACATTAACGCTCTGCTCTCACTCCGATATCACTCCGCTCCAGGTTCGATAATATATTCTTATACAATAAACAATGAGTATTCACATCATGGCTCTGATATCGGTCCGATATCAGTCACGGCTCTCTCTCGCTCCAATGTCACTCCAATATCAATAGCACTCAAGTAATACTTTATCGGAATGATATCAGACTTGTTATGGCTTGTACCTATAGTGTAAACAGTTTTTTGATTAAACTCCACTCCGCTTGCATCCAGTTGTTATGAAAAGATATTTATATCGAACTGAGACCGAACTGGGAGTGTACCCAGAGTGACATTATTATGTGAATAGAGAACGAATAGGTACCAGCATGGTATCAGCACTGTAATGTGAACACAAGTAGACTATATCGAATTGGGAGCGTAGTAATATCGGACTAAGCACGGAGCGTTAATGAAAATCGGGCCTAATTTATAATAATTTCTTCCCAAATTAATTGGGATTCTTTGAATCGAATGATCTCTCTCCTTGGAGTTTTCTTGGCTAATATACAATAATATAGGTATTTATCCCTTATCAGTTACTGATCTTAACCGTTACCCTCCTCACGCCCCAGTAGGTTTCAAATAATAGAAACAGAATGGGAAAGTCCTACAACTCCGTTGTCAGTCTTTGAGAATTTGAGAATGCTTCCTTTTTGTTAGTTATTTCAAAAACCCTTTTATTTAACCTTAGTATTCTATTTGGATACTATACTGTTGTCCCACAAAGAACTACTTTATAATACTGTCATTAGAAAGTACCTACATATTTAAAAGATTTGCTTCTGCGGATATTGCTAGCACCGATATCCACTTGCCTTATACAGTGTGAGTCGGTAAAGCATTTCGTTTCCAGTTTAATGCAACGAACAGGGAACAACTATATCCTATCCTCAAGTTAAATAATGACAAACAACCAAGCAAGTGTATATGTATTGTTACTACACACTATGGAAATAAAATATAGGTACTGTGTGAGTTTTTCGAGAGTTGCCATTTTTATTACAGCCAAACCGTTGATTTAATCGAGAAATTGTTCAAATAAGAGTTGTAGATATCGACGGGGGCAACCGATTGCTATAGTCAGGAGCTTTATAACTCTTATGGTTTTCGAGCTATGATACAAACTTATAGATTTTAAATGCGACTATATATTAATTTTTCGATAAAACTGATCTAGTGCATTAATTAACAACATAAATGAAGAAAAAAAATTTACCCAAGTTTAATTTTTTTTTACCCAAGTTTAATTTTTTAATTTTTCTTTAATTTATCAGTTAGGCGGTAAAAATATGCATATGTACTTGAGGCTACTTCAACCAATAGTGTTTCTCTTGGTTACATTTCCATTACATCCCCGAAAAGAACCTTTTCCAGTACCATTTCTATCATAAAAATTTGGTTGTAATAGAAATGGCAACTCTCAGAAAAGCTCACATGGTATACCTAACATACCTACAGAACCTAGATTCGAAATGTTTTGATAAGCTCCAATGTATGTAGCAGTCTGATGACGATACGCAAGATATAAACGATAATCAAGTAACCTTATCATTAACATTATCAATAACAAAAATGTTTATTCACAGCGCTGCCACCATTTCTTTATAAACAATTTAAATTCAAAAAATATCTTTAAGAATAAACTTTCACTAATTTTTCAACAACTTGATTGCAACGAAGAGAGAACTATTCGTATAGTAATACGCATACGTCAAGTGCGCATGCTTGGTAGATACTTTACAAACCGTTCAAATTATACAGACGGTTACTATGCGTACATAATAATATGTAAATGCATTGCGAAAAAAATACCAGTAGCTAAGAGGAAACAAACAGCACACATACTTGAGATTCATTTGTACAGTTTGTTTTTTTTACTCTATAAAGTTGGCAATATATGTACATATATTTTTCACATACATTCTTATACGTATATTTTGAAGTCTATAAAAGTTGTTTTTTCTTTTTCGTGTTGGTCCAACTGCCGCACGATTTTTTTTTAAACCTATATATTATTATATGCGCGTTTCAGTGTATGTAGTATCCAACATATATGTGTGTAAAGTGGCGCCACGTCTCTTTTCAGTCACTTATTATAATATCTAATGTGTGTAGGGTGGTATAACTGTGTATAGTAGCTGTGTCTCTCTCTTGCACATATTAAACCAAATATATCTAATTGTTTTTATTTATCATCTTTAAGCAACATGAAAATATAGTCACTAACTCACTATGGGAGGTTAATTTCAAAATTTTTGGAAAATAAGATACAGCTAAGATCTTATTGTGCATATTGAGTATACGGTGCAGGGGGAATATATTGATTGTGCGATGACCAAGACAATCTTTTTGCAAACTAACCGAATGTTGAAAAATTTTATTGCTCTGACCGGTCCGTACCCAAGCACTCAAGTAGGTAATAATTTATGAGGAGTTAGACAAAAAAATACATGTTTTAGTAAAGTTCTAACGTTTTCCTCCTATACCAGTTATAATAGTATAATTATATTTACTTCATTGTTTTATGGCTTTTGTGAACAAATAGTACGGTCACCCACACCAGTTTGTTCCGTCCTTAATGGTCGTCCACTGTTTCTTACATTACATAAACCATTATTGCTAGAGTACAGTAGTTATAACACGTCTCTGATCTGTAGAAGTAAAAATTGTTTACTTATGGCATCTACACGGAGAGAAAATTCATATAAAAATTACTGTGCTAAGCACTACAATCGACGTGTAAAAGGCGAACATATTCAATTTTGTACGGTAAAAATATAAAAATTCATAGAAAATTTAAAGGATAGAATATTGTTTCCGTAATATTAACTCCGTAAAATTTGTAAAACAGCACAGTAAAAAGTTCCATTGCCAACAAAAAAATATTTTTTAATTGCTTTTCTTACAAAAATTACCATGCTGTATTATAATATTTGAAATGCTATCTGCTAATAGTAGAAAGAAAAAAATAGAAAGAAGGCTGGTTGTGTTGTGAAGGCTGTTGAAATGAACCTCACTCATAGCAAGTCACATAGCCAACCATAGGTTCGGACGACCAACTTGGTCGAACGGGTCGGACCAAGCACCTTGACCCATTAGACTATGTTACAAGCAGCAAGCAGTATTCATTACACTGTGTTAGAGGACGGGGATGTCACCGTTTAATTCATCATTTTGTTACTTCACTATCTTTAGTATTAGAATATATTGTTGGCAATCATTTTTGTATGCATCATAAAGTTCTTACAGGTTCGAAGTTTTTACAGGTACCGCCCAAGCAACATAAGGTTGCGGGTCAGATGCGCAAATGAAAGAGTACGACAACAAGAATTAAACTATAACATATATACATAAGAATGTGATAAAAGTTGTATTAGCACATTAAATTTTACCATTCTAGCACATATTTTTTATTTTGGTCGTCGATCGCGCACGCATTATAAGAGAGCATGGTAATTTTTCTGAAATTTTATCTACAACAATTATATGATTTTTCTCTCCGTGTACAAAGAAATAATGCTTCCTTTTGTTCTTTCTGATGTTTCTATCGGCGAGATAATAAATAGTTTTGAAATTATTATAAATTAGAAATTTATTGTTATTAGTCAAGTTGCATATAATTCAATATATGTTACCCTTTTTTGAAATTTTCATAGTTTTTAATAAGTATAATTTTTGCAGCAATTTTGTATAATTTTGTATAATGTCAATCATGAAATACCGACGACTCACGCGCCACCTATTGCAAAATGATTGTACTAACCTTGACGGGCGTGCGCACAACAACCCACCAAAATTTCATCGTAATCGGATGAATGGTATGGGAACGTATATGGGACAAAAAGAAACATTCATTTTTTTTGCATAATTGATATTCTTCGAGCTCTGAATAGAAGAATATGCTAGGTAAAAGTATGATGATATAATAATTTTATATTTAATTGTGCAGACTGGGTTGGCTTTTGAAAATACTCTCCACAATTACTGGATAGTATGTCCAATTCAAAGAAGTATATAGAGAAAAGAATAAGATCGTCTTGTGTTTTGTTTGATCGTCGTTTGTTTTTGGAGAGAAAAAACATAAAAAACAAAACACTCGGTTGTCTCGTGTTGTCTTTTCGATGTTGTTCGTTTGTTTTTTGGTTTTGTTTTATTATTTGGTTGTGAGTTTGTTATATTCGTTGTTAACTAGATTATATTTATTTTTGATATGAAGATTGTTAAGAGATTTTTTTTTTTGGAGCTAGTCAGTGATGAAGAATGAATAATGTCCATGACACTCTAGAGAGCTATGCGTTCGTTTTCATTTTTAAATGTTTTGGAGCATGATAAATTTTTTGTCAATTCAATGATTTATGTGCGATTCTTGGAAGAAAATTTTTTGCTGATTGCTCAATTTGAAATGAAGAGTCATATTTTTTAATGATATATTTTGAATTATATTTTCTTCAAGAAATTAGTTAGCACTTTCAATCAGTCTGTATTCATAACCTAAATGTGCAGATTTTATACTGGTAGATACATAGTAGTTATACTAGTTGTATGTATCATGATGCTAGATTCTATGAATTTTGATACACAAAATTCACGGCTTCAAATTTTACAAAAAAATTTTCAGTGGTTTTAAAAGACTGAGATCATTTATTTGAACTATTCTTAGGAGATTTTTATATGGACTTAGCATACTGAATATCTTTGCTACTAATTGCAAAGACAATAAATTAGTCATAGAACACTAGAAGCCAACTAATATCAAAAAAGTGTAGCTCGCTTGGTGTCATTTGTTGGTCAGTCACAGCTTAAGGCTTGTAGTCAGTCGGTGTCAGTCACCGAACGCACAATGCATTGTAATGTATTGTTAGACATTGCTACTTGAATTGGACAGGTTGGTCTGTCCCATAATAGGTGTTTTGTAGTAGTGTGTGTGAATACGCACACAGAAGCAAACACCAAACCAACACCATTGCAAACAGTGTGTACCATCACAACATAGTGGGGAGATTCATAAAATTATTTTAAATTTAGGGCTTTTGAAAGTGAGAACCGAATTTACATAGGAGCACTTAGGGCACATGGCCGTGGCTTACACACAATAGGGGCCTCCGCAAAATCTCAAAAGAGAGGAATAGAATAGATAGAATAAGATCGTTCTTCCTTTTTTTTGTTTCTGTATTTTTCCAGGGGGCCTACACATGTAAAGTATTCAGGGGCCACCACATGAGAAGTGCGCCAAGGACTCTATAGAGGTAAATCCCGCCCTGCTGGAATTTTTGAAAAATTGTTATTTTTGCAGACTACCTACGGTATTTGGCTATCAGAATATGTTTACTAAATTTAACTTTGATATGTTGTCAAAATTTCATAAGGAAGTGACCAATAATTTTCAAATTATTACGATTTTTCATATTTTACAACTTTAAAATTTCCGTTTATCTGCCAATAGCAAGCGGGAGGTAAGATGCGTTGAGCTGATCCAAGTAAAATGTGTTTCAAAAAATCAATTGTAAAAGAGATTTTTATATGGAGCGACTTTTTTGAAAGACATTGTATGGTTTGTGTCTGGATAACTATAACTATATCATTGTTTCAATTTTTCCAAATTCTGATTTCTATCTTCAAGTAAATATAGATACCCACTAAAAGGGCCGTGGAAAGAAATGACGAAATCTGGAAACAAGGCATATTTTTTAAATTTCTGCTCAAAAAATAAGTGACAATCAAAAAAATAACTCCATTTACTTTTTCCTGGGGCCCTTCCGATCGTTACGGGCTCCATCTTCCAGCCCGAGCCCCGACGTTACAACTCCGACTACCCCCTCTCTCGTCTGACTTGCCTACTACAACAATAAGTCTTTTATTGCAAAAGAACTTGAAATTTTCTCAAGGAAATCAAGTCTTGCTGTGATGTTAATAATCACCACATGTTTAAATTTCTAATTGTAAGTTCTTTCTTAAGGGGGACCACTAGTGTGACCGCCTGAATAAACGGTAATTTTTGGGAATTTTTTTAAAGACAGCTACTGTCTCGAATGTTTTAATATTTTAAGGATATATTCGTTGATATATAATAAATTCATGATAAAATTTTTGGGCCAAAAAATTGAAAATTCAGTGAGTTATTCGTGATCTCCCAAGGCTACAAAAAAAGTGATAGCGACCTTCACAGTGCCTTAAAAACCAAGAAGCCTATTAAACTAGAAGGAATTGCCCGTACCATGAATTCAAGCGAAAAAAATAGTTGAAACTTAACAAAATGGCAGAGTTTTTAAAAAAAGTTTTGCGCGAAAATTTGATGATTTTTGGCCTGCAAAAATTACATTTTCTATTCGATCGGAAAACTGGAGATTCATGGCACAATGAAACATATATAAAAGAAGCTGCAATAAGAATCAAATCGATCGGATGATTTGTCTTAAAGTTATAACTGCATCAAATTTGGAAAATGTAGTTTTTCTTTACCTTACATTTTAGTTTTAATCACTGAGAATTTTTACTACAATTATTTACGATGTACTCACTATAACGGTCATAGTAAAACTAGATGAGTCGTTTAAATGTGCCAGGATCTAGCTTCTCCATAACATGTTACGGGCAGCCACGTCCCGAAACTCTCGAACTATTAAACCTTCATACATTTCTCAAGACCTCACAGTTAACAATGAAAAACAGACTCGGCTCTTGAGATGGCTGTAACTCAAAAACTATTTGAGGTATGCACTTGAAATATTAGTATGTTATTTTTAAATAGTGACAAGCAAAATTAGTCTTGGTCTTGCATTTTGTGCAAGACCAAGACTATGTGTATCAAGAGCAAGACCAAGACCAGGACTATAAGTATGGCTGCAAGACCAATACCAAGACTCAAGTGAGCAAGACCAAGACAAAAGCAAGAAAATAGCAAGACTCTTGTTAAACTATTTAAATATTTTGAAAGTATAATTAATACGTAAAGATTGTAAAAATTCTGATTTTAGAAAAAAAAATTCGCTAATAAAAAAATGAAAAAAAGTGCAAGATTTTTTAGCAATAACAAGACCAAGACCAAGACTACCAAGTCTTGGTCTTGGTCTTGCATTTGCTCATCACTATTTCTAAAGGTAGGTATAGATTATCGAAACATAAAAAAAAAATTTTTCTAATTTTTTCAAAATGTCACAATAGTGGTCCCCCTTAAGTAGTGTGACATCATCGACAATTTTCAGTCAGTCAAACGTAAAATTAAATATTTTATCCTAGGATAAATAACTCAATCATTCAGTCTCACTACATTTAAATTATCCTATCAACATAATAACACAATTACATATTAGTTAGAAAGAGATACAAACACACTGATGCCCATAATATATACAAAACATTTTAATATAAACAGTCCAGTATCAGTAGTAATAGTGTACGCGTGGTTTTCTATATATGTATAAGACATTAGACAAAAGACAAGCGAAGACCAAAAGGGCCTTAACAAGAAATCGTGGTGGTCCACGGCTCAAACTGAGATAATATGTACGTACATGCATAATAAAGAAGGAATATTATAGTGATCTTTAATGCAGGCTCAATAAGCATAGCCCCAACTCGTATACTACATTCTTCCTATATTAAATATATTATATAAATATTTCACCGTTTTGTAATATGATTTTATATTGTATAGTTTGATCAGCGACAAAATATTACTTAAAAAGTTGCGGTTTTTTGTTTAAGCCACGTCGATTTCTCAATAACAACAAATATAACAGTTGGTGATTACTAAACTTGGGAAAACAGTGGTCGCTAACAGAATCGCCATATAAAATATTTTAGATTGAGGGGGGGGGCTATAAATTTTATTACAAGACTGAGGATTTTCCTCTGGATTTGAAGACTAGCCTAAGGAAACTTTTGAGAACAAATCAGTAAAAATCAAAAATTACCAATTTTTCATTATTTACGAAACATAATTTTAATTTTAAAAATAATTTTTAAAAATTAATGTTGAATAAAAAAGTGGTCAACTGTAATAGAAATTAATTAAGTCGAATTGAAAATATTTATAAAGTAAACATATCTCTATTTCCTTTGTGATTATTTAAATAACATGTATATCTCACTTTTTTTATAAAAACAATACTTGCTTAATATAAATAAAAATGTATACATATGTCTAAGGTACTCTAGTAGGTCGCTGGCATGTATCAACATGGCTTAGTTTTTGCATTAGAAAAATATAAAGATATCTACATATGTATAGATAACAGACAAAATGATTCATAATGCAGTCGAACCTGGGCAAGCGAGAGTTGAAGGGACCGCGATCCATTTTTCTCTTATAGAGGTTTCTCACTAACCCGAGTTTCTAGCTTACAGAGGTACGGAAGAGGTTTATCTCACTTATAGAAGTCTAGAAAAAATACAACCAATATCTATTGAGAAACATGCATGTATTAGAATAATATTATACATATATACATATTTGGACATAGATAAGCTTACAAAAAAAAAAAAATGCATTTTGACTATTTGAATAGAAAATGAGTTCCTCGAATTATAAGAAAATAAACACATAACCACATTCAGGCATTCTAATAAAATATGTATAAGTTCTTTGAAATTTAAGAATGAGTCATGTGCAAATGTTAAATATGTACGTTTAACTGTCGTTTATAGAGGTACAGGCAATTAGCAGTCTCAGTTATAGAGGTCCACGAGCGAAAAACGACTCTCACTTATACAGGTTTTTATTTCTCACACATAGAGGTTTTAGAGTAATAAAGTTACGGGACCTGGCAATTACACTCACTTACAGAGTTTTCTCGCTTACCCAGTTCTCCCTTATCCAGGTTTGACTGTATTGCGAATTAAAAAACTCAAACAGACACACACAACATTGACGATGTAATATTAACAGTAAAACGTCGCAAAACTGAGTTTTAGGAAGATTGATAATATTTTTACGTTTTATAACAGCCGTCCAACTCTATTCGCAGCCCCCAGTGCAAAATATTTTATATGGCGATTCTGTCAGGGACCATTTTTGACCATGTTTGGTGATTACGAACGCCGTACGACCTTTGCGATATCTATCATGCCTCTCTGTTCTGTAAACTGAACGAATATATTATCTACAGTTGTGGATGAGATTGATGTTGTACGAGTGCTTTCTAATATTGCTGGAAAAAGATTGTAAGTTGCCATAAGATCCAACAAAATTCACACTTCTCTCTGTTACAAGTGTGAAAATACACATCGAAATCACAAGCTAATATGATAGATTTTCTTATATTAAACAGAAAATCTAGAATAGAATTTAGCTTATGAATAAAGGGTTAAAATCCGAGTCTGGAGATGAGTAATGAGCAAAATTAGTCTTGGTCTTGCAGTCTTGTCTTGGTCTTGCATTTTTTGCAAGACCAAGACCAAGACTATGTATACCAAGAACAAGACCAAGACCAAGACCAAGACTATACGTATGGCTGCAAGACTAATACCAAGATTCAAGTGAGCAAGACCGAGACAAAAGCAAGAAAAAAGCAAGACTGTTGCTAAACTAATTAAATAGTTTGAAAATATAGGTAATTAATACCGTAAAGAGAGAAAATTCTGAGCTTAGAGGGAAAAAATTCGCTAATAAAAAAATGCAAGAAATTGCAAGATTTTTTGCAATACCAAGACCAAGACCGAGACTCAAACTGCTCTAGCAAGACCAGGACCAAGATTCCTAATGCAAGAACAAGACCAAGACCAAGACTTGGCAGTCTTGGTCTTGGTCTTGCATTTGCTCATCACTACTGGAGATCTGTATATTGAAATAATATAATATGATACCTTTAGAGCTAAATTACATTCAGTAGCACATACCTCAATTACTCTTTCCATACAGTATGAACTTAAATTTATTATTGTACATTGAATACCATTTTTGACAAATATACATACCCCTCCTCGATCATATGTCATATGATCATAAACGACAATCGATTTTTCACAGAGGGTGTAGAAAACCTAAAACATGGAAAAATAAATTTTTTTTTTTTTTGCTTTAGTTTTTTCATCATAAAGAGCGGCACCAGCCGCGGTGCGAAAACTTCTACAACTATGCTACAAACTTTTTACTTAAAATGTTAATAAAATAATGACTTAATAGTGGAAGCTTTTTTATAATCGAATAGATGTTACGTCTCAAAGTAACTTCTATAAAACGTAATTTCTTTGTAGCCCATGAGGACATTTTTCAATTATTATCTAAGTATACGTATATAAATAAATATGTAAAGATTTTATGTTTGTGTTGTGTGTATGTATGTATGTGCAAGAGTGTACCTACCCAGATCTCAGAGCTCAGAGCACACGGGAGAAATACGTTACGTATTCTGTTTTTAATACCGACACAGGCGTTTTCAGCATTCCAAATAAAAATTCACAAATCAGTTTGTGATGTCTGTGATGTATTAGGCCCGATCCACATTAACGCTCCGCTTTCGGTACGATATCGCTCCACTCTCGATTCGATAACATATTCTTACACAAGAAACAATGAGTGTATTCACATCATCGCTCTGATATCGGTCCGATATCAGTCACGGTTCACTGTCACTCCAATGCCACTCCAATATCAATACCACTCAGGTAATATTTTATCGGAGCGATATCAGACTTGTTATGGCTTGTACCTATAGTGTAATAGTATTTTACAATATAAGTTCGGTAAGTTGCTTTTACTGATCGAGAAAATGTTGCGAAAACGAGACCCGTAGGGTCGAGTTTTTGCAATTTTCGAGATCAGTAAATGCACTTAACGCATCGTGTATTGTATAATATTTTTTGCACAATCGATCTAAATAATTAAAGAATAAAAATATGTTAAATAAAAAATAAAATTCGGATAATATAGGTGAAATTTATATTTCTATGTTATGACATAGAATGCCATGAATAAATATTATAAATATTCATAACAACTAATACGAATCTTTGTAGTGACAATTGACAACTATATTTGTAAATAAAAAATTAAGTGTCAATACTTCACTGGCGTGAATATTTTTTTTTTTATTTTCTATTAAAAAAATTGAGGAAAATAGTTTATTAAACTATAATATTAGTGAGAATAATGAAATTGATGAAGCATTTTATTTTTGGCTGCAAATTTATTCTCGTAAAATGAAAGGAAGATTATGAAAACCATAGAAAATTTTAATGATTGAACGGCCTTTTGAAATGTCAATAAAATAAGAAGATTGATGCCAACAATAATAATAATAATGTGTAAACTATTGAAAATTTTCATATTAACCTATTTATTTTCCTAATTGTTCAAATTGTACTTTTAATTTCAATATAAATACATAAATACAATCATTTTTGAGCTAATTTCACTTAGCACACTCCTATTCACTTACCACGCATCTATTTCACTTACCGCACTGTTATTTTTTGGTTTCCATGGATATAAACAAACGTCCGGGAAATGTAACTTACTAGCATTGTCAACAGCATCGGTAAATGCATGAAAATACACGATCGTGCAAAAACACTTTTTTGCAAAGTAAAATATTTGTTTATTATTTACAAATATAGAATGCCATAAAGTAGCGCTCAAATCTATTTAATATTAGGATGCAAACGTTGGATTAGTCAGATTTATAAAATGAGATTGTTCAGTTTTATAACCAAAATGTAAAGCTCACATCCAAATTACACTAATTCAATTAATCCCCCTATAGATTATTACAATTTTTCAGTGCTTTAAAAATCATTAATGAAAGTACAAATCCGTCCCGGTGCACAGGGAACGATCGAGAGTGTAATGGAACCTTTAAAATATTTATTTTGACCTCCCAAAGGATATTTTCACTTCACTATAAAAGTGATTTGATCTATACCAAAGCGCGCCATAAATATATGTAGACATGAACGAAGACAACCATAGTCAAGTAATAAGAATACTTATAGTACGGGAGGTACTGGCGCATGAGTACCGAAAACTATTCCACCTCAATTTTTTTATGCGATCTTGTTGACATTGCCCTACTGATGATATAAATGCATGTTGACAGGGGGCAACCCGGGGCCATATTGCATAAACCGGACGTTGTTTAAACAATTGCAAGGAATTGTCATTTTTTAACCGGACAATTTTTTTTTATATTCTTTATTGAAATACAAATAAAAAAGGTCCTATGACTTTTTACGATAAACTTAATAGTTTTCGAGATTTGAATTTTTAAAAGTTCGGAAAATCTCAAATTTGGGTACTTTTGACCCATGAAAAATATATTAAAGAAAAATAATAAAATATAAATAGGTAATATTTTTTTTAAATTCTTTATACAATAGTTAATAATATCCTTAATAGAGATTTAAAAAAATTTCATTGTTTATACCTGTTTTTAATTGTTAATTTCGCCCCCTCACAAGTATGCGTCCCCTACCTTTAAAATACCCTTAAGTACTTTTTCAAAAAAGGTCCTACGACTTTTCACGATCAAGTTAATATTTTTAGAGATATGAATTTTTAAAGATTCAATATTTTTCGAACCTTTAAAAATTCATATCTCTAAAAATATTAACTTAATCGTGAAAAGTCATAGGACCTTTTTTGTTTGTATTTCAATAAAGAATATAAAAAAAATTTGTCCGGTTGAAAAAGTACTTAAAGGTATTTTAAAGGTAGGGGACGCATACTTGTGAGGGCGCGAACTTAACAATTAAAAAACAGGTATAAACAATGAAATTTTTTTAAATCTCTATTAAGGATATTATTAACTATTGTATAAAGAATTTAAAAAAATATTATTTATATTTTATTGTTTTTTTTTTTTAATATATTTTTCATAAGTCAAAAGTACCCAAATTTGAGATTTTTCGAACTTTTAAAAATTCATATCTCGAAAACTATTAACTTTATCGTAAAAAGTCAAAGGACCTTTTTTATTTGTATTTCAATAAAGAACATAAAAAAAATTTGTCCGGTTAAAAAATGACAATTCCTTGCAATTGTTTAAACAACTTCCGATTTAAGCAATATGGCCCCGGGTTGCCTCCTGGCAACATGCATTTATATCATCAGTAGGGCAATGTCAACAGGATCGCATAAAAAAATTGAGGTGGAATAGTTTTCGGTACTCATGCGCCAGTACCTTCCGTACTATTATGTGTTATTCTAATCAGACAGAACAAGTTATTAAAATCATGTTCATACACACAAACACATACACTCTTACACCCGACTCAAACACACACAAACAGCCTGACACAGGCATGAATATAAGATTTAAAATTTTTACTAATTACTAACAAAATATATTAAATATTTTCTAATTTATCAGGTTTTAATCGATTTCCGTTTGTCTTTTGTAATGAACAAATTTACCGACTTCAATGAATTTTTATGAATATTTTTTATGTCAGATGAAATAATTATTTTTTCCGATACAGAAATAACATAAATGTTTTCGAATCAGACAAGACAGAGGGAATTTATTTGGGGGCGCCAGTAGGTTTTATTTAAAGGAGTCAAAAACTGTGATTACAGACGTTACGAATTTCTCCATTTTTTTCCGGTATGTCTGTACGAAAGCTGGAGTGCTAGATTGATTGCAGTACGTTTTTTCCAAACCAGTTTTCAAACCAGAGTCAAAATTTATTCTTCTTCTGAGTTTTTGGAATTTTCACTTTCGACATACCAAAATTCGTTTCTACTTCGTAAAAACAAAATTGCCAGGGCCGTGGGGAAAAATGGCGGACCCTGAGAAACAAAACACATTTCTTAAAAAAATAAGTGACGAGCAAAAAAAGCTCCTTTTACTTTTTCCCGGATCCCTATCGACTGTTACGGGCCCTCTCATCCAGTCCGAGCCCCGAGGCTGTAGCTTCGGCTATGCTACCCTTCGTCGGGCCTGAATTGTGCTTTGCAGTTTCTACATAGCCTGTTTAAAAATACGAAATATAAAAGAGAATAACATCCTTTCACATAGAAAAGGAGTTTACCCATTTCAGTTCAAAAATATAAATTTTTCGAAATAGGTATTCCAAAACTTATTGTAATAACATTTTAATAATAATTGGTGATGAGCAAATGCAAAATCAAGACCAAGACTTGGCAGTCTTGGTCTTGGTCTTGCTCTTGCATTCAGAATCTTGGTCTTGGTCTTGCTAGAGCAGTTTGAGTCTTGGTCTTGCAAAATGCAGTCTTGGTCTTGGTCTTGGTGTTGCAAAATGCAGTCTTGATCTTGGTCTTGGTCTTGGTATTGCTAAAAAATCTTGCACTTTCTTGCATTTTTTATTAGCGAATTTTTTCCTTCTAAAATCAGAATTTTCTCTTTTTACGGTATTAATTATACTTTCAAACTATTTAAATAGTCTTGCAAGAGTCTTGCTTCTTTCTTGCTTTTGTCTTGGTCTTGCTCACTTGAGTCTTGGTATTGGTCTTGCAGTCCTACTTATAGTCTTGGTTTTGGTCTTGCTCTTGGTATGCATAGTCTTGGTCTTGGTCTTGCAAAAAATGCAAGACCAAGACCAGACTGCAAAACCAAGACTAATTTTGCTCATCACTAATAATAATAGGGTTTTACGTCCGTTCAGTCTTCTATCTATAACAAACGCCACATACATCATTTTTTTCCATCTTCAAAATGCCGAAAAAATTCAACCAAAGGTTTGATACTTCCGATTTTTCACCAAATTTCGCAAAAATCGAGTGATTCGATTAGAAGTTACCATACTGATGTAAACTATGTACATTTATTTGGTCTTAGCAATTACCCTGGACTTTGTTCCCTCAGGAATTTTTACCAAAAACTAATTTTAATGTAGATTATTGCATATTAAGACAAAAATATGCTTCATTGAAACTATTGGCTCCACAGAATACAAAATGAACGGTAGTATCTCTATATTACTGAAACCGGCGTAACGCTAAAGGATAAAAAATACCTCACCACTATCTTATATATGTGCACGCGGAGTTGTGTGTGGTAGTGCGATATATGGTTGTGTGTATGTGTGTCTTGCATACGCATATACTAAAAAAATACATAATATGTATGTGGTACGTACATGCAACATACCGCGTCTACACAACGGCAACAATATGACAATATGTAATTGAAACACACCCGTTGGAAGCTAGTAAGTGAATGACAACATAGTTCTGTAAAATGCACATACTTGCCCATAAGTGATTGCAGAAAAGAGATAGTTGTATTCCTTCCAGTGTTCCATGATCGGCTCGCAGAATTTCAAAAAAGACCGCATTTGAAAACTGTGGAAAGATTGTCCCTGAAGGTTAAAATTATTATAATTCGCAACAATTTGGCTACTTTAAAAAAAAAAATTCAAGAAATAAAAAAATTATTTCCAGTCTCCAGATTATGTCATTCAATTTAGAAAATATTAAAGCAACAATTTCACATTCAATTAAATATACTTATCATTATTATTGTCGTCGATAGTTTCCTTATTTTGCATTGTACCGTACGTAACAAAACTATTATACACATTATATTTACCCAACTAGAAAATCTTTTCAACAATTTCAATTTTATTATATCGAATAAGAACGAAAAAAAAAAATGCGAAATTTGAAAACAATACTAAAATAGATAGAGAATACAATGAATTTCTTTTATTAAAAAAACTTTTCTTACATCTGAATCCTATTGTACATATATGTTTCTAGTTTTGCCTAGATACATACCTATATTGTTCCCCTTGTTTTGTGTTCAATAATAGTCTAATATTTTTTTTCTGTATTCCGTAATTTAAAAAGTACTCTCTACAGCATAGAATTGTTTCGTCTTATATAAGTAATCCAATTTGAAAACTTTTTTTCTCTTGAATCCGTTTAAAAAATATTTTGACTATATTGTATTGGAATAGGAATAGTGTTGATTTGTAACAGACAGAGGTGTATTAAGGGGAGAAATACCTTTAGACAAGCGAAAATAAAAACAATTTCAAGAATTTTTTAAAACAAGGAAAATACTGATGTAGGGGAGAGGTGTGTCAGTAGTAACAGAGGTTCAATTGTAACTTTAAAATTTGCGAGACATCTATTAATCCTATTGAGGAGTATTACATATCATACACGGAGAGAAAATTCCTATAAAAATTACTGTGCTCAGCACTACAATCGACGTGTAAAGGACGAACATATTAAATTCTGTAAGGTAAAAATATAAAGATTATAATTAATCATAAAAAATTTAAAGGATGGAATGTTCTTTTCGTAATATTATCTCCGTAAAATTTGTAAAACAGCACAGTAAAAAGTTCCATTACCGACAAAAAAATAATTTTTAATTGTGTTTATTAAAAAAATTTCCATGCTAACATGCTAATAATAGAAAGAAAAAAAAACAGAAAGAACGTTGGTTGTGTTGGGATCGCTCTAATGAAATGTACCTCAATCAGCGAGTTACATGGGTTACATGCGAACCATATAGGTGTGGACTGTGGAAGAAACTTTGTCAGACAGCTCGCACCAGGCACCTTGATGCAGCTAGTTGTCAGTTGCTTTTACACTCTCTTAGGATGATGTCATCGTTTAATTCATCTTTTTGTTATTTACCTATCTTTAGTATATGTATTAGAATTATATTGTTGGCCATCATTTTTGTATACATGTTTTTACAGGTACAGTGCAATCAATATAAGGTCGCGAGTCAGATGCGCAAATGAAAGAGTACGACAACAAGAATTAAACTATAATATACATGCATAAGAGTGTGATAAAAGTTGTGTTAGCACCACATTAAATTTTACCATGCTAGCACATATTTTTTATTTTGGTCGTTGATCGCGCACGGATTATAGGGAAGCATAGTAATTTTTCTGAAATTTTCTCTACAAAAATTATAGGATTTTTTTCTCCGTGTAGAGTGGCTTCTAAAGTTGTGCTTTACTGACAAAACTTTCAGTTAATATCATTCGGCGATTTTCTCTCAGCAACATCAATTGTGTTTATATAAGCTAATCGTAAATTTTGAGTACGTTAACAATTTTTTGATTTTCACAGCAAATATCCCATCAATTGGGAGAAACGTGATTTTATTGGAAAGCCAAGCAATCAAATAATATTATCAGATAGGTAGTTTCGCTTTTTAATCGTAGTTAATATTTTATGAATTTTTTTATAAAATGAAACAGCGCTGGAACAATTGTAACAAATTCAGTAGTGTCGATTGTAACATGTATAACTCACAAAAAATTTTAGTTGAACAAAATTAAACTTTATATTTTAGGTATGATTCGGAATAATAAAGGTAACAACTTCAGTTAATAATTAAAAAAAAAAGAAATGTTAAACGAAAAACTATATTTAACCCTAGAATCATACGTTGGTCTACGAGAAACGTTAATCATACATCGACGTCGTTTTGACGGATGGACTTTTTACGTAGAGTTTTAGAGTTTATTTGCAAAAAACATTTTTTTTACATAACAATACTACAAAAGCGAACAAAATATTTAAAAAAATTGGATTTGGAAAAATTTCTTAATGTAAATATTTATTAATTTTTTTAATCTTTTTATCAAAGCATATTTTCATTATAAAAATTAAAAAATAGATAAATACATCAATTGTAATAATTAATTTATGAACTGTTATGAGTCAGTGGACATGTGTGACTTTACAGAATGTGAAATTTCTCAGTCATAAATATTCCTATAGATATGTAGTTATTTCCCCATTAGGCACATTTGTAAATTTTCTAATATTTGTTAGTAATTTTTCGAATAAGATCTCAAAAAAATAATAAAAATTAAAATATTTTCCACAAAATAAATTGTTAATCTTTTATTAAGTCATTCGAAATGCATTCTTTAGTTTTCGATTCAATATATTAAAACTTCAGTATTATGTCGTCTCTATAAGTCAAACAGCTGTAATCATCTTTCACATTATCATAATCATTGAATAAATTAATTATAACATCCATATCTTTAATTTTAAAAAAAAATTAGGAAAACTTTTACATGTAGTGTACAAAATCTTCAAAAAAAAAAACATACGTTAATCATAGATTGACGTCCTTTTGACGGACACTATTTCAATACAAACAAAACGACAATGACTATAAACAAAATAAATATATGTGGTGTGTTATAATAACAAATAAATTAGATAACAGAAATCTCACAGCAAACAAGTAACATCAAGTCGTAGTATTGGAGCAGGTAGAGAAGTTCGTACGTCGTTTTGATGTGTACGTATAATTCTAGGGTTAATGATGTACATATGAATTCCGTTAAAAGAGTAATAGAAAGAGAAAAAATTCAGAGCTGTTGTCTGAGACTGTGCTATTTGTCACCTTCCTCACTCAATATGTAAGGAAGAATTTTTAAAACTAGATTAATTATAATAACTAACGTGTAAATTCAGCTAAATAAAGAGGGTTACAATTGAATCTAACCCCTGTAACAATTGATCCTCTGTTGGTGACGATTGTAACATTACACTTTGGTCCACATAAATGCAGTTATTTTAATTATAAGTCAACATAGAGTATTTTTGTGCGGCTTATTCAAAACCTGAAAAATGCCCGTATCTTATACCAAAAATTTAATTCTCTCTGACTAATAAATACAAAGTTACTAGCCTGTATATTTTTTTTGTTACTATTGACACACCTCTCCCCTAAGGTTTGGTATTTTACTTCCTATAATCTTGAAGTCTTACTCCGAATTTGTTTTGTTTCAATATATTTGAAAATGGCAGCTGCAAGTGTCTTTTATTGGAGCATGTCACTCCACAAATTCTCAAATGACGGGACCCTTTTCGTAAGAGTTCATTTTTTACCAAATTTTGAAATATTCTATGCTGAAGTATCATATATTAAAATTTGGTTTCATTAGGTCCAAAAGTTTTGTAGAAACTCAATAATACACATGTGCTATTGCATGGGAAGTATATGTAAATAAAAATTTTCAAATGCTTCTACTGTAAAATTATAAAAATGTTACAAAACACCTTCATCCACTCTTATCTTCAATTATGGAAGTTGCTCTGATGAGATTACTCATTACTGTGATTGTATTGAATAGTGGGCCATATATAGCTTAACTCCCAAATACTCCCGGATTGTGATGAAACCATTTAGAAATCAAACCTCATAATTATTGAAAATTTCATCACAAAATGACTGTGTAGTTCCGAAGTTATGCCACTTGGTATCACATATGGAGCAACCGATAAAACCTCCAAAGATATGTAAGCAAATCCACCCCTGTCAAATACAGAAGTTATTACAGTTAATCCCTTTTAATAAAGTATTTTGTTGTAACTGATAGTTTTTAAATCCTTATGTTATGGTATTAGAACATAATGTCTATTGTATAGGTTGTATACCTTTCTTTTTACCTTTTCGAATACTCATATAGTATATTAAGAACCAGATAACAAAAAAATAAGAACAGTTGTTGATATCTTGTAATGCCCTCTCCTTAAAAATAAAAACCTTTTGCGGTCTTTATAAAGTGGGTCCATTTTGTCTTGTACACAAAGAAATCAAAATAAAATCTTATTTGATTTTAATTTAATAAGACATTGACCCTTTTTTCTACTCCGAAAAAAATGAGTTTTGTTCACCTAAAGGATATAAATATGATTTTTCTGCGTGTAAAAACCTATACCAATTGTTGTTAATATTTCAAAATTTGTCGCGGTTGTAAAATAAAGATCACGTCGTTATCTAGATATAATTTGTTAGCGAATTTTAAAGTTATTGTTAGGATCGTAAATAGATTTGATCCCTACTTTATAGATCCCAATTTTTATGTTCTAATTAGCTTTAAAGGACTGTCAAAAGGTTAAGTAAATTAATTAAATAAATAAAAAGATAAAATTTTTGTACACTTTTTGTTGCATATGAGCAGGGCTGGATCTAGGGGGGAGCAGTGGGGGCACGTGACCCGGGCGCCATGTTTTGGGGGCGCAAAAATTAGCAATTTGACGTTTCGTTACTTGTTTTTTGGGGAAGAAAAAAGCTTGGAAGAAATATTTATTTTTCTATAGGGGCGCCATTTTGAAACGGTGCCCCGGACGCCACTTTGGGTAGATCCGGCCCTGCATATGAGCCAGTCAGAAGTAAGATTAGCTGCAGGGGTATCTTTGGTATAGGTATAGCGGTAATTGCTGAAGAGTGACTATCTATAATTTCTGAAAAATGAAATGCTACATTAATGAACTACAGGGCCGTGGACAGAAATGGCGGGCCCCGAGAATAGAGCACAACTCTTAAAAAATTCTCCCCGAAAAAATAAGTGACGAACAAAAAAAAAGATTTTTACTTTTTCCCGGGATGCTATCGATCACTACAAGCCCCCTTTTCTAACCCGGTCCCCGAGGCTGCAACCCCGGCTACCCCACCCTCTTGTCGGAGCAAGAAATAAGCAATAAATTTTTATTCTTTGTAACCTTTGAATGGAATTATCTATTTCATTGGATTCTTTTTGAGTCCCTTATTAATTACTGACTCTAATCCCTATCCCACAACAGATTCCAAATAAAGGCGTCACAAGGCCGGCGAGAGAAATGACGGATCCCCAAATACCAAAAAATTTTTGGATATTTTTCTCCAAAAATACAATTGACGAGCAGAAAAAATCCTCTTCTCACTTTCTTCGGGTCCCTAATCGAGGCTGCGGGCCACCATTATAGACCCGGGTCCCCGGGAAATTGTTCCACCTATCCTACCCTCTCGCCGGCCCTGGTCGTGACAGTAAAAGAACCTACAACTGTGTTATCAGAACTTCTATAATGATTTTTTATTCAATTGCCATATCTTAGAGAAAACTTTAGTAAATAGTAGGTACAATTTTAATAATTTTGGTTCTATTTTGATAGTACGGTGCAATTAGACCCAAACCTCAACATCTAAAGTAACAGTTTCACTCCAACTCCAAATTGTTCTATACAGTCCACATATTGTTTGATAAAAAGTTACACCATTTTGAGCGTCGGGTTTTGGCGGTAGGAGGGTAAAAGTCGGAAAACTAACGGTTTTCGTCAGTTTTTTTTTTTAAATATTTTAAAAACTATGAAATTTAACGCAAAAAGTGCCTATACAAAAATAATCTACATTAAATTGCGAACAAAAATAGTCCTATGCATAATCTTGCTGAAGTGAAGAGTTCCAGAGTTATGGAGGGTATAAAAGTAGCAATTTTTAGATTTTTAAATTTTTTGGACAAAAATATGACACATTGTCACTAAGGAAACTAATTTTTTTATACAGGATTGTGTTTTGTAAAAGGAAATTGCGATTAGTCCTCTTCAAACATAGCGCCTTCCTCTTCTAAATCTTCGTCTATGATGTTCGTATCCCTGTTATCACATCCTAGCATTGAGTAATTACCGCATATGCTTGAGCAGTTTAGACCACTCTTTCTGCATTCCCAGTTACCGACGCATTTGTTTTTGCAAGCGCACACTGTGAGGGAAAGTAATTTCTCGGGAGCTGCAGGACGTGCTGTTGTAGGTAATTGGTCTCAGGTGTCCGTCAATCTTCTTTCACCCCCCACTCGAGCGAATTCTTTTTCTTATGCAGCCACCGCTACACCTGGTGATAGGTGCAGCAGTGGTTAAAAATACTAAAAATTGCTACTTTTACACCCTCCGTAACTCTGGAACTGTTCACTTTAGCAAGATTATGCACAGGACCATTTTTGTTCGCAATTTTTTTTTTTCTATTGTTTAGATGCGCCACAACTAAGGTGATATGCATCGTTTGTTATATGTTGTACTATTGCTTTTTTGGTGTTGATATGTTTATAGATGATTGGTGCGGTATGGTAGTTTGATGATGATGTATCTCCCCCGGCCGGTTCGGAACTCACGATCTTATCAGTCAAGAGCGGAGTTGCTAATCACTAGACCAGTTCGGGGTCTGTTCGCAATTTAATGTAGATTATTTTTGTACATGACATTTTTTACGCTAAACCACATAGTTTACGCAATATTAAAAAAAAAAAAAACGTTAATTTGCCTACTTTTACCCCCTCGCCCTAAAACCCGATGCTCAAAATGGTGTAACTTTTTGCCAAACAATATGTGGACCGTATAGAACAATTTGGAGTGGGAGTGAAACTGTTACTTTGGATGTTGAGGTTAGGCCGTTTTTTTTAATAACTGCACCATACTATGAACAGATTTATACATTATTCTGATTTAATTTAGCCCCAACTGTACTCTCATATGGGAAAAGATATTTACACATTTTGAATATACCAAAAAAAAAAAAAAAAATCATTTTATCATTCAACAGAATTTACATAAGGAAAAAAATTTTTTTGATAATACAACGAAAATTTGTATAATATAAAAATTTCCGAACAGCCACGTGTCATTTTCATAATAATAAAAAGCAATAACAATTACTTTTATTAACAATTACAATTATTTGTATACATACATACATACATGCTCAGATACATACACATAGACGTGACGGTGACGCCACACTCTATACAGCGACACACAATTCATAATCTAAGAGTTTTATTCACTTGCTCTCGAAGCCGTAAATGAAAACCGTATCATACGAACCGTAACCAAACAGAAATCACCACCAGCTCCAGCGTCGCCAACCAACAGTGCTGGACCAACTGAAGCGCAGTAAGTAAGAAAAAAAAGCATAAATGACACCAAACAAATAAAATATTAAATATAATATACTAGTATACGTAATCGTCGTAACGGTCGTCACTACCCCCACGCTCCCCCGAAAAATGTAACTTTTGTATATCCATTATGATTGTCTCGGCAGGCAGTATGTATATAAAAGTAATTGAATGTATCCACATGCACATTGTGTATAGATTTATGATACTGTGCGCTACAAAAATATCGAACAAAATTAGAAGATAAACAGGTATGGACTAGTCCACTAAAATTATATAAGTATTTAATGATGAGTTTCATCGCTGTCGTCTGATTTCTGGAACCGGAACAGATCCTATTTAGGCCTAACAGAGATTTATTTTTAACTTCCCATAGGAAGTTATTGTAATGGGTCCGCTTTACGAATCGCTAATTTTGACATATCTCCACGTTTCAAGATCACTAGAATCCGAATCGATCGTTTTTAGCGTGATGTCTGTGTGTGCGTTCGTTAGTTCGTTCGTTCGTCCGTGAAATTTTTTTCATCTCGCATATCTCGAGAACAAATAGTGATATCAACTCCGGACTTTCATTAGATGCGTAATCAAAAAATGAAGACCGGATAAAGTTTTCAGCAAATTTGGATTAGCGGTTTGTTTTTTGTGGTAAAAAAACGGAATTAACTTTATTAACATAACATAGATTATATGGATTTTTTACCATAACATTATTATATAATGGCCTAAGAACCTTCCTTGATGTTAAAAACGCCAGTATTTTATTACAAAATTTAAAAAAAAAAAAAAAAAGAAAAACGAAATAAGAAGCTTGAAAAAATTAGTTTTTTGCCAAAATATATTTTGTCTCGCATATCTTGAGAATAAATCATCTTATCATTTGTTTGATAAGGCTGGAACCCCCACCCTTAGGTACAGAAGACGAAGCCCCCGGTATGGTGCTATAGGGGCAAAGCCTCTATCGGGGGCCCAGGGAAGGAGTCGCCTGAAATGAAAAAAGAATTATTTATGTACAGGAGTCTCTAGTCTTTAAGGACACCGAATGGGAAGTTAACAGTGTGGGTAGACCCGTCCCCCAAATTTTTACAGTTTTAAACAAATTATAAAACCAAAATTGTAAAATTATTTGAAACTAGCTCTGTCCTGTGGTTTCATACACATGGTTCAATCGTGTATTCGAGAAAACAATTTGAAATCACTTGTTATCGAATCCTAAATTTTTACTTACCGAAAATTATAGCTGTTAAGAAAAAGTAAAATTATTAAACAAAAGGAAAGAAATTTGACAAATCTGGTTTCGGGAGAAAGTAAATTCACTACAAAATTTATTGTTAGTCTAGTACGTCAAACTTCGACAATCTATGATCCGTGAGTCACTAGGTGATTCATTTGACTCACTTAAGTTCTGTAAATAGAAAATATGTATTTTTCAAAGGGGAATCTTGTATTTTCGTTTTATATGAAAATACCACTCACTCAAAACGACCTCTCAGTAGTCACATTTTAAATAATTAGCACTAGAAAGATTTACTTTGTGAAAATCCATATTATAAATAAATATGAAAATAATTTGCGTTGTCAACTTTTCACTACCTATATTTAATTGTTTAAATTAAGAACCGGTTTTCGAGCGATTAGCTCATCATCAGGTATCAAACAAAATGATCAATCTTGTTTGATACCTGATGATGAGCTAATCGCTCGAAACCGGTTCGTAATTTAAACAATTAAATATAGCGAAAAGTTGACAACGCAAATTATTTTCATATTTATTTATAGTCACATTTTAGTTAATTTTGATTCGTTGTGGCCAAAAAATGTTGTTGATCTTTGACCTATGTTTCTAGGTTTCTATCTACTAATTAAATCAATATATCTTTTACTAATTTTTGAAGCATCTTGTGCAAGATACACAATTCAAATTACGCCAACTAATATAAGTTCAAGTTATATATACTGGTGCACAGAAAAAAAATAGGGGAACGATGGATTACTATGGATGTCAACGATCATAAATAATTGTAAGAATATTAAATAATATCCATTTACATTTTTTTTTGCAAGACAAGAGATTTAAAAAAAATAAAAATGGGAAATAAAAATTAGCAAAAAGGATGAACGGGACATGCACACACCACTGTGACTTTATGTTCCCAATACACGGATGGCTACGTGTCCGGGAATCTCGAAGGGTGCTTGCTGCTGCTGATAGTTACAATTACGAGTATTCCTGCTGTTGCGTCAGTTCCGGTTCGCATCATACACCACTTCCGGTACATATAGGAACGTACACGCGTCTATGCTATTATAGACAAGTAAATATATTTACGCTGGTTATTAATAGTATTTTATGTAATTTTTTTCTGGACTGTGGTACATTGTCTAGTCAGCAGGGAAGAACAGTCACTCTTAATGCTCGCCCATTTTGGTTTCACATGGAGTTTAGTACGCTGTTGGTAACTTATTTACGTTTTCCGGTTACAAATACTTTTTTTTTTTAAATATCGGTGGGGTGTCTGTATGGAATAGTCGGAACTGTGGAAAAATTTAGAACGCCTTTCAATAAGGATAAAAAAGCACAGGAAATGATCATTGCAATATCAAATTTTGATTAAAAATTTAGGAAATTTAAAAGAAGATTTTTGACTGTGGTTGGTCGATATTAGATCTATGTTACAAAATCAGCAGTAGCAACCTCGAATTGTACGATATCATATAATGTTGGAACGATTTCAACAGAACTTATGCGGCCCATACACGGTTTAACTTGTTGTACAACTTCATTGAGTTGTACAACATGTTGAATCGTGTGTGAGGCAGTTGGTCAACTATTTTGATGGTTGCATAAACGGTTGAAGTAAAATCAAAATATTTTGATTTTACGTGGGCGGAGCAAATGGTCTATGAACATGTTGTACTGTGTGTGGGGTAGTTGAACAACAAAACCAGTATATATATGGTGTAAAGGGTGTAAATCAACAAAATATTTACAGCGGTAACAATTGGAAAGTTGAAGCACTTGAAAATTTTAAATCTTCAAAAGAATTTCCCGTTGCAAGAAACCTTAAGGTAATTCCCAAGCGTGTTTTTGCAGAAATTGCATCACGCATAAACGTATCTTCTTTGTTTATTAAAGGTGTTATTTTTACTGAAATATCATTAATAATTTCTTCGTTCATTCGCATATAATTTTTATAATCGGTTCACATTCACTAACTTTTTTAATAGTTTTTCATTAGAAAATTTTTTTCTCAACCACTTTTTGCTCCATTTTCTTTTTTTTCGTTTACTCACGCTTTCTTCACTACTTTCTGCAATTACTGCTAAGGCAAGAAGTTTATCCTTAATTTTAACGAAGTCCTCTTTTTCAAAAATTGTGAATAACTGAAGTTGGACAACAAGTTGAATGAATAGTTTAATAGTGTATGGCAAACAGTTCAACTTGTAGTACAACTAGGTAGTACAACAAGTTGAACCGTGTATGGGCCGCATTAAAATCGTATTCATTTATGCATTCAATTGTTTATTTTTAAACTGCCTGTTTTCAATTTTATTCATTTCCTTTATTTAGCTTAAAGACAAAATTATGAATACAGTCTAAAAATCCTTATTATTTTGAAAAATTGGGTTTGAAGGGTATAAAAAATAATTTAAGTTCGAATTTTTAATATTTAATTTTTTTCAAATTTTTATATTTTAACGGAAACTTTTTGACAAAACAAATACTGACATTATAAATAAAATTAATAGATACTTAGATAGAGTTTATAAATTGAGTAAGTTTCATTGCGTAGTTGTGGATTTAGTAGTTTAGGATATCGTGCGTATATGTAACATAATTTTGGAAAATCGGAAATTATTCATATTTTTACCTTTTCGTCGACATAGCGAAGCTGTAGCCAGCTATAAGAATAGAAAACGCGATAGGCAAAAAAATTTGGGCATATGTGGTTTTCACCAGATTTTGACGGCCTAAAGGCCGTAGAAAAACAAAAAATCCGGAAGGGAACGCTACAGACCTTTTGTAGGTATGTAGGTATGGTACATATTTTGGCGTCTAAATCAATGAATATATCCGGATCTACTGAAGCTAGTAAAATGAAGCCAGCTTCAATATATTTCCGTAAATGGAACAAAATTTTGACACAGTTTGGTCAGTGGTAGTGCATTTATGGAGTTTTTCTGATTTTCTCCGGACCTTTGATCAAAATTTGATCAAAAAAGGTCAAAATTTTTTTATAAGTAGCGTGATTGAGACAAATTTTTATTGGTTTTTTTTTTCAAAGATCCTTCCTTACCTTTGTTGTCAGAAATCAAAAATGTTTGACTTTTTCAGCATAGAAGAAGTCGTAGCATACTCCTAATCGGTAATCAATTTTTTCAAAAATGGCATCTAATAGTTAGTGAGGGTGACTTAAAATATGAACTTTTCCCTCAGAAGCGACCGAAGGCAAAAGTTTGAAAAATTTTAAAATTTCATTAGGGCTTTTTGACGATTATTCATAAATGCTTAGGTATATATATTAATCCCTTATCAGTTACTGATCCTAACTCCTCCCCTTTATAGTTCTCAAAAAATAAAAACGAAACGAAAGACTCATATAACTACATTGTCAGATTTTCAATATTAAGTTTTCAAACTTTAAAATCGTAAAAATTTTCGGAAGACCCAACTTAAATTTAATATTAGTTTTACTGGAAAACTCATTTAGGTCATAATTCACATATGTTTGGTATTTATCCTTTGTAATATTAGAACGGTCTGATGGTTCGTATTGACTTAACAGTAATTGCTTTAAGAATAATTCTACTACGCAATAAACATTATCAAACAACTAAACATTAAGTATCTAATAACAAAAACTATATTTTAATAAACCCATCGATTCGAGACCGACAACTTGTAATTTTACAGCTAAAATAATAAATTTAGATAGACAAACTATCAAATCAACTGTTATTTTTCAAAACAACCACTATATAGAAAAAAAAATTAAATACACCCCAATAGTTCTAACTGTACATATATCGTTCAAATTAACAACCCTAGAAGGGTTAAATAGACACATTTAAGTGTATTAAGTATTAATATGAATTTTTCGAAAAAGTATCAATTACATTTTGAAAAATATTCAACTGAAAACAACATATTGTTAGTAGGTATGCCGCGATCAAACAACAAAAAAATGGGTATGTTTTGTTGCATCGAAAACGGACATAATCTAAATAAGGATCAGAAATTATTCCATTTCAATAATTAATTAATATTTAAGAAGGAAAACTATCAACTTTTAGAGCGAAAACAATTTTTTTTTAAATTTCAGTTTCTATTTTTTATTATAGTTGTAAAAAATTAATAATAAGGACCCTATTCAGTTGTGGTGTTACAATAATAAATTTGAATATGTAAACGGGAAAGAGTACGTTTGAATTTTTATCAAGAGAAATTTTTACGTGGGAACGTTTGAAAGAATAGATTAAAGACAAATTAAAGCTAAAATAAAAAAGACGGTAAAGGAAGTATGAATTTCAATTAAACGAAAGTGGAGATGTAAACGAATGTCAAATTTTGTATATGGGCGATTCTCGCGTAACGCACGGGACATTTTTGCAACAAAAACATTTTTTTTTTAAATTCAATTAATAATAAACAAAACAAAATGTTTATAATATGCAGAAAATGAATTAAAATTTTTGAGCATAAAATTCTAATTTTTATCTGAAATCTAGTACTCAAGATATAGGGCATAAGCTCACGTGACGCACGGGACATCGTACAAAACGAAAGTTATGTCTTATATTTAGAGTACTACACTTCAGATATAAATTAAAATATGCTCAAAAAATTTTAATCCAGTTGCTTCGTGTTCAAGGGCAGATCCAGCCAGTTAAAAGGGGGGGGCTGCCTCTAATCCCAGGAGGGATTTTGGGGAATTGTATGTTCTGAATTGCATGTTTAACTAAAAAAATTACCTGTTGTAGGACGGGGGGGGGCTGCAGCCCCCACAGCCACCCCCTCGATTCGCCTATGCTCATGTTATAAACTTTTTGTTTTGTTTGTTATTAATTGCGTTTTAAAAAAAAAAATATTTTTGTTGCAAAAATGTCCCGTGCGTCACGCGAGAATCGCCCATATTCGCGAATTCGACTGTGGATATTTTATTTTTAAGATTTGGCAATGCGAATTGGAATGCAATGCGTAAATAGACGTAAATATGTATTATTATTAAAGCTAATTTAAAAGATAGCTTTTCTCCATTGGAATAATAATAATAATAATAATAATAGAATTTGTAAATAATAAAAACTTTACTTTGCAAAAAATTCCACGTTTTTTTTTTTTAATTGTCACAATTTTTTCAAGCTTCAATGAGCAGTTAAGCTTAAAACAATTGCCACAACTAAAAAATAAACGTTTTATCTTTGCTAAATAAAATATTTGTTTTATTATTTACAAATGTGGAATACCATAAAATAATGCTCAAATCAGTGAAAAATAATACAATTTTATTATTATCTAATATCTATCAATTGTTTATTCATTTCTACAGAAATGAATAATAGTATATTATTCAACAAGCTGGGTAATGATAGCTATTACTCACGAAGATGAAATTGCGACACGAGCCGAGCTGGCGAGGCGAGTGTCGTAATACTCGTAATGCATCTGAGTGAGTAATAGCCATTGGAAGTGAGTAGAATACGATATTTTTTCTACGGCTTTTTTTTTGATTTAAATAAAATTGAATATAAATTTTAAATCAAAAGAATTCAATTTTTAATCTATCTCTAATTTCATTAAATGTTTATATATGTACAGACGATGAAAACAAAACACAAGCTAGTTTGTTTACTTAGTTGTTACTACGCAACATATATGAAATTAAAAATTGATATGTATATTATACACAAAACAAAAACCAGCCCATTGAATAATGGTTAATACGGCGATTTCATTGGTCAAACAGGTATTGGGTAATGACAATTCCTCCACACCTTTGAATAATGCCTAACTTTCTCAACAATCAACCTTTATTCTTCAACAGGAGTAGAAAAACAATTTTATTTTACGTGTAATTTCTCCAAAAATATTTTAAGGGCCCGTAACTCATTTGAACAAAATAGTATTTAAAAATTTGTGAGAATTATAATTCAACATAATGGGCTAAAATAAGAATAGAGGTTGCAAACTTCACGGATCGAAATTGTGGATGAATTAACTGGTGGTCATTACGCATCTTATTTCCAAAGGCTTAGATATCCTTATCAAAACATAGAAGTCTATACGTTTTTAATTATTTTAAGTATATATGTTTTATAATGTCTACGTTTTTAATAATTTTTAATCGATTTTAAATAATGTTTTTGCTTCAGTTTGGTAAGAAAGGTAAATTTTCACATAAAGGCAACTATAAAGAATAAAGCTATTTAAGAACTGCGATTAAAAACGCATCCATTATCTTCAGTTCAAAAAAAAAAATTACTCAAACTACTGAACTAGAAAAAAGACATACAATTTACAAAACATTTTGTCATACTAATCAGACAGACTGACTGACAATGGAAAGGACATCTCCACCATCTCCACAAATTTTTTTTTAATAATAATAAAACTCTAATAAATTTTGAAGTTAGAAAATTCTGTCAAAATTGATATTTTCTACATGACTACATTTAATTATCGAGTCGACCGACAAACGAGCGAGTGAATTGGTTCGGTTTGGTTCAGTTCGGTTCTACGGTTCTACGGTCCGCTATACACAGACGCGATCGATATTTATCTTTTTTCGAAAATTAATTTGAACTAAACATCATCGGACACCAGACGCGTTATAAATGATGTTCGATTGCTTTAGAAATTTGATACCCTGATGCAGTTGAAGCAGTGGATGGATGATGAAGGCTGCGAGGAGAGAAGTTTTATTGTGTCAATTGAGTCTTTTCCGAAGTAGATAAAAAGAGAGAAAAGATATGAGTAATAGATGTGTTAACAATTTATTATTGTCTTCTACAAAAGCTAGCGATATTAATAGATTTGAGCGTTACTTTATGGTATTCCATATTTGTAAATAATAAACAAATACTTTACTTTGCAAAATGCCACTTTTATTTTTGAAACTGTGACAATATTGTTTCAAAAATAAAAGTGGTATTTTGCAAAGTAAAGTATTTGTTTATTATTTACAAAGCTAGCGATACTAATTTGTCATTCCGCGTCTCATCTAACTTTACTGTAAAAAAAAATAGGTTCCAAAATTGGCTCCCAAGATGCTAGCACCCTATCTAATAAGTCATAAATTAGTCATAATCAGATCAGTCAATTTTAATCCTATATTAATTGGTCAGTAATAGAAGATTTTATTAAAAATTTAAAAATACTTTGAAATATTTCAAGGTCGTTTGAAAATGTTGGCATCTCATATAAAACGAAAGAAATATAGGCAGTAGTGATGAGCAAAATTAGTCTTGGTCTTGCAGTCTTATCTTGGTCTTACATTTTTTTGCAAGACCAAGACCAAGACCAAGACTATGTATACCAAGAGCAAGACCAAAACCAAGGCTATAAGTATGGCTGCAAGACAAATACCAATACCTACTCAAGTGAGCAAGACTAAAAACAAGAAAAAAGCAAGACTCTTGCTAAACTATTTAAATAGTTTGAAAGTATAATTAATACGTAAAGATAGTAACAATTCTGATTTTAGAAGAAAAAAATTCGCTGACTCTTAATGCAAGAACAAGACCAAGACCAAGACTGCCAAGTCTTGGTCTTGGTCTTGCATTTGCTCATCACTAATAGGCAGGGGCGAATTAGCCCACTTTGGAGTCTTAGACATTTTCTTCTTACCGGGCCTTCCTTTCTCACGAGATATAAAGCACACAAAAATATAAAACAATAAATAATACAAAATTAAATAATGTGAAAACTAAAACAAATCTCAAATATTGATTCAAATATACAAAATAGACCCTTCGAAACCGGACACTTCGAAAAACCGTGCCCTAATAATTTGTCTCATTTGTCTATGTCATAATCTGGCCCTAAGTGTCGATACTTATCTGAATTACGTTCTCGACCAAACTGGTTGTAAAACGAAATTCCATGTTACACGACCTAATATGATTCCTTGTTAATGGTGAAAATGATTCCATGCTACAAAAATTCTGTCTGAAATTAAAGAATTGCTTGTAAAGATTTCTCTAATGCTTAAAAAAGTGTTAATGTTTATCTAATTTACATTCTCGACCAGGTGGTCGGAAAACGACATTTCATCTTACACGACTTAATACCATTCCAGATAATCGCGAAAATGACTCCGGGCTACAAGAATTATATTTACAATTAAATAATAGCTTTTAAACATTTCTCTAATGCTGAGAAAAGTGTCGATATTTATCTGCAGTACATAGTCAGCCAAGTGGTCGGAAAACGACATTTCATTTTACATGACCTAATGTTATATTAAAGCCCTAAGCGTATGTGTAAAATACTGTAGCCAGCAGTGTGTTCAGAGTGTGTCAGATATTGTTTAAGTCCATTAGTCGTTCAACTGCTCTTCCAAGACACACATCAATTGTTAGCATTGTTGATGAACAACTTGCAATAATATAGTACATGCACACGTCCGCCTCGAATACATATGCATTACACTAGGCATCCTCACTTGCCACAGGTTGAGTGTGACGTATGGCACACATACAAACGTAGATTTCGTGTTCATAGATATGAAATTTATCAAAATAATTTGGTACGCAGGCTCGCTGTGACGTATGATTTTGGCGCCAAGCTACGGAATAGTAGCGTGGCTCTTTAATTATATTCCAATTAATAGTGGAAATGATTCCTGGCTACAAGAAATTTATTGGAGTTAAGGAATTGCTTTTAAACATTTCCTAATGCTTAAAGAATTGTTGATAGGGTAGATTAACCTACATTGGGAATCTAGACATCTACTTCTTCTTACCGGGTCCTCCCACTCTCAAAAATTTATTAACTGCGTTAATAAGTTAAGAAGCTGTTTTTGTTGGTACTTATAAATATTCCTTTCATAATCTACTTAACGAATACTTCTGAATGTAACTGTAGTCAAGCTTAAAAAAGTAGTTTCTTTTTTTTAAAAAAAAAAAAAACTATCTCAAATATTCTGTTGTTGTTTTTTTTTTCCTTTCCTTTTGTGTCAGTATACTTAAAAGGGCCGACAATTGATCAAGATTTGAATCTTTATACCTACTTATTGATTAGAATATCGATCATTTTTGGTTAATGTAATTAGTTTTGTAACATCACAATGGTTTTACTAATTAAGAAAGAGGAAACATTTTAACAGAACTTACAAAATAATTCTACTGATATTTCAATGACTGCGACCACCAAAAGTGATATAACATAGGTACTAATTTTATTAATTTAATTATAATAAGGAAAATGTTAAAAAAACTACTGGATAGATTTCGAAAATTTTTTTACTAGTAGGAAGCTATAAACCATATCTATCGAAAAACTTAAGGGAACACTAAAAATTCTGAAAATTTTTGCCTTTTATTTAAGAGGCGGTTTCTCAATTAGAATCAGTCCGACAATATTTTTGAAAATCGCAATTTTAAGCTTGAAATATCCATCTCTTAATACTGGAATTTAAGATGTTTTTCTGCAGAAGGTAGGCATTTTTTAACAGAAAACTTATATTCTCTTGTATTTTTACAATCTGTTAATTATAAGGAATGAGTAGGTTGGGAGTTGGAACGTCTACACGGGAAAAGAAAAAAGTTGCTTTAGAAATTTTCTGAAAAGGTAAATATCATTGAAATACCATACACGGAGAGAAAAATCATATAATTTTTGTAGGTAAAATTTTAGAAAAATTACCATGCTCTCTTATAATGTGTGAGCGATCGACGACCATGTGACCTTCATGTATGATTGTGTTGATACCTTCTGCAGCCTGCCTCGCTATGTGATCTTCATGTATGATTGTGTTGATATACCTCTTTTCAGAAAAAATTAAATAATTCTTATATTCGAAACAAATCGATCTTCTATTCTTTTCTAAAAATAAACTGCAAATTTAGAATTTACATAAATGCAATAATGCAAGAGATAAAGCCAAGAAAACGGAAATTATTTAAATTCAAAGTTACGAAGCATGGTTAAATTTAACTGAAATGAACCATACCTTCTGCAGCCTGCCTCGCTATGTGACAGCGTAGATATCTTCTCTTTCTTTCTTTCTACTATTAGCAGATAACATTTGAAATATTATAAGACAACATGGTAATTTTTGTAAGAAAAACAATTTAAAAATATTTTTTTGTCGGTAATGGAACTTTTTACTGTGCTGTTTTACAAATTTTACGGAGCTAATATTACGGAAAGAACATTCTATCCTTTAAATTTTCTATGATTAATTATAATTTTTATATTTTTACCGTACAAAATTGAATACGTTCGCCTTTTACACGTCGATTGTAGTGCTGAGCACAGTAATTTTTCTATGAATTTTCTCTCCGTCTAGGTACTTCAAATTCCAGATAAACGTATCAATACATAATTACATTACATACGTCAGACCAATAAAACTAAGTAAGGAATGAGTAAAATAAAAATCTAGATACCTTTTTTTAACTAAATGAACCTTTTTTGCCTAAAATGTTTAAAAAAAAAAAAGGTGGCAGCCCTATTCTTTTATGTGATATGTTGCTTGTTATAGTGAAGCATAAGAGATCAAATTCTAAATTTGAATCTCAATTAATAATTCAAAAAGATGAATTGTAATATGACACATGATATGAGCAAAGTCAAAGCCACCAGTCAATACCTACTATGTACAGAGGCGCAGAGAGGGTCGGGCAGGTGGGGCAATTTCCCTGGGGCCCGGGTCTACAAAGGGAGCCTGCAGTCTCGGTTAGGGGTCCAGACAAAGTAAGAAGAGATTTTTTTTGTTCGTCAACTTTATTTTTGGGGAAAAAATATTAGAAAATTTTTTATTGTACCCAGTAGCCTGTAATTTCTTTCATTGGCTCCTGACTACGTTAGAACAATATTAGAAATCATTATGGTGGAAGTTCTATGAAATAGACACATGACAAAAAAATTCCGTGCCTTTCTGATATCTGATATTGTGGAACAATTATTTTCTCACTAGAATAGTATCATTGTTTTGAAATCAAAAATTGAAAGAGATATGATATTTATTTGTTTCTATAACTGAACACTTTCGATCGATAACGAAAAATTTACCTTCTTTTATTTCTTTTTTAAATTACCAAAGTGTAAAATAAATTAATTTGCAACACAAAAATAATCACTTTAAAAAATAAAACAAATAATAACGAAAAAACAAAAAATGTCAAAAACATAACCTCAACTGTCAATTGTCAGCTTTTCTTTTGTCTTTTTTGTTTTTTGTGTTTGAACGTACCGCCGTTTGTGAGGATATTACAAAACGATGATGATGACGATGATGATGGTTAGACAGATATCTATCTATTCATCTATGTGTGTATTTTATTAATAATCTATATAAATGCAAGCAGGTTTGTGTCTTGACTTTACTGTCACCTATCTCACTTACACTCATTAGATGCGTGTAATATATCGCTTATCAAATGGACCCATCTTAATTAATTTATCCTATACAACAGTAGACTATACACATTTTATACGTTTGTTAAGCATATTTTAAATATATGTAGATATGCCCTCAATAATGTGTATGAATATCAAAAGAGCCTTTCTACAAAAGAGATTTTTTGTCCTGTCCGCGTCGTCAAAATTAAATTGAAACGAAACAAAATTTTTTCTGTGTTCTACTTGAGAAAAACAAAATATAAATATTTGTATGTATTTATTTTTTATTTCGAAAATGTAGGTTATTTCAAAAGAATTGTCCCGAATGCCGAAGTATGTTTTTACATATTAAAAAAATAAATATCTATTGAAAATTGTTTACATAATTTTAGTTGAACGTTTTGGCTTTTTTAGTCCACACGATCGAAGTGAAAACTTCTATAGTAGTCTCGTAATCGGTTCGAAGTAACATAAATGTATTCTATAGACAGGACTTTATTGAACTCATCACGATTATGGATAGACTTGTTACGTCAACAACAAAAAGGGGGAAAACAAATAGTAACAAATTATTTTTAAACCGAATTTAAGATTAAATGTCATCACGTTAGAACCAGAAACATATATTTACTATAAAATAATTACTGTCGGAAGGTTGGTTTTGAAATAACACAAATAGGAGTACTTGATACCAATTAAATGCATATTAAATGTGATCTCAATTATTTAAATTTTAAAATTTATTTTGATTTACTTTAGTTTATATATTATAGATTTCTTGAGTTTTAGTAGTCTAACAAGAATTCAAGCTATTTTTATTTAATTTTTATTGAACAGAAAGATTAATTTAATTGTAAGATTGCTCTTACTAGGTGAAATGTATATTTGTTTTGATTAGGGTAAGTGCAAGAGAGATGCCGCAGTAACCATAGTTCATCCGTTGATTGATAGATAGCGTTATTAATCGATTATATGTTTACAATAAGTTACTTATTTAGCTGTATATGGTAATATTTATGATTAGTCCATCAGTTCAGTAATTATCCAACTTTTAATTATTGAAAAGTAAGTTTTTTAACATAATATTTTATCAAGCATTTAATTCATTAGAATTTAAAAATGTATATTTCATTGTTTTATTGAAAATGAGTTTTGTTATTAATTTAGGTACCTACCTATATTTTAAAAGTACTGTATAAAATTTTAGGTTAGAATTCCGCACTATGCTTGCTATAGCAACATGCGGAGAAGAGAAATATCCCAACAAAAAGGAGAGATGCCGCATTTAAAGTTGGTATAGATGCCGCATCATATTACATATTAAAAACATAGACTTATACCTTATATATAAAATTTTCTTTGGACTGTAAATTATGCCACGTAAATATAAAAAATCCATTAATGGATCAGGAAGAGCTCTCATATTAGTGAAGATAACGAAAATAATGATGATTGCCTGTGTATTGAATGTTTTGAACAGTACTCAGAAACAAAAAAAAAGTTGACTGGTTAAGATGTATAAAGTGCCAAAAATGGTTACATATGGCATACATCATGTATGGAGAAGTGTGTAAAATGCAAAATTTTTAATATGAACAATGCGGGGTCTCTCCTTTTTTGATGCGACATCTCTCCCATAGGTGTAGGAGAAACGCCGCTTTGCAGGCTCTACAAAAATGTTAATTATGAATCCTTTATGACTCAAAATTTAAAATTATTTATAAATAATTTTAAAGAACAATGTTTACATTTATTATGTACCAAATTTCAAATCAATTAAATGCATACTTTAAGAATTATCAAGTGATTTCAAAATGTGCGGCATCTCTCCCGCATTCACCCTATTATTAACGAAAAAATGCATTATAAATGAGATTTCTCAGCAGTGACATGTTGCTGCACAATTACTGTAGGCATATACTAATTTCAAGGTTTTAAAAGTTTAATAACATTAAGTCTTCTAACCTAAATATATTATTATTTGTAAATAAAAATTTCGATCTAATTTTTGGTAAAATTAGTTACGGAGACGCGGATACTATTTAAAATCTTTTCCCAAAATTTTAACTACTTACAGTATAAAACGTATTCTACAAACACCTATAAGTAAGCTTCAGTTTGCTACTGGTTTGAATAGCTTTCAAGTTTTGTAAGTAACTTTAAAAAAAAAAGTGCGGACAGTATTATTTGAAATAAACTATAAATTTCTTATGTATTAAATCAAAAAATTGATTCTTTGAAACGATTTTTATATGTGGACACTAAAATTCTTGTAATTTTTGAAATATTTCTAATTCTATTCCTTGTTTTTTTGGTATTTCTACCTATATACTGAAATAGGTATGTTATCCTTGTCAAATAGATCAAAAGAATTGATTTTTAATTTGAAATTAGTCGGCGTTCTTTCCACAAAATGTCCAATTTTTTTTGTAACATCAAAACATTTTATCTACAGTTTCTCTTTAAACGATATTTTTGCGGTTTTTCGTGAAAACAGTTTACACTTTGAATAGATTTATCTATTTATTGTGGGAATTGGGTATTTGACAATTGTTTAAAAAGTATTTTAAATTATTTGTATACCTCGAATATGATGTTCGTAATACTTTTTTTTTTAAAAAAACTCATCGATAATAGGCGAAAAAATGTCTTTTTATATGTGTTAAAGATTTCCCGCTAAAACAGTATCATTTCTTTACATAGCAAAACATGACGCCACCGCTCAGCATTGCCAAATAGCTCATATCATAGTAAGTATTTTGTTGTCATTTCTTCAGAATTTTATTTTTGAAATGAATACGACAGATATTGGCTCAAATCTCACTTCCTAAAATATCCGTCTCAAGTGCAATTTTTTTCAATAAATTATTGTATAAACATTTCATATTTAATTACTTACTTATCGCGTGTTATTTATTTCTCGACCCAAAATGAACAAGATTTAGCATAAATTTTAGGTTCAGGATATATTTTACCGTAACGACGTGTAATTTCCGTCACTGTCAGTCACACATATCCTCTGACATCTTCACCATACGACTGTCTTGCGGATCCAAAAACAAAAATAAAAATTATTTCCATAAATGTTTCTGTTATCTATTTTTAAAAAATATTAAAAACATAACACGTCAGTTATACATACACAGAAGTTTTTATATTTTAAATTTTGTCGAACAAAAATCATTGTTGATTGCAATGAAACTTGCTACAATTAAAGGATCAATTATTCGCGGAAGATTATAATTATCAGCTTTTATAAATCTAACTATCCGTTGTTAATATACAGTCTGTTAAGTAAGATCGTGATCGAAATAATTTATATAAAAATTTATTTAAAAAAATTTTGAAATACATATATACGTTCAACTTGATGAGAACTACGACGCAATTAGCTTAATAAGGTGTCCATGCAGTCACCACCGGCGTCGATAATCGCCGGTGGTGACGCTATTTTCGAGGCATACTTTTAGTTAAATTGACGAATTTCTTAGATTTCAATTTTTTAGATTGAGACGAATCTCGCGAGTTAACTGCTTGAAATGTATATATGCGTTTTCCTCGAAGTTTGTACTTGATATGTGACCTAATCGGATTGGTATCAGGCGACTGTGACGGCCAGTCGAATGTAACGATGCCAGATTTGGCATTCGTGTCGCGTATTTGGCACCCATGGTTCTTCACTTGTTATTCTAACAAAAGACAAACAACTGAATCTTTCTTGTGGTAGACAAAGGTTCATTCTATCTGCTCACAAAATATTTAGAGAAAAACTTTTACCAGTTGTGAGTATGGTCGACCACGACCTGTATTAGACTGTATTACGCAAAATAGCACAAAACGTATTGAAATATAGATAAAATGTGAGAAATATAATGACAACTGTTTTATTCTTACGGTTACTACAGTTACATTTTAATAAATACTGAGCGGTGACGTAAGCTATTTCAAATTTATGTTTCTGTTTACGTCATCATTAACGTAAATTTTGTTAATAAATAAAATTTTCATAATTTTGAGCGATATTATTTGTAAAATCGCAATATTTGATACTCTCATAACTCAAATAATCATTTAAAAATGAAAGTAGCCTTTTTTACGACCATAGTCAAATACCCAATTACATCGTCTGATTTTAACCTGAGTCAACTGGATTCAAAATCAGCTAAATTAATTTCAATTCCTACTAATGTTACTACCTCCATACATTGACATTTTCCTCACAAGTTCAGTACGTACGTTCTTCCCGAATAAATAAACAAAAACGAAGGAAAAACAAAGAATTTCCACTTCATACATTTTCTCCATCAATAATAAAATATGAAGGATTGCGTCGCTAAGCAACCATTATTATTATTACCACTGTATGTGCAATTGAATAAGAAAATGAATAAAGCACGTGCGTAAAAGTGAGATAGACAAACACGTAGTTCAGTACGTACTATTCCAAAAGACACAGAGCTAAAGAGAATAATAGAGAAACGTAGAGAATTCCTACCTCGCGCTCTTGTTCTCTCCGTCGAGCACGGAGAAGGATGATTGTGAGTAGGGTTGCCAACTCTACCAATGAATATTTCGAGATTTAATAGGAAAAAAATCGGGACGGGACAAGTAAAATCGGGACCAAAAATAATACAGTTGATGTGCAAAAAAAAAAAAACGTTTTTAATCATCCACTAGGAAAGATATTCTTTCCATTTTTATTATTTGTTACTAACAGCTACATATTAAAACCATGTTTTTACAAACCTTTAAACAAAACAATTTCTTGAAGATAAAATAATTACAATAATATTTCTTTATTTTATTTTATTAAATTAGAAATCAAATTTTTTTTAATTTTTAGATTTTTAATTTCTTTTTTTGGCATATCAACTGTATTATTTTTGGAGAAAAACATTTTTCATAAAGTTGACCGTCTTTGGCATTGATGTATTTTATGTACGTCAAATAATTTCTCCCATTTTTTGGAGAGATTTTAATGTTGGAGGAATTTTAATGAGTTAATCTGGCAACACTGGAAGCTGTATAAGTTATAAATCAGTAGACAGCGTACACTTTATCAGTAGGTACTAGTGATGTCGGATAATTAATCGATTAGTCAGATTAGTCGACTATTTTTGTTTATATTTAGTCATATTTTAGTCGACTATTTTACCTTCGATTAAATGATTAAAATGATTAATATTTTTTAAATGACTAAAAACGACTAATTTAACAATTATTCTGTATTATTTATTGGGCTTCAAAAAATAGAAACTAAAAAATTATCTATCGGTATAATTTTTCACTTTTATGTGATTTATATATTGTGATATTTCATATCTTTCTTTTTCTTAAAAGAAAACGATTAAATGTTCACAATTAAATTCAAAAGAAAACCTCGTTTTTGAAAGAGTTACATAGTTTATCTTACCATGAATTCGATTAAAAATTTAGTCGATTAGTCGACTACTCTGTGCTCAATATTTTCGACTAATGACTAATTTTATCTGAAAAACAATTTTTGTCGATTAATCGATTAACTGCTTCTCGGCCCGACATCACTAGTAGGTACAGCAAATATATTTACTTTCTTGGCCGCCATGACATGCAAGCGCGATAATTTGAAAACAACAATAGCGAGACTGGCGGTACTAAAAATGTAAATGTAAATTGTAGATGTTAAAAATCGGGACAATTAGCGTCCCGCCACTACTGTTGTCGGGACGCGGGAAACATAAGCCCAAAATCGGGACATCCCGATTAAATTGGGACAGTTGGCAACCCTAATTGTGAGTGAACTTTCTATGGTGCCGTAACAAGCAAAATAACCAACGAAGCGTCGTCAGCGGCAGCCACCGCCAAGTCAAGTCAACTGTTTTGCTGCCACCACGAGCGAGCAACCAGCAACGAGCAAACGAAGTCAGTCAGTAGTTAAAGTGACCTTTCAGTTACAGATGACTTTAGATTTAGCATCAATTCATTTCACCCACATACGACGTCATAATATACTTAGGGTGTTTTTTCTGAAAATAGCTCTGTATTTCAAAAGCTGAGCACTGTCGTGTCACACTAATCTCACGTATCTCAGAAATGCCAGTTTTGAGAAAACTTGATTTGAATAAATTAATATCAGATGATCTCAATTATCTTAGACATGATCTTATATCTGAGATATTTGATTTTTATTATGCGTTACTGATTCAACGTTGCAGCATTGATTTAACAACGTATAAATATGCTACTTGAAAATATAGAAAATAGGGAATGTGATACGATCAAAATAAAAATTTAAAAATACAATAGATTAATTAGTTATTATTAACAAATTAATAAATTTTTTCTACTCCTGTTGAAGAACACACTCATTATATATCTGTTAATTGTTGAGAAAGTTAAGCATTATTCAAAGGTGTGGAGGAATGTTCATTACTCAATACCCTCTTGACCAACGAAATCACAGTATTAATCATTATTCCATGGGTTTGCGATTGTTTTGTGTATATATGTATGTATCAAGTTTTACTTTATGTTGCGCAGTAACGTTCAAGTAAATAAAGTAGTTTATGTTTTGTTTTGATCGTTTTATACATAATATTATACAAACTTTTAATGAAATTAGAAATAGATTAAAAATTTGATTTAAAATTTATGTTCAATTTTATTTAAATCAAAAAGGAAAAAAGTCGTAGAAAAAGTATTGTATTCTACTCGCTTGCAATGACTACTACTCACTCACAATCAGATGCATTACGACATTCGCCTCGCAAACTCGGCTCGTGTCGCAATTTCATCTTCGTAAGTAATAGCTATCATTACTAGCTCGTTGAATAATATACTATTATTGTCCATATATAATATATGATATACTGGGTGTCCCGGCTGGATGTATACATACGATTTACATATTAATTTTTAACAGAGGATTCCCATAAGGAAAAAGTTATGTCACAAGAGTGCTTTGGATAAATATATTCCTATTTTTGGTAATTTTCTTTTATAAGATAATTTTTTTCAACCAAATTATCTGCACTATTTCTTCAACAGAATATTTTTTTGGTATTTTTATTATTTTAATATTTATTTTCAAGAAAATAAAAAAAACGCCTTTTTGAATTTACAGCAGGTGACACAAATATTTATTATGTAAAAATGTGAATTGCTTGAAAATGGCCACATTCATTTCTTTATTTTACTGCATTATTATTGTTAAAGCTATAATTAATAAAATCTTCTATTACTAACCAATTAATATAGGACTAAAATTGACTGATCTGATTATGACTAATTTATGACTTATTAGATAGGGTGCTAGCATCTTGGGAGCCAATTTTGGAACCTATTTTTTTTACAGGAAATCGTATGGTTTTGAGCTTTTTGAGTCATGTAATTTCTAAATTGACGGTTTTTTATGGAGTTCCTTATTCACTGCATAAAAACGATGTGCTGTATTTTGAAAACAGCCTGTATAAGTAAGTCTAGCGTAAGCATTTTATGTAACGTATATAACATGCATATAGTAAGTCTACAATAAGAAGTTCAGAGGATATCACCATAAGTCGAGGAAAATTATCATTTGATAAGTAAAGGATAAATATATCTACAATATGCATGTCATCCTTGTCTCTGATGAATTTTCTATGGATGATAGGGATCATATTTATATTTTCAAAGATTTCAAGTTATGACATGGGTTTAGTGTACAATGTGGATATAAGTATAGTTGTCCCCCGTTAATTTGGACTAAAATTTAGGGTTATAAAATTATATATTCTAAAATACCAGAATGAGATTTTATTTTTTAAATTGTAATCAATGTGCCAATGCAGATTTACATTAAGAGATGCTTTTTAGCAAAATAGTTAACAGTTTTAATATCTATTTACAAACTTGTTTTCAACATTTGATCCACTGACGAAGATATGAATTTATGAATGAAAATTATGAATTTATGAAAATTTTTAAAATTTTTAAAATAATGAAATTAATTCAATAAAGTGTTAGAAAATGACTGTACAAGTCGAAAACGCACTCACTCATTTTTAAAAATACCCCTGTCACAGCATTTGCATAACATAGCGAACTTCCAAATATTAGATACTGGTGGATATCATATAACAACCGGTATCCGTCTAAAATAGTTTAGTTCCTTAACGGTGAAAAAATGTTCAAAATCGGTTAAGTAATTTTGCCGCAAATTTCTCAAAACTAGTTCACTTAGAATAATGTTTCAAAAGTTTACCTTATGTAATTTTTTACGCATCTTTCGATGGTGTAAAAAAAGTTAAAATTATTTCTGAATTCTGCCTAATTTTTACAAAAACTCACCAAAAATGGCGAAAAAAAGGCCAAAATTTTGGCTTCCAAAAATCGAACTTGTCTGACTGACGAATTCATCCAAGGGTTTTTGGAATTTTTGATCCTTTCACCAAATTTCGTAAAAATTGAATGTTTTGTTCGAGAGCTATCGTGTATACACATAAATATACATGACAGCCGTTGTAACAGATGAATTTTCAGAAATAGTAAATTCGCTAACAAAGTGGATCTTTTTTTTAAAGTAAAATTTTTTTTTTAAATTTTGTAAATTTCTTTAAACCAAAGTTCCCAAATATTTGACCAACTTGATATTTTTTAGGTTATTCATCTTTATAATATTCAATATTTTTTTGGGATAATACAGTAATGTAGAATGTTTTAAACCAAAGTTCCTAAATACACACACCGGCATAATTAGCGCAACATACAAAATATCTGTAAAATCAAACAAACCATTTAATTTTAAGAAAATATTAATTTGATTTAATTATTCACTTAAAATACATGTTCACAAGTCGATATACCTTTATTTTCGGTAGCAAGAGCAAGTAAGAGTAACCATATAAAATGGCAAATTTTTGGAATCTCATGTCGCCTAAGAATAATTTAAGTTAAAGATTATTTAACAAATAGAAAATGAAACACCGCGTTTTAATACCGCCTGATTCCTCCCGTGCTCTTATCAAAGCTTCCATTCGTCTTTCTATACTCAGAATGATGTTATCTATAGTCTCCTGCGGGACAGTATTTGCCATTCTTCAATTACGGCAGTTTGAAGCTCGACCACATTGAGAAGAAGCGGCATTTGAACTCGAACGTGACAGACCTCTTAAAAAGATTTGCATCAATAATAAATAAAAAAAAAAACAATATTATTTTAAGTAAAAATAAAAAAAAAACAGCCAACTTTGTTTGATAAATAGGTTTTTATATTTTTTTTTTAGTTCCGCTAATTATGCCAGCGTGTGTATTTGACCAACTTTTGTTGCCGTTTATAATTTTGCTGAACAAAATTAATCCGAGTTTACTATAAAACTATTCTAACTACGTTTCGAATCATATCAAAGTGTCTCTGACAAAACTGTGCAGATATACAAGTTTAAATAAAGATTATTATGATCATTGCAATAGAATTCGAATCTTGAGTGTATATTTCGCATATTGTGCTATCATATATACAATATTAAACCTTTGTGCACATGTTTGTGTACCCAGAACTTTGTATATATAACATATATCCTTATAGGTATATATAAATGTGTTATAGATAGGTAAAATTCATATAATAGTTTAGTAAACCACAAGTCAATCGTGGTTTCCACTATTAGTAATCAAAATGATATCTTCAACAGTCTCTGTGTATTATACGTAGTACGTCTGTATATAGGTACAATACATACATACAAATATACTGATATCAGATTTTGGATTGGATTGTTAACTTAAACCTCATTAATGCCGGGCTCCTTTAGTGGTTAGTGATTAATAGCAAATAGCAAGTAGAACGCATTAGTGGGACAAGAAAATACATAGCTGAGCAATTCCAAAAAATATAAACCGATCAATCCGATCAAAAATGGTTTCTACCAAAGAGTGACCGCAAGTTTCGCCTATTTGGCAGCCCTTGAAATCTAACTTCAAATGTATGCTAGATGATAGTTTATGATAAGACTTTAATCTCCTGAAAATTTCAGATTGAAACTGCATTCGGTTCTCGAGATATCGCGAGTCAAATTTGTCCATTTCGCATAGGTTCACAATTCAATACATTCAGAAGATAACACAGGTCAACATTTGATATACGGAGTATCTCTAGATCTCACTAGGGTACCTTAAGGTTTTTGGGATCACTGATTTCGAATTCGGGGTCGGTTGACCTGTATCACGCCAGGTTCAAGGTCATTTGAAGGTCAAAGGGGGAATAAATGCTTTAAAAAATCTGAAGAAAATTCAGGTAGAGTTTTTCTAGGTCGAAGCTCTATTCTAAGCTCCCATATCCCATTAAGAGAAATTACTGGGTAACGACCTCGGTAATAACCTCTACCTGAATTATTTCAGATTTTTTAAAGCAAATATTCGCCCTTTGACCTTCAAATGACCTTGAACCTAGCATTACCTAGCTCAAACTAATCTGTAAGCTTGCCCAAACAGTTGTGAAATGATCCCAAGAGCTTCGAACTGATCTGTTAACTGGTTCAAATAATTTCAAACAGATCTGTTAACTAGTCCAAACAATTTCGAAACGGTTCGAATTAGTTCAAAGCTGCTTGGATCAGTCAGATCGAGCCGAGTGGTGGTACAATATTATTTTTCCATAAGGTGGTGAACCCGAAACCGACCAATATACTATCTTTGCATTTGCTATACGCATTTATTTTGTTGATAATCCGGCCCCATCAATTATTTTAGTGAATTATTATCACATACAATAATATAGGTACATTGGTATATAATATAGAATCGATACAGGCAGGATGGAGGTAAAGGTTTAATACTATTGCGATTTCGATCGCAAACATATAATATTATGTTGTATAAGTTATGGTTTGGTATGGGTTGTACGCCAATAGAATATCAAGTTTATGTAAATATAGCAACAGTAGTTACTTACACAATGACTACGACCAGCACAGCTACATATATCATCTACCTGTACTAAACTGAAATTATACGGTATGTATTTAAAACAAAATCTGAAGAGACTATTGCCGAAATAGTACTTTTCTTACTTTTCTTCTATTAAATTCTTAAAGAAACTAAAACAGTGTAATTAATGATCAAGAAATTCAAAAAGGGGAAAGAATATATTAGAATTCGAACTTTCTCAAATATAGTCACAAGCTATTCGATGGATTCTGCAGAATTATCTCGTACTATACGGACTCTTCTTCCACTCTCAAAATGATTTCTTGGTTCAAGGATTAAAAATTTCTGTGATTAAATAAAAAAAAAACAACATTTACATAAAACTACCAAATATCACTTCTGTGTTGAATCCTTTCAGAGTTGTAGCCTCTTCGAGAACACGTCCAGTCTCTTCAGAGCGATCTGCTGGAAGTTTATTCAAAACAGTCTTAGGAACGAAAGAGTAAAGACTAAGAGTTTTGTATTTATAACAAATAAAAATTTCCGTAAATGAGAATTTCCGTTAAATAACGAATATTAATATAAATAGATTTAAATTATAATTAAAAAATCCAACATGTATGTCGGAAATCTACCAATCCCGACTAGGGATTGCAATCCCGATCCCCGGATCCGGTAATCCGGCAGATCCGGTATTATTTGACGTCTATCGGATCCAGTACGAATTTACCGGATCCGGTCACCGGAACCGGTGAAAAATACATGACAGCAATTTTTGGGAAAAATACTCGCGCTGTTGTATAAGTAGGTACTTAAAAGTAAAAAGTTCGAAGAAAATATAATCTTCTATTCATGACTATTTGTCGACAATAAAATCGACAAGTTTAGAAGGTAAAAGGGCCAGTTTTCGGTTACTGTCTATACCTATGTGTAACTTTATAAGAAGTCGATTGTTCAAAACCAGAATTGATTTGTTTATAACTGTAATACTTAAAATAATTATTTAAAAGTAAGTATATTAAAAAATTAGAGAAATTTCTAAACTGGTTATAAGTTTTATAAATTATAAGAATGAAACTGTTTAGGGTGCCTAAGTTACCTAATTACTGTGATCTAATATTAATAGATTTGAGCGTTACTTTATGGTATTCCATATTTGTAATATTGTCACAGTTTCAAAAATAAAAGTGGTATTTTGCAAAGTAAAACTGTGATCTAAGTTGATTAAAGTTAATTTATTTAGATTTAAGTTACTTACATAATATGATGTAAGTTACAATAGTATGTTATATACCAAGGGACTAAAGTGCGAGTTTTTATCCCGAGTGTGAAGTCTATTTCTGAAATAAAGACCCGAGGGCAACAATGCACACGAGGGATAAAAAAACATTTTAGTCCTGTGGTGTATATACTATTTTTTAAAATTCTTAATAATTTAAAATTGTAAAAATTAAGAAAAAATTTTCTAAATATTATTCAAATTGTATGTAATATTACATCAATTTTACTTTGGATAAATCAGTCAATTTTAAAATACAATATAGCTCTTTCTCTTTGTTACGAGTTTGAATTTGTTTATTATGTTAAATTACCTAGCAACGCCACTTAATTTAATTATCTCTTATTTATGTTTGTTGATTGGCTTAAAACTGGCACTAGAAGAATTTTTTAGTCCCTTGGGATTAAAATTTCCACTTTACTCCCTATTATGAATGACTAAATCATGTATTTTAGTCCCGAAATACATATAAAATTATAGTACACTACTTGATCATCTTTTATACAGTTGTACAACTGATTTTCGAACAAATAGGAAAAATTGTTTTAATGTGACCAATCCGACCGGACTGAAATTGGTGCCGGATTGCAACCCCTAATCCCGACTTACATGTTTATACCATATTTTGGCGCACGGTCAAAGTAACCCAAAAACTCTCAAAGTCACCCTTAATAGCGCTCTCCTGAAATAATTATTAATGCAACACATGCAAAATAGGAAAATCTCATTGGACAATCACAACGAGTGAAAAAAACACCTATTTTGCTCACGTTGCGTACAATATTTTTTGCAATTCTGAATTAAAATCAAAACAATCTACACAAAATGAGAAATTATCTCAAATTACATATTAAATGTTTGGCAATTATTATACCTACGTTAAAAAATTATTTACTTTAACCAAACTTTAACATACTTGTTTTAAATTATTGATAGACAACTATAGCTTGTATTGTATAACATTAGGTACTGCAGAAACCAATATTATTTATCAACTTTTTTCACGTATAAGAAAAGTAAGCCATTTTTATGTTATCACAGGCAACTTTTTAATTCAAAATTGCAAAAAAAGAATATATAAGAAGTATGTACATTATTATAAGTCTAGTGTCAACAAGTGCTTTAGAATTATTCCAATTTTTAATTAAACATAAGGTATTTTATACATACTAATTGAAACCAATAGATTATATTATTAGATGCAGCATTGTAAACCAAAATCTTAAGTAATATGCTTAATTACAATCACAAGTTTACAAATATAATTATTCAGATAAGCATACGACTAAATGTGTCCTTCGCTGACAATGTGAGAAAACTTATTATGCCCCCTGATAACAAGATTTTTAAAACACTCTCCAGATTTTATACAAAATTTTCGTGTAAACAATCAATAACAGTCGAATAATATTTTTCAAAGCCAAAATATTTAAAAAAATCAAATAATTTTTTAACAAAACTATACTCATATAAACATAAAAGCGGTTAGATAAAAAAAAAATTATGAAAACACCATATGATATTTTTAAACACGTTTAACCCTTTTCCGGGTGGCCTATTCTTCTTCACCGTATGTTAAATGTCAATTTTTTCAAAAAATATCATTTAAAATTATTTTATATCAATTATAAATAAATATTTTCAACATACTTATATAAACATTTTTTCGAAAAAAATGTGTTTTGTATTTTTTTTTTTCTGTTACACGGGAACCAAATTTAAAACTCAAAAAAAACTTAAGACTCCCGCTGATTTTTAAATGTCGCTTGGTTTGATGACTATGTATGTTTTTGTTTTTAAATATGGCGCCTACTAAAAATTTTTAGTAGGTAATCGTTGTTTTTTACGATGTGACATTGTGCGTTTTAACAAAATTCTTTTTTTTCAAATTTAATTAGTTTTATAATTTTTTTAATGGATATTTTTTTATGATCGTTAAAAGTAGTCTTTTAAAGTTTGACCCCTTCGGTTCATCGAGAATTTATTGATTTAAGTATGTTGGGAAAAATTCACTAATTAACAAGTGAGTTTTGAAACGGGAGACGAACTCAACTAACAATAAGTTCATTAAGAATTTCAGCATGAATTTTAATAAGTCTACAGCAGCGTTTAAAATATTTTAACTATTAGCTGCAACTTTTGTTCAGGGAAAATTAAAACAGATATTTGAAGTGCTTAATTAACAAATACTCAGTCAAATGAGCAGGATGCTATTAATTTTGAAAGCTGTACATGTGACAATTTTATTTTGCACCCGTATTGTAGCCTAATAAAAAAAAAAAATTTGAAGCTATACCCCGTTTCAAATAAAATTGATGATGAGTCAAAGTTAAAAACTTAAATAATTCTTATATTCAAACGAAATCAATCTTCTATTCTTTTCTAAAAACAAAGTGCAATTTTAAAATTTACCTAAGTGCAATAATGAAAGAGATAAAGCCAAGAAAACGGAAATTATTTAAATTCATAGGTGATAAATCATGGTTAAATTTAAGTGAAATGGACCACAGTTGACTATTTCCAAACTGAAAATCGACATTAAAATAGTAGAAATGAAAAATTCATTTTCAATTTGCGACAATTAGGTATACATTAGACACGCATGAAGTCAAGATTTCATAGCTCAATGGTTAAAGTTTTTCACACTTTCTAGCATAACACATTTCTTGCTTTTATTAAATACTAGCTGTGCCCGCGACGTCGTTCGCGCGACGATTTGTTATAAAATCAATGAAAAGTATATAAGTGTAATAATTATACATAACTTGCATAGAACAATAGCTTTTGCGTAATGCATGCATATGGTCAAAATGGTTTTTCTAGTTTCCCGTGGAAATGAGACATTTTCTCGTAGAAGCTCACCCAGTTTATAAGTTATCACCATACCAAATTTCATCAAAATCCGTTCAATAGTTTTTGCGTAATGTGTGCACATGTTCAAAATGGGTTTTCTATTTTCCCGTGGGAATGAAACATTTTTCCGGAGTAAGCGGTATCTTAAATGTTGACCTAGGTAATAAGTTGTCATCACACTAAATATCATTAAAATACATTTAATAGTTTTTGAGTAATGTGTACACATGCTCAAAGTGTTTTTTTTTATTTTCCCGTGGGATTGAGACATTTTCCCGGAGTGAAAAGTATCTTAGATGTTGACCCAGATATTATCATACCAAATTTCATCAAAATCCGTACAGTAGTTTTTGCGAGATGCGTTTACAGACAGACAAAAAATTTAAAGATAGTTCTTTTCGTATCTACGTCGATAACTATTTACAGTAGCAGTACAATTTTCAAAAAATATTCCATGTACAGAAACGATCTCGTTACAGTTTTATTGTATGTATAGATTAAAAGTTAAATTTAGTTTTTTCTTTTTGATTATCTTCTTGAAAAGTTTATTACTTGTAAATTTTTTATTTGGTTTCATATTCTTGCAATTTTTAGTCCCTTTACGTGAGATGGTACAAAATTTCTGCCTAGGAGCAACGAATTCCTTAACCTGACGCTGTTCTCAGGAATCCTCAGTTACAAAATTTTTTCAATATACATGATACATTTCATTAAACAAATCTCCCTGTAAACTGTGTACTTTTACTAATTAAGTTAATAAATATTGTGCGTACAATTACTGTTTCTGCTTCAGTATGTAAAATTCGAAAAATTTCATTTACAAAAAACCGCGCATAATAAATTTATTTACTTAAACACACACCTACTGGTACAAAGACAATGACAAAAACAAAAAAAAAAGTGAAAAGAAAACAGTCACTTGCAATTTCACTTTTTTTTTGTACGCCGTAATTATTTTTGTTAATAGCAATTAAAAGAAAATTTCTACACAAGTTTCATGTATCATTTTGTACAAGCTGAGAAGTGAAAAATATTCACATATGGGCGTATACATTCGGTTCAAAATATCTTCAAACTGTAGACATATCAAAATCAAAGTGTTCTTCTATACTGTTTAACAACTGAGGAATGAAAAATTTGTACAATAGCGGTAAAAAATATTCAGCCGTTTTTATGAAAATAAAAACAAATTTCGAAAGTACCAAGTACTGTAATTTGATCCATCCCAATTTTATTGCACAAAACTGATTTTTTAAATTTTTTTTCTTAACGAGAATGTTATTGTCCCTTCAAAAATTGTCTTGAAACTTTTATAAATTAATTTAATCTGATACTGTTAATAGATGTGTCACTTTACAGTATTCCATAGTAGTCCATAGTAGTAAATGACATATGACACAAAACAAATGACAGTAACAATCTTAGAGACAATAAAATTTCGTATATACACACACCTTTAATTTCAAGAAAATATTAACCTTTTTTAATTATTCACTTAAAATTACATGTTCACAAGTCGATATATCTTTATTTTCGGTAGCAAAACAAGTAACCATATAAAATGGCAAATTTTTGGAATCTTATGTCGTCTAAGAATAATTTAAGTTAAAGATTATTTAACAAATAGAAAATGAAACACAGCGTTTTAATCCCGCCTGGTTCCTCCCATGCTCTTATCAAAGCTACCATTCGTTTTTCTATACTCAGAATGATGTTCTCTATAGTCTCCTGGGACAGTCTTTGCCATTCTTCAATTACGGCAGTTTGAAGCTCGACCACATTGAGAAGAAGTGGCATTTGAATTCAAAAGTGACAGACCTCTTAAAAAGAATTGCATCAATAATAAATAAAAACAATTCTATGGAAAGTCAATTGATTCGTTACTTCAATATTATTTTAAGTAAAAATGAAAAAAAACCGCCAACTTTGTTTAATAAATAGGTTTTTCTATTTTTTTTTATGTTCCGCTAATTATGCCGGTGTGTGTATAATACTTACTGACCACCTAGTAAACTGATATTTACGATGCAACTTTATGTTCTCTATTATAACTTGCTAAAATTTTATTTCTTCTAATTTTTTACTTCAGTCACATCCAAATATGATTTCTAGAATTGTATGTTCTTTGCTACGTATATAAACAATCTTTGCTGATTTTAAATCTTCTTACTATTCCTGCTTCTATCGATTTCCCATCCCATATCATTGCCTTTTTATAGACTACAAACATTTTTACTTTGTTTAAAAATGAACAAATATATTCGAAACAATTATTATCACAGTTCTAATAAATTAAATGGTGTCTTGAAAACTGAAAGTCGCGATAATGTTTTTAATTCCATACTTACCTCCAGTTTCGTTAATGCCACAATAACAAATACCCCTGTCGCAGCATCCTGCATAACATAGCGAATTTCCGTTTATAAAAATTAGTTTTTTTCGGAAACTTTGACATAGAACAATAGTTTAAAGACCTTTTTTATGTAATTTTTTTTCCTCTTTTAAATGGTGTAAAAAGAATTCGCAAAAATTGTTGATTAATTGGAAATTTTGGCAAAAAACTAATTTTTTGCTTGAACAAAAACCATGTTCCTGGCGTCCGACTTGTCTGGCTAACGAACTTGTCCAACGGTTTGACATTTCTAACATTTTCACCAAATTTCGTAACCCTAGAACATTTCGTTCGAGAGTTATCGTGCGGACGCATACATACACATATATACATATATATATACACGGTTAAAAATATAGGATTAATAAGTAATCTACAGAGGTTACATATATGGCAACACCAAAATTTTATTAAAATCTAATCGGTTGTTTATATTAAAAAATTCATTGTAATATAACTGATATTAAAAATTAATTGAACTTGGATTAGAGTCACCAAACCAAATTTTATTCCAGTTGTATTGCAAACTAATACTATGAATATTACGATTCTAAATTCAACAGGTATTAAAAATAAGTAACGGTGGATTATATTTTAAACCAAATATGTATTAAAAGATAGGTTTCTTTGGTTTGAAATTTTAATATTTTCTGTATTAAAGTCTAATATTTTAATTACTAAATATTGTAATGAAGGTTATATTGAAACGCAGTAACATTTTTTGTATTAGTAACATTTTATTGATTTTTTTCACAATAAACAAAATAAACGTGAATTTCCAAAAAAGAAAATACTTCCGGGGTTAGTTCATGGTCTTATTTCTTCTTGAACGTTTTCAGTAGATTCTTCTGATTTTTTACTTTTTCTTAAACTATAATTTTTCATAATAATAGAATAAATCCTGTAAATAAAGAGAAAAATAATTGGAATTATTGTCAGTTAAATGTCAATTGCAAAGACTTACCACATAATTGAAGTGCTTAAATTCTACGCTGACTGCTACATTATATCGCCGAAGTTGTCCGGGTAAATATTTGAATTTTGATATAAATAAAAATCAGAACACTTCGCTCTTGTCTGGTAGATCTTGAGTTCGAAACCAAACGGGGGAGATACGTCATCTACATTACCATACCGCTCATCCATCAATAATTAATCCTTCCAATATCAAAATCAATTATGTATGTATTACCCCAAACGATGCATACCACCATAGCAGTTGCGTAGGTACCTAAACAATAGATAAAAAAAAAAATGAGAATATTTTTTCATATCGTTCAATATTTAAGATCAATATTACGTACCTTGTATAAAAACCGAAGTTAAAAAATAATTCGAATTTTTATAATGATAAGCTATATCGAAATAAAGTTACGAAACAAACAAAATAGTTGAAGGAAAAAGCAACGAGTGTGTGTAGTTGTTTATTGGTGGTGACGCATTTATATATATTTTGATTTTGATATGTGAGAAACGTTCCTTGATGTTAACTAATTGTAAGTCAACTACCAACCAAAAAGTACAGAGAAAACAATATATAAATTAAATAGGTTGGAGTGAGGACATGGTAACCAAACCAAGATACCTTGAGAACACCGAGTCGCCGACAACGGGCAGCAGCCTGCACAGCGAACCACTATACAACAACATGTGACTGTTTTTAGATTTGACTGATTCAATCCAAATGGTGTAAAATTAAAGCCAAAAAAAGACCAAAACCAAAAAATGTAGATACCGTGTATTGCTTTTTAGTAATTTTTTGGTTTCGTTCTTCGGATTTAAATAATTTTGTATTATATTTTAATAAAAAATGGTTTAAATTATGGGAAATAATATAAATAGATTAAATTTGAATACCAAAAAATATTGGAAATATTTTAATATAAAGGCAGGATTTAATTTTAGTATTTTAATATTTATTTTTTCCAGTAAGTTAAGGTTGGATTAAAAAATTAGTCCAAGATTTTTAACCGTGTATATATATATATATATATATATATATATATATATATATATATATATATATTAGTGAATATTATTTTCGGTTTCTAGGGACCTCAAAACAAATTTCTGCCACAGTCCCGGCCTAAAGTCGCGTCATGACAGTGGCTGTAATAGCTGAATTCCATTCTGGAAATTCGCTAAAATTCTGGTAAGGCCTAAAAAAAATTATTTTCTTATAATGAAATAATAATTCTTTCGAGAAATGTATGCCTACTGCTGTATGACAATGACAACAATGAATATTATAATTTTATAATTTTCATAATTGTAAATTAATGATATTTTTTTTTAATTCTTCGGTTGTTGCCCAATAATTTCTGTCGTAATTTCATCAAAGGACTTCACGTAACACTAGTAAGCAAGCTGTTTATACACACTGGTAATAGGTATACAACTTGTGCATTGCACTCTACATGGCACAGAGTGCATCAAAGAGAACTAAATGTGAATTTTGCAAGTTTATTTTGAACAAAAACACGCAGAAGTATTTAGACGAGTACAGTGGATGTAATAGAAAATAATAATTACAACTGCCTATAGATGGTGCAATCATTCAGTAACAGGCTAAAAATTGATATTTTCGGGACCATTCACATTTTCTATTGTTAATACTCAGGGGCGAAACAACCGGGAGGTCCAATGGGTCCGGACTTCCTAAAATTATGTAGACCCTTCATAAAATTACGTTTTACCTTCAATTTATTTTTTTTTATAATAAAAAGCAAAATTTTTAGTGGTTTACTAATATTTTTTATTTGAAAATCAAATTTTCGGAGACGGGATTTTCCACTGTTATCGGAGAACTGTGTTATCAAAAAATTTGGTTATTTAAATTTTTGTTGGACTCCCCCTGCAAATTTATACTGGTGGTAATATAAGGAATTTTTGACGTTTCTAAAATTCATTGAAGGGCAAAATACCTTTTAAAACTAATATGCATATTGCCTCGTATTGATTAATAATTCTTCTTCGATCTACTTGTAAATTAATCGCTTTCTTTACCTGATTTTTACTCAGAAGAAAAACTTCGGACTGTATAATTAGTTATAACTTGCTCAAAATCAGTCAAATAATATGCGAAAGTGAGTTTAATAGTTTAACCATAAAATTAGTACAATCTTAGTTTCGACCCATCAAAAAACCTAAATAAAAACAATTTTTTCAAAAAATTATTTTTGTATAATTTTAATTTCAATATACATATCTAGATTATAATGTAGTAATTCATTAATTTACCAGCCGTATACTCACCCGATGAGATTTACCATTGGCAACAACTCAGGATGTCAGTATTAAAGATTTATTAAATAAGATATTTATTTTAATAGCCATACAGTATAACATAGTTTCATATAATATTCCTAACTTCAAAAATGACGAATTTCCGTACAAATTTTCATCCCCTATTTAACACACTGAGGGGACAAATTTTGAAAAATCATTTCTTGGTGTTAAGGAACTCCTGTGCAAAATTTCATTCTTCTAAATCCAACGGTTTAGACTGTGCGTTGTCTGTCAGTCAGTCAAAAATTAAATAAAAAGAAAAAATTTTGTACTGTCAAATAGTGGTATTAATCGTAAAAAAAATCATCCCTATTCGCCCATCCTATCCATCCGAAAAAAAAATTGTGAAAATTTACTATTTTTCGGCCGATCACACTGTGATGGTACCTTAAGTAGATCTATATAAATAAATAATTTTACTTAGTGATGAGCAAAATTAGTCTTGCTCTTGCAGTCTTGGCTTGGTCTTGCATTTTTTGCAAGATCAAGACCAAGACCAAGACTATGTATACCAAAAGCAAGACCAAAACCAAGACTATAAGTATGGCTGCAAGACCAATACCAAGACTGATAATTAATACCGTAAACAGAGAATTCTGATTTTAGAAGTTAAAAATTCGCTAATAAAAAAATACAAGAGAGTGCGAGATTTTTTAGCAATACCGAGACCAAGACCAAGACCAAGACTGCATTTTGCAAGACCAAGACTCAAACTGCTCTAGCAAGACCAAGACCAAGATTCTTAATCCAAGAACAAGACCAAGACCAAGACTAACAAGTCTTGGTCTTGGTCTTGCATTTGCTCATCACTAGTTTTACTTGAATAAAATTTCAAAACTTGACACAAAGTTACTCCATTTGATGGTAAGAAATTACCACACACAGAAATACATCATCAAAATAAATCTAAATCTCTAGCGTAACTATACAAACAGAATTGTCTCCGTAGTTGTGGCTTTAAATGTTCCCGCACTTATTGGCCGCCGTGGATTTGCGTAGATTTTTATCATTCATTTGTTGTTGACAATTAAATGTACCTACATCTTAGTCCTCTACCTAGGTATTAACTACGTATCTTCGGTTTCGTCGTCGTTCGAATACGAATCAAACAAAACGTCAGGTTAATTAAAATTTACGCCCAGTGTTATTACGGCTAATATACGACCTTAACTTATATGTATGTTGTCTGTATAGCCACAGTATAGCTGATATTGGTGGTATTGATCGTCTCTTGCCGTAAGTCTTACTAAAAGACCGCGGCTTTGCCGCTGCCTGCGTTCGCTCTTTTTTGTATGTAATTTTTGTTACATGTTCATACAAACAACATCCGTTCCGTTCCGTTGTTGTCCATCTATCAATCAATCTGGGAACTAAACATTTCAGTATTGGTATCCTTTATTAATTCATTCGCGTCATGTATAGTGCCGTTGCATTTATTATTCAATTTATTTTAAAACATTATTTAAAAAATATATATGTACGTACGTACATACATACATACACATATGGGTGCTTATGTGTTACCCATACATGTAATTATTGAGTAAAATTCAAAAATATGGGAATATTGAAGCCGTATTTGAGCTGTATTACAAACACTTTTAGCATACTTACAGTGGGGATGATCGATATTCATCGACGGTAGAAAAACATCGATATTTAGGGGGGAAACATCGATGTTTTTACATCGATGTTATGTCCTCGATAACATCGACACATCGATGTTACGAGAATAATATCGAAACATCGACATTACTCTAAGCTATCCAGTATTTAAAAAGTCCTGTAGCTGATTTAAAACAAGATCCATTACTTTTATGGCAAGTTCTAGGATCCACTTATCCAAACTTGAAAAAAATTGTCATTAAATATTTGTGACGCCTCCGATTCTGGCTTAACAAAGATTCTAATTTATTCTACCTAAAGCCCTCGTAACTCACACATTTTCCTAAAATATGAAAGTTTTAATCATTTTGAAATTCTTTACCTTTGAAACCATATGTATGTAGTCCAAGAACAATAACCCATGAAAATACACTTGATTTTTTTTAAAAAAAGAAAAAATATATTACCAAGGAAATACAATTTCGTGATTTAAATAGAGTCATTAGTCCAAAGTTCTTAAAATGAGGCTCAGAAGCCAAATACTTACAGTCTGCGATGCCTTAATAGAGATTTTCCCGTTAAAATGTAAAATTTTATATATAGTAGCATATATTTTGTTATTACATAGATTTTATATATCAGTGGTATCAAACCTTTTTTACAATACGTTTTCTACAGACAAAAAATTTGTGTTAAAATTAATACATTTCACATGTCCAGAACGGTCCAATCAATTTTTTTGTGTTATTTTAACACAAAGCATATGTGTCAAATCTTTACACAAGATTTGTGTCAATGATTTAACGCACAAAGGGACATACATTTTGTGTTAATTTTACACAATTATTTAGTTATAATTTTACCACAATAATGTGCAAAATTAACTAATTTAGAATGTAGAAAGAAGTTTACTCAATAAATGTGTTGGTATATTTTGACACTTTTCTTTAAGTTGGGATTTTTTTATTTATTTATTATATATAAATGAAAGGAAATATTAAAAAATAATTTTACAGTACTTAAACTTTTTTATTTAATATTTCTATAAAGTTGTGCACTGATGAAAATAACGTTGAAGCAATACCCAAAAATTGTGAAGATCGTTGTCAAACTGAACGTGGAAGACAAAATGGAACGACTACTCTTCCTTCTTTACCTGATCTTCGATAATTTCTTAATTAATTGAAGTAAATTCTGTAAACAAAGAAAAAAATTCAATCTATAATATTTTTAATTAACTTACCTAATCAATATTTAATATCTATATCATTAAAACCAATTTAACATTAGAAATACGCTTTTGATTTTGAAATATTTTTATATTCTATACATACATATGTTTCTGTTGAACGCACAATGCGCACAATGTCCAATGATTGGTAATAATGCTATACTGATGCTACAAGTTATCACTACCCCCGCTCTCAACGAAAGCAGTAAGTGCGCGCAAAACGAGTTTTTTGATGTTGGAAATACACAAATAAGTGTACTTATATATACATTCTTTCCATTTTACACAAGTATTGTGTTACTATTGGTTGTTCAAAACAGAATAACATTTTTATTCTGTTAAATTAAATTTTTTGTTAATATTTTCATTTAACACAAACACTAAATGTTACATTAACACAGGGTTGGGTTACCTATTTAACACAAAAATTTTAACCAATAGTTTTTTTTTACGCAGAACGCAAATTTTTTCACTGTGTATAAAATTCCCAAATTCTATCAGGAAATTTTATTTAATTTCCACATTTAATTTTTCTGTTGTGTTTACAATTCTGATTTTGTGAAGAATGAAAAGAACAATATCAAAAACCTGTAAGCATCTTCAAATTTCAAGTTTCCAATATCAAAATTACGGTTTTTGAGATCTTTAAGAAATTTGGCATATTTGGTAATATAACTATTTATATTACCAAATATTTATTAATATATTTGACTTATCTTTCAAGTATGATTTTTCTGTTAAGCTGTTACCCCTACTATTAATTTGTAAATTAGAATAGGATATATTGACCAGAATTCACTCTGCAATTCATTGACCATAATCACTCGGCGATCGACGTGCTAAATAGTACTGCTATATGTAGTTTGTTCACTGAAATCACAGAGCTTAAGTAAACAAACGCATTTTTCCTTTGTGTCCTTCCTTATTTTCTCGGCTCACCAAATATTTTGGTGCTTACAATTTGGCCCTCCAACTCAAGACTTTTGGAGCCTCTGTATTAGTCCAGCGAGTACTGCATTAATCCAAATATTTCAGACGAAAGGGGAGACAGGGGCTAGTATTAACGGGGGTAGGTATTAACAGGCCAATTTCCGCCAAACTATACACGAACAAATTAAGTATGTCCGGTTGTTGTAAATGCCCATGAACACGTTGTGACCAGTCAGCCATCGGCCGGTTACCGCGAAACAAAGTTGTGAGTAAGGGCTAGATTTTATTAGGTAAAAGAACATTTTTAAGTCGACGGTTTTTTTATTTAAAGCATGATTATATATCTTAAAGAAGCTGAATTCATTTCAAACAGTAGCTTATCCTATCTTGTATTGTATTTTGTTCAAATTTTACCGCATTATCAAAAACTTACCCCAAAAGTGGGGTAAGTATTAACTCGCACATTTTCGTAGACAGAAGCCAGTCTTAGACAGATAGTTGATGCTTCATGAGGTTTACAAAAAAAATCTAACTAGTTTCATTTCCGTTAAATTAATAAAAAAGTAAATTTTTTTAGTACACGCCCTGTCTCCCCTACAATACGTGTAGGGCCGCCAATATGAATTCCATATAATTTTTTGTATTTACTGATTGGATTGAACACTGATAAGTTAGCTTAACAGTAAATTCAAGATGGTTCAACTCAAAGATTACTATTAATACTCGATATTAGAATTACCGATCACAGTAATCCTAGTAGGTGCTTTCGCTGAAACGATCTGGGTGTCTAATACTTGCTACAAAATCGCTATCATCATCTAAAGCTACATTTTCGATAGTTTTATTCAACGCCCTGTCCTCACTTACCGTTTCATCTCCGCAAGTAGTTTGTATGCGGTTTTCTTTACAGTGAACATAATTGCGTTAAATAATCGTCAATTGTTAAAACTATTAAAGTATGTTGCCAACAAGTTTTTTTATCCAACAACAAACAGCAAGCTCAAGTCAAGATTTACTTATTTACGTTTGTTTTTTTTTTATTCTTTCTACAACTTCAATATCTACTTAGTTCTGTTTTATTCTCTTTTTCTGTTCTTTTTTACTCTCCGCGTTGCAATGAAATGTTGTACCTACTCTCTGCTGAATGAGGGACATTTGTCTATCAAACATCAATCACGCAGAGATAATACAGAGCTAGATTTTAAACGAAAGAATTAAATGTACCAACCGTATTTACATTTTTAATGTTCGCATTATTCTGAAATTTTATACATGGACAATATTCTTTTGTTTTAAAAAAGTGATTGTTATAATTGAAAAGTAGCTACGTGATTTTTAACTGAATATTTAATTTTGTTCTTTTTCTGATAGCAAGCACACACAACGCAGAGTGCACCACAGTATGTAGTTGAGCAAGATTAAAATGAGAGGTAGCGGAGATGAAAAAAGTTTATTTTAATTCATTGGGTTTTTTTTAGGCTGAATAAGTGTTTTGTCATTTGCGGCAATCAATTGTTTTTGAAACAGTTTGTAAATTTAATTGAAACAGTTACAATTTTTTTTTAAGTTTTCAAAATTTAAATTAAGTCGTTTGATAATTAATTTTTGTCTTAAGAAATTGTTAAAATTACTTTTTGTGATACCTAGATACTTTATTACCTTTTTTATTCATTTACAGCAGTCACCTAATGCTCAAAATATGTCTTCAATAATAGTATATTATACACCAAGGGAATAAAATATTACTTTTGATCTCAAGTACGAGATTTGTTGCTTTCAACCCTATAAGGCCCGATCCACACTACAGTGCCGACATCGGTACGCTACCGCTCCGGTCTCGCTCCGATATAGTCTTGTTGTATTCACATTACAGTGCTGATACCATGCTAGTACCTATTCGTTCTCCCAGTTCAGTGTCAGTTCGATACAAATATTTTTCTATAACAACTGAATGCAAGCGGAGCGGAGTAGAATCAAAAAAGTCTCCACACTATCGATATAGGTCTGATATCGCTCCGATAAAATATTATCTGAGTGGTATTGATATTGGAGCGATATTGAAGCGAGAGCGTACCGCGACTGATATCAGAACGGTATCGGAGCAATAATGTGCATACATTCATTGTTTCTTGTGTAAGAATATTTTATCGAATCGAGAGCGTAGCGGTATCGTACCGAGAGCGGAGCCATAATGTGGATCGAGCCTAACTCACACAAGGGATCAAAAGAAATAATCTTAGTCCTGGAGCAAAAATTCTATTCAGCGCCGGATTTACTCCAGCGAAGACCCCGGGGCACTTCTAATGTGATGGCCCCTGAATACTTCACATATGAAGGTTCCTCGGTAGTTTTGTGGAGACCTCCTTGAAGAATTTCTGAAATTTTCCCAAAAATAGAATTAACGAGCAGAAAAAAACTAACGAAGAAGCGCTTGCTTTTTTATTATATTCCTTAATTTTGAGATTTTATTCGAATTTTTGGAGGCCCCTGTTGTGTGGGGGCCGTGGGGCACGTATCCTAAGTGCCCTTGTGTACCCTAAGTGCTCTAAAATTAAACAAATTATAGGCAATGTAATATATAATTCTTTGTCTTTATCTACAAGTTTGAATTTATATCCAGTGTAAAAAAGCTTTAAAAAGTGACAGTCACTTTAAAAAGTAACATCAGCTACTTACTAAACTTTCGGTAAATGAAAGTCACTTTTGTTCCGGGGTAAAATATTCCGTTTATTTACTTCTTTAACATCTTGGCAGTTAACAATCAAGTTTTTTTGTTAATTTTTTGAGTAGTTGTTGACACCAAAATATTAAATAGATTAGTGAAAGGCGTTACAATAATATGTCTTTATAAAAATACTTCAACATTAATACAGTATCACACAGAAATATGTGTGAATTTTAAGATAAATATGTTTTTGAGCTTGGATACAGCTGAAGAAATTCATGACGCTTGAAACTGGCGCTATAAAATTTATATTGTCTAATTTATCGAAGGTTTACTTAATGTCATTTTATTCCCCACAATTTAAATAGGATTTTAATTTTTTTTAGATTTTGACAAATATCGTTTTTGGCTGGAACATAAATGATTGTAAGCCAAATAAAGCTAATATTTTTAAGGATATTTTGGAGTGATGGTCATCAAGGAAAACAGAAGTGTGATTTTTTTCCCTTTTAAAGGCTACCGGTTTCGACTTTTATTGTCTTCTTCTGGCCTCTGGGGAAAATTTATTAATATAAATGTACATAGATAAAATATAAAATATTACATTAGGTACTTACATAATTATTGTATTTTTGTGTCAGACTGACATTTGAGAATAAAAATAATAACACTGATTAAAAAAGTTAAAAACAGTTAAAAGTAACATTTTAAAGTTTAAAATGGTTAAAATTACGAAGAAAATTATTTAAAGATTTAGATAGTTTGAAGAAACGTATAATTAAACTGTGCATCACGAAAAAACTGTGCGTTACGAAAAAACAAATTAGGATAATGTGAATGCATTTGTGAATTAATGTTCAAATATTTTAAAATTAAAAGTAAGTATTACTACGATGAATTCCGAAAACAAAGTGCCTTCTAGTAAAATTATTTAACTTATAAAGAAAAAATTTTTTTTAGTGAGTGTGCGCAACTTTGGTTGTTTTGACAGCGGTAGGCATAATCTTGTCAAAGTTACGGGTATATGTATTGTCTACGCAGATGGCATCGTGGTAGAGGTTGCAATTTGGCTGTACGGTATTAATCCAGCAGCTTTCGATGAAGAATCTCTTCTTATAGTTGGATTCACGTTGGAGCACCATGGGGGTGTCGAAGTTGAAGTTGTGCCCATTTTCCAAAGAATGCCGTACCAGTCCTGACACCATGTTGGCTTGTCTAACGTTGTTCTTGTGTTGCTTCATCCGCTCACTAAGATATTGTTTCGTGTTACCAATGTAAACATTGTCACACCCGGTGCACGAAATCATGTATACCACATTCTGCTGGTTGGAGGTGGGAATCTGTGGTTTCATATTGGTATAAAGTTTACTAAGTGCGTGAGGGTAACTGTAAACAGGATTCAATTTGTATTTTTGAAGGGACTTTGAGATGGATGTGGAGGAGGTGCCCAGATACGGAATAGAGAAATAAGAAGGCGGGGGGTTGGAGACATTCGGAGCTATGGAAGGTTGAGAATTGTATAGTTTGTGGGTAAGGTTTTTGATAATTTGGTTAATGAGAGACAGTGGATAATTATTGTAAAGAAGGATTTTTTTTGCATTTTTTAGAGCCAGTGGTCGATGTGTAGGATGTGACAATTTAAGGGACCTACGGATGAGGTTCGTTGCAACATTTTTCTTTATGCCAAAGGGGTGCCTGGAATGGAAGTTGAGTGTTCTGGTAGACGCATAAGATTTCCTATACCACATGGTGGTGAGTACGCTATCTTTCTTTATGACAAGTGTATCCAAAAAGGCTAAGGTATTATTGTTTTCAGTTTCGATCGTAAATTGTAGTTTCGGATGAAAACTGTTGAAAACGTCGAGGACATGGTCAATCATGTCGAAGGGGATGGCCGTAAAAGCTAATATTTGTTGTTATCTTTAAAACATATCCATGATTTAATGTTTTTCCGTACATCAGCAAAGAAAATTCTTTTTTTCCTTAAATGACTAGTGGGTATTCGACAGACGTTGTAATGTCATTCAAAAAAGTAAAGTAATTGTATCTGAACTCTATTTACTGAAGTGCATTTGGATACACAATATTTTATGTTTTTCCGTCTGATTCGTAAACAAATAAATCAGAAAGTTTTCTGACGTGTGAACAGGCCACATATACAGCTGTCCATGTGACAATAAATTATGGACTTTTCTAATTTAGTGCTTAAACTTGTAGCGATTGTTCCTGCGTGCTTTTTTAATGGTCATTAACTACAAAACTTTGAGAACAACCACACATTTGTTGAAACGAATCGCGCGCTACCTATTGTAAAATGGTTGTACTAGTTTAGAAACCTCCATGAGAATGCACACAACAACTCACCAAAATTTCATCGTAATCAAATGAATGGTATAAAAACGCATACCGAACAAACAAAGAAACATTTATTTTTGGGTACATACCAGGGTTGTTCAAAAAGTATCGGACCTTCTGTCCTCCCGCTTAAACGAATGAAGCGCTAGCGGTCAAGCTTAGTATGGATGTGGAGGGGACTGTCATGCGCGCGCATGAACTGTTTCGTGTCATGGCAAAGCTTCAGTCGCTAGCAGTTAGCCTAGTAGTGTAGACCTCTCTGTTGTGCTCGGCGATTTTTATCAAGTTGTATAAAATGACAGAAAAAGTTAAGCAGCATTTTACTGCATTAAATTTTGCCAAAAGCTTGGCGATTCGACCGAATTTGTGGGCAACAAAAACTTGGCTGCTCCATCACGACAATGCACTTGCCCACTCTGCACATCTAATTCAGAGTTTTCTCGCTAAAAACAGCACTCCTTTGGTTCCCCAAGCTTTGTACTCCCCCGACATGGCTCCCTGCGATTTCTGGCTATTTCCTAAGCTAGAAATGCCCCTGAAAGGAACTCGATTTCAAGAAGGACAAGTCATTAAACAGAATACGACGGCCGAGCTTAACAGCATTCAAAAAGATGCCTTGCAGAACAGTGGCAGAAGCGCTAGGAGAAGTGTGTGCATCACCAAGGAGACTACTTTGAAGAGGATTAGAGGTTTCTAGCTCTAGTTCAATAAATGCACTTTTAATTAACAAAAGTCCGATATTTTTTGAACAGCCCTCGTAAATTAACATTACGAGCAAGTATTTCCGGCAATGCTGTAAGACCCTGTAATTCATTTGTTTTAATACAGAACAAAACTGCAAAAGATATTTTTTTTGTTTGACTAATCATAATTTCTCTTCATATTAGATAAATAATTTTTTTAAATGTATATTTTGGGTTTTGTCGTGTAAAACATGACTTTGAAAATAAAAAACTCAATTTTTTTTCTCTTGATGACGACTTGTTCGCACAAAAAAAATTACATACATTCTGGTTCCTTTTGCTTAAATCGTCAAGAAAAAATCGTGACTTCAAACTGTAATACTTTACCTGTATAAATTACTGTACCAGAGACAAATAATTATATGGGCACACTTGAATCCCGCTATCTCTTTCGTTTGTGCACGAAAACAGTGTATGTTAAAGAAGGTGGGAGTATTTTTAGTTTTTTGATATCGTAATTTTATTTTAAAAAATGGCCGTAACACGTATTTATTTGGTACTTAAAGACCACCCAAAAATTTAGAAAAACTAAATTTATTGTCATTGGAATAGTACAGTGGCGGCACTTTTGTACATCAAGAAAAAGGTTATTTTTTTATCTTTATCAAAAGTTAGATGTTGTTTTCGGGAATACGCCATCACTGTTTCTTTTCATTTATATCGTAAGTTTATTGTAAGGAGTCTCCACATTTTCGCCGAGGTTGGACGAGGTTCCTCGTCGAGTTTCTCGCTGAGGTTGGCTCAGTCATACGAATTGCATTAAAACACCAACCGCGAGACACAACGAAATGACCCTCTACATTCTCGCTTCGTTCAACCTCGACGAGAATGTGGAGACTCTTTAAGAGTAAAATTTTTATCAATTTTGTCTACAAAAAAATTTTTTATTGAGCTTTTTGGAAAATATTTCATGAATTAAGTGTTTATTTCAAACAAATAGAAAGCAAATGTTGATTTGATAAGAGATTCGGAAATTGATTAAAAATTTATTTTATTCTCTAAACAAATTTCAGAATAATCCATGCCTTGCTTGATGAAGTAAATTAAAATAGGAATTACAATGACACTAATCCATACATATAATAAAACTGTAAATCTGTTTCTGTCTGTCTGTCTGTCTGTCTGTCTGTTCACGCATCACGTAAAACCTACTGGACGGATTTTAATGAAATTTGGTGAGATGATAACTTATTACCTGGGTCAACATCTAAGATACTTTTTATTCCGGGAAAATGTCTCATTCCCATGGGAAAATGGAAAAACTATTTTGAGCATCTATACACATTACGCCAATTTACATATTTCATAAAAAATTTCATAATTATAGTAACAAAAATTGTAAATAAATTTTGTAGTTTGGAAATTTTTCTGGATTTTAAATCAAAAAAAATGTTGCTAATTGTGTACCGAAAAATACAATAAATACACAATTGTCAATTTGGAGACAATTTAATGCATTTTGTGTTGCAAGAAACTACAAATTGGAAAAAGAAACTACTCAACGTTTCGCGTGAACAACGTCACGGGTACGGCTAGTTATAATATAAATCTATCAATTAACCAATCTCTCTATTAGATAACAGTAAATCCAAAAAATTATAAATTTTTAGAAAATGTAAGATTCAAAATTGACCAAATTTCAGAAAGTTGGTAATGCAACAAATAAATCACATTTTGGATAGAAAATTATTTGTGAAAATAGAAAAATGCATCAAGTGCGTGTTGGATACACACTAAGTCAGAGTTCCTAAGAGATTAGAGTTTGTCATAGTTTTCGGAACAAAAAATAGGGCGTCAAAGTACTGGTTTTCGTTTATCTAAAAACAGATAAATATATTCGACAAAAGCCGCAGTTTTATTTACTCATAACTGTTATAATACCTATAGGAAATATATACCTACACTTTAAAGATCAATATTTCGCAACCAAAGCTTAAAAATGAAAAGGAGTTAAAAGGATTACTTAAAGGCTCATTTTAAAAGACCTTTCTAACGATATCCGACACATAATCAGTGAGTTGCTGAGCATTAAACCCAAGATCAGCTAGAGAAATCTTTTCGATAATCATTAAACTTTTTATTTTAAGTCGCCGATTTAAGCAAACGAGAGGGGATTACTATAATTTTCTAATTTTGTAGAACCGTTAATAAAAATTATTACCCAACTTAAATAACTACTCATATAAATTAAGATTCAAAATCAATATCACCAAGTTATTAAAATATCAAATTAAAATCCAATATATTTAATATTTATCTCCAGATCATATTTTTAATACCGCATATTTAAAAGACCATTTAAATCAAACACGGATACAATTTAGATTCAATTGTGAATAATTGGTATTTGTAACTTATTAACACCATGTCAAGGGGGAATCACAAAACAATAGCACCATCTATACAATCTACACGCGTAGGTGCAAGGGTGGTAGTATTTGGTTTGGCAAGAAGATTGGAATACATATACTTATTTAGTATCCCAGATTGATGTCGTTTGGTGGTTGTGTTATTTGATCATTATCCAAAACAAAACACACGCGGGAAGAGGTGGGGGGTGTAGAAGAGCTTAACCCTAATCTAAAAATCAAATGCATTCTCCTACGCGCCGTTGTTGCCGCGTAAAATTTATCCTTTTTGTCGTTGTCAACACATCACCCTACGTTGTTGTCTACACAAGCACCCACCCTTCACCCCGCTCCATATTCAGTTTGTTATTTCATTTCATTGCTATTCCTTTTTTTCGTGTCGTCCTTAGGGAACTTGTGTACACTGCTGATGAATATGTATATGTTTGTGTGGTGATATAATGTAAACGGTTGGTGGGTACTGAATTAGACAGGCTTATTTAAAACTGTCTATTATTAAATTCCCTTTAAAAATTAATTCAATTTTCAATTATAAAAATATATATCTGGGAAGAGTTCTGGAATCAGTCTTGCATGTGTATGTGTAATTTATAAGAAAAATTTAAAAGCCAAAAAAAGAAATGTATTTGAGAAAAAATTTATTTAATTATTGAGTTACCTACTTTTTTCAAAGTCGGAATCATGAACGGAATTGTGATTAATCCTTACAAATGTCTACGGTTTGTGTTAATTAACGGGAACGATCAAACTGTCTATTTTGAAAAGATTTATAATTGAGATGTGTGTGCTCGAATTCTTGAAGGAGGAGGCCCGGTAAGAAGCAAATTTCTAGGGCCCCAAAGTGGATGAATCTGACCTTGAACTATAGTTTAATTTACGGTCTTGAATAATCTTAGTAAACTGAACAACGTCATCACATTAAAAGATTTATTTTTCCGAAATTCAAGCTTTATCGAAGTGATTTGAACTCGAATGATTGAAATAAGGTAATTTTGATCTAGCTTGCTAAGGTGGAGAAATTAGTTAATTGGACAGAAGTCTGTTTTCTAGTGATCTAAAATGCCCAATTTTGGTAAGAATCAAAGAACGACTTCAAAAATTAATATTTTATTTTAAGTTACATCAATAGTAGTATATTATTCAACGAACTAGTAATGATAGTTTTACTCACGAAGATGAAATTGCGACACGAGCCGAACTTCCGAGGCGAGTGTCGTAATGCATCTGTGTGAGTAATAGCCATTGCAAGCGAGTAGAATACGATATTATTTCTACGACTATTTTCCTTTTTGATTTAAATAAAATTTTAATTTAAAATATAAATTTTAAATCAAATTTTTAATCTATTTCTAATTTCATTAAATGTTTGCATAATATGTATAAAACGATCAAAACAAAATATAAACTACTTTGTTTACTTGAACGTTACTACGCAACATATATTAAATTAAAATTTCATACATACATTATTCACAAAACAATCGCAAACCCATTGAATAATGGTTAATACTGTGATTTCATTGGTCAAAAAGGTATTGAGTATTGATCATTCCTCCACACCTTTGAATAATTCCTAACTTTCTCAACAATTAACAGATAATTATATAATAAGTGTGTTCTTCAACAGGACTAGAAGAATAATTTTATTTAACATTTTTAAAAGCGTTAAAAAATTTTTAGTAAATTCGTTGACGTAATCAAATAATTAAAAAATTGTGTTTTTTTTTTTAAATCAAACTTTATGGTAGTGATCTGGTATTACCTGGCCTTATCGACACGTAATTTTAATTATAATTATTATTACAGCAATAAATATAACAATTAATTTACTGAAATTGACGCCTGTATAGCTATAATATAGAAAACGTCAAATGGTTATGCTTGATTTTCACAAATTCAATAAATTTTATTCAGTTTTATTGAAATAAAAACTATACAATATTTTGCCACAAAAACAAACAAATATTCACCTTCCTGTACAATATATATTATATAATAATAAAATTTGAAAATCAAAAAATCAGAAACAAAACAATAACAACTAACAGCATTATATAAAAATAGTAGTTCGGGTTGAAACTGTCAGGAACATTTATGAAATAAAATTGTAACAAATGAACGTTATATTTCTATTTGAGTCAAACATACAAACAAATGAAACAAACATATGACAATTGCATGTTTTGTGGTTTTAAATTAAACCACACACAAACATACAAGCGCACATGACTGTAGAACTAGAAAAAAAAACAGGTGACATACGAACAATATATTTTATTGTTATCAAAAAAAAAAAAATTGTAACAAAATAGGAAAATATTGTTAAATTCATACTAGATATTTGTAGGTTACGTAATAACGATTCTATTTTCGTTATTACAGTAGCAATAGTGTTCACTAACAAAAGTAAATTGACTATTTCAGCGGTTCCCAAAAGGTGGTCCGCGGATGTCATTATGATATCATATTCATTTTGTATCGTATTCACTGTATATCACCATATTTTTGTAATTCTGAATTAAAAAAGTTAACTATATCATCGCCTGTATCAAAACGACTTACTTTTTTCACTATAAAAAAAAGTATCCACTTTTTATTACGCCTGAAAAAAAGTAGGTAAACAAATTTATTTCTATAGTAACGATACAATCTAAGCTATAGTCATCATAGTCATCCATGAAAAATTCAAAATAAAAAATTTATTAAAATAATTTTTTTCAATGTAGCTGTCAAACTTTTATAATTTGAGATTATTTTTCCATTTTTCGTTAGTTTTTTTTTTTTCATTTTAATTCAGAATTGAAAAGAATATTGTATTTAACACGTGCAAGATGAGTGTTTCTTATTTTATTCGTCACAATTATCCAACTTGTAATTTAAATTTATAACAAGTTATCATATTCATAACATCATTATTATAGTGCTGGTGGGGGTTCTGGGAACGTTAAGAAAATTCTTGACATTTTTATATTCAGTTACATAACGTTCAACAGTGGAAGCGCTGTGTATAACGTTTTTAACATTATTAACAGCGCTCCCATGGTTTAAAATATTTTATATTATTTTTCTTAAAATTTTCATTTTACGAAGAACACTTAATTTACACCTAATTCTCCACGGTTAGGTTTATGTAAACCTAGCCATCCCTTTTATTTTTCATGTTTTTTCGAAAACGGTAAGAACACCTAATTTTTTATTACCACACCTAATTCACACCTAAAATACACCTATTTTTATCTACTATTTTTTGGGACGGCTAGCTTTATAGAGGTATCCATGACTTCGTTTGACAAACTCATACGACTCATAAAAAAAACACCTTGATTTTGCAACTTATGACATAAATAACTATTGTATAAGTGTCATTAACTACTTGCGAGACTACAATTTTTTTTTAAATTTCTTTAGATTTAGAGGTCTCTGTTAAAATAGTAATTGGATGAAGGGGTCCGTAGAAAAAAATTATTGGGAACCTCTGGACTATTGAGTTGCGCAACAGAAAAAGATAGAATCTGTACCTGAGAAGCATAACACATTAACTACATTTTGTACAATTTTTAAATTTTTATTCTATTCTATAGACTATATAGTCCTGTGTTCGCCTCTATAATGTTATCAAACTGTAACTGAGCTCACCTAAAACTGTTTGAGATGTAGAATTTTATAATACCATATTTCTCAAAAAATTTATAAGCAGAACAATATAATTTTGATAAAAAATTCATATCCTGTAAACTTGGCGATTTGGCGCTTACAGTCTTATGCTTCTCAGGTACAGAAGTATGGAATTCCAAAGGGAGTAACTTTAAAATGTTTACTCACAATTAGTAGATATATTATTCATCACCGAATTACGGTTCATTTTAATATCAAAGTTTTTAAGTTTGATTCTTAGTGGCTCATCTATGGCCACTAGTGTTTTAAGATCTGATCACTGAGCATTTCATCTGCCCAGGCCAAATTATTTTCATAAAAGAATTTCTGATAACTTTTTTCAACAGTCAACAAACTATGTTTATTTTACCTATTACCTACAATAAAATTATTCAAAGATACAAAAATTAATTCAAATTTCGATGGAAAAAAATATTCTGAATAATAAATTATATATAGAGGAAATAAGACATGCTCCCCGAAAACCCCGAAAGTTTTATTTACATTTCTAATAAATAACAAGAGCTTTATGTTGAAAAAGTTTCTCTTTTTGTTAAGACTACAAAAGCTCACTTCGACTCGGTTCTATTAAATATACTTATTTACAAAAATGTTTCTTTTTTAGAAAAATATATTTTATTATTGGTAAAAAAAATTTGAACTTTATATATCAAGAAAGACGAAATCATTCAACTTGATAAAATTGTAATTAATTGTTCAATATCAAATATTTTTGAAATTTTTCATAGGAAATTTATCTTGTAATAAATCACAAAAATTTTTTACAGGAAATTTGTCTTTTGATAAATTTATTCGTTTACTTCCGTTTAGTACTTGTTTTGAACTTTTATTTTTAAAAGAAAAATCTTTTGTATCAATTTATTTTACCTACACAGGTAAATTTTTAACCCCATATAAGCACTCAATCCTGAACTGTATGATTTATTAAGTTAAATTTATAGCTAATTGATTCAAAGAAGCAAATGAAACATTTTAGATTAAGCTAATCAGCAAGCTGACATTTGTAATCAAAATCATAGAATATTCAAAGCATTGAAAAACATCGATAAGAAATAATTGCAATTAAAATTATTTACGATAATTTTAAAGCAGAATATAAATTACGATAATGACGTCACAGTTATATTAGACAAACTTATACATTAAGACCGCCAAAAATGACAACATAAATATAGTGATTGAAAAATTGTCCAATTGAATCGACAGGACTCGAGCCCAGGATCTCTTGATAACCAGTCAAGTGCTTAACCAATAAGTTACTGATGTTTGCATGAGAACCACTCCAGTTTGACAACGTATCAAACATATATTTTTATTACCTTGGTTGCGAAAAGTATATAGTTATTTTAAGTCCACTATTGACGATATGTAAAATATGAATTTGATACGTTATCAAAATGGAATAGCACTCGAGACTCGACAAGAGAACTGGTAGCCTTGTTGGTAAGGTACTTGACTGGTTATCAGGGCCGTGGAGGGCCCCAAGAAAAGGGACACATTTCATAAAAATTTCTCCCCAAAAAATAAATTATGAATAAAAAAGCTGATTTGACTTTTTCCCGGGCCCCTATTGACCACTATGGGCCCCCGCTTCCAGCCCGGGCCCCAGGGCTGCAACCCCAGCTGCCCTACCCTCTTGTCGGGCCTGCTGGTTATCAAGAGAACCTGAGTTCGAGCATCAGTCGATCCAACTTGATAACTTTTCAAACACTATATATTCTGACTTTTTAAATTAATATAAATTATACTTCTATACACTCTTATAAAAACCATTTCATATAAATTTCTTTTTTTGCGCACCTTTTTAAACTGCATTTAATTGTTGACTGTTGCCAAACAAACTTTTAGCACATTACAAAATTGCTTAAAAGTATGCAATGGTCCTATTAACCGTAATGTGGCGCCTTATGGGATACTTTGGAAATATCCTTTTTAAAGTTGAAAAAATATTTAAAAGGTGTAAAAATCGTTAAATTAGCTTTTCAAATCAACAATATCAATAAACGTGGAATTCTTTCGGAATTAAGCAATCAGACTGATAGTTTTTCGAACAAATATCCAGATCTGTTATTCTTCACAATCCTCGATTTTGATCCTGCTTTCATTACTCAAACTCTATCCGTCTGTCGTGGTTTGTAGTAAATAAGTTAGTTGTTGTGGTTTCCATCAACTTATGTGTATAAATTGTCTAAATTGATGTTCCTTTCTAAAGCCAAGCCTACTAATGTTTTCAAGTTATTTCTTGTGGCTATCAAATCATGGTAATAGCCTAGACATTAGAAGAACTGTTTTAGTGCCAGTCAATTGTCATAAAAATATTGTTTTTGCAATTCCGGGACTAAAAGACATGATTTAGTCCCTCATAATAGGGAGTAAAGTGCCACTTTTAGTCCCAAGGGAGTAAAAAATTATTTTGCTTCCGCTTTTAAACCAATCAGCAAGCACATTTTGCAGAAATTTAACTTAAATAGCGCGTTGCTATTAAGTAATTGAAAATAATAAGAAAATTCAAACTTGTAGATAAAGACAAACAGTTATATTGTATTGCAATTCGATTGATTTATCCAAAGTATACTTGATGGAATATTAATACATACAATTTGAATGATATTTAAGTAATTTTTTTTTAATTTTTATAATATTAAATTATCCGGAATTGCAAAAATAGTATATACACCACAGGACTAAAGTGTTTTTTTTCATCCCTCGTGTGATTTGTTGCCCTCGGGCCTTTACAGGCCCTCTGGCAACTAACTTCACACTCGGGATTAAAACTCACAATTTAGTCCCTTGGTGTATCACCTACTATTTTGCGACGATTACGGAAAAAAACTTCTACTGTTAAAAACAGATTTTATTGAGATTATTCTCTCATCGACTTTCTAACCATCTTTTTACTCCCTCGCCCTTCGATAGGGCAACTCATTTACAAAATTAACTCCCGACAACACGAATTAAACATTTAAAATATTATAATATGAATCATATTAAATCCTATTGGGAATCATTTGTCAATACTCTTTTATATTATTTTATTAAGTCAAATAATAAATTTTAACTAACAACACAACGAAAAAAAAAGTATAATATCATTTTGTTATAGTACAATAAAACGATCATAGATGTCATCATAACGTATTTTGAAAATATAAACACTGCATATGGCACGTGGCTATGAAATGCGTGGTGTTCACTTCTAAAACAGGAAATGATATTTTCTAACACGTGTCAATTGTAATTCAATCGTTCTTCAGCATCACTTCCGGATGATTTAAATAAATTTTCAATATAGTAAATTTCAATTGTTACACCCTATTCCTCACTCCAAACATTTTATCATGTTTCCATGACATTATATAGGTAGTATTTATTTGTACGATGGAACTGGATGACAATAGCACTAATAGAGATGAATTTTTCTCATTTTAAAACCACTTTTCCAGTAATCGTAAAGTTTGGACCGAATTTTGATCATAAACTGTATGTAAACTAATATTTTTGCTACATACGGTTTTTTAATAAGCTTTTCTTTTGAAGAGTATCAAGATATGATTCTGTCAGCCTTGTCAGAAACTTTTCAATTTTCAACGACAGTACATTAAAATTTGTAGCGGAGACGAAACTGCGGGGATGAAAAGTTTTCCCCACGTGGCTCATCGTGTGAAATATCGTCTGAGAAGGTTCTTAAGGTAGTTGGTTGATAAAACGATTTTTTCAAAGGATTTTAACGAAACTTCTCTAGATATTTATTTAATTCAATACTAATAATACGAGAATATTCCGATTAAAATTGACTACCCCAATTTTTAGAAAAACGATTTCAAAGTTTTGTAATTTTAACACGGGTTCTTATGGGAAAATCCTATTTTTTTTTTTCGAATAAAATAAAAACGTGTCATTTTATATTTTCAAATTTGATGAACAAATTTGAATGGAACTTTTTACTGTGCTGTTTTACAAATTTTACGGAGCTAATATTACGGGAAGGACATTCTATCCTTTAAATTTTCTATGATTAATTATAATTTTTATATTTTTACCGTAAGAAAATTGAATATGTTCGCCTTTTACACGTCGATTGTAGTGCTGAGCACAGTAATTTTTCTATGAAATTTCTCTCCTTGTAGGAACTAATAAATAAATCATTATTAATATTTTTACTGTCCATTTTTTTGGCATCTATTCGTTAATACTGTAAGAACATACAACAAAATGAAAATTTAAGAACCTATAGGACTGATTGATATGACTTTGGAATTTGTGTTCATTTACGTTCATTGTTTTTTTTTTTTTTTTTTTTTTTTTTTTTTTTTTTTTTTTTTTTTTTTTTTTTTTTTTTAAATGGTAAAAATTAAAATTTTAAAATACCCGTAGTCTCTACCATAAAGCAACATGTACTAAAGGTACCTGCATGCCAAATTCGAAGTCGATTGGATAAACAGAAATCGAGATATCATGTCGACCAGCTTAAAAAATTCCTTTAAAGTTTTGAAGTATAATACTTAATACATGTACTTATACCGTATTTAAATGGCTATAACTTTACAAATTTTCTTTTGAGAACACATATTTAAAGGTCTATACTTTCAGAAAATGATACAAAAATTGTAAACTAAAAGATTGTCTTAAATTTCCACCAGCCAATCGATATTAACTTCTCCAATCTTCATTTTTCAGTTTTTTGTTGGAAGTATTTACTGCTTCAAATATTTCCTTTCAAAATCTTTTAATATCAAAAGAAAACGTAAAATCATTAAAAACTAATGAAGTCGTTAATAAAACACTACACAATCAACAAATTAACATCACAAAAAAACCAGACAAAATTAATACAGGATACTACAGGATTTACAAGGGAATGATTAAAAAAAGGAGTACATATATGACTATGCATAAATTCTACTATTTATTTGTTAGGTTAAGTTACTTGACTATGATACCGAATGCATATACATATATGTTGATACAGTTTCCGAAAACAATCAATTGTCCCTGTAGTCCTTGCAATGTCCTGTCATATATGCCGTTGTTAGTTTGATGCGGTTATTTAGGGGTTGCATGGAGGGTTAACTTAACCATATACGTAAATGAATACTATTACGTATTAGTAGTCTGAATGTATGATCTGTGACGTTGCTTGCTGGGAATTGTATTGTGATGAGACAAATGACACACATGTAGCGGGTGGCGGGGGAGGATGATGAAGGGGGAATTATTTATATTATTTTATTTGTATAATTTATAGTTAATGTTTCAGTAAAAGTGATATTAGTTTTGAGTGGACATAATTAGGGTAGTGATGGAGTCAAAAGCTAAAATATTCAGAAGGTTAAATTAAGTTTCCACCACTAGGTAAAAGGTCCATTTTCTTACTAACCTGTATAAACCGCATGAATTTTACATTGTATTACATATTATATCCCATTCAATATTCTTCTTGTCCCATTCAATGAGAATAGAATTACTGAATGGGACAAAAATCTAATTATTTTCAAACAAAAAAATTTGCTATTATTTTAAAAGAATACAATTTTTTTTAGTTTAAAATATAAAGTAATATTTGAGGTATCTTATCCGCAAGAATTAAAATATTTGATTACTTGGTTTTGAAGTTAAGACGATTTTTATAAAAAATGTCCCATTCATTAAGTCTTCCCCCTATCTATCACCGTTTTCGCTACGTACGCGGTGAAAGGTCAAAAAAACGCTATTCATGAATGTTTAAACAATATAAAAAAAACATTTCCGGGAGTTAACATTTTGCACAAATGTCCTCCTCGGCAATCCCTACAAGAATCTCTTTTTAGCGAATTTCCATTCTGGAAATTCAGCTATTACAGTAGCTCTTATGGTAAGACCTAAGTCCGGGACTATGGTAGAAATTTGTTTTGGAGCCTCTAGAATCCGAAAATCTATTTCACTAAAATTTATATATATATATATATATATATATATATATATATATATATATATATATATATATATATATATATATATATATATATATATATATATGTATTTATGTGTGTACGCGATAACTCTCGAACGAAACGTTTAATGCTTATGAAATTTGGTATGCGAGCTGAAATCCGGATTCGCTCGGCTAAGTTCGTTAGCCAGACACATCGAATGCCCAGAAGTAGGTTTTTTGGCAATTTTTAGTGGTTTTTTGCAAAATTTGGCCAGAAGTCAAAATTTTTTTAAATTTTTTTTTACACCATCGAAAAGAGCGTAAAAAATTGCATAAGACAAGCTTTTAAAATATTGTTCTAAGTGAACTAGTTTTTGAGAAAAATTAAGAAATTTGTTGAATTTTTTTACAATAAATGCTTCATCGTTTTAGCAATTCTTTTCTAGATAAAACAAGTGCTAGTTAGTTATTCAATATGTATATATGTGTTATAATAACAATAGTTCTATCTCATCTTTTAAATTAAAATAAACCAGATTTTTTAAGAATACGTTATGGAAAGGAAATTTTTGTATGATGTGCTCCTTTAGAGAGAAAATATAATTTATATATATTTGCATACCTAGAAAAAAATCGAAAATTATAGTTATGTAATGTAATAATATATTGTTTACTCGATATAATACTTATGCTACACTATATGAAATCCGTTCAAGTCCTGAGGATCCAAAAGCGCCAAAAATTGACTAGTGAACTGATTTTGAAAATTGTTTCATTGTTAGAAGGTTAAACTATTTTAAACGGATACAAGTCTTAGATGTGTACCGCCAGTGCCCCAATATTTGGAAATTCGCTATGTTATGCAGATACTGCGACAGGGGTATTAAAAAATTTTTATGTCTATTCTAAAATTAATGTATAGATAAAATTTAGTGCTATTGAACTAAACCGCTTTAACTAAACACAAATTTTACCACTTTTCAAATTTCAAATTTTTCAAATTCCCTATAAAATTCAAAAGTCAAATATACCTACCATATTGAAACGATATTTTTATCAATTAACAAAATCTTACAATCCAGAAAATCAACCCCAGTGCGTATAATTACATATGTAACATATTGTATATATGTAAAAACAAAAGAATTCACAATTCAACATCCATCCACCGCGCACCCCGTCCACCCCGCCGCCCTGGTTCTGATCAAAACCCCGACATAGATATATATATATATATATATATATATATATATATATATATATATATATATATATATATATATATATATATATATCGTTATCATTGTCAACATTGTCAATGAGACAAGGATGGACTGGTATGGATGCCGGTGAGATAGAAAATCGAGAGCGAAGGAATTTGAACAATTTCTGTCTGATCTATTATGCCTGTGTTTCAACTTTTAATACAACACATTCCAATAAGACATTTAGTATCAATCATCATCGTACCAGTCTTACTTGTACAATCTATTGGTCTCTGTCACACTGTAATGATCACTCATGTGAGCCAGATAGGGATGGATATTATTTATTTGATATATATATTTCGATTTTAATAATAAATGACAATTGGGCTAGATGTTGAATGGTGTCCTATTATCTGGTCAACATAATCTGATCTGTTGGCTCTTGTCTTTTGGTTTTGATCCAAAGAAGGGTGTCATGGGAACTTGACGATTATTGTTTTCTTTTAAATATTTCTTCAATTGTTTTAACCGTATTTTTTTTTTTGTTTTCAAAATGTGATGTTTCTTTTGTTTTAACATGATTGTTATGTAATATTGTACATGTCCTATTTAGTGACATTTTGTAATTTTTTATTGACAAGTTTGTGTAATCATTAGCTAGGATGGTTACAACTTTATTGGACTAGGACCTGTCATAGAAACTGTAAAATTATTTATATGTTATGTCCGAAGAATGTTAAATAAATAGAATGCAATAACATAATTTTTAATTATACTAAATTTGAAACTAACTTACACCCAGGAAGGAGTTTTAGTAAAAACTAAATAGATACCGTCAGTTGGGACGAATCTGGACGATTTTTTCAGTTTTTTGGCAATAAGCTGTTTAGAGTTTATCTAAAAAATTCTAAAAAAATAATTTAAATGCTTTAATATCACGAGCATATAGGGCAGTAATAGAAATATAAAAATCAGTACTGCAACATTTTTTTTTTGGTTATGTAGTGTCTAGATTCGCCCCTATGTGTGGGCCGAATCTGGACAGTGTTTTATTTGCAATATAAATCACATTCAGTCATGCATATGGGTACAATCGGACATAAAAAGATAAAAATAGCTGAATTTCCAGTCTGGAAATTCGCTAAGATAAATAACTACATCAGCGAATGACCTTTGATGGGTGGAATAACACATTTTGGATTTAAATGAATTTTATTTCGATTTGCCTTTGAGTCTATCATGCAAGGTCGATTTGGGAACATGGAAATATTCAGCAGCTTGTCTAAGCAATTTTCTTTTATTTTTAATATCGGAAAGCAGGGGCCCAACAACTACATATCTACAGGGGGTCCAACAAAAATTCAAATTATCAAATTTTTTGATAACCCAGTATTCCAATAATAATGGAAAATGTTGTAATAAAATGTCGTCTCTGAAAATTTGATTTTCAAATAAAAAATATTAGTAAACCACTAAAAATTTTACTTTTTAATATAAATAAAATAAATTGAAGGAAAATTTCCAGGTAATTTTAGGGGGTCCGGACCCCTTGGACCTCCCCGGTTGTTGCGCCTCTGTCGAAAAGAGCCAATTTTATGTTATCTAGACTACAGTTTATGTAGTTTATACCCACTTTCTTTTTATATTGACGCACCATGATGTATGAATTCGCCTCACCTATAGACAATTTTTTGTTAATCAATTTATAAAAAAAAAAGTTAAGCACAATACAGCTTTCATTTTTGGTACATATACTGTCAAAACAACGCCAAACATTTTGTTGCCAGTCCCTACTTTATATATATACCTGTTTTTTTTTTTTTTTTTTTTTTGTACAGCAGTTTCTTTATAAGATTTCAAAACGCGCGTTATTTTTAAAAATTACAAACAATGCGCCTGTAAAATAACAAATTACAAAGATGTCACGTTCACCGCTTTTCTTTGATGACTAACTAATAACTGACAAAATTCAGTAGCATGAATTGAATCTATGACGGTCGTAACACTGACGAAGAAATATCGAGAGGCAGCTCTGTCTACATTCGCCCCTACTGCCCAGATTCACCCCAACTGATGGTAATTCTCTCAATTTCTTTCAACGCCAATTTCAAAAATAGACAAACAGTTTCTCACAAAAATGTTTAGACAAAAGATTCTTTACAAATTTTATTTAATTTTTTACGAGATCTTTTATACAAAAGAAGATAGAAATAAGAGAATTAAATTCTTCCAAGTCTGTACTAAAAAATCATACTAATTAAAATCACAGCAAATATTATAACTCTGTTTAAAAAAAATTAAATTAAATTAAGATTTGCATTATAGCACTCACAAAAGTCTTTAAACAGAACAGTAAACAAAAAAATTACAAGTTCGGAACATAGGATAATAACTATTTTTGATATTTCGTGATACATCCCTTTGCTTTACTTATTGCATGCAAGCGATTGGGCATTGATGCCATTAATATTTTTGTAAAATCCGGACTAACTTGGCTCTATTTATCAATTTAATGCTTTAATTAAATCCTGTTTATTAGAAATATTACGTTTTCTTACCTGAACACCTAGATATTGGCCATAGATATTCGATTGGGTTTACATCTAGTCACTGTGGAGGTGTATGAACGTAATACAAGAAATACTGCTTCATTATAATGCCGAATGTTTAGGGTCATTGTCCTATTGACAAATTAGTTCTTGTAAAGCTTTCGGATAAATTTAATTTTCTGGTACTTGCACGCTAGTTCTTTTTAAAATATTCCGATAAACATATTTATCCTTAATTTGATCCAAAAAATGTAAATTTCCAACAACTATACAGCTATATATACTATGTTTGACACTGTGCAGCAAATTTTGTTTTCGAATGGTTTTAGAGCCTCGGATGCAGCAAAATTAATGGCATCAATGCCCAACCGCTTGCAAGCAATAATTAGAGTTATTTTAATTTTAAACAGAGTTATAGCAGGTATTTGCTGTGATTTTAATTAGTATGATTTTGTAGTACAGACTTTGAATAATTTATTTCCTTTATTTCTATTTTATTTTGTACAAAAGATCTCGTAAAAAATTTAATAAAATTTTTCAAGAAACTTTTGTCTAAACACTTTTGTGAAATACTGTATGTTTAGTAGGTACTAAATGTTCTAACTATATTTGTTTCAGAATAAATATTTTACTGGTTTTTAAAGTATATTTTCATTTAATATTTCATTCCTCCACCACAAACTTTCTTCATTATAAGTCTCAAAAATTTTAATTTATAAGTTTATTCTGAAAATTGTTGCAGTTTACTGTTTCGAACTGTAGCCCAGTCAGCCCCCTTTTTACGTTGCAGTATTTTACGAGAACATCACACTGAAAATATTTAGAAATATTTAATTTCAGTTTTGATAAATATTTAAAATATCAGCAGTAATTATTTTATTTGTAATTCACAATATTGCTTTAGAATATATTTTATAGTTAATAAAGCTACTGCGTTCTCTCTTGTTCACCTACGCAATTCAGTGGCAAAAGTACTCTTGCCAAGACGTATTTATTAGTGTTTATAATTTTACTGAATAATGGAAAACGGTTAGTTAGTTATAGCTACCAACTGTAAAGTAACCAGATGAACAAAAAAAAAAAATCTGAGTAGATTTATCACCGTTCGAGCCAGTTTATTGTATTTAATTAATAATTAAAATGCTACATGATGCGAACAACACCGTAGGATCGAATAATTATTTTTTAAACACAACTTTTTTTTATTTTATTGAAAATTATCGTAATTATTTATTAATTATAAAACAGTTTATCATTGAAGAATAAAATAAATACAAAGAAAAAGTATACTATAAATTTTTTATTTCTAATTCATAATGATTTGTAACTGTGTAATGAAAACTGACCAGGTACTATAAGATAAAGTTACATTCACACTCATGACTGTCTAATAAGCTATTCACTGTTATTGAACTACTGCAAACATATTTAAGCCAAACATAATGTGCGTTAAGGGCAGAAATTATAAAAACAGCATTTTTTTTACTAGCCTTCTATATCAGTCTTTCTCAAAGTAGTCGATAATGCCGCCCTGTGGGCGCTGGAGGTTGATTCGATTGTGATTTTTAAGATGTGGTAAAGTTAAAAATTTTGTGGAACGCTAGAAAATAATTGGTTCTCATAGTGGGTGGTAAATGAAATGAGTTTGAGAACCTCTGTTCTATGTGAATCAAACTTAGATCTCAATTGCAAAAATATACTTACGAAAATTTTATGATTTAAATCTTTTCGTGAAAACTCGCCCAAATTCCTCAGTTCCTGCAGCCGCTAGATTTGTATATATATTGAAAAAAAAAAAAATTACATATATTTTAACGCTTTAAGGCTATGGTAAATGCCAAATCCCAAAAACATGGATCAATTTGTTTCTTGTTAAAAAATTCCGAAAATTGCCTTCATTTCCGCTTATATAAAAATATTTCTCACCTTGAGAAATAGATTGAAAATTCTTCAAGAAACAATGGTTACTAATTTTTAATGAGTTTGTGTCAGTAATTACAAAAATTCCATCCGAAAATAAATTTCATATTTTGTGAATTTAAATATTGTTATTTAAATTGCCATTTAAAAAACAAAAAACATAAAATTGAGATTTTTGAATACTCTTTGAAAATTGGTAGTCGTTAGAATGGTCTTCCTAGTAGCAAAAATAAAAATTTGGGGGACAGGTCTACCCACACTGTCAACATCCCACTGGGTGTCCTTAAAGACTAGAGACTACTGTACATAAATAATTCTTTTTCCATTTCGGGCAACTTCCCCCTACACGAAGAAAAAATTCCTATAACAATTACTGTGCTCATACTACAATCGACGTGTAACAGGCGAACATACCCAATTTTTGTACGGAAAAATTATAAAAATTATAGTTATATATATTGTAATTTTTATAATTTTACCGTGCAAAAATTGGATATGTTCGCCTGTTACACGTCGATTGCAGTATGAGCACAGTAATTTTTATAGGAATTTTCTCTCCGTGTAAGCTCCCGATAGAGGCTTTGCCCCTTGCACCATACCGGGGGCTTCGCCTTCTGTACCTAAGGGTGGGGGCTCCACCCTTATCAAACAAATGATAACATCATTTGTTCTCAGTATATTCGAGACCAAATATATTTCAAAAACAGTTTCTTATTTCGTCTTTTTTTTTAAATTTTATAATAATATACTGGTGTTTTTAACATCAAGGAAGGTTCTTAGGCCATTATATAATAATGTTATGGTAAAAAATCCATATAATCTATGTTATATCTATATAGTAATGTTATGGTAAAAAATCCATATAATCGATGATCACATAATCTAATAAAGTTAATTCTGTTTTTTTACGACAAAAAACAAACCGCTAATCCGAATTTGCTGAAAATTTTATCCGGTCTTTGATTACGCATCTAATGAAATCATTAAAACAGGAGTTGATATCATCATTTGTTCTCGAGATATGCGAGACGAAAAAAAATTCACGAACGAACGAACGAACTAACGAACGAACGCACAGACATCACGCTAAAAACGATGGATTCGGATTCTGATGACCTTGAAACGTGGAGATATGTCAAAATTAGCGATTCGTAAAATCGAACCCATTACAATAACTTCCTATGGGAAGTTAATGAAAACTGTTTAGTACTGCATCTTTGAAATGAATACGTGTTTAGTGAAGATCCAGTAAGGAATCGGTGTCAGACAAAAACGTTGTAATGTCGAATGAACACCAAGTTTCAGATTAACACCAATTAAGCAAGATTTTTCGCACTTTGAGTGCTAAGTTCAGATATATTTACCAATAAAATATAATAAAATCAAAATATTTATATCCAGGAAAAATAATAGAAATTTGACCAAATTCGCAAATGTCAACTTTAATAAAAGTAACTAATTTTTATAAAAATATAATAAATGTCACATATAATTTGAAGAAGTGTACACTTATGATATATTTTTTTAATATAAAGTACCCATATATATGTTTGGTACCTATAGAATGATGAAAAATATGTTTCCAGGAATTTTTCATACACGAGAAAAAAGAAAACCGTTTCAAAATTTGTTGTATCGTGTCTAATTTTTATGAGATGTTATTGTTGAATGTGGAACTATTCTAATACATTACATAGATATGTTACGAAATAGATTTAGAAGTTACAGCTCATAGATTTTAATACGGCTAGGTTTTATTTTAAACATTAAATATCATAATTTAAATAAAACTGTGATACTGACAGAAGCACAAGAAGAGTATAGCAAAAATAACAGCAATTTTTTGTTTTGTTTATAGTATCTGTTAGTAAGATTAAAATTTGCAAAAATAAAAAAAAATTTGAATCTTTACAATGTAGATTTGTAGGCGAACCTCTATTCTGAATAAAAAGTGACCAGGAGCGTTCCAGTGGCTGATTTCTTTAAATGAATCATAATTAAGAAGCAACAAAAACTTAAATACTTTTTTCTATTGAACTCCAACATCAGTATTGAAAAAATACTTTTAGTGATTATACAAGTACTTTATTCGTCAATTTTTTTAAATTATTTTTTTCTTTATTACTCTATGGGTATATACTTTATTCTTTCTATCAACGTTTTCAAATGCCTTTCTACTTTAGTAGTTATGTATTTTATTGTATTTTTCAGAAGAAAACGTAAATAATTTTCAATGAGTTAATTAATATACGCTTAATTATAAAATAATTAGTAATACTAATTTTTACATTTAAATATTTTAATTCAAATACCCGGTAAATCAAATGCTTTGTAGTTGATATTTTTGAATATTGCATCTTCTTGTGTCATGCAGCATCACGTTACTAAGTCGCGCTTCTCTAGTAATACGTTACAAAACTTAGACCCCCTATACAGAGATGTCGATTCTTCAAAAAAAAAAGATCGTTTTTGGATCGATTTAAATCGAAATCAAAAAAAAAAAAATTGGATCGATTTAAATCGAAATCAAAAAAATCGATTCAAAAAAAAATCGGCTAAAAAAAAATCGATTCTGTGAGATCGATCTAAAAAATCGAAATTTTGATAAGTTTAATAAAATTAGCTGATAATTTTGGTTTAAGGGACTTACTTGATAGTACATAGGTAATATCAGTAATATCCTGTAAAAACGCCTTGTAAGGTAGTATATTTGTAAAGGCGATGAGTGAGTTTACTTTTCAATTATAATTATAAAAAATAAGGCAATTGAATATGTAGGACGAATACCACGAATTGAATCAAGTTTATTCAAAAATTAAAAAATTTCAAACAAATTGACAAAAAAATTTGTAAATAAGTCGCTTTTGTGGGAAAGGGATCGTCGTTTGCACATATAGATGGTCTCTTCCTTCCTTTTGTAGTAATAGTCTGACTTATATAGAGCCATAGGAAGGGTTCGTTGATATAACGAGTAAAAAGTGACAATTAACAATAGAGTTTTTGGTGTTTCATTTTAACACATGTTCCTTTGTAGAACTCTGAATTACTATTAAAGTGAAGTTATTTTTGGAAAAAATCGGTTATCGATCTCTTACTTTTAATAATCGATTCATAAATCGATTCAAATGAAAAAAATCGAAAAAAGAATCGATATTTTAAGCTTCGATTAATCGATTTTCGATTAATCGATTTAAAATCAACATCTCTACTATACACCCAAATGAACGATTATTTTTATGTTTATTAGTAACATACATTTTCTGGCTAATTACTTTGGTTCTTTCCCTCTTAAAATATAAATTGAATGCTTATCATAATTATGTATTACATAGGTAATACATATCATATTATGTATTACATACGTAATAATTTTATCACATTAAGACCATCTAATACTGATACGGATATTGACACCCTATAGTAACGGTTTTTGGTGCCGTCTTTTTGGTACCGTCGTTTTGGTACCGGTAATCTAAGCAATTATCTCAAAATTTAAGAAAATCAAAGGCTTCGGTAGCGTAAAATATCAAAAACTGGCTTAAGAAAATTGAACAACATTTTAAGAAAGAATAATTTAAAGCAATTGGACGGATCAGTATCTTTTTGTGCTCGACTAATAACCATGTAATTGTATAGAAAGGACAAAAATCAGTACATATAAATAATTTTATCACATTAAGACCATCTTTCAATCTTTGAACTTGAACATCATATCAAACAAGATATGTATATTTATACATATATCTATAATAATTTAACGATGTTTCTATTCTATTCTCCCTCAGAATTTATTGTGTCCACACAGATAGATAAATGGAACATTTGTTAAGGGTACTCCGTCTACTCTATGCCTTGGTGATGTACAGTGGGCGACCAGAACCAGGAGACGAATTAAAGAAATTGAACAGTAGTAGTATTATTATTACATAAATTCATATATATGTAACTATTGCCTGTATACAATATGTCAGCTGGTATAGATATGTTATTAAATATCAGGCTTGTAATGAATACACTATTTAGGCATTAGCCGAATATCGAATATTCGGCTACCACCCTGGCCGAATAGCCGAATACTCGGTGGAATATTACTTGGTATTTTGTACGAGTACTTTTTTTCTATTCCCTATAACAAGAACTTTCATTGAACACTAAATATCAATGTATAAATAATTATATTCTATTATCTAATCATATTATTTACTATAATAGAGGAAAAGGTGCAAATATGGGCTACCAATTTTATAAGGTTTTTTTTGGGGAACAGTAGAGAATTCAGGACTATTTTCATTTCTAGTTGATTTATTAATATTTTTTAAATATATTGTGAGATTTTCATGAAATAAAACACTATTGTTGTTGTGAAATTTAGTTTATGATAAAAGATTGTAAAAAACAAAAATTTTAATAGAAGGTCCAAATATGGGCTACTCTCTCAATTGTAAAAAAATCAATTTATTTGAAAAATACGAAGAGATATATCAATCATTTATGTATGATTATCGAGTTTTACAGAAATCACAAATACAAATATCTTTCTCAGAATTAGAACATTCTTAGTGTGCCCACATTGAACACTGAAAACACTTGAACCATAGTTCCCCTTTGGTGTTTTGTGAAAATAAACGATGGCAAAATATACAAGCTGCATCTTTATCGCCTGGATAGTCACCATGAGGCAACTTAAAATCACTTTCATCACCTAAGTGTGTAACATTTTCGTGACCTGTGTCTAAGCTTCTGCTCTTCGTTTGTTTAGGTCGCTTAGAAATTTTACTTCGAGGTTTTTTAACTTTTGTTTTTAATTACGTCATAAGACCCAGTGTACACCAAAATAGACGCATAACACCTCGCCTCGTTCAGCCAGTTTAACGCAAAAGGAATGTTTGATATTAATCCAAGACGTAAAAATAATCAAAAATATTATTGAAAATAAGCAAACAAATAAAATTTTTATTTTATTTACTTAAGGTACGAATATTTTATAGAAAAATTATGCTTATAAACAAAATTCAATGATAATAATCAGTAATAACAAATATGTTAAAGCCAACTTTAAGCAGTAAAAGTCGAGATAATTCTTACTTTAGTTTAAAGTCGACTTTTACATTAACGGGACTTTAAATTTGATTGTAAAACAGTACCAAAAATAAAATCAGTTTTAAAGTTGGCTTTAGTGTTAAAGTCGGTTTTAAATGTGAATGTAAAACCGGCCGTAAATGTTTTTAATAATTGACAGGATGGGCTCAGAAATTTTTCTGAAACAAACATTAAAATCAGTCTTTGTAGGTGACTATATATACTTAATTGTGAGTTTTTAGGTTTTATTTTCGATTTTAGATAAAGTAATACAATAACAGAATCTATTTGTAATATGAAATAAATCGACTATATATATATATATATATATATATATATATATATATATATATATATATATATATATATATATATATATATATGTGTGTGTGTGTGTGTGTGTATATTTCCAACAATAAACAATTTACCCCAAAACCAGGTGATTCTGTAATTTGTTTACAGACTATAAGTACATAAAGCTAATGCGTGAATTCTTCCAGTGAAACGATTTTACAGTAATAACTTCCACTGAACTACATAAACTGTATCGTTATAACATAAGAACCTCAACCATAATCATTCAACACATTACTTTGGTCAGTGGATACACTCTCAAAAGGATTTCTTTGTTCAAAAATTAAAAATTTCTTTGATTTTTTTGGATCAAAAAATATTTGTTTGAATCACACAAAAATGTTTTTTTGAAGTAAAGAAATAAATTTTTTTTATTTACTTTTTTTTCAGTAGGTCAGAAATATTTCTCTGAATCGAAAAAATATTTGTTTATTTCCAAAAAAATATTTCCTTTCAACTGTGAGGAATATTTCTTTAAAATAAAGAAATATTTTTTTGAGTTTTTTTTTAGTAGTCAACAAATATTTCTTTAAATGAAAAAAAAAATATTTTTTTTATTCAAAGAAAAAACGATCAAAAAAAATTTTAATCTTTGAACAAAAAAATTGTTTTGAAAGCGTAAAAGTCAGAATCTACCGCAAGCTACAACTTACTAGTCATATTCACCTCATTTTCTTTAATACAAAACCTGATACCTACAACATTTTAAGTCAGATATAACTATACATTAGGCATTAAGCAATAAATTTTTCACACTACACATCATCATAAAATTGCTCAATGAGCAAAAAATAATTCAAGGTAACTTATCAGACGAATATCATAAGGTGAATAAACCATAATTGTAATTATTTACACCATTTTTTTTTTCACTTAAGGAAAAAAAGGTGTGTCCATAATACTAAATTCATTAATTTTATTTATAAAATTATTACGAAAAATAAAAACGAGTTTTTTTTTAATGAAAGAAAAATTTCAGTTAATATTTAATTATATAGTGTTTTAGTCCTTCAAGCCAACTTACTTTAAAGATTTATTAACACAAGCCATTTTTGTTTTTAGGAGACTTAACGTATTATCTTCAAAATTTTATTTTTATTGACTTTTACCTATACATATCGTCAGCTGAGTATTGGTTTGTACCAAGTCAACTTTTTAAACAATTTTTCTAGGAATCTAGATAGTTGTTTTGTTAGTCTGGCGCATTGAGTAAGCGGAAACCACTATCAGAAAAAAAATTTTTAAAAATTGACTTGGTACAAACCAATACTTAGCTGACGATATGATAATACCTATATATATATATATATATATATATATATATATATATATATATATATATATATATATATATATATTCTTTATAATTATCCATTACCAATTGTAATATTGTAAAAATTTTTAGATTTTCCATATCAATAGTTAGTTTATTTACTTCAATAAGGGAAAACACTAAAAAATGATTTTTAGTGAAAAGTGATTAATATGGAAAATATTTTCATATTTTTCCTTTTAAATGTTAATTTTCTGGTCTGTGCAGCAACTATAAGCACCATAATTTTTAGGAATTAACAAATATTTATATCGTAGGTCTAATTTTTCATTCAGTCACTTTTGAGAAATATTCAGTTATTAATATTGTCAAAATACGGTTTTGGCCATTACTGAAGAATCGTAGAAAAAAAACACCAAGTTTTCAAGCTTGAAACTTCTACACCTAATAGTCTTATAATAAGACTATACAATAAAAAACTTTAAGGTGATCCTTTCTTCCTTTTAATAATTTTGTAGTTTTAAAAGTCCCGTTTTTGGTTAATTTTTTACTTTATATTTGTGAATTTTTTTTCCGCCTTCCTTACTATTTATGTAATATTATATAAAGACAAGAAATCTAGAGGAGAATATTCTGATAATTTTAGTTATTAGTTTGCCTTGATATCTGTAAAATTAACAGAGTTAGATATACACTTGCCCAAAACTTGTTTTCAGTCAAAAAGCACTCTCAAAGCAGACTCAAAATGGCCACTAAGAAATAAATATAAATCTGAAATTTTTTTTAACTTTCTTGGTCTTGGTCTTGTTCTTGCATTAAGAGTCTTGATATTGGTCTTGCTAGAGCAGTTTGAGTCTTGGTCTTGGTCTTGGTCTTGCAAAATGCAGTCTTGGTCTTGGTCTTGTTATTGCTAAAAAATCTTGCACTTTCTTGCATTTTTTATTAGCGAAATTTTTTCTTCTAAAATCGTAATTTTTACTATCTTTACGTATTAATTATACTTTCAAACTATTTAAATAGTTTAGCAAGAGTCTTGCTTTTTTATTGCCTTTGTCTTAGTCTTGCTCACTTGAATCTTGGTATTGGTCTTGCAGCCATACTTATAGTCTTGGTCTTGGTCTTGCCCTTGGTATACATAGTCTTGGTCTTGGTCTTGCAAAAAATGCAAGACCAAGACAAAACTGCAAGACCAAGACTACTTTTGCACATCACTATTGGTAACTGGTAAAAAAATTGACCTATTGACCAAAACAGGAAAAAATCATGTTTTGAAATAAATTATCAACAATTTCTGAAAAATTTAGCAAATCATTCTTTTATTTTTGCTTTGTTGTGTAAAATTAAATAAGATTACTTTCTTGTTTTTTAAAGATTTCATTAATCACTGTTTTTATTTTAATAACTGGTACTTACAGTTGGTAATATGGCTTGAAGGTCGATATCTTTTAATTACACACATACGTTATGTATCTATAAAATGTACGTTCTTTTTTTTCCTAATAAACAATTCTTACAATTACTTAACATTAATTAAAAGAACTTGTTGTTTCATTCAGTGTGTGTTAATTTATGCATCCGATTCAACTTTTAACAACTTAAGTCGTTTCTTCGAAATAAATATTATGTTATTACTCCGATTACTGCTGTGCGCTTGTGGTGCTTAACTTTCGTATGTTAAGTCCGATGTATGTTAAGTAATATTTTTTCATTTCATCTTGTGCCAATGTAGCCGTGTTTAATTTAAACATATGTATTAAGAAAATTAATTATTAATTTGGTAATTATAATTAATTAGAACACAGTAGGATTTTTTTTTTATTTTACTTAATGAATTTTTACTTTATATAAATAATAAGAGATGCATATATTTGATACTGAATTTAACATTAAAAAAATTATATTGGATTTTTTGACAAACTGGATTTTTTACTTTACTAAAAAAAAAAAAACAGAAAAAAAGAAAATTAAACCTTAAAATAAGTTTATAAATAATTTTTATTTATTCATCAAATTGATGATTTTAACAATTTTACAACTTACCTACATATTTATTTTAATTTTCATTTAATAAAACCTACAGAAAATTATTCTAGAAATATACGATGTGTAAGAATATATAGTATTGATGGTCCCATGGGCCAGTCGGTAAAGACGTGTTACATATCATTAAATAATAAAAACGGAGATGTTGCTGGTTATAATCGTAGATGTTCCAATAGCAATTTAACTTTAAATACCTAGTAAACATTAAGTAAATATTCAAAAAATAACAAAAAATTAGTTAAATTACGTATTACTTAAGAAAAAGTAAAATCCAAAGGGTGTCTATTAGAGCGTAACATAAATTATTATTTTAATTACTGTAACAAAATCATTTATTAAAATAAACCTACTGATATATTTACTAGAATTATTTTGTTTGCCTAACTGCACGAAAATAATAGTTGAAGAATTTGTTCCTCCATCAGTCTTTTTAGTTATCAGAAACATTTCTTTTTAGTTAAGGTAACTAAACAATTGATTCAATGCCGTATTTAACTAAAAAATTTAGTAGTTTTTCAGTTGTGATAATCAACATTTTTTTAGATGCATGCAGTAAAAGATTTAATCAATACATTCTGACTAATGATGTTGAATAATTAATCGATTAAATGGTCTAGTCGGCTAATTTTTTACATTTAATCATTTTTTAGTCGACTATTTTATGTTCGACTAAATGACTAAAATAATTAATTTTTTTAAAAGACTAAAATCGACTAATTTAATAATTTATCTGTATTATTTATTGGACTTCAAAAAATGAAAACTAAAAAAATCTATTTGTATAATTTTTCACATTTATGTGATTAACACATCATATCTTTCTTTTTTGTTTAGAAAAAATTAAATGACAATAATTAAATTCAAAAGAAAACATCGTTTTTGAAAAAGTTATGTATAAAAGTTACCCTCTTCATGAATTCGACTAAAATTGTAATCGATTAGTCGACTATCCTATGCTCGATATTTTCGACTAATGACTAATTTTATCTAAAAAACAACTTTAGTCGGTTAATCGACTAAATGCTCCTCAGCTCAACATCATTAATTCTGACTACTAAATACCTACATAAGATTTAAAAAATTTCCTAAGAAAACTATTTTCGCGATAGAATTACGTTAAATATTAACGTTTTATTTTATCCGCAATTAGAAACGAAATCTTTTACCTCTTAATTGATTGATTGATTGATACGTTCTTATCAAATTTCTGATAATTTTTTTCAATTTCGTATTATGAACTGACATGATCCGTAGAGATAGATCGTGTATATGTTGATATATTTCATATAAAATTTGTACAGGATGAACTAATTCAATTACAACTTTGTTAAAACCGCGGGGGTTATGTTATATACGTATATACCCCACGCATCCAAACACATAAATGTAGAGACGTATTTAACTAAAAGATTGGTTTGACGGATGGTCGCTCGCTCGCTCGCTCGCTCGCTCGACGGTTGAAGGGATGAATATTATCGCATCATGATATCCTGCTGGAGGGGTTCCTTTTACAACAATATTATCCTCGTGGATAACAAACGTACCTATGTATATACGTAGCTTATTTTAAATTCCTTACATGGATTTTGTGGAGCTCACCAGAAGTAATCTATGCGTTTTAATAGTTTTGTATCTTTGTCGGTTGCGTGTGTATGTGTGCTCTGTCTATCTCCACGCGCGATATGTTAAACAAATTTTCCTGTTTTTCTTCCTTTCCCGGCTCCCGGTTTGCCGCAATAACAACAAAAAAAGGGGCACCCAACGATCTTCTTTTTATATTCTAAATTCATTCGACAAATATATGATAAAAAGTTTTTGTACATATGATACGGCGCATATACTAGTGTGGTGTACTTAGAGCCTTTTTTTTACGTCTTTGTTTTGTAAATGAAGCTTTGATGATTCTTCGGTTTTTTTGTCACGAAGATTTTCCAGTGATGGTTTGGTGAATATTTTTTGCGTTCGATTTAGAATAATGTTAAAGTTGGAGTTTGAAGTTTTTGTTACAATGTTACTGACTGACCATCCATGTTGAAGTAAGATTAGCTTTTGTATTTCTGGGACTATATGTTGATAAGGTTATTACAGTGAACCCTCTAATAACGCGATACTCTCAAAATTTATTTCCAAAACCAAAAACCGAAACAATTCTCTCATAACACGGTACCATTATAACATAGTCTCCGCATAGAGCGCTTGTTATTGCTCCGGAACCTTAAACGTATATAACCCCAGTTTCCATATTATAACAAAAATTTCGTAATGCTCAGTCTCTTATAATGCGGTTTCGATAGAACGCGCTACGTGGGTTTTAGTGATGAGCAGATGCAAGACCAAGACCAAGACTTGGCAGTCTTGGTCTTGCATTAAGAATCTTGGTCTTGGTCTTGCTAGAGCAGTTTGAGTCTTGATCTTGGTCTTGCTAGAGCAGTTTGAGTCTTGGTCTTGGTCTTGAAAAATGCAGTCTTGGTCTTGGTCTTAGTATTACTAAAAAATTTTGCACTTTCTTGTATTTTTTTATTAGCCCTTTTTTTTCTTCTAAAATCAGAATTTTTTTCTTTACGATATTAATTATACTTTCAAATTATTTAAATAGTTTAGCAAGAGTCTTGCTTTTTTCCTTCTTTTGCCTTGGTCTTGCTCACTTGAGTCTTGGTATTGGTCTTGCAGCCATACCTATAGTCTTGGTCTTGCTCTTGGTATACGTAGTCTTGGTCTTGGTCTTGGTCTTACAAAAAATGTAAGACCAAGACTAATTTTGCTCATCACTAGCGGGTTTATATAACGTGATACGAATTGATCGTGTTGTAGCAAGGTTGAGTGTATATTAATTTTATCTAATAATTTTATTTTCTTTACAAAAAGAGGGACTAGATTTAATATTTACTAAACCGTATCAAATTCCCTATCAAAATATTTATTATACTGTTTCTAACCACAAGTTTTATTAAATTCTGTAAATAACTGATATACTACACTTGTCAAAGTGTAGAAATCAAACTATTATTTTTACCAGGTATTAAAATTTCGTACTATTACAGACAATGGTTTGGCTTTATAAATAAAATTATCATAAAAAGCATTCCATAGACCAATTTATTTCAATGTCAAAATATCAATAGTCAGTTAACATCACTCATACTATCAAATTTTGTTTTTGCCAATCAGAATTTAACTTTGATTTCATTAGACATGAACAGGGTCACCTTAGAAATCGATATTTAAAAGAAGTAAAAATGACGGTTCTGCATCATTTAAAAATTCTAAAGTTTAAAAAAAATAGTTAATTAGATACTTAAAGGCACCAAAAAGGTAAAATATAATATTTTCTAAACCAGGTGTCAACAAATATACCCCATTGACCTATTCTTTTTTTCAAGGGACATTACTTTTCTTCAGCTATATACCCTTCGGATTTGTTCTTTATTAAGATCTTCATCCTTTTTTGTCATTTTTTCAATCAAATAAATGTCTATAGTGTCGTATCATTACGATTCACTGCACTAACTTTTTTAAAATTTCCTCATTCACCGATGTTATTAGGTAGGAAAATTTATTACCTAACAATTTAACGAGAAGAACTGTCAACTTCCAAAAATGTGACAGCGAAGAAATTGATTCAGAAAAAACATTAAACTCAAGTAAGATAATTTAACGAATAAAGTTATTACGAATTCACATTATCAGTTATTATTTCGTTACTATGGTTTTTAGATTATTTCAATTTACCAATGAAAACCTTTGTTTCGTCGTGTTTACCTACAATGAAATGACCACTGAAATTTGTTTGCTGTGAAAATCACGGTAAAAGTGGAAAAAACTGCAATATTCTTATGGAACCTAATACACGTGAATTAAATTGTCACTAAATTATTGCCCTAATTGTAGTTGATTTTCATCCGCAACCGAAAAAAGGTTGCCGATGCCTAATTTTTAACACTACTTTCTTACCTTCTGCCAATTCTGAGTAGAATTTTGTTTTCCGTGGAAGTAATAACAATCTATTTGACGAGAAAACTTAATCTATATTGTTACCTACACTCTAAGAAAAAAATGTACCGTTTTACTACTATTATAGGAGGCAATTAAATGCCTTCTATAATGACAGTAACATTACAAACCGTAATGTACGAAGGTGAAAATTACACCATCATGGTGTAATTATTACTCACTCATATGTGTAGTTTTACACATGTCGTACGTAAAATTACGGTCCAGGTGTGTAATAGATTACGTTTTATTTGTGTATTAACTACACAACAAGATGTAATTTTACACATTCAGTTCGCAATAGTGCGCAGTTAAACGTAAAATTACATCATATTAATGTATTTTTAAACCACGCCTGTACACCTGAAAATGTAATTTTACACACTTATATAGTAATGTTTACACCCAGAAAAGTGTAATATTAATCCAACTGAATCACTCATTCTGTTTCAATTCAACTGAATCAGTATGAGTGATTCAATTGTGCTGAAAAAAATAAACTGATTCAACTTAATTGAAAATAACGAATCAAAAAAGATTATTGATGGTTTTTTTACATAAATATTTATAATAATATGACGTATAGAATAATTTGGAATTATATACAAAAAGATTCGAGATGTTAAATATTTTGCTTATTATGTCTAAATTTCTATATAAGTGTGTCGTATGATAAAATAATAATTTTTTTGGTAAATTTTAAAATAAACACTCCAAAAAAGTAAGATTATAAAAGTTTTATTATGAACGTTTACTTGCTTTCATGAACATAGGTAATCTTTATTTTGCAGTGTAACTGCCAATTAAACTGGTCAAAATTTTGAGATATGACTTTTTTTTACAATGCTTACGTTTTGCAGACACAATTATTTAAGCAATATCTTATAAAAAATTTAATTGTAATTAGATTACAATGATAATATTAAAAACTTATGGATTAAAATTGTAGTTACATCATATCAAAAATATAGTTTAAGAAAATTAACTAAACAATACTTAAATATAAGAAAAACAATATTCTGCTGACTCTTGCCATTCTTAGAACTTCGCAGAAAATGCATGCTGTGCTTTCATAGATGTCTTCGCCAATTCCAGTTTCTAAACAAATCAGAAAATAAGGGTTACTTAATTTTATAACCATTTTTGATTATTATTTTTTTCTTTTTTTAATAACTATTTCACAGCAATTTAAAATTAAGAAAATTTCGCTTTCGCTACAAAATTACTTCTAGGCTATTTTAATGAATGTATAGATATTAGATTTTTGATTAAAAAACTCACCAGCAAAGTGACCCAGCGTGCTTATGGCACTGGCACTTCCGAACTGGTAGACGGAGGGTTAGAATTCCGTAGCCGGTTATATGCTGGCGAAAGTTTTCTGCTATTTCCCATCATAATTCCAGATGAATATCGACATTATCCTCAAGAAGATGGTTGCAAACAGACACCTACCAAATCCTTATACCGCTTTTCTTGTCCTCCGCCCAATATTCTGCTGACTCTTGCCATTACTAGAACTTCAGGGAAAATGTAGGCTGCGGTTTCACATATGTCTTCACCAATTCCTTTTTCTAAACAAATCAAAAAATAAGGATTACTTAATTTTATAACCATTTTTGTTTATTTATTTTATTTATCTTTTTTCAATAAATATTTCACAGCAATTTAAAATTAAGAAAATTTCGTTTTTGCTACACAATTACTTTTAGGTTATTTTAATGAATGTACAGATATTAGATTTTCGATTAAAAAACTCACCAGCAAAGTAACCCGGCGTGCTTAGGCACTGGCACTTCCGAACTGGTAGACTGAGGGTTTGAATTCCGTTACCGGTTATATGCTGGTGAAAGTTTTCTGCTATTTCCCATCGCAATTCCAGGTGAATATCGATATCGTCCTTAAAAAGATGGTTGCAAACAGACACCTACCAAATCCTTATACCGCTTTTCCTGTCCTCCGCCCAATATTCTGCTGACTCTTGCAATTACTAGAACTTCAGGGAAAATGTATGCTACGGTTTCACAGATGTCTTCACCAATTCCGATTTCTAAACAAATCAGAAAATAAGGGTTACTTAATTTTATAACCATTTTTGCTTATTTATTTTTTCTTTTTTCAATAACTATTTCACAGCAATTTAAAATTAAGAAAATTTCGTTTTTGCTACACAATTACTTTTAGGTTATTTTAATGAATGTACAGATATTAAAATTTTGATTAAAAAACTCACTAGCAAAGTAACCCGGCGTGCTTAGGCACTGGCACTTCCGAACTGGTAGACTGAGGGTTTGAATTCCGTAACCGGTTATATGCTGGTGAAAGTTTTCTGCTATTTCGCATCGTAATTCCAGATGAATATCGACATCGTCCTTAAGAAGACGGTTGTAGACGGACACCTGCCAAATCTTTATACCGCTTTTCTTGTTCTCCGCCCATATCATCATGAAAAAGTTGAGAAATAATGATGTGAGTGACGTCCGTTACATACCATTGTCTAAAAAACGAACGTTAAATTCCATTATTATTATTACCATTGTTATTATTACTTAAAAAACTCGATTTCCATACGTCGTTTCAATTTAAACCTGTTATGAATTTATATTACTGTAAAGCAAAAAAAAAAAAAAAAAATTCGTTAAGTGCGTGTTCTTGACACGCACTAACAAGTAAACGTCCCGAGGCCGGACCTATCGATTTTGATGAAACTTAGATATATTATAGAACACTAAAAAATAAGCGACACGTATTTTTCTTTATCGGCGGAAAAACGGTTTGAAGGCGTGAAATCGCCATCCAAAAATTGGGGTAAAAATTTAATTTTTTAAATATCTCGAAAACGGTAAGAGATAAAGCAAAAGTTTAAATTGGCGATATTGCTCTTTTTTAAAGAGCTATCTATTGGTATACAATTTGTTCAAATTGTGTCAACAGGGGTGGCTGGGGGTTAAAATTTAGGGGTAAATTTTGCAAAAAGGGGGTGAAAATTAAACAATATAAAAAATTTTTGACGTAGATTTCAAATCTGTAAACAAAATTTTTATATTGTTTAATTTTCACCCCCTTCTTGCAAAATTAACCCCTAAATTTTAACCCCCAGCCACCCCTGTTGACACAATTTGAACAAATTGCATACCAATAGATAGCTCTTTAAAAAGGAGCAATATCGCCAATTTAAGCTTTTGCTCTATCTCTTACCGTTTTCGAGATATTTAAAAAAAAAATTTTTACCCCAATTTTTGGAGGGCGATTTCATCCCTTCAAACCGTTTTTCCGCCGATAAAGAAAAATACGTGTCGCTTATTTTTTAGTGTTCTACAACATATCTAAGTTTCATCAAAATCGATAGGTCCGGCCTCGGGACGTTTACTTGTAAGTAAGGGCATCTCAGTGAAAGTGTTAATTTATGATTTTTTGTTAACTCTATAGTTGTTTGTTAACTCTAATGTAGTAGTTTGTTAAATGTTATAATTATTCAATCACGTGTTCAATTCAATCACACAACGATATTAATACGTCATCTTCGATGACAAAAAAACGAAATATTATATACCTACATTAATTAGAGTTTCTGTTGATTAAAATTTGATAAATAGTTGTAGGTATTTTGTTTCCCAAGTCAATAAATTTTAGTAAAAAAATATGTATAATCCTTTTATCACTACAGATTTTACCAATTTACAAGCATTATATAATTTTTTAGACATATCTGAATGAAAGATATCTGAATTGTAGATAATGTTTTAATTTTTACAGAAATTGAGAACCCCCCAAAATAAATTATTAGTCAAATTGTAAAATAAACTTTTATCAAATTACATAACTATTTGTATGAAGCAAAATTAAAAAAATTAACTTACCTGAAATATTTTAAATGTATCATCAGGACAGCATTTTGGAAACAAACAAATTTATATTACAGTATTCTTTGCACATTATTCCAGAAGCCATTTTGACAATGCATATGAAAACAAAACACCAGTACACCACTATAACACTGTTTTTGCAACATATTTAAAGATTAATTTATCATACACGTTATAATTACATTAATTATATATCTTATCAAAAAATACTTTTGTTTAATTCAGCTAATTTGAAAACATAACTTTTAACCTTTAAGAATATTACTTATGTACGTATAAATAATACAGCAAGCAATCCATTAACAGATAATTTTAAAATACATAAAATCATATGCGCGCGCATGGGTTTTGCTATTTAGTGGTGTAAAAATAAACCAAAAACGTTGTAAAAATCCAAAGTTACACCTTTATTTGTGTAATATTAAAAAAAAAACAGTAATTATATAAAAATACACCAATTTTTTCATATTACACAAATAATAGTGCATATTTTCAGAGCGAGGAGTAATTTTGCTCTAAATTTAAGTTATTTTACACGTTTTTGACCCTTTTTTCTTAGAGTGTACGTACTGACTTTATAAAAATTAGAGGCAATATAAATTTCACAAAGGGTCTTCCACTGGTCTACCCGACATAATTTCCCCGTACGTAATGCATCAAACCCCCACCCCCACCCCCAAAAAAAAATATTCATATTCTCTAAAGACACAAATTTCGATGAATTTTCTTATCAAACATCTCAAATCTTTCTACAAATCAATACCTACTTTTACATATACATATGTATGTGTTGCAGCGATATTATAAAAACCGTTTTATTATAATAACACTAGTCAAATTATAAAAAAAACGAAATATTGCCAATTCATTATGTTTCTTACAATACATCTAGCAAATTTCAGTGTTACTATAATTTCGTTAGACATATCTAGAAAAATTGTTAAGTATAACGCTTTTTGACAATATAACTAAATCAGCGTACAGAAAAATATTGTAAAAATAAACAGGTAGATACGAAACGAATAATGTCAAAACCAATCAAAACTATTGAACCAATTTCAATCAAATTTAATTTAGATATTTATATGCTTTGGACTAACCGACAAGAAATTTTTATCTCGATTAAAGGTACCCGTGGGATGTGAATACCTACTAAAATAATAATAAATAGTGTCTTAACTATACTAAATCCATTTCAATAAGTTGGAATACTTATATGGTTTAGAATAATTAACAGGATAATTTATATCCTAGTTGAAGTTTCCTGCGGGATATGAATACGAAATTAATCAGTATCAAAACTACAAAACCGATTTCAATCAAATTTGATATGGATACTCTTATGCTTTGGAAAAACAGAAAAAGACATTTTTATCCCGATTAAAGGTCTTTATCTTATCCGGATTAAGGATTCCCACGGGAAACAAAACTATTCAAAAATTATTCAATCATGTCAGAACTATTGAACAAATTTTAATTAAATTTAATTTGTATATTTATATATTTAGAATAACTGATGGGGTAGCCATCCCGATTAAAGTTTCCTAAGGAATAGGAATATGAAACTAATTCAATAATTTTGACCGGCCCGAATAATTTCTTTTTTATCTCTTGCGAGCCGTTAATCGAGACACAAATTTTCCTATCTGTTATTCCAAAGCATAAAAGTGCCCCTTACTAAATTCGATTGAGATCGGTTTTGTTGTTTTTACACTAATTAGTTTGATATTAATATCCCACAGGAACCTTCAATCTTCACTACTATCAGTTATTTTAAGCCATATAAATATTCCCACTAAATTTTATTGAGATTGGTTTAGTAGTTTTGATACAAATTAATTTGTTATTCACTTCACAATTTCTTTAAAAGTGTCAAGCGAAATTATTATAACACTGAATTTTACTAGTTGAATTGTAAGGAACATCATCCGTTGACAATAATTCGTTTTTTTACAATTTAACCAGTTATTATAATAAAACGGTTTTAACAATATAGCTGCAACATATGCATAAAAATAAATTTCGACAAATATACTGGGCCGTTCTAAGCAGCATGTAACCGTATCCATATACACATAAGTATCTCCTTTCTTGTATTAATAAATGTAATTTTCTGGATAACATTGCAAATATGTTAACGTTGGGACATTGGGGCGTTGGGGTACGAAATATACAACAAAAATAACCATAAAATTTGAACAATAACAACAACACCAGACCAATATATACAAGCGAAAGAAAGACTAACGTAACGACCAGTGTACCTATATACGAGTATACGGTTCTGTTTTACAGGGTACAATATGAGACTATATTGTCTGCTGTCCGATTATGCTGTTTGCGACTGGGTGACCAAACGGACCATACAGTAAGTATATTTATGTAGTCATTTACTGAGTGAATTTTTTGATTTGGAATTATGTAATACGTGGGATGCGCCAAAAGTTCTCGGCCTAACATGATTAAACTTATTTAAAGGTGACGTAATTTATACTCACAGAAAGTATTAAGTCTCTAGTAATCATAAACGCAGTGGACGAGTTTACATGTGTTTTATTTATTCTGTTGTAAAAGTGTAAACTCAATATGTCGACCGTTTCAAAAATTGAATATCGTGTAGTCATAAAATTTCTGACAAAAGAAGGACAAACTCCAGAAGAAATGAAGGACAGATTGGATGGTGTATACGGTAAAGCCGTGCCAAAGGTTTCGTTTGCGGTACGAGTCCCTCAACGACGATGACCGTTCTGGACGTCCGGCAGATTCGATCACTTCCGAAAACATCGCTCTTGTAGAATCACTACAAAAAATTTGCCTATTATTATAAAGGCATGGAGATGCTTATCCCACTGTTCTCTCTGTATTTTTTAATACTCTGGCCGAGAACTTTTGGCGCATCCTACGTACAACCAACACCAATAGGCACGATCCACACTAGAGTACCGCTTTCGATACGCTCATATGGTTCGATAAAATATTCTTACAGAAGAAACTTTAAGTAAGACAAACGTATCATAACTATGATCCAGATGCGGAATTGATTGCGATCCAATATCGATACATCTTGAAGAATACTTATTATGACTTACACCGATAGTGTGAATAGATTTTTGATCGCATTCCATCCCATTTCCACTCAATTGTCCTAAGTAAAGATTTTATAAAGCCGAAAATGAACTGAAAATATTAAAAGCAGCACTTTAGTGTAGACAGAGAACGAACAATAAACGACATTGTAATGTAACCATAATAACGATTTTACCGTAGCGCGACTGGACCAAGAGCGTATCGAGAGCGGCAATGTTGTGTAGAAAGGACTTTACTATATGAAGCTCAAATTCAAAAAATTGTGTTAAGACAATATTTATGCATAATATCAAACAACTTAATTATTGAAATTTACTTAAGTGGGTAGCTACTTATGGCTAGCGACTGAAGCTGATGAATTTAGGAGAGGATCGGTCAAACGCAAAGTGACTTGTGGTCAGCATCCTGTCTTTATTTAGAAAACGGAAATAGGGAGAGAGCCAAACAAAGCACATCGAGAAAAAAAATCACATCTCCTGAATAAATGTGACTTTTATGACAGCAAAAATGAAAATTTTACACTCAAATTATTATATGAATTTCATGAACAAATCCAAGGGCGGATCCAGCCAGTTGAAAAGGGAGGGGCTGCCTCTACTCCCAGGAGGAATTTTAGAGAATTGTGTGTTCGGAATTGTATGTTTAACCCTTTTAAACAAACCATATGGAAAAATTTTTTCGGTCTCAAAATGCCGAGCGTTTTACTGCCAGTGATAAGTACAATAGAAATCAAAGATAACAACATCAAAAAATGAACCCAAGGAATTTACAAAATATAAATTGTACTAAACTATGTTGGTAAAATTGAACATTATTTAGAATTATGCCATATTCATAATATCTGTCACAGATGGCGGCAGCTGTACCAATGAATATATACATATCAAAGCATTTTGAGCCGCCATATTGCAGGACGAGTTAACTTGTCTTAATCATTTGAAGAGTTAGCTAAGAAAAGTTACCTATTGTAGGCCAAGGGGGGGGGGGCTACAACCCCCACAGCCACCCCTTGGATCCACCTATTAACAGATCTAATCCCATTCAGTACAGTAGCCATTAATTATTCAAAAAAATGGGAAAACTCGTAATTTTATCGTTAGAAATAAATATTTTAAGCTACTTATGGCTTTCGACATTACTTTTTTTTAATTTTTGGCAAAAGCGTAATTGTAAAGATAACAGAAAAGTTACATTTGGAAAAGAGTCACATTTTCGGAACAAATTTGATTTAAAAGATTTTTATAGAGGTGATTGCTAAATAGTTGTCGTTTTTTCGTTAAAATTATTTAGTCAGTAAAAGTCCAAAGAAATTAAACAGCAACTAAATTAGCGTAAAATATGAAATAAATTTTGATAGAAAAGTAGCTCAAAGATTAAAGAGGTTGAATACACTGATTTACAAATAAAGACCAAATAAAACTGTAAAAATACCAAGTAAGTCCTGATTTTAAGCTCGCATTGATTTACGAAATAAGATAAATGTCATAATTAAAATAATTTTAATTGAGTATACCCGTATATTAATGCTCTTTAAGTACCTATTTCATAATTTTTGGTAGTTCCAGAGCATCTTTTAGATTGATTTCTCGGGGCCTCCACCATATACACTACTTACATTTTAATGATTAGATACATTTTTAGTTTAACATCCTTTTTTAGAGTTCTATAGCCAAAATAATAATGTATAGACGATATTATTTGCTTTTCAAAATTTTTTGCAAGATTCACAATTATCATTTAATTTTAATCTTTCTATGATGCTTACTATTATTATACAATTCCTGATCAAACGAATCACCCAGTAATTGCATATGTATAGTCATCTTCAGATATATATTATTTACTTTTCGAAGGGGAAAAATAACTTATTTGAAAAGCGGGAAAAACATATAAATTATCTGCTTCATGTGAATGTGAAATATATGTATGTATGTATACAAATGTGCCTATATGTCTGTCTATCTGTCCGGGTGGTAGTTGATGCATCTTGTTACCATTTATCAAATTCTTTAATGATTATTATTATAATTTTCAAGTTGTTAGTTTAATCAGAAAATTTCTAGCATACTACATTTAACATTCTTGAACGCGTGAATAATTCTTTTGGGCTAAGAATATTGGGAAATTGTTGCTGTTTAAATGAAAATATGTCACAAATTATTAGAAATTATACAATTTCAGATAAATATGCGTTAAGATTTTCCAAAGCCCAAAGGGAAATTAGCATCATTGCAGTGTTATTTAGCATCTCCATATTCTATAAGCTTTTTTGTTCGACTAAATTTTTAATCCTTGGTTCTTATGATATCGTTCATATATCCATGTCTACCCACCATATAATTCAAAATATAAAATTATATTTCGAAACACTTTTTGGGAATTTCTGTGACTGCTGTAACTCAAACATTTTAAAAAGAAATTAGATAATTCCTTAACACATAAAACACCATTTCTAATATTTTCGGCTTCTTAAAACGTTAATTCAAGTAATTAGAATCCAATCCAATTGTACAAGTGTCCATCAATTAATTATTAAAGTAGAAGGTAAGAATACTGTGGTATTTGATGTAAAAGGAAAGTTTTTTTGTACAATAATGTTATTGTTCAAAAATAACCGTCCACTTGAGTTAGTTTAGATTTGATTTCATTGCTATAATTTGGTCACCACATTCTATCTCTATGCTAAACTGCAAATTTTTACGTCGACCAAATAGTTTCGGAGAAAATCGCCTTTGATAGGCGGACAGACACGACACGGAAATGATTCCATAAGTGTTCCCTTTTGCCAATTTTGCTACAGAATATTGAAAAATAAAAATTTAAGACTAGAATTTCATTTTTTCATTAAAGTTACATTGTATCTCATATCATTTGTAAATGTAATAAGTCTTAAAACAATTCCTGTGTACCCTAGATCGGGGCGTCTAAAGTGTGGCTCGCGAAGCGAAAACGATCTGCGACCTTAAAAATAATGAAAAAAGTATATGTAGCCACCAATTTTCTTATGACCCCCAAAATATTTTCGGCAACAGATAGATTGAACTAATAGAATTACAGCAAAATTGAAGCCTGCAAAGATGAACAGCTTTATAAATAAAACTTTCTCTTTGTGTTCCCTGTTTTTACTTTAATTTTTTATTTTTGCCTCTTGTAAAATTGTGAAAATTAATTCCCTAAATTAACACCCTCATTAGATTGGAAAATTCTTTTTGAATGTTGAATGCCTTTGTTAAGTACATATCGTCGCCTTCCAGGCATAAGGTCGTATTTCATTTTTAGTGATTTTTTTAGGAGAGCAGAAAATCAAGAACTACTGTTCCATTTTGTTTTATAAATTTGAACCTAAGGTATAAATGTATTTACAGACTAATATTCTTCAAGTATACCTACATTTGTTTATGATTTACAAAACAAAATGTAACAGTAGTTCTTGTCTTTCTGCCCTCCTAAAAAAAATCACTAAAAATGAAACACGACCTTATGCCTATAAGGCGACGATATAATCAGACCCGATGAGAGGGTGGAGTAGCCGGGATTCCAGCCCCGGAGTCTGGGCTTGAGAAGGAAACCCGCAGCTGTCAGTAGAGACCCCGGGAAAAAATTTTTGAGAAATTATGCACAAAAAAAAATTTAATTTCGTCCATTTCTACATTGAGCATGACCGAATTTTATAAAATTACCGTGAAAATAACTATTACATCTGCAAACTATTCCACAGATTTATAATTAAAAATAAATAGGTAAGCAGAACTTGAAAACGTTGGCGCGCATTATTACACGTAGAACCGCGTGACAACCTGTACTCCTTACCGGATTGTACAATTAGGTATATACAGATTGTATAAACTCCAACACTAACTTAATAATAATACAAACCAAAAAATAAAATACTAATGTTGGTATGTTGTGAATGCCAAACCTACTTAACTTAAGTATATCAATGCATGAACCAATCGAATAACAACATTCGAATATAGAGACTTTTGTTTTTTGAAACAAAAAAGTATCAACACGGTTCAAGAGGCGGAGTCCGAGCAAGTTTTGTTTTTATTATTTAATAAATATGTATACGCGGTGAATGTGTGTGTGTATGCGTGCTTTCGTGTACAGTCCAAAACAAAAATATTTGATAACAATTTTTTTTTTTTAGTTTTATTAATCAAATAATATATTTATTTGTATTGTATTATTTATTTTTATTTATTGAAATCCTCCATTTTACTTTTGTTAAGTGGCATATATGTATAGGAATGTACGGGGACTAGGAATTGGGCATTTTAGAAATAGTCTTAGACAATTTTTTCTTTTTAAAATTTTAATAAGAAAATAGTATCTACAAGAAAATATGTGGTAGGATGAATAAGGAGAATTACACACTTTTTTCAGTTTTCAATTTTAATTTTGGATGCAATCACAATTTTTTGGGCAAATTCTTAAACATAGTACGCGAGAAGCGTCAGTAGCTTTATGATTATAAATCAATCTATTAGCATAAATTTTCTTCTGTGAAAATTTATACATCGGTCGAGAGTGTTTTTGACCCACTGCAAAATATTTTTACTAATTCTTTAAATAATAATAATAATAATAATAATAATAATAATAATAATGTAATCAAAGTCCCCTTTTGAGACCATTTAGTCTATAATGGACGCCACTCATATCACTATTTGTATCTTTATTTATTATTTTTATATTTTTTACAATATCTTTTTCATTATACATTTATGATGTGGGTGGGGGACAAGGAAAGTGGTATGAGGGCTAGGATTTGGTAAGTACGCGTCTACAGCCGTCTTCTCAAGGAACTATGCCGATATTCATCTGGAATTGTGAAGGGAAACTGCAGAAAACCTTCATAAGCATAGCCGGCCACGAAATTCGAACCCTCGACCTACCAGTCGACAAGTGCGAGTGCTTAAGCACGCTCGGCCACTTCGCTGGTTTACTAATTCTTTATTTACCCTGCTTGCTTCCTAATTGTAAAACTCGCTAAGGCCATACATTAGTAATTGTCTTATCTGATTCCCTAATAAGTCAATCAATTGTACCGTTTCCAATCTGGTTAAAAAAGCGGTGACGATTTAACACTTAGTTTTCATTGATTTAAAATAGCCAGAAAGTTAAGCTGAAATTCCATATAAAGTTCCCAGTTATGCCAGAATACCAAATTATAGGACACAATTTTCTTTCTACTTTGACTTACATATATTTACTCTTTTGTATAAATTTTCGTATAAATTCTTCCCAAAGCTTCCACCATAACAGCGAACAGTTTCAAATTGTACATTTTTTTTTAGATTTAAAAGTCTTAAAGTTTACAGGAAACATTTTTTCTATATGGAACGGCTGTTATTGTCGATGAAATTTTACCTTAGCACTCTTATATAAAACTTTTCCTATTTTTGTTTGGGAATGTATAGGTTACGTTTTGCTTTAAGCCAGGAGTATCTAGAGTGTAGTCCGCGGCCGAAATGTGGCCCACGAACTCCAAAAATATGTGGTTTACAGTGCCAGAATATTCATGAAGTAAAAATTTTCCCGTTGAAAATATTAAATTTTGTATGTAACATATTTTGTTATTTATTACCTGCATAGATTTTATGTAGGTGTTAAGGCAAGGGCGTAGCTACCGCCATATCAGCCGTATCAATGATATGGGGCCCCCGGGCTACACAGGCCCCTAACGTGTGTAAGCAAAAATTAGTAAAATGTTATCCACAATGTCACTTAATCTCTTGCTTCCCGGGAAAAAAACATAAAAAAAACTGTCATACGTGCCTATAATAGAGTTTTCACTTCAGAAATGACAAAAGTCAAAAAAGCAATCTCTTTTTTCCTTGGTTAAGCGTGCGGCCAAAAGTTGGAAACATGGGAAACTTCAAAAATGAGACTTCGATGGGACAGGAACGGCTATCAGATTTGTCACTATTACCTAGTGATGAGCAAATGCAAGACCAAGACCAAGACTTGGCAGTCTTGGTCTTGGTCTTGTTCTTGCATTATGAATCTTGGTCTTGGTCTTGCTAGAGCAGTTTGAGTCTTGGTCTTGGTCTTGGTCTTGCAAAATGCAGTCTTGGTATTGGTCTTGGTCTTGGTATTGCTAAAAATCTTGCACTTTCTTGCATTTTTTTATTAGCGAATTTTTTTCTTCTAAAATCAAAATTTTCTCTCTTTACGGTATTAATTATACTTTTAAACTATTTAAATAATTTAGCAAGAGTCTTGCTTTTCTCTTGCTATAGTCTTGGTCTTGCTCACTTGAGTCTTGGTATTGGTCTTGCAGCCACACTTATAGTCTTGGTCTTGGTCTTGGTCTTGCAAAATGCAGTCTTGGTCTTGGTCTTGGTCTTGCAAAAAATGCAAGACCAAGACAAGACTGCAAGACCAAGACTAATTTTGCTCATCACTACTATTACCTATAGAAATTTTAGAAAAACTGAAACCGTCTTCAGCTATAGATGATTTAATAAATCAATTTGCCGAAAAAAAGGCGAGAAAAGTGTATATTTAATTTGAATTGTTTGGCTAGCTCAATTTCTAGGAGGAAGCGATAACTTATAATCAATAAATATTTATTTTAATTTAATGCAAACATTTTTGTTTCTTTTGTGAGAAATCTTTACCCTTCATTTGGACCCCCCAACTAATTTTGATACAGGGCCCCTCCAAGGCACGCTACGCCAAGTGTTAAGGCTTTTTTATTATGCAAGTTTGCCAGATTCCTTCAGGAAATATAATTTGATTTCTGTATGTAACTTTTCTGCTGCTTTTACAACTCCGATTTTGTGAAAACTACAAAAAAACAACAGTACCTACATCGAAAACCTAAAAGCAGCTTTAAATTTCAAGCTTTTAACACTGAAATTATGATTTCTGAAGTTTTAAAAGAGTTGGTATTCGTAATGACATCACCAAGTTCAGTTTTTCCAAGTTCAATTAATATAGGTAGCTATAAAAATTGAATGAATTTTTGGTCCGTTGGTGAACTTTGGATAATTTACATGCGAAATTTTTATTTTTCCTATAAAGATAGTCGCATATTCGTTCAGAGAATGGGATTTATTTTAACTTATGTTAGAATAGGAGTTCGATCAAAATTTGCTCTGCGATCGATCAACGCAATCGCGATTACGATCGACGTGTTAAACACCACTTTTATAGGTATATGGTTTGTTCACTCAAACCGCAGCGTATCGCCAAATATTTTGGCGTTTAAAATTTGGCCCACCGACTCAAAACTTTGGGAGCCCCTGCTTTAAACGGTGCTCAACTCTCGTAAATTATAAATACATCGATATTTCTATACGTCTCATGCTAAATATTTCATAATCAAACATTAATCAAAATTGTTACCCGCACATACAAACTTATTATATTTAATGTTTAAAAAAATTAAAAATTAATTTCATATTAATTCAAAGCAAACTACTTACAAACAAAGCAACATACTTACATACAACTTGCAATAAAATCGAAATGGAAATAATGTAGCTATTTATAAAATAGATAATCAATACAATCAATATTTTATGTCATCAATATATTATAATATACTATCAATAAATAAATCATTCAGTGGCGGTTCATAAAATCACATAAATAGAGTATATTTTACAATTATTATGTATAATGTAAGTACATCACTTAGAAGACTTCGGGTGTTTTCAGTATATGATATTTTTACCTTTCATTTCTGTCCATATAAACAGAAAATTTAAGAAAATTTTTTCGAAATAATTTAGAAGTCATAAAGTAAAAAATAAACTACGAAAATATGTATGGAATGACTAAAAAGCGTACAAATTTAGAAACATATATATTAGATAACGCTTTTTTCTTAAATGTTACCCTTCATGACGTTATAAGAAGATATGAGTATATTTTTAGGCAATTTATGTATATTTTTGGGTTTTCTTAAATATTATACTATAGGTAATAAAAGATATAATTTTACACAACGTCACAACTATAGGAAAAAAGCACCGATTTACAGTGTAAATATAGAACAAAAGAAAAATAAATTATAAGGCTGACGAGCACCGAATCAGAGAAATTTACTACTTTAGTTTTGTAAACTACTTTAGTTAGAAATAAAGAAATATTATGCTACTTTAGTATTTTACTACATTGGTTTTGCTCGGAGAGCTCATTCACAAAATACTTCTTTAGTTTCAACTACTTTAGTTTTCTCCAAATACTCTTTTAGTTATTAGAAATGTGTGATGTAACATAAAAATTTTATCAGAAAAGGATAAAAATAATGATTTGGGTTGCATCCACTATAAAAAAAAATCTTCAGAAAACAAATTTTTAGTTTCATAGTTTCTTTTTTCTGAAAATTTTGAAAATTTATAAAAAAATTTTATCTCTTTCATTTTTCCTATATGGTGCGCATCCCCCCTCCCACCAAATAAAAAGCTTGATTGTATACACGCCTGTCATTTCTATCTGGTGCAGTAATGCGGCGAACAAGGACGGATAAATCAAAATCATAGTTAATCCAAAATTAAACTGAAAAAAATTTAGTCATAAAAATGTTAATTAAAAAAATCAAAAAACCAGACTGCGTAAAAAGCAAACTAAAACGGTGGAAACAAGATGAAATAGAGAAAAAGAAAAATGAATAATAATTGTACCAAGTTAAACAAAATGTCTGATGCCTCTACTTTACTTTTTAATAATTTTCTTTTTCTCTACTTGACTTTAATTGCGTTTAAAAATTATTTAGAAGAAAAAATATATTTAGTAGGTACGCATCCAGTGGCTGCCTTTTCTCATTCAGCCCAAGGGCGGATACAGCCTATTCAAAAGGGGGGTGGGGGGCTCCCTCTAATCCTAAAAGAAATTTTGGGGAATTGTGCGTTCTGAATTGTATGTTTATCTAAAACAAGTTACCTATTGTAAGTCAATGGGGGGCGGGCTGCAGCCCCCACAGCCACCCCCCTGGATTCGCCTTTGATTCAGCCTGGCGAATTTGCCCCCAAATAATCGGAAACTTATTATTTAATATTAAAAATACATAGATAAAATACTACATTAGGTACTTACATGATTTTTCCTCAGAGGCCTGAAGACGACAAAAAGTCGAAACCGGTAGCCTTTGGAAAAAACACATTTTTGTTTTTCCTTGATGACCATCACTCCTAAATACCTTTAAAAATTAAGTTACTAATGTTACTATAATATAAAAATAACAAAAATGGAAAAGAAACAGAAAACCAAGTACCTACATCTAATTTAATTCATTTGTTGCATTTGTTTAATGATGTCAGATTACTTTTAGGCGACCCTAAGTAAGCAAGCCTTGAATGGATTGAGATTTCTGTTCGTACTTTCATCAATACCTAACTCAAAAAAGAAGGCAGTCGGCATTTGAATATGTTACCCTATCTTCATTTAAAGACTAAAAATTCCCTTAACTTTATTTTCTCTGAATCAAAAAATTTTAACTGCGCCACTCAATATCATATTAAGTAAAGATTTAAGATGTGGGTTTCTGAAACACCACCTGCATTAAATACGTGCTTATAGATCATTTTCCTGTGTATTCATTGAACTGAAATTTTTTGAAATATTTCAACCAATTTCCAGTACGACTGAATCTTGATATTATATCACAAAAAGACATCTTATAAACGTTTACCAGTTGTTTTCTTAATTCTGATGATAATCTAAACTCAGCCACTGAGACAGTGTATTGTTTCAATATTCGGCATATCGATTTATACAGGTTCGATATTTTCTACCAATCATATTAAATATTACATATGTGCAATAGATTGTCAATTTCCAAACCTGTATCCATTCTAATTCAATATCCACCTTTTAGAATAAAGTCAAAAGCATATAATTGATATAAATAATAACCAAACCTTCTGCGCAACTCAAATGATCGGTTGAATTACCACAATAGAAAGATAGATAAGTATTTTTTTTATTGCAAACTGTTATTGATAGATGGCCTCATAAACATCCTGTGATTTGATATTGAAGAACATATTATCGAATTGTTTAATGTACATTATAATGTCAATCAATAGATAGGTACTAATATACAATTTAAAACCTGTTTAGAAACACTGGTTTGGTTTTTGCAATTTATTATTACAGTATTTAAGTATAGATGAATATTTTTCCATAAAATATTTGTATCGAATGTTCTTTTTCAAAATTTAAATTTTTAAATTTTTTATATTCTATGTAAATAAACTTACCGGCTGCTGACTTATCGATATATAAGTTCACTTACATTTGACATCTATCAAATTGTATCAGTTTAGAAAATATTTACAATACAAAAAATGTTACTTAATCATATATTCTTTTAATCTTGAAAAGCTCATATGCAGTTACAGAATTTTAAATGCTTATGTCATGAATGTTTTAATCATGAAGCTATAGAGTTTCAAATTTTCGCTTTACGGTCTATGGTGTATAATTATATATATATATATATATATATATATATATATATATATATATATATATATATATATATATATATATATATATATATATATATATATATATATATATATAAAAATTCTAGTGAATATTATTTTCGGTTTCTATTAGGGACCTCAAAACAAATTTCTGCCATAGTCCCGGGCTCAAGTTGCGTCATGACAGTGGCTGTAATAGCTGAATTTCATTCTGGAAATTCGCTAAAAGTGACGATATTTATCTGAATTAGATGGTCGGCCAAGTTTTCGGAAAACGACATTTCATATTACACTACCTAATATTATTCGACATAATGGCAAAAATGATTCCAAGCTACAGGAAATCTATTCAGTGTTAAAGAATTGCTTTCCCACATTTCTCGAATGCTTAAACAAGTCACAATATTTGTCTGAATTACATGGTCGGCCAAGTAGTCAGAAAACATTTCATAAAACAAATGGTATTCCAGTCAACGGCGGAAATGATTCCAGGCGAAAAGAAATCTACTCAGGGTTAAAGAATTGTTTTAAATATTTGACATAAATGTGTCGACAGAGCGAATTAATTCACTTTGGGGCCCTAAACATTTTCTTCTTGCTTTTTTTCATTTTTCAATATTTTTTAAAATTTTTAGATAGGCCTACCCGCTAAAATCGCTACTGGCACTGACGGTAGTAAAATTTTTTTTGCATACAGCAGTGAGTTGTTTTCTTTTTTAATCCCACCCTCATATTAGTTCCCAATATTACTAACATTTTTAGAGAATTTTCTTATAAAAAGACTGAATTTTTCTTTTGTTATCCATAAAGTAACAATAAGTGATTCAGTGATATTTTTCTGTAATATTTTGTCCTGTTTCTTTGCCTTATACCTCAATTTTCATGATATTTTGTACAAAATAAATGTACTCCTACAACACATTTTAATTTTTCAATGTTACAAATATCACACTCAAAACACACCACATAATACCTATACCTACATGTTGAGTAGTTTTGAGTAGTGTTGAATGGTGCAAGTGTAGACATTCATACCTCATCACAATGATAATGATCTGTTAAAATATAAATAAAACAGGACATTACTTACTACTATGGCAGCATATTAACAGGACACTCCACTGTTCACTGTTGTTGATTATTATTATATCCCTCTTTTGTCCTGTAGGTGAATGACTTAACAGTTGCCATAGAAATGTTTTTGATAAAGACTTGGTAGAGAAACACAAGAATGAAAAAAAGAAAATTATTGCTTTCATGGTCAAGCACATCGTGAAAAATTACTTTACACCAAATGAAGAATGAATGGGTGTGTTGATGAAAATACCATTGATATTATATACCAACTATGACAACGAGCATAGATACTTACTTGTGTATATCGTGGACCAATCGTTTTTCTTTTACATACAGATGATCACAAAATATTCGGATCCTTCATTACGTATACCAACATTTCATCGCTAAGATACAACAAGACAAAATTGGTACAGCAAAGCCAGTCCTAAACACATTGAACAAGTATGAAATTGTGACAGATTGGTTAAAGGGTTACAACAAAAATTAAAAAAAATTGTGTTAGAAAAACTAATTTTTAATGAGTTATGGTTTTGTTTTTTAAATTCCACAATATTCGCTGAAAACCTTAAAAGGAATAAATTGAAAGAAATTTAAATTAGTTCAACAATAACGAACATTTATTAATTTTTAATATTGAAGACAATATATATATATTTTTACAGAGTACGCAGTATAAAATTTAAAATTACACTTATTTAAAATGAAATTGAAAAAGTTAACATTTAATCAAAAAAATGAAAATGATTGTAAAAAGCCGCAATGCTTAATTATTATCCCTAAATTACTTTATAACAGTTTAAATCAGAAGTAATGAATACAATATTAGACTATTGATGATTTGCTAAAATGAAGAAAATACGATATACAAAATTAGAACGATACAGAAATCTTACCGTAGCATTTGAAAATTAATTTTTATCAAAAATGTAATTATACTGGTTATACCAGGTAAAAATTCCATGTATTCACACAAAAACAAGGAAAATAAGACTATTTCAAGGAAATACATTTAGTTTACATGAATAAAAAACATTTTTTTTTCTTTGTATTGTTTGTACAACGGAAACTTGTACAATAAGGTCACCAGCACCTTCATCAACATTTTCAACTCTGAAAAGGACACTACTGAAATTTTTGACCGAATGGGGGCATTTGTGAATGACGTTCACAATTACCCCACAATTTTAAAATCATGGGGTAATTGTGAATTGGTGATAAATTGTCCAATTTCTTTAGCAATTAATAAGGAACCCTCTCAGTGTTTAGACCACTTCTTTAAAAGTAATTTTAACCATTTCTTACCTTTTAAAAAAAGAAAATGTATTTAAAAAAATTTTTTTGAGGATTGGTCAAAGTAAGATACATAAAATTTTGCAAGGATTTTCTCAAAATAAAAAAAAAAGATACTAATACTTGGAGAATTGTTATGAAATTTTAATAGCATATATAAGAAAGGACCGAAAAACATATTAAGAGTTGATTTTTAACAATATTAATGTTATTTTAGAAATTATAGGCACCGTTCACAATTGCCCCAATTCACAATTACCCCGGTCAACCCTAAATGATTTTTTGATTTTTTTAATTTCCCGTGGAACTTTTAATTTTCTAATTACTGATATCAATTTAGAAAAAAAGGATATTAGATAATCTATACGAATAATAAAGATTGTTAAAAAATGCATTTCAAAAACTCAAAACCATATTCTTTTAATATAGGACCAACACTTTCTAGATTTGATCCATTGAACACTTTAAAATCATCCTATTTTTACTCGCACACATTCCTATAGTAGGTATACAATCATCAAGAGCAAAATAAAAAATTTACCATGCACGACATTCAAATAAAAAGTGTTATGAATTGTAAAATAGTAGAGAAACACACACTGAGAGCTTCATATAGTCAGTGCCTGGGATAATAGCTCCAGTCCGTACAATAAATACACAGCAAAAAAAAACAAATGGACACAATAGAAACGCAATCTCACATTTGTTTGCCTCGGCCACAGCCGTTAGCGGTGATGGCGGGAGTTTTTAAATACAAACAACACCTACCTTCACTCACCCGGTTCTCTCTATTACCGTTAGTGAAGAGCTAGCTAGCTACCTGGACGTCCGTTCGTAACCGACGTGACGCGACGCTCTATGGGCGCCGTCGTCATGGTCACTTATTATTACGGTAAATTAGCAGCAAACAACCCACCTTAAATAGCGAGTGAGTCCAGTAGAACAGCAAACAACTAGCTTAAAAATATTTTACAGCTTTACGTATATATTATTATTAGGTAAACAGAAATATTATCATTGTAAATAAATGGTTTCGAGAGTTACAGTGAGGAAAATTATTCATTTTCCAACCATTCACTATTTTTCCAGGTTGTATAAATGGTGAATAATTTAACCCTTGCAATATTGTTTTACATAAAATCCTTTAAAATTTTCTTAACGTACAAATCTAAACAATATTTCAATAATAACAATAAATATTTGTGAGAAGAACAAATTGTACGCAAGTTGTAGATATACTGCAATACTTCGACAATGAAAATCCATAAATTTGGAAATGGTACAATTTTGAAATTTTCGAAGTAATGTAAAAATTATTTATGCCTACAACTAGTGTTGGAAATCGTCTCAGATTTTCTTGGACGTTCCGCCTCTACAGAAAATTTTAGTTGTCCCGCCGAGAATCCTTACGTGTTGTTCCGGGAATCATGGAATTTGAAAGTTTTCATTCAATTTTTTTTTTGTTATGCCTTCTGCGAGGTCAAACCTTAATATCAAATACTAAAGATGATTAGGTACTGGTTATTGGTTAATTTTATTCCAACTAACGGTGGAAATGATTTCCAAAAAAATTTACTTAAAATTAAAGAACGACTTAAAATTAAAGAAAGAAGAAAATTAAAATTAAAGGTTTCACCAATGCTTAAAAAAGTGTCAATATTTATCTGAATTACATTGCAGACCAAGTGGCCGGAAAACGACATATCATATTACACGACCTAATGTTACTTTAGTTAATGGTGGAAATGATTCCAAACTTAATGAATTCTATATTTAAAATTAAGGAACTGCTTTTAAATATTTCTCTAATACCTACTTAAGAAAGTGTCAATATTTTTCTAAAATAGGTACATGCTCGACCAAGTGGTCGGGAAACGATATTTCTAATTACACAGCCTAATGTTATTCCAACAAATGGTGGAAATTATTTTAAGCTGCAAAAATTCTATTTAAAATTAAGGTACCATCCAGGGGCGTAGCTACCGCCGTATCAGCCGTATCAATGATACGGGGCCCCCGGGCTACAGAGGCCCCTAACGTGTGTAAGCAAAAATTTGTAAAATGTTATCCACAATGTCACTTAATCTCGTGCTTTCCGGGAAAAAAAAAACATATACGTGCCTATAATAGAGTTTTTACTTCAGAAATGCCAAAAGTCAAAAAAGCAATCTCTTATTTTCCCGGGTTAAGCGTGCGCCCAAAAGTTGGCAACATGGGTAACTTCAAAAATGAGACTTCGATGGGGCAGGAACGGCTATCAGATTTGTCACTATTACCTATAGAGGCAGAAATTTTAGAAAAACTGAAACCGTCTTCAGCTATAGATGATTTAATAAATCAATTTGCCGAAAAAAGGACAAGAAAAGTGTATATTTAATTTGAATTGTTTGGCTAGCTCAATTTCTAGGAGGAAGCGATAACTTATAATCAATAGATATTTATTTTAATTTAATGCAAGCGTTTTTGTTCCTTTTGTGAGAAATCTTTACCCTTCATTTGGGCCCCCCAACTAATTTTGATACAGGGCCCCTCCAAGGCACGCTACGTCACTGGTACCATTACAGTGTGATCGGCCGAAAAATAGTAAATTTTCGCGATTTTTTTTCGGATGGATAGGATGGGGGAATGCCGATGCATATTTTTTACGATTAATACCACTATTTAACAATACAAAAATATTTTTTTATTCATTTTTATTTATTTTTTATAATTATTATAATGTTTTGAAGAAAGTGTCTTTAAAAATGGACGGATATTGGTGCCACGATTGCGGCCGCAGTTTTCATTTAGAAACAAAAAATTAAATAGGTTATCAATCTGTAGGTAAGCCGCTGTGTACCTATGGAAGCTTTTTTTTAAATCTTCCGATTTTTCCACACGAAAAACTATAAAAAATTTTGTACTTTTTATTCAAACCGCCGCCATTTTTTTCAAATTTCAAAAAAAAAAGTTCCCATAGGTACATAGCGGCTTACCTACAGATTGATAACCTATTTAATTTTTTGTTTCTAAATGAAAACTGCGGCCGCAATCATGGGCACCAATATCCGCTCTTTTTTAAAGACACTTTTTTCAAAAAATTATAATAGGTAATTATAAAAAATAAATAAAAATGAATAAAAAAAATATTTTTGTATTGTTAAATAGTGGTATTAATCGTAAAAAAATTCATCCCCATTCCTCCATCCTATCCGTCCGAAGAAAAATCGCGAAAATAGACTATTTTCCGGCCAATCACACAGTGATGGTACCTTAAAGAAAGAATTGCTTTTAAACATTTCATATTAAATACAAATGTAATTTCGAAAACTGATAACCGTCATATGTGATCCTATATGTAACCGGTTCGTGCAAATTTTTTACCGGGCCGTGACCAAAAAAAGGTTGAGAAACGCTGATCTAGACTGACTGATAAGTAAAGTGCTACGTGGTTTATTGTTGTGGTTGACAAAATTTGCTATAAAGCTAAAATCTTGTCCCAAATTGTATCTCTACCTGAATACCCAAATACCACAATAAAATCGTTTCTGTATCTTATAATTAATAGCTGCATTATATAGTTGAGAAAAGTACTGAACTCTCTTAATTTTAGATCACAATACTAACTGCTAACATTTATACCGACCAGAAAATGAGTCCTACTGTTTTTAACCTATTATATTTGCTCAGTTTTGCTCAGGAGTATTCTGATTTTTTGTGTAAAAACTACCTGCTTTTTGAGGTTATGTTGACAAACGTGGTAAAGTGAAATTTTATATATTACCTTAATTTTGGATAATCTTCAATACCTAATTTCGGATGTCTAAAATCTGAATATTTTGTGTGTTTTGAACAGAAAAGGGAAAAACTGGCCACGATCCGAAGTAAACGCTTCAGATGGAATCACAAAAAATATCCTTGTTTTAATAATAAATTGAGATTCGCTTGTGTGAAATATATTGACTGGGTGTTTGAACACAGAATATTTTCTTTAATAATATGGTTAAACAGTTGTAAAGTTTTCAATATAAATTTCAAAACCCAATATTATTATTCTTTACCAACGAAATTCAAACAAAAAAGTATGGATAGATCAAAATTTATTCGAAATTCGGAACCCATTTGCTTTAGCTAAAAAAAATCAAGGTTTTTAACATTAAAATCACTTAAAAATAATAACAGGTCTATAATAGAATTTTATTTACTTTCAATGAATTGTTCTATATATGCAATAAAATATCGAATATGCAAATTTCATACATTATAGATGAATATTGACAAAACTACGTTAAGTGTGAGTAATGGTATCCGAAATTTAGGCACTTCCCTCAATGTCTCACGACGCAAGTTCACGTCCCGCATATCAAATTAAAAAATCTCGAAGATAACTTTTTTGTAGCTAGCAAGTCTATGTCCTAACTACAATCAAAATTAAAATTTATCCTCGCCAAAACTTACAGTCCTTTTTACAAAACGAAAAGGTTTATTTTTAAAATCAATATATAAAGGAACATAACCTAGAAAGAAAACAACAGAGACCTTCCAAACAGGATTAAAATCACAGAATAAAATTTTCGGCAATTTAAGAAAATATTATTTAAATTTCCTTTTATAAATTCGTTATAGAATTAATTTCAAAACAAAATATTTCATTTCACTTTGTCAAACCAACGAATAAAATGACAAAAATAATAAGAAAATCCCTTTTATTTGTCGAAAACAATATGCCTGCTTAAATTACAATAAGAATGATAAAAGTATTTTAATTAACTATCCCGTATTATATTATAAAATTATCCTTTTGTCTTATATCCGCATATCCCTTTCATTTTGGAAAATATTGTGACAACCCTTGCTGTCTTGTTTTAGGTTGAAATAAAACAATTTACCAAGTTTTAAAAAAACAGATTTTGCAAACGGAAGAACCAACCAGTATAACGTTACAAGAAGAAAGGACAATAATTAATTTGTTTTTAACATGAAAAGGAAATGGATTTTGTTAGCAGGAGAAAATTTTAGAAGAGTCAGAAAACGAATTATTTCGAATTTCTCTTAGTTTATAATTGAATTTCGGATTGTATTATTATTTCGTATCAACTGGTAATTGTAACAGGTAAATTACTCGACCATATACAAAATTTTCAACCAAAATACAGATAATCATTTTTCCACAAGCACGTATTAAGACCTAAAACATTCTATGCAAATATTGTGGTTTAAAATTAGATTGTTTTTGGCGGTTCAAAAACAAAAAAAATGGAAATGTGATTTATGTTGGGTACTTTATTAATTTCTTAATTTCACTTTTATTTTTAACAAAGGAAATTTTTTTTGGATTTTGTATGTATAAATAAATTCTGGATTTTGTATATAGATTTTGAATGTATTTCTATATTATGTATTTTTGAAGTTTATTTTTTATTATCGTTGTTAACCTACTGAAGACGACTTCAAAAACAACCGAAAGCCGTCTAGAGAATATTTTATATTTTGATATTTTCTTTTCATTTGTAAGTCCTTAAGGGGGAAACTTATTATCATGTATAATCCAGCCCACAGTCATATCTAGCCTCGCACTCAGTATAGTAATTTAATCTAACATACTAAATAACCTTTTACTCCTAGTTTTAGGTACACCAAAGAAAATTCAGGAAACTTTTAAAACTATATCAGAAAATATGCAAATATGAATCTTCGAATTAATAGCAAATAAATTGTTGAATTATCGGTGTTACTTCAACAAGAAAAAATACGTTTTTAAGAATACGAACAAAAATTACATAAAAAATCGGATCAAGCGAGTAGCATTTCTGACACTTACAGTTCAGTACAGTCAATAGTTAACTGATCAAAGTAAACTTTTTTTGCACGATCGTGTATTTTCATGCATTTACCGATGCTGTTGCCAATGCTGGTAAGTTACATTTCCCTAACGTTTGTTCATCTTCATATCCATGGAAACCAAAAAATAACAGTGCGGTAAGTGAAATAGATGCGTGGTAAGTGAATAGGAGTGTGGTAAGTGAAATTAGCTCAAAAATGATTGTATTTATTTATTTATATTAAAATTAAAAGTACAATTTGAACAATTAGGAAAATAAATCGATTAATATGAAAATTTTTACTAGTTTGCACATTATTATTATTATTGTTGCCATTAATCTTCTTATTTTATTGACATTTCAAAAGGTCGTTCAATCATTAAAATTTTCTATGGTTTTCATAATCTTCCTTTCATTTTACGAGAATAAATTTGCAACCAAAAATAAACTGTTCATCAATTTCATTATTCTCACTAATATTATAGTTTAACAAACTATTGTCCTCAATTTTTTAATAGAAAATTCAAAAAAAATATTCACGCTGATAGACCTTTATTATCGGTATCAAAACAAGTAACCATATAAAATGGCAAATTTTTGGAATCTTATGTCGTCTAAGAATAATTTAAGTTAAAGATTATTTAACAAATAGAAAATGAAACACAGCGTTTTAATACCGCCTGGTTCCTCCCGTGCTCTTATCAAAGCTTCCATTCGTTTTTCTATACTCAGAATGATGTTATCTATAGTTTCCTGGGACAGTCTTTGCCATACTTCAATTACGGCAGTTTGAAGCTCGACCACATTGAGAAGAAACGGCATTTCAATTCGAAAGTGACAGACCTCTTAAAAAGAATTGCATCAATATTAAATAAAAACAATTCTATGGAAAGTCAATTGATTCGTTACTTCAATATTATTTTAAGTAAAAATGAAAAAAACCCGCCAACTTTGTTTAATAAATAGGTTTTATATTTTTTTAGCGAATTTCCAGAATGGAATTCAACTATTACAGCCACTGTCATGACGCGACCTGAGCCCGGGACTATGGCAGAAATTTGTTTTGAGGTCCCTAGAAACCGAAAATAATATTCACTAAAATTTATATATACATATATATATATATATATATATATATATATATATATATATATATATATATATATATATATATATATATATGTGTGTGTGTGTGTGCGTGTGTGTGTGTGTCTGCGGGATAACTCTCGAACGAAGTATCCAATTTTTTCGAAACTTGGTGAAAACATTGGAAATCCCAAACCCTTGGATGAGTTCGTCAGCCAGACACGTCGGATGCCAGGAAAATGGTTTTTGTTCTTGCAAAAAATTAGTTTTTTGCCAAAATTTCCACTTATTGAAAAGTTTTTGCGAAATTTTTTTACACCATTTAAAAGAGAAGAAATAATTACATTAAAAAAAGGCTTTAAACTTTTTTCCTATGTCAACTAGTTTCCGAGAAAAACTAATTTTTATAAACGGAAATTCGCTATGTTATGCAGGATGCTGCTACACGGGTATTTTATGTTCCGCTAATTATGCCAGTGTGTGTAGTTTTCAAGAAAAATATCTATGACAGACATAAAAGTTGCATTTTCTCTTTTAAGTTACGAAACCCTAAAAATAGAACACTGAAAAAATCTCAAAAATCACAACTAGTAACAAATTAATTTCCCAAAATTAATATAATAAAACTAAAATTAATTTATCAACATCCACAAAATTAACTGTACATGATTTCCAGATGGTGCGACTTTGGTTCCACCTGTTTTCATCGAAACTGACGTTGGTTCATAAAACTTGAACTCATGTACGTACGTACACATTAACATAAAATGTAATTTTTCATTTGACGTATTCAAAATTTTTTCCCCTCTCCGCGACTCCGTTTCGGAATAAATCGATTTCAAATGAATATTTAATAAATACAACGTCACTGTAAATAGGGTCGGCCATACAAGGCATACGAGTGAATGAGTGAGCTAGCAAGTTAGCGGTCCGCGTGTGTACAAACAAACACATGCAAGTCACTCTGTGAAGCCGGCGACACGATGGACGTTATAGTTAAAAAGGTTTGAGGGAGTTTGAACTGAGTATGTGAATGCTAGAAGGAAAAAAAATTCAATCATTGTATTATATACATTATAATATAGGCACGCCAGGGAAGTTTCACCAAGAAATGAAACGGAATATGCAATGTAATTAATAGTTGTTTGCTAAGTTTTCTTCGAGAAAAAAAACTAGATGACTGAAAGGACCTCAATATTTATATTCTGCTTCTCTGTGGCTGCCATTTTGCTGCAGCATTTGAATTTTCCCGATTCTCACGCTTACTGAATTATTCTCAATTTTTTTTAAATTTCTAGACTCTTACCCCATTTAAAATATCGAAGATATACAGTGGGAGTCAGCATAATTTTCAAATTTGGCCCTAAAATGGATCAGGTTCGCATTTAAATGCTGATTCTGAGGTTACGTTTCTATAACAAAAGCTACTAAGATCATGTTTTTCACTTTAGTTATGCAGCTCCCTAATGTGGATCAGGTTCGCATTTAAATGCTGATTTTGAAGTTACGTTTCTGCAGCAGAAGCTACCAAGATCATTTTTTTCACTCTAGTTATGCAATTTTACATTGCATTATGAGATGGGGGCGTTGGAAGAACCGGTGAGGACTAGGATTTGAAAAGTGCCAGTAGCCGTATTTTCAAAGGAACTGGGTAGAGATTCATTTGTCTGTCAATTATGAAAAAAGGCTGCAGAAAAACTTTTAAAGCATAATTAGTCGTGGAAATCGAATCGAAAAACATTAGCTATGATTTTTCTTAGTAGTAAGCTTTTTTGATATCAAAAATTCAAGAAGAATAATTTTTAACAATCCATTCAGTACAGCTAGGTTCAAAATTTCTGAAGTGTTTTCACTTTTACTGTGAGAAAAAAGTATTTTCTACAGTTCAAATTTGTTGCCTAGATGCAATTTAACTCGGAAACTGTCAACCCGAAAACACTCTAGTTTCGTTGTCTGTTATTTCACAATCATTTTTGTTAGGCAAACACAAATTTTTTTCTAAAAAAATACAAACGTCTCGTGGAAAAATAAGTGAAAGAATGGAAAAGTACAAAAAATATTCCAACATAGGCATAGTGTTAATACTACATTACACTATATTATACTACATTAAGTTAACATGAGTTCAATACAAATTTGAAACATGAACAAAAATGACATCAGGAAAATACATTCCGCCTGCAAGCAATCTTTGGATCTTTAAATTATTACAATGAAAACGCTATAGAAATAAACTCTTTTTCTTCGCAGCTCCAAAAAAACAGAATAATACTGTGGATACACTGCACCCTTTCCTTTTACATAAGTGACCGCCAATGACATATCTCGTGATACTATATACATTTTTTTTTAAACATATAAGTACATATAATGTATATGTTGTGGGTGTGGAAATAGGTATTGTTTTAAAGAATGTTATTTAACACGGAAGTGTTTAAGAACTTCACCTCTCTCTAGCGCCCACGTTCTTCATTCCTTACTGTCCGCACCACCCCCCTCGTAAATAGTATGTATGTATGTTTCATTCATTTATAATACATTCAACTTGAACGTCGTACGTACATATTGATTATTATTTATCAATATAAACATTATTAATTATTTAAAAATTTATAGCTTTTATATATTACATAATTCCATCTATGTATGGTATTGTAAAGTATATCTGATAGATATCATTTACAATAAATTTAATTTTACATCTTGACTGGTCTAGGTACGTTATACAGATAATAAATTATGTGTTTATTAAAATGTTTGTTACAATGTTTTTTGTATTAGACAATTCACACTTTTGGAATATTTATAGCAATTGTATTTAGGTGACAGGGGAATTGTTTGAAAATAAATACATGGACAGAGATAAATGATTGTAATTGTTTTTGAATGGAATATGATATATTTTTGTTGAGAGTGGGTCCGCTCATTTTATATAAAATTTCAAAATTAAACAGTTATTTACATTAAATATGTAAACGTGTATAACGTGTCTTGACAGGATTAATTTTATTTTAGCAAATTTCCAGAATGGGGATTCAGCTATTACAGCCACTGTCATGATGGGACTTGAGCCCGGGACTATGGCAGAAATTTGTTTTGAGGTACCTAGAAACTGAATATAATATTCACTAAAATTTATATATGTATATTAGGGTGTGCCAAAAAAAAATCGCTCTCCGCTCAAAATATCGTAGGATACGTCTACACAAACATCCTCACCAAAGCGCAGCTCAAAATTCCAATTGTTAGAGGTGTATCATCGAACCTAAAGTTTTCCCATTTAAATAACACAGGAAAAACGGTTTTTTATATTATTTACTCCTGCAAACTATGAAGAAATTTTTTTCCATAAAATGAATCGAAGCACCTTATTAAGCATTAAATTTTGGACAAAAAATTTCATTGAGTCAAATTTGTATCACTAATATTTCACTTTCTACAGAGCTTTAAAATTTAAATTTCTTAAAATTTTACTTTTTTTAGATTTTTAAACCAATAAACTATGGACAAAATGTTAAATGACAATTTTGTAGTCCAATTGACGCTTTACAAAAAAGTTCCTTACAAATTTTTCGTATTACAAATAGTTAGAGACCCTCAAAGTTACACACCCCAAAGTGGAAATTCAGCCATTACAGCCGGTGTCATGAAAAAAACCTGAACCCGGGATTATGACAGAAATTTCGGTCATTCTCGGTTTCTCGAGGCGTTAAAACAAATTTCTACCATCGTCCTAGATTCAGGTGTTTTCATGACACCCGCTGTAATAGCTGAATTTCCTCTTCGTAACGTTGTAACTATTTGTAATACGAAAAATTTGTAAGGAACTTTTCTGTAAAGCGTCAATGGGACTACAAAATTGTCACTTAATATTTTGTCCTATCTTTAATAGTTTAGCTTAAAAATGTAAAAAAAGCAAAATTTCAAACAATTTAAATTTTAAGGTTCTGTTAACCTTTTAAGGTTCTGTTAAAAAAACACATCATTTTTAGATTTTCTAAAGATTTCCAAAATTGCTTTTTATTTGGAAAGGCTATTGCTTTATTGAGGCGGAATACATTTAAAAAATTAAAACTCAAAATCAAAAACCTAGAATTTTAAAATCTAAACATACAAATACTGCAAAATTGCAATTGTACTTACGACATGTTAAAAATAATTTTATGTAATTTTTTGTTGTATTTCTTTTAATGTGTTAAAATATAAAAATGTCAGCAGTCAATGAATAATGGACATTTGAGCACTATTTTATGTCGTACAATTAATTTTTTTCTTTATTTACGCAAAGAGTATATGTATGTGTGTTCCGTACATACATATACTTATCATACCACATACAAAACAACTGGAACCACAAAAAAACACGTAAGAAATATTATGATATCTTTTACTACATACAAACAATTAAAAGCATATGTATATACAGAAATAATAATATAGTTCATACCATGGAAGAATGACATACAATAGTGGGGAAAATAATTCAAACATTTACGAACCTCAAATAATAACTTCAAATTTACATGTGATTATTCAGCCCATAACAAGTATGATTTTAATCGTTGTATACGAGTTTGAAAGAATTAGTCGAGAAAAGCTCCAGGGTAATTATTATCTTTAAGCTAAGATAATAAGGTCACAAGAAAGTAAATAAGGTCACAATTTAATATATTCAGAAGGAATAGATTCACAAAAGTCTACAAACTTCTATTGTTTGGTTTATACCAAAAACAGGCCAAGAGTGAAAAAATTTGGTGAAAAACATCTACTTTAAGCGTCAGATTATGTTTAAATCAGATACTATACGAAATTATGTACGTATACTAAATCAGTTTCTTAATCACTCCATTTCGACTTAAAAGTAACCATATCCATATTTCAATTTTCAAACTTTGAAGTATTTCCGTAGATAACCATTTCGATAATTTTGAAAGCAATTTTAATTTTGGATCTTCGCTGAGCCCACAGGATCCTGGAAGACAATTTTGAATCTCACGTTCACAATTTCCGTAATATTTAAGTAAAACTTGGTAAAAATCCAATAAACTTCGGGGAGTTTCTGCAGAACATTTTTGACATTTAAAATGAAAATATATTAGAATGTACGATCCATTATACACCAATGAAAGAATTTTTAAAATCGGTTGGTATTTCTCAAGATTACTTGAGTATTACAAGATTACTGAACAAGATTATTTGGTATCCCCTGGGAATGGAGCATTTTTCCGAAGCAAAAGGTATCGTAAATGTTGACCCAAGTAATAAGTTATCACCACACCAAATTTCATCAAAATCCGTCCAATAGTTTTTGAGTAATGCGTGCACATGCTCAAAATGGTTTTTCTATTTTCCCGTGGGAATGAGGCATTTTCCCAGAATAAAAAATATTTTAAATGTTGCCCTACGCAATAAGTTATCACCACACCAAATTTTATTAAAATCGGTCCAATTGTTTTTGTCTGAAGTGTGCACATGTTTAAAATGGTTTTTCCATTTTCCCGTGGGAATGAGAAACTTTCCCGGAGTAAAAAGTATTTTAGATGTTGACCCAGGTAATAAGTTATCATCGCACCAAATTTCATTAAAATCCGTCCAATAGTTTTTGCATGATGCGTGAACAGACACACAGACAGACAAAAATTCTAAAAATCGCTGTTTTGATATCTACATCGATAACTATTTACAGTACCAGTACAATTTTCCAAAAATATTCCATGTACAGAAATGGTCTCGTTACAATTTGATTATATGTATAGATCAGTTTCCGGCAATTAAAGCTAAAAACTTGAGACAATTAAATACGAAACTACATATTTTTCAGAATGATTACATTTATTTGTACATTACTGTTACATCGCCAAAACGTTTTGTGAAAATATATTTATATATGTAATATAAATGTAACACTACGACGCATTTTATAGGCGTCGTTAGTTTTGTGGTTGGCGTCAGTCATTGCTGCCAATGACTGGTGTATTAAAGTGGAAATGGTCGAGTCTCGCTCGCTCGGGTGTTGAGCGAGGTGCAGGCTCGAAGTCGGTAAATGACAGTATTGCCAACCTCACAGTTTCCTTTATCACTTTACAATAAAGATAAATGTATTTTATTTTATGCTTCTGCTCGTTTCTTTTCTCTCGCCGTCTTATTTTTATTTTTTGTTGTTTTGTGTCCTTTTTTCTGTTGGTGGTCGTTGTTGTTGTTCTCTCCGCTGCTGGTGCTATTCTCTGTTCTTTGGTTGGCACTAAACAACATTTTGTGCGACCAACGTCGGTCGAATCATAGAAAATTATGTTGTATATGTGTTTATTTGTTGATGTTTGAGTGAGTCATATAAGAAGTGTGGGATTAGATTATGTACTTTAGTGGCATGAAAATTTTATACTTTTTACGTAAGACGGTATTGGTCTTGCATGAAAATTTTATGCTTTTTACATAAGAGGGAACTGGTCTTGATGGCGTCCATACTTCACATCTTCAACAGAATAGTCCTGTTTCTTTTGTTTTATTTAAGACACATACCTTTGTTTTGGCAAAATTTTAATCTTTGTCCCGTTTTCCGAAAATATAAAATATTTAATTTTTGATATGTCCAGTTTCTTTGGAAACTTTATTTTTTCTCTACTATTTCGAATTTTGATCTTTAGTTTTGCACAATTTAATTTCCCTATTGGCTATTCTCCGCGTTTGTAATATTTTTCTCAAATATTCTAATTTCTACAGTATTATTACATACCTACGCTTGAATCTCCCGGTACCAGGCGGAGGCAAATCCAGAACTTATCATGCAGAGCGCACTGACAAATCCAACGCCAGAAAAATAACATTTATATAAAAGTTGTCTTTGGCCAAGTCATTACAGGAATTTAAATTTGTTCGACTTGCATTCTTCCGAAAAACAACGAAATATAAACCCCAACACCCTCAAAACTAAACTTTTATCGTCTAAGTTTTCATTTTAAAACGTAAAAAAATTTGCATTTTAATCGAGTTTTTTTGTACCATTTTCGAGAGTCTTAGGGCTGGGGGGAGTCGCCACAGCTGTGGAAAGAAATGACGAGCCCTTGAGACTTTTCCCCCAAAAATATAGTTGACAAACCAAAAAAAAAACACTTTTACATTTTTACGCGGGCTTCTTTTCAGACCTGGACTCCAGGGCTACAGCCCCAACTACCCATCCCCCGTCGGGCCTGCCTATCGTTCCTCGTATAAATCCGGCCCTGGTTCCAGGTATGGTAGAATACTTCTTATTTCACTGATGTAAAAAATTTCAAAATGTAACAAATCAACATATTTTGTTGCAACGTAAACAGGAGAAATTTTTTTCAACGGGAATCTACGAAAATTACTTGGTCTTGCACCATATATATAAATCCTGTATTCTATTAGTAATGCCTACGGCTAGCTAAAAAGGAGTAAGTACTGAATATCATTTCAAAGGAATTTTAAAAAAAAATTCTACAAACAGTTTTCAAACGAAATTTCTATTCGACTTTTCCGAAACAACGTCTTTAATGTTAAGAATCCGTATTTACTATTGCAGTAATTGTTTTAGATTATAACCACAGGAGAACAAGATATTTTCCTACGGAATTTTCTCATGAAAGTATTCATTTTCTACGAAAGCAGTTAACTCTACTTGTGTTGTAATTGAGTGTTATATAGTCTGTTTTGAAAATATGTCTTAATATTTACGTTTTCTATGATACCTAATTCTTAATTAAATCTGTACTGCAACATAAACTATAGATTAAAATTATAAGGCAGAATCGATTACACAATCAGGAAAGAGCTGAACCTATTTTCGAAATTTTATTGCAATCGTTTAATTAACATGAATCTAAATTTCGTATTGTCTTCTTTAGAAAAATTTTGGAATACTTATATTTATACATGTGCGGGACATTTCTTTAGGTGCATATCAAGGCGTAAATTATGAATCACAGAAAATAATATTCATTAGACAAAAAATACGTAACCAGAAAATCACAATCCTGTTTCTGGAGACTCATCCTGTAGAACAATTTATTTTTATTGTATATATTTGTACAAACAACATTTTGTGCGATATTTTCTTCTATTTCGTGTTTTTAGTTCATTTTACTGCGGGAGATGGCGCATTTACTACGACAGTATTCAATGGTATAAGCGTATATATAAGAGCAGTGACGATACTTTGGAAAGTACCGGCCAAAAATTTAAGAAAATTCACTTTCTGTTATTTAATGAAATTACAGCTGAACCCATTTTATGCGATCTTTCTTATATGACTCGTTTGTGTGGTTTCTAAAAAAAATTTCCATTAAAGTGCATAAAGTAACTAAGAAGCAAAAAAAAGTAAGAAATTTAAACATCAATTATAATAATTTATAAATAATAAACAAATATTTTACTTTGCAAAATACCACTTTTATTTTGAAACTGTGACAATATTGTTTCGAACCGTTAGTTCATTTTCAAACAGAAAATGAATTTCTGTTTGAAAATGAACTAACGGTTCGAAACAATATTGTCACAGTTTCAAAATAAAAGTGGTATTTTGCAAAGAAAATATTTGTTTATTATTTACAAGTATGGAATACCATAAAGTAACGCTCAAATCTATTAATATTATAATAATTTACTCTGATAGAATCACTTACTGATTGCTTTTAAGCATTCAATCAATACATTGTACAAGAATATAAGTTATTGCATCATTCAATTTTTTTATAGATGTATTTATCGCAATTTTTATAACATTATAAAAATGAAATGTAATGTTTTCATGTGTAAATTAATGCTTCATCTTATTTAAAAAAGCAATTTCTAAGCAAATTGTGAGATTTTGAGCGTTTTGAGTCATGTATTTTCCATGAAACTTTTTTATGCAGTCCTGATTCACCGTATAAAAATAGTGTTATTCAACAATCTGGTAATGATAGCTATTACTCACGAAGATGAAATTGCGACACGAGCCGAGCTTGCGAGGCGAGTGTAGTAATGCATCTGAATGAGTAATAGCCATTGCAAGCGAGTAGAATACGATATTTTTTCTACGACTTTTTTTTTTATTTAAATATTGAATATTTTTGAATCAAAAGAATACAATTTTTAATCTATCGCTAATTTCATTAAATGTTTATATATGTACAAACGATGAAAACAAAATACAAGCTACTTTGTTTACTTAGATGTTACTACGCAACATATTTGAAATTAAAAATTGATACGTATATTATACACAAAACAAAAGCCAGCCCATTGAATAATGGTTAATACGGTGCTTTCAAGGTAGTGAGTAATGAAATTTCCTTCACACATTTGAATAATGCCTAACTTTTTCAACAATTAACGGATATGTAATGAGTGTGTTCTTCAACAGGAGTAGAAAAATTTTTTTTACAATCTGGAGTAAACTTTTTTAATATATATTTTTTTTACGATTTTTTTTTTATTTGGCCCCTATCTTACCGCTTAAAAAAAGTTCAGCTCTGTAGCTAGAAAATAAACACTAACTGAAAGAATCACTGTTTGATTTTTTTCTTTCTTTTTGAAGAAATTCTAGAAATCTAGAAGCTCTGAGGCATTTTACAACAATTTGAGGGGTAAAATGTAGGGCGAATCATCAATTCATATATAAAATTAAAACCAATTCAGTTGAATAATGTAGGTGCTATCGAACACAAGTATTTAAGTCTGGAGAATTGAAAACTAAGATTCAGTAGAAACTTAAATCAGAAATGATAGTACCAAATAATACTATTCGTTAACTCAAACATTTTAACACTGCACAAAACATAAATTCTTATATTTATTTATCAATTTTTTGACACTGCATTCTCCCATTTTTAATAGCAAATTCGCCACTGTTACACACAAGTACTTTTATTATTACTCCGCGTTGCTCATTCCTGTTTCTTATATAAAATATATTTGGTTTATTTTATTTTTATTTCCACTTCGAAGGCGCCTTTTCCACTTCTCTCCGTTTACATATATATAGTCAACTTTCCAGTTTCGAGTTAAAAGATTACGTGCACTTTATCAAAACTACTAATCGTTACTTTAAATACATACATATGTATATATAGGTACAAAATGAAAAATAGAAGAAAATCAAATTTTTACTATGTATAACGTACGTTTTAAGATAAACGAAAAAAAAAAAACATTAAGATATTTGGCAAAAGAAAATGTCTCTCCGATTTTACGGAAAGAGTTTAATTAGAAAAAATAAAAATTTATTTACGTAATTTTTGAATAAACAAATTCATTCTGATTGAAAAATTTTGATATTTCACTTAAAGTTTGCCAAATTATTTTATGTATTTTGTAAATAAATTGTTTAAAAATAGTAAATATTTTTAATTTTTAATTAACTAAAGCATCCTCAACATTAATTAGTGCTCAAGACTGGTTCCCATGTCAAAAACTGGTCAAAAACTTTTAATAATCAAGGAAAATTATTTTACTTTTCACGAATATCTCTTAAAAGACTGCCGTTTTAATATTTCTCCACTGTCCGGAAAAACATGGAATTATAGTTATGTTTTATAGTTCAATAGGTACACGTAGAGATAACAACAAACATTAGCTAATTATTTGATTTACTCACTGTCAATCATAGTCGTACCCCAGCCAAAAACTGGTACTCAATTTAATAGGTCAAATCTTTCTGGTACAAATATTTTGATACCAAATTTATAAATCCCTACAATTTTTTTAACTGTAACTCCGCCCACAAATATATCCATGTTAAAATTCGTGATGCTGCAAATTAATATGACGGGACATTTATGGGAGAGATTCTCAAAATGTGGCTCCCGAGCTCCAAAATGCGACCCGCAGTACCAGATCATCTCCAATTACGACTTTTGTAAATTAAAAATTATCCCATTAAATTTTATACTCAATATATCTTGTCAGTACGAATAGATTTTACATATCAATGGTGTTCAGCCCTTTTTACTATACAAGCTCCCCAAATTCTTTCAGGAAATGTGAATTTCGATTATATGAAAAACGAAAAAAGAAATGTCGAAAAACCTATAAGCACTTTCAAATTTCAAATTCTAAATAACTTTGATTATGACTTTAAAATATTTAAAAAATTTTGCATACGTAATGACGTCATCATGTCCAAATTTTTCAAGTTCAGTTACCAGCTACGTTTCAACTAAATCCGTTGGTAAACTTTGGATAATTTTCATGCGAAATTTTTGCTTTTCCTGTAAAAATCTGACTTATTTTGTTGACTTATTTTCCGGATGTGTCGCGTTTCTGTTAGGCTATTATATATCGACCAAAATTCGCTCTGCGACGCGAGTTCAACTGTGTCCTTCCTTTTTTTCATAAATTTTTCCTTGGTTCCTCAAAATATTTCGGTATTTCTCTCAAGAGATATCAATTTCTTATCCATTTTTTAATATGATCATTTCAAAATTATTCTAAACTCTATCCTAACGATTCGGCAACATACACAGAGAGAAAATTCATATAAAAATTACTGTGCTCAGCACTACAATCGACGTGTAAAAGGCGAACATATTCAATTTTGTACGGTAAAAATATAAAAATTATAATTAATCATAGAAAATTTAAAGGATAGAATGTTCTTTCCGTAATATTAGCTCCGTAAAATTTGTAAAATAGCCCAGTAAAAAGTTCCATTGCCGACAGTTTAATTGTTTTTCTTACAAAAATTACCATGCTGTCTTAAAATAGAAGAAAAGTAGAAAAGAATAAAAGAAGCTAATAGTAGAAAGAAAGAAAGAAAAGGTATCAACGCTGTCACATAGCGAGGCAAGCTGCAGAAAGTATCAACACAATCATATATGAAGGTCACATAGCAGGATTGGTGGTGTTGCCAGTAGCTGGTTAGCTGGTGTGGTGTCGTGTGATGTCGAAGCAGTGTTCATTAGAATGTCTTGACGGATGGTCATCGTTTAATTCATCATTTTGTTACTCCACTATCTTCAGTATTAGAATATATTGTTGCCAATCATTTTTGTATGGATCATAAAGAATCAAAGGTCGGAAAAGATCGGGCATCTTCGAAGTTTTTACAGGTACAGCCGAAGCAACATAAGGTTACGGGTCAGATGCGCAAATGAAAGAGTACGACAACAAGAATTAAACTATAATATATATGCATAAGAGTGTGATAGAAGTTGTGTTACCACATTAAATTTTACCATGCTTTAATATATTTTTTACTTTGGTCGTCGATCGCGCACGCATTAAAAGAGAGCATGTAAGTTTTCTGAAATTTTATCTACAAAAATTATAGGATTTTTCTGTCCGTGTAGTGACATAAGTTGCACAACTTTTTCCCTCAACTATAATAAGATACGCGTAGATATTTTATGAATCACAAAATGTGAAAATGTGATACCATAAAAGAGTATACGAACACAAATACATCTACACATAAAGCCTCTCACGTATATGTATGTATATATTTATTTGTATTTGTGTTTGTGTTGTGTGTTTTATCTCAGTTTATGTTTTGGTGTGTTGTGACTTCTTCTGGAAGTGACGTGTTCAGCACGTCGTCGTCTTCTTGAAATTGAACCACACTCATCCCAGTCGGTGCCACCAATCTATATCCCAGTCCGTAATATATTTTACTCTCGCCATTTACTGCCATTCGTTCCTTTCTTTGTACCACCCTGTCTGTTTTCTTCCCGATTATGGCGGTTGTTATTGTCGTTCGTTCGCTGACTACATACCTACATACGAGTAGCTCTCGCCGAGTAAGTGAGAGAGACGATAATTTAGCTAACTTGATGATACACACATAGTTAGCTGTTATTTTAACTGAACAAATATGGATGGATAAATTGACGAAGAGGAGAAAGGAAGACAGGAGAAACACCCAAATATACGTCGCAACAAATTATGAATAAAAACGTGGAAAGAAAAATAAGAGAAAACAAAGTGAGAAAATTCTTTTTTTAACAAAAAAATGTCTAATTTTAACACATTTTTTTGGTTTTTTTTCTTTGGATAAATTTTTCGTCGGTACAAAATTGAAAAAAAAAAAGATAGACGCTTGTACTGCAAAGTTTTCATTGCACTTTCAAATGCCAAAATTAACACTTTCAGTCCCACGGCTTCGGCATCCGAAACCAAACAAAACTTCCCCAGAGGCCGACCGCGTTCAATGATTAATATTGATTAGTTGGTTACGCATTATGTGTGCGATGTTTACCATCATTCATCACACGGATGTGTTCCTACTCACACTACTCTTTTGGTTTCTATGTATAAAAAATTTTAAGATAAACAAAAAATACATAAAAAATATTATTTATATTTTTAAATAAAATTGATTTGAATGTGAGTGTATATGTAGTATGTACGTATGTTTACAGTTTTACACATACATGCTGAACTGTGTTGAATCTATTCAGTGTTTAAATCATTGCATTTTATGTATTTGTTTATATAGTTTTTTATTTTTTTAAATATTGTCGGCTTCCGGGGAAGCTTCCTATAAAAGTGCTCGGGCCTCATAGTGTTAATGTAACTATACGTTTCAATAGATTAACTTAAGGGGAGATTTACTTGAGAGTCGTTAAAAAAATAGATTTTTTTTGCAGAAATTGGTAGCTAATTATGTGTAGAATATGTTCCCAAAGTGAACTGCTGAAAGTAATTTAAGGGAAGGTTTACTTGAGATTTGATAAAAAAAAAAATCGATTTTTTTGCCGAAATTGATAGCAAATTATGTGTAGAATATGCTCCCAAAGTGATTTTACTGAAAATAATTTAAAAACAAGATTCTTGCACATTAACCGAATCCAGCTTTCTATAAAAAAAAAATTCAAAAAACGTAGTTCACGCAATAATGAGTATTAAATATAAAATTTTGAAAATACCTTTCTTTATATATATTTTATAATATCTCGGAACTACATTTTTGGAACTGGCGGACACGATAACTCAACAACTATTCGATGGATCCTTTTTTTTTAATTTTTTATTTTAAAGATAATTCAATTCTTTGGCACCTCTACCTAAGTTCGATACACTTTCAATATTTTTTTATTTTTAAATTTACTTTAAAGAGCGAAAAATAAGGCAAAAATCGTAATCAAAAGTTCAAACATCTTCCGTTTTTCCGTTACTTCCGTTCTTGAGAAAAACATTGTAAAAAAATAGATAATTTTTAAGGACTCTCGAGTAAACCTCCCCTTAATATTTTGTATAATATTAGTTTCAAAGTTGCTTCTGCCAGAGAAATTTTAACTCAGTCTGAAACTGAAAGGTGACGAGCATGTTGACGTCTGAACATAATATCCACTATAATCTATCCCGCAGATATTTAATCGTCTTACCAAAATATTCATGGAAGTATTGTACTCTTCCCAGCACTTCCATCACACCTTATACCAGTGGGGTTCAACCCCTCGATCGCAGAACGAATTTTAGTTATTCTTTAGTCGCAGCCGGATCATCGCATTGGCAAATGAGACAAATTTGTAGTTAAAGCCCGGTTTTTTGAAGAGTCCGATCAAACTGCGTCTATTTTGAATATTTGAATGAATATTTTAGATTTGTTTTATATATTTTGTGTGTTCTGTATCTTGTAGGGGAGGGAGGAGCTCGGCAAGAAGAAAATGTCTAGGGCCTCGAATCGCCCGGTTGACATTTTTTAAACATTAAAAAAATGTCTACAATCAACTCTTTAATACTGAATATACTTGTTGTAGTCTGGAAACATTTCCGCTACTAACTGGAATACCATTTGGTCGTGTAATATGAAATGTCGTTTCCCGACCACTTGATCGACCATGTAATTCAGATAAATATCGAAATTTTTTTTAAGCATTAGAGAAATGTTTAAAAACAATTTTTTTAACTCTGAATAGATTTCTTGTAATCTGGAATCATTTCCGTTATTAATTATGGAATTGGCTCGATATACTCAGAGCCGGATCATCGCACAGACAAATGAAACAAATCACTAGGGTCCGGTTTTATTAGTATTTTCTTCTACCTTCTTATGTTGAGATCGCAATTTTGGAGCTGATTATTTTTTACTTTCTGTTGTTATTTTTTTAAACTAAATTAACCTAAATTTCGTTTGTCATAAGAAGTGTTTATCGAAATCATGAAAGTGTCTATTTTTCCAAGCTACAGTTCTAGATATTCTTACAGATAAAAAGCAATACAAATTCAAACATAAATTTAATATTATATCAACTAAAAATATTTAGTTTACAAGAAAAAATTGCTAGAATATAAATACTTATTTGTTTTCTGATTCAATTTTACTTCCAGTAAAACTATCACTCGATTTTTCGTTTATTACACAGAAAAAAAGTAAAAAATGACGTTTTTTTCATAACTATTATTCCCAACAGTCAAACGGACTGTTATTACAAAGTCAACAATTATTACTGTTGTGGTAAGATAATTACATATGCATCCCACACAGCTACCTTAATACCTACACGACAAATATAGAAAAGTATTGCGGTTAAAAGGGCGGTTACACTTATATGATTTTTGGAACTATTATTTAATAATTTGTTGTTTATAAACACTTGTTTTCAAAAAAAAGTCGCAACATTATTTTTAACACAATTGCTCTAAGATATTTTGTATATCATGATGTATACATAAACGTAGTAATTTTAATTTATTTGAGGAGCAAATAATACTGATTGAGCTAACAATGGCGATTCCGCTTGTTAATTTAAATTTTGTAGAATTGTGGATATAGAAACAGGACTTTTTAGTTATAAAGTTTCTTTCTTAGCAGATTTCTTTTACAAAAACAAATCAAACCAAATTTTCTTTCAGGTAATTATATACAATTATAGCTATGATTGTATAGCTTATGTCAACTAACTAATGACTAAACGCCCAACTGATAAACTATTTTCACAGCTAATACACTTTATATGGAATTGTTAACATAGACCAATGAACATATTATACCTACTACATAGTCTATAGATATTTAGAAGCCTCTAAATATGCTGAAAATACGACCAGCACCTACTTTGTAATATTTTGACCATTGCAATAGCTGTGGTATGCGTAGTAATATATTCAAACAATTATTGTCAAAATATAATATTGACAATTTAACTCATATCAAGTCCCATAAAAATATTGTAGTTTTTTTCAGTTTTACCATGGAAAAAAAGTTACGATCGATTTTTACAGCGAAATAAATGGTACAAAACATTTCATTGGTTATTTAATTGTAGGAAATCACGACAAAAATGAAACGAAAATTCCTATTAGTAAATTTAACTGATTTCAGAACCATAGTAACAATGCATTAAATAATAATATGAATTAGACTAATTTATTTTATCCGTTAAATTGTCTTACCGTATTACACTTGAGTTTTATATTTATTCTCAATAAATTTGTGTTTTCTACAACTCAAATTTCTTGCCTAAAAGTAGTGATGAGCAAAATTAGTCTTGGTCTTGAAGTCTTGTCTTGGTCTTGCATTTTTTGCAAGACCAAGACCAAATACCAAGACTACGTATACCAAGAGCAAGATCAAGACCAAGACTATAACTTCGGCTGCAAGACCAATACCAAGACTCAAGTGAGTAAGACCAAGACAAAAGCAAGACTCTTGCTAAACTATTTAAATAATTTTAAAGTATAATTAATACCGTAAAGAGAGAAAATTCTGGTTTTAGAAGGAAAAAATTCGCTAATAAAAAAATGCAAGAAAGTCCAATATTTTTTAGCAATACCAAGATCAAGACCAAGACCAAGACTGCATTTTGCAAGACCAAGACCAAGACTCAAACTGATCTAACAAGACCAAGACCAAGATTCTTAATGCAAGGACAAGACCAAGACCAAGACCAAGACCAAGACCAAGACTGCCAGGTGAAATTTTACTCGAAAAACTGTCAACCCAAAAACGCTTCACCTTCGCTGTCGCGTTTTTGTTAGTTGACAACAAATTTTCGCTATATATAAACACAAACAAATTTATTCGAAAAAAATACAAACCTTTCGTGTAATAATAAGTAATAAAATTTAACGTTTTGGAGAAACAAAATGGAAAATTTTGAACGAAAAAAAGTAGAATTGCTATATTTTCAAAATATTTACGTACATATACAAATTATGTCTTGTAAAAAAAACATGATACTTTTTTTTGTGCAATTTTTATAAGATTGGTCAATAATATCAAAAACAGATTTGTAATAAAAATTATAATAATAGATTTGTCGACTTTTAGACGAATATTCTATTTTAATTAGAATATTTTTTTATAATATTATGCGCTAAAGTTAATTTTTTAAGAGCTATGCGCACGCACTAGCGTACACCTTACGAAAAACATTAGCTATAGATATCCTGAGTGGCGCAATGATTTTCGATATACTTCCATCCTCAATTCCCTCCAGTTGCCACATTTATGATTATTATTGCATGATTACTTTTACTGCAGTTGTGTATTATACGTTAATTTCATACGTTATTTTTATTTTACGCTTCATGTTCAATAACAATATAGCAGCTACTGTATAGGCCGGTTAGGCTACACGCTAATTTCACGTTTTCAAAAACACAAGAAAATTGCCGGTTTTGTAATGATACGGAACAGCGAACACTTTATTTTATTTGCGGTTGCATGCATGTTAGCGGCTGTTTGGATGAAATGTTGGTGACATTATTAGATAGAAGTGTAACCGAAAATTGGCCACAATATACTTAACTTACGTTATAAAATGTCTGTATGGTTCCAGCACGAAATAATCAGTTTGGATAAAAACGAATCTATTTAAATTTATATGACAATTATATACTGAATAGCTACGGTTAAACTTTGATCTAACAAATTATTAGCTTACTGATAAAGAGTTTATTGAATCGCCAAACATTATCCTTGTGTACATCTATCTTTGTTAGATTTAGGATTATCTTTCTCGTCATTCACAAAACAAGTCAGGTTGTTATATCGGCAAGTATTGAACCCACTTACTAAAAATTAAAGTTCAGTTCAAACAATTAATTTTCAAATTTTACTGTCGATAGAATTAAGGTAGTTGGTCCAAAAAACGATTTTTCAAAGGATTTTAGCGAAACTTCTATCGATATTTATATTTAATTCAATAATAATAATACGAGCCTATACCGAAAAAAAATTTGACCGCCCCAATTTTAAGAAAAACGGTTTCATAGTTTTGTAATTTTAACACGGGCTCTTATGGGAAAACTCTGTCTTCTATTTTAGTACAATGAAAACGTGTCAAAGGAATTTGATAAAAATTTAATATGTTATAAAATACAAAGTTACAAACCATGTTTAATAAGAAATAAAAATTATTGATCGCACCGTTTTTGAAATATAATTTATTTATAAACATCATCTTACAACGTTTTTACAGCGCTTTTTCGGAAATTCAAAAAAAGTGGTATACAAATATAATAACTGAAGAATATTGATACATTATTTAATTTCTGAGAAAAGAAAATTTTTTCGCTGAGCTATACTATTGTTCCTGACTATCTCGCACCAAATACCTTTAAAATCTCTAAGTGATTGTGAGTTTAAATATTATCTTCTTAAAAATTGAACTGTATTCTTTTTAAAAAATTCAGTTTCCAATAGACAACATAAATATACTACAGAATACTGTAAATCCCGCAACTTAATAATTCTCTTTTTTAGGAATCAAATAATTTTTCGTTTAGATTGTTTAGAAATCAAAAATATAAACTTTGTTTCCTAAATAGCTCAGAAAATTTAGTCCTGCACTTCTTTTATATATGTCGTAACAGAATGAATCTCTACCAATCGAAAACTGTCAAAAATAAAAGAGTACCTATAGAAAAAGATGAATTGATTTTAGCGAAGAATATTTTGAAGGACTCTAAAAAGTAAGTTTAGAGAACAAAACCTTTCCGAGTACCTTGCGTATACTGACATATTTTAAAGTTAACGTGTAAATTCATTCATAAACCCTAAAACACTGTCCAAAAAATATTGTATTAGTCAAAATATTCAATACTGTAGCTATTTTTTTAAAGACGTAAAATTTGAAAGTATCATAAAAAAGTCTTGACTTTCATAATCTAAAGCACATAAAAAGTTTGATAGTCATCTCGAATTGAAACATACGATTCTACAATCATAGACTTGTATATTAAGGAATATCGATTTTTTCACGAATAATCATACAATAATAGTTTAAAAAAAATTATATTCGAAAAAACTTAAGGAAAGGGCTTATAGGAAGGCATCTGTATATCTCCGACAAAACATTGTTATCCCTAGCAAAACACAGACTGTTACAATTTAAAATCGAAAACAAATAAGATAAAGAGTATTAAGATAATAATTGAAAGGGGCTGTACATAATATCGGCTTTAGCAGTAGTAATATTGGACCAAAATTTCTTTCAGGCAATATTATTAACTCGTCATAAACAGTCATTACAATCATATAATAATGGTCACTAAAATAATTACTTGAAAACTTGTTTTGTTGATTTAGTTAACAATTATCTAATGACTAACCGACCGACCAGACGGACGGACTCATATCAACAGAGATCATTCAAACTACAACTACTAGATAGATAACTACATAAATACTTATCTATAGCTATTGAATCGTTAGACAATCCATTCTTGTTCCCGACGATCATCTCTCCTCGATTACCAACCAACCGACCGACTGATAACTTGTGATAAATGAAGAGTCAAACTATCTACATACATATATACAGATATACATAGAATACCAGATTTCTACACTGACCATTCAATATGAATAATTTTACCTCTCTAAGTTACACGGATGAAAGAGAGAAAGAACAAGGATTTAGTTCTTTATAGCAGGGAGTAGTGTATCAATTTTAGTCTCAAGGGACTAAAAATACTTTTGTTCCGGCTTTTAAGCCAATCAGCAAGCGAAATTTTACTTAAATAGCGTTGTTAGAGTGTTAGCAATGAGTCAGATATTTAAAATAATAAACAAAATTTACAGCCGGTTTTACATTCATAATTTTAAAGGTTCTTTAACTAAAGCTAGTTTTAATTTAAAGTCGACTTTATTTTTTGCACTGTTTTACAATGATCAGGTCTGCTTACTTTTGTTAAAGGACTTTTAAGTGTTGCATGGATAAAACGAACTCTGAATGATCGTAGCCAATCTTACATTTATAAGAAATAACTATAGAAACGAAAATTTCAACGTGTTTGAATTTAAAAAAAAAAAAAAAAAAAAAACGTATTTTATTCATTTCGCTACTGCCAGTGAGATTGGAATAGAAAACTACATTATTTCTTTTTAAAAGAAATTTATCATAAATAGGTACACTCTAAGAAAAAAGGGTCAAAAACGTGTAAAATAACTTAAATTTAGAGCAAAATTACTCCTCGCTCTGAAAATATGCACTATTATTTGTGTAATATGAAAAAATTGGTGTATTTTTATATAATTACTGTTTTTTTTTTAATATTACACAAATAAAGGTGTAACCTTGGATTTTTACAACGTTTTTGGTTTATTTTTACACCACTAAATAGCAAAACCCATACGCGCGCATTGATTTTATGTATTTTAAAATTATCTGTTAATGGATTGCTTGCTGTATTATTTATACGTACATAAGTAATATTCTTAAAGGTTAAAAGTTATGTTTTCAAATTAGCTGAATTAAACAAAAGTATTTTTTGATAATATATATATTTAATGTAATTATAATGTGTATGATAAATTAATCTTTAAATATGTTGCAAAAACAGTGTTATAGTGGTGTACTGGTGTTTTGTTTTCATATGCATTGTCAAAATGGCTTCTGGAATAATGTGCAAAGAATACTGTAATATAAATTTGTTTGTTTCCAAAATGCTGTCCTGATGATACATTTAAAATATTTCAGGTAAGTTAATTTTTTTAATTTTGCTTCATACAAATAGTTATGTAATTTGATAAAAGTTTATTTTACAATTTGACTAATAATTTATTTTGGGGGGTTCTCAATTTCTGTGAAAATTAAAACATTATCTACAATTCAGATATCTTTCATTCAGATATGTCTAAAAAATTATATAATGCTTGTAAATTGGTAAAATCTGTAGTGATAAAAGGATTATACATATTTTTTTACTAAAATTTATTGACTTGGGAAACAAAATACCTACAACTATTTATCAAATTTTAATCAACAGAAACTCTAATTAATGTAGGTATATAATATTTCGTTTTTTTGTCATCGAAGATGACGTATTAATATCGTTGTGTGATTGAATTGAACACGTGATTGAATAATTATAACATTTAACAAACTACTACATTAGAGTTAACAAACAACTATAGAGTTAACAAAAAATCATAAATTAACACTTTCACTGAGATGCCCTTACTTACAAGTAAACGTCCCGAGGCCGGACCTATCGATTTTGATGAAACTTAGATATGTTGTAGAACACTAAAAAATAAGCGACACGTATTTTTCTTTATCGGCGGAAAAACGGTTTGAAGGGGTGAAATCGCCCTCCAAAAATTGGGGTAAAAATTTTTTTTTTTAAATATCTCGAAAACGGTAAGAGATAGAGCAAAAGCTTAAATTGGCGATATTGCTCCTTTTTAAAGAGCTATCTATTGGTATGCAATTTGTTCAAATTGTGTCAACAGGGGTGGCTGGGGGTTAAAATTTAGGGGTTAATTTTGCAAGAAGGGGGTGAAAATTAAACAATATAAAAATTTTGTTTACAGATTTGAAATCTACGTCAAAAAATTTTTATATTGTTTAATTTTCACACCCTTTTTGCAAAATTTACCCCTAAATTTTAACCCCCAGCCACCCCTGTTGACACAATTTGAACAAATTGTATACCAATAGATAGCTCTTTAAAAAAGAGCAATATCGCCAATTTAAACTTTTGTTTTATCTCTTACCGTTTTCGAGATATTTAAAAAATTAAATTTTTACCCCAATTTTTGGATGGCGATTTCACGCCTTCAAACCGTTTTTCCGCCGATAAAGAAAAATACGTGTCGCTTATTTTTTAGTGTTCTATAATATATCTAAGTTTCATCAAAATCGATAGGTCCGGCCTCAAGACGTTTACTTGTTAGTGCGTGTCAAGAACACGCACTTAACGAATTTTTTTTTTTTTTTTTTTGCTTTACAGTAATATAAATTCATAACAGGTTTAAATTGAAACGACGTATGGAAATCGAGTTTTTTAAGTAATAATAACAATGGTAATAATAATAATGGAATTTAACGTTCGTTTTTTAGACAATGGTATGTAACGGACGTCACTCACATCATTATTTCTCAACTTTATCATGATGATATGGGCGGAGAACAAGAAAAGCGGTATAAAGATTTGGCAGGTGTCCGTCTACAACCGTCTTCTTAAGGACGATGTCGATATTCATCTGGAATTACGATGCGAAATAGCAGAAAACTTTCACCAGCATATAACCGGTTACGGAATTCAAACCCTCAGTCTACCAGTTCGGAAGTGCCAGTGCCTAAGCACGCCGGGTTACTTTGCTAGTGAGTTTTTTAATCAAAATTTTAATATCTGTACATTCATTAAAATAACCTAAAAGTAATTGTATAGCAAAAACGAAATTTTCTTAATTTTAAATTGCTGTGAAATAGTTATTGAAAAAAGAAAAAATAAATAAGCAAAAATGGTTATAAAATTAAGTAACCCTTATTTTCTGATTTGTTTAGAAATCGGAATTGGTGAAGACATCTGTGAAACCGTAGCATACATTTTCCCTGAAGTTCTAGTAATTGCAAGAGTCAGCAGAATACTGGGCGGAGGACAGGAAAAGCGGTATAAGGATTTGGTAGGCGTCTGTTTGCAACCATCTTTTTAAGGACGATATCGATATTCACCTGGATTTGCGATGGGAAATAGCAGAAAACTTTCACCAGCATATAACCGGTAACGGAATTCAAACCCTCAGTCTACCAGTTCGGAAGTGCCAGTGCCTAAGCACGCCGGGTTACTTTGCTGGTGAGTTTTTTAATCGAAAATCTAATATCTGTACATTCATTAAAATAACCTAAAAGTAATTGTGTAGCAAAAACGAAATTTTCTTAATTTTAAATTGCTGTGAAATATTTATTGAAAAAAGATAAATAAAATAAATAAACAAAAATGGTTATAAAATTAAGTAATCCTTATTTTTTGATTTGTTTAGAAAAAGGAATTGGTGAAGACATATGTGAAACCGCAGCCTACATTTTCCCTGAAGTTCTAGTAATGGCAAGAGTCAGCAGAATATTGGGCGGAGGACAAGAAAAGCGGTATAAGGATTTGGTAGGTGTCTGTTTGCAACCATCTTCTTGAGGATAATGTCGATATTCATCTGGAATTATGATGGGAAATCGCAGAAAACTTTCGCCAGCATATAACCGGCCACGGAATTCAAACCCTCCGTCTACCAGTTCGGAAGTGCCAGTGCCCTAAGCACGCTGGGTCACTTTGCTAGTGAGTTTTTTAATCAAAAATCTAATATCTGTACATTCATTAAAATAGCCTAGAAGTAATTTTGTAGCGAAAGCGAAATTTTCTTAATTTTAAATTGCTGTGAAATAGTTATTAAAAAAAGAAAAAAATAATAATCAAAAATGGTTATAAAATTAAGTAACCCTTATTTTCTGATTTGTTTAGAAACTGGAATTGGCGAAGACATCTATGAAAGCACAGCATGCATTTTCTGCGAAGTTCTAAGAATGGCAAGAGTCAGCAGAATATTGTTTTTCTTATATTTAAGTATTGTTTAGTTAATTTTCTTAAACTATATTTTTGATATGATGTAACTACAATTTTAATCCATAAGTTTTTAATATTATCATTGTAATCTAATTACAATTAAATTTTTTATAAGATATTGCTTAAATAATTGTGTCTGCAAATCGTAAGCATTGTAAAAAAAAGTCATATCTCAAAATTTTGACCAGTTTAATTGGCAGTTACACTGCAAAATAAAGATTACCTATGTTCATGAAAGCAAGTAAACGTTCATAATAAAACTTTTATAATCTTACTTTTTTGGAGTGTTTATTTTAAAATTTACCAAAAAAATTATTATTTTATCATACGACACACTTATATAGAAATTTAGACATAATAAGCAAAATATTTAAGATCTCGAATCTTTTTGTATATAATTCCAAATTATTCTATACTTCATATTATTATAAATATTTATGTAAAAAAACCATCAATAATCTTTTTTGATTCGTTATTTTCAATTAAGTTGAATCAGTTTATTTTTTTCAGCACAATTGAATCACTCATACTGATTCAGTTGAATTGAATCAGAATGAGTGATTCAGTTGGATTAATATTACACTTTTCTGGGTGTAAACATTACTATATAAGTGTGTAAAATTACATTTTCAGGTGTACAGGCGTGGTTTAAAAATACATTAATATGATGTAATTTTACGTTTAACTGCGCACTATTGCGAACTGAATGTGTAAAATTACATCTTGTTGTGTAGTTAATACACAAATAAAACGTAATCTATTACACACCTGGACCGTAATTTTACGTACGACATGTGTAAAACTACACATATGAGTGAGTAATAATTACACCATGATGGTGTAATTTTCACCTTCGTACATTACGGTTTGTAATGTTACTGTCATTATAGAAGGCATTTAATTGCCTCCTATAATAGTAGTAAAACGGTACATTTTTTTCTTAGAGTGTACAATGAATCATAAAAGAAATCGTGGGTAACCCAGAAATGGTTCAGCCAGTTTAATCCAAAAGGAATGTTTTATATCAATCCAAGACGTAAAAATAATCAAAAATATTATTGAATATTATTGAAAATAAGCAAACAAATAAAATTTTTATTTTATTTATTTAAGGTTCGAATATTTTATAGAAAATTATGCTTATAAACAAAATTCAATGATAATAATCAGCAATAACAAATATGTCAAAGCCAACTTTAAGCAGTAAAAGTCGAGATAATTCTTACTTTAGTTTAAAGTCGACTTTTACACTAACGGGGCTTTAAATTTCATTGTAAAACAGTACCAAAAATAAAATCAGTTTTAAAGTTGGCTTTAGTGTTCAAATCGGCTTTAAATGTGAATATAAAACCGGCCGTTAAACTTGCAAATGATGACAAACAGTTATATTATTTAATGCCCAATTTGATTGTTTTGATTATTTCACACAATGTAAATGACATTAAATAGTTTTCTACTCAATTAATATAATTTTAAATTATCCGGTATTGCAAAAATAAAATACATACTTTTGATCTCTCGTGAGAATTTTTGCCTTTAGGACTTTATAGATCTTCTAGCAACACTCTTTGATCTTTACGGTATCAAAAATCACATTTTAGTCCTATGATGTATAGTGTGTGTTTAACGCGTATTGAGCCAAAGTTCTTCGGTGGCTTGACTTTTTCACAAATTTCGGAGACTTTTTACAGTTTTAGCTAAAAATATATTCGACAAAAGTTTCAGTTTATTTCTCCCATCGTTAATACTAGAAAACATATAAATTCTGAACTCCAATATTTCGCAAACGTGGCTTGAAAATGAAAAGTGTTTAAAAAAATCTCAACTTCATTTCAAAAGATATTTCTAACGGTATTCCACAGTATGTGCAATTATTTCTGGAATTGCTGAAAAAAAATGAAAATTTTGTGTATTTTCCAACATTTCTGTTAACGGTTTAGACTTGAACTGTTGAAGTATGTTTTCCGATACTGAAATAAACTTTGATAAAAAATTTCATTTATTGTGAGGACCATTTTCTGAACTGTGAATGATTTTCTGAATTTTCGAAAATTTGTTTGCATATATCTTCCAAAGTTAACAGTTAACAATTTACCCGAAGTAATTTAAAGTCAGTCTTTTTAGCGAATTTATTATCAGTAATTTTTTAAGATTTTTTCGATCAATATTCGCCACTTTGAAACGGGGTGTAAAAATGAAATATAGTAAAGAAACCTCATTTTTAATTTTGGTGCCCGTTCCGGGCTTTCTTTACAAGACCTTTATAAGTAATATTCTATGTTCATAGATCCAAAGATATATGCATTATGGGGGTGTAATAGACGGACAGACAAGCAGACAGGGTTATTCAACCATTCTTTCTGATGTATATTAATATAACAGCTTATAATAGGTATTTTGTTAGTTCCTTGATCAGTATCGATTAGTGATGAGCAAAATTAGTCTTGGTCTTGCAGTCTTGTCTTGGTCTTGCCTTTTTTTGCAAGACCAAGACCAAGACCAAGACTATGTATACCAAGAGCAAGACCAAGACGAAGACTATAAGTATGGCTGCAAGACCAATGCCAAGACTCAAGTGAGCAAGACCAAGACAAAAGCAAGACTCTTGCTAAACTTTTTGAATAGTTTGAAAGTACAATTAATACCGTAAAGAGAGAAAATTCTAATTTTAGATGGAAAAAATTCGGTAATAAAAAAATGCAAGAAAGTGCAAGAGTTTTTAGCAATACCAAGACCAAGATCAAGACCAACACTGCATTTTGCAAGACCAAGACCAAGACTCAAACTGCTCTAGCAAAACTAAGACCAAGATTCTTAATGCAAGAACAAGACCAAGACCAACCAAGATTCTTAATGCAAGAACAAGACCAAGACCAAGACTGCCAAGTCTTGGTCTTGGTCTTGCATTCGCTCATCACTAGTATCGATGCCAGATTAGATCATTTGTCACATGGTCACTGCGCATTTTACATTCATCAACTTAAGTAGTATTCTTATCAAAATACATAATAGAACGGGAGAAGGAGTTTCGGTTGTATTTGAGTCCGAGGAGGAATTGAACGTAGGTACGTATTAGGAAGAGTGGGTGAGTGACGTATATATTAACCTATACCGATACACAAATCCTGGCTGAACAAATGACAGGATGAATCTAGTGTGTGTGTGTGTGTGTTATCATCCTTCCACCGGGTGAATATCAATCCAGTCTATCTGTTTGTCCGTCTGTCTGTTTGTACGTTTGCTTGCTTGCCCAGTCATTTATTTGTCAGTCACAGTCGCACAACTGTTGTTATTCGGAATTGTTTAAGTCAATAATACGTATACAAACAAACCACGTGTATATATGTAGAATTATCATCCCCTGGTGCACAATACAGGCTGATTTATAAATCTTAACTCATAAAAAAATATAAAAAATTTATGGCAGAAACGCTGGAAACAGGATAACAGTTGCAATAATTTTTCTACAGTTTATATTTCCTTCCTACTGTTGTATCGGTGAAATTTTAGTGATTTTAAAACACTTTGGAAATTATATTATCCGATTGATTCGGTCGATCACACAGCCTTAATTTCAGTATACCCCTGTCACTGCGGCATCCTGCATAACATAGCGAATTTCCGTTTATAAAAATTCGTTTTTCTTGGAAACCAGTTAAGCTTGACTTTATGAAATTAGCGTTATCTTGTATTATTTATAGTAAAAATAATTAAGTGTTCTTAATTATGTGTCCAGTGTTGAATACCTCATGCAAAAATTTATATTTGGTTAATAATTTTATCTGAATTTTAATTTGTTCAATATTTTAATTTCCCTCATTCCTCTACGTGTCATTATACATATATATATATATATATATATATATATATATATATATATATATATATATATATATATATATATACATATACATATATATATATATATATATATATATATATATATATATATATATATATATATATATATATATATATATATATATATATACAGTGGACCGCCGGTAATCCGGCCCCTGGTTAATCCGGCACCCCCTGTAATCCGACATGCCGATTGAATATTGTTTGACAGTCTTCGCTAGTCTATATAATGCATAATTGAGCAGGTTACAGGAATCTGTTGTCGGATTACCAGGTTCTCACTTGTAAAAAATTCCGGACTATAGGGGGTCTTAGGCAGTACTCTATAATTCGACAAATTCGATAGTCCGACATTGCTCTGCAAAACGTTTGTCGGATTACCGGGGGTCCACTGTATATATATATATATATATATATATATATATATATATATATATATATATATATATATATATATATATATATATATATATATATATATATAATATTTATATATATAATATTAACAAATATAATTAAAATGAGTTAGTAAAATACCTAAAATTTGTTTATTTCGTTTGGAATATGAACACCATATTTCTTTGCCTGTGTTGCACATTTTTTCTATTGTGCAAAACAGAGAAGGAAATATGGTATCCATATTCCAAACAAAATAAACAAACTATACAAAAGTTTTGTTGTATCAATAGAGTCATTATAAAAATGCTATAAAAAAAATTCACCTTTTTTAAGTTCTTCATCAGCTCTAGAATTGATCTCCTGGTGGAGATCACTTCTAGAGCTGATGAAGATCAATCAGTTCTAGACCTAATGGAGATCAGTTCCAGTGCTGATGGTGATCAGTTCCAGAGCTGATGGATATCAGTTCCAAAGCTGATGGATATCAGTACTGGAATTGATAGACATCAGTTCTAGGGCTGAAAGACATCAGTTCCAGAGATGATGAAGATCAGTTCCAGAACTGGTAAGGATCAGTTCTAAAGCTGATATTGATCAGTTCCAGAGCTGATGAAGATCAGTTCTAGAGCTGATGGACAACAGTTCTAGAGCTGATGGACATCTGTCAATTTTAAATTAACTTCATCTCACCTAAAAAATCGCCTGTATATACCTATTATACGCCAACGACAATGTTCAGTTTGAATTGTATTACGTTTCCTAATTCGTCCCAAATACCTAGGATAACATACCGTACGTATAAACTACTTATACATAGTTCGACTAACTAAACTAAACTGTTGGACTGGTCATCACTCTTAAAAACTATATTGTTAGTCAACAAACAGTTTAACCCTTTAACTGAGTGATCCCTTTCCTTGTATCAACAATAAGTACATATTATTGGCGATGTATTGTAGAATATTATTAGCAAGGGATTGGACTGAATTGAATATAAGATTATTTGTTATGTAACCAAAATACTAATTGAATTTATCACTAAATTGTTACATTATCCTGTATCTCGTTCTTAATGTAGTGTTATCTTTTTCGTCTTTAATAAACAGTCTTACTGTTTTCTTATCATCATTATATAGCTTTACGATTATTTTAAAAACAATTAAGTACTTAAAGTTGCTGACACCCACTATATTTTTCGCCTAATCTACACAATCTTAACCACCCCTGAATACTGCATAATACAGTGAATTTCCATTTACAAAAACTATCTTATTTTAAAGCTCAATATTTCGCAAATGAAATTTAAAAAATAAAAGATGATTACAGGAATTTTAACTTCATTTTAAGAACCCTGTTTAACGATATCGTACAAAACGATGAGTTTCCTCATGGTACGTAAGAAAATAATTTTTATCACTTTCCAATACGAAAAAATCTCTGAAAAACTGAAGATTGATGACTAATTCTTAATTTAGATCTACACCTATAGCATGTACCTACATGCAAAGTTTTATGAAACTATAAAGGTTTTAGGATTTTTCTTTGGACCCCTAAAATATAAAAGCATATAAGTAGTCTATATAACATAAAGAATTTTCTTTCAAACAAACATACATAAGATAATGATTCTAAGACTATTTTATGTGATTTTTTCTGTTCTTTATGGACATTTCAAAAAAATTACTAAAATCTTTTGAACTTTGGCAAAAAGCTCATTTTTTTGGTATGAAAATTATCCTTTTTTAATTTTTCTCGAAAACCAGCTAACATAAAATAATGATTAAAAAACTTGTTTTACGTGATTCTTTCCGTTTCTTTCTATAGTGAAAAAAATCTAATAAGGTCTTGAATTCTATAGTAAATCTTGGCAAAAAAGTTTTTTACGAAAAATATTAAAAATATGGACTTTTGGGAATCGGGCGGAACTGGTTAATGAATTCAACCAAGATTTTCGGACTTCCAACGTTTCACCAAATTTCGTAAAAATAGAATGTTTCGTTCGAGAGTTATTTGGTAATTGAAGCAACAAACAATTTATTTGCACAAAAAAGCACTTGAAGTATAAGCTAACCATTTTGGTAACACAGACGCTTAGTTAGTCTTAGATCTTCCAAGCATATGTAAAAACAAATTAACAAAAAAGAAAAGAAAGCCAGTCCTAATATTATGGTAGAATGACTAAGAAAGAGACCAGGCCCGACGAGAAGGTGGGGTAGTCGTGACTCGTGGTTACAGCCTCAGGACCTAGACTGGAAGAGGGAACCTGTAGCTATCGGTAAAAGGACCGGGAGAAAATAAAATAAGCTGTTTTTGCTCGTCACTTTTTTTTGGGGGGGGGGGATTTTTAAAAAATATATAAAACTTAACTTTATAGTTTTTTTATGTATTAAGAGCGCAAAATGGTGTTTTGCCGCTCGATTGAGAATGTTGACGCGCGACGCCGCCAGGCGGAGCGCGTTAATGTCATAAAAGCGGCAAGTCATTTTGTGCTCGAATTGCACACAAAATTTTTTCTACAATCTTATAAAAAAATTTTTTATTTAAAAGATACTTAAAAAAATAATGATGGACGTTAATATTATAATTATTGTAGCTTCAGAAATATTTGGAGGTGTACTTGAGAAATCACTGTCACTATTACATATTTCCATCATATATGTACATATTTTTTTAAACTTTTTATTCTCATTATTTATTAATTATAGTTATTTATTATTTTTAATTAATATTTTGCAGCTATTTTGAAATTTAATAAAATTAATATTTCACTTGATTACGATAAACATAATTAATTTTAGAATCTGTTTATTTATTTGTTACCATACAAAATATAAACAACGCCTACCCGATTTCTAATTAAATATACGTTGAGCGAGCGACAAAGTATTACTTTTATAGAGTAGCAATTTAACCCAAACTTTTAACAAAAAGTGACCACGAGCGTTCTAGTGGCTAATTTTTCTTTTAATCGATTCAAAATTTAAAAAGGAATAAAAAATTCCAATACTATTTTTTTATCAAATGCCGGCGTCGCTGTGAAAAGTTGAGACTCATGAAAGTAATAGGTAAGATACATACATGTATAAATTTTGTAATTGAAGTATTCTCTAAGCACAATTGATATATAAAAAAAAATTATAACATTTTTTTAGAGAGAGAAAAAACTATTGACAAATATGATATTTTAGAATAAATACGTAGACTAAAATCAAACATTTATAAGAATACTTGTCAAATGATTTATTTTCATCAATTTTTAGCACTGAAGCCGTGGTTTAATAAAAAAATAGTATTTGAATTTTATATTTTATTTTAAATTCTACATCGATTAAAAAAAAAACCAGCCACTAAAACTATCGTGATCACATTTTCAATTTCTAAGCATATTTTTAAAGGTAAGTTGCTAGCCTATTACAATTTGTTGCTCGGCAACGAGAGTCTTCGGCAAATACACATTTTGCGCTCTCTTCACAGAGCGCAAAAGCCTACTTTCCACTAAGATTTTAAAAAAAATTTATTTCTCAATTACATAGATTGGATTCAAATACATATGCTACGCTGTTAAAGACAAGTATAAATATATGGTATCTATGAAAAGAAACACTCTGTTTTCACCTTTTTTCCTATACACATGCTTGTTATCATTTCAATACATTTAAAATCTGATCATTTGTAATTCTTTAGCTCTCTTCGGCTTCGTTACCATCATCATTGTTACGAAATTCACATAAAACATGTGTAACGTACACACCCATATACATCGAAACATTTTGATTTAATAAAGAAACAAACTGAAACCAATTCCACTAATTTAAGTAAATACGTCTACAACATTCACATTCCAACCCCCACTCACCCTCTACCTACCTACCGCCACCGCCACCACAAACCACCCCCAAACCAAAATCGGTAAAATTTTTTTTCTATGTACTTACGATATCCATCTCTCTGGGTTGTATAAACATATCGAATATATCACTCCAGAACACACAGACACACACACATACACCCCCCTACGCCCCTCATTATCGTGATTCGTAGTTACCCTCAACGACACAACACAATTTGACATTGTTTACACAAAAAATTATCCATTAACTGAAAATGTTTATATAACTATTAGTAATCAATACCCATAACACACGATATCAGAATTAAATAATCAAAAGAATGAGAGAAATAAATGTTTTGGTAGTAGGTTAGATAGTGATGGAACGTATGGAGTTTTTGGAGGGTTGATTTCTCGAATACTTTTCTTTTTCTCGTAACTAGAATCGTATATTTATTTGATTAAATATCAAATTTCAGTGAAATTTGTGCGGGATCAACAGTGATTTTTCGTACTGCAAGTTTTGATAAATTTAAATTGTATTTATAAAAAGTGACTTTGATGCTTAACAAATTTAGGATATAGACAGTGCGAATTTATCTCTCAAATTAGGAAGGAGTCACTTTTTTTCAAAGACTTCATAAAGCTTCTTTGACAACGCAAATTTTAAAAAATGTGCTTAGCATTTTAAAAGTTGTCATTAAAAGAACGACTTCGAAAACCAATAATTCTCTTTCAGTTTCATTATTTATCATTTTATTAACGGTCTTTAAGGAAAAGTTTTAATAACCTTGATTATCTTACTAAATTAGAAAATTCGGTTTTTCTCAAAGGAAACCATATTGAAATGATTTGAATTATTAAGCTGATTAATTGTATTAGAGTAACTTGGATGTAAGCTTTTCATTTTTGCTATAAAAATGAGTCAATTTCTTTTATAATAGTGACTAATCCAATAGAAGAATTTTTCTAGTTACCCTATTTGCCTAATTTTAATAAAAATGGAAAGAACGACTTTTAAAACCTATAATTTGCTTCCAGGTTCATCATTCTATCAATTTGTTTTACGATTTTTAAAAACTGAAAAATTTTAGTAAACTTTATGACGTCACTAATATAAAAAAAATTCCCTTTTTCTAAAAACAAACTATATACCTAATTAAAAATTGGTGGAAATTGGAACCACCAACAAATTTAAGAGCACACCGATGCCACGCATTCCCAAACTAGAGGTACTGACCACAATTCAGCTATGTACATATCGAAAAGAAAACAAATAATATGTAAAAGACAATGCGCAAAATTGCCCCCCAGCGCCCACCGTTGAGATATGTATTTTCTGAAAGCCCCTTCCTAGTAGGTGACAAATATACCCATCTTGGGTATGGAGAATCTGCCCTTCAAAAGTTCTGACGTGCAGTAAGCTTTGCATACTCCACGTGGCCATTTCTTAAGGAAACGATGTGTGTTGACCTGCAGCGGATATTAGTGTCCCCTTCGGGAGGGTGCACTTCGGACTACCTTATTTCGGCAATCTACCAAAGGGTCTACCATAAACTGCCACCGGTAGGACTCCCAAACTTCTCGTCGAATACTCCCAATGTACAGGTTTGGAGTCGCTCGATGCGTCTTCTGCCATAGGCCATGTGAAAAAACAAGGTTAGGCCACTTGCCAGGAAAGTGGTTTTACACAGTGATAGGCTTGCCCACGACATGTTTCATAACCCATTTGTATCTACATATACAGAGTATCCCGTTTGGCTATGGCCACGTGCAGACTTTTTGTACATTTGACGCCCTATAACTTTTGAGAAAGGCCAGGTTCTCCATGAACGTGCCCATTGACAAAGTTGGACTACTTGAGCAGGGCTATCGATCGGCACCATACTCAACTTTGGGCGCTAGAGGGCAGCTCCCCATACAGTTTTGCCCATTGCCCTTTCAACTTCTATGAAGCTCTCTGACCCCGTGTGTCCTCAACTCTCCGGCTATAATGAAGAGAAAAAAATTTAGGTAATATTTCTGACCAAAAACATTAATTTTTTATTCGAATAGCATAAAAATATATAGGTAATTAGTTCAAACTCTTATTCAAATAATATAATAATATACTTTAATGAACCAAGCAAATCTTTCTTTTGTAAATTATTTTGGGTACCATCAAAAAACCTATTCCACCCTTTAGGAAACAAAAGAAACTCATAAAGTACTACGCATACTTCAATGCACACACAAGTACCTACCGAAACCTGTACCTAAGCATTGTTGTAACAATGTCTATCTCTGTGGCGTCATTAAAGCTACTTAAATATATCGTTGACAAATAATCCCTATTTAATAACGATTAGACCATTTCAACAATTGTAAGACGATTATTTGCTACCCAAAAATTCACAAAAAAATAATAACATTAATCCTTATTATAAATGTGTGTACATACAAAGTTTGTAATAACCCTTTTCTACCATTATAAAAAGGATTGCTGGTGGAAAAGAAATATTTGGTAATAAATATTATAGTCGAAATGACCCAAGTATTTTCAAAAAATTTCTTTTTTTTTACAATTCATAAATTGTAATTTATCACGAGAATAAACAATAAAAATTGCGGGCTCTATATATACATATATATATAAGAAATAAATAGGTCTACAGTATGTCACAGATAAAACCATCGTCATGTCAAATTGATAGCATAAGAACTGCATTAAATCGAAAATAAAATTTTCTTTCAGTGGTGTTGTAGGTACCAGTGATCCCTTAAACAATTTTTTTTTTTTAAATTGCAAATAGAATTTCAAATATTTAAAGCTAAAATTATTTCGAATAACTCCAAAATCAATTTTATCAGAAATCTCAGAACGACCCGGGCAATCAGGTCCGGTGACAGAAATGGCGGGCCCCCAGGCACAACAAACAATTTTGGAACAATTTTTCTCCAAAAATGCAATTGGAGAGCAAAAAAAAGAGAAGAAAACGTCGCCTCACTTTGTCTGGGGCCCTAATCGGGGCTGCGGGTCTCCTTTTTAGACCCAGGCGTCGGGGCAATTGCCCACCTGCCCCACCCTTTCACTGGCCCTGCCTACAATATTAGGAAACACCCAGAGTTTAAGTTATAAATTTTTACAAACATTGGGAGTTTCATCGAAAACGATTCTAAAAATCCCTTATTTTTTGTTTTTTAATATTATCAAAACTGAAAAGAGTTTTAGTGTGACTTGCAAAAAGAGAATACAACTAACAAAAAGATTAAGTCTAGCAAAAATATCAAGAACAATTTTCTGACAAAGCAATAATTATTGTAACTTTCTCTTAATTTTAATACAATTAAACTAAAAAAAATGAGATTTAAAGAATCAAAATATTGTTCTGGTTTAGAAGGGTTTCTTATTTAGTCGATTTCTTAATTATTATAAAGACGAAGGAACAAGACTTACAGCGAAGGGGAAAATCAAATTTAGGAAGAAGGAATTCGAAATTCCTGGATTCGATTTACGTTATAAGATAAAATTTGATTCAAGGCTCCAGTTGATAAAGTTGTAGGACACGGCAGTCTCGGTTATAGAAATTCAGTATGATAATCGGCTCTCTCATGTAGAGCTTTTAATTTTCTACCTATTGGGATGTTTTCGGGGGCAAAAACCACAGAATCTATCCAGTTTTATCACTTATCCAGTTTTGGTTTACCATGATTGACTATATGAAATAAACAATTAACATTTGAGAAATTTATTTTGTTTAAATCCAGATTACGAGCCGGAGAATACAATTTTATCTAATCATTGTATTCTTCCAGAAGCCGACTTGTAATTTACTGTCTTTTTGTTAATTAAAAATCACAAAGTGATTGAAAAAATTATCCGGATCGGCCAGGAATCGAACCCAGGATCTCCTGGTAACTAGCCAGGTATGCTATTCATTACACCATCGATCCTTTGCTCGACAGGCGCCCGATACAGACAACATTCAACCATCTATGTGTATGTACTCTCTATAATGCGAGAAGCAGTTACAACTCAACAATATTTGAAATTGAAAAAAATGTGTTTTTGTTGACAAAAAAAATATTCACATATTTTCTGAAATTAACAAATTTCCCTTTAGTTTATCGAAATCTATCGAAATGTACGTTTTTGTTGTGACACACTGTACAATTAATGTCCCTAAACACTGATCACAAAATATTTCCAATCCCTTGGTCCGTCGTTGAATAGCGAACAACGACGCGCGCGGTTATGGTCGCGTTTCACTCGACTCTGCGCTAAAAGCAACGAGCAACATTTCCAAATGCCTTTTCAATTTTTGTTCGTTATTATTAAATTCATTCATTGGGTGGCTATGGCAGTCACCGAGCAACACCGGCCGCCATATAGATAGATGACGCCGCGCCGGCAATCATTGGAACTAACTGTGTACGGCGGCAACACAGCGGCTGACCAGCCGATAAAACAGTCATTGATTTATGCAACATACCGTGCTGGACCTCCCGGCCAGTGCGGCGCTTTTCATCTTTTGTAAATATGTGTAAGTATATGTAGAACGTACTGTATGTAGTCTTCACTGGCTGCGTTCAGTCTATACGTTACGTTAGATAATGCCCCCACTAAATACATTTAAAAATAATAAGTCTTGTTGAGGTTTTTTCTTTTTGGAGAAAAAAAATATTATAATACTTAAAAAACACCAACTCATTTTACGTCGCTGCCGGCTCTATTCGAACTATTATGGCTGGCTAAATCGCCGGCTGAATGGGCATGCATGTATTCCACTCGGCCATTTATTGGAATGAAAGAATTTATTTAATTTATAAATCAAAAATCTTCAAACAAATCGATATGTACCTGTGTAAGTATATATATGTGTAGGTACCATATTTTATTTGTACAATTATTAAAATGTATAACTCAAAAAACCACAACAAGTAATAATACAGAATTTCAAAAACGTTGGTTCAATATCATTAACGCTGGGACGTTGCTAAAATTACATGTCGTCTGGTATGAATTCGGTATGCAACAGACACAAAACCATAAGAATTTTAAAGCAATAGTAAGAAGTCCAAATGTATAAATTAAGTAAAACTTCCATACTAATATTATTGTTTTGGATTTATGCGGAAAAATTTTCACAGTAAGTTTGAAATAAACACATTTAAGCCTCCCTCTCTATCCCCATAGTGAACTGAATAATATATTTAGTTCCGCTTAGTTATTTCTATAAAATGGAGCACAAAAACCCAACCAAGGACGTGACGTTAAGGACACAGCATTTAATAACAGGAAGCTAAATTTCGAACAAATTTATGCCCGAGAATCACCTAATGATTCACTTGAATTCCAAAAAATGAATTATAAATTGGATGACCATTCGTCTTATTTTCTTCAAAACGTTTAAAATTTCCTGCTTTTGTTACTACCTTTCTTCTTTCGTTTGGAAAATAAACGTACATACATTATATAGTAACACTGTTTCATCTTTATATCGTATATAAAAATGAATGTTTGTCTTTATGTCATCGATGAACTCAAAAACTACTGGACCGATTATTATGAAAATTGATATATACCTATATGTACTTTTCCACGGAGAAGGTTTGTATGATATGCTCATTGATGCCACTCGCCACCAGGTGGCGCTGCAGAGTAGCAACTTTTGCCCCGTTCAACCGATTGTCATGAAAATCAGTATGATGATGTATTTTTAATGGGTAAGATGAATATGATATTCGTATTAATGGAAAATACCACCAGATGGCGCATGGTCCACCCCAAATTTTATTTTTATATTTTTTAGATAAAATTTTTTTTTAATTTTTCGTAATCGTATGGCGAGCGGAGCGAAGCATTACATGGAATTAATCTTTTATAGAATTTTGAACTGTTTAGCGAGCGAAGCGAAGCACTTTATTCTCGCTTCTATTTTAAATCCTATATGATTTAAAATTGGCTAAACTATTTTCAGCTTTATTAGTAAACCGTATGGCGAGCGGAGCGAAGCATTACATGGAATTAACCGTTTATAGAATTTTGAACTGTTTAGCGAGCGAAGCATTTTATTCTCACGCCTATTCTCAATCCCATATGATTTAAAATTGGCTAAACTATTTTCAGCTTTATTAGTAAATATTGATTTGATTGTGTCAAAATGATAATAAAAAATTAATTCAATCAATTATAACTACTGAGCCACAGCAACGCGTGACCAGGTCAGCTAGTTTTTTTATATTTTGAAAAATCCCATTAGACCAAATACCACTGACCCAAAACATCATCTCATATTTTGGTTTGATTTTGCTCGACTAAGCAAAGTTACCGAGATTTGAAGTTGAAATATCGTTTAATACTCGAAAACGGAAGAAGTTGATTATTGATGGAACCGACTTCTGCTCTTATTTCCATATACTTACAGAATAATTAGCAAAATTTTAAAATTCTGTTTGTGATTCTATTTCGGCATTTTCATATCAAAATTTTAAACGGAGTGATTTTCATTCAAGGACCGGTGACAATGGTACTGTGTGTTCAGTTCTCTTATTTGGTGTTTCAATTTTTGTATTTTCTTCATAAGATTTTCTGCGCAACAGTTTTTGAATGTTTTATGAAGAAATTGGAAGCACCATTAACACTTTATAATTTTATTGTACACATCTAGCCTACATTTACTGTAAGGGTACGTGTCCATCTGAGAGAAAAACTATCGCGAGCTGCTCTCGAGAGTCGTAATTAGAAGTGGACATAGGACTGATAGTACTATCCGATAGTTCACGCAAAAACTCTCGGAGAGTAGATAAATTTCTAGTTCTCTCAAGTGGACAAGCATAAATTTCATCTCTCCGACAGTTACTCTCAAAATTCGAAACATGTTCGTATTGTGACAGCACTCTCAGCAATATAATTGATTTTGTACGTTGTTTCTATTTATACTAATTTGTCGTATTTTGTTGTACGCAGAATGTAGCTATTATACGTTAGTACTCTTTTTTGTTTAATGAACTGTTAAACTGAATATTGAAAGAAATTAACATATCAGAGTTAATTATTGAAATTAATTTATAAATGAATAGGCAGGAGTGAATTAAAGAAGAAGATACAAAATTAATTAAATATTTGTCAAACTTAACATTTTTTTTTAATGGAAAATATAAAAATTATAAAAACTGTGATCATAAAATGAAGAAAATTTTTCTCTCTCCATAACTTTTTTTAACGTTAATAGCAAATAAAAATCACATCAATGTTTCTTAATCAAATTTTGACATTAGCTGTCTACTGTTGTACGTCGACACGGTTTTGAGGGCACTATCGAAGAGTTTGCTATCAGACAGTTTTCCGGAGAATGAAAGTTATTGAAAGTACTCTCAAGTGGACAATGAACTATCAACTTTCTGGATAGTTACTTCTGCTAGTTACTCTCAAATGGACACGTACCCTAAGAACAATCATAAAAATCTGATTAAAACCGTTTGCTTACCACTGTATCCATTTCGAAAAATATATTACAAACACATTGCTTGATAGCATGTAAACACATTTTATAGGAGGCACAAGTATTAAATTATTAAGTATATCCACATACTTGAGCACATCGGTGTATACGGTGTATGTTGATAAAAAATTATGTAGATATAAGTTATAATTGAAAATACTTAATATAAATTGTCACGCATGCGTTCTCACTTATAACATAATCTTGTAAACTGTTTATTATTATTTTTTATGCTCGCTTTTTTTCTTGTTTACAATTCGCATACAAACATGCACATTTAATGCAATGCAATTGCTTGCTAAAAATAATGTGTAGTGATAAATTTATTACAACGATTTGTTTAATAAATAACAAAAAAACAATTCGTGCAAATTTAAATTTTTATGTAATTTTATACTTGGTGATTCGCAGAATAGAACCTAATTATAATAGGTTTTTTTTTCGTTAATGAGTTACGCACAATTATTTTACACAGAATTTCAAATTCCACGTTCAATCAGGAATTTAATTTTAATTCTGAATTCACTAGAATTGATTCTTAAAATTCTTGCTAAGTAGGGGAGACAGGGGCTAGTATTAACGGGGGTAAGTATTAACAGGCCATTTTCCGCCAAACTACGGACGAAAAAATTAAGTACGTCCGGTTGCTGTCATCAGTAGATGGCCACGGACACGTTGTGACCAATCAGTCTTCGGCCGGTTGCCGCAAAACAAAGTTGTGAGTAAGGCGTAGATTTTATTAGGTACACTGAGAAAAAAATACAGTAATTTTTACTGAAATTTCTGGTAAAAAATTACTGAGCTCTCTGGTAATGCGGACATAAGTGACAGGCTAAGTAAAAACTACGATAATTTATAGTAAAATTTTAAATTACGCTACAGCTCAGTAAAAATTACCGTATTATTTATAAATAAGGTTTTTTTTTATTTATTAATAAATAATTGAATTAAAATAGTTTAAAAGGATATTGATAGAAGGGTAAGCATTAAAATCAAATTATTAATATAGAAAAAATTTTTTGTGGTTTTTTATTATTTGTGGAAAAAAATATATAAATTCTTTATTTGAAATATTACATTATAAAAATTTTTAACAATAAGCACATTATAATAATTTGTATAAAAACATATTTCAATTATAACCAAAAATTCATGAAACACAACAATTTTTTGTTTTAAATGGAAAGTCCAATACTTAAATAATAATTTATTATAAAAAAAAAAAAAAAAAAAACACTTTATAAACATCCAATCACTATCATTGCTATTGGCCAACTGACGAACCAACGGTTGCCACGGTTGCTGCGTCTGTAAGTCGTGTATTGTCTAACACGCATGCTCTCTGGGCCTCAAGGTTGCGTGGTGGTTGCGTGCTTGTTTTGTTTAATCTGTTCTATGTAATATTTGGTATGCAGTGGTGCTGAAATACACACCGACTCAGTAAAAATTATTCTATGTCCAGTATAATTTTACAAAAAATTAAGTAAATTTTCCCGGTGTCCACTTGAAATTTTACTACCCCATCGAATTTTACGCAGCTGTATAGGAAAAATTACGCAGCTTTATAGGAAAAATTCTTAAGGTGTATAGGAAAAATTTTCAAATGAATCGTAAAAAATAATGTTTGAAACGCATTTTTTATATTTTTGCTTAATAATTTCCTACGGACTGGTCACTTAAAACTCGTTTACCGGAGGCAGCTCAGTAATTTTTACTGGAATTTTTTCTCTGTGTAAAAGAACATTTTTAAGTCGACGGTTTTTTGATTTCAAGCATGATTGTATACCTAAAAGAGACTAAATTTATTTCAAACGGTAGCATATTCCATCTGGTATTGTATTTTGTTTAAATTTTACCGCATTATCAACGTATTCTTTTTAAAAATTTAAATTTGTAAAAAATTTACCTTCGGGGCAAGTATTAACAAAATGCATGGGGTAAGTACTAACATGTTAACATTTACCTGGTTTAAATTTTATGCAACAAAGACTATGTTTTTAACTTCCCTATAAGGAGGTTATTGTATTCATCCCGATTTCAAAATCCAAATATCGTCATTTTCATGCTTCGAAGTTACCAAAATTTTTTTCGTGACATTGCCAAATATGCTTGCATGTATGTGTGTGTACATATGTGAGTGTTAAATTTAAATGGTTTTAGTTTTTATATCTTTTCTGCAGTGAAGCAGAGGAAGAGTTTTGCTTGATCTATATATTTCAAGAATTATAATAATGTTAAATAAGACGAAGACTAATTTTTTAATAAGTAAATATTTTTTAATATATAAGATATTAAACGATTGTGGTTGTCTATCGAAGACTGAAAATTTACCAATTTTTGTTTCGTTATCAAGGTCAAAGTGACGTAATTTGCTACTTAATAAGGACTGACTAACTATTGCCTCAGGAAAAAATTAAAATAATGATTAACTTTAACTAATTAAGTAAAGATAAATCTAAAATAAGAATTTTCTATGTCAAATTAATTCCTTTCTAATAATAAATACGTTAAATATGATACTTTGTTTTATTTCCTATAAGTACATATCTACAAAATATCATAATCATATTAAAACTCTAATGTTAATACTTACCCCAACGTTGTTAAAACTTGCCCCAAAAGTGGGGTAAGTATTAACAAACACATTTTTTAAGAAAATGGGTTTTTCCATAGAAAGTACAAGGGATATGTAAGTTTTTTTTATCAAAAATTATAGACAGATAGTTGATGCTTCATAACGTTTACAAAAAAAATCGCTAACTAGTTTCATTTCCGTTTAATATGTAAAAAAGTAAAATCTGTTAGTACATGCCCCTGTCTACCCTACATGGAGTAAATTTTTGAATAAAAATACAGTAATTATACACATAGATACGTAAAGAGTGAGTGAAGAGAAGGGATTTCCATTAAAGACTAATTACTGAATCTTAAAACGCAAATATGTTTCGAAGCAACCTAAGATCGTACATTTTTATCGAAAACTGACTTTTTTCATCACAAACATACGATTTTTGATGGATTTTTATCAATAAATAAAACTCGTATTTTCGAAGAAATCTCTCCTCTCAACATACTAAAAAGAAAGTGTTTCACGAAGGAACCTTCGATCGTACCTTTTAATCAAAACCTGACTTTTTTCATCGCAATCCTTTAACGACTTTTCTTTTTAAGCTTATCATTTAAAAATTTGTATGATAACCGGGCAAATTTTAAACTTGAAATTTACAAAGACATTCTTATTTTGTAAGTGAAAGTATAAAATAATATGACATCGATAAATGGCACCAGTTCGACAAAAAATTTTGAAAATCGATGAAAAAGTCTTTACACTAATTTATAAAAATTTATTTGTCCGCCCTATAGGTACCGCACTAGATTAGCAAATGCAAGACCAAGACCAAGACTTGGCAGTCTTGGTCTTGATCTCGTTCTTGCATTAAGAATCTTGGTCTTGGTCTTGCTAGAGCAGTTTGAGTCTTGGTCTTGGTCTTGCAAAATGCAGTCTTCGTCTTGGTCTTGCTCTCGGTATTGCTTAAAAATCTCCCACTTTCTTGCATTTTTTTATTAGCGAATTTTTTCCTTCAAAAATCAGAATTTTCTCTGTTTACGGTATTAATTATACTTTCAAACTATTTAAATAGTTTAGCAAAAAGTCTTGGTACTTCTGTCTTGGTCTTGCTCACTTGAGTCTTGGTATTGGTCTTGCAGCTATATTTATAGTCTTGGTCTTGGTCTTGCAAAAAATGCAAGAGCAAGACTAATTTTGCTCATCACTACTCTAGATTTATCTAAGGAGCTACAAGTAAAATTTTAAGTCAATTGAATGAAAATTGCTGTAGTTATTTTGCCCACGGTTTTGGTAAACGTAGTTTTGAGAAAAACGCATAGTATGACATTCAACACATGAAATAATGGAATAAAGCAATGAAAAAAACTTACCGACCAAGCTCAGAGGCTCCAAAATGCTACACGTTTTGAGTGAATCGGCCGGCGTTTTTGAGTGTTTTCAACCACTCAAAGTCGATTCACAAATCGGGTTCAAAACAATTTTTAAAATATTTCCACAGTCATAGTTCGTTTTGAGTATCATACTGGAGACGTTAATGTATTATTTAAGCCAAAAAAATAATGAAACATTTTTTTTTTCAAAGTGATGTAACACCTTAAATGCTATACTTATGTAACAACTTAACTTTGAAATAATATAAACGAAATTATTTTACAATTAAAAACATCTGCTTTACTCTAACATTAAAATCAATATTAGAACATAATACACTGTACCTAATGCTACCAACAATAAACAATAGTTTTAAGAGTAACATCCTGTACGTAATTTAATGTGATTAATGGTCAATTTTGTGGGTGACCCTAAAGATCAAGTCAATATGTATGTATACGTACGAATCATTTACGCGTTACGGTCTTTTAATTTTTCCAAAATATTTGCAATGGGTCGTTACATTATAACTGCATTGCTTGCAGTGGATTTGTTTGGTTGAAATTTATGTATTACGCCTCAGTGATTAATAACACTGGAGTGGTCAAAATATTTTCATAGAAATAAATATTTTTAAAATTGGTTAATTACTGTCCCCTGATTGTTGCTTGTTAATAATTCGTTTAAAATGAGTAAGTATAGTTATTTTGGTTCCTATAAGTATATTATGTTATTTATAACTGGTAAGATTTTAGTGATATGATTGTATCAGGAAATTACCATAGTAAAAATAGTACCATTATTTTAAAAATCGATTAAAAATTTTTTGGAAAAATATACAGAAGATTTTCTGGTTCATGAAAGATATATTGGTCTTTTTATAACTCAGATAAAATGTGTATAGTATACATACTTACACTTTTGTTAGGGGTACTCAGAGATTTTGACCTCTGAGTATCCCTCATAGTTTTGCACTTTCCACATTCTAACGTGTGACCAACTTGCACTTCACCAAACTTTCTGCTGAACTCAGTTCGCCAAGTTTTTGGGGTAAAGGGGGTATTTTTCTTTATTACAAAAATAAAGATTTAAAACGTTAATTCTGGACCTAACTATTAATAATTTAATAGTCGAACGTATAAAATTAAAAATTAATTAGATTTTTTTCGTAATTGCTAATTTTTTTTTAATCTTTCTTGTTAGCAGTAAGGTATAAATAAAAAAAATATAATTGACGCCTATACTATTAGGTACATGATTATTACTGTGTCGTTTATGGATATTTAAATGATTTTAATATTACCTACATATTAAATTACCTAAATGATTTTAATATTACCTACATATTAACAGTAAATTACTATCAAAAAAATGCAAACTTTAACAATATTTTTTAAATTCATTCAAATTCAATTTAATTGCGATTATTGCGATTAATTTTGCTATTTAAATATATTAGTTTTTGACATTTGACGTTTTGAAATTTTACTCAAAATATACATACGTAATTTACACATGCTACCTATATATATAGTGAGTATACCATAGAACACTAGAAGCCAACTAACATAAAAAAAGTGAAATTCGCTTGGAGTCATTTGTAAGCCAGTCACAGCTTAAGGTGGTTACCTTGTGACATGCTAGTAGAAAAAATTGTAAACCTACAATTACTTTTTGTTTAATGGATAGATGTGTTGGCACCTACTACTTTTGATAGTGTTATGTATGCATACTATCAAATATAGCCTGTCCATGTACACTTACACTATCAAAGGTTTTTATGATAAACAGTTTGGCATCATCGCAGTTTATCCCAACAAACATAATGTTATTTGTCTATCATACAGACCACTGAGTAATGTGTCATAGAGTGTTATTCTATTTTAATACATATTATCAGGTATCGGACATTTTTCGGATCATACAGTATCGTACTTTGTATACGCAGGTATGTTTACTTGATGTTTTGATGAATTGCAGGTTTTTTCGGACAGGTCAGGACCGTACTTATTGCAATAAAATTTTGCAACTAAACTTCATGAAATTGTGCACATTTGAATGAATGGAACTGGTCAAAAATTACATTTTTCGCCATTTAGAATACTAGCGGCTTTTTTTATTTGAGAAAAATAAGAGAATCAAAAAATCGAAAAAAATTTTGTAAAATTCATTGACAAGTTGTTTATATATTGTTCATATGTTGAAAAGTTGAAAATATTTAGACGGTCCACTATAATACCTATCAGATACATATTTGCTAAGATTTTTTGTTACAGAAAACAAATTTCTAATAAACAACTATACTTCTTTTTAAATTGAAAACAATAAAAAAAGATGGATTTATTTAATTTAAATGACAATATAAACAGAAACTCGTTCGATAGTCAATAAAAATTATAGTGGCACTTTTCAGTTTTGGCAGGTCAATAATAACAATTTAAAAAAATGTTTACATAAGATACGTGGAAATAATATTTTTATACGGCATACATATATGTGTGTGTGTGTTCTATACGTATGTTTATCAAAATATCTAAGTATTCATCTTTTATTTATATTAATCACAATATTCAATCACACAAAAGTCAATATACCCGCGTATACAAAACACGATACTGTCTGATCCGAAAAATTTCCGATACCTAGTTATATATATGGTGTTTGTTACTTTGTGGTGTGTGTACACATTATACATAAAACATAAGATACATGACTATAATACATACCATACATACCATACCTACATAGATGTCGCCTGACATATTACGCTCGTATATATGTAATTTTTTACTGAACAAATAGATAATTCTTATATAAAAAATAAAATGTCTGCTCAGTTACGGCATAAAGGTAAATATATTAAACAAAAAGTCCTGAAGAAAAAATTGAAATTTGTTAATCAGATGCGTGAAGGAAAATTAAAAAAAAAATCGGAGATCGAATCTAACCTAGACGATGGTAGAAGTGTAGTTGAACTTAAAGAATTGGCAAAAAATCTAAGGTGTTGTCAATGTAAAGACCGCATTTATTTGGAAAATACTAAGAAAGAGATTCATTTAGGGTTGAATTCTGTTTTATGGATTAATTGTGAAAAATGTAATATTTTAACGAAAGTTCCAACTGGAAAATTTCACACGAAAACTAACAAGACTTCTAATAAAAAATACAGTGTATCTGATGTTAATACTAAAGTTGTCATGGGTAAGATTTATTATTTATAATATTTATTCATTGTAAGAGTAATTTATCAAATAATTATATAGTATATTTTATTTATGTTATTGTTACCAGGTTGCATAGATGCTGGTGTAGGCCATACAGCATTAAATAAAATACTAGCTTGCTGTAACATTCCAGAAATAACTCAGGCTTTGTACAAACGATATGAGAGGGAAGTAGGTCCAATAATTGAAAAAGAAGCTAAACAAAGTTGCAAAAGAGCTGCCGAAGAAGAACGCAAATTAATACTGGAAAATATTGACAAATTATGTGTTGAGTTGTAAGGGCTTAAATAGTTTATTGTCAATGATCTGTTGATAAATTCTAAGCTATTATTTATTTATTTATTTATTTTAGACCGATTGAGATTGCTGAGGAAATTTATCCACATTACTGCAAACTTCATAAATCTATTACTTCTTCTTCATCTACTTCAGTTGAGATATTTGATACCAATATAAATGATATAATTAGCATAATTGTATCGTACGATATGGGCTGGAGTAAGCGAGGAAATGGAAAAACCTACGACAGTTTAAATGGTTACGGGTGCATTATTGGGTTTTTAAGTGGAAAAATTTTAGATTTTGCCACGCGCAATCGTAAATGTAATATGTGTGATGCTGGCCACCCTAAAACAGATCATGATTGCCGCAAAAATTTTCAAGGTAGTGCTAAGGCAATGGAGCCCTCTGTAGGAGCAGAATTAGTTGTTGATAGTGAAATTCTAAAAGAATCCAATCTAAAAGCTCGTGTTGTAATTGGTGATGAAGACAGCTCAACGATAGCTTCTATACGCAATAAAACTACCGAAAAAATTTTTAAACTTGCTGATCGCAATCATCTTCGGAAGGCATTTGTGAATGATTTATATGCAATACAAAAAAATTTCAAAGAAATGAGGCAAAAGGGAGCCATTCTACACTTAAAAAAATGTTTCAGTTACGCTGTCATTCAAAACAAAGGAAAAAGCGAAAGGCTTGCAGCTACTTTATGTTCTATTCCTGATCACGTGTTTAATCAACATGAAAACTGTGGAAGTTGGTGTCATCATCATTCATCAGAGAATTCTATACCACAAACAATTATATTTAAAGATCCAGATCTACATGTAACATTAACACAAATTTTCTCAAAATATGCTAAAAATGCATATAAATTTTCAGTAGCCGCATCAAGTGAGGGTAATGAGAGTGTCAATAATGTCATGGGCCATAAGTCACCAAAAATTAACTGTTACAGTCGTAGTGAATCATCTGATTTTCGATATGCCAGTACTGTATGTACAGTAAATGACGGTGAATCTCATTTAATTAATGTTGAAAAAGGACTGTTATTATCACCTGCGAAACGTTTAAAAAAATTCGCACGTAAGAAAGACTCGGTTAGAACTAGAAGAGCTACAAAAGCAAAATTACCTGTCACTAAATTACGGAGAAATATTTTAGCTCAAAATAGAGAACAATTACGAAAAAAAAATGAAAATTCGGAAGGTATGCAATATAAATCAAATTGTGGATTTTCATCAAATGAAATAAATACAAATTTCAATTTAGAAGATCAAATTAAGCATATAAACTTTACAAAAATGGATATTTCACCCGAGACCTGTAATGTGGTATATTTTGATTTAGAAACATCTGGTCTACGAAGATCTGATGAAATCTTACAGATTGCAGCGAAGTTTGAAGACCAGGAATTCAGTGTATACATCACGCCAACCAAAGAAATAAGTCAAGAAGCCTCCGAAAAGACGGGTTTAAGAATAATTGGTGGTCAGTTATATTTAAAAAATATCAGACTTCTTACTATTCCTTTATATAACGCTTTGGTTTCATTCTCCGAGTTTTTAAGCTATTCACAGAAACCTTGTGTGCTTGTTGCACACAATGTTAAGTTCGATGCTTCATTTCTTATTCGTGATCTTTCATCGACAAATATGATTGAACATTTCCAGATAATTGCTGGGTTTAGTGATACACTACCATTATTCAAAAAAAAACTTTCTCAACGCAAGGGAGAGGGTATGTTTAAGCTAAATACCTTAGCAAGAGATTTTTTGGAAATAAAGTCTGATGATAATTTTCATGAAGCTTTATATGATGTTCAAACTTTAGCTGAACTAAGTTCGTTATTAATTGAAAGTAAAAAATTGTTTTCAAGTACTGTGTCGTTTGTAGACGCCATATATAATCAAATACGTTTGCGAAGAATTGCAACCATAAGACCATCATTACAGCCACTAGACAAAGTTGTTTCAAATGGAATGCTAAAAAAAATAGCAGGTGAAAATATCACTTATGATATTTTAAAAGAACAATTTAACACTCAAGGAGAAACCGGAATAAGAGCTCTAATGAGTGAAAAACTAGAAAATGGAAAGCCTCGGATTACTAAAAATCCGCGAATTTTGAAAAACATCATAAATTTTTTGGGATCAGAAAAAAGTAAAGAAGTATAGCGTCATTAATTTAAATAAGTGTGTTCTAAGAATGTATTTTTATTTTATTTTTTTTTTATGTTAACGTTTTTATCAATATATATCAATATTTTTTACAGTTTGAGATATAAAATTTATGTTATTTATTTTATACTGTTAAATTACAAAAAAATAAATAAAGTTTATAACTATATAATTTTATACTTTTTTAATTTAAATAATTTCATTTGTAATAATAAATTTATTATTCACTAGCATTTACCCGCGGCTTTGCCCGCGTATCAGCAAAAAGCTGGGCGGATTCTAATACGCACTGTCGTCAAAAATATGGGAAACTTTGAACCAGGGGGTGTCCACACGGCAGTGTACCACAACATTAAGTACAGTACCGTGTCGAAAGTATGGATACACCTTGAGTTAAGATGTCCGTCCCTATGCTTTTAACGACATAGTGTGCGTTGGAACCCGCTCAGCCCTTTTATGAGTGACTTTTGAAATGAAGAGAATATACAAAATTCGAATGAAGTCAACGATTCTTTTCTTTACACCGTTTTAAATATATTTTCCCACGGGAATAAGAGTTCCCACAGGATTCAGATATTTTTTCCGGGGATAGAAAGCAGTCTGTGTTCTTTTTTGTCCCCTTTGTAATCAATATGTAAAGTTTGAAACCAATCTTCTATTTTTTTAATAGTCAGTTATCGTTATTTCATTGTTTCGGCTTAAAAAAATTTCCCTCGGAAATGAGATACTTTCTCGGCGTAAAAAGTAACCTATGTTAATCGCTGTATATCGTTGTATCTGTTAACAATATGCTAAGTTCCAACAAATTCAAAGAATCTTTTTTTGTTTCATTTAAAATATATTTTCACACAGGAATGAGATTTCCCACGGGATTAAGATGTTTTCCCGTGGTAAAAAGTAACCTGTGTTCTTTTTCGTTCTCACTGTTAACATTATACAAAGTTTGAAACTAATCGTCCGCTTTTTAATAGTCAGCTGTCATAATTTAATCTATTTTCCCTCGGGAATAAAATATTTTTCCGGGATAAAACGTCGCCTATAACTATTTCTGCCCTCCAAGCTATGTCTGTGCCAAGTTTCAAATTGATAGGTTAAGTATGGTTAGAGCGTGAAAGCAAGTCAAATAAACAAACGCACCTTCGCATTTATAATATCAGTATGGATAATCTTAATTGAGTTACAAATTAACGGTATTTAACATTTTTAGGCTACTCAGAGGCCATAACCTCTGAGTAAGCCTTATCGTTTCACAAAAACACTATTCTAATGTGTGACCAACTTGCATTTCTGTTTGCTGAACTCAGCTCCCCAACTTTTTGGAGTAAAGGGGATATTTTTCTTAATTACAAAAATAAAAAATTTAAGACATTAATTTTGGACCTAACTGCTAATTGTTTAATAATCGAACGTATAGAATTAGAAATTAATTAGATTTTTTTCTTAATTGCTAAATTTTTTTTTAATCTTTCTTGTTAGCAGTAAGGTATAAATAAAAAAAATATAATTGACGCCTATACTATTAGGTACATGATTATTACTGTGTCGTTTATGGATATTTAAATGATTTTAATATTACCTACATATTAAATTACCTAAATGATTTTAATATTACCTACATATTAACAGTAAATTACTATCAAAAAAATGCAAACTTTAACAATATTTTTTAAATTCATTCAAATTCAATTTAATTGCTATTTAAATATATTAGTTTTTGACATTTGACGTTTTGAATTTTACTCAAAATATACATACGTAATTTACACATGCTACCTATATATATAGTGAGTATACTCTATTTTGAAAGTGTCACACCATAGAACACTAGAAGCCAACTAACATAAAAAAAGTGAAATTCGCTTGGAGTCATTTGTAAGCCAGTCACAGCTTAAGACATTAGTCCGTCAGTAGTCGTCGTCGAGTCAACACACCATTATATTAACAATATACCCATTGTTAGTTGAGCACGTTGAACAGCTCTCTCTGGTAATACGTGTGATGTGATTGTATGTGTGTATACACATACTACTACAAAAAACCAAACTAATACACTGCAAACAGTGTGTATGTACACAAACAGACTACGTCACAAACTCATTACAAGTGGAACAGAGGCAAAGCCAATCTAGTTTGTCCCCTTGTATCACACAGTATATAATACATGATAGGTACCTACAACATATGTACATAAAGCTACGGATACACGAGACATCTAAATTAGCATTATTGTGTGCAATGTTTACACTATAGAACACTAGAAGCAAACTAATATCAAAAAAGTTTAGTTCGCTTGGAGTCATTTGTTGGTCTGTCACAGCTTAAGGCATTTAGTCAGTCGGTGTCGGTCATCGAATCCACTACGATTGTTATGTATTGTAAGACCATTGTTACTTGACCTGCACGTTGCTCTGTCCGATAATACGTGTTTTGTAATTGTGTGTGTAAATACTCACACAGAAGCAAACATCAAGCCTAAACCACTACAAACAGTTTGTACTTACACAGCATAGTGATGCGAAGTGGAGGAGATTTTACGTCACCTTTCTGCTACAGTCGGAATACTAACTATCATATAGTAGTTTGGCCCGTTGGTTTACACGTTCAAGTAAAGCGGGTTCTACACGATGCTACGAACGTTCCTTCCAACATTCGATCGAACGTTTGAGGCAGTTAAGTTCGATAGTTGGTGCGACGAATGTATCTGCTACACGGTGAATCGAATGTTTGATCCAATACGAATGATGATGTGTTGGTACTCAGTGGACGATGTTATCTGTCTGATGTTATCTCTAATGTTATACACTGATGTTGTCTCTCTTCACATGAACGAGCGTGCAGCTGCTGAGTCGAACCAACCAACGAACCAACATTGACCTTCAAATGTTCGAAGCACCCCTTTGACTCGGTGCAAAAATACCGACATCGAACGGGACACGACCAAATGCGAACGTTTGACGCTCGACATTGGACACTCGTAGGTTCGAACAACGGCTACACGATGCTATGAACCATCCAACGTCGAATGTTGGAAGGTGTTCGTAGCATCGTGTAGCAGCGGCTTAAATTTGCAGTCTAGATAAGGCTAGAACAGTTGTATACACTCGAGTTGCTAGACTTCTCTAGCAAATATTTGAGGTTGTTTACACAGTAGTGTCACACACGGCGAATAGAATAGTGTCAGACATTTCACACAACACCTGATTTAGATTATAATTTAACATTTCTAAATCGTATTTTGTATTGCCATATTCTATTTTGAATTGAAAACTAATATTTTTATAAATGTTGCTGCAAGACGGCAGTTTCGTACTGAAAATAATTTATTTCATTTTTTGCTATAGTGTAAATCCAACTTGTAAAATTTTATTGCGTTTACTTTTTTCTTAGAGTTGTAATATAATATTATCTCTGTATTATCTTTTGGATGCGTCTCACAATTTAGGATTACCTTGTTGGTAGTATCTTAAATCAACTTTTCTGTCCTTTTGTAAAAAAAAAAACTTCTACACCAAAAGCGTGTCGTGTGTCCGTACCTTTATAATCTTTTTAAAATAAATTATTTTTTTTTTTGTCAAAAGATTCTTATATTATAACATAACCTATTTGTATGACTTAACGTTTATGTAAAAAAAAACAATATGTTTTCATCCAAATCATTTTAATATTTGCGACGATTTGAATTTTTACACAAAATTTCGAATGCGAAAGGAATTTTTATTTTGGAAAAAATTCGCCCACGAATACAACACAAAACGAACTGGTATGCTGTTTTTTAAATAATAAGTATTTCAACTAAGCAGTAATGTATCTTTTTTTTAGGAATAGTACATTATCTTCAGAAATAATGTTTTTTTTAAGGAGAAGTTTTCAAAGCTACTACTAGCAAAGTAGTGAAATTAGTGTCACACAAAATTGCTTTGTTGCGTGAAGAATTCATTAAATTTCCAACAACTGACGTCGAAAAGGCGCAAGTTAAAGAAAATTTTTATAACATTACGCGGTTTCCGAGAGTGTTTGCTGCTTTACATACATACACGGTTACATATACAGGCTGGAAACAGATTTATCGAACGTGGGGCAAGTATGGTGAGAAATTTTTCTCAGGATCAATGTGATCTCTGACACTTTTTGATCAATAATATTTCATTTTTAAATCGCGTTACCATGGATCTGCAATATTTTTGTGTTTGTCAGATTAAATACCCCTGTCGCAGCATCTGCATAACATAGCGAATTTCCAAATTTTAGGGACTGGCGGATCTCATCTAAGAACTGTACCTATTTAAAATAGTTTAGCTTTCTAAGAGTAAAAGATTTTTTAAAATCGGCTGGGTAATTAGTTTTGATATTTTTGGGACCCAAGAACCCGAACGGACTTTGTGCAGCATAGTTGTATCCATCTAAAATAATTTAGTTCTCTAACAGTGAAAAAATTTTCAAAATCGGTCGGTTAGTTTATTTTTTACAATAATGGGAACAGTAAACCCTGGCGGAAATCATACAACATAACCTTTATTCATCTAAAATAATTTTAGTAAAAAGTTTATCCTAACAGTAAAAAACGGGTCCTAGGGATCTCATATAACTTATGGTAGTCCGTAAGGTTCTTGTGGACATCATTTAATTACTTAATGAATTCAAATACTTTAACTTACTAACGGTGAAAAAATTTTCAAAATTTTCGACATTCGCTAAAAAAATCATTGAAAAATATTTGATATGTTTCGATCAATTAATGGTCAACATCAGCAAATAAAAGTTACTCAAATCGAAGAAAAGAATGAGTTATTTGTCCGTAGAAATTAAAATACAAATTCTGAAAACGAGCAAAGAAATATTGAAAAAACTAGATCGGCAAAACATTCTGACAAATAACACTACCCAACTAATACTTGCCAATTTGAATGAAACTTAACATACTTATTAAACAGCGAAAAATATTAAATACGTGTTTTTTTATTTCGGCTAAATACGCTTTTTAGGGGTAGAAAACACCATTCAACCTCTGTAGATGAAAACAGTTATAGCTAGATATTTTTGAAACGACATATTTTCTGAAAAAAGGGCTGAGTACCAAATTTGTAGAATTTGAAGCGATGCACTTGATAGTGACCCTGAAATCGATTTTCAAGGTCAGTTGAAAATGATTAGCCATTGCCGAAGTTTGACCATATCCTGTACCTATAAGCAGTAATTTCATGTATTGACTCAATCTATCTTCAAAGTTGATTTATAGAAAAAATTAGAAGAAAACATTTTTGTAAGTAATTTTAGAAGTAAAGTTAAGAAAAGATTTAATATCACTCTAATTGTAAGTTAAACATTAACTTTATGTTATATTATAAATTTTCAAAATTTTTTAAAATTTTTATTGCTACTCTATAGTTATCATATTAGGAATTCAATTGAACATATGATTAACTATTATTTTTCCGATTGCGATTGAGCAAGTATTTTTCAAAATTACTTCTTGATCACTTATTTTCTATCTTGCATGTGAAATTCGTTCGAATATACTTTGAACCATTTAGGGGTGAAAAGTAAGCTACTCCTTTTGAAAAATATTAAATGATTTTCAAATGACTTTGGAAATTGACCTCAAGGTCAACTTCAAAGTCATCATCAAGTGCTTCACTTTGAATTCTATAACTTTGGTCCTAAGCACTTTTTTCAGAAAATATATCGTACCATAATCCACTTCTATGTTGATTCCTGGTCTCTTTTCCTGCGTTTCTAATATTTATGTCAATAAAAAATGTGCTACCGTAGACAAGGATGAATAGGTACGCATTCAGACTTCACACCGTATTTTTTTGTATTTATTTTATGAGTACCTAATCTTTAATATATTAAAAATTTACGCGAAGATGGTCACTTTATCAGCAGTATCCAAAAAAATTTAAAAATATTGGTGGTTTTTGAAAAATTAACAAAAATCGTATAATTTCTTCTCTATGAAAAATTGGGATCAAAAGAGACGAGAAAAGAGTAAATGGGGACAACCCGTAGGGTCGACCAAAATAACGGACCCGATTTTTTTCATCTGACACAGTCGCCATTTAAGAAGTGAAATTACCCCTCAAAATTAGGGTAAAATTTCAATTTTGCTAGATTACTTGAAAACTGCGGCAGATAAAGAAAAATTTTAAATTGACACAACACTTCATTTTTAGAGAGCTTTCTACTGATATATACAAAGCCAGAGTCGGACCTACTAGAGGGGCTATTTTGGTAAATTTGGGGGTAAAAAAAGTTGTATAAGCGTTTTTCCTAACATCTAAAACAAAAACAAGAGCCTTATCACCATTTTTTCTAAGCATTAAAAGCTGGTTTATATTCGGTTTCTATTGAAAACTCAATTAGACTGCATGTTAAAAGTGAGCAAAAATTAAACCTGCAATAACTTTTAAACGCTGTAGTGAATCTAATTTAAATTTTCACAGTCGATTAAATTTAGAAAAACCATTATTCGCACAAATTTTCATAAGACTGTCACCATTTTTAAGTACCTCCATAATATCCTTAACTTGTAGCTATGGTATAATTATCAAAATTTTTTGCAGGTTTCTTACTAATCATACAACATGTAATGATTCATACAACATACAACACATAATTCCTGAGTAGCCCTAAATAATGCGTGTCAAACACGCACTTGACGACTTTTTTTTTTAATACTCTCCAGTGAAAGTCACAAGGTTTTAAATCTGGTGATTGCGGTGGCCATTAAATGGGTGCTTCTTACCCTCAACCAGTCCATCGACCAGCAAATTGTTGATTTAGATATTCTCTTACGACACCTGCAAAATGAGGTGGTGCATTATTGTGCATGACAAACATGTTTTGACGCAAATTAAAAAGCTTGATCCAAACTAAAAGGTTTTCTTTTCTTTTCTTTTATTTATTGATAGGACTGTCTTTTTAAAAGATTTTTTATATTTTTTGTATTTTTCTTGTCTTGAGAATGGTGTTTTGAGACACCGAAACCGGTCGACATGTTTAAGATTGCTTAAAATTCTGTTTTTTGCTGGTCTTAATATTGAGTTTTTTATCGCCAGATAAAGTCAATAATAAAATTACAAGCTTAAACATTTTTTGGCGAAAATAGAGGTAACAATTTATTTATTAAAAAGCAAGTTTTCTAATAGCTCTGGATAAGTTTTTTGAAAAAGAATATTACCAGAGAAAGTTTTGTCTTTGCGTTCATAGCCAACTAAATTCTGTAAAATAATTAAACTAGCGTCTATTAGTGTTTAAGTAAACCTTTTTCCACCGAAACTATGCGAAATAAGTACGGGTTGTTTTTACAATTAAAGTAATGAATAAATTTTCTCCTTAAAAAATCTTAGACCTGTATCATCATCCTTAAGAAAATCCGGAACAAATTTATCAGGAGGTGGAAGCGGTTTTAAGCCTTCTTTACTTTTGTTTAAGTTTCTTTGGTTACTGAAAGTTGTGGTTTCTGTTACAGTGTTCACATGTCAGATTTTATTAAAATGTATTTTTTAAGTAAACTTTGTACTCCTCTCAAATACAAACGATACATTTTGATATATAGGTAAACTGCGTTCAGTCGATTTATTTTGTTTCTAGAATATGTGGTAGGTCTACGTCCCAAGAGTTTCGAGACACGCTGTATAAAGAATGGCAAAACGTTTATCATACTCATAGAATTTTCTCATAATTTCTCACAATGTAATTCAAATGGTTGGCTCTTTTCTCTAATTTATTAGTGCCATATGACTTGTTAAGGTTTTAGTCAGTATTTAGTCATTCAACCAACTTTCAGCAATCGGAATAAAACAATTAATAAAATCGGTGCCATTTCTTTAACAAAAGAACCGCTAAAAATTTATTGGTTGATTACACATACCGATTTTTACAATAAGAAAACTGTATAAAAGAAGAACAATTTTTATCTGTAATAATACACTGATAAATAAAATAATTAATAACAATGGCGCATCATTTATAAAATTTTCAATATAACAAATTTAATGTGTGAATGGACAGGTTGTTAGTTTGAATGATGCGGCACAGTGACGCGAACCCGCGAACCAACTAAACGCAACCCAATATGTACAATCAATTGGTCCGTTTGGCTTGTAGTGATCGGTAATCATTCGGTTTTTTGTTTGTCGGTACTTGTGACTTTTGAAAAAAACAAAAAAGAGCATCTTACATCATTCAACACAATTATCATTAAAAATATAATATTAAATATACATTAACGATCATATTTATACAGTGAAACTTCTTTAAGGTAACCATAAAGTGATGGAAATAGTCTTTTAAGAAATAGTATTTTCGTATAAACAATGTAAATGAATAAACTAATTCCTATTCTAAATAAACAAATGAAAAAATTCACATATTTTTTGGACAACTTATTTTAACTTAATTCATTGTATATGATAAAATTTATATCGGAAAGTAGTAAGTTGCTAAAAAATTAATTTAACTGACGGTTTGGAACTTCAATCTTCAAGCAACTTGGACTAAAAAAAAATGATTTTTAGAATTCCATAGCTTAAAAGGAAAATACCCCTGTCGCAGCATCCTGCATAACATAGCGAATTTCATTTATAAATGTTCGTTTTTCTTGGAATCTAGTGTCATAGAATAATAGTTCTCCTCTTTCCAATGGTGTAAAAAAATTTCACAAAAGTTTTTGAATAAGGGGAAATTTTGACATAAAACTAATTTTTTTCACGAAAATTGCCGGAAGAACCATGTTCCGGGCATCGGACGTGTCTGGTTAACGAACTCGTCCAACAGTTTGGGACTTCCAATATATATATATATATATATATATATATATATATATATATATATTTTCGCGCAAAATTTGAAACTTTTTTTTTAAAAACTCCGCCATTTTGTTAAATTTCAATTTTTTTTTCGCTTGAGGTTCATGGCACGGGCAATACCTTCTAGTATAATAGGCTTTTTGGTTTTTTGGTTTCAGGCCCTGTGAAGGTCGCTATCACTGCAGCAGTGGGGAAACTTTTTTTCGGAGCCTTGGGAGATCGCGAATAACGCACTGAATTTTCCGTTTTTTGGTCCAAAAATTTTATCATTAATTTATTATATATCAACGAATATATCCTTAAAATTTTAAAACATTCCATACAGTAGTTTTCTTTAAAAAAAAATTTCCAAAAATCACCTTTTTTCAAGTGGTCATACTAGTGGTCCCCCTTAATGTACAGCTCCAGATACATATTTTTCTAATTCTAGCCCCTCACTACTTCCCTTTGTAATAAAACTATAAATCACATTTAAAAACAAATAATGTACGGCAGTCCAAGCAATAAAGTAATGGGGAACTCGATGTTTCGACACTTTGCAAATACACGTTTTGATAAAATTAGCCAATAATCTTAGCTTACCAGCGCTTCCACCTAAAATATGTTATAAATACTAATACACTATTTCGACTGAAAAATAATTATTATCAAATAATCTCTTAATTTTATATGTAAACAATCTCTCCTTCAATGAACAGTTTCACTATAAATATCCATAGGTATTTATAATAATGATTGATCACATTTAAAAACAGTGGCGCATTATTATTTTTGTTTTTGTTAGGCATTTAATGTACATACATATATAGGTAATATATAAATATCTGTTTGTTTTGTATTGATTCATGTTGATTGGTACTTGATGATTTGACCTATGATGGTGATCAATGCGTGCGCTTCAGACGATCGATTTGATCATCGTCCTCGTCATCATCACGGCGTGGTGATCGGTTTGATTGTGATGATGATGCTAAAGGATGCTTATAGGTGTACATAAGAAAGGTACATGGAATTTTTTTGGTAATTTTTTTTTTTTTTTTTGTTCTTGATGTAGTTTGTTGCTTGTACGTCGCGTCGGCTTGTTTCTTGTAGTGTTTTTTTGTTGTTTAAAAAGTTATTTAAACTATTTGTGTATGAATAAAATGATTATTATTAAAAAGCAAAATATGTTTTAATTTTAAAATTTTGTTATACAAAATCCATTATGAATTATCGGAAATATTTTTTCATAGTTATTAAGGATGCAATGGTTTTAAACTCACATCTACTTAATAAATTTCTAACACTGACTGACTGACTGACTGACAACGCACAGCCTAAACCGTTGGGTTAAGAAGAATGAAATTTTTTTACACACAGAGAGAAAATTCATATAAAAATTACTGTGCTCAGCACTACAATCGACGTGTAAAAGGCGAACATATTCAATTTTGTACGGTAAAAATATAAAAATTATAATTAATCATAGAAAATTTAAAGGATAGAATGTTCTTTCCGTAATATTAGCTCCGTAAAATTTGTAAAACAGTACAGTAAAAAGTTCCATTGCCAACAGTTTAATTGTTTTTCTTACAAAAATTACCATGCTGTCTTAGAATAGAAAAAAATTAGAAAAGAATAAAAGAAGCTAATAGTAGAAAGAAAGAAAGAGAAGATATCAACGCTGTCACATAGCGAGGCAAGCTGCAGAAAGTATCAACACAATCATATATGAAGGTCACATAGCAGGACTAGTAGTGTTGTAAAAAGCTGGTTAGCTGGTGTGGTGTCGTGTGGTGCCGAAGCAGTGTTCATTACAATGTCTTGACGGATGGTCATCGTTTAATTCATCATTTTGTTACTCCACTATTTTCAGTATTAGAATATATTGTTGCCAATCATTTTTGTATGCATCATAAAGAATCAAAGGTCGGAAAAGATCGGGCATCTTCGAAGTTTTTACAGGTACAGCCGAAGCAACATAAGGTTGCGGGTCAGATGCGCAAATGAAAGAGTACGACAACAAGAATTAAACTATAACATATATGCATAAGAGTGGGATAGAAGTTGTGTTACCACATTAAATTTTAGCATGCTATAATATATTTTTTACTGTGGTCGTCGATTGCGCACGCATTAAAAGAGAGCATGGTAATTTTTCTGAAATTTTATCTACAAAAATTATATGGTTTTTCTTTCCGTGCAGGAGTTCCCTATATAACGTAGGTGAGCACTAAGAAACGATTTTTGAAAATTCGTCCCTTAAGTGGGTTAAATGCGGGATGAATATTTGTATGGAATTCGTCATTTTTGAAGTTAGAGATATATAAAAATATGTTACTATGGCTATTAAAATAAGTAATATCTTATTTTAATAAATTTTTAACACTGACCGACAGACAACGCACAGCCTAAACTGTTGGGTTTAGAAAGACGAAATTTAATACAGGAGATATGAAAACTGGCGTTTAGCCTTCTATTTATAAATAAAAGTCAGTTGTGTAAACGTTTCTGAAAATCTTTTCCATAAGGGGTTAAAATAGGAAATGAAAGTTCGTATGGGAAGTTCGTCATTATTGAAGTTAGAAACGTGAATATTGATTTAGGCTTTGGAAAAACATTAAAAGTAAGCAGAAAGCGAGTACCTAATAAAAAGATGTTGTCGATGGGAAATCCCATGGGGTATACGGCTAGTCATAGAACATTTTAGTTAAACCGATTTAACTAACTCCACATTGGCTATAACTTGTACTAAAAAGAAAACCTTTTAAGACTAAATTTTGATGTAAATCATTTTGAAGTAGGATAGAAATATATCATTAATAATAAGTTTCTCATAAGCTGATACTCTGGCACTATTTTAGCCAATTCTCTGACCTTCTTAAGAAATTGAAACTAAAAAGAAATCTTCGAAATATTTTCATTGAATAATAAAATTAATATATAATTGTATAATTATTTTCATTGTTATAAAAATAATTATACAGATTCATTTTTCATAAACGGAATTATAAAGGTATTTGCTAACATTTTACTGGAGTAAAATTCTGTAAGAATAGAAAAGTTTATAAAAACTTCTTATTTTACAATATTTCTCGCAGCTGGATAGGTCAATTATCGGCTTTTGCTGTGTTTAAATCGTTAAAAATAAACCGAATAAGATAACTAACTAGATAGAATTATTTATTCATAAAAAATTCTTTGGAAAATCCTCTGTAAAAAAAAATTTAAAAAAAAAGAAAACTAAAATTAGGCAAAATTATTTTTTTTTTGAGAATGAAAATAGAAAAATTAATTTGATTGATAAGTTTTTCACGCATTAATTGTCTCTTAAATTTTTCCTTAGGAAATTATAATAAAAAGAGATAAATATCTGTGAAGAAAAGAGCAGGTAAACACGATACCTAATGGAAATACTTAATGGAAATCAAAAGAATTACAGAAAAAATTTCCACGCTCCAAAATTAATTTTTGAGTGCACCGAAATTCTTTCCCTACGAAAACTCATTTTTTCCTAAATGAAAAATAAGATTCTGATACGCTTTCCTGACTGGAATCAAATTTTATTATAAATTTTATTAATTTACCAAAACACTCTCCGAGAGTTGAATCGACTGGTGGAATTAAATTTTGATTTTATGGAAGGCTCATCTTTTGAACAGAAACCTATGGTCATATTAGAAAGATTATTTCTTCCTCTGTTAAAAAATATAGAGCTAATTGAGTCTACTTTAATCACATAATTAATTCAACAAAAAATTCTATTATTAGCAACCTCTGTCTAGTTACCTTTGATTGAACAAAAGCTACACCACTCTATATAGTATATTCTTGATTTTATTTCATAATTTCTTTTGTAACCAAATTCTTTATAACAAGCCTCAAACCTTTAAACACTAACCAACATTTATTAACCAAACGAATTTTAAAACACTGACCCAATTTCTATTATGTGAACGCTACCCTTTCATAGGTATTGATCTGGAACCATATAATTAATAATTCTAACCTAATTCATTTAAATACTGTAAACACAAAGAAAAAATACCCCTGTCGCAGCATCCTGCATAACTTAGCGAATTTCCGTTTATAAAAATTAGTTTTTCTCGGAAATTAGTTGACATAGAGCAACAGTTTAAAGACCTCTTTTATGTAATTTTTTCTCCCCTTTTAAATGGTGTAAAAAAATTTCGCAAAAATTGTTGATTAAGTGGAAAATTTGGCAAAAAACTAATTTTTTGCAAGAACAAAAAGCATGTTCCTGTCCAACGGTTTGGCATTTCCAACATTTTCACCAAATTTCGTAAACCTAGGACATTTCGTTCGAGAGTTGTCGTGGACACACACACACACACACACACACACATATATATATATATATATATATATATATATATATATATATATATATATATATATATATATATATATATATATATATATATATACTGTGTGAGTTTTTCGAGAGTTGCCATTTATATTACAGCCAAACCGCTGATTTAATCGAAAAATTGTTCAAATAAGAGTTGTAGATATTGACGGCGGCAACCGATTTCTATAGTCAGGAGCTTTATAGCTCTTATGGTTTTCGAGCTATGATACAAATTTATAGATTTTTAAATGAGACTATATATTAATTTTTCGATAAAACTGATCTAATGCATTAACTAACAACATAAATGAGCAAAAAGAAATTTTTTACCCAAGTTTAATTTTTTAATCTTTCACAAATTTATCAGTTAGGCGGTAAAAATATGCATATGTACTTAAGGCTACTTCAATCGATAGTGTTTTTCTTGGTTACATTTTCATTACATCCAAGAAAAGAGCCTTTTCCAGAACAATTTAATTTCTATCATAAAAATTTGGTTGTAATCGAAATGGCAACTCAAAAAACTCACCTGGTATATATATATATATATATATATATATATATATATATATTGAATATTATTTTCGGTTTCTAGGGACCTCAAAACAAATTTCTGCCATAGTCCCGGACTCAAGTCGCGTCATGACAGTGGCTGTAATAGCTGAATTCCATTCTAGAAATTCGTTAAACACCAAGAAAAACCGTTATTATATCACATTGTGATAAACACATCATGAGTTACTATACCATAATATTTTGGGAGAAAAACGAACTAAAAAAACCACAAATTTTAAAAATAAGAAATAAAAGAATTACGAAAAAAAACTAGGGCATTAATTATCTAAATTAACAATGTATAACAAAAAAAGAAAAAAAAATGAACATAGTTTATACATATGGCCGAATGAATGGGTAATAATAAACAAAACACAAAACGGCAAACAAGTCACGTCAATTGAAAAACCACAATAAAAACGGAAAATTTTTCGATATTAAAAAATAAAAATGATTATAACATATGGGTAAGTTGCATTATGTGGATACTATGGATCTATTCTAACTAGAATTACAGAATGTCTCAAGCGAACTGCAACATATTTCAATAAAATATGCTTGTAGAAGGAAAAGTAGTTTGGTGTCTCTTCCCCATTTTAATGAAACTTAATGTAAGTATAGTACAAGCAAAAATAACGGACCCCAATATTTTTTTATTTACCATCGTAGCAATCAAAAGGGTCAAATTTCAATGTTGGTTAATTATTCGAAAACTACAGTAGCTAGAAGAAAACTTTTTACTACAAAATATCACCAATACTTAGCGAGAATAGAGGGAGGTGGTGTTGGAGTCATAATCTTCCCCTTGAAAGAGATAAACTCAAATTTGACATCATAAAATTCGTTAAAATTTTTCCGTGATCTAAAAACCGTAAATAAAGTGATAAAATGATGATACTGGAAGTGATTTATACACGTTTCCGAAATCGCTCTTTTACCAAAAATAAGCATGCAGAACTATTAGAAAAAAGACTTTTATTGAGTCAATTGGATTTAAAAAAGGAATTTCGTCATTTTGATAGCAAAAATGTAAAGTTCATACCCAAATCGCCCCAATTCAGATCACTTGCATAAAGCTTAATTTGAGAAAAAATAATTTTTTTTTGATAACGTCATTAAGTTCACTAAAATTTTAAAACCGTAAATATAAAATGATATAAACGGTCAAACTAGAAGTAAATTGTAAGTTTTTGAAGTCGTTCTTTTCATTTTTGCCAGAATTAAACACATAGAATCACTAGAAAAAGCACTTGTATCGGATAAATCAAATTTCAGTAACGTCATTTAAATCGAAAAAATAAAAAATCCATACCCAACTTACTCTAAATCACATTCATGAAACTTGACTTGAGAAAAACAATTTTTTAACATGTTCACGGTCATGATTGCGGTACGGCGCGAGTGAAACCTGACTAACTGCACCACGTCAACAATTCAATTAAAAAGGGTATCAGTTATCAAAATAGAATATCATTAGGGCATTTCGGTATTAAATTTAATGATGGTTGGTATTTAGTTGGCACACTCTGTACCATAGTGGCTCCATATTTACAATCACTCATTATGTCCGCTGTGCATGATAGGTTTTTAATGTTTTATAGGTAACAGAGAAACTATAACTACAAAGTATACAATGTAGGACTCTGTGCATGTACTTATAATTGCATGTATACGTACATACACACATACAAATTATGTATGTGTGTGCATTCACAGGTATATCATTATCATAATTTGTCTATCATGACTGGTTCGCAATAATAAAAAAAAATGCATAATAAAAGAAAAGTGGAACACCTTATGTCATACACTCAACTTAACTATCTTATGGTTAGAAATTGGGGGTGGCGCACTCAGCTTCCTCGTATTTTACATTTTCCTGTCTTATCATATTATTAACGTTATGCTTGAAACAAGAATAACCTTAAAACAAGAATAGAATGAACGGCTTCTTAATTTTTTCTAATAGGCTAAGGAAATTATGAAAAAACTGCGTAACTTTTTTAAAAGCTTTTATTTAACTCGCTATGTTAGTATGTTGGTTTAGATCAAATCTTGGAATCAAAATTTAGACAGGTTCTAATTGAGCTAGAGGTTTCAAATTTTGCATACGTGTCTAACCTTGATGACAATGCAATATTGTATAATTAGTTTTTCCCTAAATTGCCCCAAACCAAAATTGTTGATTTTTACTCCTATGCAACTTTTTGACATTTCGAATTGTCAAATATTGTTCATTGATTTTACATTGCAATTTTTTGTTTCCATAGTTAAGTTTGATTGGGGTAAGTTAACCGATTAAAATATAGGTAAAAAAGTTTAATTACTTCTTTAATTTTTTTAAATTAATTGTGATCCGACTAAAAAGTAGAAAATAAATTAAAGTAAAAAAATGTTTTTTAAGAAAAAGCTTTTATTTAAAAATGGGGTAAAAAAAAGATAACTTTTGGGTGAAGTTTGAAGCAATATGCAACACAATTTATAAAAGCTTGAGGCATTTAATTAGGTTTGGTAACTACTGAACAGTAAAATAGCTATACTTCCAAAACATCAAAAACAGAAATAGTTAATGATAACGCCTCAAGCTTTTATAAATTATGTTGCATATTGCTACAAACTTCACTCAAAAGTTATTTTATTTTTTTTACCCCATTTTTAAATAAAAGCTTTTTCTTAAAAAACATTTTTTTTACTTTAATTTATTTTAATGTCTGATCAATCCGTAAGGAAATTTTAAAGAAACCAGTACTTAGACATTATTTGACGTTTCAAACTGTCAAATTATTTTCAAAAAGTTAAAATTATTTTTTATTTTCATAGTAACTAGAAAACAAGGAGGAGATCATCTAGGCCCCAAACCGCACAATTTTGAAAAATTTAATCGAAAACGATCATTTAGTTCGATGTCACTTGATGGGATCTTTGGATCAATAGACAGACACGAAAACAAAATTGTTCAAGAAGTTCTAAAAACGTAAAATGCACGTGAAATTTTTTATTTTGAAATTAAAAAAATTTCATATTTCAAAAGTGATCGCAACGTTTCCGCGGCAAAATTGCCCAAACTTTGTACCAAAAAAATTCCGTAAAGTTTTCTCTTTTTCTCGATTAATTTGCAAGTAAAACAAGTAAAAAAGTAGATAAAAATTGTCGGACACGTTTAATTTTCGTTAAAAAAATTTAATATATTAAGCATTGCGTTTAGTAAGTAAATAACCCATTTTCCTTTCTTTTTTTTTATTTGGGCAAAGGGAAATATTAGAAAGAAAAACAAAAAATTTATTTTAATTATCATATTTATTTATTACTAACAATAAGTAATATAATTTCTATGAGGAATAGTTCAAAATGCCGTTACATAATGCGCTTTCTTATAAATAAAAAATTAAGTTTTTAATATTTTTTATGAAAAATTGAATATGCGCATAAACTTTTATCGTCATTTTTATTTGTTTTAATACTAAATCAATCAAAAAAATATAATAAAATAAAATATGATAAAAAATTTGACAGCTTTATTTATAGGTTGGCACATAACTTGGGAATTAGCCATTTCCGCTACTTTAGTAGTCTCGAAAGCAAAAATATTGCAACTTAATTTCTAAGCGTAATTGTACCTTTGAAATAAAATAAAGTTAATATATTTTAATCGGTTAATTTACCCTAATCATACATAACTATGGAAACAAAAAATTGCAATGTAAAATCAATGGACAATATTTGACAATTCGAAATGTCAAAAAGTTGCATAGGAGTAAAAATCAACAATTTTGGTTTGGGGCAATTTAGGGAAAAACTAATTATGCAATATTGCATTGTCATCAAGGTTAGACACGTATGCAAAATTTGAAACCTCTAGCTCAATTAGAACCTGTCTAAATTTTGATTCCAAGATTTGATCTAAACCAACATACTTACATAGCAAGTTATAAAAGCTTTTAAAAAAAGTTGTGGCGCGACAAAATTTAATGTAGGCCATGCCTAATATTTTGGTTGCTGGACTACAAACATGATTTATTTTTATCCTTTTATTTTTTATTTTTAAGTAAAAAATTAATAATTATCAGTGTTTAAAAATAATAAATTATTTATTTTCGTGGTCTGTGCAAAAAAAAAAAATTTTAAATGTCAACTGACACTGTATTCTACTCGCAACTTCAACCATGGAGTACTGTAGCTGCAGAACCGTGCATGGAGCCAACTATTGGCGCACCAGTACCTACAAGAATTGGTCTCTATTACGAAACACCTCGACCTCATCCATGGCGACCCACATTAGGATACGAAAATGTAGCAGCAACGCCACTGCAAAGTATGCCTTTAACAAATGCATTTATTGACGCGTGCTATACACCGTATGGGATGTCTACGGAACCCCTTCACTTTCCCAATATGGTCACTGGATTTGACAGAAACCCGGCTCATGCAGCTCGCGCAGCTCTCTATACCCGATACACAGCCGAAGAATGGCGAGAGTCAAATCAAAGATACTTTAACGAATCTGATACTGTTACAAAATATTCGCAACGATTACGAAATGATTTTGTTAAAGTATTAAGAGACACTGACGAACAAACCGGAATGAATCAGAGATCATCTGGTCGTTCACTAGGAGAACGTATTACAGATATAACATTTTGGAGGAATGAAGTGAATAATGAATTACAAAAATTAGCGGCTGAAAGTCTAGCAGATCAAATAAGAGCGCTTGATAAAGCATATCAGGATTTAGAGGGACCACTTCACATTAGCCAAGAGTGTTTATATCAAAGGGAACAACGTGAAGGGGTTGAGTTAGTACATGACCAAGTTGAACAAAATTTACTAAAAGAAATAGAATTACTACGAAATTACCAAAAGAAGTTAAAAAGTCTATCCGATAAATGCAAAATACAACAGCAAAATAATCGAGCTTGTCAAAATTTATTGGAAATTGATGTCCGCAGTAAAGAGGGTGCACTTGGAATAGACAATTTGTGTCATCAGTTAAATAATTATTCAAGTGGCATTACTTATTATGGTGGAATTGAAAATTATGATACAACAATTACTACAACCGAATCGTGGGCGGAGAATAGTAACCAGCGGGTACAAAAGTCTCAAGCGGAACGAGCGAAAAATAATCAACTTCGATCCGATGCTGAAAATTTAATAAATAATTGTGCTGTTGACGTGTGGAATGCATGGTCAGATACAAATAACGTCCTGATGCAAAATGCAAATCATTTAATTCAAGTGAAAAATAAAATACAATTACATTTACAAAAGATTCAAAATGAAATTTTTAATGTCGAAAAAACGATCGAATTACTACGAAAAGCTATCAATGATAAAACACCGTCCATGAAAGTGGCACAAACAAGATTGGAAGCTCGCAGTCATCGACGTGGTATTGAAAATAGCAAAGATGAACCACAAAAATGTTTACTACACGAAATAAAAACTATTAAAACGAATATCGATATAATACATCGAAAACTACAAGAAGCTGAAGCACAATTGCAACAGTTGTTACGAATAAGAAATAGTTTAGAATCAGATCTTACAAATAAAATCAATGCGTTATTTATAGATCGTGATAAATGCTATGGAATGCGTCGATCATTTCCAATTACTGCAACAATAAAATATTGAATGAAATTTAAAAAAAAATTATTCCTATTAAAAGAATTAAAAATATAAAAAAAAAAAAACAAATAGATAATTTCGATATTGTTATTGAAAAAGAAAAAGAACTAGAATCTTTAATTACTACAATTAGCGCTCATACCTTGGACCTGGAAAAAAGGTGTCTAAGAACTTACAAAAGAAATTATTGGTGTTGTGTAATTGTGAACTTTTGAAAATAGAAGACAGTTTAAAAAAAATTCACAATAACCAAATACTTGGAAAACTTTGTTGTTATGGAAATAAATACACCTGTCGCAGCATCTGCATTATATAACGAATTTACAAAGATTGGACACTGGCGAATCTCATATAACAACCTGTATCCATTCAAAATAGTTTAGCTCTCTAACAGTGAAAAAATTTTCAAAATCCGTTGAGTAGCTAATTTTTGGCGTTTTTCGGTCCTCAGGACCCTGGCGGATCTCATGTAGTACAGCATATATGCATTTAAAAGAGTTTAACTTTTTAAAAGTGAAAAAATTTGCAAATCGGTTGGGTTAGGTAATTTGAAATCTGGCCAAATTTTGCAAAAACAAGCAAAAATGGCCAAAGTTTTGACTTCTAAAAATCGGACGTATCTGACTGACGAACTCATCTAAGCTCTTGAGACTTTTGACCTTCTCACCAGATTTCGTAAAAATTGGATGTTTGAAGATCATTTTCGGTTTCTCGAGTCGAGGCCTCAAAACAAATTTCTGTCATAGTCCCGAACTCAGATCTTTTCATGACACCCACTGTAATAATTGAATTTCAGAATGGGAAATTTACTAAAAAAGAATAAATAAAAATTAAAATTACTTTCAGTGATCCAACAAGAAATATACCATGTGCACACAGTATAATCGCCTACCTAATTAAAGACTTTAAATTTCCATGAATCACACTGTATTATAATGATACTTACCATTGAGCATATGCATACAACAGTACCCATTAAGTATCGAACGTATATTTTGAAATATTAACAATAATTGGCATGTCAATGTATAATTATTAAAGTGCCTATTCTATTTGTATAACAAGAGCATCCGTCTATCTGTCTGTCTGTCTGTCGATCGGTCCCACTATATACATTAAATTCAATTCATAATATACATATATGCCCATCTGCGTGTATATATGTATGTATGTACATACATTGAGTTTAGTGCATTTTGTTAAATTGTCCATTGATTCAAATGAGTGACCACTAACTTTGGCTCTAAGTACACACAAACGCACATACACACATGCGCATTAATTCACATATGTGTGTGTACCTATGTCTATTTGTCATAGTCTTCTTTTGTAATAATGTTTATTGCATATGCCGTTACAGAGGAGGTTTATATGTACGTATTATAATGTCAAAATGATCGTAACCGTTATATACGGCAAATTGTTAGTTTAAGACAACACTACAAACTTCAGGTATGTCGACCCTGATTTATAGAGTTAAGATTTTTCAATTACTTAATTCAAATTTTCCAATTTTGTTACAGATTTCGATCGATTTCTCGAAAAAAAAATTTTTCCCCGTAATTCGATGACATTTTCTGAAAAATTAGTTAAGAAGAAAGACTCATTATTAAGCTACAGTTAAATTTTGAAGACAATCATATAAAATTTGAAAGAGAAAAAAAATTTTTCCCCGTAATTCAATGACATTTTCTGAAAAATTAATTAAGAGGAAAGACTCATTATTAAGCTACAGTTAAATTTTGAAGACAATCATATAAAATTTGAAAGAGTTAGAGATCCGGCAAAAAAATTTATTTGTACCTTAAAACTTGTACTTTTTATATATAGGTATATGAAACAGAATATCTATAAATCCTTTCATTTCTTTTAAATAAATTTGCGAATACAACTATCTGAATTTTTGAACACATTTATTTCAAATTTTTATGACGTAAATATTCCAAGATTTTTGTAGAAAGGGGTATAATTTTTTGTTTATGATTAAACAGTGATGTGTGGAACCAGTGTTTCGGAATTCCTGACATAATCGAATCAAAACTTCGTCATATCTATGATCCTTTCAAAATTTTATTCCTAATACCTTTCGAGAACATAAAGATATTTCTAATTTAAATACTTTTATTAATTAAACCCAAATAAAATTTTTTTCGACTTCCTTTACATTAGACAAGCTTTTACAACATTGTTCTAAGTAAATTAGCTTTTGAAAAAAATTATGAAATTTTCTGAATTTCTTTACAATAAATGCTTCGTCGTTTTTGTTATTACAATAGCAACATTTGTATCGGTTTCATTTTTTAAAATAAGAATTAACTAACTTTTCAAGAACGCGTCATCACCGATTTTGAAAAATTGTTCACTGTTAAAGAGCTAAACTATTTTAAATGGGATACCTACAGGTTAGTATATGAGATCCGTCAGTGTCCAATCTTTGGAAATTCGCTATGTTATACAGGTGCTGTGACAGGGGTATTTTATTGATGCAACTGATACCAAAAAATTAATACATATATAGTTCCACTTAAAAAAAAAATGTAGATTTGCATCATAGCTCAAAAACTAAACGAACTATAAAGCTCCTTGCTATCGCAATCTATTCAATCTTATCTGATTTAAGTCAATAATTTAGCCGTAGTAAAAATGACAAATTTAAAAAAAAAGCTCACTTATATTTCAGATAATGTCACAGAACGACGTGGATGAAAGTCAATATAATTCTCACAATAATCTATCATATAATATTTACATATTTATATTTATCCTACAAAATCAATCGATAAACACGTTCGATATGTACCACATACATACATCATGTATGGACGTGTATGGCCGAACTTAGAACAATTAGATGTGTACAAGCAGCATACAAGCCAGCATTAGAGAGCCATTGATTGTGTGTGTGTGTGTGTGTATGTATGGTCGATTTACAATAATTGTCATCACTGCATTTTGCATTTATAACCCATGACCCGATGTTGTGACTGTTTATTATCGAGTGTCCAGTTTGTGCAACGTCCCAATCCCCCTCCCCCTAATTGCAGTGTATCTGTCTCGTTTATTCCCCTAAAGTGGCCACAAGTACTACATATAGTACAGTAGCAAAATCTATATGTATGGGTGAATCCACCAGTGCAGCAGAATTGACTCCCATAGTCCCACATATTAACTATTCATTATAGTAAGTAGAGCTATATGATTTTAGCTGTAAATGAACAGTCATAAAATAATTTTTAAAGCTGATATTTTTCATTTTTTAGCGTTTTATGTAACGCTACGTATGTAAAATGCAGTGCAGTATAAAAATTTTCTCCCCCTAAAGGTCTAAAAGCAACACAGTCTTAAACTTTAAATCTGAAGGTTTTGAAATATTTTGTACTTTTTAGTACCTTCTTAGTTAAAGATAGCCCCACAATAATTTTGAAAAGAGAATTTCAAAGCTTGAAGTGCTAAAATGCTGGATTGCTGGAATTTCAATACTGGAATTCAAAGATGTCATTTTACAAAACAGTAATTTAAAAAAAAAATCGATTTTGTACTTTTTTGTACCTCCTTGGTTAAAGATAGCCCACAATGATTTTGAAAAGAGAATTTCAAAGCTTGAAGTGCTGAAATGCTGGATTGCTGGAATTTCAATGCTGGAATTCAAAAATGTCTTTCTACAAAACAGTAATTTTTTTTTAAAAAGTCGATTTTTATTGAAATTTTTTCACATTTTAGGCTTTTTTATTCTTGATGGTGATTTACCAGCAAGAAAATTCTCGATGTTTTTTTTTTTTAAAATTACTTTGAACTTAAAAGAAACTTGGTCAACTAAATTAACCCGTAACTTTCTCAGTTATTTGTACGGTATCTTCAAAAAAATGAAGAAAATACGATTTTTACAAACATTTTAAAATCGATATTACAAAAAGTAGAAAATTTTTCTTCATCTAACCGATACTTTTGCCTTAAAGAGGATAGTTTAAGCTTTCTAATAACCTGCTTTCATTTATTGGAGGATCATTAGCTTCGGAGATATTAATGGTTAAAATTAAAAGAAACATTTTTTTTTTTTGGTTAATCACAGAAAACTTCTAAAGTAATGATTCTAAAAAAAACTTCTTAAATAAAGAAATTAAAGCTAAAAATACGCTCTTAGAAATTTGATACAGGCTTTATTCAAAAAAATATTTCTGCACTTCGTGCACAACATTAAAATAAGAATTTTTTTCAGCGATTATCATTTGGAGAAAGTATTATTGCGTAGGAAAAAAAGTTTGGGAACTCCTGCGTCAAAAACTAGGCAATTGAAGTTTAAAAATATTTGTTTTTTTTTTTTTTGTTTTTTTTTTTTTTTTTTTTTTTTTTTTTAAATCATTAGGAAAAAGATAAAAATTTTTAAAGTTCTTAGTGTTCCTTTAATTTTGATTTGATAAATATATTTTTTTTAATTGCCATTATGAAACAATGATAACTGTTAGAAATTTAGAGGACTGTAAAATAAGACAAACACGGGAATAAAAATTTCTGACCCAACATAGCTTTTTTCGCTTTTAAAATTTCAAAAAGAAAAAAAACGCAGACTTTGATAATGTTTTCAAACCCAATATCCGTCATGTCCTCGAAAAATGTTCATCACATTAATCTTCTGAATTGAACTGAATAAGTTTAATTTACTTTAACGATATTCTTATAATATTTTCTTAATAACCTTCGTGTTTTTAAAAACCAAATAAAGAGATAACTCTATTTCAGTTCTTCTAAAAATTTGACCAGAGTAAACTTAACCTCTCCAAAAAATATTTAAAATAAAAACTTTTGAAAGTGTGCCAAACAGAAAATATTACTTTATTTAATTTTCGTTTCAATTATTTTCAAAAAACAATAAAAGTCCTGTTTGAAATAAAAATACAAAAAAGTAAAATAGAATGGTTAACCTTATTTCTTTATTAGATATAAAATAAAATGAGACGCGTTTAAACTTTTAGGTCACTTAAAATAAAATTATACGGCTTATTTTTCAAAAAAATAAAAAAAGACTCAAACTTTATTACAACATTTAAAAAATAATAAAATTCTTATTTTTAAATTAGAATACACACATGCAGACATGTACTTGAATGCCATTTGCGACTGGAAATACTTTTATAGGTATGTAACTTTTAAGATTTTTCATGACAGCATCCGCTACAGTAAGTTACTTCCTGTGTTAGAATTTAGTCAAAGAAGGAATACCTATTATTATGGAGAACTGAGAAAATTAATATTTTAATTTAAATGATATTTAATTTTAAATACTTAATTCCAGTTCTCCGACAAGTATTTGTTTAGTCGCATCTCTTTTAGGGTTCCGGAACAAAAATTTCGGAATCCGCATAATTTAGTCATGTCCGTCAGTCATAGCCCCAAAATTTCTAGGAAAATAATTTTTTGTTAAAATCTTGAGGTTTCTCATTTTTAAACCCCTTTTGTCTATCCCTCCGTAATTTTTTGAAACTGTTAATCCAAAAATTGTAGAACACTTGCTAAAAACATTCAATTAAAATTATTTCGACTACGTGTGTCAATAATTTTTGGAGATACAGGCAGGATCTAGCCAGAACAGGAATTTTCGAAAGTTCAGAAAGTAATTTACGGTAATGAAAATGGCCCCTAATAAGGGAAATTTTACAACGAAGTTTTTGTTTCAATATTAGAAAACATTCTCGAAAAATTCAAGTCCAAATCATTAAGAGAAATGTTGAAAAATGGACAAAATTTTCGTTTTTTGTAAGTCACTCCAGAAGAAATTCCACGTATGCTATCGTTAAAAATATTTTTGAAATTGATATTGATTTTTGAGATTAATATTAACCACTTTCTCATTTTCGTAGTCTCATTTGCAGGCCCGTCGAGACGGTGGGGTAACCGGGGTTGCAGCCCTGGGGCCCGGACTGGAAGAAGGGGCCCGGGAAAAAGTAAAATCATCTTTTTTTTTTACTCATCATTTATTTTTTGGGGAGAAATTTTTATGAAATGTGCCCCTTTTCTTGGGGTCCGCCATTTGTCTCCACGGCCCTGCTCATTTGCGAAACACTGAACTTCAAAGTTTACATGTTTCTTACAATTAGTATAACAATTGGACAGCGTTATGTAATAACAAATTAAGCGCAAAATTATGGTTAAAGTAAATAACGGTACATCTTCTTCTCAATGGCAAAAAAGATGTACCGTTATTTACCTTAACCACTTTGGCGCTTAATATGTTATTACATAACGCCGTCCAATTACAGGCAAGTTAAACTGAGATTCTTATCGAATATACATGAAAAAGTTAAGCCACTAAGGAACCCTGACTTAATGCAACATGCACTTGGCTAATTTTATATCATATTTTATTTAAAAACCTTAAAAAAATTTATCTTTAATTAATTTATACATAATTTATGTTAATACACAAAACAAAACGCAAAACATAAACAAAAGAAATATACATGATGTCGAAAAATAAACAAAACACTAAAAGTACCATAATATTTTGTTGTCAAGTGCGCAGTAATTAGAGGGATTTGAGGGAGTTTCGATAGAGCACACAATCGATTTTAATCATATATGTAATGTTCACAGTTGTAGATATTTAAACATATATATACATGACTGTGTTTAATACACTCATATATGTAGATATATTTATGGTATTGTTATCCAGAAAAAAGAGATGATGAAACTGAAACAGGATGAGTGGGTGGTGTTGATTTGGAACGATGATGCAGCAGGGTGGGGGTGAGGGGGAGACAAATATATTATTATACATATGTATTTCTGTATGTTGAATATATGTATATAGATCATTATATGATAGAGTATAAAAAAATCATTTATCTAAGTGCATAAGGGGCTTTAATGACAGTGTTTTTATTCCCATTGCATGATGGGTGATATGCTACCATTGCCGCAGTAGGTTATAAATGTGTGTGTTCTAGAATTTCTGAGCATTATACAAACTCTATTTCATTTTATATGTTTGTAAATATGGCAATAATAATAAATACATACATCTATTTTAGAAGATTGTTCTAGTTGTGGAATTAAAAATTCTGTAAATGCTAAATTTTAGCCGTTAACGTTTTCAACAGGTATGGTCTATTTCAGTTAAATTTAACCATGCTTCGTCACTTTGAATTCAAATAATTTCCGTTTTCTTGGCTTTATCTCTTTCATTATTGCATTTACGTAAATTCTAAATTAAAAATTTGTCTTTAGAAAAGAATAGAAGGTTGATTTGTTTCGAATATAAGAATTATTTAATTTTTTAGCGAAAACGCATGATCAATTGTATCTGAAAAGAGGTATACTTGAAACACAGTGCAATTATTTTTAGAATAAATTATTTGAAGAAACATACTTTCGTTTTTTTCCGATAAAATTAAAGCTGGACAGAAAATGTTGCCCTGTTAATCGTTAATTAACGAAATTGACAAGTTGTTTATAATGAATTAACTTTTACACCAATCAAAAAATAATTACAATAGTAGTAAAAGAGAATACTTTCTTCAATGGGTACTGCCAGTCATTGTCAGTCGAAAAAGGAGTTCAAGGGGCATAGATCTGTAGCAAACATTCAGAAATTCTCTGTCTCTCTTTAAGATGTTTTCTTCTTATGTGAATTAGTTTTAAAGCTATTTATTAAATAAACACTTCTATTCGTTCTAGTGCTGCAGTGCTAATAAAAATTTGGATACCACGGAAACAGACTGATTGATAGAGGTTTAAAATATAAAAAAAAATTGTTTTTTGAGCTTCCAAAAAAATATTTAGCTTAATAGTATAGTTTGGTTCAAATAAAAGGGGTTACCTGGAAAGTTTTCCGGGAGTTTTGAAAATGGGTGATTTTATAGATTTTAAGGTGCTCCTTTCGAATTTCCATTTTGCCACCTCGTATCTTTGCCGCTCGCGCCGCCATATTGGAAAAATGGCATTGAAAAGCAGTTTTTTGACAATACCTCCTTTCCGAGTCATTTTACGGGGAAAATATCTATATACAAAATTAAACTAGAGAAAATTTTCTAAAATTTATGTCTTAACAATTTTTTTCGCAAAATCAATAGTTTCGGCATACGAGTGCCGCAAAGGGCAGCGCGAGCGGCAAAGATACGAGGTGGCAAAATGGAAATTCGAAAAGAGCACTTCAAAATCTATAAAATCACCCATTTTCAAAACTCCCGGAAAACTTTCCAGGTAAAACTACCAGATGACTGTACTATAAAAGCCCCCATTATAGAACAGTATCTAATACTGGAATAGTTTTGAAATTTAAACATTAATGAAGATATTTCTGAAAGAAACGTCTGATAACAAAAATCATTACTAATAGAATGATTGTTTTTAATTTAAATTCACCTCGCATTTAATGTTTCCTTACTTAATTAAAGAAATAAATATGTAAATGTCAAAACTGTTCCAGTATTAGATACCGTTCCATAATGGGGGCTTTGACGTTATATAAGTTTTCTTTCCTTTTGCTTAAAATTTATATAATATCTCTAACACAGACTTTAGTGCTAGTAAAAATTTCATCGAATTTAATTTACCAAAATCCCAAAAAAATAGAATATTTTACAAAAATCTTTTGTTGCAACATTTCTCTCTACTTCGTCCCAAATTTCCACAAAAAACCTCACTAACGAACGACAATACATTAGGGACAAAAACTAGTTAAAAATTTAATATTATCAAGACAGTGCAGCAAAAACTTGGAATATAATTTGCAACTAATTGAATTTATGATAAAATAGTGTCACATAAAAATTATAGAATTAGGCCCGTTCCATACTATAGTGCCGTTTTCGAGACGCTCTCAATTCGATAAAATATTCTAACAGGAGAAACAATGAGTGTGTTCATACCATCGCTACAATCCATGTACGGCTCCAATCACGATCCAATACCAATATCACTCAAATAATATTTTATCGGGGCGATATCAGATTTGTTTTATGAGTTATGACTTGTACCGATAATGTGAACGTTTTTTTTTAATTCTCTCCAATCTCCAGCTACTATTAAAGAAATAGTAGCTGGCATTGTAATGTGAACATAACAAGAATTTACCGGAGCGAGATCGTATTGAGAGCGGTACTATAGTGTGGAGCAGGCCTAAATCACTTATTCTTACTTTTTATGTAAAAATCATACTTATAAGTATTAAATATGTATAAACGCCTTATGTCTATGTACATATTTACTTTTTTTTAGGCTACTCAGAGGCCATAACCTCTGAGTAAGCCTTATCGTTTCACAAAAACACTATTCTAATGTGTGACCAACTTGCATTTCTGTTTGCTGAACTCAGCTCCCCAACTTTTTGGAGTAAAGGGGATATTTTTCTTAATTACAAAAATAAAAAATTTAAGACATTAATTTTGGACCTAACTGCTAATTGTTTAATAATCGAACGTATAGAATTAGAAATTAATTAGATTTTTTTCTTAATTGCTAAATTTTTTTTTAATCTTTCTTGTTAGCAGTAAGGTATAAATAAAAAAAATATAATTGACGCCTAGACTATTAGGTACATGATTATTACTGTGTCGTTTATGGATATTTAAATGATTTTAATATTACCTACATATTAAATTACCTAAATGATTTTAATATTACCTACATATTAACAGTAAATTACTATCAAAAAAATGCAAACTTTAACAATATTTTTTAAATTCATTCAAATTCAATTTAATTGCTATTTAAATATATTAGTTTTTGACATTTGACGTTTTGAATTTTACTCAAAATATACATACGTAATTTACACATGCTACCTATATATATAGTGAGTATACTCTATTTTGAAAGTGTCACACCATAGAACACTAGAAGCCAACTAACATAAAAAAAGTGAAATTCGCTTGGAGTCATTTGTAAGCCAGTCACAGCTTAAGACATTAGTCCGTCAGTAGTCGTCGTCGAGTCAACACACCATTATATTAACAATATACCCATTGTTAGTTGAGCACGTTGAACAGCTCTCTCTGGTAATACGTGTGATGTGATTGTATGTGTGTATACACATACTACTACAAAAAACCAAACTAATACACTGCAAACAGTGTGTATGTACACAAACAGACTACGTCACAAACTCATTACAAGTGGAACAGAGGCAAAGCAAATCTAGTTTGTCCCCTTGTATCACACAGTATATAATACATGATAGGTACCTACAACATATGTACATAAAGCTACGGATACACGAGACATCTAAATTAGCATTATTGTGTGCAATGTTTACACTATAGAACACTAGAAGCAAACTAATATCAAAAAAGTTTAGTTCGCTTGGAGTCATTTGTTGGTCTGTCACAGCTTAAGGCATTTAGTCAGTCGGTGTCGGTCATCGAATCCACTACGATTGTTATGTATTGTAAGACCATTGTTACTTGACCTGCACGTTGCTCTGTCCGATAATACGTGTTTTGTAATTGTGTGTGTAAATACTCACACAGAAGCAAACATCAAGCCTAAACCACTACAAACAGTTTGTACTTACACAGCATAGTGATGCGAAGTGGAGGAGATTTTACGTCACCTTTCTGCTACAGTCGGAATACTAACTATCATATAGTAGTTTGGCCCGTTGGTTTACACGTTCAAGTAAAGCGGGTTCTACACGATGCTACGAACGTTCCTTCCAACATTCGATCGAACGTTTGAGGCAGTTAAGTTCGATAGTTGGTGCGACGAATGTATCTGCTACACGGTGAATCGAATGTTTGATCCAATACGAATGATGATGTGTTGGTACTCAGTGGACGATGTTATCTGTCTGATGTTATCTCTAATGTTATACACTGATGTTGTCTCTCTTCACATGAACGAGCGTGCAGCTGCTGAGTCGAACCAACCAACGAACCAACATTGACCTTCAAATGTTCGAAGCACCCCTTTGACTCGGTGCAAAAATACCGACATCGAACGGGACACGACCAAATGCGAACGTTTGACGCTCGACATTGGACACTCGTAGGTTCGAACAACGGCTACACGATGCTATGAACCATCCAACGTCGAATGTTGGAAGGTGTTCGTAGCATCGTGTAGCAGCGGCTTAAATTTGCAGTCTAGATAAGGCTAGAACAGTTGTATACACTCGAGTTGCTAGACTTCTCTAGCAAATATTTGAGGTTGTTTACACAGTAGTGTCACACACGGCGAATAGAATAGTGTCAGACATTTCACACAACACCTGATTTAGATTATAATTTAACATTTCTAAATCGTATTTTGTATTGCCATATTCTATTTTGAATTGAAAACTAATATTTTTATAAATGTTGCTGCAAGACGGCAGTTTCGTACTGAAAATAATTTATTTCATTTTTTGCTATAGTGTAAATCCAACTTGTAAAATTTTATTGCGTTTACTTTTTTCTTAGAGTTGTAATATAATATTATCTCTGTATTATCTTTTGGATGCGTCTCACAATTTAGGATTACCTTGTTGGTAGTATCTTAAATCAACTTTTCTGTCCTTTTGTAAAAAAAAAAACTTCTACACCAAAAGCGTGTCGTGTGTCCGTACCTTTATAATCTTTTTAAAATAAATTATTTTTTTTTTGTCAAAAGATTCTTATAACATAACCTATTTGTATGACTTTACGTTTATGTAAAAAAAAACAATATGTTTTCATCCAAATCATTTTAATATTTGCGACGATTTGAATTTTTACACAAAATTTCGAATGCGAAAGGAATTTTTATTTTGGAAAAAATTCGCCCACGAATACAACACAAAACGAACTGGTATGCTGTTTTTTAAATAATAAGTATTTCAACTAAGCAGTAATGTATCTTTTTTTTAGGAATAGTACATTATCTTCAGAAATAATGTTTTTTTAAGGAGAAGTTTTCAAAGCTACTACTAGCAAAGTAGTGAAATTAGTGTCACACAAAATTGCTTTGTTGCGTGAAGAATTCATTAAATTTCCAACAACTGACGTCGAAAAGGCGCAAGTTAAAGAAAATTTTTATAACATTACGCGGTTTCCGAGAGTGTTTGCTGCTTTACATACATACACGGTTACATATACAGGCTGGAAACAGATTTATCGAACGTGGGGCAAGTATGGTGAGAAATTTTTCTCAGGATCAATGTGATCTCTGACACTTTTTGATCAATAATATTTCATTTTTAAATCGCGTTACCATGGATCTGCAATATTTTTGTGTTTGTCAGATTAAATACCCCTGTCGCAGCATCTGCATAACATAGCGAATTTCCAAATTTTAGGGACTGGCGGATCTCATCTAAGAACTGTACCTATTTAAAATAGTTTAGCTTTCTAAGAGTAAAAGATTTTTTAAAATCGGCTGGGTAATTAGTTTTGATATTTTTGGGACCCAAGAACCCGAACGGACTTTGTGCAGCATAGTTGTATCCATCTAAAATAATTTAGTTCTCTAACAGTGAAAAAATTTTCAAAATCGGTCGGTTAGTTTATTTTTTACAATAATGGGAACAGTAAACCCTGGCGGAAATCATACAACATAACCTTTATTCATCTAAAATAATTTTAGTAAAAAGTTTATCCTAACAGTAAAAAACGGGTCCTAGGGATCTCATATAACTTATGGTAGTCCGTAAGGTTCTTGTGGACATCATTTAATTACTTAATGAATTCAAATACTTTAACTTACTAACGGTGAAAAAATTTTCAAAATTTTCGACATTCGCTAAAAAAATCATTGAAAAATATTTGATATGTTTCGATCAATTAATGGTCAACATCAGCAAATAAAAGTTACTCAAATCGAAGAAAAGAATGAGTTATTTGTCCGTAGAAATTAAAATACAAATTCTGAAAACGAGCAAAGAAATATTGAAAAAACTAGATCGGCAAAACATTCTGACAAATAACACTACCCAACTAATACTTGCCAATTTGAATGAAACTTAACATACTTATTAAACAGCGAAAAATATTAAATACGTGTTTTTTTATTTCGGCTAAATACGCTTTTTAGGGGTAGAAAACACCATTCAACCTCTGTAGATGAAAACAGTTATAGCTAGATATTTTTGAAACGACATATTTTCTGAAAAAAGGGCTGAGTACCAAATTTGTAGAATTTGAAGCGATGCACTTGATAGTGACCCTGAAATCGATTTTCAAGGTCAGTTGAAAATGATTAGCCATTGCCGAAGTTTGACCATATCCTGTACCTATAAGCAGTAATTTCATGTATTGACTCAATCTATCTTCAAAGTTGATTTATAGAAAAAATTAGAAGAAAACATTTTTGTAAGTAATTTTAGAAGTAAAGTTAAGAAAAGATTTAATATCACTCTAATTGTAAGTTAAACATTAACTTTATGTTATATTATAAATTTTCAAAATTTTTTAAAATTTTTATTGCTACTCTATAGTTATCATATTAGGAATTCAATTGAACATATGATTAACTATTATTTTTCCGATTGCGATTGAGCAAGTATTTTTCAAAATTACTTCTTGATCACTTATTTTCTATCTTGCATGTGAAATTCGTTCGAATATACTTTGAACCATTTAGGGGTGAAAAGTAAGCTACTCCTTTTGAAAAATATTAAATGATTTTCAAATGACTTTGGAAATTGACCTCAAGGTCAACTTCAAAGTCATCATCAAGTGCTTCACTTTGAATTCTATAACTTTGGTCCTAAGCACTTTTTTCAGAAAATATATCGTACCATAATCCACTTCTATGTTGATTCCTGGTCTCTTTTCCTGCGTTTCTAATATTTATGTCAATAAAAAATGTGCTACCGTAGACAAGGATGAATAGGTACGCATTCAGACTTCACACCGTATTTTTTTGTATTTATTTTATGAGTACCTAATCTTTAATATATTAAAAATTTACGCGAAGATGGTCACTTTATCAGCAGTATCCAAAAAAATTTAAAAATATTGGTGGTTTTTGAAAAATTAACAAAAATCGTATAATTTCTTCTCTATGAAAAATTGGGATCAAAAGAGACGAGAAAAGAGTAAATGGGGACAACCCGTAGGGTCGACCAAAATAACGGACCCGATTTTTTTCATCTGACACAGTCGCCATTTAAGAAGTGAAATTACCCCTCAAAATTAGGGTAAAATTTCAATTTTGCTAGATTACTTGAAAACTGCGGCAGATAAAGAAAAATTTTAAATTGACACAACACTTCATTTTTAGAGAGCTTTCTACTGATATATACAAAGCCAGAGTCGGACCTACTAGAGGGGCTATTTTGGTAAATTTGGGGGTAAAAAAAGTTGTATAAGCGTTTTTCCTAACATCTAAAACAAAAACAAGAGCCTTATCACCATTTTTTCTAAGCATTAAAAGCTGGTTTATATTCGGTTTCTATTGAAAACTCAATTAGACTGCATGTTAAAAGTGAGCAAAAATTAAACCTGCAATAACTTTTAAACGCTGTAGTGAATCTAATTTAAATTTTCACAGTCGATTAAATTTAGAAAAACCATTATTCGCACAAATTTTCATAAGACTGTCACCATTTTTAAGTACCTCCATAATATCCTTAACTTGTAGCTATGGTATAATTATCAAAATTTTTTGCAGGTTTCTTACTAATCATACAACATGTAATGATTCATACAACATACAACACATAATTCCTGAGTAGCCCTAAATAATGCGTGTCAAACACGCACTTGACGACTTTTTTTTAGAGTTAGTTAATATATATAATGTTTTATTAAAAACACGTACAAATTAAAGTGATGTGATGACAAGTTTTACAACACATTTTACATATGTTTTATATATATTCAACCTCAAAAGTACGCGTGATTATAATGCTTAATGAACATCATTTTAAATTTATACACCATGACCGGCCCTGACTTATTTATTTAAAATATAATGGGTGTTTTGTTTAAAAGTATTCGCAGTTAAATATAATTAGCTTATACAATTATACAATTTTTATTTAGTTAGAAAAATTTGAGCAGGGAACAAAATTGAAGCCAACATTTAAGACAATTGATTTTTTTTCGTATAAGTATCTAGAAATATCGGCTACTAGTCCATTTCTTATTATTTGTAAATAAAGATACGTGAAGTAGAAGAGTTGCAAGAAGGATCGGCTTAAATTTTTTTTAAGTAGCTAGGTATACTTTATATATCTACCTATCAACTCACCTAGCAGACTGTCTGTTTGTTTCTCATTTGTTTTCGGGATCTTTATGTATATACTGTATTACAACTCTAAGAAAAAAGTAAAAGTAATAAAATTTTGAAAAAAATATGATTGGTTGAAAAAGATGACAAGGATAAAAAGCAGCTTGTACAGTGACAGTTTAATTTACTTATCTCTCTCACACAAGAATGTGACAAACTAAGTCGGATTTACATAGCTAAAAAAACTTCATAATTCAAAAAATTAAATGAATGTATATAATTTTTAAAACTATTGATTTAGATTATAATTTAACATTTCTAAATCGTATTTTGTATTGCCATATTCTATTTTGAATTGAAAAGTAATATTTTTATGAATGTTGCTGCAAGAGGACAGTTTCGTACTGAAAATAATTTATTTCATTTTTCGCTATAGTGTAAATCCATCTTGTAAAATTTTATTACGTTTACTTTTTTCTTAGGTTGTAGGATAGTAAGACTGTGAAGAATAGTTTGGTCAATAGCAGAAAATACCATATTTCAAATTCATTAAAATCTTTGGAAATCCAGTTAAATTTTAAATTACTTAAAGAATTGTCAAACACCATGAAAATTAAAATTTATAGATAAAGTGTAGAGGAGACTGGGGCTAAATGGTAAATTGTTGACAAATATTTTTTTTAGGCACCAAATCCTCAAACATATATATATGTACACAATTATCTTGTAGAGAAATTACTCCTCAACAACTTTTCATGATGAAGTTTGTGTTGTTTCCACAAAAAATGCATGTCTTTTCCTTTTTTTTGAACTTAATTTTTTTACCATTTAGCCCCACCATGGTGGGGCTAAATGGTAAATGGGTGAAACTGAATGTTTAAACGTATTTCTAGCCTACTGAAACCACTTTTTGAGTTGTATAACGAAGTAAATATGTAAAAGGATATGAAAACGATGAATGGTGTAAAGAAAAACGCCCATTTATTGAAAAGTACAACTTTTATAAGAAGGGAAATGAAAAATTATCAGTTTGACTTATTTTTTCTGGAAATAAAAGCTACTAAAAATTTTAGAGAATTTTATAATACAGCAGATCGTTATTTTCGATATCGATAATTTTTGATAACGAAAAGTAGGTTTTGATACTCCAAATACGTTTAGAATACCCATAGTCTACTTCACTTAAGCCTTCAAAAATTTCGTTATTTTTGAACTTCGATGCACCCTTTATGAGATATTTATGATCAAAAGTTAACGTTTTCGAAAAGTATCGAAAACTAATTTTTTTGAAAATATTCTATTGCTGACCAGATCAGTTGAACCAATGGAGTATAAATTAAGCCATTATAATCAATTTCTCGGTATCGATAATTTTTGATAACGAAAAGTAGGTTTTAACAGTTGCAATATGTTTGGAGTATCTACAACTTACTTCGCTTAAGCCAGTAAACCGACAAATAAGAAGATAAAATAGAAAAAAAAAAAAGAAAAAAAAACATTTAACACTTAGCCCCAAGGTACGATTTGAGCATTGACAACGATCACGCAAATGATGACGATAAATATACAAAAAAAATTTTCAAGATTCGTATTCACAATACATAAATGAACTAATATACTTACTTTGATGAGGGTATGTCTGAAAAAACTCCGTTTCAGATGAAAAGTATAGCAGCAAAGAAAATTACTTCGTCATTATCGAAACATATTTAAGGATATCTACACCATAAGGCTCAGATGAACTTCACATTATTAACGTTTTTTGCCCTCTAAGGTCAAAATTTCAGCTTTGTAACTGTCGACATTCAAGAAATATTGCAAAATCATGGTTTTGACAATTTACAATTTAGCCCCAGTCTCCCCTATGATTCTAAGAATTTTGAACAAATTTAATTTTTATAGATATCTGTGAAATCCACCAAATTATATTTTTTATTACAAAGCAAACACAAATATGTGATTATAGCAAACACCATTTTTATAAAATACGATATAATTTTACGCCAAACACATGGTATAAATCAGAAATAAACACTTAATATGCTAATTATATGTCATGTTGATATTAAATGTGTTAAAGTTTCCACGAAATAAGTCTAAAACAAAACAAAAAAACTATATAACTATATAGTATTTATTATATTACAAATGCACATACATTTTTATAACATTAAATCGTATTTTACGTTTTCATATTCCAGAAAACAAAAAAGAAATTAAAAAACAGAAAACAAACGAAATAAAAGACGATCATTTAACTAAATAGTCCTTTTTATAAGACCATTAACGAGTCGAGCCAGTAAACCACCGGAGACCATTCAGCAGTCTGCATACGGTGTTTAGAGCTATGTTTTGTTTTTATTATTTATTTTTTAATATTATTTTTTATTCTAATGTTTATCTGCATTTTTGTGTTCTGTCGTTATTTGTGATTCTTTTTTTTTTCTTTATTGTCTGTTCGTTTGTCATCGCTTACGTTTACATACTATTTACGTTTTTTGAATTATTAATTAATACATATAATTTAACTGAAACAAAAATACACTATAATCATACCAACATTATAAAAAAAAAAAAATTATAATAAAATTTAATCTTATTTACCTACGAATGATTCACGGAATTTAAGGGAGCTGGTACCCTACCATGTTAAAGGGCTCATCACTGAGACGCTCAGGTAATTATAAATATCAAGTGAATCATGATGCACACCACCTAAAAATTGAATAATTCTCTAGTACAGTGTCTTTCAACCTTTTTCATGGCGTGACCCCCCTAGTATGGAAAAATATTTCGCGGCCCCCCTAGTATAGAAAAATATTTCCCCCACCCTCTGCTATTTCTAACTTTTATTCTGTGTTATAAATATCGAATCCGTTCATCATTATTGAATATTTTCAGTTAGGTGTCAATTAAATACGTAACGAAGGACTTTAAACAAACATATTTTTATATCGACATCGAAGTTGACGACTTATAGTAGCTTTTGAACGCGCGCGTGACTTATGTGAGCGAGACATGGCGCAACGTGATGAGCACTGCGTGGAGCATCAGGCGAGTAAAGGATGACACTTTTGAATTCTTTGAATTGTGTTTAAATATATTAAATTCACTTGTTATTCATTTAGCAGTTGCTCACTGTCTTTTTTGTCTAATATTCAAAATTCTGTGCTCATTGTAATTATTGAAAATGGATGAGTTTCTGGAAAGACACGCACAACCGTCAACTTCAAGTTCCAACGAGAATAATGAAAAAAAGCAAAGAAATAACACCCCGCGCTGGTCTAGTGGTTAGCAACTCCTCTCTTGACTGGTAAGATCGTGAGTTCGGAACCGGCCGGGGGAGATACATCATCATCATCAAACTACCATACCGCACCAATCATCTATAGCACATCAACACCGAAAGCAATAGTACAACATATACCAAACGATGCATATCACCTTAGTTGTGGCGCATCTAAACAATATAAAAAAAAAAAGAAATAGCGTCTATATAACGACAATTATTTGAAACTCGGATTTACTGTTATTGAAAATAAGTCGCAATTATTTGTTTTGAAATATTATTAAGCGAAATTATGAAACCAGCACATTAATGTAACCTTTCCTTTATTAAATATTATATATTGAGCTAGAATAGTTTTATTGTTAAAGTAACTGCGACCCCCCAGGGGGTCGCGACCCACAAGTCGAAAAACACTGCTCTAGTAAATAACAAAAGCCACTTCCCGATTTTCTCCAAATTAATTGCAATACAGATACGAAAATAATGTTAATTAATAGTTATTTTCATAAGTAAATATCACACCTAAATTCATTGGTCTAAATCCAGTAATTTCCAAATAACTTAGCTTCCAAAATCTGAATTATATTTTTTGAAAGAATTTATTACAAACTAGAGAATAACTTTGCTTTGTCACTTTTCACTGAACTAAACATTTATTTCAATGAAAAATGACAAAGCAAAATTATTCTCATATTTTGTAACATGGATTTTCACGAAGTAAATCTTTCAAGTGTTAAAAAATTTATTAATTGATTTGAATGTTGGAATTTTCTATGAATAGCATTCATCAAATTATATCACACTACAAAAAAAAGAGATTAAAATTTAACCTTCAGCCACTGTTTTCCGTGTAATCTTAAAATATTTCGCATTGTTGAATAGTTCTTGAAACAATAATTGCAGTTTTTTCCAGTTAATTGCAGAAAAGTTCCATAAAATAACCGTTACAAAGGACTATCCAATTAAGAGATTAACGGGATGGCGTGTATTTCGAAGCCAAAGAAAAAAAACATATTTTCTCTATTTTTTAGGGGTACTCAGAGATTTTGACCTCTGAGTATCCCTCATAGTTTTGCACTTTACACATTCTAACGTGTGACCAACTTGCACTTCACCAAACTTTCTGCTGAACTCAGTTCGCCAAGTTTTTGGGGTAAAGGGGGTATTTTTCTTTATTACAAAAATAAAGATTTAAAACGTTAATTCTGGACCTAACTATTAATTATTTAATAGTCGAACGTATAAAATTAAAAATTAATTAGATTTTTTTCGTAATTGCTAATTTTTTTTTTAATCTTTCTTGTTAGCAGTAAGGTATAAATAAAAAAAATATAATTGACGCCTATACTATTAGGTACATGATTATTACTGTGTCGTTTATGGATATTTAAATGATTTTAATATTACCTACATATTAAATTACCTAAATGATTTTAATATTACCTAATATTAACAGTAAATTACTATCAAAAAAATGCAAACTTTAACAATATTTTTTAAATTCATTCAAATTCAATTTAATTGCGATTAATTTTGCTATTTAAATATATTAGTTTTTGACATTTGACGTTTTGAATTTTACTCAAAATATACATACGTAATTTACACATGCTACCTATATATATAGTGAGTATACTCTATTTTGAAAGTGTCACACCATAGAACACTAGAAGCCAACTAACATAAAAAAAGTGAAATTCGCTTGGAGTCATTTGTAAGCCAGTCACAGCTTAAGGCATTAGTCCGTCAGTAGTCGTCGTCGAGTCAACACACCATTATATTAACAATATACCCATTGTTAGTTGAGCACGTTGAACAGCTCTCTCTGGTAATACGTGTGATGTGATTGTATGCGTGTATACACATACTACTACAAAAAACCAAACTAATACACTGCAAACAGTGTGTATGTACACAAACAGACGACGTCACAAACTCATTACAAGTGGAACAGAGGCAAAGCCAATCTAGTTTGTCCCCTTGTATCACACAGTATATAATACATGATAGGTACCTACAACATATGTACATAAAGCTACGGATACACGAGACATCAAAATAACGCGACACATCTAAATTAGCATTATTGTGTGCAATGTTTACACTATAGAACACTAGAAGCAAACTAATATCAAAAAAGTTTAGTTCGCTTGGAGTCATTTGTTGGTCTGTTACAGCTTAAGGCATTTAGTCAGTCGGTGTCGGTCATCGAATCCACTACGATTGTTATGTATTGTAAGACCATTGTTACTTGACCTGCACGTTGCTCTGTCCGATAATACGTGTTTTGTAATTGTGTGTGTAAATACTCACACAGAAGCAAACATCAAGCCTAAACCACTACAAACAGTTTGTACTTACACAGCATAGTGATGCGAAGTGGAGGAGATTTTACGTCACCTTTCTGCTACAGTCGGAATACTAACTATCATATAGTAGTTTGGCCCGTTGGTTTACACGTTCAAGTAAAGCGGGTTCTACACGATGCTACGAACGTTCCTTCCAACATTCGATCGAACGTTTGAGGCAGTTAAGTTCGATAGTTGGTGCGACGAATGTATCTGCTACACGGTGAATCGAATGTTTGATCCAATACGAATGATGATGTGTTGGTACTCAGTGGACGATGTTATCTGTCTGATGTTATCTCTAATGTTATACACTGATGTTGTCTCTCTTCACATGAACGAGCGTGCAGCTGCTGAGTCGAACCAACCAACGAACCAACATTGACCTTCAAACGTTCGAAGCACCCCTTTGACTCGGTGCAAAAATACCGACATCGAACGGGACACGACCAAATGCGAACGTTTGACGCTCGACATTGGACACTCGTAGGTTCGAACAACGGCTACACGATGCTATGAACCATCCAACGTCGAATGTTGGAAGGTGTTCGTAGCATCGTGTAGCAGCGGCTTAAATTTGCAGTCTAGATAAGGCTAGAACAGTTGTATACACTCGAGTTGCTAGACTTCTCTAGCAAATATTTGAGGTTGTTTACACAGTAGTGTCACACACGGCGAATAGAATAGTGTCAGACATTTCACACAACACCTGATTTAGATTATAATTTAACATTTCTAAATCGTATTTTGTATTGCCATATTCTATTTTGAATTGAAAACTAATATTTTTATAAATGTTGCTGCAAGACGGCAGTTTCGTACTGAAAATAATTTATTTCATTTTTTGCTATAGTGTAAATCCAACTTGTAAAATTTTATTGCGTTTACTTTTTTCTTATAGTTGTAATATAATATTATCTCTGTATTATCTTTTGGATGCGTCTCACAATTTAGGATTACCTTGTTGGTAGTATCTTAAATCAACTTTTCTGTCCTTTTGTAAAAGAAAAACTTCTACACCAAAAGCGTGTCGTGTGTCCGTACCTTTATAATCTTTTTAAAATAAATTATTTTTTTTTTTTGTCAAAAGATTCTTATAACATAACCTATTTGTACGACTTAACGTTTATGTAAAAAAAAAACAATATGTTTTCATCCAAATCATTTTAATATTTGCGACGATTTGGATTTTTACACAAAATTTCGAATGCGAAAGGAATTTTTATTTTGGAAAAAATTCGCCCACGAATACAACACAAAACGAACTGGTATGCTGTTTTTTAAATAATAATTATTTCAACTAAGCAGTAATGTATCTTTTTTTTAGGAATAGTACATTATCTTCAGAAATAATGTTTTTTTTAAGGAGGAGTTTTCAAAGCTACTACTAGCAAAGTAGTGAAATTAGTGTCACACAAAATTGCTTTGTTGCGTGAAGAATTCATTAAATTTCCAACAACTGACGTCGAAAAGGCGCAAGTTAAAGAAAATTTTTATAACATTACGCGGTTTCCGAGAGTGTTTGCTGCTTTAGATTGTACACAGTACACACGTTCGGATACAGTCGCCAGGTACGAGTAAATTGTAGAGCACGTCAACTGTAATTTCGATGTTTGCCGGAAATAAATAATTTCGCAAATATGAACGGCCAAAAGGAATTGGAACTGTCATTTGCTCATACGTATTTCTTACAAGTAAAGGGCCCGAGGCCGGACCTATCGATTTTGATGAAACTTAGATATGTTGTAGAACACTAAAAAATAAGCGACACGTATTTTTTTTTATCGGCGGAAAAACGGCTTGAAGGGGTGAAATCGCCCTCCAAAAATTGGGGTAAAAATTTAATTTTTTAAATATCTCGAAAACAGTAAGAGATAGAGCAAAAGTTTAAATTTGCAGTATTGCTCTTTTTTAAAGAGCTATTTATTGGTATGCAATTCGTTCAAATTGTGTCAAGAGGGGTGGCTGGGGGTTAAAATTTAGGGGTTAATTTTGCAAAAAGGGGATAAAATTAAACAATATAAAAATTCTGTTTACAGATTTGAAATCTACGTCAGAAAATCTAATTGACCTATTTTTGCTCAATGTCCTAATATTAAGTCTAGGGGTAGTTAACTAGGGAGTGACTGTGTCGAATAGTCGTACTACTTGTGTAGTTTAAGAAGTTCTTCTTCATGGAAAATAGTTTAAGACATTTGAAATAACGTAGAAATGAAATTTTCGATTTCAAAATTCAGTTTGAGCAACACTGGAGAGGGGGTGAGTCACCCTCTTAAATTACATATTAGTTAACATACACTCATTTTTAATAATAATACATACACGGTTACATATACAGGCTGGAAACAGATTTATCGAACATGGGGCAAGTATGGTGAGAAATTTTTCTCAGGATCAATGTGATCTCTGGCACTTTTTGATCAATAATATTTCATTTTTAAATCGCGTTACCATGGATCTGCAATATTTTTGTGTTTGTCAGATTAAATACCCCTGTCGCAGCATCTGCATAACATAGCGAATTTCCAAATTTTGGGGACTGGCGGATCTCATCTAAGAACTGTACCTATTTAAAATAGTTTAGCTTTCTAAGAGTAAAAAATTTTTTAAAATCGGCTGGGTAATTAGTTTTGATATTTTTGGGACCCAAGAACCCGAACGGACTTTGTGCAGCATAGTTGTATCCATCTAAAATAATTTAGTTCTCTAACAGTGAAAAAATTTTCAAAATCGGTCGGTTAGTTTATTTTTTACAATAATGGGAACAGTAAACCCTGGCGGAAATCATACAACATAACCTTTATTCATCTAAAATAATTTTAGTAAAAAGTTTATCCTAACAGTAAAAAACGGGTCCTAGGGATCTCATATAACTTATGGTAGTCCGTAAGGTTCTTGTGGACATCATTTAATTACTTAATGAATTCAAATACTTTAACTTACTAACGGTGAAAAAATTTTCAAAATTTTCGACATTCGCTAAAAAAATTATTGAAAATATTTGATATGTTTCGATCAATTAATGGTCAACATCAGCAAATAAAAGTTACTCAAATCGAAGAAAAGAATGAGTTATTTGTCCGTAGAAATTAAAATACAAATTCTGAAAACGAGCAAAGAAATATTGAAAAAACTAGATCGGCAAAACATTCTGACAAATAACACTACCCAACTAATACTCGCCAATTTGAATGAAACTTAACATACTTATTAAACAGCGAAAAATATTAAATACGTGTTTTTTTATTTCGGCTAAATACGCTTTTTAGGGGTAGAAAACACCATTCAACCTCTGTAGATGAAAACAGTTATAGCTAGATATTTTTGAAACGACATATTTTCTGAAAAAAGGGCTGAGTACCAAATTTGTAGAATTTGAAGCGATGCACTTGATAGTGACCCTGAAATCGATTTTCAAGGTCAGTTGAAAATGATTAGCCATTGCCGAACTTTGACCATATCCTGTACCTATAAGCAGTAATTTCATGTATTGACTCAATCTATCTTCAAAGTTGATTTATAGAAAAAATTAGAAGAAAACATTTTTGTAAGTAATTTTAGAAGTAAAGTTAAGAAAAGATTTAATATCACTCTAATTGTAAGTTAAACATTAACTTTATGTTATATTAGAAATTTTCAAAATTTTTTAAAATTTTTATTGCTACTCTATAGTTATCATATTAGGAATTCAATTGAACATATGATTAACTATTATTTTTCCGATTGCGATTGAGCAAGTATTTTTCAAAATTACTTCTTGATCACTTATTTTCTATCTTGCATGTGAAATTCGTTCGAATATACTTTGAACCATTTAGGGGTGAAAAGTAAGCTACTCCTTTTGAAAAATATTAAATGATTTTCAAATGACTTTGGAAATTGACCTCAAGGTCAACTTCAAAGTCATCATCAAGTGCATCACTTTGAACTCTATAACTTTGGTCCTAAGCACTTTTTTCAGAAAATATATCGTACCATAATCCACTTCTATGTTGATTCCTGGTCTCTTTTCCTGCGTTTCTAATATTTATGTCAATAAAAAATGTGCTACCGTAGACAAGGATGAATAGGTACGCATTCAGACTTCACACCGTATTTTTTTGTATTTATTTTATGAGTACCTAATCTTTAATATATTAAAAATTTACGCGAAGATGGTCACTTTATCAGCAGTATCCAAAAAAATTTAAAAATATTGGTGGTTTTTGAAAAATTAACAAAAATCGTATAATTTCTTCTCTATGAAAAATTGGGATCAAAAGAGACGAGAAAAGAGTAAATGGGGACAACCCGTAGGGTCGACCAAAATAACGGACCCGATTTTTTTCATCTGACACAGTCGCCATTTAAGAAGTGAAATTACCCCTCAAAATTAGGGTAAAATTTCAATTTTGCTAGATTACTTGAAAACTGCGGCAGATAAAGAAAAATTTTTAATTGACACAACACTTCATTTTTAGAGAGCTTTCTACTGATATATACAAAGCCAGAGTCGGACCTACTAGAGGGGCTATTTTGGTAAATTTGGGGGTAAAAAAAGTTGTATAAGCGTTTTTCCTAACATCTATAAAACAAAAACAAGAGCCTTATCACCATTTTTTCTAAGCATTAAAAGCTGGTTTATATTCGGTTTCTATTGAAAACTCAATTAGACTGCATGTTAAAAGTGAGCAAAAATTAAACCTGCAATAACTTTTAAACGCTGTAGTGAATCTAATTTAAATTTTCACAGTCGATTAAATTTAGAAAAACCATTATTCGCACAAATTTTCATAAGACTGTCACCATTTTTAAGTACCTCCATAATATCCTTAACTTGTAGCTATGGTATAATTATCAAAATTTTTTGCAGGTTTCTTACTAATCATACAACATGTAATGATTCATAAAACATACAACACATAATTCCTGAGTAGCCCTAAATAATGCGTGTCAAACACGCACTTGACGACTTTTTTATAAATATAGTAACGTAAAAGCCCCTATTTTGGAACGATATCTAATACTGGAACAGTTTTGACATTTACATATTAATGAAGTTATTTCTGAAAGAAACGTCTGATAACAAAAATTATTATTAATAGAATGATTGTTTTTCAATTTAAATTCACCTCGCATTTAATGTTTCCTTACTTAATTAAAGAAATAAATATGTAAATGTCAAAACTGTTCCAGTATTAGATACCGTTCCATAATGGGGACTTTTACGTTATATAAATTATTTTATTCAAAATGATAAACACATGAAAGAGCAACATTTGAAGAGTATTTCAAAAAATTTCATTAAAAAAAAATTGAGAAATTCAGTCGGTGGGATCTGGTTTCCGAAGACGCTTCAAAAAAAATATCCTCGCAATGATAAAGATAACTCATGATGATAAACTAAAATACTCCTGTCGCCGCATCCTGCATAACATACCGAATTTCCGTTTAAAAAAATTAGTTTTTCTCCGAAACTAGTTGACATTTAAAGACCTTTTTTGTGTGATTTTTTCTCCCCGTTTCAATAGTGTAAAAGTTTTTGAAGAAAGGGAAATTTTGGCCAAAAACTAATTTTTTTCATGAAAATTCCCAAAGAAACAATGTTCCGGGCATCGGACCTGCCTGGTTAACGAACTCGTCCAACGGTTTGGGACTTCCAATATTTCCACCAACTTCGTAATAATTGGACCTTTCGTTCGAGAGTTATATATATATATATATATATATATATATATATATATATATATATATATATATATATATATATATATATATATATATATATATATATATATAAATACATACATACATACATACGTATATACATATAAATTTGGCGAATATTATTTTCGATTTCTAGGGACCTCAAAACAAATTTTTGCCACGGTCCCGGGCTCAGGTCGCGTTATGACAGAGGCTGTAATAGCTGAATTCCATTCTGGAAATTCGCTAAAACTAAATCGTTTCTATTAGTAGGTAAGTTTAGTTCATGACTGAACGAAGGATGTAGTAAAATTTGTACGGCATATAGCCTTGTCAATTAGTTGTAATCGAAGAAAAAAAACCCTCGTTCAATCATTAGTCAATGCTATTTTGAAGAAGTGTGCAAAATTTCAATAATATCAATGCATTCGTTTTTGAGAAATAGTATTCACCGACTTCAAAAATAGTATTTTGCGGAAAATTCGATTAAAGTTTTAAGTAGAGGCCGATCTTTCCCAATGAGAGGAATTTCCGAAAGCTCTCTCTCCTAGACTTTGACTCCCATTAATTTAGAACTTTGAGATAATATTCTAAATATATTATTCTATTAGGTAATAAAATTTAAGAAAAGAGGGTTTTTTTATTTTAAATTTTCAAATACATGTAACCTCTTAAGAAATGAAAATGTCGACCACAATTTTCCAGAAAAGACTCATTTAATCCTAGCCCATACCCTGCTAACCTGCTAATTGTCTTAAAGGGACCATTACAATGACTATCTTCTTCCCAGCGGTCCCCACCATATATTATTCACACCTTCTAAGTACAAGAAAATGAACTAAGATGCTTCTGAAATGAAGACATGAGTGGATGAAGGTGTTATGTAACATTTTTTTATAATTTTACAATAGAAGCGTTTGAAAGTTTTTATTTACATATATTTCCCATGCAATAGCACGTGTTTATTATTGAAGTTTTACAAAACTATTGGACGTAATGAAACCAAATTTTAGTATATGACACTTCAGCATATAGAATATTTCAAAAGTTTACAAAAAATGACTTTTTGAAAAAATAATGTTACATAACACCTTTATCCACTCATGTTTTCAAATGTAAAATGTATGACTTTCCATTGAATTAAGCGACAGTCCACTTTTTATATCGCCAACTAACAATTGAAAGCTAGCTATAATTTTCTGTATCTTCTTCCCAGTTTTTCTTCTTCTTCGCAGACTCGTATTATATATTTTTTCACAAATACATTTTTCCTATATCTTTTCTCTACTGCGCAGTACCTACTGATCTATATTCATAAACATATCCTTCGATTCCTGCTTCTTAAATTAAGAAATATTTCTTTTTTTGTAAGACAAAAAGAGTCTCTTATAACAAATGTTATAAGACATATAATTTATTGGAGTATTTTAATTATATACGTGAAAATACATCATATTTATAATATATGTACATACTTGTAATATAATTATTAATAAATGCAAATATATATTATTTTTAAATGGTCGTCATACAGCTGACTGAACGCTACATCAATTCTGACTGTTGACTGTTGACAATCTTGTAACATTCTCGAATTATAACGTCTTGAATTCTTGCCAAATTTGTATGATGTTGTTTGTGAGTCTTTGTTTTTTCTTCTTTTTTCTTTTTTTTTTTGTACAAGACTAGCCAGCTAGTGTTTATGTACGAATGTTTAAAATAAAGATAAAATACCAATGATATAAGAAATTAAAGTAGATTGTTAATTATAAAAATTATTAATTGATACCATAGAACACTGGAAGGAATACGACTATCTCTTTTCTGCAATCACTTATAGGCATTTATGTGCATTTTGCAGAACTATGTTGTCATTCACTTAGTAGCTACCAATAGGTGTGTTTCAATTGTTGTCAATGTCATATTATTGCCGTCGTGTGACACGGTATACGTGGTATACATACGTGCATGATGCGTGCCACATGCATGTTATGTATATGCGTATGCAAGACACCAATACACACAACCATCCATCGCACTAACACATCCAACTCCGCGTGCACATATATAACATATTGGTGAGATATTTTCTATCCTTTGTCATTACACTGGTTTCAGTAGTATAGAGACACTAGCGTTCGTTCTGTAATATTCTGTGATACAGTTTAATTTGTTAACAATAGTAGACTAAATATGTTACATTAGAAATTAGAATTATTGTAGATACAAAAATTTACAAAATTCAGAGATCACTTTTTATCTAAAATGCCCAAAACATACTTAGATAATTGCATTTTGTTATACTTAGCTGCTCGAAAACATCATATTCAAGATACACAAGTGAAATATCACTTTTAAATTTTATGTTTAATGACGTTTTCGAACGTTTGTACCGAAAATTTTGAAAGTATATTATCTATATTATTAAACAGTGCAATATATATATACAGTAGTTCTAACAATTGTATTAGTGAGTAAACAATCGAAATGTACCCTATGAATACAAAAAATTCGAATTCAGGCTCGATGCAACAAACAAAAAACTTATGAGAAAGTGGTGCGTTAAATAATGATAAATATACTTACAATAAAGTTACATACATAGTATGGTAGCAGGACAATACATATCAAATCTACGCTTGCTACAACATATATATATATATATATATATATATATATATATATATATATATATATATATATATATATATATATATATATATAGGGTGCAAAACAAATAACTCTCGTCCTTTTGTGGGGTAACTCATAGCACTCTGTAGACACTAAAACCGCAGGAATTCTGAATTAACAGTGGCGTCACCCCTCAAAAGGATAATAGTTATTTCCCTTACACCCTATATATATATATATATATATATATATATATATATATATATATATATATATATATAGGGGGTAAGGGATATAACTCTTGTCCTTTTGAAGGGTGACGCGGATGTTAATTCCTGCGGTTTTAGTATCTACAGGGTGCTATGTGTATATTATTTCACGCACTACTACCGAAATGGTTATGTAATCTATCTGTATAAGTCATTAAGTATCGTTCACTTAATTCATAAGTCAACAAATGTCGTTCACTTCGTTCACCATCGTTCAGTAATAAACACCTGATTGCTATATACATATTAATAGATTATAGTGGTTCATTTTTCAGTTTCTGTGTTAATTTTTTGGAATAGTCATTCAAAGTAAGGTAATTTTTGTTTTTATTTTACCATTTGTATATAAATTTCAATGACGGAAGTCAGATTTGTGCAATCGAATTGGAAGACAATCGAATAATTTACCAAAATTAGATATTATTTATGCTAACAAATTTTGCCGATCATTTCATATTCTTCATTGCACTTTTCATCATATGGTTAGGACTAATAGCGTTTCTAGTATCATTCCCAGGAACCCGTTATGCCACGTTACGTCATGTGACGGGCGACGTTTAAACTGTAGTAGCTAGCAACAAAATTTTTTTTTTAAATTAATTAATTTATTGTCATTTTTTGGAAGATTGTTTTGAACTTAATAGGAGTTCCTGTAACGATTTAAATAATATTATACTCTGCATAATTCACTACAAAATTGTATCACTTTTATTATCAACTTCATTTTGCTACACTATATTTTTAGTCTTATTTCATTATGTCTAATTCCGTACAAAAATCTCAAAAAAATTGTATAAATTCCTGAATCTACCCAATAATTAAATACATATATCTATGGTCTCGAAAATCGGCTCAAAATACTTGTATGATATTTATAAATTGTTGATGATAGCTACTGTGAACACTGCTGATGTATATGTTAACATTTTCATATATTTTATTATAAAAACATTTGCTCATTATTTTGAAGTCTATTAAACAACTAGTGAACCTGGGCGTTATACCTCATCAAACACTATACGAAGTGTGGAAAATGACCCGCATTATATTAGACCATATCATTCGTATAGGCCGAATGCCAAATTATTAACACTTCAACGACAGTAAACAACGTAACGATTTGTATTGAAATTTTGTGATGATTTTTTTTTCTTCGTTGTTCTATTCGACAAAGAACTTTCAAAACAAAAAATGTCATTTATTTGGAATACAAGAACGAAATTAAACAGAACTATAGTTCTAAGAAAACTTTTTGTTTAAAATTTCACCAATTTCTTTTAGCAGTGATATATATATAGTAGGTAATTTTGATATGGAATATAAATATAGAAATAGACAATGTAGCTTCTTTAATGTCTCTAATTTTAATTTCAAATATTATCGAGTGCTTGTAAAACATTACTAAGTTTGGCGAATTTTTATTTGTATTTAAATATACGTTATTCAAATGCTCACTTAACATTTATCTAAATTGAAACTTGAACACTCGATTTCCTTTAGTTACATATGACCAAATCATTATGTTAATTAAAAATCACATAGTCACTTGAACCAAAATTCACTCGAACCCAAGATTTCTTGATAACTAGCCAAAAAATCCTATAATTTTTGTAGATAAAATTTCAGAAAAATTACCATGCTCTCTTATAATGCGTGCGCGATCGACGACCAAAGTAAAAAATATTTGCTAGCATGGTAAAATTTAATGTGCTAACACAACTTCTATCACACACTTATGCATATATGTCGTACTCTTTCATTTGCGCATCTGACCGGCAACCTTATGTTAGTTGGGCTGTACGCACTGGGCTGTATATGTACGTATTGTTGCCAATCATACAAAAATGATTGGCAACAATATATTTTAATACTGAAGATACTGAAGTAACAAAACGATGAATGTATGTACATGTATGCACTATTCTTGATGGTTAAACGGTGACGTCCGTCCTGTACGACAGTGTAATAAATACTGCTTGCTGCTTGTAAGACAGTCTAATGAATCGGTGCTTGGTCCGACCACGGGTCCGACCAAGTTGGTCGTCACACCACTCACCAGCCTGGCTATACGACTTGCATGTATGACAGGGGTACATTTCAACAGCGTTGATACCTTATTTATCTTTTTTTTCTCTCTATTATTAGCAGATAGCATTTGAAACATTATAAGACAGCATGGCAATTTTTGTAAGAAAAACAAATTAAAATTTTTTTTGTCGGGAATGGAACTTTTTACTGCGCTGTTTTACAAATTTTACGGAGCTAATATTACGGAAAGAACATTCTATCCTTTAAATTTTCTATGATTAATTATAATTTTTATATTTTTACCGTACAAAATTGAATATGTTCGCCTTTAGTGCTGTAGTGCTGAGCACAGTAATTTTTCTATGAATTTTCTCTCCGTGTAGGCACACGATCCTTGTTCGAAAGCAACTCAGTTTAGTAACAGTTCAATCATATATATTATTCTCCTTGATGCGAGAAGGAGTTATTTTAATTTCAAATATTATCGAGTGCTTGTGAAACAATACTAACAAGGGGAGGGCACGGCCTCGGAAATTGACTTCGGGATGAGACTTCGTATATTAATAGTATACCTTTACGTTATTAATATACTAAAATAGTAAAATGCAATAGTCAGCCGTTTTCGAAAAAAATGCCTTTAAAGTTTTAAAAATTTTTCTAATGTCTTTTATACTAATTTAATATGTTATTAAAACAGAGTTAAATGGCTCGGTCGTCAAAGCATCGGCTCCGTGTCCTGAGGTCACGGGTTCGAGGTTTGGTCCATGCACTGATTTTTTTAATTTTTTTTTTTTGTATTTAATTTAAAATATAAAAATTAATAGTATGATATATAAATGCTAATTGTCACAATGTAAAATAATTTATATTTGAAAATTAATGTTTAATTTTGCAATATATTTTTAATAACACGGAAAATTTAATTTCTAACAAGAAAATATAACTATGAAAATGAAATTACGTTATTACTATTAAAAACACAGTTTACGCATTAAAAAAAAATTAACATTAATTCTTATAGCTGTTATTATCCAAGCATAGGGTAGGTTAATTCAAATATAAATTATTTTACATTGTGACAATTAGCATTTATATATCATACTATTAATTTTTATAATATTTCAAATTAAATAAAAAAAAATGAATTTAAAAAAATCAGTGCATGGACCCAGCCTCGAAGCCGTGACCTCAGGACACGGAGCCGATGCTTTGACGACCGAGCCATTTGACTCTGTTTTAATATCATATTAAATTAGTATAAAAGACATTAAAAAAATTTTTAAAACTTTAAAGGCATTTTTTTCGAAAACGGCTGGCTATTGCATTTTACTATTTTAGTATATTAATAACGTAAAGGTATACTATTAATATACGAAGTCTCATCCCGAAGTCAATTTCCGAGGCCGTGCCCTCCCCTTGTAAGTGTGGCGAACTTTTGTTAGTATTTAAACATGCGCTAGTTGGTACTACTGGCATTTAAACATACACTAGCTTTGTTTAAACCAAATGGTTAGCTGAAGTATTTTGTGTGATATTTGCCAAAAATAAGATATTTTTTTAATATTTTCTCATTTTAGATTCTTATTCGGCTTCTTGTTCTTTTAATATGTTTATAATTGTTAAAATAACGCATATAGAAGAAATCTTTCTGAAGCCAATTTCCAAATCTAATGAAATTTAGTATAGGTATATATCTAGTAATGAAAACTAGAGTTTTTTGAGAGTCTAGAGTTTTTTGAGAGTTGCCATTTCTATTACAACCAAATTTTTATGATAGAAATGGTACTAGAAAACGTTCTTTTCTTGGATGTAATGGAGATGTAAGCAAGAAAAACACTATCGGTTGAAGTAGCCCCAAGTAGGTACATATGCATATTTTTTATCGCCTAACTGATAAATTAAAGAAAAATTAAAAAATTAAACTTGAGTAAAAACATTTTTTTTTGCTCATTTATGTTGTTAATTAATGCATTAGATCAGTTTTATCGAAAAATTAATAAATAGTCCCATTTAAAAATCTATAAGTTTGTATCATAGCTCGAAAACCATAAGAGCTATAAAGCTCCTGACTATAGCAATCGGTTGCCCCTGTCGATATCTACAACTGTTATTTGAACAATTTTTCGATTAAATCAACGGTTTAGCTGTAATAAAAATGGCAACTCTCGAAAAACTCATACAGTATTATTATCAATCTAAAATCGTGATTCAGTGTCAACTTCGTAGACTCTAAATTACATTTATATACTTACTTTCATGTTAACCTCCGTCTAAAATAGGTATTTATTGAAGTCCTACCAACAAAATAAATATATCTTTACTGATCGGGAGCCAATAAATGGAAAAGCAATTTTTGAAGTAGAAATCTAAAATTTTTTATGTCCAGAAAAATACTCACTATCTTCTCTGTTTCTTATACTTTTAGTAAATCTAGAGATCTAAAAACTTTAATTAAATATACCTACTTGGTTTTAATTAATATATTCCATTCGTATTTTTAAATAAAATAAAAGCAACAAAAAGAAGAAACGAAAAACAACACTGGCGCCATCCTAATCGAATTAAAACAATTTTTTTATACCATTTTTAAAATGCTTGAATAAATTTCAAATAATTAGGCTAATTGTATCCTTATGTGATTTTATAGTTAAACATTTAAAACATTATATATTAGATACAGAAACATATAATATAACATGGAAACCAGTGTTTTACAAAATGTTCCACTTCACACTTTAATGAAAATTAATTTTTTCAACAAAAAAAAAAAAAAAAAAAATAGTATTTATGTGGGTGGCATCTATGAACAATTTAATTAAATTAAGTGTAAAAATTATGAAAATTTGTTTTGTATGGATCGTTTCACTCACTAATTATAATAATTCTTGGTACCTAATTTTACACTTTAAATTAGATTCGTTGATATTAATTCTCGAAAAAAAAATGTATTTTTTACTTACATACGTTGTTTTAAAATTGTATTAATTATATATATTTTAATGCTGGCTGTTACTCGCGTGAATTTATTCACGCTAGCTGAAATTTGAAAATGTGAACAGAAGTGAATGATTTGAAGTCTCATTCTTGACTATACAGATATATTTTTAAAAAAATCCAATTCGAGAAATAATATTATTCCAAACACTAATAGGCTCTAATGCGCGTTTTCATAAAAATTTAACTGGCCAGCAACAGATATTCGAAACTATAAATTGTGTCAAACAGAAATAATTTCCAGACAAAACTAAAAGCTTGTAAATTTAGGGTAATAAAGGAAATTATGTATCACTAATTATAAAAGCAAAAAATTTGTAAATTTTATAAATTAAGACCATTGGAAAAAAGACTTCTTCTAAAAGGAATTTTCGTCTAACTGGTAGTAAAAATTAAAAATCCACTCCCAAATTATCCTAATTCAATCGCCACTTTTTTAAATTAAATTTTCGAAATCATTCTTTTTATTTTGATCAAAATTAAGCGTGTAGGACCATTAAAAAACCAACTTCTGTCCAACCAGTTAAACTTCTAAAAAGAATTTCTGCTTTTTAATAGAAAAATGAAAAGTTATTACCCTAACTGAACCAATTATCATAAATCAAATCACTTTCATAAAGCTTAATTTGAGAAAAAAGTATTTTTTTTAATTTAGTGACGTCATCGAGTTTACTAAAATTTCTCAGGGACTTAAAAACCGTAAATAAAATGAGAGAATGATATAACTGGAAGCCAATTATAAATTTTCGAAGTCATTCCTCTCATATTTACTGGAATTAGGCAGGAAAGACAACTACAAAAAAGATTTTTGTCGAGTTAATCTAGATTAAAAGAAATTTCGTCATTTTAATAACAAAAATGAAAAGTTCACACTCGATTTCTCGTAATTCAACCAGTCACTATAATTCGATCCACTTGTATATAGCGTGATTTGAGAAAAATAATTTGTTTTACAGTAGCCACTATGAAACTGTGCACATGCACTACTAAAGTATTAGAACCAATTCACTCTTGTATGACAAACACAATCAAACGCTGCATGTCTGTATACACAGTATGTTTATTTTGTTATTGTCATAGTACAAGTACATAGCAGTAAACTAGTCACTGGCGTTTAGGTGTTCTTTTGCTTATTAAAATTAATAAAATTGAATCAACAAAAAACAAAATATAAATAAAAAAAAATATTAATTTTATTTATTTATTTTTTTTTTTTTGTTTACTTAATGTACATTTGTTTTATAAACTTTATATTTTAATTTATTAATAAACTTCTTAAATGTATAATCAAAATTTTACTTTGGCGTCTATCTCATTATGAAACTGTGATTTCAGTCCCGTCCTGTAACACTTTCATAGTGCCGAGTGTATTTGATGACGTCATCAATTTTACAAAAATTTTCCAATACCTTAAGAACCGTTGTAGCGTACCTACTATGTTAAAATGATGGAACTGGAAGCGAATTATAGGTTTCCGAGGTCGTGCTTCTCATTTTTATCAAAATTAAGAATTTAGGACGATTAAAAAAATTAAAAAATTCACAATTTCAACTAATTGAAAAAAAAAATTCATTAAATGTAGGTTCTACGAATAATTTCTCTAAATTCATCAAACTCATATCTCTTACCATTTACGAGATCTCTATACATTCTGCGTTTATATGACACACACTGTATATCAAACAGAATGTATATAAAAATTTGTAACACACTGTATACGTACATTTTAATTACATAGATATATAAAAAATGTATTTAAATATTCAATTATCGTACAACCATAACTATTTCAAGTAGCACGCATTATAATATTATTGAAGGCCGTAACAGGTGATAAATACAAATAGATAATTTTTTATAATAAAACTATAAATATTTAAATTATTTTACTCTTTTGCCGATAATGGTTTTTTACATTTTTTTCAAAAACAAATGCCGCCCCGACACAAACACAATAAAAACAAAATACAAATTGGTTTCAGAAAAAAACAATTTTTTATTCAAAACATGTGAATGTTGTAAACAAAATGACAAATATATGTAATACTGTACTTACAATAAAGTTGTACAAATTGAACAATTATGATTAAAATATTAATAATTTATATTAATTGTTTATAGTGGACAATTGGATTTTGTTGTTTTTATTATTCTAAAAATATAAAATATGGTTGGATGAATTATTGTCAATAATTAGTATTCCATTAAAGATAATTAAGTCATTTATTTAAAAAATGTGACTTATGTAAGATGATTTTTACAATTATTTGAATTTTCATTGTTTATTTCAAATGAGTAAAATTGAATCACGGTCAAATTTAAAATTTGCAGGGCCGGCGAGGGGGAAGGCAACGAGTGCTGTAGCTCCGAAGCTCAGCAGGCACACTAGATTTAATTTTTTATTTAAATTTAGGTGTTGAGGGCAAATTCAATATTCGACGGGGATCCCAAGAAAGTTTGTCCCTGGAGCTCTTGATTTCCCTCCATGACCCTGACTGTATGTATTCGATAGCCAAAAAAAATCACGTCAAGACAAAGGACAATTCATACAACACTTATACAATCCGTTCTTGTACTCAAATCGAAAACAGTTATGATACATAGGTACTACTCAGATAGTACTCGCGAGTACTAAAATATATCGAATAAATATATCGAAGTGCAAAGTAAATTTTCAAACTAGGGTAAGTGCGGGAGAGATATCACGTTGGGAGAGATGCCGCAGTAGCCATAGTTCGTCCGTTGATTCATAGATAGCACTATTAATGGATTATATGTTTAAAATAAGTTACTTATTTAAGCTGTATATGGTAACATTTATGATTAGTCCATCAGTTTAGTAATTATCCAACTCTTTATTATTGAAAACTAAGTTTTTTAACATAATATTTTATCAAGCATTTTATACCTTAATTATGCAATTTTTTTTGGACTGTAAATTATGCCACGTAAATATAAAAGATCCATTAATGGTTCAAGAAGAACTATCATATTAGTGAAGATAACGAAAATAATGATGATTGCCTGTGTATTGAATGTTTTGATAAGTACTCAGAAACAAAAAAAAAGTTGACTAGTTAAGATATATAAAGTGCTAAAAATGGTTACATATGGCGTGCATCATGTATGAAGATGTGTGTGAAATGCAAAATTTTTAATATTAACCATGCGGCGTCTCTCTTTCTTTGATGCGGCATCTCTCCCATAGGTGTGGGAGAGACGCCGCTTTGCAGGCTCTACAAAAATGTTAATTATGAATCTTTTATTACTCAAAATTTAAAATAAGTTATAAATAATTTTAAAGAACAATGTTTACATTTATTGTGTACCAAATTTCAAATCAATTAAATGCATACTTTAAGAATTATCAAGTGTTTTCAAAATGTGCGGTATCTCTCCCGCATTCATCCTATAATAAATAGATTTCAGCCAGAGTGTTGGCTACCAACACTGTTGTAGAACAATTGGATTTCACGGCTAGTGCCATCTTTCATAAAAAAGAGACCTAAATTTTTAATGCGAACTTCTTTTTTGAGCGTGAAGTTAAAAATTCTGCCCCTGTTGAAGTTAGACGGGAAAATTCATATTTCAAATTATCCCCACCCACTGTGACGGAATTCTAAAAAAGTTACCAATTCGAACATGCAGTAAAATTTAATTTTTCAGGACTTCAACAAAAAAGAGGGTCTGAGAAATAACAAGAAAAATTAAAAATTTTTCTAAGCCCTTAAACTAATTTAGACCTTTTGTACCGCATCTGCCATCCATGTTTCATGGATTTTCATAAGCGTGGTCTGATTAAAATCGAAACAAGTCAAAATTTCTCAATTTCTTTCAAATGTTAAAAATAGCTCCAGAATCACTGAACAATATTATGTAAGTCAATTTTTACTCCCTTTAATATTTTATATACATAAATATTTTGAACTGATTTAATCGAACTGCTCCAAAAGTTCTAAAAATATTGACTGATTTAGGTCTCTGCATTCATATATTAACATCGAAAAAACTTCGACCCAATTTGGGAAAACCTCATTTTCCTAAACGGGGCTGATTACTATACTTTTCCTTCTTATAACTGTAGTTCCACTACAGTTTATTTGGAGAGGAAAGTACTCGTAAAAATTATTAATAAAATTTACAAAAAAAATATATAATAAAACTGGTTTTTACTATTAAAAAAAAAATTCCCTACTAACCGCTTAATGTATAAATTATACTGATGTAATAACTCTCAAAAAAATTTATTTACAAAACTCCCACGAATTATTTTTTTTATCTATTTTTAGATGAGAGAAACACCAAAAAATCGAGAATTTAAGAACATTAGCACCATGACCGTCATAATCTATAATGAAAAAACGCCCAACTGGTACACTATTTTAACAGTTAATACACTTTGTATGGAATTGTTAACGTCCTACGAGCTGATGTGTGAGTTAATCAGGTTTCACTTGACGTCTTATGACATCAATGACCGTCAAGGTGTTAATTAAAATATATTCTAATTACAAATAAACGTTCTAATTAATTCCAACAAATTCCTTCATCCCTGCTAGTTTTCCAGCAACTTCCATGAAGGTAAAGGAACAATTCACTTATACATAAATTACTGTATTCCATATCTGAAATCGTATAATTAAAACATTCAAATAAAAAAATCTAAAAAAAAGCCCATAAACTACATTTTCCCAGGCCAAAAACATAATTTTCATGCCCCCTTAAAAAGAACATAGTGCAAACTATACCAGATATATCTCAACATTCTCAACGCGCAATATCAGACAACATAAATAATCCACATAATATGTACATAGGTATATCTCTGTATCTCAATAAAATATACGTGTACGCAAGTTTGTTTGTTGGAGGTCAATGAGGTAATTCGAACTGATGGTGACCTCTGTCGCTCAAAATATAATATATATTCATATATAATTTCAACACGTAGAACTTTATGCCTTTTTCTCCTCACATGAGTAAAATTAAATCTACATATCGCGCATATAGGCTTACATACACGTATGGGCTCTTGTATAGGCTCTGACTGTGTTCCTTAGGCAGTGAATGTGTTTTCTTACTTCATCATAATGTGATGTTAATCTCAGTACTTTTTTTTTTTAAATTTGTTCGAAAATTTTTTTTTGGTTTTGTTTTAGTGTGACAAACATAACATAATCATATAAAAGTATAATTCACTTGATCAAATTTTTGAAATGCGTCATCTTTTAATAATACTTTATTCAGGCCCGACGATAGGGTGGGGGAGCGGGGGTTGCAGCCCCGGGGCCCGGGCTTGAGGAAGGGGCCCGTAGCTGTCGGTAGAGAGCCTGTAAAAAAAGTTAAGAACTTTTTTTTGCTCACCACTTACTTTTTTGGGAGTAAATTTTTAAAAAATCCGGTTTATTCCCGGGGCCCGTCATTTCTCTCCTCGGCCCAGACTTTAATCAGCGTCTGTTTAAACTGAATTTGTTTTAAAGTATGAAGAATTAGCTGTAAATTAGGTGTCTTTCAAACATCGTGACAAAAATCTAATAAAATAAAAATTTTGAGAAAAATCTCGTGAAAATATTTTAAATCATGGGAGCGCTGTGTAGAACGTTAAAAACGTTACACACAGCGCTCCCATTTTATTATGTAACTAAAGCGGCCCGTACACGCTCAATAATATTGCACAAAATCTGAAGTTGTACAATATTATGGATCATCTGTAGGTTATATTGAAGGGTTGTATAATATATTGTGCTGATCAAAAATAATTTAAAATATATTGTACAATGAACGAATCACAGAATATTACAGAACAAACGGTAGTATCTCCATACTACTGAAACCAGTATAACGACAAAGGATAAAAAATATCCCACCAATATATTATATATGTGCACGCGGAGTTGTGTGTGTTAGTGCGATAGACGGTTGTGTGTATGGGTGTCTTGCATACGCATATATACATAACATGCATGTGGCACGCATCATGTACGTGATGTACGTATACCACGTATACCGTGTCAACACAGCGGCAACAATATGACAACAATTGAAACACACCCATTGGTAACTACTAAGTGAATGACAACATAGTTCTGCAAAATGCACATAAATGCCCATAAGTGATTGCAGAAAAGAGATAGTTGTATTCCTTCCAGTGTTCTATGGAATGAATATTGTAACGTCTGTAGGCTCTGTAGATATTATTGCGCAATACTACTTTATTTGTATTAAGTTTAATTTATTTGTTATTCTGTAATATCACATTTGAAGGCTATTATTTGAACTAGTTTGAATTATTAATTTGCAAGAATAATTATTTATTGCTTTGCAACATTTATATCACTTTAAATTTAAACAACAGTTTAATTAAGTACAATTCCTGTATTCAGTTTATTGCCCAAATTTCTTTAACAAAATTGTTGAACTGTCTAGGGGAACGCTCAATAAATTGCACAAGTTGATTGCACAATATTATTGAGCGTGTAGGGGCCGCTTAAGTAGGAAAGTGCCATACTTTTCTCCAATGTTCCCAGCGCTCCCACTAGAAATATGACGTAACGTTAATATCGTTACATACAGTGCTTCCACTATTTGCTGGACTTTATGTATCTTTTATATATCTAACTGAACGGAAATAGTATATTATTCAACGAGTTGGTAATGATAGCTATTACTCACGAAAATGAAATTGCGACACGAGCCGAGCGATGCATTTGAGTGAGTAGCAGCCATTGCAAGCGAGTAGAATACTATATTTTGTCTAGGACTTTTTTCCTTTTTCATTTAAATAAAATTGAATATAAATTTTAAATCAAAAGGATACAATCTATCTCCAATTTCATTAAATGTTAGTACAGTCGCCACTCGTTAATTCGAAACTCGAGGGACTCTTAAAATATTACGAATTATAGAGAGGTTCGAATTATCGCAGATAACAATTTTAATTTTTTAAGCATTTGCGATGAATGAACTTGAACTTGTCTCAAAATGTACTTACAATCTTTCTGTCTCTTTCTCTCTGCAACTTTGAATTATTGAGTGTTTGACGCCGATGAGTTCGGATTAACGCGTCGTTTTGCTACGTAGCGATGATTTTTTCGTTCAAATTACCAAGTGTATAAAAATGTATTGTTTTAGTTCGAAATATAAAGAGATCTTGTAGGGAACTCGTGATACCTTTGAATTATAGAGAGTTTCGAATTATCGCAGGTTTGAACTAACGAGAGTCTACTGTATATGTATCTATGGAAACGATCAAAATAAAATCAAATTGTTTTGTTTACTTACACGTTACTATTATTATGCAACAAATTGAAATTAAAACTTAGGCCGGCCGCATACATTCCGGTTGTAACCGGGCCTGGCGCCCGGTGCGGGTACCTGAAGGTGCAAATAACATAATAACTCTATTTACTACCGTACACTTTTCTTATTCTAACCAGTCAGAACGGCCGGTCAGAATGCAGCCAGCGATGCTCGGACCGGGCAGTCAGAAACAGATGAAACACATCAAATAATAGAATAAAACATGTCAGATACGTCGTTGTCTATTTTATTTCATAAAATGGATAATAATTCCATCAACCGGCATATGTATGCGCTAATACGACCGGTTGACCAGCCCGGGCGCCCGGCCCGGTTACAACCGGAATGTATGCGGCCGGCCTTACACATATATTATTCACAAAATAATCGCAAATCCTTTGAATAATGGTTAATACGGTGATTTCATTGGTCGAACGGTATTGAGTAATGATCATTTCTCCACACCTTTGAATAATGCCTAACTTTCTCAACAATTAACAGATATATAATAAGTGTGTTCTTCAACAGGAACAGAAAATAGTATTTTACAATATAAGTTCGGTAAGTTGCTTTTACTGATCGAAAAAATGAGAAAATGTTACGAAAACGAGACCCGCAGGGTCGAGTTTTTGCAATTTTCGAGATCAGTAAATGCACTTGACGCATCGTGTACTGTATAATATTTTTTGCACGATCGTTTTAAAATAATTAAAGAATAAAAATATGTTAAATAATAAATAAAATTCAGATAATATAGGTGAAATTTATATTTCTATGTTATGACATAGAATGCCATGAATAAATATTATAAATATTCATAACAACCATGGAAGAAGGAGAGGTATATAATATTGTAAAGGAAGGAGCATTTCCCAAAATACTGATCAACATATTATGAATATTAAACGTGCGTATTATGAATGACGTCATTTTGTAAATATACAATAACGGTTTTAATTTAATTAAAACATTGCCATTGCTTTTAAAACAATATATTTAGTATATTTTTCTTATAATTGTGATTTCTATATAAAAACATAAACAATTAATTAATTATTTTTAATATCTGTTCTAGTTAATTCAATAATCAACTCCTTAAGAATGCTGTTCGACTATTTTATCAGTTAATTTTTCGAATTCTTAATTGTCTACTAAATTATTGTATTTTTTAACGGTGCTTAAAGAATATTATAAATTACCATAAACTGAAAACAAAAATTGCTCAAATTAATCGATTATTTACAATTTATAACAATTTTTGTAAAAAGATTACGTTTTGGTTTATAATTTTCCATCACTAATAAGACATATCTTTTTGATAAAAGTAGACACAAACATAAATAAAACTATACAGTTATTAAATTATCATTTTATTAATAAATAAATAAATACAAATAAAATACATGATCTTGAAGTTAAATTTTTATATGCTCATTAATTTTACATATAAAACGCTACTGAAATGAAGGGTCAATCTAACCTATATTTTAATTTTTACATAATTTTATTTTTTACAATATTTTTAAAATTTTTGTCGTTATTATCACATATTTTAACTAAAAAACGAATTCCTTATTTACGTAGAATGATTCCTTTTTCGATATTTCCTTTACTTTGTGTAATGTCAAAATTGGTATTTTTCCGCTTATTATAAACCTGTTTTTTTAGATGAAAAATGTAGAAAAATTAACAAATTTTCCCTAGAAATGGTTGCATTTATTAATCAATACAATATTTACTTACCCAAATATTATATTTACGGTGTATTACGTTTACTAATTTTATTTTAAATTTAATTTTTTGTAGGACTGGATGTTTAGTGCTTATTTGCACGTGTTATAGTGTATATTTACTCTTTTGTTTTTTATTTTTTATGGTACATTCAAAAGAATCTACGTATTCATTCTAACATATCATATTAAACTATATCTTGTCCCTCTCTTAAAAAATAGTCTCCATCCATATTCTTCTATATCAATGATAACAACTAATACGAATCTTTGTAGTGACAATTGACAACTATATTTGTAAATAAAAAATTAAGTGTCAATATTTCACTGGCGTGAATATTTTTTTTAAATTTTCTATTAAAAAAATTGAGGAAAACAGTTTATTAAACTATAATATTAGTAAGAATAATGAAATTGATGAAGCATTTTATTTTTGGCTGCAAATTTATTCTCGTAAAATGAAAGGAAGATTATGAAAACCACAGAAAATTTTAATGATCGAACGACCTTTTGAAATGTCAATAAAATAAGAAGATTAGTGCCAATAATAATAATAATAATGTGCAAACTAGTGAAAATTTTCATATTAATCGATTTATTTTCCTAATTGTTCACATTGTACTTTAAATTTCAATATAATTAAATAAATACAATCATTTTTGAGCTAATTTCACTTACCACACTCATATTCACTTACCACGCATCTATTTCACTTACCGCACTGTTATTTTTTGGTTTCCATGGATATAAACAAACGTTCGGGAAATGTAACTTACCAGCATTGTCAACAGCATCGGTAAATGCATAAAAATACACGATCGTGCAAAAAATATTTAATATCTTTATAAGATTCCCAGCACTCCCACTTTACGGAGGTTACAAAAATTTGTTTAATTAGTTTTTTATGTAATAAAAGCTGATGTCGATTTGATACTAAAAATTTTGTCATTAACTGAATAAATCATCATTTCAAGTAAGCATCCGAATATTTCTTATAATTATATTAAAATTACGCAAGCCGTCTACATCATTGAAATACACTTTAATAATAAGTAATATGATTATAATATATTCTTACATATTATGTCTCCGGTAATATTTGAGAATAATATTATTTTTTTTCTGAAAAAAAAGAAAAAACAAAATAGCAATTTTTTTCTAGAAACAACGGAACAGAAAAATAAAAAATAATAGAAACATTTATTCACTATCTCTTTATCTGTCTCTATCTACCACGACGACTACAACAAGAAACTATAAGGCCCCTGCATGAATGTAATTCATTCATGAATTTTGTCTTCCAGTTAGTTTTTCGGTTCAAAAATAATAACAATATTTTTTTATGACATACGGGGACGCGCGGTCATTTTGATTGAACAAATGAGATATGAAAAAAATGGAACGGAATAAAAAAATATGGAAAAAAAGATTAGATGGACCACCACAGAAGGATCTAATTTTTTTTACGTTTTGTCTCTACAAATATATACGGCTGCAATAAAAATGAGAAGAATTGAAATCTCTCAAAAAATAAATGATGCTGAAAATTTTTAATATAAAATTATGTTTCTTTTCGTTTTATTTCTATTTTACATACGTTTAGTCACGTTTAGAAATGAGATTTCATAAAAAAAAATGTAATTTTTGATATGGAAATCTTTTTTAACCCTTTTACGTATGACTTGTTGTAAGGAAATGTAAATTTAAATTAAAAGAGTAAAATTGACAGACCTACTGTTTTTAAGGCTCTGTATATCAAAAATTAAAAGGAAGTAAATACCGTAGATTTCACTTATATAAAAACGATTGAAGGCTCGTTTTGCGAATATACATCTAAGAGTCGTTATATATAAATGTGTAATTCCACTAATATTTATATATAAATATTTAGTTAAAACAATCAGTTTATTTATTGTTGAAAATTAATTAATAAACTATATAAAATCTATCCAAATGTCGCCTTCCTAATATGAAAGTGGGATATCTGGGAAATATTAGTTTTGAGATAACTGCATTTTTAATTTTAATAATACATTAGCTTAAATGGTGACCTTGAGATTTGAAATAATGCCCTTCAAAAATTATATATCGTACAAACTTGCGAAATATACTATTCCATAGCTATAATTGAATTATCTAAAAGGGTTGTCAAGTACTATAATATATCTTAAAATAAACAAAATCGCAGGGTCACACTTCCGTAACATTCCTTGTCAGAAAAATAAACCAAAGTAACCGAAATATAAAGAAAACACTAACAATTTTTATATTTTTGCCAATTTTAGTATTTCCGCAAGAAATTTTCAGTGTGCTCATGAAATTTAAACATCAATTTTGAAACCGACTCTATGTCTAAAAACATTACAGCCAAAATCAGAGTTATTATTCATACAATCCTTTTGCGTTAATTTTGACTTCAGTCGGTCTGCAAGTTGTATATTTGGATATATTTTACCATTTGTCTCTTTTTAACACATACTGTATACTATAGTATCTACTTTATTCTGTAGGTAGGTACTATCCATACCATTATAGTCAGCCTATTCCCCTTTGCTCTTCACCCTGCTATTAGAGTTCAATCCGATGTGAACAGACTATACAGATCTGATAGACAAAATTCCTGTTGTAGCATCCTGTATAAAAATGCGAATTTTCGGTTATAAAAATTAATTTTTCTCGAAAACTCGCTTACATACGACAATAGTTCTAAATGAATTTTGGCAGATTTTGGCAACGGCAACTTTTATAAAAATTTCTCACTCTAATTGAACAAAGAGATCTGATCCTTAATGGGCTTAAGAGAAACTTGAAGTCATTTTTAAATTTTCTTCCTCTTTATTTAAATTTTCGACAAATTAGCAAGTAAGATAGACACCCTAACAGTAATAAAATTCCCTCTGATATGGGTTTTAAACAAATAAATAGATATTGTAGTTTGTCAAGACACTTTAATGTAGCTTAATTTAGATTTTGAGTGAACCAACATCAAATTAAATAGATTGCTTTGTTGAAACACATTTCAAAATCTTTTTTTTCGCTATATATGTATACGGTATGCCTGAGGATGAAACTTTATGTTTCGAAACGTCGCAAAATAAATAATTAATTTTTATTAGTAATTATTGATGATTTTCTCTTCTAATCCTATCTTTTAACTATTGAACAATACCACCTAACCTCCCAAAATCGAAACTTTTACTCTCAATAAAATTCTTCATCCAACTATAAGTTCTTGTAAACAAATTTTCTAATCATTCTGTATGATTATTATTATAATTTCTGTATAAAGGATATATTATAAAACAAGAAGGTGATGTGGCGCATCATTGGGTGCGGTAAATGATACGATTTATAATACCACTCTGTGTAGATCAAGCAGCACAGCACATAACAAAATATACAAAGCATGCATAATAAGGAGAGATCATTACATTTACATCAAATTTAAATAATAATACAACACAGAAAATGTATCAAATTTTTAAATGATATACATGAATTAAAATAAAATGTTAACTTACATCAAAATCTTCAAAAGTAATAATTATAATACCGCCGTCACTCGACTTATTGACGTTTTATCTTATTAACACTGCTCGCAATTTGATTCAACTTATATTAGGCAAACCACGTGTATGTACCCAAGGTCATACATGCAATGCATACATGCATAATATATGATTTGTCTATAAGTCGAGTCAAACTGCAAGCAGCGTTAATAAGTTAAAACGTCAATAAGTCAAGTGGCGACTGTACACCAAGGAATGACATTAAAGTTCAGTTAAAGATTATATTTCAGTTCCATATCCAGTTCCATTTTTATCCAAGCGGCACATTCAGTAAAACTTGGGAAAACAAGTATTATTGTACCACGCTGATGCGAGCCTTAGTGGTCACACCAAAAACGTTACCAAACCAACCATGAAAAAGCTAATTTTATAATTATTTTCAAAAAAAGTATGGCCAACATAACTTCAATACACTTTTAGGTTTTTCGGTTTTTAAAATTAAATTAATTACTAAAAATAATACGTAAGAATTTGTTGATCTTATTCTTTAAATGTTCTCACAATTTTAAAATGTTAAAATATTTTAAAATAAATTTTCTTATCATTCAATCTTTAACAGAGGGTATAGATTTATTCGATTAAGTGTTGGTTATAGATGTTTTTTCTTGGGCGGGAGGGGGGGTGCATTCTCGCAAACTAGGTATACATTAAGATTAATTCAATTTTTATACGTACTAAAAAATAACATATCGATAATCATTCCTTAATCTCTTGGATAATATTCTAATACGCATTTTGGCAAATTATCGCCCGCGAGCCAAATCGGATCCGAAATTTAATGTTGTCACAGATGAATAAATTTTTTGAAGGAACACTTTTACGATTAGGATAATTCCAATACACATACTTAAAGTTTAAAGAAATTGATCAAACTCAAATTCTAAAAAGATGACACTGTTAATTAAGACCGTTTATACGAAAATTTACATTACATTCGAATCGGAAATTTATTTTTGTAATAATAATGGAAATTTTCAAAAATATAAAATCGCAATTATATTCGATGCCCATTTCAAAATGACAAAAAATACTAACTTTGAATTTTAGTATCATAATGTATTATCTACAAAGTCTACGGCCAGATGTAAATTTTTACGATCTGGCCCGTTCCAAAAAACAAACCATCAAAAATATCGTCAAAATGTGTTTTTACGTTCACTAAAATGTATTCAACAGCGTACATTCAACTATTTGACGTAACGCACATTTACAATCAATCCATGTATATTAAGTATATGTACTTGTTATAATAAATGCAAGTAGTAATATAGATAAAGACGTACAAATAAATGTAGGCACTAGTATTATAATGTCTCGCGATATGTACGCCCTATAGTACGCCCGCAATATTCTACAAACGGGCGTACAGTTACATCATACCATGATAAGTACTTATGCTTGATGTGCACTGTATATAGATAATAGATAGGTATACATATATTATGTGATGGGAACTTGGATTGTTAGAATAAAATAATGTCCTTTCGGTCTTGTCTAGTTGGTGCTAGTTGATGATGTGATTTATTTGAAAATATGTGCTTCTCAGTTATTATTATAATATTATCATTTACAGTACCTGTAGTGTTTTATATTACATCTTACGTCACATAGACATATACATATTACGTAAATGGTGTCCACACAGTTGACTCCTTGTATACCACATGTATTCATGTATTGTGTTTATTATATACCGTATGTTCCAATTTTTTAAATATTTTTTATAGAATACTGGAGTAATTTGTGTAATGTCTTGTTTACACGTAGGTACTAATCATTAGTAGTTGAAAAAATATTCCCAGACACTTTTGTAGCTTTCCTTCTTTCTTGTCCTTGTCGTACACTCTTCAACGCTACACCAGTGTCCTTAATCAGTGGTTTTTATTTAGATTTTTAAATATTTGACATAATAATTAGGTACCGAGTTTCGTCGGACAAGTCAGCACCGTACTTATTTCAATAAAATTTTGAAACTAAATTATATTAAATCATGCACATTTGAATGAATATAATTGGTCAAAAATTACATTTTTCACCATTTAGAATACTAACAGCATTTTTTATTTGACGAAAGTAAGAAAATTCCAAAAATCGGAAAAAATTTTTGTAAAATATATTGAAAAGTTGTTGAATATTTAGACGGTCCACTATAATAGCTAAGACGTACGTATTTACTAGAATTTTTTATTATTGAAAAATAAATTTTTAACAAGCAACTATACTTCTATCTCTCAAAATTGAAAACAATAAAAAAAGATGAATTTATTTAATTTAAATGACATGTCACATAAATCACATACATAATATAAACAAAAATGCTTTTGATAGTCAATTAAAATTACAGTGGCACTTTTCAATTGTGCAGGTAATAAATAAAAGAAAAAAAGGATGTTTACATAAAATACGTATAAATAATATTTTGATACACATATGTATGTGTGTGTATGTAACTTGTGTACGTTGTGTTTATGAAAATATTTTGAACTTTTAGTCACATTGAGTGCAATATGTATACCTGCGTATGCTAAAGACGAAACTGTCTGATCCGAAAGAAATCCGATACCTGATAATAATATTTCATCTTCACAAAGTTAACAAAATGATGCAATACTGTAAAGAAAAGTGAAATATGTTATTTTCAATTAGAATAAACTATTTTCGTTTGATTTTAACTGATTTGAAAATTCTAAGCAGTACATATTGACATCCACTAATTTTTGTTTTTCAAAATTATATTTTTAATAGTATTAAATATTTTGCAATGAATCCAGTCATTCAGTTATTTTATGTATGTGCGTATACGTACAGTTGTTATAATATATTATGAATGTCATGTATATCATGAATGTCATTTGTTTTCGGTTGCTTTAAGAAATATTCTTCTCCAATCAAATTATTTATTATTAAATAAGCATAATTTACATAAAAATGTAAAATAGTGTTATTTATTATTTATTATTATTTCGTAACCTAATGTTCAATTAGTAAGTACCCTATATGCACTATTTATTTGTTTGACTGGAATTAGAAAAAGACAATCATACGTTGACAAAGGAACTATCAGAAGTGTCTGGGAATATCTTTTCAACTATAGTAGTTGCTGCAAACACACATCGAATTACGCTTGAGTACTGTTTCAGTGTGTTATAACATAATTTTAAGGGTGTTTGTAGCAACTAGTAAGCGCGTGTAAACAAAGCCTAATTGTAAGTATTAAATAAAAACAATAATTTGTCAACTGCAAATAGTAATTTAATAAATTTGGATAGTAATTTTAATGACGTAATTTCTGACATTATCTACTTAATAAATTTCTAACACTGACTGACTGACTGACTGACCGACAACGCACAGCCTAAACCGTTGGGTTTAGAAGAATGAAATTTTGCGAAATAGGCGTTTCCTATGTAACGTAGATGAGCACTAAGGAAGGATTTTTGAAAATTCGTCCCTTAAGTGGGTTTAATAGGAGATGAAAATTTGTATGTAAATTCGTTATTTTTGAAGTTAGTGGTATATAAAAATTTGTTACTATGGCTATTAAAATAAATAATCTATACATATAATAAAACTGTAAATCTGTCTCTGTCTGTCTGTCTGTCTGTTCACGCATCACGTAAAAACTACTGGACGGATTTTAATGGAATTTGGTGTGATGATAACTTATAACCTGGGTCAACATCTAAGATACTTTTTATTCCGGGAAAATGTCTCATTCCCACAGGAAAATGGAAAAACTATTTTGAGCATCTACACACATTACGCCAATTTACATATTTCATAAAAAATTTCATAACTATAGTAACAAAAATTGTAAATAAATTTTGTAGTTTGGAAATTTTTCTGAATTTTAAATAAAAAAAAATGTTGCTAATTGTGTACCGAAAAATACAATAAATACACAATTGTCAATTTCGAGACATTTAATGCATTGTGTGTTGCAAGAAACTACAAATTGGAAAAAGAAACTACTCAACGTTTCGCGTGAACAACGTCACGGGTACGGCTAGTATTGAATAAATCTTTAACACTGACTGACAGACAACGCACAGCCTAAACTGTTGGGTTTAGAAGGATGAAATTTAGCACAGGAGATATGAAAATATTGGCGTTTAGACTTCTATTTATAAATAAAAGTCAGTTGTGTAAACGTTTCTGGAAATTTATTCCCTAGGGGGTCAAAAAAGGAAATGAAAGTTCGTATGGAAAGTCCGTCATATTGATTTAGGCTTTTGAAAAACATTAAAAGTGAGCAGAAAATGAGTATCTAATAAAAATATGTTGTCGATGGGAAATCCCATCGGGTATACGGCTAGTATTATTCTAATTTTGAACCACATTATCAAGTAATTATGATCTTAATTTCACAATAACATGAATTATGTGTCTTTTTAAAGCGTCAATTATTCAAGTCAATTGACTTTATGGATCTCAGGTTTTTATATATATATAAATAAAATTTATTGTGAAACATTCTGTATTATTATAATTATAATAATAACTTTTGTATTTTATATTCAATGTAAAGAGTTTTTGTATAATATCGTAACAAGAGAGCGGCCGACAATAAAATAAAATTAAATAAATTTTTATATTTGTCTGCCCTAGAAATAAAAATTCAAACGTATGTGCTTTGCCTACAAAATTATATTCACCAAAAAAAGAAGCAAAGAAAAAAAATATTAACAAGTTTATATTTATGTTTATAGGTATAAAAAATTCATGATAATTATGACCCAAAAATATACGAAAATTAAACACTACGTGTCAAAGTCAACACTAAACAAAAAACAAAAATTAAAAGATAATTATTTTTAATTAATTTTTAATTCATTTCAGTCTAACATTTTGCAATGATTAAAATCAGTGTTAGTTTTTGATACTTTATGATGTTCAGAATGTTTGTCTCTGCCTTCTACCTTGAAAATAACTTTCGATAAATTAATAGAATAATTTCGACTTAGAAATATAAGTATTTTGTAAAAAAAAAAGTTAAAACGAGGCTTTTAAAGTAGTTGGAACGCTATAATCAGAAACTATTTCCACGATAGTTTTTCTGCTCAGTTGCAGATATTTTGTAAATCATATGACTTTATTTTATTTTTAAATCCTTTGCCATGCTTCATTTAATGCAACATTTCCAGGTCCTGCAAGATTATAGTATATTAATTCATTTACACTAAGAGTTAATTTTGACATACTTAAATATGTTTTTCAGCTGGGATACAATGATCATAAGTGAATTAAGCTAGATAAGTAGCTAATATACCTTGTTGTTACTGTGTATACCTATTGAGCTATAAAACATATCCATGATTGAATGTTTTTCCCTAAAACGGAGAAAATTATCTTACCTTTTTTCAACATAAACTTTGTGTAAGTGTTTAGATAGTTTTAACTCTTTACTGTACGCAAAATTTTAGATTTTTAGCATCATTTTTCGTTAGAATTTCGCCATATTTCTCAACAACAAATTTCCTAATTACCATAAAACATCAACACTTCAAATTCCTCAATATTATTACTTATTCGAGAATTTTCGAGAACCTTGGCTTTGAAATCAAACTCTAGAAATATGTTTTCGATTCTTATGTCTCGAATAATAAAATATAAAAAATTTTTTGAATTACTAATAAAATAAAAATAAAGAAAAATAAAAATGATTTATTAAAAAAATTTTCTTTCGACAAACGAAACAAGAAAAATGTTATTTATTTCTTAAAAACAAAGAAATTTACATAAAAAAATACTCTGGTATTCGGAAAATAAATTTTTATTGTTTTATTTTTTATTTCTCCTGTATTAATTTTCATAATTGATATAAATCTCATATATTTTTTGTTAAAATAATATAAATCAGTATTGGAATTGCATAATACCCACAAATATTTTGAGGTGATCACCAAAAATCAGTATTTATTCAGAGCAATCATGTCAGTGTAATTTCACAAATACCTAGGCACATATTATACAGAATTTTTACAGCAGTTTTAGAATTTTCTTTTAAAAAACCGTCGGAAAATTTTTTTTAAAATTTAATAGATTTGAATGCTATTTCATGGCATTTCATATTTATTAACAATAAATAAAACACTTGAAAAAAATCAAACAGTTTTATAATGATCATACGTATCGAAACACGTCACACAATTAATTTTAGTAAAAAAAAATAAGTGTTTTATATTTATTGTTAGGAGGTATTTTGTCAACTTGAACGCTCGATTTTGTAAGTTCTACTTCTCAAAACTTGTACAGATATAGGCTAGTTAATTTATTTAAAAAAAAAACCAGTTAGCGGAAAGTTTAATCACAGTCCTAATAACCTTTATTCTTTATGTTTTCTGGGTCGCTGAACTCGAATTTGAGGTTTGCTGATAGATATTTTGCCCGAAACATTGATTATATTACGAAAAAAGTCAAATCTTTGGTAATTCATTAGGTTTTTTACCTTAATATTGGTAAATATGTATTTTCTCAAAAAAGTTGTTCTTTACAGAATTAAAGTAGACAAAATTTCCTACAAATTTTGTACATAACAATTCTTTCTACAGCCAACCGTTATGCCGCTAGAGCGCGTTGAAATACGGGCAGAATTCTTAAAAATAAAAAGAAAAACGTCAATCTTGGCATTTTATTTCTAATTTCCTTGGAAACGACTGATGTTACTCTCTTCTTTCTGGTCCACCTACAAAAATAGGGCGTATGGACTGACGTTCTTAAACCTCAAAAGATTAATTTACATGATCACGAGACTACCGCTCATTCACATTTTCTGTAGATTTCATTATAGTATTTCTCTTTATATTAAGTAATTTTACGTTTACATTAAGTAATTTTACGTTAGACAAATCTTTATTTTAGATGAGGTTCGTAATCTGAGGACCAAATAGTTTGTTAATTTTTAAGATTATTTCGTAAAATTTAATATTATACATGGCCAAAACTATCGTAGCATCGGTCGTTCTATGAAAATCAAAAGTAAAACAGATTCAGATTTTTTTTTAATTTTAAGAATTTTGCCCGTTTTTCAGCGTGCTTTAGCGACGTAATGGTTGGTCGTAAAAAGAATTGTTACCTACAAAATTTGTAGGAAATTTTGTCTTCTTTAATTTTGTAAAGAACAACTTTTTCGAGAAAATGCATATTTACGAAGATTAGGATGAAAAACCTAATAAATTAACAAAAATTTGACTTTTTTCGCAAAATAATCAATGTTCCAGACAAAATATCTGTCAGCAAACCTCAAATTAGTGTTTAGCGACCCAGAAACATATAGAAAAAAGGTTACTAGGACTGTGACTAAACTTTCCCTTAATTTTCCTAATATGCTTAGACTAATATTATAATTATTCATACAGTTTTGATATGAGACCCCAAAGAATCAGAACAGTTAGTTACTACTAAATTTTTCCTAAATCACACTCTGATTTTTTTTTTTTTTGAACCAACATGGTTTCCTTTACAGCTACATTTAATATATTTAGTTATCGTGCCTCCACATGAGTATCTGCAAATCTTGTAATAACCCTTTTCATTAGGGCTGTAAGTAAAAATTTTCTCCTTAAACATGTTCTATATACATATGTACATATAAATTACATAACACAAAATCTCAACCCTTTCAACTACATATACAACATATGTGTAAGTGCCCACTTTTCCAAGAGACAGCCAACATCTTCAAGTTAACTCTTTGCATAATTATATACAAAAAAAAAAATATACAAGTGCATAATTTTTTTTTCATTACATTTTTCTTTGATGTGTTAATCATATATTTTATATATAGCGGAGATATTAGAAGATGAAAGTTACAGTGAAATATATATCGGATAGTGTCACATTCTAACTACATAGTATTTTGACTTTTTTAAGTTTCCATGCGTGACTATGTAAAAATTAATTTGAAAAATTATGTTTCATTTATGCTACTGTCATGCCCCGTGCGTCAAAAATTTTCAGATAAAAATTAAATTATATTTTTGTTTGTTAGAATGAAGAACCCTTTCTCCATCACGTGGTCGAGGAGGTACCTACTTCATCAAAATACAGTGAACCCTTTGAATTTTCCAAGTTGGTATCGAAGAGATGTCAAAGAGAGTTTAACTTGATCGTTTTGAGTTTGAACCAATATGGTTCAAATTATGCTTCACTCTAGCGACATCTGTTGCAAGATAATAAAGTTGCTTCACTTCAGTACCATTACCGCTAATTAAATCATTTCGACTTGCAACACATAATTCAAAACCTAATATATAATAAATACTAGGAATTCCTGTAGAGACTTTAAAAATATAGTTTCACATTATATTTTTAGTATTCCATATCAAAATCGGTAAAACGGATCACTTATGGAGTCACTTCAGTGTTCATGTGTCTGCTACAAACGATTTACTCTAATTTGGAGTATACGCAGAGATAGAATATGGTAACCCAATTATAAAGGTGAAGTGTAAATAATTGAATTTTAATTCTGAATTAAACTCGTAACGAATATTCAAATTCTCTATTTCTGGTTACTCGGCGCTCCCACCAAAGTTTTGAAATTAAGTCTAATTTTTTTTTTTTAAATTGAATACGTCGTGCAGGTAAGTTTTGAATATTCGACTACTATTCGGTATTTGCTCTATTCGGTCACTTCTTGATATTTGGGCAAATATCAAATACTAGGAAAACTATTGGACTTAATATCGAATAATCCCAAAAGAACGAAATTTGATACATTTTCTTAAAGTAAAAAAAATATTGAATAACATTCTCTTCGAAAATACAAAAAAAAAAAAATATACAAAATTCCGAATAGCATTCGCCGAATATTCGACTATTCGGCTAAAGTTTTGATCGAATATTCAGTATTCGGCCAACAGCAGAGTAGAATATTCGTTTCAAGCGTAAGTATTACAAAAGGGATCGCTTAGAAAAATCTAAAAAAAAAAAGAAATCATGAACATTAAATTAAAAATGAGGTGTAGATCGAATTAGAATTATCAGGATTAAAATTTTTTTCCCAGCCAATTGTTGACGATTTGATTATTTTCTTATACCTATTGGATACCTCATAGGATAGCTTATAAAAAGTATCCGTCTAGAATAAAACTTTGTACGCAGTTACATTAAATTTATTTTTGAAAACAGCTTATTGTATGGGTCCACTCTTTGCACAAGTATGAAATTGTTAGGTCTCCTAATTCCCCATTTCTAGTTACTCGGCGCTGCCACCAAATTTTTTAAATATTTTTTTTTTCAAATTGAATACGTCATGCAGACAAATTTTGAATCAGCCTATAAACTTTCCAGGTAAAAACTACTTTTACACTTTTTTAAAATTGTTGTCTTCCAATTCTCTATTTCTAGTTACTCGGCGCTCCCACCAAAATTTTGAATTAAGACTAATATTAATTTTTTTAAATTATTTACATCCCACAGGTAAGTTTTGAATCACCCTATAAACTGCCCGGGTAAAAACTACTTTTATCCTATACCCAAACTAAATTTTTGAAAAATTACTAATGAGCTTTCCTATTTTTTTTTTAATAACTCACCAAAACAAAAGTACCTATATACTTAAACAAAACAAGTCCCATTGTTATCTGTAATATGTCTCCTTGTAAAATATATATTTCAAAATTGTAAACATTATTCTACTTCTACACAGTCTCCTTGTTTCCTTGCTGTCTGCGTTGCAAAAACAAAAATATTTTGACAGAAACATACATCATCATTTTGCGACAGTAATATCGCACACTACTAGCAGTAAAGTCAGTGACAGCCACTCAAACAACTTCACATACGTCTGCACGCTCACTTTTACTACCTACAAAACATACATATAGATGTCACCATCGTACGTAAACGTAATACACATACATACATATCACTTCATAATCCGAACAAAGGTATAATTTTTTTTTAAGTGCCTCATTACATTACAGTGTATGAAATTTAAACTGAACGCAACTAGCGGTACCTATACATATGATATTAAAAACTAATATGGCCGACGTATAATTCTTGCATTCTGATTGGCAGTTAATATATATTTATTAAAACATAAGTAAGTGAGATATTACACAGTCACCTATGGCTATGATCACCACCTATAGTTTGTTGCTTGTTTGCTTGCTTGCGGTGCAATATATGTACGTACTTGAATTTAATGGGTGTATGGCATTATTGTCATATACCGCAGCCGCTATCAACTTATATTGTACGCCGTTAGTTTAGCATATTTGTGCGTGCAATATTATTGCTATATATTGACTTGATAGCGTACAATATTGTGTATGTAATGTAAGAAGGTAAATTTAATATTGCTGCAAATTATATATATGTACCTGTTTAAGTAAGTATACTATACATACAATTTTTAATGTCGTGATTATTATTTGCTTGTTGACACCGCCATGTTGATGCAATTAAATACAGGCAACCTCCGAAGACACGGTACTCGAAAAACACGGGTACCTTCGCCCGAATACAGTACTTGACTATATTCAAAATTTGTTTTAAATGTTGAATAATTTTATGTATTATCCTTAAATATATTCAATTTTAGCAGTGACAAATAAAAATATTATTTAATTACTTAAAAATTCTATTTTGAAAATTATAAATTTTTAACCTTCATTTAAATCAGCGGTTCTAAACCAGGGGGCGCCCCCCGGTGGGGGGGCATGGAAGAATTCCAGGGGAAGCGCCAACAAATTAAAAAAATTAAATAAGTTTGTAGTTTTTGAAACAGTTGTTTTTGCATGTATATTTACAACAACAAAAATTTGAATTTGATGCTGGACACAAACAGGCGTACCGGCCAGGCGTGAGAAACTAGCTGACTTGTGATTTTTTCAAGATCTGTGTAATAAAAATTTGTATTGGAAGAAATAGAATTTTATATTCCTTACCACAGTATGTCTAGCCTAAGTTCAAAGTTATTTTACTCAAACATAATGTAAGTAAATTTATCATATATAAGTCTAAATTAACTTAATCCGTGACCTCACACCAAAGTATGAAGGGGGGCTCAGTGTTTGAAAGGTTGAGAACCCCTGATTTAAATGACTAAGAACGCGGTGATATTTGAAAATGACTTCATTTTTTATAGCAAATATTATTACCGTAGTTACGTTTTGTCTATGATAAATTGCATTTTCATTCTGACATTCTGACAATTCTGATTGACCAAGAGAAGTTGTTTTTCTTTGTAAGTCATTTTGTACTTTTTGGTTTGCAATTAATTTTGCACTCAAATCAGATTGATTGAGGGCAAACAGATTGCTGTTACAGCTAATGTAACAGAATACAAATCACACTGTCACTTAATACGTAAAATATACTTATCAACTTGTTTTAAATATTATGCTAAAAATGCTTTTATTATTTGCTACAATTTTAAAGTTACGTAAAACAGTTTTCTTAAAGTGCATTTAATACTTGTAGGGCTTCATGAAAATCTTACGGTGATGATGCTATTGGTTACATCCAATTTAAAACCGTGTTGACATGAATGAAAGGGACATCTGTTTGAGTTAAATCGTGACGTCATTGCATACGTCACTACGCCAAGCCGTTTTTCGCGCCAATTTGTTCATTTAAAATTGAACAGTGATTTTTCCAAGATTTTTAAAAATTTAACAAAAATTAACTAAAAAACAAAAAAATTAACGTAAGAACAAAGCATTTAGAATCATTTTTCAATTGCAGTCAAGTACCCTATTACACGGTTTCAAACAACACGATTTTTAAGTAATTCTTTTGAAAAAGAATAAAATACATATAGGTATTATATATTTGATATAAAGTTACACCGGTCCTCAATGTACGCGAATATATCGGTTCCAGGTGGATTTGAGTTACACGAATAAAAATCGTGTACATTGAATCTGTATTATAAAAGGAAAAATACTGGAAATAAAAACTACTAAAAATTTCAGAGAATTTTATAATATAAATGATAACGAATATGTAGAAATTTACACATTTAAATTCTGAAAATATCGTTATTTTCGACATCGATAATTTTCAATAACAAAAAGTAGGTTTTGACAGTTCCAATATGATTGGAACACCCACAACTTGTTTCGCCTAAGCCTTCAAAAATTTCGTTATTTTTTCGCTACGTCGCACCGTTTACGAGATATTTACGATCAAAAGTTTACGATTACGAAAAGTACCGAAATGTATTGTTTTTAAATATTCTATTTTTGACCAAATCAGAAGATCTAATAGAGCTCAAATTAAACAATTTTAACCAATTTATGATAAGTAGTTTGTTATCGATAATTTTCGATAACGAAAAGTAGGTTTTAACAGTCGCAATACGTTTGGAATACCCACAACTTGCGAATGAGACGGAACGTTTTTTTAGCGAGTTTCCAGAATGGAATTCAGCTATTACAGCCACTTTCATAACGCGACCGGAGCTCGCGATCATGGCAGAAATTTGTTTTGAGTTCCCTAGAAGCCGAAAATAATATTCGCTAAAATTAGTTTTTTACCAAAATTTCCCTTTATTAAAAAATTTTTGCGACATTTTTTTACACCATTGAAACGAGGAGAAAAAAATCACACAAAAAAGGTCTTTAAACTATTTTTCTATGTCAACTAGTTTCCGAGAAAAACTAATTTTTTTAAAAGGAAATTCGCTATGTTATGCAGAATGCTGCGACAGGGGTATAATTTTTTTTATTTTCACACTTGAAATGGAATGCCTGTCTTTTATCGTCTCGAACAACACGATTTCAAGAACACGGAATCAATTAATCGTGTTCTTCCGGGGATTGCTGTACTTACGATGAGTCTTCAAATATTTTATTTAATCCTTCGTCAACGAAATCTATATAAGTTTAATTTACAATAAAAAAATTGTTTTGCAGAACAGGTCTTTCAGCAGGGGAGAGTATGTATCGGCACATAATTACACAGATTGCCGAGCATAAAATTAATCATAAATTATTAATATTAGAATGCTGGGAGAATTATATTGGTAACAGATAACAGAAGGAAACATACATAATTTCAGACTGAGAATTGCATTGTTATTTCTTTTAATAAATATTGATAAATCACTCAGCAAACCAGGCACCAAGCAACCATGAAGCATATAATATATAGGAGCCATGACCCCTCTCTTCGCTCCTGCCCCTGAACAAATTCAAATTTTATCGTGATGTATCAGATGCCATTAAGAAGTTTACTAAAAAATTTTTACTAGAAAAAAATTCTATCGGATCAGTCACATTTATAAAAGAAATTGAGTCATTTTGATAGGAAAAATGAAGAGTTCACACCCAAATTACCATAATTTAACCACTCACTCTAATTCGAATCACTTTAATATGGTTTACTTCAAGAAAAAGGACATTTTTTCAATTTAATGACGCCATCAAGTTTACTAAAATTTTTCAATTCCTTAAAAACCATAAATAAAATAACGATTTCTTAAAAACCATAAATAAATGATGAAAATGAAAATGAAAATAAGAATGAATTATAAATTTACGAAGTCTCCGTTTTCATTTTTTCCGAAATTTTTATCAAAACCGTTGAAACTGGTTACCAGAATTCCCGGAAAACGCAGTTCTATTCATTACATAATTTTTTTTTTTTTAGTTATTTAATAATAGTTGCAAAACAAATACATATATGGTTACAATTCAATATACATAAAATGAACAATATATCGGTCCAAAAAAAAAAAAAAATGAAAAAATTACAGTATTTTGGAACTGAAAATGAATTATTGGAATTTTTATTACAAAGTTATATTTTTTGCTAGAATTAATCAAATTGTTTGAGGTTGTTATCCAGAAAATCCTGAAATATCGTAAATATGAATTCAATTTAAGGATGCCAAAGGATTAAATAGATTTCTATCATCGTTAAGATTTCTTCTAGAAGGAACATTTGTAAATAACCATTAACCAATGGCTCATGCTGCTCAGCAAATATTATAGCTAACTTCTGAATTGTTAGCTCTGTAGATATTTAAACTATACCGTACATGTCGATTTTTGAATGTCAAAAATGTTTTTAATATCAGCAATTCCTTAAACATTGGTGGAAACACCGGGAAAACTAGTCTCCCTTTTAATTTTTTCCGAAATTTTTATCAAAATCCATAGTTTGAAAAATACAAATACGTCATCTCATTAAAAAGAAAAAAAAATATTTAAAATATTTATATTGTATGGTGGCAGCGCTGAAAATAGAATTGTTATTTTAAATATTGAAACTCAGTTCCTACACTTTCTAAAAACAAACCCTAAGTATATTTCCAGAAATAAATCACTAATACAATCCGAACTTTTGCTAGTTTCCTGGTCTTTGTTGATCTGTTTACTAAGCCGGTTCATACAAATTTTGAGCCTGTGGTCTTCTCACTGTTTTTTATTTTTCGTAGCTACCAGTAAAAAGAAAGAAGAGTCCTGTCGAAAAGTTTGGTTTTGTAGCTTTCAACACCACATCATGATTCTTATACATTTTTTTTTTCTAATTCAAGAACATACAATAAATTAATTGTCTTTGTTATATGACTAAAATTTTCAGAAAAATGACAATTAAAAGTGCAAATAAAACAAAAACTAAATTTTAAAGAAAAGGGCGTGATTTTTTTTTTATTAATAAATTTGAACATAAGAAACCAAAAGAAAGTTTTATTTGTCAACTACTGTCTGTATTTTATTAACACTTTCAGTCCCATGGCTTCGGCATCCGAAACCAAACAAAACATCCTCAGAGGCCGACCGCGATTAATATTTAGAATAATAAACAAAACCCTTAAAAATATTTACAAAAAAGATTTTATATTATTCTAATAAAAATAATTTTTTATGTACTACGTACCGGACACTTCATTTTTTGTACATATCGTACATATAAATATACACAACATGTTTTATCATCAAAATATCTAGGCTTCATATTTTATTTACAATAATATTTTTATCCACATAAGTATGTATGTGTGTGTAGTATGCTTGTATGTATATGTGGGTTAACACAATGATTTAGTGTTTTGTGGAATCATTTTATGTACTTGTTTACATAAAATTTGCTTAAAAATATTGTCGGCTTCCAGGGAAGTTTACTGTGAAAGTGCTCGGGCCTCACAGTGTTAATAATTCTCTTTGCAATAAAAACTTTAAAAGTAGACTCGAATTTTTGGATGATATTTTGCTGGTAAACCACAAAAATTTTGAACAGACGATATCATGAGGCTTCCATAAGCCACTATACATGTTTTACATTTACCAGCCGTATAAAAAAATTTCGTTAGTATACAACCTAATATACACATATTACATAACAATTTCGTTAAAAAAAAAATAATCAACAACATATATTTACGTAACAGAAAACAAGAAGAAAAAGAAATTGTCATACGATCTGGAGATTGAAAACCATGAATTAAGAAATAATCACTATATTTATAACCTAACCTAGTATAGAACAGCAAAAAAAAACAGAATACAATTTCTCCATATAAATCTTAATAACTTGATACTGCGATGCGATGATCAAACTGATAATTTTAGTCTAGCCAATGACTAGATTCTAGTCTAGTCTCATATTATCTAATTGTAAGTCGACTCAAACTTGTTCTAAAACAGTGGAACGTTAGGTAAATATGTGATATGTATAATAATATATGTACGTATTGATAACATGGTGTTTACGTGTGTATTTAGAAATCAGATGAACGGGTTTCAGTTTCAACTTGTTGACAAGATAATATCTTTATTTGATAATGTGATTTGTAAGTCATGAGATATTAAATTACCTTCAAACAAATCAAGTTTACTGTTCTGTGTTCACTTACCTTTTCTTAATAGCATATGTATTTTATACGTGCATAGCGATGTTAGAACAACTTGAGGAAATGCGGCAATTTTATTATAAAACCAATAGCATAACGCATATCAAGATTATGAAGACATTTTCCAATAAACTGTTTCGAGAAATCCTCCAGAATTTCAAATATTAAATATGGCATCCTTGAGGCATCTATTTAAAGAAGTCTGCTGTGGAATTTCTTATAGAAAAGTTTTAAAACTCACAACAACAAAGTACTGAAAAGTTTCAAATAAAAATTCCTGAAATTACATACCTATTCCAAATTCCATTATAATTTAGACTAAGCTAATTTTCTCATTCACCATAGGTGTTGCCGTGTATTTTGTGCTCATCAAACCTCGTTAAGAACGATTCCGTGATTACCGGCTTTTAAAGTGGGTTGTTAAAATTTTTAATTGTATTTTTATCCTGAAAATCTTGGAGTATCGTAAATATGAATTCAGTTTAAGGATCAACAGGCCTACTTTTCTATCATCATTAAAATTTCTTTTAGAAGAAACATTTATAAATAACCATTAAGGGGCTGTCCATTAATCACGTGAGGCTTGATAGGGGGGGGGGGGAGGGTCCCATAAAAAATCACCAAATATCACAAGGGGGAGGGGGGGGGGGGGTAAAGTAATATATCACGTGTATTTATTTTTTCGGCAAGTGCGCGATACTCAACCGAAAAGCGGCGTTACATGTATTTATTTTTTCGTCAAACGCGTACAAAATCGAAAACGGTTTGTAGTGTGATCTTGATTCGCTATCAATATAATAGTCCAGAGATGCACAATGTTCGTCCTTCCCGCATCCTCACGCGACGATCGAACGGTAGATCGAGAGAGATTCTCTGCGTAGTGCGCGAAAATGATGACGCCGAGTGGCTTGATGAAACCGATGTTGATCTTCAACAAAGCACTGTGCCAACAACTGATTTGCAAGATGCTTATCCAGTTATTGGTGTTGAAGAAAGTCTTGCTAATCCGTGGTCCGAAAATACTGTACATTAAGTAATGTTCATGTATTAGTACAAAAAAAGTTTTTCGCATTTCTATTATTTTTATGTCAATCAAAAAAAAAAAAAAATTGCAACCTTTCTATCTACCTCTGAACGTTATTATAGTAGTGTTTAATTTTCTATAATAAAATTAGATGATACTTATACCAGTATTTTATAAATATTAAAAAAAAATTAGATTCTTTGCAGGTACGAAAAAATACACGTGATATAGGGGGGAGGGGGGGTAGCCTTAAACCTCACCATGTATCACCAAGGGGGAGGGGGGGTTAAAAAATGCAAAAAAAAAACATCACGTGATTAATGGACGGCCCCTAACCAATGGCTGGTGCTGCCTAGCAAATATTGTAGCTAACTTATGAATGCCAAAAAGTTTTTAATATCAACAATTTCTTAAACATTGGTGGAAACACCGGGAGAATGTTAACAAAAGTCAAACCATATAATGGACAGATGCCGATTAGAGAAGTTGAATGTCTCGTTTAATGGCCCAAAATATATGAAAAAAAAAAATAATTGAAATTATAAGCTATTATTGGTAAATTTTATCTGAAGTGGAAACTTTTTTTAACACCTTAACGGTCAATTAAAACACTGTTTTTAAAACTAATACACTTTACATGAAATTTTTCACGTCGTATAACATGGTGTATGAGTTAGTAAGATTTCAATTTGACGTCTTACAACGTCAATGACCGTCAAGGTGTTAATATAGAATTCATTTTATCTACCTAAAATTATCTTAACTCACATTTTCTTGTCTTCACAGTGCGCCCACCATTAATGCATGGATATTTTTACTTTAGTTGGGTAGTGTCGGAAACAATTGTGACAATTTAACTCATGTGTATCAACAATTCCCATAAGAATATTGCAGTTGTTTCACTTTTGCCATGGAAAAGAAGTTGGAACAGATTTTACAGTGAAAAAATGATACAAAACATTTCATTGATCATTTCACTGTAGATTAAATACGGTAAAAACGAAACAAAAATTCGTATTGGTAAATTTAACTGATTTCAGAACCATGGTAGCAATGTATTGAATAATAATATGAATTATACCAACTTAGTTTATTCGGTAAATTGTCTTACCGTATTACACTTGAGTTTTATATATTTTTTTTTCTTGAATAAAGGCTATTGGCGGATAAGCATGGATAAAAATGCCTCCGCACGAATTGTGTTGGTTTTTTTTCTGCTAACTTCTTTCGATATAAGATTAAAATTTACTGAGTTTCAACCCTTAAAAACTCACCCTTTGGGGGTAAAAAATTATTGAGAAAAAATGAAAGCAGTTAGCAGAAAAAAAAAACAACACAATTCGTGCGGGGGAATTTCTACTCATGCTTATCCGCCAATAGCCTTTGTGTTTTATACAACTCAAATTTCTTGCCTAAAAGCAATTTAACTCGAAGAACTGTCAACTAACAAAAACGCGACAGGGAAGCTGAAGCGTTTTTAAATGAGTATTGCTAGGCAACAAATTTTCGTTAGACAAACCCAAATTGATTCGAAAAAATACAAACTTCTCGTGTAATAATAAGTGAGTATATTATTTTGATACCTTGCCTATTTTATTTGTTATCTGATCAAAATGGCAGCACCTTGAAAATCATTCCCTTATCCTCAGTGACTGATACAATTACTAATTATGGGTCATACACAATCAATGAAATAAGGAATAAGAAATAAGGAATAAGAAGTTTGCCATCTAGTGACGTTGAATAGAACTTTAACGTAACTGCCCATAGGTATATGTATTTAGGTATTTTTGTACATCAAAATTCATGAAAAAATAACGTTCCTGATGACTTCTGATGACAAAAGTATACCTACATATTTATATCTATGAGCAATTACGTTAAAGTTCCATTCAACGTCACTAGATGGCATACTTCTTATTCCTTATTTCTTATTTCTTATTCCTTATATCACTGATTGTGTAGACCTAGACACCCTTACAATTAAATAAATGCCTCATTTCCACTTGCTGCTACAGCACCCAGAATTGAATGTAAAAGTATCAGTGAATACTCACATATGTGCAGTGGTAATTTAAAATCAATCTGATAATATGTATGAATTGTTCATCAATAAATTATAAATTATTTATTCCAATTTCTTTTTTCTGTTCACTCATAAAAATTAGATCCATGTACATTTTTTAAATACAATACGTTTATGCATGCAATCAAACAATAAAGACGCACTTACAATTTTTTTTATTCTTCTTCAAAAAGTAATTAAACCGATTCAGATTATTTACGATCGCGTATTGTTTAATCGCATATCATAAATCAGTTTTATAATAAACAATACTTAATCGAAAAAATCTCTCCTTTATAAGTTTGTAGTGCGGTACTTTAACAGTAATTAAAAAATATTTATTTAATATAATATATAAGGGCTTAATTATTTTATTAAATATCATTTTTAAAATGTAAAAAAAAATTATTCGAAAACTTAATATGGAAATCTGTTGTATTTGGTACAAAAATATGCACTGTTTATTTCATGCCGCAAGTTATTGTCTTCCAGTACAAGTATAAAAAAAAATTGTTTAAGATTATATTGTTTCAAGTGAAACAAATGGAAAAATTCTGTTGACGAATGCAATGTAACTAAATAAATGTATAGATGTACAGCCACTGATTTTTTTTTTAAATGATTAAGGGCAGGGTAAGGTAATAAAACAACTTTTTTTGCATTTTTTTTATTTTTTTAACTAAATGCATAACATCTCAAGAATATTGTTTCGAAATTTCAAGTTGATTGGAGCAAAATTGACGAAGTTATAAGCATTTTTGTTGTTACCTGACAGATGTTTCGCTCTCTAAAATTCTCTATATATATCTCTCTCTCTCAGTTATATTATAGAAACTTCAATGGAAATACTAACGTGTTTATACCTGTACTGTATATTTTGTCAGCGTAGGGTACAAAATTTAGTTTAGCAGTAAGTATTCTATATCAGTTTTATACAAGAATTTTTAAGTGTTCAAAACTTTAAAGCGTTTTCCCCACAGCTCACGTTTTCAAAGTCGGTGCCCCTCATAACTTCAAAACCACAGCACCGATTCATTTGAAATTTTGAACACTCTTTCTGTATATAATTTACGAGGTAACGCTGGAGAGCGTTACCTCTACTTCAAATTTGTTAATAATTTTTATTTTACAATAACAAATTGGGCAATTTTTTTCGCAAAAATCGTGTTTTTCCGTTCTAAGTGTTTCAAAAAAGTGAAAAATTGAAATTTCGAAAACCCTCTCAGCGTTACCTGAAGAAAATACTATTATCTAACGAATGAACTTTCATTTTTTATGTCATCGAAGATGACGTATTAATATCGTTGTGTGATTGAAGTGAACACGTGATTGAATAATTATTGAGTTGTACATCCATATTGAATAAACGCAAGAGGGCTGTAGAGTTAACAACTATAGAGTTAACAAACAACTATAGAGTTAACAAAAAATCATAAATTAACACTTTCACTGAGATGGCATTACTTAGTGCGTGTCAAAAACACGCACTTAACGAATTTTTTTTATTTCGGATGATCCAGCACCAAGTTATGAGGGGCACCGCAATTCTACTTTTTTCGGAGATACGTTCGAATAATTGCTGCCATTACTGTATTTTTTAATATTTCTTCGTGAAAATTTTATACAATATTCTTTGAATGTTATACTTTAATGTACCACTGGTTTTAATAAAGAGATTTTAACTGTGTCGTCACAAAAAAATAACAAAAACATGCCTTTTTTGTACGAATTAACCTTACCCTCTCCTTAATATGTGTAATATGAAATGTCGTTTCCCGACCATTTGGTCTACCATATAATTCAGATAAATATCGACACATTTTTAAGTATTAGAGAAATGGTTAAAAGCAAATCTTTAATTTTAAATAGAATTTTTGTAGCTTGAAATCATCTCCACCCTTAGTTGCAATAACATTAGTCCGTGTAATATGAAATATCGTTTTTGGACCACTTGCTCTGCCATGTAATTCAGATAAATATCAACTCTTTTTTAAGCATTAGAAAAGTTTTCAATAAAAGCGATTCTTTAATTCTAAATAGAATTCTTGTCTCTGGCAATCAGTATTCAAAACTAATTACTATAATTGGAAACGGTTGATTGGTTTACATTGGAGGGGTACAAAAAAAGAATTTAGCAACTTCAACTATTTTAATTTTAATTTTTTTATTTTTCTTTATAATAGCAGAGTTTAGTTTTATATAATGCCAAGATATAAAAAAGACAATATTTTATAAAATACACATTTTTTTTAATTTCAAATATTATCGAGTGCTTGTGAAACATTACTACGTATGACAAATTTTTGTTTGCATTTAAACACACGCAGTATTCATATGTTCACTTACCGTTCAGCTAAACGGAAACTTTAAGCACTTGATTTCTGTGGTTAGTATGACCAAAATCCAAATGTAAATTAAAAATTACAAAGTGATTGAAAAAATTATCCGGATCGGCCGGAAATCGAACCCTGGATCTCCACTCGATGGTCCTCCACACATCAGCACGCGATGGTAACTCACAGTTACCGGGAAATCCTGGGTTCGTTTCCCGGCCGATCCGGATAATTTTTTCAATCACTTTGTAATTTTTAATTTACAATTGGATTTTGGTCATACTAACCAAAAAAATCGAGTGCTTAAAGTTTCAGTTTAGCTGAACGATAAGTGAACATATGAATACTCCGTGTGTTTAAATACAAAGAAAAGTTTGTCATACGTAGTAATGTTTCACAAGCACTCGATAATATTTGAAATTGAAAAATTGTAACTGTTTCTCGCATTAGAGAGGGTACTAATACACATAAGTGGTTGAATGATTGTCTGGCTCGGGTGTCTGTCGAACACAGGATCGTTGGTCTAATAGCGAAGACGCCTGGCTAGTTACCGGGAGATCCTGGGTTCAATTCCCGGCCGATCCGGATAATTTTTTCAATCACTTTGTGATTTTTAATTTAAAATACACATGTAAGTCTTCCAGAAAATAAGAAAGGAAAAAGGGAGGTTTTTAAGAGATACGATTTAAACATCAGAATAAATTTCTTTATTCAGTTCTCAGAGCAATTTCCAATTAAAATTCTGAATAATATTAAATAAATCAAGAAGAAGTTTTCAAACTAAAATATTGAATATGTTCCATTCAGTCCTCCAATTTTTTTTTTTAAAAACTCAATATACATAACTTTTAAATAGAACTTTATAGAGAACCAACTGGATCTCATTTTATATTCTAAATATCAAAATACATAATTAAGATTTGAACATAACCTTATTATTGTCAAATAAAAAACAATTGCCAATCTCAAAAAATACTTTCAAATGTTTTATTATTAATAATTAGTTATTAATATTTTACTTTATTAAATGTCATAAAATTCTCATGATCTAATTTATTTTATTTTTATTTTCTTATTAAATAATAATTATTATTATGTTTTTACCTAAATAGATATGGTAACTGTCATGAACAAAATTTATGGTCGATTCACACTATAGTGCCGATCACAGTTCGTTCCTGGTCCAATCTCGGTCCCATGAAATCACATTCAAAATTTAGTTCAAATTAATTAAATAAATAAAATTAATTTAAGAAAAATTCAAAATAATGACGTAATACATTACAAGCTCAATCACCAATCAAATATTCTATGGAATGAATCGGTGTTGAACTGTAACCGGACTGGAGCTGGACTGGTGTTGATAATCTGGAAACACTCATTTATTTCCCATTAATACTTTACTGGACCGAGACTAAACCGAAAAGGAACTGTGATCGACACTATAGTGTGGATCGACCCTTACACTAATAGAAACAAAACAATCCAACGGGCCACTAAACAGTAATTTCAGAAATTCAATTATCACAACAAATTATTCAATAGACCAAAAACGTATTCACATATTTAAATTAGATCCTAATTTCAAAAACGCCTTGCAATGAGTTAAAGATGATGAAATTCATGCGTAATGGTTAGCATATTTGTTCGATTCATCGTCAACATTTATTAAAATTGTCTTTTGGTTTCCAAAGTGGATTTTAAAGAAATTTCAAATAGCAACAAGAAAATATATTTACTGATGGTGACAGTGCCGGATATTTTTGATAGCGGATGATTTCTTATTTCAATTATAAATAAGTTTCCAAATCTTTTAATATTTTTTTCAAAAAATAAACACAGTTGTCAAGTGGAGATTGTTTTTAAGTTCCAGATACTGGTTATGCTTGTTGTTATTATTAAGGGAAGATGTCTATTGTCTACTTGTGACCAAAATACCCCTGTCGCAGCATCCTGCATAACATAGCGAATTTCCGTTTATAAAAGTTAGTTTTTCTTGGAAACTAGTTGACATAGAATAATAGTTTAAAGATCTTTTTATGTGATTTTTTCTCCTCTTTCCAATAGTGTAAAAAATTTCACAAAAATTTTTGAATAAGGGGAAATTTTGGCAAAAAACTAATTTTTTTCACGAAAATTGCCAATAAAGACATGTTCCAGGCATCGCACGTGTCTGGTTAACGAACTCGTCCAACGGTTTGGGACTTCCAATGTTTTCACCAAATTTCATAAACGTAAGACATTTCGTTCGAGATATATATATATATATATATATATATATATATATATATATATATATATATATATATATATATATATATATATATAATATATATATATATATATATATATATATATATGTATATATATAAATTTTAATGAATATTAGCTTCGGTTTCTAGGGACCTCAAAACAAATTTCTGCCATAGTCCCAGGCTCAAATCGCGTCATGACAATGGCTGTAATAGCTGAATTCCATTTTGGAAATTCGCTATAAATGTCAACAGTTATGTACTTACTTGAAAAATATATTAGAAGAGGTACAAATACATTCACACACATACAGTCCAGGAGGTATCGGCGCATGAGTACCAAAAACTATTCCACCTCAATTCTTTTATGCGATCCTGTTCAAGTTGCCCTACTGATGATATAACTGCAACCCGGGGCCATATTGTTTAAACCGAAATTGTTTAAACAATTGCAAGGAATTGTTATTTTTCAACCGAACAAATTTTTTTTTTATATTCTTTATTGAAGTACAAACAAAGAAGGTCCTATGGCTTTTCACGATAAAGTTAATATTTTTAGAGATATGGATTTTTAAAGGTCCGAAAAATTTATATTTATATATATATATATATATATATATATATATATATATATATATATATATATATATATATATAAATTTTAGTGAATGTTATTTTTGGGCTCTAGGGACCTCAAAACAAATTTCTACCACACTTTCGGGTTGAAGTTCGACTGTGGCTGGGGCTGTAATAGCGAGTTTCCATTCTGGAAATTCGCTAAAATTAAGATTTATTACTGTTAGAATTTTTTAAGCCCACAATTTTCCCATTGCGGTAATGGAAAAATAGGAGTTTTATAAAGGACCAATATACAAGTTAATTTTGTATTCTATTAAACCTGCTCCGAAAACACTACAAGTTGTGAAAATTTCAAATTTTTATCATCAGCTCATCAGAAAGAGACACAGGGGCTCAAAGTTCCGAAATTTACAAAAAAGTCAGTTTTTGGTAATTTTTAAAAATTAAAGCATACAAGTTTTGCAATTGAAATTTTTTTTGGGTAGTTGTACCCATATACCAAAAAATACCAAGCTCTGTAAAAAACACTCCTTGTATAAGAAAAAAATGTTCAAGAAATGAATTTTGGGACGAAAATAGGCCAAACAAATATGGACATAAAAAGAGATTTATTACCTTTAAAATGGTTTTTATTTTAACCTTTTAGAATGAACGGGTTATGAAAGCGCAAGCTGGAAACCAAAGATAATCACCACGCTTAAGCGGATTAAGATAATTTTTTTTTAAAAATTGTTCTTAATACCTCAAAAATACAATAGAAATAACTGGGTGAATATTAATTTTTTTCCGATATAGTTGAGTAACCCTTAGATTATATATAGAGTAGGAACTTAACCCTAATTTTTAACAAAAAGCAACCACGAGCGTTTTCTTTTAATCGATTCAAAATTTAAAAAGGAATAAAAAATTCCAATACTATTTTTTACTAAATGCCGGCGTTACTGTGAAAAGTTGAAGTATTTGTAGTATTCTATAAGCACAATTGATATATAAAAAATATTATAATATTTTTTTAAAGAGAGAAAAAACTATTGACAAATATGATATTTTAAAATGAATACGTAGACTAAAATGAAACATTTATAAAAATACTTGTCAAATTTATTTTTCTCAATTTTTAGCATTGAAGCCGTGGTTTAATCAAAAAATAGTATTTGAATTTTATATTTTATTTTAAATTCTGCATCGACTAAAAATAAAAACCAGCCACTAGAACGCTCGTGATCACTTTTTCAATTTCTAAGCACATTTTTAAGGGTAAATTCCTAGCCTAATAGACTGGCCCAGAAGGAAACTCATTACTTTTTTAAAACAAACAGTAGGTATTATTTACACACACGCTAATAATCAAATTAATGTGAGCAAAGATTATTATATAAATTATAATTTATATTAGCATAATTGTCACTTATGTCAAAACCAATTTAAATTTTTCATTATAATATTTTAATTTAAATACACGTAGGTAAGTATAATAAATATAAATAATATAGAAAATATTATATAATATGTAAAGTAGGAATACGTTATTCACATGTTCACATGTTTCTGTTTTAGGTGTTCTTTTTTTTCAAATTATCTTGTCAAATTCTGAATATCGACATATCAATCAAGTTATTAACACGTCTAACGTGTACATCACTTCAATTATTTGAATGTATGTGTTTCTTATTATAATCATTATACAATCAAAAGTTTCAAGTTATCAAAGATTTTATAAAGATGTTTAAATTGTCCATATTATTGTTAGAAAATGATATAATGAAGTTTTCAAAATTTTATTGAAAATATATACGTACCGCATACGTATAAAATATACATACCTAAATGAAAACAATTTAGACAATTTCTTGAACAATTTGCATAGGGGCAATTCCATATGTGACTGACTCTACATTTGACACAAATTACGTTTTATTTTGCCTTTTATTACGAATATCACTATGTTTACAGTTTCAATTTTAGCATGGTTTTATAGTTGATACCCCAATTATCCCTCTGTAAATGTGACTGACACTACATGCAAAAGGAAGTCGCTTTCGAGAGTGTTTTTAAACTTCGAAAATCTTCCTCTGTACAGACGCTATAATTTTAAATTATATATTTTACCGAAGTATATGAAACAAATTATTGGAAAATGATAAAATGAAAGACTTTACTTTTTTAGAAAAGTAGCTATTCGAAAAATAATTCGTGACTGACACTACCATCACTTTGAATTGCAAAAAAGTAGTATTTTTAAATGAAATCCTAGAAACTGACACTATAGGACATAAAATAGGAACTTTAAAATAATTTTAAAGGTACAAAAATGTACTTATTTTTATTATTTATCACCTAAAATTTCTTAAGATTTTTCAAAATCTATAAATTTATAATAAATTCTATTCCCGTTAAGGATTCAATTAGGATTACAATAATTATAAATACTTGCCGTGAAAATTTAATTAAAACACCACTATAAAATACACTATTAGTTTATACTTACGACAAAACATTGAAAATTACACTATTTCTAAAAAACTAAAAACAAACTTTTATTGAAATTTTGGGAACTTAAAGTACTATAGTGTTGCCATCATATTAACGTACTTTTACTACCAATAACAATTATTTATTTTTTTCAATTATGGAGCCTTTTCCATGGAATTGCCCATAGGATTAGAATGACGAAAAGAAATAAGAAACTGAACTTTTGAATTTGGTATGCATCCAAAATCACACAATAAAAAAAATTGTGTTCTGCGTAAAAAAAACTAGTGACTAAAATTTTTGTGTTGAATAAGTAACACAACCCTGTGTTAATGTAACATTAAGTGTTTGTGTTAAATTAAAATATTAACACAAATTTCGATTTAATAGAATAAAAATGGTAATGTTTTTTGAACAACAAAAAATTAACGCAATCTTTGTGTAAAGGAAAATAATGTTATAAATACGCTGTTTTTTGTGTATTTCAACACAAAAATTGTATCATACGTCCACAAAACTAGTGTTCTTCATTTTGAATAACACTTTTAGCGTGTAGAATTAAAAAATGATTTTCACATTGTGACGTATGTGTGGCTCTTTACGTTACATTAGAAATTTATATAATAACACAATCTCAAGTAAGCTTACATGATTTTTTGTAACTGAATCTGTAACAAAATAACCGTAAAATGTAAGAAAATTGTTTCAATTTTAAACGTTTAATAAAACTATATAATTACTATATAATTACTATTATACAATATAAACTATATAATTTTTCGGTTTTGTTTAATAATAATTAGAACTACTCTCATCTTTTTTATTATATATATATTTTGGTAGATATATATGGAAACAAGTAAGAATTTTTACAAAAGACTGACTTTGCGTGCTTTGAGTCTCATTTATAATAATATATGAACAAAATCGTTTAACAATTAAATCTGATAAATCTGAAAAATTAACACAAAATGTATGTCCTCTTGTGTGTTAAATCTTGTGTAAAGATTTGACACATATACTTTGTGTTAAAATAACACAAAAAATTGAGTGGACTGTTCTGGACATGTGAAATGTGTTAATTTTAACACAAATTTTTTGACTGTGCATATAAAAAATTTCGTAACTCTACTATGACAATTATAATTTTGGAATATTATATATATTAGTACATTTATGACGTCATTACGACAGCTATTCAAATTCAACTTTTTTATAACTAATTTTTGAAATTTGTACAATTCCATTTTTTCTCTCAAAATGTAATTTTATTCCCATAACTCTGTGTTACATTAATAAATAATTAATCTACATTTAAATAACATAATCGACAAAAGAATTACTCATATTGATTGAAAACTCATGAGAAAATATAAGCGAGTACCTACATTCAATTAATAAAATTTCTAATTTGGTTCTTATAATTAAAATATCTATTTTATGAATAACATAATCAATTAATATTAAAATATGCGCCCGATGCTACACACAGCTAACTTTGATCCGATTTAAATAAATATGTACACGTTGCGTACACCAGATGATATTAAAGAGCAACCAAATTAAGTTATTAATTCTCAGTACTACTTACGCTACTTGCCTTCCATATTAATATTATTTTATAAGTTAATTTTAATAATAACTAATAATGTAGAAGTAAACCGTATTTAATCTAAGTAAATTAATACACAATACCTAAATAGATTATATAAAAAAAGAAAGTTTTCTGAACAGCCGTTGTAACACAGCTTGATTGATTAAAAATTCGATGATAACGGTTCCATATTTTCACTGTTTAGATTGAATATAGAAACATATAGATGGAACAGTTTAAAACAACTGCTTGGGGGTAGCTGGGTTAATTACAAGAATTGAACAAGCCAGGTGAGTTGGACACTGAAGGTTCGCTGAAAAATAGATGACTTGACCGAATTTAATGAAATCGATTTCCATAACCAATAATTTCATCATTAAGTTTTCAATTTTCCCATTTTAATGGTCGGTTTCTTTACTTCAGTAAGGAGACATCGGTGCTGAGTCCATCGTATACAAAATATTTTCGATTATACTCTTCATAATATTCGGTTTTTTCGCCTAAACTATATAGGCTGTTTATTTCAACACATTAGTAATGAGAAAATTTGAATTAAAATAATCTAAAATTCATCTTTTCTAATTAATCGATGACATCAGATTATAGAAATAACAAGAAATTGTATGTCGTTGTTGATTTTTTTCTAAAATGGTACGTGTTTCTCACGTGTATGAGGTAAGGGACGTACATATGCTACAATATATGCATGCGCCTATTATAACTGTAGTATTTAACATTATAAGTTTATAATATCTATAGAATATAGTTTAATAAGGAACAAGTGCACTGGAAAAAGATAGAATTCGATAATGTAATTAATTGTATGTATGTAATGTATTATTATATATGTATAAAATAACATGAATAATTTGAATTCTTGAATGTTAGTCCCAACTACACCGATACGAAATATGAAAGTGATAGAAACTTTTCCTTCGATATATGTATACGCAATCGTATTATGTCCATCACCACAATAGAAATAGACTCTAGAAATAATTAAAGGGGCAAGTAGGAATTAAGAAATACCCACAGAACACTATAGAAGCAGTGTACATATAAACGCCGCTTCTGATTTAGTCTGTTTCTGTTCGTCATAAGGGTCACATTGATCTTAGATTCATTGTTTTTTCAATCAACTCGTGAAATTTAAACAGAAAAAAATATGAAGTGTGTCGTATTTAAGTGTAAAAATTCTGTTGAACAAAGAAATTCTCAAAATAAAGGGATATCTCTCTTAAAATAAATAAATTTATTTTTAATTGTTGGTTGTTAGTCACAAAGGTCGACCATGACAGTATATACTATATATGCATATGCAAGCTGCGTGGTCATACATACACCTTATTGTCCAAACACAGTCATATGTTGGTGTAGATACAATTGATGTGTTTTGTTGTATGTATCAATAGTGATGAGCAAAATTAGTCTTGGTCTTGCATTTTGTGCAAGACCAAGACCAAGACCAAGACTATAAGTATGGCTGCAAGACTCAAGTGAGCAAGACCAAGACAAAAGCAAGAAACAAGCAAGACTCTTGCTAAACTATTTAAATAGTTTGAAAGTATAATTAATACTGTAAAGAGAGAAAATTCTGATTTTAGAAGGAAAAAATTCTCTAATAAAAGGATGCAAGAAATTGCAAGATTTTTTAGCAATACCAAGGCCAAGACCAAGACCAAGACTGCATTTTGCAAGACCAAGACCAAGACTCAAACTGCTCTAGCAAGACCAAAACCAAGATTCTTAATGCAAGAACAAGACCAAGACCAAGAATGCCAAGTCTTGGTCTTGGTCTTGCATTTGCTCATCACTATGTATCATAATCGTTTGGTAGGGGTACCGGTGTCCACGTTATTTGCCGGCAACAGCGGGCACGGTAGTTATGAAATAGGAAATTTAGATTTTTATATATCTATGGAAATACCCTATATTGAAGTGTCATGTATTAAAATTTGGTTTCATTTCGTCCAGTAGATTTGTAAAAATTTAATAGTAATTTCTATGACATAGGAAGTATATATATTATGTAATAATTATGTAATTAAAAACCTTCAAACGCTTCTACTGTAAAATTATCAAAATATTTTCTACATAACTCCTTTATTTACTTGTCCATTCAATTGTTACCCAAAATAAAATCTCCAATTCAATTCTTCATGACGATGAGGTCAGTCGACTCGTTATCTTAAAATTAATTTACTGGTGAAAAATAATAAAGAAAACGTTTTCCATATTTTCTAATATGAAGTTTCACAAAGCAGATGTTTAAAAAATCAGTTACTAAAAGTTTATGTTACAATTTTGATTGTAAATTCCAAATTGTGTTTTTGCTATGCTACAACTTTTACAAAGGTACTTTCGTTGCCTTCTTTTTGTTCTTCCCAAACCTAAACGAAAACCTATTTTGAATATATAACCAACTTTCATCATTCAAACCATAATTAAAAATTAATAAAAATAAAAAAACAATTTTTTTATAAATATTACATTATTATGTATACTATACTTTTTTTTTAAATATTCAACTTTTTCGAAAAATTTGATCAAAAAAAATAAAATTCTAATTAATTTCCATTTGGGTGGTCAAAAAAAAAAATTGTTTTTATCATTTTATAACTATGATAATGAAATAAAATTGTAAGGAAAAATAAATGAAATTCTTTATTTGCAAATGAATTTCGAATTTTTTTTTTAATCTCCCGCTCTATTAAAAATACAATAAATGAAACAAGAAAAAAAATGAATTTACCGACAAATTCTTCCGATGGGAAAATATTTTTCATGTGAGATTTTTGAAAAATGGAATGTTTCTTCCGTTCTATATCTACGTTCAATTGGATGTCTATACGTTTTTTATACGTTTTTTAACTCATCAATCATTTAGCTGGTTGTTGTTGTAATTTTTGATTTTTTTTTCTTATCTTAAAATAATGTAATTATTTGATAATTGAATATTAGCGCGAAGTTAATTAGTAATTTTAACGTATATAATAACCGAAGACAAGATCATAACAATAAGATTAAAAAGGATTAGATGTAATAGAACCCAACAAAAAATTAAAAACACATTAAATGCATTCATTTCCTTTAAAAATTGAGTGTAGTTGAATTAGTGTAACTGGAATTTAACGTCATTATCCACTTGAGCTGTTATTTTGTTAATGTTAGAATTACTACCGTAGTTAATATTAGATTCACCAGAATCCTGGGGATCTAAAAGCACCAAAAATAAACTACCAAATCTTAAAATTTTTCACTGTTAGAGAGCTAAATTTTTTTAGATGGACAAAAGCTAAGTTAGACAAGTGAGGAGAGAAGTGGTATGAAAGGAACACGTATTGAAAGGCCGAAAGGGACAATTCAAATTACGCGCTAAATACAAATCCCGCCAAATTAAACGTATTTGTGTTGTGTGGCAGCACCAATGCAGATATGTTTGTTCCTAACTTCAAGCTACTGTCATTTCAAACATCGAAATGCTGTGCTTGTAAATTTTTTTATGTTCCAAAGTAATTTTTTTTTAAATTTTTCGGAACGTTTTCTGATATATTGTAAATATTTTTTTAAATGTTTGTAGCTAGGGTAAGAGACCCGATGACCGATCACTATTTTTAGCTGTATCATTAAATTAGCTTAAAAAAATTAAAAAATAAACAAAACACCCATTTTTTTTTTCTTAATAAGTATGAAACCAAGTTTTTTTAATCCAATGGATATGTTTTTAAGAAAATATAACCCAAAAATTTTGATTTATTAATGTTTTTGTTTTATAATTTGTTGACGTCTATGAAAAAGCGGACAGAAAATATTAACCTCCTTTGAAAGATCAATACACTGACCCCTATGAAAAATCGCGCATTAATGTACATGAAGTACCTTCTACTATCGAATATTTGAACCATTCTCTTCCAGCCACTTTGACACTCTATCCACTACTAGGTGAGGCTATATGTCATAGAGTATTATCATAGAGTGACATCTAGTGAAACATAGAACGTCAAAGCAAAAGCCAAGAACGGTTTAAATATTCGATAAAATAAACCACTAAAATCACAATTTCGTTTCGCTCTCTGCTGATCTTTTAAAAAAACATTGTGTAAGATCTGACTTAGCCGTTAATCATTGTGAATTTTTAAACAGTTAAATTTAGTTTATATTGTATCTGTATGTGTCGTTTCAGATGTAATACATACATATCATACATATTATGTTTGACGTTTTTATTTGAAAATACCTATATAAATAACAATTTGGAAGTTTTAATTCAATATTAATTATTTTTCAATTGATTTTACGTTCTGAAATAAATAAAATATTAAAGTAAAATTATAAAAACGGTTAGTTAAGTGTTTTAAACCCAAAAATTAATTAAAAATGTTTATAAAATAGATATGCAATATATAATTCTCAAAATGCGGTACCTAACTGTAAAACTCAATCCCAAGAAGAATCAGTCATACAAATAATATTTAACGCATATAAAATTTAATTTAGCTATCCTAATCTTTTAAGTGGACTAATAACAATTATTTGTATACTTTTATTATGCTAATAACATTAAAAATTCGGTGAAAAATGTTACAATTTATAACTCATGTGTTTTGAATAATGATCATCCATCATACTAAAAATTCACGAATTCAACAAAAATTTTTAGATATAGATATATGTATTTCTTAAATTAAGTGAGGAGGCATTAAATGTGAGGTGAATTTAAATTGAAAAATAATCATTCTATTAATAATAATTTTTTTTATCAAAGGTTTCTTTCAGAAATAACTTCATTAAGATATAAATGTCAAAACTGATCGGACTAATAACCCCGATCGACAATGGGGTCTTTTACCCTATATACAATTAGTTATTCTTTCAACTAGAGGAAAACAACGGATCAGATATATCTTTTAAATAAAATCGTAGATTTAGAGGTTAAATTTTTAATTTGGGTGTGATATTTACGAAAGGGGCAGAGCAAACAGTTATAAAAGGAACTACCTTTAAGACCAGTAATTTCGAATTAGTTTTATTTAAATATCCACATGTAAGTTCAGTAAGATGACCTGCGCAATATTATGAACCGTATATCTTATGTACATAAGGTGAAAATTTGAACAACTTGAATGACATTTAGTATTGTCCCTTTCATAAATTATCATGTCCCTTTCAATACAGTCTATTGATGAAAGGGACAAAATGCACTTTTTTAAAAACTGAGAAAAATTACAACTAATAACAAAGAAATTTTTATTATTATTATTGGATTTTATTTCAAGAGTAAGTTAACTGAAGTTTCTAATTCCGTTCGTAACTATTTAATTTGTTATCTCGTTTATTTAAGTACTAGAACGCTTAAAACAAAAACGTCCCTTTCATGCCACTTCTCCCCTACCCAATCGATTGTAATATTTTTGACACTGTTAGAGAGCTAAATTGTTTTAGATGGACAAAAGCTATTATGTTATACGACGTCCGCCAGAGTCCTTGGGTCCCAGAAACACCAAAAATAAACTAAACAATCAGTTTTGAAAATCTGTTCACTGTTAGAGAGTTAAACTATTCTAAATGAATATAGGTTGTGTCATATGAGGTCTGCCAGGGTCCTAAGGTCTCAAAAGCGCCAAAACAAACTAGGCAACTCGTTTTGGAAATATTTTTACTGTTAGAAAGCTAAACTATCGTATATGAATATATTCTATATTATGTAAAGTTTGCCCACAATATACGGCTAAACTGACTTTTCTTAAATATTACTGAAATTCTAGAAAAAATCAACATTAAGTTAAAATTGTCCCTTAAGGTTCTACAACTAGAATTTTTTTCACTATCAGGGAGATAAAATATTTTAGATAAACACTGACTATGTTATATGAAGTCCGAAAAGGTCCTACGGTATCCAACCGAGTTTGAAAATTGTTTCAGTCGCAAATCTTTGAAAATTCGCTATGTTATGCAGGATACTATAACAGAGATATTTCATTTTCAAATAACTACATTAAAAAATGTGGGCAAAAACAATGTGAGTTGTTAGATATAAATTTAGATAAATCATGAAACATAAAATGAGCTGTTAAAGACTGTAGCATTTTCTTTGGAGGCAGGGCCGTCGAAAAAAATGGCAAGCCTCGGAAATAAAGCATATCTCTTAAAAATTTCTCCCTAAAAAAAAAAAAAATAAGCGACGAGCTAGAAAGAAAAGGTTTCGAAAAGGTCCTGGAATCCAACCGATATTGAAAATTTCTTCGCTCGTAAATCTATGGAAATATGTTATGTTATACAGGATGCTATGATAGGGGTATTTCATTTTCAAATAACTACCTTAAGAAACGTGGTCAAAAACAACGTGAGTTGTTGGATACAAATTTAGATAAATCATACACGGAGCGAAAAATCCTATAATTTTTATAGAGAAAATTTCAAAAAAATTACCATGCTCTCTTATAATCCGTGCGCGATCGACGCCCAAAGTAAAAAATATATTATAGCATGGTAAAATTTAATGTGCTAACACACAACTTCTATCACACTCTTATGCATATATGTTATAGTTTAATTCTTGTTGTCGTACTCTTCCATTTGCGCATCTGACACGCAACCTTATATTGCTTGGGCTGTACCTGTAAAAACTTCCAAGATGCCCGATCTTTTCCGACCTTCGATTGATGCATACAAAAATAATAGGCAACAATATATTGTAACACTGAATTAAGAAAATGATGAATTAAACGATGACCATCCGTCCTGTGAGGCATTCTATTGAACACTGCTTCGACAGTTCGACACTACAGAACATCACACCAGCTAGCTAGCTGGTGCGGTGGTATAACACCACCAGGTCTGGCTATGTGACCTTCCATATATGATTGTGTTGTTACGTGGTTGTTACCTTTTGCAGCTTGCCTCGCTATGTGATGCCTTCTCTTTCTTTCTTTCTACTATTAGCTTCTTTTCTTCTTTTCTACTTTTCTTCTATTTTAAGATAGAATGGTAATTTTTGTAAAAAAAAAAAAAAAAAAAAAAAAAAAAAAAAAAAAAACAAAAAAAACAAAAAATATTTTTCTGTCGGCAATGGAACTTTTTATTGTGCTGTTTTACAAATTTTATGGAGCTAATATTACGGAAAGAACATTCTATCCTTTAAATTTTCTATGATTAATTATAATTTTTATATTTTTACCGTACAAAATTGAATATGTTCGCCTTTTACACGTCGATTGTAGTGCTGAGCACAATAATTTTTATATGAATTTTTTCTCCGTGTAAAACAAAATAAGCTGTTAGAAACTGGAAAATTTTCCTTGGAGGCAAGTAACGAGCTAAAAAGAAAAGGATCTTACTTTTTCCCGGGCCCCTACCGACCGCTACGAACTCCTTCTTCCAACTCGAGCCCCGAGGTTACAACCCCGACTACCTTACCCTCTCGTCGAGCCTGCTTGAAGATACCAACGTCACAAAGCTTTCCAAAAAACCAAACAAAACGAAAGTGATGACATTAACTTAACAATAAATTAAAACAACCTCAAAAAAATAACATCATTTTTCCCAATCAGTAGAAAAGGATCACCTGTACTCCTAGTCACAACGATGATAAATATCAAAAAATAAAATCGAACAACTGTTGAAGCAAGATAACACAATATACCTATACACACCTATTATAATATAGGTACCTTCGATGATGGTTACGACTTACTACGTCCGATCAACGATTTGTACAAGCCATAAGTACCTATAGCTGGATACTTACCCAGTTTAGTAGTTGTTTATGGCATGGCATGCCAAGGTAAACAACAGGCATTAATAAGCCAGCAGAAGTCTTATTATCAAATAAAGAACATGGGTTCCTGGCTGCGATGCTCCTCGTCGGGCATGTAAGCCAAGCAATATGCTAACTTAGCTGAATGTGTGCCCACACACATTGAGAGCTATATTACAGCTACATCACAGTGTGCATATGTATTATGTTGTAGCTTTCATTCATTTAACTTGCATAATGTATATATTTATGATCTTAACATGTTCGTTTTTGGGTGTTATTTTTAAATCATTTTTTATAGGTTCTTGATTATTTTTTTTTTATTTGATTCTGATAATGATTTTTTTTAATATTTATGTTTAGTGAAATTGTATTGTTAAATAAATCTCATAAATAATATCGTTCATTTCTCAATGGATGGAAAAACTACGAAAATTGAAATTTTTATGGAAATGTTTCTACTAAAATATAAGACTCGAATACTATATCGCTAGTTAAATAAAACAAGTGTAAGCTGTACTTACGTAAATAGTGTTCCGTACTATAATTAATTGTTATGGTTTTGATGTAATAGTCAGGGGCGGATTAACTTTGGGATTCTAAATATTTTTTCTCATCAGACCGTCTCCTAACCCCACAACATAGGGTAAGTGCGGGAGAGACGCCGCAGTAGCTATAGTTCGTCCGTTGATTGATAGATAGCGCTATTAATGGATTATATGCTTAAAATAAGTTACTTATTTAAGCTGTATATGGCAACATTTATGATTAGTCCATCAGTTTAGTAATTATCCAATTTTTTATTATTGAAAAGTAATTTTTTCAACGTATAATTTTATCAAGCAAGTACTGTATAAAATTTTAGGTTGGAATTCCGCACTATGCTTGCTATAGTAACATGCGGCATCTATCCCAACAAAAAGGAGAGATGCTGCATTTAAAGTTGGTATAGATGCCGTATCATATTACGTGTTAAAAACATAGGCTTATATAACTTAATTATGCAAATTTTTTTTTTTGGACTCTAAATTATGCCACGTAAATATAAAAAATCCATTAATGGATCAGGAGGAGCTCTCATATTAGTGAAGATAACGAAAATAATGATGATTACCTGTGTATTGAATGTTTTGAAGAGTACTCAGAAACAAAAAAAAGTTGACTGGTTAAGATGCATAAAGTGCCAAAAATGGTTACATATGGCATGCATCATGTATGGAGATGTGTGTGTAAAATGCAAAATTTTTAATATTAACTATGCGACGTCTCACCTTCTTTGATGCGGCATCTCTTCCATAGGTGTGGGAGAGACGCCGCTTTGCAGGCTCTACAAAAATGTTATTTATGAATCCTTTATGACTCAAAATTTAAAATTATTTATAAATAATTTTAAAGAACAATGTTTACATGTATCGTGTACCAAATTTCACAAATCAATTAAATGCATACTTAAAGAATTATCAAGTGTTTTCAAATGAGCGGCATCTTTCCCGCATTCACCCTATATAGTACACAAAAAATATAAAACAATGCAAAATGTTTTATATTTAATACTCATTATTGTGTGAACTACGTTTTTTAAGTTTTTTTATAGAAAGCTGGATTCGGTTAATGTGCAAAAATCTTTTTTTTTAAATTATTTTCAGCAAAATCATTTTGGGAACATATTCTATACATAATTTGCTATCAATTTCGGCAAAAAAAAATCGATTTTTTGATCACATCTCAAGTAAATCTTCCCTTAAATTACTTTCAGAAAAATCACTTTGGGAACATATTCTACACATAATTAGCTATCAATTTCTGCCAAAAAAAATCGATTTTTTTAACGACGCTCAAGTAAACCTCCCCTTAAATTAGTAAGTTCTTATATTTGTCATACGATATCGCGTGATTGGCTATATAGTAAAGTAGCCGTATCACGCGATATCGTGTGATACGGCAATGAAAGTGTTAACGAGAAAAATTTTCTATTACACTAAAGAATTACACAAAAAATTTTTAAAAATCCAAAACGAAAACCAAAAAATTTTAAATATGCATATCCGTATTCGAAATCTTGTGTTCATAACATCCTGAATTTTTAGTGCTCCGTACTAAAATTTATAAAATGGAACACTTATGAAATCGCTTCGATGCCCGTCCGTCTGTCACAATCAATTTTATTTGAAACTGCTTTTATTTCAGTGGTTTATTACCGGCGCCATGATGTCAACCAACCAGGCATCGGATCTTCGGATCGTCACACTGCACTATCTATAAAATGGACAGTTTTTTATATTTTACATTGAAAAATTTTTTTTCGTATAGCTTAATACTTAATAAGTATGTATACAAAATTTGAAATTGATATTTACTTCCGTTCTTGAGAAAGAAATTCCAGAAAAATACATAATTTTTAAGGACTCTCAAGTAAACCTTCCCTTAACATAAAATATTTGGCCATCTCACAAAGTCTGTATTTTTAGCTTGGCAATGAACGTGTTAATTTTGGAAAAAATAAAACTAACCCAAACCAAAAACTTCCAAATTCCTGTAAAACACACTTCTTTTTGAACAATCTAGGTACATTTGAATCACCTTGTCTATTAAGTAATATTTTAACAATCAGTTGAACAGCTTAAGTATAGGTTACAGTTGCAATATTTATTTTAGAGAACTGAAAACCACACACAATTCAAAATAAATTTTAGTTGGTTTTTGTTTTTTTCATTATTTTACCTGAAATTGGTAATTACCAACAGCAAGCACACCATGCTAGTGATGATATATTACACCTCAACACTTCAGACACACTCACTGACAACACATTCAAGCACTCAAGTCATTCATTCATAATAATATAAATTATAGTGTTTTGTTTTTTTTTTCGACAGCAATTTGATTTGTTTTCTAAATGAGGAAATAATAATGTTGATAAAATGTAGTGAAACAGAATGTTCAGTAATTAACCGTATAATAAATGAATTCGAAATCGATTTGAAAATTTATATATAGTGGTTTAAGGGGAAAAATTTATATTTGGTCCTTAAGATTAGAAAATTAAAAGTGTACTGTATCCAACTACTAAAGTTTCTGTTAACTTAATACAGTGATTCTTATCTTAACCCTACAATAATACTTTAGTCTACGAGAAACGTTAATCATACATCGGCGTCATTTTGACGAATGGACTTTTTACGGAGAGTTTTAGAGTTTATTTGCAGAAAACATTTTTTTTACATAACAATATTACAAAAGCGAACAAAACACATCAAAACGAGAGGGGAGTGGCAACCGAGACTGTAATCTCAGGGCCTGGGTCTGAAAAGCGAACCCGGATAAAAGTGCAAGAGTGTTTTTTTTTACTCATCGATTACTTATATATTTTTTTTTTTTTTTTTAAAAGTTTCGTTTGTACCCGCGGCCTGTCAGTTCTCTCCACAGCCCTGTTGATTTCTCACTCTAACAGGTTAAGAATATCTAATTTTTAGCTATCTTAGGAGGGATTTAAAGTCACTATTAATTTATTTTCTTCCTTGTTCTTAAATTTTATGTTTTATAACAAGTTAAAAGACGACAAAATAAGATTGTAGTAAGATAACAGCAACTTTAATATAAGAATTCAGTTCAAAAGTAGAATAAAGTTCGGACCTTAAGGGGGACCACTAGTGTGACATTTTGAAAAAATCGGAAAAGTTTCGATAGTCTATACCTTAAAAATAACATACTAAAATTTCAAGTGCATATCTCAAATAGTTTTTGAGTTACAGTCATCTGAAGAACGGATTCTGATTTTCATTGTTAACTTTGAAGTATTGAGAGATGTATGAAAGTTGATAGTTCGGGAGTTTCTGGACGTGGCTGCCAGTCACATGTTGTGGAGCAGCTACACCTTGGCACATTTAACGACGAATCTAGTTTTACTATGACCGTTATAGTGAGTACATCGTAAAAAATATTAATAAAAATTCTCAGTGATTAAAACTAAAAGGTAAGGTAAATAAAAACTACATTTTTCAAATTTGCTGCGGTTATAACTCGAAGACAAATCATCCGATCGATTTGATTCTTATTGCAGCTTCTTTTATAAATATTTCTTCGTGCCATGAACCTCCAGTTTTCCGATCGAATAAAAAATGTAATTTTTGTAGGCCAAAAATCATCGAATTTCCGCGCAAAATTTGAAACTTTTTTTAAAAACTCCGCCATTTCGTTAAATTTCAACTTTTTTTTCGATTGAGGTTCACAGTACGGGCAATACATTCTAGTTTAATAGGCTTTTTGCTTTTTTTGATTTCAGGCACTTTGAAGGTCGCTATCACTCCAGCACTTTTTTTTTTTGGAATCTTGGGAGATCTCGAATAACTCACTGAATTTTCAATTTTTTTGTCCAAAAATTGTATCTTGAATTTATTATATATCAACGAATATATCCTTAAAATATTAAAACATTCCATACAGTAGTTTTCTTTAAAAAAATTCCGAAATATCACCTTTTTCTCAGGCGGTCACACTAGTGGTCCCCCTTAAGAAGTTAAAGTAACACGAAAACTTTTAACTTTAAATACGGTAAAAGCCCTTATTACTCGAACGCGATTCAATACTTGAACAGTTTTGATATTTTATTTAATAATGAAGTTATTTTTTAAAGAAACCAATAAATATCAAAACTGTTCGAGTATTGAATCGCGTTCGAGTATAGGCGCTTTTATGGTATAAGAAATTCTTAAAAAGCTGTGACACGATCAAAATTTTTAAGCTCGACAGTGAATTTGTTAACATATTTACAGCTTATTATAGATGATAATTTTCACCAAAGGCATCGGATTTCGTAACTAAGAGACTGTTTTATTGTAAAATACATTTAAATTATTTTATCTACCTAATATACAACACAATAATGGAAAATTTTGTGAATATCACAACTGAGGCCACTTAACGGATTTTGACAAATAAGGTACCCGTCAACAAAAAATGACTCCGAGGATGGCTTAACGTAGCTCAAATATTGAAATACGGTTTCATTCCTAAGTTCCAACCCCTCAAAATTTAAATTTTCTTAAAGAAATTAAACGTATAAAGTAAAATTATTTATTCATTTCTCTAGAAACGAATAAACAGTTGATAATTGTACTATTAATATTCAAATGGAAAAAGCCTATTCATTAAGTTGGCTGTAATAATAATATTTTCAAATACTTGATTTGCTAAAAAATGAATCAGTTGAAATTATCAAATGCGTCAGTACTCACTAGTAAGTATTATTTAACAAAATTTACTTAGTCCTCTTTAGAAATACCTAAACATCTTTTGATTAAACTAATCAAAGAAGTAAAGTAAGGAAAGAAAACATTTCAAAATTTATTCTAGACATTGGAAATGTTTCAGAATTGTGATACATATAAACTTTGGTACAATTTTCTATTCATAAATTATATTGTAGCAAGTAATATACCCTTGCGCTCCCACCATTTAATACCATTTTTGTAGTGGCAAATATTTAATTTAATCATATATTCAGCAACATTCGTTCTAAAATTAACAACCCGTATTAATATAATTAACAACAGTATACTTTTCCCAAAATTAAATCTCGAGCAAGAATCAAAATTCAAAAACTGACGTGTGAAATCCAAAAAATTTATCGTCCTACATTCCGGACAACTTCACTCCATAGTCCAAAAATGTCTATAACTTGTAATTCTTTCTAAACAGGAAATAAATTACCTTTTTTTTCGACACAAAAAACCCCCAAAAAAAAAATTTCTTATAAGCACTATTAATCATAAAATATATATGCACATACACACATTAATAATATGTATATGTATAGACACATGTATAGGTAAGCTTAGAAAAAAAAAACAACCAAACCAGTAATTATATAATCACATTAACTTTATATGATAGATATTTTATAATGATGGAAATTTAAATGTTGGCGCCACAACTAGCACGTTAATCATCACCTGCTATACTGTATGTATATATGTATTATACCTTTATAAATATATATACAGATCCATAGATATATAGTACCTGTGCTCGTACTATAGAGATTGCCTGAATTACTTACCTGCCTACAACAAATCATTCGCTTGTTTTACTCGATAATCTCTTGTTTGTTTTATTATTTTAGATTTCATTCTGATAGTTATACGTATATGAAAACGTATTTATCGTTAAACTATAGAGAATATACACTAGCGTGCAGAAGAATTGGAATACAAGATGATAATGTACAGTTTTTATTTATGAAACTGATTATACTTGTGACTGTAAAAAAAAAATACATTTGTAAGTATCGCTTCTATTTTATGTTCTAGATCTATTTAAGAGGAAATAAAAGCCCCGGTTAAGCTAGTGCCGCTTCCCGTACCATTACTCGCAACGGCTTAAAAACTGTAAAGTAATTATATTGTGGTAATCCACTTGAGAGGAAAATGTGACACATTAATCAAAACATGAGTAGATAGGCTATAAGAGAACGGGAGCACCGTAGAACCTCAATTATCCGGACTACTTTTTTGACCGTGTTAAGAACCGTGTAGTTTGGGGTCCTACTGTACCTAGTGCAAAACTTGACCTTTGACCCGGCACGTACCAGGTACATGTATTTAAAATTTGTTGTTGACATTTGACCCCACACGCGCTCATACTGTTGGCCTTGAAACTCCAAAGACCTGAGTCATCACCAGCAACCAAATTAATTTATGTTAACCCATTATGCGTCATCACAATTTAGTTATCACAATTTGGTTTTGTGTGAACCCATTACCCGCCATAGTTTTTTTGAATGCAAACCTAACGCATGCGCAGACTGAACTTAAGTACATGACGCATGCGCAGACTGAATTTTAGGTTACAATTTGATAGATGGGGTACACTACCGCATCAAAAATGTGGGGTTACCCTAAGTCGGGGGTGGCCCCAAACTTTTGACACCGTGCTGTACTTAAATTTTTGGTACACGGCCGTGTCAAAAGTGTGGACCCCCCCTGGCCAAAAAGGTACCCTATCACTTTTTGAAGCGTACTGTACGTGCAAACCTTGACCCCAACACGCGCTTGCCTTAATTGCGCCATCTTAAACGAACTATCACGTCAAAAAATGTGGGGAATACCCTAACCCAGGAGTAGCCCCAAACTTTTGACGCCGTACTGTACTTAAATTTTTGGTACACTGCCATGTCAAAAGTGCGGGCCCCCCTGACCAAAAAGGTATCCGACCACTTTTTGAAGCGTACTGTACGTGCAAACCTTAACCCCAACACGCGCTTGCCTTAATTGCGTCATTTTAAACGAAAGGTACATTACCAAGTCAAAAATGTGGGGAATACCCTAACCCAAGGGGTGGCCGCTAAATTTTGCGGGGCACTGTACCAAGCGCTAGATTTTAAAACCAGACTCCGGGGTCCAGATTTCTGACCGCTACTGTACTGCCGGAAATCGAGTGTTAACTGTACCTTATGGGGATTTTTGGTATATTTAACCTTGGAAAATTCCAGGAAATTTTATCAGTTTTAAAATAAACAAACAACTAATAATTAAATGTTTATTTTAGCTGAATTATGATCATATGACTCATATATGGAGTTTTTTTGGTATAAGAAAGATGACGTCATGGAATATTAATGAGTTAAAAAATTGTTTAGTAAAAAATATCACCCATTGTAGGCCTCAAGCAAGAAATTATTTTTATCAGTTTTAATACTTTAACATTTAACCTACAGTGACTAATTTTTTAGTTAACTAACAAAAATTCTTGAAATTTTAACAAGTTACAAAAAATATTACTTCTTATGGTGCACAACACTTTTGAATTTGACTGTAGCACAAAACTGTTTCTATATCAAACGAAAATTATCTGAAATAATTCAGTATGTACATATGTATAGACTCTATATATTAAAAATATTTTATGTATACACTCTGTATATTGAGAATAAGAAAGAAAATTTGTATATAATTTTAATTTTTATGAATGCTAGTAAACGAATTGTATAGCCATTTATGAATAAGTATTAAATCTAATTATAAAATAATTTATAAATATTGCAAAAAATTTGTTTAATCAGCAAAATCAATGTATATCATTTTAATACTGATACATATTTATATTAGGGTATAATAGTATTGTATTTAACATTTTTAAACAGAATAAAAGTTCAATTTTTGGTTTTAAATTACTATAAACACGTCGCTTAATATAAAAATGATAACAGCATTGAGTTTTACTAAATTTTTAAGTCTGTAAAATCAAAATTTTTATAGACTAGAACATTTTGAATTTGATACTTTATCAATCATTAACATATATATAATATCATGTATATATAACTGGTGTATATTTAGTATTTTTAATAAATATTTTAGTATACAGGGTGTATCATGAAATATGCTTTTCAATTAGAATAATAAATTTCATAAGATTTTTGTTAATACTCTTATTGGTTAACGAAAGAAACTTTTTGCTGTAAAAAAATAGGGGAATTCCGGGTAATAATTAAATAAAACGCACATATTTTTCTTTTTTTTAAAATTTTATTTATAGAATATGTATACAAAAAATTAAATTGCTTAAATGTATATATTACTAAAAATCTATTTATTTTTCATATAAAATTTTTTTAAAAGAATACAGTTTTCTAATGAGCAAATTTTATCTGAATGGATCATACAGCGTCTTGAATAATATTCATCTCGCAGATTGGAAATCTTCGATACATCAAATATTTCCTCCAAATTCAAAATCCACGACCGGTGTTCGGTGTCATCAAACAAATTTGAAATCCATTTCTTCTTTTCACCGCCCTTGAAACTTCTTTAATATAGGTTTCAATATGGAATGAAGTTTTTTGTACGGAATAAATCCATATGACCAAGGTATCCCATGCCAATTTCGGCAAAGCTAACGTGCAGCAACCCGTTCATATTTCTTCGGCAACTCGTTGAAATCAAACGGTGCATCGAATATAAGATGTAATATTTCATCCGAATTTTCCGCAACGATACCAACTTCTTTAAAATAAAAAAGCTCCTTGATAGCCTTGTATATCAAGAAACGCTATTTTTTATCGCCGCTGTAGAACTGAATTTACTCACACAATCCACAACTTTATATAAAATAATTAAAATTGGTGAGGATAGTTAATTTGTGGGATGTATCCGAAAATGGATACTAATAGCTATTACTAGTTGACCATCAAATTACAAACTGTTAATAATATTTAGCACATTACTGAGTACCATGTTCTTTTGACTTTAAGACCTAGTGATTTAAGGAATGCTAAATTTTCGGGTGAAATGTGTTGTCGCTTAAAAGTTTTACGTTTAATGATCTTAGGTTTCGAAAGTCCTTTGCTAGGTTGTCTAGTGGTGGACTGCTCTGAATTGTAAATTATCATGGTTCGAAATGCAATTGTTATACCACGAAATTGTTTTTTCAGCGAAAGAGATGTTAACTCTTTGACAACCACCGGTAAATTGACAATATTTTGTGTAAGTTTAACTATTTTATACCCTTTAACCATGATAATGTGTATGAGCCCTTTAACCATGATAAGCTGTATGAGCTCTTTAACTATGATAAGGTGTATGAGTCACTCCGGGGGCAAAATAAGTCACCCCGGGAGCAAAATGAGTCACCCCGGGAGCAAAATGAGTCACTCCGGGAGCAAAATGAGTCACTCCGGGAGCTAAATGAGTCACTCCGGGAGCTAAATGAGTCACTCCGGGAGCAAAATGAGTCACTCCGGGAGCTAAATGAGTCACCCCGGGAGCAAAATGAGTCACTCCGGGAGCTAAATGAGTCACTCCGGGAGTAAAATGAGTCACTCCGGGAGCAAAATGAGTCACTCCGGGAGCAAAATGAGTCACTCCGGGAGCTAAATGAGTCACTCCGGGAGCTAAATGAGTCACTCCGGGAGCTAAATGAGTCACTCCGGGAGCAAAATGAGTCACCCCGGGAGCAAAATGAGTCACTCCGGGAGCTAAATGAGTCACCCCGGGAGCAAAATGAGTCACCACGGGAGCAAAATGAGTCACTCCGGGAGCAAAAGTGAGTCACTCCGGGAGCAAAATGAGTCACTCCGGGAGCAAAATGAGTCACTCCGAGAGCAAAATGAGTCACTCCGGGAGCAAAATGAGTCACTCCGGGAGCACATTGAGTAACTCCGGGAGCAAAATGAGTCACTCCGGGAGCAAAATGAGTAACTCCGGGAGCAAAATGAGTCACTCCGGGAGCAAAATGAGTCACTCCGGGAGCAAAATGAGTCACTCCGGGAGCAAAATGAGACACTCCGGGAGCATGTGAGTCACTCGTTGGAGTCAAATGAGTCGCTCGGTGAAGCAAATGAGCTAAGTATATATAAGTAGAGAAGCAATAAATCTTTGAACAGTTATTCATTTACTAGCGAACGCTTCAGACCTCCCGCTGAACGATGTATAATTGTGATTTTTGTGGTAAAGCATTTACGCGAAAGTCTAATCTTTCTAGACACTTAAATGCTCAACATAATTCGTTAAGCAATATTAATGATGGTACGATTGGAAAGAATGATAACTCACCAAGCAAATTCATATCATATGATGCTAATAATAATAAAACACCTGCTGATATCTCTATATCTAGATTTGATGATAATGATGATGAAAATACATCTCAACTACAGCATGATATTGATTACTCTGAAGCAATCTTGAATCCGTTTGACCAAAAAAGGATAGATGCTGCAACTGAAGCCATTCAAACCAAATTTAACTCTTTGAAAAGAGGAGAAAACCGTCATCAATCTGAAAACGAGAAAGATAGTTGGTCTAATGAAAGTAAGCAAGTAAATCACTTAACAGCAATTAATAACAATTGCAATGAAACAACCTCCTCTTCACAACTAACTAAACTTTTAGGAACTGCTTTAGATATTATAATGTTAAAAGAGGTTCGAAACGTTGACTCGGAAAATGAAGCGAAAATTGTCAATCAGGTTAAACCAATAAGCTTAAAACGTCATATAGCTTCAAATGAAAATGTCGAAAACGGGGCCTTAGCTAAGCATTTTAAGCAAGACAACTTGAGAGAGTGTAGAAATGTTAACATACAATCGAAAAAAATAAAATACTGGCATAATCCTAATACTTTAATAGATGAATTACAAAGTTTATACGAGACTTCAGAGACTGGTGAAAAAATACTCAATATTATTCGAAGTTTAGAGGAAAATAAAAATATGTTGTTGTTTAACGTTTACGATCGAGAAGATTTAATCAAAGAGTTAAATGCTTTAAAAGAAACTACTGTTGGTCGAGAAATATTCTCTATACTTCGCGAACTTCAAAAGGCTGATGTTATTGAACCACTAGGTGATTATCTGGATGAAACTGATAAAGAAGATGCTAGCGATTATGATGATGATGATGATGATGATTAATTGATTATCCACACTAAGAATTTACTGAATTTTGAAGAACACCATCGTATAAGAAGCAGCAGTTATCCCTCATTGAAGTGTATATTTTATTTTTATATTTTTTAACCCTGTAAGATAAAAAGGTTTTTTTTTGTTTTCAAATAAATAACACATATATGTAAATAATTATTGTTCTTTATTTTTAAAATATAAGTATGAATATAAAATATTTTCACAGTAAATGTATATGTAATATTTTTTACAATAAATGTATATGAAATATTTTTTACAATAAATAAATATTAAAAATTGTATGATTTGTTTATATATTCAATAACACCCGAACGTAATTGTTTCATGTTTTCAGGTAACTGATCCCATACTTGACAAATTCGTTGTGCATATTCGGGTATCATATATGCATACAGATGTTGCACCCAAGTATCATATTTCAATAGTTGTTTTGTTAAGTATAATAACATATCGAAATTTCTGACTTTTGTATACAAATAAGGATGAGTCAGAAATATGTCTTCAACGTGTGAAATCCGTGTTGCAAATGTCAATGGTTCACCAACGGGCGGTTGAAAGTTTTCCTCCATTTTCACGCCATTCTTGCACATTTCACAGCGAATTTTCAAACCAGGTGGTCCATCAATATGATCTTGTGGCCATGGTCGATTATAATGTTCAAAACATGGTTCACATTCTTGAAACATGGCTCGATAATCGGATGGTAACCAAATCCAGGCGCGTTGTATGATTTTCGCACCATAACTTTTCAGCACATTCAAACTGATCCACTTGTAGATTTGAAGAAATGTTTCCAAAGTCAGTTCGTTCAGTAGCATTGGTTCACGTTCGAAAAATTCACCAATTGAAACATCCATTTTATCCCACTCCATTGATTCCGGTTCAGACAATTTCAAATTTTGCATTTTTACAATAGCATCAATTGTTTTTTCGTAGGTATCAATCCGTTTACGTAGTTTATCCAGTTCACTTGAAAATATTTGTAGCCGTTTCCAGTAAGCCGATGATGACGATGCCATTTCCACTTGCGTACTAATTTTAACGTTGTTGATATTCAGTAATTTAACGAGTAATGTCCCCATGCTAAAGTATCCGTTTCCCCCTCCACAATATGTCGTTTCGTATCGTACGGGCTGAGCGCCACCTTGTTCTGAGTTACACTATACACGTTATGTTTTTTCGATTGTATCAGGTTTTGTTGTCGGTTTATGATTGTATTGTGTTTTAGACAGTCCACGTAATCGTTGAAAGTTATCGTTTTCTTAACCACAGAGTTCTTTACACCTTTCGCTTTCTTCGTGTGATCCTCGCCGTCCACTTGACAACTATACATTTTTGATCTTAAACCCACAAATTTTGTAAATATTCGTCCATTTAGCTCATCCTTCATTAACCCGGGTATTTTCTTATTGACTCTTGGCATATTATATTGATTATCCGCGCTGTAATCTGACGTATCAAAGTACTGAATATCTCGTTTCATTATTTCGTAAATATCTGGGCATTTTATCTCGTAAATTAACGAATCTGTATCTGTGTAGAGTAATTTGCTGTTGTTCCCGAACGTTGGCTGTATGTAGTTGTAATGAAAATCGTAGACACATGTTTTCGAAATATCCAGAATTGCTTGCCCGACATATATTGGTTTGTTCATAAACACTTCCGTTTTCCGTAGTTCGACTGCGATAAGATTCTCGTCAAATATGGTGCGGCTGTGGAAATTCGGTTTCGCTATCATAACTTCCGCACCATATCGTCCATACCATTTCGTTAACAATTTCACGATCGAGTGTTTCCGTACGTTTTCCATCGTTTTCCCGAAGACCGCGTTGTTGAGTAGCTTGTAGAGATTTTTCTCGAATTCGTTTCCCGCCGTTTGTCTTAGAGCTGTGTTTAAATCTATGTAGGATTTAAGCCATGGTGATTGATCGAATTGTAGCACTCTATGTATTTTCTTTAATTTCATCCCGTGTTGTAGACATTGTTTCAGGTTCCGATAGTGTATCACGTATTTCTGTTTGTTGTATAGCGTTGCCAATAACATTTCCTGTTTAGTACCGGGTGCACACATTCTCTCTGGACATAATGGTAAATCGTTGTGTTTATCGTGCAGTTCTCTCGGGTATTCCAAATCCACTTCAAGTATGTATCCTGTAGGTGAATCATCGGGTATTTGTTGAACATCTATGTCAGTATTTTCCATCCATTTGAAATTTCCCGTTGGTAAGTATTGTGACATTGCCCATCCATATAAGTTGTTCACGTCATAGTACATCAGGTATTTTGATTCCTCGTCCGGATCGTAGGTGTTCATATATTTATTGTTTGCTGTCGCGTATCGGTTACTACACTGGCTCAATCCACCTCGAATACCACGTTCAATGAATAATAATTGGTCCACATCAGATACCAGTTCTAACTCTACTTTTGTATATTTTAAGGCTGCATCCCACGTAAGTCCCGGCGTCGTGTAGTAATGAGCAGGATCCAATCCGTGTGTGCGCATGCACGTATCCCGAAAATTCTCGAAAACATCCGCGAGTAGTAGTATGTCCGTTTTCATATATAAATCCGAGTATTCTCCAAGCGTCTGTATGTTGAATGTATCCCAAACTTTTTGTGCGTGTGTATAATCATCCATGGTGATATCGTTGTCGTTGAGTCGATTGTAGAATTTCTCCCGTGATGGTAAACATGTTTCTTCCAATTTATCCCAGCCTGATATGTAGTCGTACGGAAAAACACCTTTGCGCGTAAGTAATTTGTAGTCGGTATCCGGAAATTGTGATTTAACTACATTGAACTCGTTGAGATATGAAGATAATTTATCCAAACTTGATGCCATAAATCGGAAAGAGTCGATGAATCTAAATGTAATTTCGCTGCCCGTAACATGTTTAGTGAATGCAATATATCGTTCCTTGTTGATTGGTAGTAAGTCTACACGTCCCTCGAATGCTGTTGCTATATCCTTTATTACGAAATGTGCATCATAACCACTCAAGTTGTGGAATACAACAGGAATCATATGGAAATCCTTATAATTCAAGTTGCATCCCTTGTGCGCAGGTCCATTGTATTCGCCGGTGAAGTGGTTATGATCACGAACCACAATATCCTCAGGTTTGAATGGTTTCTCGCAGATGTGGCACCCGGTACTTCGTTGTTTAAGTTGCTGTTGTTCCTCTGGTGTTAACTCGTTCATTGGTATTATGTTGTCATATATGGGTTCCAAGATATTTTCACGTAACGTTGCCAGTTCTTTCGCGAACCATTTTTCGCAATTCGGCCCGCGGTATGATCTATAGTAGCTTAACTGGTTGTTGTAGGAGCAGTGAAAGTAGTAACCGATACTGTATGCCCGATGTTGTTGATACGTTGTAGTGTTTTTCCGATTTTCGTTATCCGTCACAGGTTGCAAGAATGATTCGACGTCCGCGTAAATTATAAATGGAACACGTTTTTTGTTGCTATAATTCTTGAACGATATGTATTTGCTTTTCCCTTCTGGCATTATCACCCGACAGTTGTTCATGTTGACGCAGTCTTCGGTATGTTTGATCAGCTTGTCTTCCGTATAAAAGTAATTCAGGCATCGATCGCAGATGTATTTTTTTCCATTACAATTTGATAGTTGTCTTGACGCGAGTCGCGATAAGTCCTTAATCCAGCAGAAATGGTAGCGTAAATCTTGATCGTTGTCCTGTTCGTTGTCTTCATCCTCGTAATACTCGTTCTGGATCATTAAAAGGTTTATGTGATGTTCTTTCTTCTCTCTCGTTAGCGCAGCAGGTACGGTTTCGAAATGTCCATTTTGTTTCTTTAACATAAACACGTTAACTGATATTGTTGGGTTCTGTTTCTCGAATTTGCTCAGTTGTTGGATCGTCATTGGAAACTGTATCCCGTCTAAATTTAGCACCGTTGAGTAGTGTGGATACGCTGATGTTCTGTTAACACACCCTCGCTTTGCTGGATAAAGTGCCGATACCACTGCCCACGCGAAACAGGCGTCATCGTTGAAGTTTTCAATGTTGATACATGCTTGTTTTCGTTTTATTTCCTGTGGCAATTCGATGTAGCTTGATCCACGGAAAGGTGTGTATTTGTTCACGTTCACGGCTAGGTTGATTATGCTTGATAAAGCCCATCCGCTTCCCGACTCGGTAAACTCGCTCAATTTTCTTAGAATTGGTTCCTGTATATGTTCCATGTAGCACTGTTTTAAGTTTGTTCCACGATCTATTATGATATTCGGTGTATTGAAATGTTTCATGTCGTATTTATCCTCGTCACCATCAGTTTTCACAAATAACCCGCAAAACGTTGTGTTGACTTTTATCGTTAAGTATTTTTTTAATATATTTTGTATTCGCCGAGTGAACATCGATGTAGCGTCGTCTAAAAATTCCTTTGGCTCTATGTGTGTTATGTTGGTAACCACTCCCGTTCGTATTCGACTTGCAAATGCGGATTCCACGTCAGCCCATTGAATTCTATCAGATCTTTTACCTTGATTTCGATTCATGCCAGCACCTGAAACAATCAACATAAAAAAAATTATTTATCAAATTTATAAAAAATCATTAAAAAAAAAATTTATATTTAAAAAACTTACCATGTTGATATATCAAAATTATAAAAAAAATCATTAAAAAATAAATTTATATTTGAAAAAACTTACCATGTTTTCGTAGCGCCTTCATTCTGATTCGAAATCCTTTCATTTTTCCCGCACATGACTCGAAGTGTTTCCGTTGTCCCAAATTTTCCGCTCCACGTATAGCCTTGTTGATTAGTCGTATGTTGGTATTTGTATGTTTCATCCATTTTTCCAATTCATCTGCATCCCGGGTATCCATTTCCAGTAATGATAGCGCGTTTCGTACATTTTCCACCATTCTAGTTGCCACGTCGTTTAAAGAAGCCATCGTTGTATTTTAATTTAAAAAAATCTCGATACAAATTCTTGCAACAATAACAATATTAACTGCTTGAAGTTTGCTGAAGAAGTGATTTGAGGGGGCACGCAGACCTCAATTTATACGATTTTAACTGCTCGAAAAATTCTGGAGGGGAATCACAAAAATGCTGGCTCAGAATTTTTACAACGCAAATAACCGAAGGTCAAATGTCAAATTCCGAGAAATTTATTTCGCATTTGAAAAGTAATAAAAGAATTGCTGACTAATTTTAAATAAACATTTTTTAAAATTAAACCTTAAATAAACAAATTGAAAAAACCCCCGATTATTATCAGGCCATAAATTAAAAATTCCGAGAAAAGTATTTCGTATTTGAAATCAAACAAAGAAATTGCTGTGTTGTCAAAATCTTAAATAAACATTTTTTAAATTAAAACATATAAATAAACAAATTAAAAAAATATCTGAATATGAGTCAGCAAAATCTTAAATAAACATAGTTAAATTAATGATTTACGATGACATTAATGTAAACAAATTCCTGGAACTGACAAGTTGTGACTTGCTTTTAAATAAAATTCCCCTCTGTCTATGATGCAAACATATTATGAAATTACATCATCCTAAGTCAGCTAAAAAATCTTAAATAAACAAACACAAACCGTATAAAGTCACGAGTTTTTATTAAATAAACAAATTAATCTTATAAAGACTTGACTCATATACAAAAAAAAAAACTCAAGTACAATTAACACCAAAATTTCCGGCAGTACAGTAGCGGTCTGAAATTTGGAGTCTGGACCCCGGAGTCTGAAATCTGGAGTCTGAAGTCATAATTGCGGCTAGCGCTTGGTACAGTGCCCCCCCACAAAATTTAGCGGCCACCCCTTGGGTTAGGGTATTCCCCACATTTTTGACTTGGTAATGTACCTTTCGTTTAAAATGACGCAATTAAGGCAAGCGCGTGTTGGGGTCAAGGTTTGCACGTACAGTACGCTTCAAAAAGTGGTCGGATACCTTTTTGGTCAGGGGGGCCCGCACTTTTGACACGGTAGTGTACCAAAAATTTAAGTACAGTACGGCGTCAAAAGTTTGGGGCTACTCCTGGGTTAGGGTATTCCCCACATTTTTTGACGTGATAGTTCGTTTAAGATGGCGCAATTAAGGCAAGCGCGTGTTGGGGTCAAGGTTTGCACGTACAGTACGCTTCAAAAAGTGATAGGGTACCTTTTTGGCCAGGGGGGGTCCACACTTTTGACACGGCCGTGTACCAAAAATTTAAGTACAGCACGGTGTCAAAAGTTTGGGGCCACCCCCGACTTAGGGTAACCCCACATTTTTGATGCGGTAGTGTACCCCATCTATCAAATTGTAACCTAAAATTCAGTCTGCGCATGCGTCATGTACTTAAGTTCAGTCTGCGCATGCGTTAGGTTTGCATTCAAAAACTATGGCGGGTAATGGGTTAACACAAAACCAAATTGTTATAAGTAAATTGTGATGGCGCATAATGGGTTAACATAAATTAATTTGGTTGCTGGTGATGACTCAGGTCTTTGGAGTTTCAAGGCCAACAGTATGAGCGCGTGTGGGGTCAAATGTCAACAACAAATTTTAAATACATGTACCTGGTACGTGCCGGGTCAAAGGTCAAGTTTTGCACTAGGTACAGTAGGACCCCAAACTACACGGTTCTTAACACGGTCAAAAAAGTAGTCCGGATAATTGAGGTTCTACGGTGCTCCCGTTCTCTTATAGCCTATCTACTAACATGTGTTAAATTTCTTTTTACAAAACTAGTATCTAATTACTTAATTTTTCACATAATTAATTGTAGATAATTTTACTTTTTGAAAATCCATAATGAATATGGCGAAAAAATTCTAATTTTGTTAAATTTTCACTTAATATAGTTCTATATTTAAGTGAAAATTTGACAAAATTGGAATTTTTTCACCGTACTTAATTTTTATTATTCAGAAATTATGATCCACTTGAGTTTGAATCTGGGTTACAACCAGTCCGGAGAACGATATGCGAAGCCATATTATTGATGTTTCTGTGAACTCCTCATTTAGAGTTGGAGTAAAATTTACTTTAAAGTACCCTGAAAACGGTCAGAGACAGATAAAAGGTTTAAACGCTAGAATTTTTTTAAAATAATTGGTTTTAATTTCACCTCCAGGATTGTCAGGAGGTTCATTGTAAGCAGGGCCGAATTATCACATAGACAAATGAAACAAATGTTTAGGACCCGGTCAGTACCTTATGTGGAATATTTGAATATAAATGTAAACTTTTTTTACTCGCCAAGAGTGTTTTTGGCCATTTTTGGTTTATTTGAGGACTTGTATGTTAAGGTCGCGAGATCTCGAGAGGTAATTTTTTTTTGCTCGTCAATGTAATTTAGGAGGAAAAAATCTAAAAGTTGGCAAGCCTGGAGTCCGGCAAAAAAAAACTCTCTACGGTCCCAAAATGGGTTAATCCGGCCCTGATTGTATAGAAGGGGACACGATAAGGGAATAAATGGAATGAGTTATTAAAATTACAGTACAAAAAAAAATCGAATCTACGTCGAGTTCGAATCTACGTTTGAATCTTCGAATTCGTTAAAAATCCAAGAGCCCATAGATAATGAAATATAGGGCCAATTCATATCGGCCTAAGCCAATGTCGCTTGTTCTTATTTTTAATCACATTACACTTGTTTTGAAGCGCACTTGGCTTGCTTTTGAGATATTTGTATAGACCTGTCTCACTTCCCATGTTCTAGAGAGAAGGGTCAAGTATTAACGTTCGGTATACATCGTATACAGCGTGTACAGTATACAATGTATACCGAACGTTAATACTTGACCCTTCTCTCTAGAACATGGAAAGTGAGACAGGACTATACAAATATCTCAAAACAAGTAAAGTGCGCTTCAAAACATGCGACTAAAAATAAGAACAAACGACTTTGGCTTAGTCCGATACGAATTGGCCCATAGATTTATTACTTACACTTTGTTAAAAAATATATCCAAGAATGGACAAAATCAAAGGGGGATAACAGAAAGACTGTCCTTGTGAAAAGAAAATTTCGAATATATCTAGCACCAAATATTTCACCTTCGGTAGGTGTTAGTATATTACTGACGCACTGAAAAACAAAACTTCTAAATGTTGTTCACTACCAAACATTCCCAATACCCCAAGGTAACTAAGAGCCGAATCACGTAGTTTATTGTATATGTTTCACTGTCTATGCCCACAACTGTATCTCGTACTATGGTATACCAGTATATAAATGAATATAGGTACCTATAATCGAATCATTATTAATAATAATCTCTATTATTCTATGTATTCGTATTATTTCTCTATTGATTTATTTATTATTTATTCATTGTATTGAAAAGTTTTATTATTTCGAAGATATCTTTATTCACGTTTTTTAAATTTAAAACCAAATAAAAAAAAAATGATTATAGCACAACGTACAACGCTCACTTGCTCACTCGCTCGTTCAGCTTGGCTCGTTGGCTCGTTGGCCAATCTCGTCGTTATATGCCCATTATTTGTTTTTATACACACAAAAATTAAACTATTATAATGCCTGTTACATACAATATTCTAACACTTTTGATTTTTTCTAAAAAATGTACAAATCTGTTACCTCAATAAAGCTAGCCGTTTCGAAAACAAAAATTTTAAAAATCACAACAAAAATACTAGATTAAAAAATGTATTTTAAGTAGGGTTGGCCGGGGTAATTGTGAATTGGGGCAATTGTGAACGGCGCCTATAATTTCTAAAATAACATTAATATTGTTAAAAATCAACTCTTAATATGTTTTTCTGTCCTTTCTCAATATGCTATTAAAATTTCTCCAAGTATTAGTATCTTTTTTTATTTTGAAAAATCCCTTGCAAAATTTTATGTATCTTACTTCGACCAATCCTCAAAAAAAAATTTTTTTTAAATACATTTTCTTTTTTTAAAAGGTAAGAAATGGTTAAAAGTACTTTTAAAGAAGTGGTCTAAGCCCTGAGAGGGTTCCTTATTAATTGCTAAAGAAATTGGACAATTTATCACCAATTCACAATTACCCCATGATTTTAAAATTGTGGAGTAATTGTGAACGTCATTCACAAATGCCCCCATTCGGTCAAAAATTTCGGTAGTGTCCTTTTCAATGTTGAAAATGTTGATGAAGGTGCTGGTGACCTTATTGTACGAGTTTCCGTTGTACAAACAATACAAAAAAAAAATTGTTTTTTTTTTCATGTAAACTAAGTGTATTTCCTTGAAAAAGTCGTATTTTCCTTGTTTTTGTGTGAATACATATAATTTTTTGATTTTTTATATGATAAAATGACAAAATATTATCAAAATATCATTTTTAGCTTGTCATAAATTTGTTCCTACAATTTTTGTTATTTTTCTTTAACCTTGATTTTTTGTAGAAATTTGAGGTATGCGTAACTTGCATTAAACAAAGAGAAATTGTGACCGCTAAAGTATGATGAAAAATTTGAAAGTGGAGTAAATGTGAAGAATTTGAGCTGGGGTTTACTCTGACGTACCACACTTCTCTTGTAATCCATTCTAAATAATTTTTCTGACGGCATTCACTTTTACCCCGAAATTCATAAGATTTGCAAAACCGCACCGGGGAAATCGGAATGGCTTATAAAATTTTTGTTTTTCGTACGAATTTGCTCAAAATTTGTGTGGTGCATCCTGAATAATGTAGAATTAAAAATAAATCAACCATAATGTGATATATAAAATAAAAAATACTTAAAACAACGCTTTTATCTCAACTCATGAAAATCCATTCACAATTACCCCGGTCAACCCTACTTTATTTTTATGTAAAAGTATAAAGTATGTTTGTGAAAAATAAAGTAGAATACTTTATTATAAAATATGGTTGGCAACCCTAAGTAGATCGAATCTCTAGTGAAAGTTTTCTACAGTTCCCCGTTACAATTTCAGCTGAATGTCACCATGATTCTTCTTAGAAGACGGTTATAGAAGACGACATAATTCCTTTGAGAAGATGCATTCCTATCACATCCTAGCTCCCTCCGCCTCTACTATCCACACCTCCACTCACATCATAATCACAGTGAGTCGCACCTCTTCTAGATCAGACGTGATTATATTCCGCCATACAAAAATTTGGAATTGTTTTCAATAAACCAGGAAATATAACTAAAAATGCATAATCATGAGAAATTCGCATAAATCCAAACACTCATATAAATAATAATATGCTACAGGTAGTTGAATAACGTTGAAATATAAAATGATTGAAAAGTTACTGAAATATATAATTGTAAAACAGTCATAAGTAATATTTGTTTTTTAAATTGATACCTCTAAGTATTTAAGTATAGTGCCTATAGTGTGTTAGTGAACAGGCCTTCTTGTGACTGATAATCATACATTGATTATAGGTTAACTTTCATAACTACATAAATATATTATTAAAAATAACGGACAGAAGAATGTGCTATAATATAGAGTAGTGTGTGGTCCTACGAGGAAGGTGGCCAACAACCCAATATAATTTGCTTCGGGCCAATTTTCGGCCACGATTATTTTATATACTACATCGTATACGTATTCGTAATGTTGTGTTATATATTTTCAAACATTACATCCTTCCTTTTCCCCTCTCCACACTTCACTTACCATTTCACGCAGTCTTCCCGTCTATCCGTCCGTCCGTCTGTCCGTACGTCCATCTTATTGATTTTATTATTATTTTAAACTAAATAAGTTTTTAAACTGATAAAAATTAAGCTGTTATGAGTTTTTAAATTATTTTCAAAAGTACCTCCAACTTAACGAGGCAACTATTAAAGAACTTTCGGAACCAACTTTATAAATGTGGAAAAAATTTGATAATAGAATAAATACACTGCCAATAGGGTGCGGCATACAGCTTCCTCGTACTCGTAAAAGACTTTAAAACAGTATTCTACCAAATATATACACTGTGAAATTATATTTTCACTTTAAAGTTCATAAAAAATTGTTGTAACTCAAAATATTTAAAGGCTAAATTATAAAATAATAGCAAAAATATTTTAGAAACTAACCTCCAAAATACTTTAAAAATTTAAGCAAAGTGGGGCGCCGTGGATACTATTACTCCGAATGCAATGAAATTTGTAGGGGACCATTGATGGTCCCCTACAAATAGGAACCAGACCGCATAATTTCTGACAATTTCATAAAAAAGAATAGTTCAGAAGTTATGCCACTTGGTACAATTTAGTTAATGGAAAGACATGGTAGCAGCGTAGCTACTCAGATTTCGATTAATAATAAATTTATAATAATATTTTATTAAAAACAATCGAACAGTTCAGAAGCTATGCCATTTGGTGCAAACTAGCAACACACAGATGGACAGACAGACAGACGGACAGACGCCAAACCAAAATTGTTCAGGAAGCTCTAAAACGTAAATGTGCGTAAAAAATTTTATTTTGGAGGAAAAAAATTTTTTAATTTTCAAAAATGATCACAATACTTCCGCTACTTTAGTAGTCTAGGAAGCAAAATAAAGTGCAGGGGAGGAATCTGATTTCATTCAATCTTAGGCAATCCTTCATAATTTAAACTAAAAATGGAAGAATAAAAAAAATAGTTTTCAAAGGTTTATTAAACCTTAAAATTTAATTAAAACAACTGTACAGCTGAGACAGAAGACAGGGCAAGACAATCCTCTCGACATGAAACAAAACTGTATAATCCGTCGAATCTTAGCCACTTTTCAGTTAGATTAATTACCATCAATAATTCACTTAACCTTCTAATCAACCATTGTTTTAAAACCACAAAAATCAAAATTGATTGAATGATAAATGGTCTAAAATCAACTATCTACCTCTGGTGTCAAAACAAACAAAAACTAAATTTAAATATTAGAATATTAATTTCAAACTATAAATCATACAGAAATAAAAATGTATGCATACGAATATATCAAAGTGATAGAAAAGATTAATATGTATTTATAAATTTAAAATTAGAGTGTTATCTATGAATTTTTTCATTGTTATCTCTTTCATATCAATTACATAACATATTTATTTATCTTTTTTAAAATGGTTTATATAGAGAAAGTATCTAAATTTCCACCGACATGTAATAATTTATAATAAAATCATAGATAATACACTGTATAGATACTTACATTTTTTGATTGGGATTATCCAGTGCACTGTCACACAGACGAATTTAAGAAGATAATTTTATTAGGATTCCAATACAGGGGCGTAGCTACCGCCGTATAAGCCGTATCAATGATACGGGGCCCCCGGGCTACAGAGGCCCCTAACGTGTGTAAGCAAAAATTAGTAAAATGTTATCCACAATGTCACTTAATCTCGTGCTTCACGGGAAAAAAACATACAAACAAAACTGTCATACGTGCCCATAATAGAGTTTTCACTTCAGAAATGACAAAATTCAAAAAAGCAATCTCTTCTTTCTCGGGTTAAGCGTGCGCCCAAAAGTTGGCAACATGGGTAACTTCAAAAATGTGACTTCGGTGGGGCAGGAACGGCTATGAGACTTGTCGCTATTGTCTATAGAGGCAGAAATTTTAGAAAAACTGAAACCGTCTTCAGCTATAGATGATTTACTAAATCAATTTGCCGAAAAAAAAATTATAATTATATTAAATATAGGTACACAAGAAAAGTGTATATTTAATTTGAATTGTTTGGCTAGCTCAATTTCTAGGAGGAAGCGATAACTTATAATCAATAAATATTTATTTTAATTTAATGCAAGCATTTTTGTTTCTTTTGTGAGAAATCTTAGCCCTTCATTTGCCCCCCCCCAAATATTTTTGATACAGGGCCCCTCAGCGCATGCTACGCCACTGATTCCAAAGAAATATTTTGGAACCCTTATACACTCTCAAAATGATTTCTTTATTCAATGACTATAAATTTTTTTCTTTAAATCAAAAAAATGTTTCTCTGAATAAAAAAAATATATTTTTGAAATAAAGAAATATTTTTTTGATTCAAAGAAAAACAAATAAATATATTTTTAATCTTCAAAGAAATCTTTGAACAAAGAAATCGTTTAGATAGTGCAGTTTTTTCAAATTCGGAAAACCCCAATAATTTCTACATCTTTCAGTCAATAAGCATGAAATTTTGCATGTCCATCATGCTATAGGTGTAGGTCTCAGTTAATACTTAATATATAGAAAAAAAAATTTACTTAATTATTTTGTGTTTTGAAATATTGAACTTTAAAGCGAGGATATTTTTTTGAGGACTGATCCAAAAAATCTGCAAAAATTACCACTTACTGAAAACACTCAATTAAAATTATTTCGGTCAAATTGTGTCAGTAACTTTCGGAGATGTGGAGAACCAAATTTTTGAAAATTCAGAAAGCAATTTAAAGTAGATGTAAATAAAATTAAATTCCTCCGAAAATTCAAGACCATTAATGGAACTACTGGAAAATTAAGAAAATTACGACTTAATATTTATCATAGATAAAAATATTTTTATCTACAACTACTATGAAATCGCTTATTTACTGTACAAAACACTATCCAGGTAAACTATGTTTTACATACAACTCTGCGAAATTTTGTACTTTACACACGACTGTATGTAAACAACAACGTACGTAATTCAGTTGTAAAACATATTACACCCTTACGCAATTACGGGCTCACCACTTCGTGGCTCTTGCATAACTTTTTCGCTCGTGTCTAATATCCAAATTACAACCTCAGTTAGAAACAATATACCTACTATTAAATTTAATTTTTAACAAACTTTGGAAAAGAGATCAAAAAATTCATTCTAGAAAACAAAAACGTTAAAACAAAACAAAAAAGGTAAATAAAATTATGATTACTTGTCAAAATAATGTTACTGAAAAAAAATTTTGACTCCCTAATGTGATGCCAAAAAAAAAATTCTGAAATACCTTTATAATGAACTAACCCCTTGTGTGTTTTTCAAAAAACCTTCTCCACCCACAAATGGCAATTAGATTATTACCTTATATTTTTTTTTTTATAAATTTTGGTTAAACCAAAACTTACTAAAACAAAAGGAATTATAATAGTACGAAAACTAAGGACAGGTCAATTGATTTATATCTTGATATTAAAAATTTGTACACTGTGTATCAATTTTAGTCCACTAACAATAAAAAATTAAAAATATCCGAATATTTATGATGTGTAAATGCTAGAAAATATTTTTTAAAATATGATTTTGGCACATCAACATACAAAAACATCAAAAAGTTTTTTTTCTGAACTACATGCTGCGAGTCATTTTCTTCATTATCTTATCAGCTAGTGTGCTGAATAAAATAGAAACGTGCGGTATATTAGATAGGTAATGCTAAGTTAAGCTGAAAAAATATTAGTGCAAACTGAAAACAAATGAACGTTTTAAAATCAGCTGTCATTTTTTTCATGATTATGATATGTTATAATAAGCAATCTTTTTTATGGCTTAACATTTTACGTATGTTCAACACACATACTGTATACAGTATGATTATAAAATTACTTAACAAAAATCGTTTTATCTTCCACGATCTTTAATAAACTTCAATTTACAACCTAAGACTAATAACAGAAGCGTAGCAAAAGAAGATACAAAATTTAGACACGGAACTCAAAAAGAAACGAGATCGAAAAGAGCTGCCGGAAAGTTCTCAAACGATAAATAAAAAATCTCAAACGAATAGGTTTTATTCAACCTCACGATGGTGGGAGCCTTGGGAAATATACAAAAAATGACCTTTCCGGACTATTCTCTACCTGCAAAAGGAAATATAATATTTAAGTTTAAAAAGATTACTAGGAGTATCCGCAGAGCAGAATAGGTATAGGGGAAGGGGGGGGCAAAATGGGGTACCCCAAAAATTTGGTAAAAATTTTTATATTTTCAAATTTGATAATATTGAAAACCAAATAGTTTTTCAATTGATAAAAACATTTTATTCGGTAAATTACTCCTAGAAAAATTATATTATTTAGTAGCTTCGTTTCCTTATAAATATATTTATAATCTTACATTATTAAGGGGTACCCCATTGTGCCCGCAAGAAAAAATTTTTTTCTTACGGCAACTTGAAATTTGATTATTTTACTTTAATTACGACTGAAAATAATAAGATTCAGCATATTTCAGTCCTTAAAATCATAACGGTTTCTTAAGTACCCCGTTTTGCCCCCCCCCTCTACCCTATACTATATAGATAGCATAATTCTATACCACGTATTTCAAGATATTGCCGTTGTTAAACGGCAAATGACTGCAACATAGCATGAAAATTTCATCATTTACCTTTAAATTAATTTATAAAATACATACATATTGATAATTAAATATATGTTACTTTTACTGGTAATAAATTTTATACGCAAGTACCTACAACTATTTACAAAATAAAATACACCACAAATCCGATTTTACGTAGTGGTCGGTGCAAATTTAAGGGGAAGTACGTAAAATCGGAAGATCAGGGGCGTCAGTAAACTTTTGTTTTGGGGGGTTGGTAAATATTATTTATCTGAATTTATTTAAAACAATATTATCTTAAGAGACAATTTACACTTAAAATTCGGTTGTGTAGACAAAGGAAATCGAATGTTATACTAATGAATATGAGTGACAACTTTTAGAAAACTGTCCAAAAATCAACTTCACTATCGCATTCATCAGCGTAAAAGACGCTAAATACCGGAAGCTGACAAAAATTCTAGAATATTCTACTCGTGAACTGGCAAAGATACCAAAAAACAAACTTCACTATTGAATTGCGCACTAAAAATTAGATTAAGCAGCGCATTTTGACAAAAATTCTAGAATGTTCTATTCGTCAACTAACAAAGATATCGAAAAATCGATTGTACCATTTAATTGGTCATCGAATAAAAGACGGAATAGCACATTTTCATAAATGTTCTAGAATATTCTATTCGTCAGATAGCAAAAATTCTTTGTCAAAATCGGACATTTGGTTTACATTGGTTTAATTTCGGTTGGACAATTAAGTGGTGCAGTAGATTTTCCAATATCTTTGTTAGTTGACAAATAGAATATTCTAGAACATTTCTCAAAATATGTTATTTGGTCTCTTTTTTGGTACTCAAATCAATGGCGACGTTTGTTTTTGAATATCTTTGCTAGTTGACGAATAGAATATTCCAGAACATTTGTCAAAATGTGTAATTTGACCTCTTTTTCAATGGACAATTAAATGATACAATTGATTTTTCAATATCTTTGCTAGTTGACAAATAGAACATTCTAGAATTTTTGTCAAACTACACTGTTTAATCTCATTTTTAATAACCAATTCAACGGTGAAGTTTGTTTTTTGATATCTCTGCTAGTTAATGATTAGAATATTCTAGAATTTTACATTACTTATTTTGCATTTACATTTTGCATATTACGTATACAGAATATGTGCATATATATCTTCAGTGAAATTTTAAAATTTTTAAAGGCTACGAGACCCTCAGATAATATTACTTACGCCCCTGACTCTGGCTTGGTACATAAATTTTCACCAACACAGACAAACAACAACATATCTGTGAGAGGAGAACCCCACTAAATCGCTGACGTCACTACGTAAAATCGGAGTACGTACCATTGGATGGCCACTGTACTGCTGTCGCAGCATCCAGAATAACTCAGCGAATTTACCAGGATTTAATCTTCAGGGGATAACTTTTCTGTAGTTGGATTTACATGAGAGCACTTGGAACACGTGCTCCAAAACATCTACCAATGATAAAAAGGATTAATCCCGCAAAAAAGAATTAAGAGCATGAGGAATTCTATTTTCTTTTTTTTTTTTTGCTCGTCGATGGAACATTTGGAGAATCGCCTTAGAGAGGCCTCCACATTAGAAGTGCCCAGGAGCCTCTCAAAGGTAAATGCAGGCCTGAGCCTTCCACCGCACAGAGCGGGTAGAGAAGCAGCTGATAAGTTCTAAGCCTAAGGTACTTACAGTCGTGCTAATTACTCATCCGACGGATCACTAATTAAGCGACATCTACCCACTATATAAGAAAAGTTTCACGATATCAGCTTCATTTCACTCTGAATAATTGAAAAAAGAAGAGGCAAAATTAGCAAACGAATTACACAGTTGAGGGGTGATTTCAACCCTTAAAAATGTGTAAATGCAAAAAATAATGTTACATTTGTTACTAGAACTTTTTAAGGTATCTATAAACAAAATTTCATCGATTTTTACATTTTTGAGTTCCAACTTTGAGGGGGTGTTTCACCCCTTATAAACGTTTTTTAGCAACAACTGATATTTTTTATGTTATTAGGTAACCACTCTCTACATACTAACAAAGTTTCCGATTTTTTTGAATTTTCGACTTCTTGCCCTTTCTTTGTGAGATTCGCTAAAACTTAAACAGTACGTTTTAAATAAAACTAATAAAACTTATAATTAACTGCACAATATATAAAATATACTTACATATTACCCACAGCCACATTATATCTTATTTAATGAAAAATTCTTAATTAAATTTATAATTAAAACATTTTTCCCCCCAAGTGTCAAGTCGGAAGATATTTTTATCGTTTCATGGCCTACGGATGTGTAATACCCTCCCACATAGATACTTATTATTAGGTAGATACCTCCATCAACAACCCACATGATCGTGTAATGTATATAAGATGAAAATGAGTAAATTAAAGCTTGTTCATATAGATTAATATTCACAATTTGACATTGATAATAAACAACTACGTGATAGTAAAGAGTAAATTAAGCTTAAGTTGTGTATGCTTAAGGTATCATTACAATGTGATCGGCCGAAAAATAGTCAATTTTCACAATTTTTTTTCGGATGGATAGGATGGGGGAATGGGAATGAATTTTTTTATGATTAATACCACTATTTGACAATACAAAAATATTTTTTTTATTTTTATTTATTTATATATATTTTTTGAAAAAAGTGTCTTTAAAAAAGGCGGAAATTTGGTGTCCACGATTGCGGCCGCAGTTTTTATCTGAAAAAAGAAAAATCAAATAGATTATCAATCTGTAGGTAAGCCGCTATGTTTTTGTGGGAACTTTTTTTTGGAAATTTGAAAAAATGGCGGCGGTTTGGATAAAAAGTACAACATTTTTTACAGTTTTCCGTGCGAAAAAATGGGAAGATTTCAAAAAAAAGCTCCCATAGGAACATAGCGGCTTACCTACAGATTGATAATCTATTTGACTTTTTTTCCCAAATGAAAACTGCGGCCGCAATCGTGGGCACTAATTTCCACTCTTTTTTAAAGACACTTTTTTCAAAAAATTATAATAATTATAAAAAATAAATAAAAATAAATAAAAAAATATTTTTGTATTGTTAAGTAGTGGTATTAATCGTAAAAAAAAAATCACCCCCATTCCCCCAACCTATCTATCCGAAAAAAATCGCGAAAATTGACTTTTTTCGGCCGATCACACTGTGATGGTACCTTACGATGTGAATGCTTAAGGTGGTTGACTTGTTAAAGATTAAGTAACTACTAAACTGCAATCATTTATTGTCGCAAATTAATGTTAGCAAATTTTTCTTTTTGACGTTTTCTGTGCATTTAAAATTACTAAATTTGTCAGAAATTGTAATTATTGTTAAAATATGAAAATCTTTTTCCCTCGAAAATGAAAATTTTCACGAACATTTTACGTTTTAGAGCTTCCTAAACAATTTCAGATTCGTGTCTATCCGTATAATAACTTCGAAACTATTCGACCGATTTTGATAAAATTTTCAGAAATTATGAGAGTTGGTTCCAAGACGATCCTCTACGAATTTCATCGCAATCGGAGAAGTGGTAGCAACGGTATTTATTTATTCGATTAAGTGAGACTTTCCAATATGTTTTGACGCCTGACCTCACTAGTTACGTGTCAAATAGTAATTTTTAAAATTTTTTATCTCACAAATTCGTGAGAGTTAGTGGAAATTTTTGAAATTTTGTATATTAAATACTAAAAGACATTCAGAAGGTCATTCAGTAATCTTTAGAATCCCCTAATGCGTCAACCCACCTTAAATTTGGATTTTTTCCTTTTTAAAGTACAAAAATCACTGGTCAAGAAACTATCAACTTTTGTAAGCCCATAAAATGAATTCAACTGATTTTGAGAGGGCATTAAAAAATATTCACAGTGGCACTAATATCATATCTTGGTTAGCTCGGGTTTCTTGTGGATATCAATAAAAAAAATTATAGTTCAAATTAAAAATTTATTAATTAAAATAATTTCAAAAATGTACAGTTGATGTGCTTTTTCTTTTATAATTGAAATCTACAGTTTCTCTTCTTAACGCCCAACAATAATCTGCTAGCATAGCAGCGTTTCACTTTCCATAATAGTAATTAGCAAAATTAGTAAAAACTTGTACCATGAATTTTCAAGCTTTACTCTCTTCTTTACTGAATTTACTATTAAAGGTCAACTATCATATTTGCAGTACTATAAAAATCCCTTCTTTTAACTTTGCATCTGTAAGTTTTCTTTAAGATATTGAAAAACTTCACTTCAAGCAATAACATAGGTATAAATGTTCAAAAATATACTCGCGCATCCAATACATGTTTCAATCGACATAATATCTCAGTAAGCTGAGCCAAGTCAGCTATGAAAATGTATATTATTGATGAGTAGTTACGGCGTACTTCATTATTTTTGAGCAAAAATCGGGTTGATCAGTGAAATATTTCACTGGCAAAATATCAATCTACCAATTTCAAAATAATATTATATTCAACCTTAACCAACTTTGATTTTAATGGTACATACACTTTGTAATCTCCTGTACACATACAAAACGCGCAAATAAACTGAAATAAATAATAAGAATATCATCACACCCTCATTATTATGAATTTTGAAAAACGTCTTGATGTCCTGCTGTGTGTGAGTTCTTTTGTTTCGTGTATTTTTTTTTTTTTTTTTTTGTTTTAAACATTCATCTAAAAACTACACAAATGATGAACAAAATACACCTAACAAGAATATTGTAGTTCGCGTCGCAGTCACAATACTCACAATATTATCTTCTCAAAAAAAAAAAAAAAAAAATGACAGTAGTATTTTAGAATGACGCTAACCGGTAACCTGCACAGTAACCTTCGGTTAACATATTTCTGTGACGTTTGACTTATTGTGAATAAATCTACGTGTTTGGTACGTGTAGAAAAAGATATAATACTTAGTGAGCGTAAGATAATAGTGTAAGTACATGAATAAAATTTAAATAAGTGTTCTGCGTTCAACAGTAGTTACGAATTCTACAATTAATTAACCTTTTACAATAGTTGACATGTTAAACAAAACTGACCAACATGCTAAAACAGTTGAAGATTCGAATTATACGATTGAGTTTCTCTTCACAAATATCTAAATCAATTTCAACATAGTTCCTGACTTCAACACTGCTCTAAATGCACACGTTTCAAATCCGAGTCCCCAATTCGGAGAAAAAATCCAAAAATTAGGTCAATAATATTTACTAATTGTGAATATAGTTCAAGATCACTATAATATCGAATATATAGCAAAATACCCCTGTCGCAGCATCCTGCATAACATAGCGAATTTCCGTGTATAAAAAAGGTTCGTTTTTCTCGGAAACTAGTTGACACAGAAAAAAAGTTTAAAGACCTTTTTTATGTAATTTTTTCTTCTCTTTTACATGGTGTAAAAAAATTTCGCAAAAATTTTTGAATAAGTGGAAATTTTGGCAAAAAACTAATTTTTTGCTAGAACAAAAACCATGTTCCTGGCATCCGACGTATCTGGCTGACGAACTCATCCAAGGGCTTGGGACTTCCAATGTTCTCACCAAGTTTCGTAAAAATTGGATACTTCGTTCGCGAGTTATCGCGCCGACATATATATATATATATATATATATATATATATATATATATATATATATATATATATATATATATATATATATATATATATATACATCTATTATATATACATATCTATCTATATATACATAGATATACATATATACATTTACAGTGTCTTTCAAAAAGTTCGCACCATATGGGAAACTTTTTTACTATTGATATTTTGAAAAATATTTTAATGGGATTAGTTGGTACATCGGTTGGAATGAAACAGTAACTTAACACATTTCACCTCCCACTTACTATTTGGCGGGAAACCGATAATTTCAAATTTCTGAATTATGAAAAATAGTAATAATTTCAAAGTTATTGGTCACTTCTTCATGAAATTTTGGCATCGTATCAAAATTGGATCTAGTAAACATATTCCGACAGCTAAATACCATAATCTGCAAAAATAACGCCCAAAACTCAGATTTTCCAAAATACGACTTTAAGTAGCCCTAAATTCAAAATAATTTTATTAGGTATTCTAGCAAAATAAAAATTATACCATTCTTTAAGATCTACTTATTCATAAAACCACAATTATCATCAAAATATTGTCACAGATATTAGTCTCTCAATAGAAAAATTTAGTTTTGTACTAATAAAACACGTCTGCGTAACATTTGAGTTTTAATAAGCATGAACAATTATTATTACTGTATTTTCTTTATAGTTAGTTGCAAAGATACTTATTACGCTAATTTCATAGAAAAATTTCCTAAGAATAATTCAAATAAATAATATCCCAGTCCTTTAAAATTACTAAAATTTTTGGTAATATTATCTAACATCTTATTAATAAAATTTATTATCAATATAGCCATGATACACAAAATTCACAGCAATATTGATAATATCAGTTGTAATAATTAGTAAGTATTAAGAAAATTTCTAGCAATTTTAAAGGGCTGGGGGTCATTTATTTAATTTATTCTTAAGAGATTTTTATATGGAATCAGCGTACTGCATATCTTTACTACAAATTACAAAGAAAATAAAGTGATGATAATTGTTCGTGCTTATTAGAGAGAAAAAGAATATTTTTTAAAAAATTTTCAAAAAAATTTAAAAAAAAATTTTTTTTTGAAAATTTTCTAAGAAATTTTTGTTTTTTTATAAATTTAAGTACTGTTATTGATAAAAATGTGAAAAAAGCTGAGAAAAATTTTTTTTCATTTTGTTGAAGATTATGAAAGTTTAAGATCAAAAAAATGATCCTTTAATTTTTTCAAAAATTCAATCGAATGAAACACAAAAACGGCTAAATGGATTAAGCTGAAACTCGGTGGGGTTTTTGTGGGTATATTGAACTGTAAAAGGCACACTTAACATTAGTGGTTTTCTCGAAGTTTTTAACTCAGCGCTTGATTTTCCAAAGAGCCACCAAAATCTCTTTTTTTCTTGATTTTTCAAATTCATGTAAAGTATGCAAAAAAAATTTTGTCTGAAAAAACAATGGCTCATCCTTGTAGAGAATTTATTCGAGTTTTTAAAACACCCGTTCAATTTTCTGTGTGATCATTGGTTGCTGAAATATCGGTGGTCAAAGACGAAATGATCCTTTTCCATTCAAAGTCCGATATCTCAACGAGAAGGGGTCATATAAAAGTCTATAAAAAAGTAAATTAAAGCTGCTTGAACAAGTTATCCGGTCCATATGGTGGTTAAGTCGGAAAAATTTTTTCCAAGTCCGTGGACCAAAAAAAAAAGAAAAAAAAACCGAAAAAATTTCAAAAATTTTTTTTTCATTGTATTTATTAGGATTGCGCCACACATGTTGCTTTGAAAATTTTTTTATCGCAAGATCTCGAACCTAGAAACTTCCAGCTTTAAATTGCTTTGCTTACGACTGCGATATGACCATTTTTCACGAAGATACAGTCATTCGGAAAATCGCTAAAAATTTGGAATTTTTTTTTGATCCTTTAATTATTTCCGCTAGTGTATTATATCACAAGTATCTTTATATTATAATTAATTTCTAGTTTTATAATCACTGCGGGCAATAATATGATCGCCCATACTAGTCGCACTGGTTGCCTTCAAGCATTATGTCATTCTTCTATATACATATTACAATAACGTCATCAGGTCATCACATTTAAATGAATATCTCATATACATCAATTGATATTATTAATCGTTACCGCAAAAATATTCAAATGGTGATTGTGAACAATTACCGCTAACAAATACATAATAATATACGCTAAAAGCCGATAGAAACGTATGACGGGGTTGGGCGGAGGGGGGGGGGGTTAGTGATAGACGTTGATATTATATAGATTAGACCTACCACAGACCACATCATGTACTACATATTATTAATACATACTTGATATTTACTTATATATAAAGTACAGAGGTCGTGACTCTACCATCCGTTCTCATCTTCATCTGTACACAAAAGGTCACGCGGTCAAATAATATTTTGTATATGTATTTAAAATTATGATGTAACAACGGAATAATAAATAATTATAAGGGTACAAGTTTTAATAAACAGCACAGTATAATATGCATAAGTACATACATATTGTGCAAATTTTTTGCAATGCTAAATTAATATACATATATATGCAAGCAAGCAAGTGTTCGATATTTTATATTTGAAGGATACAAGGCAAGAACTTGCTTACATGATCCATTTTTTCGATTTTTAAAATGCTATAAAATTTGTTTAATGATAACTGTCAAATTATATTCCTGTACTTTGTCTAATAAAATATAAATGTCAAACACGATGGAAGCGCTGGGGAGACTAAATTCATCTAGACTATTGTTTCTCAACCGCCTATTCACGGACCGGTGCCGAACCGCGAAATTATTTTACCGATCCGTAGAAAGATGTGTGAATTATAATGAATTGAAAAAGCGACTACAATTTTTATTTTTTCCTTTAAAAAGAAAATTGGCGGGGTTAATTTTAGGCAAAGAGAAGGTTTTTAGCGACAAAAATCGCATGTTCTGGAATTTAGTATTTTTATTTACGGTACATAATAGCATACATCTAGCACAATACAACATAACTCATTTGCTTCAAAAAAAAGAAAAAGAACTGGAAAACTACATGACCAAATGTTACTCCAACTAACGGTGAAAATGATTCCAGGCTACAATAATTTATTTAAAATTAAAGAACTGCTTTTAAACATTACTGTAAAGCTTAGCAAAGTGTCCATATTTAGCTGAATTGCATGGTAAACCAAGTGGTCGTCAGGCCCGGATCTAGGGGGGGGGCGGGGCCCCTGCCCCGGGCGTCAGTTTCAGGGGTCGCCAAAATGATAGTAGATCGGTCTATATCAAATGGTCTAAAAAAAAAGTTGGTTGCTCGACCATTTTAGAAAAAATTAATATTCTTCCAGTTGTTTCTATATTATATTTGAAGTACTGAAAACCATTCTTAAAAAAGTATCTTGAACCGCTTAAGTGTGGTAACCATTTTTGTTTTCCAATTTGCGCTGATTTTTGTGTTTGCAGCCATTTATGCCAATGCACATATTTCATAAACCGTTCATCCTAAAAGGTTGAAATAAAAACCATTTTAAAGGTAATTAATGTCTCTTTATTTTAAGTGATGTCCATATTCAACCTATTTTCGACCATTCCATAAAAAAACTTTACCTAAAGTTGCATATCAAAATTTAGCAAAATTCACTTTTTAAACATTTTTTTTCTTATAGAAGGAATGTTTTCTCTTAGTATTTTTTATGAGAATAGCTGTATACGGGTACAACTACCCATTATGAAACAAATGTACACTATTTCAATTGTGAAACTTGTATCTTTTAATTTTTACAAACTTCCGAAAACTGACTTTTTCCAAATTTTGAAATTTTGCGCCCCTGTATCTCTGATGAGGCTGGTGATAAAAATTTGAAATTTGCACAACTTGTAGTGCTTTTGGAGTAGATCTATTAAAATAAAAAATCAACTTGTATACCTATATTGATCCTTTACAAAACTCTCAATTTTTATCATTGCGGCAACGGGAAAAATAGGAGTTTTGTAAAGGACTTATATTCTTATGAGTTTTTTTTTTTTGACAATTTACGTCAAACGTTGGAGAGGAGGGGCGCCATTTTCAAGTTTCTGCCCCGGTTCTAAAAAATCGTAGATCCGGGGCTGGTGGTCGGATAGCGACATTTCATATTACACGACCTAATGTTATTCCAACTAACGGTGGAAATGATTCTGGGCTACAAAAATTCTATTTAAATTTGAAGACCTACTTTTAAACATTTCTGTAAAGCTTAGGAAAGTGTCGAGATTTATCTGAATTACATGGTCGACCAAGTGATCGGGAAACGACATTTCATATTACACGGCCTAAAGTTATTCCTAAAGGTTAAAAACAGAAAATGATTCCAGTATACAAGAATTCTATTTAAAATTAAAGAACTGCTTTTAAACATTTTTGTGTTGCTTAAGAAAGTGTCGATATTTTATCTGAATTGTAGATCAAGTGGTCGGGAAACGACATTTCATATTACACGGCCTAATGTTTTTCCTAAAGGTTAAAGACGGAAATGATTCCAGTACACAAGAATTATATTTAAATTTGAAGAATTACTCTTAAAAACTTCTGTAACGCTTAAGAATCTGCCGACACTTGTTCGAATTACATGGTTGAACTGGTAGTCGAAAAAAGACATTTCTAGTTGCTGGAGGCTCCAATACTATTTTAACTGATGACGGAAAGTTTCAAGAATTCTGTTTAAATTTTTAAATTTAGAGAATTACTTCTTACTAGGAATATAATTTTATTGATTCCCTAAGAATAATCCTTACCGAATTTCCTACTAGGCCGATTAGACTACAACAGGCTCAAGAGGATTCGCAAGAAAAAAAAATTAAAAATTTGAATAATTTTTTAAAAAATGAAAAAACATTTCGATTTATTTTATAATGAAATTTAACACAACACGAGACCTTCTTATAAACATAATAATTCAGAAGTCAAAATAGGTTCTGTAGAGTGTAGACAAAATTGGTGTAACAACTGCGAACACGCGATAAGACGCGGTAAAATTGCGAAGCAATTACATTGATGAGAAGTAAAATATTCCAATAAATGTGTTCTTAGTAGCTTGAAATACTCCGTATTTGGACAGTTCCATTTTAAACATATAATATAATAATTTTATCTGCATTCTACAAATTATGCAAATGCACACAAGTTCAAATTGGGTATACTTTTAATTTTTTTTTTCTTCGCATATAAGGATATAATGTCTATAATTTAGTAAGCCTCATACAATAAAGTATTTCATAAAATTCCTCTTTTTTCTCATACCAATTCCATTTATGAATTAAACAAAATGTACAACTAATTATTTCTTGCTTGTCATTAATTAATTATGCTAATAATTAAATCGATCGCTAACTGTTTGTTAATTAACTTAAATATTTAGGTCATGAGAGATGTCATTTTAATATAAGAAAAAGAAAAAAAAAAACAACGTCATAACTAATATTGAGAATATTTAAGAAAATGCTCCTGTCACAGCGTCCTGCGTAACCAAGGGACCAAACTAGATTGTCTATCAAACTGTTCCACTTGTCGCCAGTGGGTGACGTAAAATCTCCCCACTATTTTGTGTACATACACACTGTTTGCAATGGTGTTAGTTTGGTGTTTTGTAGTAGTGTGCGTATTTACACACACTACTACAAAACACCTATTATGGGACAGACCAACCTGTCCAATTCAAGTAACAATATCTAACAATGTATTACAATGCACTGTGTATTCGGGACGGACACCGACTGACTACATGTCTTAAGCAGTGTCGGGCACACTCTGGGCTCACCACTAGTTACAATTTTCTACACTTGCGCTGAGGAATTGCTTTACAGTAATGTTTAAAAGCAGTTCTCTAATTTTAAATAGAATTATTGTAGCCAGGAATCATTTCCACTGTTAGTTGGAGTAACATTTGATCATGTAGTTTGCAAGTTTTTTTTTTTTCATTTGAAGCAAATGAGTTATGTTTTATTCTGCTAGATGTATGCTATTACGTACCGTAAATAAAAATACACGGACTTGTGCGTAACATAACAAATTTTCCACTTTTTCTCGGAAAAGAGTTAATGGTTCAAAGATTCAAAAACTTATCGTATGTAATTTTTTCCGTTCTTTATAGTAATAAAAATAAATATTTCAAAAAACTTTTAAATTCAATTTATGTAATTTTTTCCTCTCTTTCCAATGGTTGAAGAAATTTAAAAAGCATTTAAATTTAAGTAGATTTTAGCAAAAAAAAAAATGTGTTTTGACGGAAAAGGCCAAAAATACCCAGTTCTGGGAATCGGACGGTAGGTACAAACTATTGAACTCATCCAAGATTTTGAGACATTGAACGTTTTCACCAAAGGACAATGCGCAAAATTGCCCCCCAGCGCCCACTGATGAGATAGGTATTTTCTGAAAGCCCCTTCCTAGTAGGTCACAAATATACCCATCTTAGGTATGGAGAACCTGGCTTTCAAAAGTTCTGCCGTCCAGTAGGTTTTGTATATTCCACGTGGCCATTTCTTAAGAAAACGATGTGTGTTGACCTGCAGCGGGCATTAGAGTCCCCTTCGGGAGGGTGCACTTCGGACTACCTTATTTCGGTAATCTACCAAGAGGTCTGCCAGAAATCGCCACCGGTGGACTCCCACACTTCTCTTCGGATACTCCCAATGTACAGGTTTGAAGCCGCTCGGTACGTCTTCTGCCATAGGCCACGTGAAAAAACGAGGTTAGGCCACTTACCAGGAAAGTGGTTTTACACAGTAATAGGCCGGCCTACGACATGTGTCATAACATAACCCATTTGTACCTATACAGAGTATCCCGTTTGACTATGGCCACGTGCAGACTTTTTGTACATTTGACGCCCTATAACTTTTGAAAGCCAGGTTCTCCATGAATGTGCCCATTGACAAAGTTAGACTACTTGACCAGGGCTATCGATCGGCACCGGTTTCAACCTTGGGCGCTAGAGGGCAGCTCTTCATATAGTTTTGCCCATTGTCGTTTCATAGAAATTGGATATTTCGTTCAAAAATTATCGTACGGACAGATATGTATATAAATTTTAGCGAATGTTATTTTCGCGTTCTAGGGACCTCAAAACAAATTTCTATGACAGTTCCGAGCTTAGGTCTCACCATAACACCTGTTGTAGTTAACAGGAATTTTGTTTCAAATTCACAACATATGATACTGGTATCTATTTTTTATTTTGTTCCGATATAACTAGTGATGAGCAAATACACGACCAAGACCAAGACTTGGCAGTCTTGGTCTTGGTCTTGTTCTTGCATTAAGAATCTTGGTCTTGGTCTTGCTAGAGCAGTTTGAGTCTTAGTCTTGCAAAATGCAGTCTTGATATTGGTCTTGGTCTTGGTATTGCTAAAGAATCTTGCACTTTCTTGCATTTTTTTATTAGCGAATTTTTCCCTTCTAAAATCAAAATTTTCTCTCTTTACGGTATTAATTATACTTTTAAACTATTTAAATAATCTAACAAGAGTCTTGCTTTTTTCTTGCTATTGTCTTGGTCTTGCTCACTTGAGTCTTGCTATTGATCTTGCATCCATACCTATAGTCTTGGTCTTGGTCTTGGTCTTGCTCTTGATATACATAGTCTTGGTCTTGGTCTTGCAAAAAATGCAAGACCAAGACAAGACTGCAAGACCAAGACTAATTTTGCTCATCACTAGATATAACCTCCATTCAATCTAAGTTCCATTTGTATTAACACTCCATCTACACAATTACAGGTAATAATTCATTGAAATATTTGCCACTTTTAAAATCAATTTGTATAAAAATTTGCTTCAGTAGGCATGAATTTCACAAAACAAATTATATTTGTTAAATTATATATTGCTAATGATTGTAATTTATGTTAAAAAGTGATTATTTCAGGGTTGTCCTTCATATACATACTTCAAACGTGAGTAATTAAACTAACAAATATTTACATGTCTATTTATGTAAGTACTGCTTACTGCTCTACTTTCAATAGATATTTAGGTGCGCCACTGACATTTTATACCAGTCAGTAGTGGAGAAGCACAATTATTATTTTTTTTCGTAACATCAAAATATGCACGGTTTATTTATCTAATGATCTTTCAACGAATTAAAGGTGAACCTTAAAAAAGTAATTTATATTCATTTCATATGCAACAGCCTAATAAAAGTTGTTGAAAATTGAACTTATCCACATGATATAATGGTAATTTTAAAATCCCAGTAAGGTACCATGCATAACCGAAGTTATATGTGGGGCCGGTAAGACCAAAAGCGGGGCCCAGTTTAAAGTAACTCACGGAAGCTTTACATTGCTCAAATTCGTTTACTAAATGGTAGGATGGACTGCATGGAAACGATTTGGCAATTTTGGACAAATGGCAGATCTTTATTGGACCGCGATTATTCAACGAAGTTACCGGCATAAAATGCTTTCGACATAAGCAAAATGATTATATAGAAAATTTTAATTCGAAAAAAAAAACTGTACGAACGAAATTTATGGCTGCTCTCGTTTTATAAAGTTACAGTTGATATGAAAAATCGCATATTAATATTTTTTTTTCAAATTTTATTTTCATAAATATTTTGTCACGAAGTCATAATTTAGAGTTTAGATAGATAAAATTACATATCATCACAATTTAGAATTTTAGATAGATAAAATTACGAGATAAATCAGTCTTGACTAATACTAAATCCAAAGTAATATTTTATTATCTTAAATCTTGAAGTAATCTTCCTGTGTAGATACAATGGTAATAGTCTCCTCAATAATAGTCAGTAGCGTGGGGCTTTCAGAAACACGAGGCTAGTACGATCGCACCATTTACCCCACTCTCGGACCTAAACAGTGGTAGGAGCGCTGTGAAAACAAAAAATTATCTGAATCTGTGTTAGCGCAAATACCTCCACCACGACATTTTTCGGAAAGCCTTAAATTTCGTGAAAGATAGCTCATTTTGTCCCCTATACCAGTGGTTCTCAAATATTTTGGTCCGCGATCCCCCTTTATACTTAAAAATTTCAAAAGACTCCGGAAATATGGAGAAATGTGTAGAAAATGAGTAAGTAATCTGTAATCAATTGTTTCTGCGACCCCCTCTGATAGTTTTCGCGACCCCCCGTGAGCGGGAGGTTGGAGTCGAGAATCAATGCCCTATACTACACTCCCTTAATATTCGTCCCACATTTACCTTATTCTGTACCTACATACATAAATATGTTAATCAAATCTGAGTTCTCATGGCTCAAAACTTATGTAGCAATCAAAATACGGTTCTTTTTAGCGAATTAGCTCGTTAAATTCACTTCTAGAATTAAAAAATCAATCTTTTTTACCTGTTTTGAACGAACACTTTACAAAATACTTTACGTAATACTTGAATCGGTAGAAATTATCTACCTACATGAAAAATAAATAAGCTGTCATGAATATGAATTGTTTTATAAAAAGATGCAGTTAAGTACTTGTGATGTTTTAACAAAAAGATACTTGTAAAAATAATTATAATTATTATAATAAACAAGTAAAAAATTGCATATAAAATGCATAAAATTTGCACGCAACCATCATCACATACATATGTTGGTTAGTTACTACGTCCCACTTATAACTACTATTATAATATTATATGAATGGTAAAATTCAAGTACACTCAGCTCTCCGTTTACCCGATAGTTTGGTATAAAAGCAATTACACGGTTAAAACCATGCGCGACATAAACTACATTGTAAAAAATAGTTTATAAAAATATGTAAAATTACTCAAATGAATTAATTTTTACACTGATAAAAGTGTAAATTTACACAATTGAATAAAAAATTTTTGGAGTATTTTTGTTTTATATTTACGTTATAAGTCCATGTAAGTAGGTTTTATACAATTACATGTATGTAGGTATATTATAGTTAAATATACGCTATTTTTAAATATACTATATAACAATTGAAGTATACAGGGGAAAAAACGATCAGAGTCACAAAAAGTAAATTTTTCAGGGGAGCGTTTTTAAACTTTAAAGTATGAATCATGTATTATAGGCACATTTTTCAACATAAAAATTTTTTGCTTGAAAACCACGCATAGAATCTGGTTCAAACTTTCGGTGGTTATTGCTAATATAGTAAGCTAGAAAACGCCATGCCAGCAGAAAATAGACGGCTAGCCGTTTTCGCAAAATTTGACATCGAATTATGTATTATATACGCATTTTTCAACAAAAAAATTTGGTTCTTCCCCTGCATATCACGGACTATGTTCGATTTTCACGTGTAATGTTAGCACGGGGTCAATATTCTGCATACTGCCAACATAACTGCATGGATTTTGGCATTTTTTACTTTTTGTGACTCTGATCGTTTTTCCCCTGTACCCTTCAATTGTTACTAAATTTTACATATTATTAAACTGATTCATGAAATAATGTAATGACTGAAGCTCCATCTTTAGAATGCAAAAATTTAAGCTCTTTGAAAGCGTATAAAACAAACATGGTGTGAAGCAAGAATTACTTGTACTGTAAGTTTATTTAAAATAATATTAAATATTAAATGTATTCACTTACAAACTAAGTAAAATCTTAATTTAACAGAAATGGTAAAAAAACAACAGAGTACAGCATAAACTCTTTTTATGCAGTCTTTTTTTATGCGATTTTTTATACGATTCTTAAAAAAATGCCCATCAATTGGCCTAAAGAGAATGGAAAGTAAGAAATTTTAACATTAATTTGTGGTGAAGTTAGTTACTAACTGTTTTTAAGCATTTTTTCAGTAGATACACTAGGTACATAAGAATACAAATTATTCTATTATTAAGTTTATTTTTATAATATTATAAAAATTAAATAATAAATATGTTCTCAGTATTAATTGATTCTTTCTCTTTAGAAAAACATTATCTAACGACATCGTGCGGTTTTGAGCGTTTTGAGTTATATATTTTCTATAAAACTTTTACTCGTTACAATCTTTATCTGTAACGAACTCTTTTTATACCTATTTTGAAAATTTTTTTTTCTGCGATTTTTTTATGCGGTCCCTATCTACCGCATAAAAAGAGGATATGCTGTATTGCAAGAAAGGATTATTATATCTATATTTAATTTATACAATTAAGTACTTATATAAATTATAAAAAAGCTAGGAGAAATTAAATTCAACAAATTATTACATAATGACTAATGCTCAATTTAATTTATTAAAAATAACAAATTAATAAATATACCTTTTAAAATGCAACATTTTATTATAATTAATAAATTATATTTTTTTTAGATTAAAAAACAATTGGATACCATAAAGAATATAATTCTTATTTCCACATTATTTCAAAGAAATTTTATGTATTAATTTCTACTAACTAGTCAAAAAAAAAGTATTTTTAATAGGTTTTTTTTCTTTGAAATTTCACGCCCAAAATATATCCACTAAACTTTTATATTTTTCATAAATTTTGGTTTAAATAATTGCGACATTTACTGACTACTATTACTTTCAATTTTGACAAAATTATTAAACATTAACGTAAAAGTCCCTATACTGGAACTTAAACCATTCTGTTTCCCACTTTTACGTCTAGATGTCACTCTATGTGTCATATTACTCATATTACACGTCTGTTTGCATATGGGTTCCCAACTTCTAGTGTCATTAATATTTCTCTGTTTGGATATAGATGTCCACATTTTGTAAAAGAAAAACATTTATAAATCAAAATTTTTGGGTTATATTTTTTTAAGAACATATTCATTGGATTAAAAAAACTTTCTTTCATGCTTATTGGGAGAAAAAAATGGGTGTTTAATTTATTTGTCAATTTTTATAAGCCACTTTAATTGCACACCTAAAAATAGTGTTCCGGTATAGGTTACCTAAAATAAAAAATCGAGTGACCAAATTGATAATTCAGAAAAATTATTTCCGATAACTATAACTTATAAAGTAAGTAAACAGATAGAATTTTAGACAGAATTCTAGATTAGTGAATTCTCAACACCTTTACTATTTACAATACTTTTTGTCGAGCTAAAATATCTGATAACTTAACAACAATGGATAAATGTATATAATTATTAACTGCTCATGTATCTTAAGTTACTGTATTTCATTGCTAGACACCACCCTTAACCCATTTTGAGGCATTATTCCACCAACAATATTTGATTATTCTTCTCCATTACTGAAGCCTTACTGAAATTTACAATCATTATCCAAATAATAATCCAAAAATCAGTGCATGCGACTCAGAAAATATTAAAATTAACTTTGAAAACTGAACCAATTATTTATTTGTATGACTGAGCAAATAGATTTAATACTATTTTGTTTTCTGAAATAAATCAACATAGACCATAAATAATAATTACTTTGTAATCTAGACTATTATTACCCATTCATAGAGACGTAATATACAAAACAAAACCGCAAAGCAAACAAGAACTTGCACAAACCCAATCATTACAGTGAATTATGTCTACTAACTAGCACTAAAAAAAAATCAATAAATGTTTCCAATTTTTGTCAATTTAAATTTGTTTAAAAATCAAACTAATTATTCAATTGTTAAAATAAACTGTACCCATCAAGTAGACCTGTTAGGTAAATAATCAAATAAAAAAAAATTTAAAAATTTAAAAAAAAAAAGGAAATTAACACCAGAATATTATTAACAGTGAATGGGCTTAATAAGACAGATAATAAACCGATTTTTATGGTTGCCATTGAAAAGTTTAGTATTTTGTTCAGAAATTTTATATTTTTATAACATTATATATCATTAGGATAAATTAATGTTCTTCTATAGACTTCCAAAAACATACACGGTATTAATACAAATTAAACAAGTTACACATATAAAAACACTACAAGAATTATTTAAATCACATTTGCTAGCAAAACAAAAGGACATTAATAAAGTAAATATCTTCAGTTTCAGAAATTTCTTCTAGAGTAAATTATGTAAATACAAACTCTTCCCGGTACTTCCACCATCACAACATAATTTTTTTATTTTCTTTCGGAAAGTCGAAACTTCTAATTCCAATTACATTTTTGAGTACAACTTCGGTTCCGATACTTTCAAAACAGAGGTTTATCGGAGATTTTTTTCGTTGCAGTCGAAAATGAATATAAAATTTCATATTTTCAAACCAAACCTGTCTTAATATTGAAAAAAAAAGTGAACACCAAACACAAATCTGCGAAAATTTATCAAAACAAATTATATGCAGCAAAAACTTTCTTTGATTTAAACTCAGTTTTCCAACGACAGTTGTCTGTAATTACCTTAAACATATCCGGAAATTTTATTTCGAATACGGTTTCAGTTTCGGATTTTTATTTCAGATATCCAATAGCTTCGATTACGGTTCCGGATATCCATAACATCCCGACTTCTATAGGCGGTGTCAAACATAATACCCAAAAATCGACTGATTCCTTGAGTTCCTTCAAAAACTAATTGAATCAATATTATATAAAATTTTCGATTATTCAATCTATAGTTAGGTTAGCTGTATTTCATAAACTTAACGTTACATTATAAGTCTATGAATACTGTGACGTCATTACATGTATCTATACCGAACAATATAGTATGAATATTATGGACGTTGGATGGTAATCAAGTGGCGCTAGAAGATGATGGTCATTATCGTCATCACGACCCATCGATCAGAAGAGGATAATCACCACAGGTCTGTTATGAATATAACGTCTTGGGCATACTTGTTGTATATATGTACCTAATAAACTAACTGACTATAATAGATTCTTTGCTCCATGATTCTTCATTTCTGAACATTGTTTTATGCTTGTTTATTACTTAGTAAAACATCATGAAATTGGAACTTATAAATCAGGGTTGTACAAACAAAAACCACATATAAATTGTAAAAGTATTATTAATAGATAAAATATTTTACTTTGCAAAAATACCACTTTTATTGTGTTAAACTCTTATGACAGTCAATATAACCATTATCAAACAAGATATTGACCGAAACATGTCATAAGAGTTTTAACACAATAAAAGTAGTATTTTTGCATAGTAAAGTGGTTTATTTATTAATAGCAAATATAGAATACCATAAAGCAACACTCAAATCTATTAAATTTGTAAAATTGTTACTAAAGTATAAAAATCTTTCAATAGTTAACATTTGAATGACTTACTTTGTGTCAATCCATATTAGAAAATATAAGAATTGTTTTACTTTTCACTAGATTACATTATTCGATTACAAGCTAGCTTTCAAGTAATTATCTCATCGTCAAATCAAAAATACTATATAAAGGTTGTGGCCCAGAAAGGAATTCTTCAGTTGTGTAATACCTAAGGATGAGTTAATTACTCGAAAGTTGACTCGTAATTGAACCATCGTAATCTCGTCGAGATTATTTCATTTGGAGATTTTATAAATCAAAGTAGTAAATTCAGAAAAATCACCCTTTTATTTTTGCCGCTCCTATCTGACCTTTCGCGCATAATTCATAATCTTTTTTTGGACGAAATACTCATTCAAGCGATCAAATATACAGTTCTGAGTTTCTTTTTCAACATGTTTTAAACCATAAAAAGGAATATTATTCAAGGCCGACAAGAGAGGGGAGGGGGATCAGGTGGGGCAACTGCTCGGAACCCGGATCTAAAAAGGAGGTCCAGAGCCTCTGGTAGGCGCCCGAATAAAGTGAGGTAGGACTTTTTTTTGCTCGTCAACTGTATGTTTGGAGAAAAAAATGTTTGAAAATTTCTTTAGGTGACTGGGGACCCGTCATTTCCATCGCCGACCCTGAATATACTACTCCGAATTTTTTGTAGATCTCATTTTTGAGACATACAATCCCTTTTTGCGTAATTTCATTATATCTGCAACGATTTTAATCTGAGAATTATGTTTTTAAAATATTGTACCATATTCTCTGAAATATTTTGTCATAGGAACTTAAATTTTTGGAAGATATTTAAACATCAACAGACAATACAATAAAATAAATTTTACATACTTTTTATTCACAAATAACCATTACTTTTAAGATATTATGGTGGGAATGCTGGGAAAAGGCAAACAACTCAAAATTTGGCAAGTATCAAAATTGAGTAATACCTACCGTCCTACCATATTATCTAAACTTCCCCCTAATATTTCCCCCTTATGTGCGCAGCTTAAATGTGAAATTATTCTTGCCGAAACCTCTAACCTGAACATTTAAAAAAATATATATTCTTTTAAATAAATTAGTATGTAAATTTTTGACAGCCCTATTGTTTGTTTTTTTCCATAAAATAATAACTATGTTCAAAAATTGGTATATAATTTTGTTTAGTGGTTGATAGGTCAGTGGTCAGTGGCAAAGTGGAGATGAGTGGCCTCAGGTGTGTACAGCGCTAACTAGCTGATGATGATGATGATTATATGAGACGGACCTCCCGAGTTGTTTTACCGTCAGTTTATTCAATCCGTTTAACTCCAAACCATAGACTTATAAAAACAAAAGTAATAGACTCTTTAAAATATCATTACCCAGCAATATTTCTACTAAACTTTTTTTTAAATTTGCTTCTGGAAAAATTATAATTACGGTGAAAACGAAATTTGGTGAAAACTTTGAAAGTCCAAAAATCTTGGATGAGTTCTTCAGCTACAGATACGTCCGATGTCTGAAACATGATATTTTGGGCATTTTTCGTAAAAAGGAAAGTTTTTTGCCAAAATTGACCCAAGTTCAAAAATTTCTGTAATATTTTTTTACACCATTAGAAAGAGGAGAAAAAAATCACATAAGAAAAGTTGGTTTCCGAGAAAAGCAAATTTTTGTAAACAGAAATTCGCTATGTTATGTAGAATGCTGTGGGTTGTGACAGGGGTATTTTTAGTCGAATTTTCTCCGAAAAATTAGACTTATACAGTCTATACGATAAGAGCTGCGAGAGGCGACAGTAGGGGCGCTATCCGTTTTCGGACCCGTAGAACACGAATATGTAGAAAAAAAAATGTCTGATATATATATATATATATATATATATATATATATATATATATATATATATATATATATATATATATATATATATATATATATATATATATATATATATATATATATATATATATATATTCCCGCCGCCTTTTAATTTGTGTAGGGCCCCCCTATGGAAGTTAAGAGATGAAATTTGGTAAATGGGGCTCATTTTCGAGGCACCTCATATTATCAAAGTGGGGTCAAATTTTGGGCAAATTTTTTTTCTGACCCGACCTTTAGGGGGTGGTGGGGGGCGGAAAAGCAATAAAACTTTTCCAAACCGGTTTTAAATAATGTTTCGGTCAATTATCTACAACATATCCAAAATTCAGCTTCCTAGAATGATATGATGGGAGTAGAGGGGGGAAAAACGATTTTCGCTGGATCTAACAGGCCCCCAGCCCCCCAGAATTAACGTAGAGGGTTGAAATTTGGTGTGTTGATAAAGTTCGTACCTAGGTTGTGCTTTTTGGAGGTTTTAATATTTTACCCCCACCCCCCCTCATTTTTAAGCTACAATTTCATGCATTTTCGACGTTTTCGAAGTTTGTACCACTCGCACAGGTCACCCGAATAAACCTAGAGGGCTGAACTTTTGTATTCGGATTGAATTAGTATCAAGGGGGTGCCTTTTGGGGGTCTCGACTTTTAACCCCTACCCCCACCATTTTTATACCCAAAAGAACATGATTTTTCTTGTTTTTTAACAGTTTCGTTCGGGTCAAAATCTCCCCAAATAAACCTAGAGGGCTGAAATTTGGTGTACAGGTTAAGCTAATAGCCAGACACTGTTTTTTGGAGGTTTCAACTTTTAACCCTTACCCCCACGATTTTTACGCCAATATTTCCTTAATTTTTTTGCTTGTTTTCTAACACGTCTAGAGACTCCATAAGGAAACCTAGAGGGCTGAAATTTTGTACGTGTATTCAGTTAGTATCCAGCTAGTACCTTGTAGGGAGTCCACATCACTTTTCCCCCCACTTCTCCCATTTTTACATCGGAATTGAATGCTATTGTTAAATGTGTTTTAAAAGCATTATATTTATTCTAAATACAAGTAGGCGAATAGTAATTTTAAAAAATTTAAAAAAAAGTGAACTTACTTTTATGACAAATGAAATACATACATATTAAGTAATTTAAAAATGTTATTAAAGTCACTGTTTATTTATAAATTAGGAATTTTGGATTTTTAGTATTTATAAAATAGAAATTTTGGATTTTTTTGGAAAGAAAAAATATCTTTATAAAGGCCTTCCAGTTTACTATTTAAGGTCCTTTTTTAATATTTAAAACTAAAACATAAAGGCAATTAGCGGATAAACATGGGCAGGAATGTCCTCGTACGAATTGTGTTGGTTTTTTTTCTGCTACCTATTTTCGGCACAAAATTGAAATTTACTGAGATACAGCCCTTAAATACTTAAAACCTTTTTTTAAAGCCTCGATCAGCCGAACACTCATCACCAGTTTTGAAACCAATAAAATGACAATTCGGTTGTAGACTTTCAATCACATTTCGCTTGTAGACATTCAATACCGAAGATGAAGGGGAAAATTCGACTACCGTGATGGAGCCCCGCTGCTCACGGCGTTTTTATATTCTACTAACACATTCTACTTGCTACTTACTACAATGGAGCTTCATTAAAGTTAAGAAAAATTTAGTAAACTTTAGTGAAACTTAACTTTAGTGAAGCAGATTAAGGTCAGTGGCGGTCATTTAATACATTATCGGGACTAAATAATAATTTAAGTCACAGGTGACGTACAAGAGCAAACTATTTAATAATTTGGATTCCAACGGATTAATTGGATTGTATACTCTGTATAAATTTCATTAAAAATATTGCTGTTAGAAAGTTCTTCATTATATAGATATATCTGCTATAGAAATTGGTTTTTTTTTTTGTTCCTTGAACAAACAATTGACAAGTACCGTATCAATTTTTCTATCTAAGCAGCTACGATTTGCTTTGGATTCACCAAATTTTCCAAATTAGTTATTAAGTACCTGGTATTCAAATATTTTGGTAAATTAATTTATTATGTTAAGTCAATAACTGAATCTGTAGCCGTCTTCAATCAAATCGCTCGCTTTATATATATATATATATATATATATATATATATATATATATATATATATATATATATATATATATATATATATATATATATATATATATATATATCTGAAAAAAAAAATTAAAAATTCTAGAATTCTTTTTGCATAGAGAAATATTTTTATTAAAAAACACCACTGATTTGTTTACGTTTTTTATGTTTTAAGGTTTTATAATTTATGACTTTATAGTTCAACTCATAACCAATCTTAGTTATGTCATGAAAAGTATATAACTAATATCATTTCCCTTTGGTTTTCTAATATTGTTCGATTTTTCACTTTCAATAAACATAGTTAGTAACATTTATGAACTTTAAGTTACAAACGAAGTTCTAAAATTCGACAGAGAAAAGTTTAAATTTGAATACTCTTATGACATCCAAACCACTTTCTTTAAATCATACTATATGTACTTGTTTTTCTTAATACGCATATACCTTTTATGAAATTTATGTCTTTGTCTTAAAAATGTATAATGTAATAAATATAGTCCGGATAAAATAATTTTTCACAGGACCGGCTTAACGATTTCAGTGTAATACTGTTAGACTGTTTGTATTTATGTATGAGTCTGCTAGAGCAAATAATGTTCCTTTACATACATACATACATAAACTGATTAAATTAAATCGAATTAACATAATATGTTTTAGAAAATATTACTAATTTTTCCTTAAAAAATGTTCATACAAAACTAGTATATCTTGCCAACAAACTATACACAAATAAAAGTATCCATATTAAGAAAAAAAGATATAACGTTAATAATGTGTTATCTAATAAAATATTATGTAGGTATTTATTTCATTTTTGCTAACTAATATTTTTTTGTATATACTTTTGAGCATTGAATAAATAGTGGGAATACACTTATATACACAATTTATATGAAAATGAAAAGTGACTAAAGTTTTGACGAATATGGATGGTTAAACAAGAGGCGATTTAAAATTTTCCTAGATTAACTGATGTTATATTTGTTAGTATAAATATTTTTAGAACATTTATTAATAAATAATCTCAAATTACAACAAAAATCACATAAAAATTGAAACATATTCATTACCATCGATAGTTTGTAGGTGTTCTGTGTTTGTAGATTATAAAAGGTGTTAACCAATATAACGATTTTGCTTCAAAAAATAATATCTAAAAAACTTTAAAAATTTAAAAATCGATTGTTTAGTCCATATAAATATTCTAATATCAATAGTATCTGTGGTTAAATACAAATAATACATACGTACATATTTATACGTACGACACTTACGATGTCATCAAAATGATGTTTTGTTTATGCTTTTGAGTGAAATGGACAACTAGATTAAATATTGCTTGATTTACATTGCATGTGTATGTACCTATGTGGAAAACTAAAAATTTTAAAAAATTGTAAACAAGGTACATATATTAAATTTTAAAAAGTTAAAAAGAGATAAGGAGTTTGTTTATCAATTGATACTGAAAGAAAGCCGCCGGTGGGAAAGAAGACAATAAATTTTGTTTTATATGTACCTGCCAGCTAGTTAGACAAATAAATATTGCAAAACTTTAATTCAACAAAATTTGGGGCCCCTTTTAATTTTTGATATAAATCTCACATAATAAAATTTTTCTAAAAAGTTTTCGCTTCTCTATGTTGAATTTCAATAAATTTTCAGGATTCTGTTATTTCTGTTGTAGCAGACTCATACGTAAATACAAACAGTCTAACAGTATTACACTGAAATCGTTAAGCCGGTCCTGTGAAAAATTATTTCATCCGGTCTATAGTAATAAAATAACCGAACCGAGAACCTGATAATAAAAATATTGATGCCTGTCTCCACCTTAACGTGTACAATAAATTTAAATAGTTTTTAATTTTTTGGCAATTATATCTTCTCTTATCTGCTTCGTTTAACTCAATGGCTGCCAAACAATTTTTGTTTGTAAAAGACAGGTTTAAAAACATTGATAAAGAGAGAAAATTGTTTACATATTATCTGCGTACTTCTGGAAATATTTTATTTTAATTGTAAGATTTTTGTTTCCTTCATAAAATATAAACATTGTTATGTTAGTTATGTATGTATGTTTTGTAAAGTCGGTATTAAACTAATATTTGGAACATGTAATAATTTTTTTAAAATTATTTCAGATGTCATTATGATATTCATTTTAAGTAAAATACATTCTACAAAAACATAAGTAAAAAGAATGAAGAAACCATTATCTACCATTCTTATAATTTGACATTCCCACTTTGTGTGTATCACACAGTATCTTGCGTACTTTTAATTTTATTAAATTATAATATATAACACTGACTTTATAAGAAGTCTACGTTGTTTTTATAGTTGACAACGTTGATTTGGATAAAGGATAATTTATTGATTTTTGGTATTGGTACATATGTATGCAGTATGTGTATGAGTAATTGAGTATTCACTATTCACTAGTATTAGTCAAACCGTTGAAAATTTTTTTGCTGACAATAATAAACAAATTTTTTTTATGTTCTTATAGTACACTATAAATTCAATTATGTTAAAACATTCAATAAAAATTATTAGAAGCAAATTTTATATATTTCTGTAAATATCTATACCTATATATAAAATTATCCACAGTATTATCTTTTTATTATTATTTCATTTTAAAACAAGCCGGACAACTAGAGAGGTATCAATTTAACTTTAATTCATTTTTTGGGAAAAATTTTTATTAGAAAATAACCCAGTGTAGATTTGTAGTGTACTTGTAATTTATTTTTATTATTTATTTATAAATTATAAAACTGAGAAACAATATTTTTCAATTTAAACCATTTCAGTGCGGCTTAAAAATGTCAAAATGATTAATGACTTTAAAAATACATATAGTCTTGTCTTTTATTGCAAGATATATTTCTCTCTTTGTTTCCTTTGGCATGTTAACATGCCAATGGCACTGAATCGGTTAAACATTTTGTCAAACATTATAATTTCATTTACGATCAAAACGTATTTTTTTTTTAATAAACAAAAATTGAAAATTAATTTCGGAAATATTAAATTTTATAATATGTGGTGTAGGTATACCTATGACAAAATTTTTTTATGATTTTTATCAAAAAATTACTTGTTAAATAATATTTTTATAATTATATGTATTATAAAAAAATAAAGAATAGAATGAAAACTTAAAATTAGCGTTATCGATAAAGGAGCTAATCGAAAAATCGATTTTAATTCCACTGCGAATTACGGTCTATCGGTAAACAACTTCGAATTTTACCTAGCCGAATCCAAGTTGGCAGTCTTGGTCTTGCATTAAGAGTCTTGGTATTGGTCTTGCTAGAGCAGTTTGAGTCTTGGTCTTGGTCTTGGTCTTGCAAAATGCAGTCTTGGTCTTGTTATTGCTAAAAAAATCTTGCACTTTCTTGCATTTTTTACTAGCGAATTTTTTTTTTTAAATTAAAATTTTTACTATCTTTACGTATTAATTATACTTTCAAACTATTTAAATAGTTTAGCAAGAGTCTTGCTTTTTTCTTGCTTTTGTCTTGGTCTTGCTTACTTGAGTCTTGGTATTGGTCTTGCAGCCATACTTATAGTCTTGGTCTTGGTCTTGCAAAAAATGCAAGACCAAGACAAGATTGCAAGACCGAGACTAATTTTGCTCATCACCACTTTCAAATGATGTAGCATGGTTATTTTGGCAAATATTATAAGTTTAAGTCACCGTTTTATAACGATAGTAGAAAGGTTTTAAAAAAATTGAAATTAAAAATATGCTTTAACAAAATATGATCCACAGTCCAGGAGCGGATACAACTCTCAAATCAGAAGCGGTTATATTTCATTAAAAGGTTTCATAATGTATTTATTGATATTGCATGAAAGAATAACTTCAAAAGTCTGTATGGGCTATTCAGTTTTGCTACCAAAATGGCGAAATTTCTTTTGGAAATATGACTGATTCGACAGAAGTCTCTTTTCTAACAGTCCTACATGCTTAATTTTGATAAAAATAAAAAGAACAACTTCTAAAACCTATAATTCGCCTCCAGTTTTGTTATTCTCTCATTTTATTTGTGGTTTTTAAGGCACTGAAAAATTTTAGTAAACCTGATGACGTCACTAAATTAAAAAATTCCTTTTTTCTCAAATGAACCTTTATTGGAGTGATTTAAATTAGGATGGTTGGTTGAGTTAGGGTAATTTGGTTGTGAGCTTTTCATTTTTGCTATCAAAATCTCCTTTTATAAATAGTGATGAGCAAATGCAAGACCAAGACCAAGACTTGGCAGTCTTGGTCTTGGTCTTGCTAGAGCAGTTTGAGTCTTGGTCTTGGTCTTGGTCTTGGTATTGCTAAAAAATCTTGCACTTTCTTGCATTTTTTTATTAGCGAATTTTTTCCTTCTAAAATCAGAATTTTCTCTGTTTACGGTATTAATTATACTTTCAAATTATTTAAATAGTTTAGCAAGAGTCTTGCTTTTTTCTTGCTTTTGTCTTGGTCTTGTTCACTTGAGTCTTGGTATTGGTCTTGCAGCCATACTTATTAGTCTTGGTCTTGGTCTTGCTCTTGGTATACATAGTCTTGGTCTTGGTCTTGCAAAAAATGCAAGACCAAGACAAGACTGCAAGACCAAGACGAATTTTGCTTATCACTATTTATAAATATGACTGATTGTACGAAAGTCTTTTTTCTAGTAGTTCGGAATGCCTAATTTTGGATAAAATAAAAAAGCGACCTCGAAACGGCTGTAACTTAACTTATTTATACAATCCTATACAAATCTATTAAATACATAACTGATGAGGATAACAGGAATGTGACGAATTGAAACCATTGTTTAATACGAACGGAAATTTCTAACAAACAATGATTACACAATATCTCGATATTTCAATGCATACAAATATAGCTTAATTCGAAATTATCGTTTTATACATATAAGTATTGTCAACATTACCCTCGTGTCTTATCCAATTATCGAAACAATAACCGATACTCTTTTAGTCTTGTTTACACTTATGACATAGTGTTCACGTAGTTGTTTAAATACATAAATTAAAAATTAATTCTTACTAATGATTTTGTGTGGATTCTTTTTAAAATCAATTCACAACAAACAGTGAATATCTACATAACATTATAAAATATACAATCGCATGTAAGTAGTACCTAATTATCATAATCTGCTAATTTTTGTATGGTTTCTAATTGATTCACAAAAAGGCGTTGGAAGAAAACGAAATTACGAACAACAAAAATCTGTTTTCATATAAGTACCTACCAAAAATAAAATTGGAAAGAAGTGTATTGAACTCCTTTATTGACTTTTTTGTCATGCCAACTATTAAATAATTAACTCTCTTTAAAAATTAGACAATCAAAGTGTTACGTTTTATCTAGAACACATAATTTAACAAATAAAATTCATGTAAAACAACATTTTAAAACAACAAAATGATCCTTTTATTCTCCTTTAATATTGATGTCGTTATTTTGAAAAAACAATCTTTTTTTATCAAATACTTAAAATCATGTTTTCAAAAAGCTGCTACTATACACTATTATATCCAAACGACAAAGCTAAATACTAAATTTAAATGATAAAAAAAAAGACAAAGGCGGTCAAGAGATATTTCACTATGTACCATGAAAGCGACACAAGTGATTATTTTTTTGTTTTAAAAGAACTATAGAGAATCTCTTGTCCTATCTTTGGTACCTATCTATTATACCTATTTATTTTTTCTTATTCTATCATTAAACAATTCAGATATATTTATCTTTATCACATTTACACACACAGGTGATTGACAAAAGAATGTCAGATATGTATAGTGGCGCCATTGCGCGCCCCAATCGGAATTCCAAATCGACGTTCCAATGTACGGACGTTTGTATAAACCGTTTGTTTCCTAAACTGTTGTAGCGTTTTTGTTTTTTGTTTTTAAATTAATGATTCATCGAAACAGATATAATGCGGACAAACGGAAAAAAATGAAATAAAATATCGGTCGGATGAACAAGCTGATCCTCTTCACCTTTAATCGATTACATAATCGAAATTATTTGATATTTAACTATTATTAATTACACACTGTCGTAATAGGTATATCAATAATTATGTACGAGTATACTAGCATTATTCGTGCTACAGATGGAAGATCAATTATTAATCGTCAATATTTAAGACTAGTTCAGTCTGTAATATCAATTAAGGCCTGGGACACACGAGCGTTAAGATAACGTACGTTGTAACGCACGTCATTTTTAACGTACGTTACTATACTTGTCACACGAGCGTTGAAAATATTTCAATGACGTCCGTTGATTATAATACAAGATGGACGCTATTGAAACTGTTATACATTTTATTACCTGGCGATGCATTATTTAAATAAAAAAAAATAAAATAATATAAAATAAAATAAAATAAATATTAGAAAAGAAAATGGTACATCTCATAAATAGTGAGATATCTACACGGCCATTTTTATACTTCATATACAAAAGTACGTCTCAGAACTAGTGATGAAAAATTGTTCAATTACTTCCAAATGTCGAAAAATTCTTTTGATGAACTGCTGTCTTTCTTAAAAATTTGATTAAAATTTGTTAAAAAATAAAACAACAGCAAAAAAAAATTAATAAAATATAATCTTAATTTTATTTTTATACTTATAGTCAAATAAAAAATACCAAAAATACGGACGTTAATAATATAACGTGTTAACGTGTGAATTCTATCAATATGTTGTATACAATGCTACAACGGACGTTCAGTAATTTCAACGTCCGTCTAGCTTGACCACGTTGACAATCAACGGTACGTCCGTTGCAACGTACGTCAAAACAAACGGACGTTGATCGTGTGTCCGCTCGTATTTAAAATATAATATCGCTACAACGTACGTGGTAACGTGCGTTGTAACGGACGTCATTTTAACGCTCGTGTGTCCCGGGCCTAATAGTCTCAACCGTATATCTCCCTCTAGATTACGGTGCTTGAATTAAACGATTTTCGAGTTACATATATGAAAAAAATTGTGGTATGGTCCCTACTCTTGAAAAGTAGACATTTGCCTTGGACATTTGCAGCGTATTTGCAGAGTATTAAGTCTCAATCGTAACCCACACAGCTTCAGCTTACATGAAAAAAATAATCGTGTAACTCAAGAGACACCTGTATCTTCTAGGAAAAACTATCTTATATGGAATTAGTTTCCTTTAGTTATCTAAAGCAATATACGATCAAATGCATATAATACTTGTAATTTTCACAATTGTGCTATTGTGAAAAGCTATTGACCATTGGCTATTTACCATACTTCCGGGAATCGGCCAAGCCTTATAACTTGATTTGACCATGATGCCGACTTATTTAGGGCTTGGCGCAACGTTAGATCTCATAACCTTTTAAGAGTAAAATAGTTGCATGTCTTGGCTAAATTTTTAACATGAAATTTTTGGTTGAGTAACTTTAATTTTGAAAACTGAATCATATCCAAAAGTACTTTCTACTTGAAAATTTTGAAAACCGTAGTTGACAAAACTGAATCATATCCAAAAGTACTCTCTACTTGAAAATTTTAATAAAAGCCTACTGTACCTACTAATGAAACCAATCAATATTCTATTTTTAAATACCATAGATATTTTTAATTAAAATAATAAATAATAATATTAATTAATAAATTTGCTATAAATAACTTTCATTAATAAAGTTCCGAGGCTAATATTTAACTAATAATAAGAACTAGTAATCAAGTACCCTATTAGCGTCAACTTTTTAAACTTTTTAGAATATATAGGGCCATCTTTTAGTAAAGTGATGAACTAATTCAAATCTAAGCAAGTTTTGTTACTAAATTTCACAATAGATGGAAACAATTAGATTTAGAAAATCTTTAAAAAAGAAAATTTTAAACAGTTTTACAATAAGTAATTAAAGCAGTTTCAATAATTAAAATAATTTTAATCTAATTTTTCGACTAATTGCAATTCAATAGTAACTAAATATTTAAACATTACAAAATAAAATTCCTTGATACGTCTGTAAAAAAATGTGATTTACTTATTTGTGACTAATTTCAATAATATTACAATTGAAAAATATTATATCGAAAAAAAAATCGTTAAAATCGTTAGATCGCTTAATATGAAAATAAATTATTGAAATTGGTCCGTTCTTTTTTTATTAACATTTTTCCTTTCATTATTTAACTTAAATACGATTCATTGTGTATTACTCCGATGTGACATATTTTTGATGCATAAACCGAAATTAAATACTAAAATATTTTGAATAAATAAACCAATATTTTTATAACTTACAAACTATACGGAGAAAAATTAACATATTTAGATGATTAATAGTAAATAAATTGACCTAAAAATTAACAGAGTGAAAAAATGTCACAGAAACAATGTAATAAGTAAATTTCAAATACATTATATTTAAACGGTATTTGATTTTTTGAGGGCCAATGGTGCCGCAGTGGCGGGGCCGCCTGCTGGGCCTATGGTCTTCGTTCATTTGTTTTAGTTGAAGCGGTGGGGCTCGCGGGCAGCAGCCGCACCGTGGGTGGCGTTCTCTCACGGTTCAGTGTGTATGGCAGTGTATACGGTGTATACGCGGTATACGCTTATTCCGCTTATTCTGTTCCTCAGTTCACGACGAAGGAAGACACATAGGAGAGTATTGTCATTTGATTTATTTGTTATGAATTATTTTATTACCGCTTCCAAAAAGAACAACGTTTTGACTGTAGTACACAATCGTAACGGATATTTTTTTCGTTTTAAATTCTTTTTGGTCCTTTTGCATTTTTTTGTTTTTGTGGACGAAATTGTATACAAATGTTATTCGGTCTTTAAAGGGTCTTTATATCAAATAGTGTAATTGAAACTAATGAAAAGACTTACCGACATTTCAAAGCGTCTCGTATTTCTTATGTCGGTTATCGTATGTACCTATAGAAAATATCTGAATCTAAAGTTTAGGGGGAATAAAAAAAAAAGGCATAAATTTTTGCAAAGAAATTATAATAAATTATTTAAAAAATGTAATTAATATTAAAAAGGAATGATAAAAATATAGAAATTTCTACAAGTGCGTGTCAGACACGCATTCAGTCAGGGTTTTTCAGTTTTCGAGAACAATCAAGTTTGTCAACTTTCCAATTTTTCGACGACCGGATATAAAAATTTGTTATAGAAACGAAATTTTTCCCACGTATGCTATCGTTAAGAAAGGCTTTTAAACTGAAATTGGAATTTGCTTTATCATTTCTCATTTTTAACTACCGCCTGTAAGTTACTGAACTTCAAAATAGCGTTTATTATAATATTTCTTCTTCTCTTTGGAAAAACAATCACATATAATTAAAATCCTAGCGCATGTTACCGGGTTTCGATTTTTGAAATTTTGTAACTACAAATTTTGCGCCATGGAGCGATTTTGATTTCAGCGTCCCCTCCGAAAAATAGAACTGTCGAGCAAAAAAGAAAAAACGTTATTTTTGACGTTATTTTCCTAAAATTTCCTAATCGAAATCAGTGCTATTATTTAAATTTTCTATCTTCGATTTCTTCAAATTATTAATGTTTTTTAATTCACATGATACGTTACTTTTTTCAACCAGTAATAATTTTTGAAGAATCGCGGCTATTAATGCCAGAAAAATTCATATAGTACCATTGATTTGTTAGAAATACCCTGTTATTAGAAAAAAAATGTTACAGACATTATAAGCCATGAAGAGTCTCGCCGGGTAAACATATGGGATTTCGGCCCAGCGGCTTTTTCGGTTATTCTTTTTCATGAATGTTGCTTATGGTGAGTAATGCTGTAAGTAAGTAAATCTATGACCAGAATGGTATAAAAGGGGTGTAAGGAGGTGCCAACTCCTTCGGTGGATGTTACACCCTTGTTGGAGCCGTTGAAAATAATATAAGGGCACGAGGATTGTAAAATACCTATTCATATATCTTTCTATAATAATATTGATATTCATAACTTTATACCTATTTAACGAATATTTGTGGCTCTATACAAAAATTTAAGGGGTATAAAAATTTTTTTGACTCCGGATTCGCACTTGGCATCGAAAAATGCATAAAAATACCATAGTCAGTCATCCAGATCACGACTTTGGTTTTTTTCATGGGGGTCTCTTATTCAGGGGCGTAGCTACCGCCGTATCAGCCGTATCAATGATACGGGGCCCCCGGGCTATAGAGGCCCCTAACGTGTGTAAGCAAAAATTAGTAAAATGTTATCCACAATGTCACTTAATCTCGTGCCTCCCAGAAAAAAAAAACATAAAAAAACTGTCATACGAGAGAATTTCAGACCCGGAATCATATTTCAAAGTCAATGTATACTATTGCTGTTTAGATATATTAATTTCTCAAACTAAACAGATTTCAGAGCCTTTGTAACCTGAGTAATATGTTCCAAGTATTACAATCGGAAAAACTCCTGTCTTCTTCAAACGAAGTGATAAAAAACGCTTCCGGAAAACTGTCGGCTAAATACAGTAAAGACATCTCAGTTAATCTTTATGAACAATTATTTGCTCTGAAAACATGCTTAAAATCTGAAATTCAAAAAATTCATTCCATTAACGGGCTCATGGAATTATTGCTGATAAAATTCAATAGCCTTGCATCCAGTTTTCCGGAGGTAATAACAGCATGCTTTCTATTCTTGACCTTTCCAGTTACAACCGTAACAGCTGAAAGAAATTTTTCAAAATTAAAACTGATAAAAAATTACCTAAGGACTTCGATGGGCAGGAATGGCTATCAGACTTGTCACTATTGTCTATAGAGGCAGAAGTTTTAGTAAAACTGAAACCGTCTTAGCTATAGATGATTTAATAAATCAATTTGCCGAAAAAAGGCGAGAAAAGTGTATATTTAATTTGAATTGTTTGGCTAGCTCAATTTCTAGGAGGAAGCGATAACTTATAATCAATAAATATTTATTTTAATTTAATGCAAGCATTTTTGTTTCTTTTGTGAGAAATCTTTACCCTTCATTTGGGCTCCTCAACTAATTTTGATACAGGGCCCCTCCAAGGCACGCTACGCCACTGCTCTTATTGTTACTTAACCTGAATTTATATTTTTTTAAGACACCTTCCGGCAATCTGACGTTGCTGAAATTTCTACACACGATAACTATGTTAGAGCCAAATAACATATATTTTTTGGTAGGTGTCACTCAAGGAGTTGGTCCAAAACACTCACCCTCAAAAATTTAATTATTATTTTAATGTAGTAAATGACGTCATACGAATGTAAAAAAATTGTATAGTATAAAGCTACTTTATATCAATATCATCTGCTAAGTTCATCTAATCATCTTCAATGGTTTTGAAGAAAAAAAAATTTTAAAGTTACGGATTGTTACCCCCATATCTCTGACAATATAGGGGGTAGAATAACTCATATTTTCGAACATTACTCACCATAAGCAACATTCTTGAAAAAGAATAGCCGAAAAAGCCGCTGGACCGAAATTCCATATGCTTACCCTGCGAGACTCTATTTCACCAATTTTAAAAACGTGACGATTCTTTGTATTATAGGCCAGCGAATAAAGGGTAAGTTCAAAAATGCATCACTGCTTGCATGAGGCAGAGTCAAAAGTTCAAAAACGCATCAGACGCATCACAACGAAAAATCAAAAGTTCATTTTTGCATCTGATGCGTCAAAACAATGCATCAAGAAATTTGGTGATGCGTGTCCAAGATGCTTGTCATGTGTAGAATTATAACTACTTGCCATATTATGTAGGTATTAACACCAACAGGAATAATTCCGAAAAAAAAAGAAACTGTTGAAAAAGATTATGTATTTACCTTTGATTAAAATTGTTTAAACTATTTGAATACATCTTGCACTCAAAATAGGTATGTAATATGTTTTATTCAAATAATTTCAATATTTTTTATTTCAAGTAAGTTCAAGTTGAAATTCAAAGATAATATACCTATACAAGGACTGTATTACTATATTATCTATAGTCCATCATGCTACATTGGCTACATTGTGTGTCTATTATGCTACATGCATCATGACCATCATGATGCCAATATCCCATTCAAAAATATCTAATGTGCATCAAATTTCAAGAGAGCATCAGCATCGCATCATGCAGTATTAGACGCATCAGAAACGTTATGATGCTGCATCGATGCGGTAAAGTTTACATTTTTGAACTTACCCAAACACTTATATTTAATTAGTGTATGACACACAGGAAATTATAACACCAAAAAATATACAATAACGAAAAATGAAAATTTTATTCTTTTTTCAACATTTCCTTTAATTATTTAATTTTTTGAGGGTTTTCTAATACTAAAACATGTACCACGTACCATGTAAAATTTCATGTACCTATTGGAAACCATTTTCTTTACTTCATTTTTTTTTACGTGAAAATTTTATTACCTATATCTCAGAAAAATTACTGGCACAAATAATTTTAGCTGACTCTGCTTATCAATTGAGTTTGCAATTTCTTTTTCAAATTTCTTGGAACCACAGTTGAATAATTATGAGGGGGAGGGAATCCTCATTTTGAAACTCAATGATTTGAAAAAAAAACCCCAATTTCATTTTAAGAGTCCTTTTTAACGATGTCTCACACGATATGATAAAAATTTTTATCTCCCTTCTAAATATGGGAAAGTGCATTTGTAGCATGTAGAAATCGAAAAATGTAGAAATTATTGGAATATGACAGACGGACATGATAAAATCATAAGGGTTCCATATTTTTTTCTTGGAAACCCTAAAAAATAAAAAATTATATCAACACGTTGATCATCATAAGGTATTATCACCAACTGATACTGTTTTGACAACTAATACGCAAGATAGTTGTTTACAAATTGTGACGTCATATTTACGTAATGGTGCGTTTTCAGTTATTTGAATTGTTGTTGAAAATTAACGATTTCCAAAGTTAAATTTCTAGATAATTACCGAAAAATTTTGGGTTTCACCATTAAAATCAAACATATTTAATGACAATTCGTAGAATTATCATATTAAGGGGAGGTTTACTCGAGAGTCCTTAAAAATTATGTATTTTTCTAGAATTTTTTTCTCAAGAACGGAAGTAAATATCAATTTCAAATTTTGTACACATATTTATTAAGTATTAAACTATACAAAAAAAATTTTTCAAGGAAAAATATAAAAAAATTGTCCATTTTATAGATACTGCAGTGTGACGATCCGAAAATCCAATGCCTTGTTGGCGGACATCCTAGCGCCAGTAATAAACCACCGAAATCCAAAAACAAAAAAGATTTATAAAATATATGAAGAGTGTCGGCACCTCTACCTATAATATTAATAAATTGCTGAAAGAAAAAAAAATGGCGGATGTTTGAACTTTTGATTACGATTTTTGTCTTATTTTTCGCTCTTTAAAGTAAATTTAAAAATAAAAAAAATATTGATAGTGTATCGAACTTAGGTAGAGGTGCCGAAGAATTGAATTATCTTTAAAATAAAAAATTTAAAAAAGGGATCCATCGAATAGTTTTTGAGTTATCGTGTCCACCAGTTCCAAAAATGTAGTTCCGAGATATTATAAAATATATATAAAGAAACGTATTTTCAAAATTTTATATTTAATACTCATTATTGCGTGAACTACGTTTTTTGAATTTTTTTAATAAATTATTTTCAGTTAAATCACTTTGGGAACATGTTCTACACATAATTTGCTATCAATTTCGGCAAAAAAAATCTTTTTTTTTATCAAATCTCAAGTAAACCTTCCCTTAAATTACTTTCAGCAAAATCACTTTGGGAACATATTCTACACATAATTAACTACCAATTTCTGCAAAAAAAAAAAAAAAAAATCGATTTTTTTAACGACTCCAAAGTAAACCTCCCCTTAAACATTTAACACAAATAAGCACAGTTAAATACAGCCAGATATTATATGTGTTATTATAACCGAAGTAGTCTGTGGTAGACAATTGATTTGTCAATCTGAAAAATTAATTTAAAAAAACAAATATTAATTTATATAATTTATTTTTTGTGATTTTTCAATACTATACATATTATTTTAAATGGAATCAGTAATTAACAGGTTAAAAAATTATAATATTTTCAATTTTAATGATTTTTTTTCTTCGTTAAATTACAAAACGTTAATTATACTTTTCTACAAATACATCGAACAATTAAAAAAATCTCTTTCAAAATTATTAAAAACTGCATAAAAATAAGTACAAATAAAAATGACTATTATTATCTTTAAAAATATGAACAAAAAAATAAGATAAAATGATTAAAAAAAATATAAATTTATATGTTTTCTATTGTAAATTAAAAAAATATTCTCAATATACATTTAATAAGTATCACTTGAATTTTCGTCGGCAAAATAATGGCAGTTAGTGATTGGAAAACTCTAGAAAATATCATTTTTGCCATTATAAACATATCACTATTTCAAAATATTGGAATGCTTACATTTAAAAAGAAATAAAAATATATTAAGTACTTAAAAAATGATTGCACAACAATTCACACATTACTTATAAAACGTTATTATATACAGATAACACATAAATTAAACTGAACACAATGAACTGAAATATAAATTAAAATATTAAAAATTTTGTTGCTATATTCACACATATTTGTTTTAATATGTAGATGTAAATGTTCTGTTACACCCAGTATATTCAAACATACCTAATGTTTCCCAACCTTTTTTGTGCCGTGTCCCATGTAAATTTTTCTAAAATTCTTAAATCCTCTGTGCCATATATACTTAATTTTTAATATTCAAATATTGGATTGTCTCCCTTAACAATCATATTGACCTCCTATGGAGTATGTACTTCACGTTAAGAAACAGCGCATTAACCCATTATGACCTAACATAATAATTATTGTTAATCATAATATGTTCCTAACCTCTAAAAACAGCTGATAATAAGCAAGGTTTGTTTATTATATTTTGACAATTTTCCAAGCGTGTGATGTTTAGTTTGCAAAATACAAATTGACATACTTTTTTAAAACGTCATTATTTTTTTTTATGATAATTTATTGTTTTAAGTAAAAAGAAGCAACTTATCCTATTCGTAATCCTTTTTCTATTCGTCACCAGATTGCTAAACATTAAACCAACTAGCGGTTTGATCTCCCAGTAATAAATTACTTATTTTTAATTCAGTAACTCGATTTTTTTAGGATTCTAAAGAAATAAATTTCAGAACACTTATAATTTCATGTCCATCCGGCTGTTAAACTTTTTTTATATAATCTAAAAACACTGTTTATTACTAATAATACCACGTAAAATTTTACATTTTACAATTATTACACTAGAATTTATTATCTAACCGCCGCACAGTAGGGCCAAAGTAGGTAAAAAATGGCAAAAATTATTTAGTATAACAATATATTTTACTTTTACTTGATATTTATTAATAAAATACTGGGTGATCCACTATACAGAGTGTCCCATAACGGTTAGTCTAATGATATATCAAAAACCATTCGTCGGATGAATTTGAAATTTGCAGATCTTGTTTAACCCTAGGTTGAGACTTTTTTCATGCAACTCGATTTCATTTCCGGTTACTGGTTTCTAGCCACGTTGTATCAACTTATAAATTTTAAATGGAATATGGAATTTTTGACAACGAATTTCGATGATATGCTTAATTTTAGCTTTAACTTAACTGGAATATTCGGTACCTACATAAATTTAATAAATTTGAGTGTTTTATTTAATTATTTGATATTTTTATGCACCACTGAGAGCTTATATGAACTTTCTAACCTTCTTATTGATGGTCTTTTCTCAAACAAAATGAAAATAAAATCAGCAAATTTTGAAAAAAGGTGCAATTTGGTGCAAACTTTGCAGTCATAATACCAAAATAGACTAATTGTTTTATCAAATGCCACAAATATATCCGTTGGATTCGAATGGATACGTAACTAAAATTCTTGGCGAAATTAGTTTTTACAGAATTTTTCTAGATAATTCAACCCTGTTTCATTAAAGCTTGATAGTATCAATACGAGTACTGATTTTAACAAACAAGATACATAAAAAAATGATATGGTTTAGAAAGTAATCAATTTATAGAAATAACAAATAATAGTCGACATATTTTCACCCTCCTTGCTATTTTATGTAAGTTAATTACAGAGGTCGTTGCTAGAATATTTTAGCTATTGATTTAAGGGGTCATATAAATTGTAGCTTATAATTTAATTTTTTGTATTTTTGCTACCTTTAATGGTATTTAGCCCCACTGTGCGCCGGTTCGATCCGAAGCCCTGCTATAAACATAATTAGATAAATTCTACGTAAGTCATAACGGGCTAAAATCAATTCAAATATTTCCTATCACTTTTATTAAGGTATCACATCACACAACGTAACGAAAAATCTATTGCAGTAAACTAACCGAAAAGATATTTTTTTAAATTTTGTTATGTAAAAATTATAGAAATTCACAAATATGTCACAAAATATGTACATAACCTTACTTTCAAAAACCAATATGGCGTATCATTATAAAAGTTACTGACAAACAAATATGTGCAAATGCAATTGTTAAAAGTAAACATCTCTTAACATTATTCTAACAGATATTTTAATTTAAAATTAAATATTATGTGTAAAATTAGAATATTGAATAAAAAAAGTACAACATAAATTTGCAAAGCACCACTATTTTATTTAAGTAAAAAATATTGTTGAACACAATTACTACAATCATATTACTGTAATTACGGGCGCTTGTTAAAAAACTGATTTTCAATTTTCGAAAAAATTGTATGTAAGTATGTATTTTTATTTGTAATATTTTAAAATGGCATATTATATAAAACGTAAAACGCACACTGGCGGCAAAAAAGGTGGTAGAACAATCTTATTTATCCAGTTTTCGCCTCTAAATGAATTAACCTTTAAATGATTAAGACGAGTTAACTCGTCCTGCAATATGGCGGCTCAAAATGCTGTCATATGTATATATTCACTGGTACAGGTGCCGCCATCTGTGATAATACGATATAATTCTAAATAATGTTCAATTTTATCAACATAGTTTAGTATAATTTATTTTTTGTAAATTCCTAGAGTTCACTTTTTTAATGTTGGGATCTTTGATTTTTTTCTTTTTCTTTTTTTGTAGTCTCATCTATTGTACTTATCACTTGGCAGTAAAAAGTCCGGCATTTTGAGACAAAAAAATTTTACCATATGGTTTGTCTAAAAGGGTTAAAATTAAGCCACACTCCTGTTCCAGTTTCCCAATTCAATTTTATTGGATTTTCCTGGCAAAAAAACTTACTTTACATACAATTTTTCTTTCTGAGACTATGCGGGATGACAAATTCTTTTAAACGATCAAAATTTTAAAAATAAATATCAAAATTATTTATTTTATATTAGGAGTCGTGAAATTTAGATATGGGAAGTAGTCAAAAAAGAACTACTGCGAGTAGGTACAGTTTTGTTTGATAAATTTTCAGTATATGCAAATTATTTTCATTTTATTTCGCAAAAAAATCATTTTATTTCGCAAATGATTTATTGTTATTAAAAAAGGAAAAGTTTCAAAATACTACCATTTGTTTTGTTATATATCAATTTTAGCCTACTTACAGTAATTCCTTGATTCCTCGCCAGATGGCTAACTATTAAACCTCGCCCTAACCACACCCCCATTTAATTCCAGAATCCTAGATAAATATTTTATCAACTCTTTGTTCTGGTAAATTTAGTTAAAACCACATAATAGATTGAAACTTGAAAATAAAAATACTGTATCAATTCTTTTATTTTTATTTGTACATCCCTTTTCTGAATGATTAAATTGTTATTCAACTACAAATAATAATAATTAATAATATATAAATTCTACTAAGTTCTACAAAACTACATTTTTAATGGCATATTTTTCTGATTTTACCCTTATTTCGTAACTAAAATCAATCATTATTCTTATAACAAATAAAAATTGTTAAATTACACTTAATTGTCAGTAGTAAGGTTAACAAAAAAAATTAACAAATACTTTTTTAAATTGATTATCGAAAAATAAGCCATTAAGGTAATTATGTAAATTAATTAAACTATTATTTTATAAATTCTATCACAGACCGATTAGTAAAAACAAAAAAAAAATTATTACACAATTTTCAAAAATAAAAAAATATAAAGCCCAGTTTATATACAATACTGAAATGCCGCCATTTTGATGTACAAAAAGGTTAGGTAAACTAACTGTCAAATTATTGACATAAAAGACAAAAAACAAAATTATTTTTTCTTTAAAATGTCCGTCAAACCAAAATCAAAATAAATACATACATATTTAAATGCACGAGATCAAATTAAAAAAACAAATTCTATAAATTTTTCTTTGAGAAACAAAAATTATTCGATATTTCAGTCTTAAATATGAACAAGACTTAGAAAATGATATTTTATCTGATTGAAAACAATTGAAATAACGATACTTACATGTTTGTATACCTTTGTTTTTTCAAAAAATCGAAAATATTGCTTGGCTAACAAAATTTTTTTACATTTTTAACCCTATTTACAGGTACAGTTATAGATAATAATTATTGTATATTATTTAGGCAAAAAATATTTCTTTTTAATGCTAATTTGAAAGTTTAAACATTATTGTATTTTTGGAATACTGATTTGAACAATTACATTTTGTTTTGAAGCAAAAATATTATTTGTATTCTACATTTTTTTCTTTACATTATAAATACATGAATAAACAAATTTTTTGGCTAATTTCCAAATTTGTAATCCATGGAGATATGGAGTATTCATAAACCTTTAGTGCTCAACCTAAACATTGTTTAATAAATCTAACCTTATTTTTGGAAAAGAATATTTTTAAAGAATCTAACGTACTCCGTAAATTGTGACGGTAAATTGCATAAATTCTCTAATAATTTGTAAATTTAGAATAATCTTGTTTTAATAATGTAGCGATTCCTTTTTGTTCTTTTTTTTACAAATATTCCCCTCTATACACCCTAACAGCTTCCCGACCGTACCATCTGCTTTATGTCTACCATGTCTACTCCCTAGCTCCATGGTTTCACCTGAGTGTAACGTAAATTTATCAATATGGCCAATCTTGTTTTTAACATGACCGGTAAAAATTGAAAGTATTAGCCACCAAAATGGCATTTGTCTATTCATATACACCAGAAAATTGAATGAGAATAATTTTCAATTTTCATAGAGAATATACCTAATATACATACAAACAGAATGGCACCCAATATATTGATTCTCTATATAACAATCACTATAATACATTAGTACAAACGACAGCAAAAAATTTACAAATTTTTAACAATATTTGAGAGTGCAAAATTGCAAATTCCTATCTCTTTACTTATATTCATAAGATTTTATGTGTACAAAGTGATTATTTGTTTTGTTCAGTCAAACTAGATCATTTTGGTTCTAATATCTTGGAATTATTGAGCTATAATTAAAGCTTATTATCATTTTCTTTATTAATTTAAAAAATTCCTCTACTTATACAAATTCTAGTAAAAAATACTAATAGAGATTATTCTCATTAATCTCAATAACTGCATCGATGTGTCAATTGATAAAATATACAAATTCAATCAATTCTGTTTCAATCGTAGTATAGACTGATAAATAATCGATGTAAAATTTGGATCCTAGCTATCCACAAATATAATTATTCGTGTAACAAACAGCACCGCCACCGAATAGAATATATTAACGTATGTTCTCTACAGGCATTAAAATATGAAGCAGAAGCCGCCATTAAACTAAACCACATTTGTGACATTTAGTACTAAATCTGCTAAAAAACTTTATTTTCTTAAAAAAAAAGATTATTTTTTGACAAAATAGTTAGCTGTGCTGTAAAAATTGCAAAATAATTCAAGAAATAAGCAGAATGACATTTCAGAGGCACATACTTAATTTTTTTTTATACATGAATTCAATATACAACAATTTTTTTTTTACATATTTATAATGTGTACATAGAATGTGTACATACAAAAAAAAAAAATCTAATTACTTTCAACTGTCAATTTTATTAATTTTTACCCTGCTCGACCGCCATTAAACTCAACCCATGAGTCTTTTTTTACTTCAATCTCTTAATGCATTTGTAAATACAAAGCGTTTTATTATCTATTCTATTCAGTGCTCAAAATTGGCAATTTATGCAAGTTACTGATCATGTGCAAAAAACAAAAAGAAAGAATAAGTGAGTGAGAGAGAAAAAGTATAATATTGTGCGTGTTGAATATTTTAATAATTCCTGAGATCATTTTTTTTACTTAATAATATTAGACAGGATTTTCTAATTTCGAAAATAAGCTATAACTTATTAGATTAACAGTTGGTCTACCAAATTTCACGACGATTAACTCCCAGTCTATACTACATTTTAGATTTCACTACTTGTTCTACGTTTTGTAACCCTGCATTATTATTTCTGTTTTGTGCAGTCTTCAGTTTTGTTAAAATAAGCATAAATCTAGCGGAGAAAGTGGAAACTAATCAAAAGAAGAAGAGAACCATCTTTTCAATTTTTTCAGAATTAAAAATAATTAAAATCTTTCAAATATAAAAAAATGTTTCCAAAACTTCTTTTTTACTGTCTACTAGTTTCAGAAATGGTTTAACAGTTTAGATTATTTCAAAATGATTTCAAATTACTTTTTTTTTTTTTTAAATATAAGTTCTTCATAATCTTTGTTAAATTTGTTCAGTTATTAAATGTTTTTCGAAATAAACACAAATCATGAAAGACTTATTACCCGGCGACTTTAACAGTCTCCGTAAGTTTTTTCCCTCGTAGAGTCTATACTGCTACACAAACTTTAATAAATAAGATGTTCTACTCATTTTTATCTGGACTAATGACATCACAAGAAATTAATATGGCGGAAAACGACTGGAAATGTTATTGAATCAGTTACATTGAGAAAGCAATCCTGATTGACTTAATTATGGTATTATTGTCAGAATGTTATATCTAGAAGCTGAAATAACGTATGGCTGCCTTTACACGATCAGTAATACTGTCAGTATTTCAAAATACTGACATTTTTATTGATCGTGTATTGACGATACTGAAATAATGATAAAAGTACTGAAGATAGGCTTATAATTCCATCAGTATTCACTTCAGTACTAAGACGTGGAGGGGACAATGACATTAATGACAGTTAAAACCGTTAAAACATATTTCTCGTATATTATGTACGTTATGTACCAGCGGTACCAGCCGAGATAAATACAAATCGATTGTATGTAGATCGTATAATGTGTACGTCGTGTACGTCATGTACATGATGTACATGATGTACATCATGGAAAAGTAAGCTTGTACAATGCCACATATATGTTTTATTAATTGATTAGTATGTACGGCATTATGTACAAAATGTACGATATGTACCTCATATGTACCATATGTACCGTATGTGAATACATGCGTATATGTATGGTTAAGTTAGAAAAAACATTACGAACGTTTTTTCTTTTTTGTTTTCTTATTTTGAGTTGCAAACGCTAGTACTATAGCTAAACACGCTTCTTCCATAATAATAACAATTCCAAAATTTTATTAATTTAAAAATTTCGAAAAATTAAATTTGACAGTTTGTTTTAAAATACTGAAGAAAATAAGGATAGTGTACGGTATCATAAAAATACTGAAGTAATAAAAATAATGATTCATTATTTTTATCAGTAAATACTGACAGTATTACTGATCGTGTAAAGGCAGCCTATGAGCATTTTAGAAGAACATTTCATAAATTTCTTATACTGATTAAATTTTTAAACGAGTGAAGGTTCGTTTAAACTACGAAAACAATTTTATTATAATTATACAACAAGGTCCAGAGTCTAGACTATGGAGAGTAGATAGAATGAATCTCTGTGTCAAAAGATGTCCGTAAAAAGGCGTTAAAAATGGCGATGCTACTGTAGCTGAAGGGTAAATTTTAAAAATTTTTTGTAGTTTATATTTACTAAATTATTTTCGACAACGTAAATTGTTGAAGTTTTAAATACTGCAGTTTTATCAACTACTTTAGTCATCACAAATATTAAATAGTACACTTCACTCCGTCGTTAACTGCAAAATTCATTTCATATTCTTTAGCTACTCTAGCGGTATTCTGGCGAGTTTTCGAACTGTTACTGCTTATAATGGGATACTTTTTGAACTATTTTTCCACTGTATTCTATACGAGATAGTTCTCCTTATATCTACCCTCCATAGTCTAGACTAATTTTGATGAATTTTGGTACAGTCTACATTATGAACTAGCATGTAGGCTACATTTATCCCGATTAAACGTTTCTGTAGGATTAAAACTTTGATTTTTTTTTCTTTTCAACAATTTTGTTAAATATGAACTGTTATTTCGACGATTTTTAATTTTCTACCATGATTAGATCTGTTATTTGCATTTTGATATTTTCACTGATTATACTTTTTATAAAATTTGAGTGGCTAAAATAAATACCAAATCAAGTTCTATTAGAGCCCGATCACGTATGTGTGATCCTACCACGGACGAGTATTGGACGGTAACACACTCTATTATTTTGATGATTTCTCTAAACATTATAATACATATAATATATTTTTTAATGGGGAATTTGACTAATTTTGGGAAATTATTTTAAAACACACATATTTATGTATTATGCATACATACGTTTTTAATTTTTAAAAATAATGCCGAAAATTGTTAGAAAAAATTTACTAGCTGTCAGTTACGTCACATTCTCTAGATAGCAACAGGTGTCCTGTAACTAAGAAAAAAAAATGTTTATTTTTCCTGTAACTAGGAAAAGAAATTGTTGATTTTTAAAAAAATTAATTAAATTTTGAGTAATTTCCATAGTTATGTTTGCCAACTAGAAATTAAGTAGCGACACTAGTGGTGATAGTGTTGAAATATAAGAGAAAGTAACGTCACAGCCCGTTTCTGCTTACGTGGATTTTAGCTAAAAATTTACTTTTTTAATTAAATTTTTTTTAAATCAAATAATGATAGTTAAGATGAATTAGTATAATAAATTGCTGTCTTTTATTATAAATTTTCATTAAAATTTGTTTTAATTGCTTTTCTTTGATACTGTCAAATACCCCATTGTTTGGTTTTTTATAGTTTTTTTTTTAATCACTTGATTGTTACTGTGTTTATTTTTATTTTTATTAAAAATTCGCCACGTGTAAAATTATTTCGTGAATTTATTGATATAAAGCTTTTTTTATTTAATTTTTGAAAAATACTACCGGCCCCTGGGGAAGTTATTACGTAGACGTGCGGACTTGTATAGTGTTATAGTCAAATTTCACTGATTTTATTGTCGGTTTTCAATAATTTTTTTCTCAACATGATTTAACATATTTAACAAAGATTATGAAAGACACTTATTTTATAAATTGTAAAAATAGAGTATTTAAATAACTTGAAGCATAAAGTACATTATTAAACAACAATAGAGAGCCTTGAGATTTTTTTGAAATCTACCTTGAAGAAGCTATTAAAATTATCTTACAACGCTGTACTTTCAATAGGTGGACTATCACTTCGTTTAACATTACCGGTTGACGGTTTAGTGGTAACATCACCGTCAACGCTAGTACGTTTTATAAACTTACCGCTACTTTGGAATGATGCGCCATCTCGACTTGCCGTGCCAATACGATTCAACGAATCCACAATACCCCTGACCACATTGGCGCTGCTCGGTTTCACCGACGTATTCATCTTAACCGTTGTAATATCACAATTTTTACTCCAACATTTTGGAAATACTGTTGAATTATTGTGTTCGAGTCGGACACCTTTTTGACAAACTGCCGTCGCGGAGTTCGCCGTATTGGAACTTAGTTTATCGTTACGTTTCTTCTGGAAGTCGACCAATTGTTGTCGAATGTCTTCCATGGTTTTGATAAGATTTTTGTCTAATTTACTACTCTGACGTTCTAGGTTTTTCATTTGCGCGTGAAGACCTTTCAAGGAACACGATTTTGGATATCCTAGTTCTTCGACTGAATTATATCTGGATTTGGTTTCACCTTGGAGTTCTTCCACACTTCGGCGCATAATTTCTTTACTCGTATCTTTGTATCGATTATTCAGGATCAAACTATCGGATATCTGTCGACTGTATTTGCCAATTTCGTCGGGATTACAACTCGACGGGAGATTCTCGAAATTCATCTGATTTTGAAAGGGGCAACTGATTCACTTTATACTCGGAATTATTTCTACTTAACGTGGAATGTACTTTTGCCAAATTTTTACTAAATCTAAACGAATTACGATTTCGTCCGAGCGTTGAGTCTTCGTAATCGGCACACACGCCTGAATCTCTCATGCTACGTGAGTGTCTTCGGTCGAAATTCTTTGTATCTTTACGAGGTATAACTGTTACATTTTTCGACGTGTCTGTGGTGATGATTTCGTTTGAACTTGGAGGTTTCGTTTCAGGCGGATTACTTAGGAGTACGTTTAGGCTTGTAATAACTCGTTTACTATCGGTTTCGTCGATATTTGTTTCTACTAGAGTTTTGTCCTGAGATTGATCGTTGCAAACGATTACGCAGTCGGATGGACATTTTTTAATACTTCCTTGACGCTCTTTGATCGGTGCCAAGGTTTCCGGTGTTGTACTACCGCTAGAGCTAGGACTTAATCCTTGAAAATGGAATATATCAAATACTAAATCGGACGGCAATGGTTTTCCAACACTTAGGTGCATCGATAAACTTTCTAACCAAACTTCCATCACTTCAAAAGGCGGCCTAGAATTAAAATTTTTATTATAAGTAAAAAGTAAATCTAAAAATTGATATACAAGGTGAAATTATGTATAGTCTCACTCATCCCTACAGAAGGGGGTATCCTGGTCTAGAAATTCAAAAAAATCGATTGTTCTTCTTTTTGTATATTTTCCTTTTTTTGTAAGTTTAGAGCAGTGTTTTTCAACCTGTGGGTCGCGATCTCCTGGGGGGTCACGAAGCCTTTCTAAGAGGGTCGCAGTACTTTAAAAATAAAACCACTCTAGTTCAATATATGATATTTAATAAAGGGAAGGATAATTAATGGTTACATTAATATGAGAGTTTCATACTTTTGCGCGATAAAGTTTCAAAATTGCGACTTATTTTCAATAACAGTAAATCCAAATTTAAAATAATTGTCGTCATATAGGGTAAAAGCCCCGATTGTGGAACACTATTTTTAGGTATTTCATCAAACTTGCTTACAAAAATTAATAAATGAATTAAACACCCATTTTTTTTTCTTAATAAGCATGAAACCAAGTTTTTTTAATCCAATGAATATGTTTTTAAGAAAATATAACCCAAAAATTTTGATTTATTAATGTTTTGTTTTATAATTTGTTGACATCTATAAAAAAACGGACAGAAAATATTAACACCCTTTAAAAAATCAACACATTGACACCTAAAAAAGAACACGTATGTACGAACATGAGATACATCAGATACATCTTTTGCCATCTTTTCACTCTATGACATAGAGTGACATCTAGTAGTAAATAGAATGTCAAATTAAAAAATATAGAATGGTTTAAATATTCGATAAAATAAACGACCAAAATCACAGAATATACCAAAATACCACAGAAAAATACTATATTTTGTTTCGCCATCTATGTATTTTGGTAAAGTTCTAATCAATTCTAAACCTTCTAAACTAACTTATCAAAATGGCGACAATTTTTCATTATTAATAAAATTTTGCAACTTTAAATCAATATTTTTTTATTTATCAATTGACGATACGCTCCGAAATAAAAAAAAATATTAAAAATTTTACGATTTTAAAGCAGTAAGTAAATATTTTAGACTCAAAAAGAAATTAAAGCTATTTATAATATAAATTTTTAGTTATTTTACGTACATGATTTTAGTTAAATACACAGGTTATATGTGTACTCAAAGAAATACACATATATATAAATTACATTTAAACCGAATAAAAAGATGATTTAGCTCTTATAATCTCTTAACTGGACTAATAAAAATTATTTGTATAGTTTTATTGCGCTAACTTCGAAAATTAACTGGAAAATGTTGAAATTTATAAGGCATGTGTTTCTATAAATAAGCATTGATCAAACGCAAAAGAGACACATTTAGCAAAAACTGTTTAATTTATATATGTATTTCTTTAATTAAGTAAAGAAACATTAAATGTGAGATGAATTTAAATTGAAAAACAATCATTCTATTAATAATAATTTTTGTTATCAGACGTTTCTTTCAGAAATAACTTCATTAAGATATAAATGTCAAAACTGTTTTTCTATTGGATCGCGTTCCACAAACGGGGCTTTTACCCTAGACACTTTTTCTTTGGTTTTGTTTTATTACTCTCATTGGAACTTGAAGTTGACGGTTGTGCATATGTTTCCAAAAACTTATCCATTTTCAATAATTATAATGAGCGTAGAATTTTGAATATTAGACAATAATAAGTGAGCAACTACTAAGCAAGGCAATTCAATAAATTTAAACACTAACGCGAGTTCACAATTCAAAGAATTCAAATGGATTACTCTCGGAAGTGTTAAACGGTGACGACCGTCGTGCGTGCGCATGTCACTTTTTACGCCACATGCGCCTTCAGAAGCTACTATAAGTCGTCAATTTTGACGTCGATATAAAAATACGCCTGTTTCAAGTCCTTAATTACGTATTTAATCGATACCTAACTATGAAAATAATTAATAATGATGAACGGATTCGATATTTATAACATAAAAAAATAAAAGTTGGTAATAGTGGAGAGTACAGGGTCGCGAAATATTTTTCCATACTAAGGGAACCATACAAAAAAAGTAAGTATAACACACATCATAAATGACTCAGACTGCCCGAAACGAGACTTCAAACTTTAAACTCGTTTTTCTCGAAACCATGTTTTTTGAAACGGTTGACATGACATATCAAGTTCTAGTGGACCGATTGCTTTGAAATTTTGTATTTAATATATTCAAAATTCATTAAAAAAGTTTTCTGAAAAAAAATTTTTGAATCCTTACTTTACGGGTCTGTACTTTTTTCAATTTTGACTTTTTTTGTTTTTTTTACTTTTTTGTACTTTTCAAATGTTAATAAAAACTGATAAAAAAAACGATAGTAAAAATGTTTAAGGTTTTTTATTTATTATGCTTGGAAAAATACCTAAAATTTGACCGCCTAGTCAGAGATTAAAGATCGAGATATTACACGTAATACCGTGGGAAAATCATCTTCATGGGTAGTTTTCTTTATTAAAGTTTTTCTGAATCTTATTGTTTTTTTGTGTAAAAGGTGTCATTAAAAAATTTCAGATCCAATTTTAACAATTCCGGATAATTTAAAATCCGGATAAGTTTAAATTTATTATTTTAAATAAGTAATTCATTACCTAGCAACGCTATATTAGTTAAATTTCGCTTGCTGATTGGTAACGTTCTATTAATTCTGCTTGCTAATTAGCTTAAAAACGGAAGTAAAACTATTGTTAGTGCCTTGGGACTAAAATAAAGTTCCTGATCAAAGCAAGCGATAACTCCCAACTAAAATTTTTCCCGTAACAATTTTCTCTTCCCTTCTGTCACGATATAAATGGTGATTCTTCAAAAACTCACCCTGTATACAAATATATCGAAAGCAACAGTCGAAAAAATTCTTTTTTACCTTTTATCAGGATTTAAATCACAGCAAAGAAATGCAATATGATAAAATGGTTCGGGGCAATTTGTACAAAATTTTTCTCGAAATAAATTCTGATTCAATCCAAAATCGGATGTTCGTGGCAAGTAATCGGGATCAGCTTGTACTCGTCCAATTATCTAAATAATTTCAAAAAAAAAATGAGTATTTTTCTTGTGAAAATTTTCAAGTAAAAAACTAACCTCACATAGTACAATTCCAAAACTAAAAATATCAACTTTCTCGTCATATTTGTTCCCTTTCATCATTTCCGGCGCCATCCAATAAGGATTACCAACCACCGTATACCTTTTCTTTCGTTCCGCCCGCTTACTTCCTGGTGCATGTCCGTTCATCTTCTTTCGACACGATCCCGTACCCGTACTATGAGATAATATTCGAGCCAAACCAAAATCAGCTACTATCACAGTCTTATCCTTTAAACGAATTTTAGAGTTTAAAGTTTCAAGTAAAGCGATCAAATTTTCAACGTGTAAATTTACCTCTCTAACTAGACAATTATGTGAATTTAAATCCCTGTGGATAATATTCATGGAATGTAAGTATGCCATTCCAGAGGCAATATCTTTAGCAAAATTAACACGCTGTTCCCACGGGAGTGGTTCATTTGTGTCATGTAGTAATTCTTTCAACGTCCCGCCAGCTATAAATTCCGTTACTAAATGTAATTTTTTATCTTTGTACAGGACTCCAATGAATCGTAACACGTTGTTGTGATTGAGGTTTCGTAAAACAGCAACCTAAAAGAATCCAAATATTTTACTATGGAACTTATAAGAGGAGTGCGCAATTGGGTTTTTGAGTAAAAAATAAATATCATTTTTTTTGTTTTATTTCAAATCTACATCATAAATAATATTGATAATCGATACGAAAAATTTTTAAAAAATTATTTAGTTATAATAAATAATAAATTAATTAAAATTTGAAAAATTTTTAAAAATATCATTTGATTAAAAACAGCACTACAAAAGATTGCGATGTCTGTGACGTTATAAAGGTAATATGTCAAAAGTGTCAAAATTATTAAAATTTAGTAGAAAAAATTATTGGTGGTTGTTTCATTGATTTCGACGTTCAAAATCTTGAGGGACATTTTTTCCGGATTTTTTTTTTGTATTGCTATCACAAAGTGGTACAAAACAAGCTCCATATTGCTTTAGTTTTGATATTTCGACAGTGAAGTTTATAGCAAGCAATAATTTGAATAGAAATGCAACAATTTCAGAGTAACAATAATTTCATAGTAACAATAATTTCATAGCAACAATAATAGTAGGAGAGCTGCTGGCCGATTTGCGATGGTCATTTCAACACGCGTTAAATTGAGAGGATAGGATTTTGGATACTACTTACTCTACACGAAAATTAAGTTCTGGAAAGCCTATTCGGCTGAGTTGAATTTTTATGTAGAGTAAGTATCCAAGATTCTATCTTCTCAATTTAATGCGTGTTGAAATGACTATCATAAATCGGCCAGTAGCTCTTGGTACTTACTCTACATAAAAACAATAAAACTTTTCCAAACCGGTTGGAAATAATGTTTCAGTCAATTATCTACAACATATCCAAAATTCAGCTTCCTAGGATGATTTTGAGGGAGTAGAGGGGGGAAAAAACGATTTTGGCTGGATCTGACACGCCCCCAGCCCCCCAGAATTAACGTAGAGGGTTGAAATTTGGTGTGTTGATAGAGTTCATACCTAGGTTGTGCTTTTTGGAGGTTTTAATATTTTACCCCCACCCCCTCATTTTTAAGCTACAATTTCATGCTTTTTTGACGTTTTCGAAGTTTGTACCACTCGCACAGGTCACCCAAATAAACCTAGAGGGCTGAAATTTTGTATTGGGATTGAGTTAGCATCAAGGGGGTGCCTTTTGAGGGTCTCAACTTTTAACCCTTACCTTCACCATTTTTATACCAAAAAGAACATCATTTTTCTTGTTTTTTAACAGTTTCATTCGGGTCAAAATCTCCCCAAATAAACCTAGAGGGCTGAAATTTTTTGTACAAGTTAAGCTAATAGCCAGCCACTGCTTTTTGAAGGTTTCAACTCTTAACCCTTACCCCCACGATTTTTACGCCAATATTTCCATAATTTTTTGGCTTTTTTTCTAACACGTCTAGAGACTCTCTAAGGAAACCTGGAGGGCTGAAATTTCGTACGTGTATTGAGTTAGTATCCAGCTATTGCCTTTTAGGTATTCCACATTACTTCCCCCCACTTTTCCCATTTTTACATCGGAATTCAATGGTATTGTTAAATGTGTTTTAAATGAATTATTTGTATTCTAAATACAAGTAGGTGAGTAGTAATTTTAAAAAATTTTAAAAAAATGAACATACTTAACAAATGCAATACATACATATTAAGTATGGTTCATTTCAGTTAAATTTAACCATGCTTCGTCACTCTGAATTTAAATAACTTACGTTTTCTTGGCTTTATCTCTTTTATTATTGCATTTATGTAAATTTTAAATTTGTGGTTTATTTTTAGAAAAGAACAGAAGATTGATTTGTTTCGAATATAAGAATTATTTAATTTTTTAACGAAAACTCATGATCAGTTGTATTTAAAATGAGGTATAATTTAAAAATGTTTTTAAAGTTAATGTTTATTTATAAAGTAGGAATTTTGGATTTTTATTTATAAAATAGAAATTTTAGATTTTTTTGGAAAGAAAAAATACCTTCATAAAGGCCTTCCAGTTTACTACTTAAGGTCCTTTTTTAATACTTAAAAATAAAACACAAGGGCAATTGACGGATAAGCATGGGTAAGAATGCCCTCATACGAATTGTGTTGGCTTTTTTCCTGCTAACTGCTATCGGCACCAAATTGAAATTTACTGAGATTCAGCCCTTAAAAATTTAAAACTTTTTTTTAAAGCCCCGTCAGCCGGACACTCATCATCAGTTTTGAAACCACTAAAATGACAAATCGCTTGTAGACTTTCAATACCGAAGATGAAGGGAAAAATTCGACTTCCGTGATGGGGCCCCGCTGCTCACGGCGTTTTTTTTTTAAGATAAAATCTGCGGCCGCAATCGTAGGCACCGAATTTCGGCCTTTTTTAAAGGCACTTTTTCCAAAAAATTATAATAATTATAAAAAATAAAAATAAATAAAAAAATATTTTTGTATTGCTAAATAATGGTATTAATCGTAAAAAAAATTCATCCCTATTCCACCATTCTATCCATCCGAAAAAAAATTGTGAAAATTAACTATTTTTCGGCAAATCACACTGTGATGGTACCTTAAATAGCTAAAAGTTTGGTGCTATCCAAAACTACTGCTGAAGCAAACCTTTATGTACAAATCAAGTTGTGTACTCTCCTTGTTAGAGAATATCATATAATCATTTACCTCCTTTAAAAAATTCTTCTGCGCTTCCTCGTCCACGCGATACAACTCCTTTAGCACCATCACCTCTCTGGTGTCTTTCGTCGTCACTTTATACACTTGCCCAAAAAATCCTTTACCCAACAATTCACCACGCAATAATTCCGAAGCTCGAAACACTCGCTGATGTTGTGCGCGAGGTTCCACTCGAAACGATCGCGTCCTTGACAGAGCTAGAGACTCCGCCATCATTCTATCGTACGCCGCTGGCGAACCGTCAAGTAACCGACTCAGCGACGAGGAGCGTTCCGTGCCCTCTTGATTACTCTTTTCACCAACTCCACGCTTTGGTTGTTTGCCGCGACGTAATTGTCGTGATCGTGACGTGGCCGTTGACTCCTCCGAGCCGACACCAGTTTGATTGCCTTTGGCGGCATTTTGTCCGCGACGTTTGAACAAACGATTACTGACACCCCCACCAGCCGGGGTGCTTCGTGAATTATTATTTAACGGGGCTGTGGCAAGTTTACGACTTATCGAATCCGGATCATGTTCAATTGTCAACTGTTATGAAAAATTAAAAATTTTACAGTATGATCTACATAAATATTTCACATAATTTTGTATACCTGTAAAACTTTATCGGAATATCGGATTAAATTTTCAATATTTTCAACCGGTTGATCCTTAACCGGAGTTCCATTAACTTCTAGAATGCGATCGCCAACATGTAGAGACATAAGTTCATTATTTACGTCCAATCTGATAAAAAATATTTGGTATGAAAAAAAACAGTTTCAAATTTATTTAACAGAAATGAACACCAAATTTTTAATTTTTTTTAAATCTATTGGATATAACCCAAAACAATTATAAATAATGAGCATAAAAGCAAAGTAATTTTTGTAAAAACTGACCTTAATTTAGGCTATATACACAAAAAATATAAGCCATCATAGCCTTTTACAAAAATTAAACCTCGTTGAGGACCTTTATACTCATTTATGATTATTTTTTATCATATCGAATATTTTTAAAAATACACTGCCAACGGTTGTGGCACATAGTTTCCTCATATTGGTAACATGAATAGGGGCCTTTTATTGAATTTTTAACACATTGACGGATATGAACGCCGTACGGCGTCAAGTGAAACCTGAATAATTGCGACACAACGTTGTACAGCGTCAACAAATTCTGTATAAAGCATACACCAATAAGGTATTACATAAACAAACATAGCGCGGTCTCTAATCTAGGCCCCATAAGTACCGCAGTGATCCGATGTCAACTACTACAGTGATTCTCAAACTGGGGGGTCGTGACCCCCAGGTGGGTAGTGAAAAGTATTTGGGGGGAATTGCAGAAACAATTGATCACGGATCATTTTCTACGTATTTCTACATATTTAGGGGGTAGTCCTTTGGAATTTTTAAGTGCAAAAGGGGGAAGCGAGCCGAAAAGTTTGAGAACCACTGACCTACTATACATTACGTACTGTGCAGCACACCGTACTACCGAGGTACCTATAGTACCTAAACAGAGAGCGAGCCAGGTTTTTTTATGTATCTTATAACAGTAATTGGTGTATTAGTTGTCGAAATAGTGTATCAGTTGTGCGTTTCGTCATAATCCCTAATGACCGTCAGCGTGTTTAAGTAATTTTGAAAATATCGGCATTTAATGGATTCCACGTTTGCGCTGGCGCAGTAGGTTTGTAACTGCGATGAAATGCACAAGCCCTAAAAATTTCCGTCCGATCTGAATGGGTCAAATAATTTCAGAATTACGTGCGTTGGATTGTTTTATAGACAAAGCCAGACAGACAGACACTGAATGACTGAACTCAAGAAGCTTTCCACGAGTGGATGATTTTGGAAAAAAATTTTAACATTCAATAAAAGTGATTATCAGGAGCAAAATCAAAAATTTAGTGTTCAATCCTGCTACGAAAATATCACTTATTGTTAGTAAAACCAAAAAAAATCAAATCCATACACTACAAATACACTAATAGAAGAAATTAGAAGCATATTAAAGCCGACTAACGCTCTTTCTAGTAAATATTACTCAAAATTCGCAAATTTTTCACATTTTCACACTAAAAATTATAACTGTACACTTTTATTCAAAAAAAAAAACAATATGATTTATTTTTAAAAATTTTTTAGGTCATCTAATTGTTTCTTTTGTGATTTGTCAGAAATCTATATACACGCATACTGTTATAATATGTACACAATTGATAAATCGCAATGACTAACACACAAAAAATGATAAATACTTTACAAATATGATAAATTATAATATTTAAATAATTAAAAATGTATTTCCTAATGTGATAATTATTTTAAAATATTATTTCTATAATTTTAAATGCATGCAAAGCATTAATGTATTTTTAGAAATGTGAGATGAATTTCTTGATACGGAAATTCTGTCGTAGTCATCAATAATTATTTGAATACAGAGCCGAAATTTCTAAAAAAAATTTCTAAAAATATAAATAAATGAACTCAAATAAAGGTGACTCTTAACTTGGAAGAAAATACTTTCCAATACTCCACCTCTTAAAAAATTTTTGAACATTCAAATTTCTTGAAAATCTCAAAAAAAAAAATATACCGTAAAACCGTCTAGACCCGGACACTTTGCACCAATCTTCAAAGTAAGTAGTTTCTACATTAACCTGCTATAATAAACATTTGTTCTTAACGTCATTAGAGAGAGAAAAACATCCTCTAAACAGCTGTACCAATAAAAACTACGGATTTCAACTTTTACTATCTCATTTTACAGGATTACTATTTTCCAGTTTTTCAAAGAAATAAAATGTGTGTCTAACTTAGACATGTAATTTTCGTCATAATTGTCATATTGTTTTAATTTTGATATGTATGTGTTCAGAATTTTATCGCGCATCATTTAATGATGTTTGAAGTTATATTCGATGTATATATAAAAAAATACATGCTATATACATATATCCGTTTAGACCCGGACACATCAGTTTATTACACTATGACCGCGATTCGCACTGGCTCTAACTTTACTATCCATACGTTATATTCCCGCCAGAATTACGCGGTTTATGCCTCCTTCTAGTGTCATATCGCATGTTTACTTCATAGAGAGGCATACTATGTATTGACCCCTCTCCCTTCCCACAAAATGTTTTGAAGCCTTTAACAGGTTCAAAAACATTAGACGATATAAAACACTGTCCTAACCCCAACGGGAGAGGTTAGTTTGCATGTTATTACATTATTTAAGTAAGTGTTCGGGTTAAGACGGATGTGAGGTGTAGACCCGGACACTTACTAATTATTTTTTATTTTTTTATTTTTACTTATAATGAAACAAATGGGTCAGGGATATAACAATAATATACGCTCTTTCTAATGGTAATTTTTATTGGTGATATCTATGAAGGAAACATGTATAAACATAAAATTATACCAAAAAATGTAAAAAAGTGTCCGGGTCTAGACGGTTTTACGGTAGTAAAAATTTTAATTGGTCTTATCATTCTTTGTTAAAAAATTATCTAACAAGCATTCCCTATTAGTCCTATATCCAACATAAAAGTACCAGTGGATAAAATTATAAAAATATCACATGACTCCGATCAGTCAAGTCGTTTAGAATTTAACGATCACTAACAGTCGCATAAACGATTCTATATGTATACATATAAAGATAAGGAGATTTAACCGCTTTAACGATGCACTCCTTATTGACCCTGAATTGTTCAAATTTTACAGGAGAAACTCTACAAATATACAACACTCAAAAACTTGCACACACAAAATAAAAAAAAATTGCGTGTATTAAGAAAGCATGCATCTGTAATACGTTTTAAAAATACCTAGTATTAGTGACGTAACAGCAAAAATTAATAGCAGATGTTAAAACCGTTATTATAAACTTTCCAATTTTCTCATGTAAGTGGCATAGCATCCTAAAGCATTAAAAAGGTAAAACCATTATAAACATTTACAGAATACCATCTTACAAAATTTATTTCTTTCAGTAAATACACACTAACTTAACCAATTCCCATCAAAAATAAAAAACCCCTAAAAAATTTACATAAAAATAAGAAAATTCTGCACTGAAACATCACTTTATTAACAGTTTAAGGACTTACTATAACAAATAACATAATATAACAATATTGTAAAAACACCTCATAAAAAAATGCCACGCTACTGTGGAATTACCCTATTAATCCAAAATCACGAGCTTGCACGAAATCATAAGGCTCCGAAGAATGTATTTCGTCGGAGCCTTAAAAAAGATTTAATATTAGATACATATATACAGTAAAAAATATAACATGAAACTAAACAGTTGGCCCTCAAACAATAGAAGATTCATGTAAATTGCGTTTTTTTTTATTTTTTTCTATATTGAGTTTTACAAATTTTTAATGACATTTACCGATTTCTCTCGTTGGGACATAACCTCAACAGTATTTTACAGTTTAAAATTAGTTATATTTGTAATATATTACTTATCGAAGCCCGTAAGTGATATTTTTATGGCTTTGTGCAGGGCTGAAAATCGATATCAGTTCGGCAAATTGGGTTTTTGAATAAAAAATAATTATCATTTTTTTTTTTAAATTTAGTACTATATCATAAATAATATTGATAATCGATGCGAAAATTAAGAATAATATATAATAAATAAGAAATTAATTAAATTAAGAATAATATATAATAAATAAGAAATTAATTAAAACTTAGAAAATTTCAAAAAATTTCATTTGGTTATAAACAGCACTACAAAAGATCGTGATGTCTGTGACGTCATAATGGTAATAATATATTCAATATAAAATTATAATAATTATTGATATAAAAATTATGAAAAGCACACAGCCAATGTTACGTAACGGATTTCGACAAGTGAGGTGTCTATCAACAGAGGATAACCGCAGGGATGATCTAACGGAATATGAATTTTGAAAATTGGTTTCGTTTCTAAAGCCTGTATTACACTTGGCGAGTTTGCTCGCTATTCATTGGCGAATTTGCTCGCTGCTAGTAAACTCGCTTAGTGTAATATTCTTGACTAGTTACTCGCTAGATACTCGCTACTCGCTTTTCTAAAGCGAGTAAAGTTGAAGACCGGTCTACTTTACTCGCTACTCGCTTCGTATTTTGCTCGCTGGTTAGTGAAATCGCTTTGTGTAATATATTTAACGAGTAAAATCGCTGTATTTGACAGCTGTTTCAAAATGTCAACAGAGACTATTTGTGAAGGATTGGTAATTTCAGCGTTATTATTATTATTGTTACGTAAAAATTTGCAGAAAGAGCAAAAAAATACCATAGGTAGATAAAAAATTGGGTTATAAGACGGGAAAAATTTGGTGTTTTTATGTTCCACAGCGTAGTATTTACGTAAAAAAAGTTCATAAATTAAAAAAAATTAAAATGTCAGTTTTTATTCCACTTCAAATTTTTAATAAGTAAAGAAAATAAAAACTTATAGTAAATTGTATAATATATAAATATTACAATAATGAAAATCTTTTAATAAAAATAAGTTTGTAGTAATAATTAACAAACAAGAGAGAAAAAAAAAACAAAACATGAAATATTTGCTCAGGAAAATATTAATAACAACACGTGTTAGCGAATTTACTAGCTATATGTGTAATCGGTATTCACTGAGCGAGTCGATACGTTTGCACTCGCTAGCGAATTTACTCGCTAGTGAATAGCGAGTAAACTCGCCAAGTGTAATCCAGGCTTAAGTTACGGGTTCTCAAAATTTAAATTTTTTTTGAGAAATTAAGCGTAAAGTAAAATTGTTTGTTTATTTCTGTGTAAACAACTGATATTAGATACCTGAACCACAGTTTAAATAATAGTTTGTTTCACAAACAGTTACGAAACGAGATGACGTAAGAGTGTCATTTGGAATTCAAAAATTCCAAAGGGTTATCCATGTTATATACCTAAATAATGCATAACATTATGCATACTAATACAGTGAAAATATCATCACTAAAGTAAATTTAATTTAGAAAAATAAATTTGCAGGTCAAATTATTTTGTGAAAATTTACAATTGATAATTATGTAAATTATTCAATTTTGTTTAAGTTTTACTGACTAAGTTTCAAAATTTTTAACAACGATGGCAGTGGAATTTTAACTGTCATTAAATTTTTTTTATTTAAAGCTTGTCATCAGTTATTTTTGATATTTCCTTGTAATTTTAGTGTGTTTTGTGATCTGTAAGATATTTCTGATATGTATTTAATTATTATGATGGCTTAAAATGTCTGGTGATAACTCTTGTGCTGCTAAATTTTGTTTAAATCATTCAAAACAAAATTTCAATTTATGTTTCTTCTGAGTGCCGTTTGATGCAAATTTGTAAGTATTATTATAATTTGAATGATTATGTAAAAATACGTTAAATAATAAATAATTATTAATATTTTATAATAATTCAGTTAATATTTTCGATTTCGACAGTGGTTGGTGCTAATAGGTCGTGACGATCTAAATTCTCGTGTTGAATACTGTCATCAATTTCGCGTTTGCTCAATTCATTTTGAATAAAGTTGCTTTTAGTTGTTCATATAATTTAACATGACCATTATCAACCCTCAATCTCACATGTACAAACACATACAATCACATAAGTAAAAAAGGACATACATAATTGTTTGTACTTATATCAAAAAAGGATAGAAAGTGCGTTTCGCTACTGCCTATGATAATAATCAGTTATTTATACTGTGCCTGAACTATTATTATTCAAATGTAAAAAAGCTATCTTTTAAGTTGGTCGTGCTAATAAAACTTCCGAATACATTTTTATACATAATATTTTATTTGTGAAATTCAAAATCACCAGAAATTACCAAATGGGTCACTAGCAATAATATACTTTTTGTAGGGAAACAATGTAAACTCACTAGAATCCGAGGAACAAATTTATAACTGAAATATTGCTGAAAAAAGTCGTATAGGTAAACAAAATTTAAGTAAGAAAGTTTTTAAGGCGCCTATGGAATGTCTATGTACACACATATACACATTTAGCATTGTTTATGTTTTAATGTGTTGATTTTTGTACCACCTGCTGTAACCGAGATTGCTATGGTCGAATCCACAGAGTAATTCAAGAACCAACTGTAATATTATTTACAAAAATTTACAAAAACCTTCAAAAATTTAAAAAAATAAAAAAGGATCGCTAAATTTTTAGGAAACGGACAACCTGAAATGACAAAATTAAATATTAACCTATAAAAGGGCATTATGGGCACTAAAATATTTACATTTAAAAATATTATCGAAGCTTTACAAAGCTACAGACTATTCATGCAAAAATATCCATATTTTAATAAAATGAAAAATTTTTCTGTGAAACAAAAATCGTTGAAAGATTATTTGGGATACATTTTACACATTTTTCCCTGCACAATTAAGTTCTCAATTTCGAAATTTTTTTGTAGTCCTCAAACTGTTAAATTAAAACAATATTAAATAATTAATAATTTTTATACTAACTCTGTAATCCTAAGACCATGACTGTTCGTATTTGGACCGGGTATTTGATCTAAACTTAATTTTAGTCCACGGGAACCACCCTGATTCGGAAGAATTTCCAGAAGACGTATCGAATGCGGTGTCGTAGTGTTTTTTGACAATGGACTCATCTGTCGTGCGTAACACTGTCCACTATAATCAATGGATTAGATGAAACGTTAAAACTTGTCGGAACGACAAAAAGATAATGCAATAATATCTACGATTAGATATGAATGACTTATCTAGTGATTTGTTGTCTGATTTATCAAATGATTCAACCTGAATAAACAAATCATTTGATAAATCACGTGACTTTTTGATGAATCGAAAATTTATTGCCCATTAATTTGTTCGGTTACAAAGGCCTATTTCAAAAAACAAGATTATGCGCAATTCGCTAGAACACCATTGTTGAATAGAAAAATAACCCCTCTATTAAGGTTCCGTGGTTTTGACTACGAAACCCTAAATCAAACCATTCCAGTGAAAGAGTTCTATGTTCCATATCAGGGATAAGGCATAAATATCGATTTAATTTCCATCATCGATATTTAAGTGGTTATGAACAGTTAACTCAAATTTTACAGATTAAGGATTAAGGGGGTATTCTGGCCTTGAAATTCAAAAAAATCGGTTGTTTTTTTGCATATTTTCAAAATTTAGACTTTAGAGGAACATTGTACGGGGCAGGGATCACCAATTAAAAAATGTAATCATAATTGACTCTGACTGCCCGAAACTACACTCCAAGCTTTAAACTCGTTTTTCTCGTAACTATGTTTTTTTGAAACGATTGACATGATATCTCAAGTTCTAGTGGACCGGTTGCTTTGAAATTGTGTACAGAGCTTCTTAATATATTCAAAATTCGTTTGACCAGAGGTTTTTGAATTTTTTTTACTATTTTTCAAAAATTCCTAAAACTAAAAAAACGATGGGGAAAAAAACTTTTTTTCACATGGACACCATTTTGCCCAAAAAAAATTTTTTTTTCAAATCGTTCCCATCAAACGAAAATGACATCCTTACTCTTTAATAATTCACTAAAATTTTGTGTTTCACGGAGGAAGTCCGAATCATGTCAAAGAGGAGGCAGCTTTTTTTTGAGTCCCTACTTTGCCCAGCCTATACTTTTTTCAATTTTGACTTTTTTGTATTTTATAAATAATAAACAAATATTTTCCTTCGCAAAAATAACACTTTTATTTTAAAACTGTGACAATATTCGAAGCGTTAGTTCATTTTCAAACAAATGAACAAAATGAACAAATGAATTAAATGAACTGACGGTTCGAAACAATATTGTCACAGCTTCAAAATAAAAGTGGTATTTTTACGAAGGAAAATATTTGTTTATTATTTATAAATATGGAATAGGTACCATAAAGTAACGCTCAAATATATTAATTTTTGTACTTTTTAAATTTTAATAAAAAGCTGATAAAAAAAACCGATAGTAAAAATGTTTAAGGTTTTTTTATTTATTATGCCTGGAAAACCACCTAAAATTTGACCGTCTAGACCAGAGTACGCCCTTAAGTCAATCCTTAATAATATGTATGATACCTACATATCACTAATCGAGCGTGTAATTAAGATACCTTGAGACAGAATGAGTTAAAAGTATCTATTTGAATTTTCCGTAAAATATTTTAAAATCAAACTAAAAGTATTCACTCAACAAATTCAGCCTATATTTCTAACTGAATTTTATTTCTACGATAACACTTTGTTGATGCAAGTATTTGCAGAACACCCTGTGCTTGCAACACTATTCAACTTTACCTAAATTTGTTTCAGGTCCCAGAAAATTGTTGAAAAGAAAAAAATGGTGCATCATACCAATATAGTTTTGACCGTTCGACCAGTGCATAGGAATCCCCATCACCAATAAACGAACTACAGGATGAACATCGAAAACATTCTGGATGAAACTTGTGATCACCAGCAACCATTACAGGTCCAGTTATTATCTGACCACAATCCTGACATGCTTCACCATATTTAGCCCAATAATCATCCTTGCAGAAAAGGAGTCCATCCTTCTCAAAATACCAACTGGATAGAGCCGCATCACAAGCAGAACATCTATGAATGCCACAGAAGAAAATTGAAATAGTTTGGTGCAAAATAATCATACGAGAATTTATGAAAATTTACCTGAAACATTCCATATGCCATTCTTGATTAAGGGCCGAAATAAATTCTTCATCATCGATCGAATTTAAACAACCCGCACAAAAAGTAGCACTCACTTCGTTGTCCTCTGAATATCAAAAAAAAACAAAAAAAAAATTACAAAAAATATAAACGAATATAAACATCATACATTACAAGTTTCAACTTATAAACAAAATCGAATCAATCTATTTCTCAGCAAATAAAACAAAATTTGCGAAACAATATAAACAAAAACATAATTATCTACATAAAAAATATTCGGTGAACACATAATTAATATTAAAAATAATTAAACTCTGACAGTTTATGTCATAAGAAAGGCTAGGTCGCCTACGCAAAATTCAAATTACACAAAAAAATAATTGATGATTTGATGAATTTTGATTATTATTAAAATTTACACTCATTATTTGATTATTTATAATTTATCAAATTATTGTTTAATTAAAATTTGTACCATTATTTGAATTTTCTTCCATTTTATTCACAGAAAACACAACCCCACGCTTCTTAACATGTCTAAAATTCCATCATGGCTGATGGCCAGTGTCGCCAGATTTTAAATCGACATATTACTACAGAAGAGGGTAGAAAAATACTATTTATTACTACTCCCACAGCAAAAAAATACTACCTTATTACTACACTGGCGGCGCTGGAGTCTTTGAATATTAGAGGTAGGATCTGACAAATTCTGGCGGTAAAATATTATATTTAAAAAAAAAAGATAGATTTAACGCCATCTGTAGACTTTTCGATTATTTATGGATTTTCAAATTGTATTTAGAATACTTTTAATAATATTTTTGTTAATTATAAAACTTAAATTCGATGTATTTTTAATCAGTAAACAATCATTTCGGTAATTTCAAAGAAATAAGGCTATCTATAAATTCGATTAAAAATTATAAAACAAAATTTACAAAACATTCGTAAGGATTTTGTATCCACAAAAAAAATGATATGTGTAATAGGAAGATTTATAATGAATCTATTGATACGGTACTTGACAGAAAACCATTTATGTATGTATGTAAGTGCCTTGGTTTTGAATATCATAATATATCAGTCATTTTTTTTTGTATTTTTATTTTTGATAAATTTTGTAACAATTAACGACTTTCAAAATAAGGGAAATAAATTATAAAAATGATTACTATTGTTTTTTTCTTCTTCTTTTTATTATGAGCTTATCTAACCTTATTAAGAAATATTTTTTAGTATTTCCAAATTTGCAAAAATTAAGGAATTTTTCGTAATCCTGTAATTATTTGCCATTTTTTATTTTTTACAATACTTCCGCAGCTACTTTAAGATTAATTACTCCTCTGCAAATAAAATAAAAAATATCCAGATCAAAAATATCCAAATCATAAATGTATAAATTTTTAAATATATTCGAAAAAATACCGCTAAAATATTATATTTTTTAAAAAATACTACTAAAATACTACATTTTTTTTAAATACTACTAAAATTCTACATTATTACCAAAATACTACTAAAATACTACAATACTACGTCATTACTACAACCTAAATCTGGCGGTCAAATATTACTACAGTAGTAATGAAAATACTACATATGGCGACACTGCTGATGGCTGTTGAACTGATTAACAAAAAGAAATAAATATTTTATCTTTATTTATACAATACAGCAATGCATCATTTTCTCTTTATCAGCAGTATTCTCGTGTATTGCGTATGATACAAGAAGTACAGACAGAGTCCAAAAAATCAAAGTAAATTTCCATTAACTCTAAATGATGAGGACGAGTTAACTCGTCCTGCAATATGGCGGCTCAAAATGCTGTCATATGTATATATTCACTGGATTCACTGGTACTGGTGCCGTCATCTGTGACAGATTTTCCGAAATACGGTATAATTCTGAATAATGCTCAATTTTATCAACATAGTTTAGTATAATTTATTATTTGTAAATTCCTAGGGTTCACTTTTTTGATGTTGGGATCTTTGATTTTTTTCTTTTTCTTTTTTTGTAACCTTATCTATTGTACTTATCACTGGCAATAAAAGTCCGGCATTTTGAGACACATAAATTTTCCCATATGGCTTGTTTAAAAGGTTAAACAAACTTCTACATAGATGGCGTAGATGGAAAATAGAAACTATAGTCCCTATAATAAATAGGGTTGAGACATGTCAGCCATTTTCTGTCCAAAACAGAACAGGAAACTTCAAAATTAATTCTTTAAATAATTAAGAAAAGTTAACTCGTCCTGCAATATGGCGGCTCAAAATGCTGTCATATGTATATATTCACTAGTACAGGTGCCGCCATCTGTAACAATACGGTATAATTCTAAATAATGTTCAATTTTATCAACATAGTTTAGTATAATTTATTTTTTGTAAATTCCTATTTTTAATGTTGGGATCTTTGATATTTTTTTTATTTATTTTTTTTTTGTAACCTTATCAAAAAAATTTTGTCTCAAATATGATTTGTTTAAAAGGGTTAATTATCACAGGTTTGAGTAAATATTTTTGAGTACATAATTATTGTTAATAAGTTATGAATTAATGAACAATTAAAAAGTTTTTATTTAATTATTATTTCTAGGTTAAACTAAATGATTTTTTTAATATTTAATTTATTTCCAATGTATTTTACGCAATCTTTGGACAAAAAATGCCGGAACCAGTCAGCGTGCAGCACACATGTCACGACTCTATTTATTATAGGGATTCTAATAGAAACTTATAAGAATCGCCTTATTTAAGTTTATGGAATTTTGGATAATATTAAGTTGTAATAATCAAAAAAATATTGCCGTCCAGATCAGAGAAATACCTGATTGAATGATAGAATAAGAAATTATGGTGTATAGGTTACCTCACCAATAAAAGTCTAGTCTTTTTTTTAAATATTTGTAATTTATTAAGTTTAAATTAATTTTAAACAGTTAAAATATTGATAAAACGTCTTTGGTAAAGATCGTCACTTTTGTCAAACCGCTTATATGCAGGCTACTTTTCCTTGACGAAACTGGTGCTGTATTGTAAATTTGTAATATCAGAATGTTTGGAACTGGCATGTACTTACAATACATAAAAATTGTAATTTTCAAACTTACAATAAAATTAATAATCTTTTTAGAATTATGCAGCTATTTTACAAGTAACCTTGGTTTCACTTAAAAATATTGATTAAAAAATTTTGTTTTATTTTAGCCTTCCAAAATATTCATTTGATATATTTCTAAAAATTTAACAAGTACTAAAATCATTTTTTTTTTTTAATAATGAATCAAAAGTAATAAAAAAAACTCATACGCTTTTTAATACACAAATTTTTATTTAAAAAAAAAATTTACATTCTCATACAAAACACTTTTTTGTAAAAAAAAAATTACTTAAAGTTAAACCAATTCAAAATTATACAAAAAATAAATAGAAATTGTATTCAAAAATTCATATTTAGGCAGTGGTACTTTTTGAACACACAAAAATTATATAATATTATACTTTATAATAATTGACTAAAATTTGTAATATTAACAAGATTAATTTGAAAAATAAATATATGTATAAATTTATTTAATCGTATCTTAAATGATCAGAATTTAAACATGCTATCTATTTTCTTTTTATAAAATTTTAAAATATCTATAAATATTTTCAAAAACTATATTTTACGATTTATCGAAATAAAAATGTTTGTACTCCTAACATAAATTACATTATTCATTTTTTAAACATCAGTCAAAATTTGGGCAATATTAAACATAAACGTTGGAAACGTTTATATGCGGAAAATACAAATTTTTTTTAATACAAAACTAACAAAATTTTGGCAGCATTGAAGTCTAAAAAATAATATTTTATTTAATAAGGTAAATAAGAAACAGTTTCACTACCGAGCCAAGGCATTAAAACTGCTTTTCTCCCCTATTAATTTCTCCCCGATTTTGTATCTTACTTCACTTCAAATTTTAAAATTTTGATATTAATAAACTGATTGTTATGAGTGATTCATTTAACAAAAACCGAGCATACTAATATTTTTACGTTCTCCAGCGGCAATTAATAGTATATTGTGCAATAAGGGTGGGAAATTGTCGATTACCCACGACAACGAAGTTCGCTCAAGTGGGCAATCGACAATCCCGCACGAGTTGCACATACTATTTTTTAGATTACTTTGTTGGTGGTTTCTATAGAAATAATTATGAAATATTTATTAAATGAAAAATCAAGAAACGGCTTTGCGTGTTTTGATTGAATTTTACGTGTTTTATTGTCAATTTGCGTGCGGAAAGTAAACTTCCCAAACAGCTATTTTGCCTACAAAAATGTGTGCGCCAACTTAGTACTTCTCCCGCATGAGTAATAAAAAACATTTTAATTATCTAGACATACTGCTTTAGTGTCGCTCAATTGTCATAAAAAGTATTGTTTTTGTAATGGTTGGGGAAAATAACAATTTTTAATACATGCATAGATCTTATTTCTTAAACTGTTTTACGTATCATTTCACAGGAAAAAGTCACAAAAAATCTGCCATTTAATAATTTTACATCAAGACATATAATATGACATATATTTTTTGTCATAGAACTTATTTTTCTGTCATTTTTGAACTATTTCACTCATCTAACCGAATGGTAAGTGCTATTCGGCTTTTTTTTTATCAAATTATATTTTTTAATTGAGAAAGTGCTACCACATAATATTAATATATTCTCAAAACTGTCCTTATGAATAGATCTCATATTTCCCCTACAAAATAGACGCTTTGATATTGCCACTTTATTCGGTTAAATGAGCGAGCAAGAAAAAGTTTTAACATTTAAAAATACAAGTACAAGTAGTGCCATCTAGGAATACATGAAACAAACATATGCTGTTGAAGATTCGCTCAGAAAATTCGCTGTTAACATCACATCGGAGGGGTAGATAATTTGTACATTTTGTTTAAAAAAGCCATTTGCTTGCGTTCACGCCATGAGAAAATATATGGAATATTACTGCCATCTATAATTACGTTAAGAGATTGCATATTGTTATCGAGTTATTGTAATTCAAAAATTTCCTTTTTTTAATCTAGTTTTTTTTTTTAATAAATGTTATGTAACATAAAACATTTAAAACATCTACAAGTACATCAAAACATACATGTGATGATTTTTATGAAATAATGACATAGATAATATATACGATAGACACTATTTCTAAAGTTAACATAAAATAAGAAAATTTTGTTTTATAGCCAAAAAAATTCTATAATAATTATAAAGAAAACAAATAAAATTTTATAAAAATATTCATTAGTACGATTTTTTATCACCAGAAGACACTAATTAAGTGTAGTAGATATATTCTCCGCAGAACGTAAAATCGCAGCTTTTAAATAATTGCAGTAATAGGCCTTTTCATCATGTAACGAGCGCAAGCGCAGCCGCCATGTTAAAATAGTGGTAATTCAAACATTTCGTACTGTTTTCGTCAGGAATAGCCAGGAAAGCAATATTATCTCAATAAACAAATGACATATTGGAAAAAATCGTCAATGGTGCTTCACTTGTTTATAATTCATTTGAAGCCCATAATCAGCCATAATTGTGAACAATTGAAAAGGTGGCTAAAATGTTATGGACGTCCGCAAAAACGGAAAAAAAGTGAGCTGATTGAGAGGTTAGGCATCCATACTACTTGTTTGCTATGTCAAAAATAATAATAAAAACAAATAATATCTATAATTTTATTCTAATTAAGAATGTCAACCAATTTTTAGTACAACTTTAAGTGATTTATAGCATGTATCACCCTTACAAACTCCATAATAACACCGTTTCTTTGCTCCTTTTCGTACAGATAACATTATAGTAACGGACTGAAAAAATTTAATTTTCAATTAAAAGCACTTATTTTTTATTTTTTCTTACTTTTTTTTTTCAATAAATATTCTTTATTTAATATTTATTAATTTTAATTATTTGTAGATGGGTACTTTAACATAGTTCTTTACAAAAAACAGTACGAAAAAAATGGCCGATATTGACACATGCGCACAAAAAAAATTTGTGATGAAAAGGCCTATTGTAATATAGGCTCCGGGCGCAACACTAGCGCTGCATTATTCGCATTTTTTGTTGACTTAATGGTACATCATGGGTTAAGACTTTTCTATCAAAATCATTAAAATAGTGTGAAAAAATTATATTTAGATCGATTTTATTATAACGCCCCTCAGTGTCTTGTTTTGTTGAAAATATCTACATCTGTTTTAAAATATATATGCATATACATATAAAATAAAATGTCAATGGCAACTGACAACGCAAAGATTCTCACTCGCGTCTCTGGTGGCAAGAGTAGAGCTGAATCAAGTAAAAATATCCGTTTATTTGGCAATATAATATAATTTATATATAATACATATTTCTATGCCAATTAAACGAACGCGTATAACTTTTACTTTCGAATTTTACCACCAAAGGCGCGCGCGTAATCTTTACGTCATCAATAAAATTGATTTTTTATAACTGTAATTTTATAACAAAATTAATAAAATTTATAGCCCCCAGTCAAAATACTCTGTACTGTAACTTTGTTGAAAACCATTAAATCCGCTATATTGTTCTTATTATTGTGCGCTGAATATGGCGGAACAGTTCTGTGGAAGGGTAAGTGTCGTAACCCTTTGAGGGGTACTAATTTACTACCCCCACTTAACACTCTGGAACCAATAACTTACAAACGTATATATTATCTATAGTCTAAATAAACTTTAAAAAAAGATGATATTCTCAAATAAATGCAAAAATAAAAACAATTTCCAACATTTAATTATTAAGAAAATTATTTTGTCGTTGTTAGTCTTTTATACTTTTGGCACTTGTTCCAAATTATGTATAATCAATAAAAATGAATTCTAAAAATGCTTTTAGACAAAATAATTTTCCTAAAAGAAATTTTTTAATTCAAATTTATGAACTGTCACTAACTTAACATCAAATAAATGCAACACAAATTGAACACAACTAAACATTCAATCGACTTTTACTTTTAACTGTTCAAAATTCGTTTTAATATCTAATAATTGTTTTTCCCAATCGATATTTTGGTTTATTTCGTCCATTTCTAATATACGTTGAAACTCTTGTTTGATTGAATTACATTCAAGTCTTAAACTGTGCACTTGTTGCGCTAATACATATACGCTTTCGACTTTTGTGTCGGGCGGTAGCATGCTATTTTGTGTCATTTCAATTTTTTTAACCATTGTATGTATTTTATTATTTATATCCATCACCTGAAATTAGAAAAAATGAAATAAATACACAGTTCTGTTTGTTCTTACAAAAAAATTCACATTTATTATTTACATTTTACATTTTGATTTTATACAAACGATAAATGCATATTATGTTATTTATAAAATAAATATGTTTGTGCAGTTGCAATAATAATACGTTCAAACCGCCTATGATTTTATTCAGTATAGGTGAGTTCGTCAGAGAAAACTGTTACGTAACGGAATTTGCAACCAGAGAGTTCTGGTTCAAGAAATTTAACGGGCGTTGCATACTTTTTTATGGGTTTTCCCTGGTTTTTCAGAGAATAAATTCTTAACTTCTAAAATACACTGGTTTCTCGTTGTAAGCAACATCAAAATTAAAATAGAATCATATGCCTTACTCTTTTTATGTATATGCGAATTTTATTATCTAAAGAGTAAGATATATGATTCTATTTCAAGTTGCTTACAACGAGAAATGAGTGTACATACATAGTACATTCAAAACTTATAGAATGAAAAACAGTCAGTAAATCGAAAAAATGAGTTTTAGATAATATTTAACGCATGTTAATTTTTTTGAATTAATGCAATCTAGTTTGTAACGATGCAATCGTGGTTATGTGACATTTATCTCTGGCGAACGCACACTATATTATACAAGAAAATTGTGATGTAATCTATGGTGTTTATCACCAGTAATGACATTAATTTACCGGAAAACGTATCAGTAATCTGAACATATTAAGTTACGGTTTCGTAAATTTTAAAAGAAAATATTATTTAGTGACGTATTTGTTTTCTGAATATTTTTTTGTAATTTGAGACTTAATGCGCAAACAGTGATATACCAACATATACAATATATACGCCACTGATAAGTATTATTATATTATAATAATTTAAATATTTTTTATAAAATTTATAGACAATTTCAGTTATAAAAGTTTAAAGTATAGAATTTTAAAACAACACATTCGCGAACATGAAAAATTTTATTGACTTAAATTTGAAAACTTAGGAACCAAATGGGCCAATTCGTATCGGCGTAAGCGTAAGCGGATTGCACTCATTTGTAAGTAATATGGGCTTGAAAACAAGCACATTTGGCTGCTATTTATATGTATGTATATTCCTGTCTCAGCATAGCGTAAAAGCCCCCTTTGTGGAACGGTATCTAATTATGAACATTTACATATTATAGAAAATTATTTCTGAAAAAAACGTCTGATAACAAAAATTCTTATTAATAGAATGATTGTTTTTCAATTTAAATTCACCTCGCATTTACAGTTTCCTTTCTTAATTAAAGAAATAAATATGTAAATGTCAAAACTGTTCCAATATTAGATACCGTGCCACAAAGGGGGCTTTTACCTTACATAGTTTATAGTCAACTATTAGCGTTGGTTATATACTTGTCACCCTTCTCGCTAGAATATAGGAAGTGGGACAGGAATATACATACATATCAATAGCAAGCCAAATGTGCTTGTTTTCAGGCGCATATTGCTTACAAATGAGCGCAAGCTGCTTCTGTTTGGCCGATACGAATTGGCCCAATCTCTAGTTAAAAATTATCACTACTAAAATAGACTTTCACTATTAATCCTTAATACTAGCAATTATACTAAATTTTGATACAAATAAAAAATTTGATTGTTTTTATAATTAAAAATAGGTGGGTCCGTATTTCTGGGTATTTACCAAAACATCTTAAGTCATGTCCTGGATTATCTTTGGAATTTTTTTTTTTTCTTTTTTAAATAATTGAATTATACTATTTTGACTTTTACAGCTACCATAGAATTAATTTATACTTTTTAAGCTCTTCTTGATCTAAACACCCTTTCTTAAGTATATATTGTCTATTAATATACGCAAACAGCATATCGGTCAAAACAAATATCTGAGCGACCGTAAACGCTAACGTGACACCAAAATAGAAATTAGCATTTGCCGCGCCAGAATATATCCATAAATGCCAAAACACCGGTGCAATTACCGACGTCATTAAAAATATACAACATACAATAAAGCGTTGTTGCATGAATGGTAATAAATGTTTCCATATTGGCAACATTGACAGATAAAATCCGACATCGCCAATACTCGGATACGTTCGAAACATTGTCGTTAACGCGGTTAACGTGAATGCCAACAGTAATGGTTCTTTACGGAACTTCAAACTTAACGGAACTAAGTACAGTATTGTGACGTTAATTTGTAACGACCAAATAAATAGTAGACGAAAATGTTCAAACATTTCCGTAAAAAAGTACCACGTGGTACCAATATTTGGCCGTAAATCGCCAACATTCAATATAAAACCGAATGTATTCTGTAAAAATTTCCAATCGCCTGAAATATGATACGATAAATATAGAACACCGTACAAAATCATAGAGTACATAAAAATATTCAATAAAATAGCGGGAATTTTCAAATGTTTCGGTTTACTTTGTACACGCTCTATGATAAATGGTACAACCAGAAGTGACGGATATAGTGACTGACTTGTAGCAAATGCTAAACACAAAAACGTTAAGACACGCCGTTGCGTGACCAAACCGTAAAAAGCGATCGATAACCATAGATTGGTCAATGTTGTTGTGGTCATTCCTACACAATTTAAAATTATGTATGGATTAAATAGGTAAGCGGTCAATGTATATAGCGGCACTGAACGAAAATCTTCAACGGTCAACAGAAATGGATACGATCGTAGACAGTATTTCTTCTGATCGCGTGTTTGAACTTTTTCAATATGTTCCATATATTTTTGGCCGGTCATGTACAAAAATGTAGCCGCTAACAGATCACAAATGATAAAAAATGTATATAGATAATTAACACTTAAATATTTCATCAATAATTTATATATTTCCAAATTAAATGGTGTGTCGTGAAATATGTCGGTCGTGTATGGGTTAATTCCATAATTTTCTTGAATATAAACCGCTTCGACTACACGTTCCCATGCATTTAATGGTGTGGAGACTTCAACTCGTTCGGCGATTACATTTTTATATTCGGATTTCATTAATAAATATCGAATTATACCGGCGATTACATATTCAATGATTAGTTGTTTGGCAGCCATTATTATACTTGTTTTTTGTTTTAATTTTAACTGTCACAAATTGGAAAATTATTAGCTGCTTACCGCTCGTTCCAAATCAAGAATAGCTGATTCCATTTTTGTTTGACGAATTTACAAAAGATATATTTTGGTGTTTTTAAAAAAATTCCATACGATTATAATAATAAAAAACCATTACATTGAAAAATAACGCCCACTTTTTTGAAAAATATCCTTTTTAAGTTTCTGAACCATAGATTATGTATAACGGTTACCAATGGGTTACCAGGGTTGTCAGCAGCGTTTACTAAAAGGAAAATATGTACCACAGAATATTAGAGAACGAACGCTAGTGTCTCTATACTACTGAAACCAGTGTAAGAACAAAGGATAGAAAATATCCCACCAATATGTTATATATGTGCATGCGGGTTGTGTGTGTTAGTGAGATGGATGGTTGTGTGTATGGGTGTTTTGCATACGCATATACATAACATGCATGTGGCACGCATCATGCACGTATACCACGTATATCGTGTCAACACGACGGCAACAATATAACAACAATTGAAACACACCCATTAGTAACTACTAAGTGAATGACAACATAGTTCTGCAAAATGCACATAAATGCCCATAAGTGATTGCAGAAAAGAGATAGTTGTATTCTTTTCAGTGTTCTATGGTTTGACCCCTTGGCTATCGCCTATCATGTTGCCATAATACAATCGATACAATTCATATCTATAATCAAATAAATAGAAACGAATGTTTTCCATTTAAAAAACACAGATGATACTGTGTGACACAGTGCATTTTTAATCTTTTAATTGGATCTAAAATCAATTAAAAGGTTAGTTTTGCACTAAATTGTTTAAAAAAACATTAGTTTTTTGTGAAAAAATGCACTGTGTCATACAGTGTTGTCTATGTTTTCTAAAAGGAAAATACTCATTTCAACCATTTAGCGTTGTTATAGATAAGATAACTTTACTTTGACGTACAACTCAGAATTTACAAATTAACATTTTTATTGTCACCAGTTACACAAAGAGACTGACATTTTAGTTATACATATAATTATCTAATACTGTATTTTATATAAGAAATATTATAAGTTAGAAATTTTATAACTTTTTAAATTTAGTGTATAATAACGTGATACGTGTATATTTTTTTATCAGTGAAAATGTCTGGCCATAAATATATTGCAGATACGAAAAATTTATTTCTTGATGATGATATTGACGATAACACGTTTTTACGAAATTCGCGTGTATCGCCCCCAACATCATCCAGCTACGTAAACACATATTCAAATTCGATTGATCCACAAAAACGTTTAGAGGAGCAACGTCAATCGTTAATCGAGAGACGACGTGAAATTGAAGAGAATACAATACGAAGTACACAAAAAAGTTTAGGTTTATTACGTGAATCGGAACAAGTGGGAATAGCCACCGCCGAGGAACTGCAAAGACAACGAGAAAAATTAGAATTGACCGATAGACGTTTAGATGAAATCAATTCAACGCTACGATTTTCACAAAAACATTTGAATGGCATTAAATCGGTGTTTGGAAGTTTAAAAAATTACCTGTCCGGTAAAAATGAACCGCAACCATCGTCATCCGTCAACAATCAATCCGGATCGAAACTTTCACCCACCTCAAGTCGAAATAGCAATTTCAACAATGTGGACGCCTCTACACCTCAAGATTTGTACAGTACACACCCGTTAACGCGTATTAGGGAATCCGATAATGAATTTGTATCGCAACGAAGTGACGTAAGTAACGCTCAGGCGATCATTGATGCCAATTTGGAGGAAATGTTAAATTCAACAGTGCGTTTAAAAAGTTTAGCGATCGATCTATCGCAAGAATTAGATACACAGAATGATCTGATCGATAATATAACATATAAAACTGATAAAGCTGATTTAAATATACGTAAACAAAATAAAGATATGAATAAAATTTTGAAAAAATAATGTTACAAAATAAATTTTAACATAATTTTTTGTTAGTACAACAAAATAGGTGTCTTCATAATCTTTGTTAAATTGTACTGAATGATGTTAACAGTTAACATGGTCAAGGGCAGGTTAAATCGAGCTCGTAAACTTATATAATTTATGAGAAATGTCGATTTTATGTTTTGAGGTTATGTGTTATTCAAACAAATATGACATTGTTATTATTATTTTTTTAAAATAATATATTCAATGACCCATTTTCCCAAAATATGTAACAGTCTAACACCAGGGCCGCGACACAGGTAGATTGGAACGCACAGACCAATAAACACTATTAATACCACTTTCTTTCTTTCAAAATTTTGCAGTTTCTTCTCAAAAAAATAAAATTTTATTATCAATATTATATTTTAACAATAATTAGGGTAGAGCGGGGTAAAAAAAGACACCCGTGCAGGTGGGGTAAAAGAGAGACATAAATTTTTATTAACTTCGAGTGTTAAATTTGAAGTTAATAAGAATTTGTCTCTTTTTTACTCCACCTGCGCGGGTCTTTTTTTTACCCCGCCTTACCCTATTTGAAAACGTCACTACGGATACCATTGGTTATTGCATTGATTACTATATTACAGAATACTATCCGGTCGTAACCTGGTCGTATCTGGCTGCCTCAATTATACATTTATATAATTAATCTATATAATATATTCATTCTATGATCAAAATTTTAATTTAAAAATTGCTATGTATCCGTATAAGAAAATGGTTTAACACCAGGGCGGCGACACGGGTTGTTCGAAGTGACATCTCTAGAATTGGAATATTAATTTCTAAAAAATGAACAATATTCCTAGGTAACTGAATTGAAGAATTTTGTTGTTAAAGTAGAAATAACAGAAGATGAATTCTGGGTTGGTTAAATTAATATCTCGATCATAAAGATGTAGTCCAAGGCTAGCTGTGTCGCCGCCCTGGTGGCAGACTGCTACATATTTTGAGAAAATGGCTCATTAATGATGTCTAGCAAAAAAAAAAAAAGAAAGAAAGTTAAAACTGGAATTAGAACAGACGTAATAAAGTTTAGTAAAGACCAATAATTAAAATATTTATGTATGTATATCGGTCTAGTCTCTAGTTGTCAAATAACTTATATATAAGATTTTTAATAAACCCTCGTTTACTATTTGCTTTAGAAATTTTGTAATTTAATAAAAAAATTGCAAAAAAGCAATGAAAAAATAAATAAAAAAGGTAATTGGTAGAAAATTGAAAGTTCAAATTTTTATCAAAGATTTTGAAGACAACTAATATAACAAATTTTTCGGTATATTTCTCTAATTTCTATACCATATATTATTTTTGATAAATTTGATTCTTTACCTTTGTTATAATTTTATAATAAATTATTATCTTATTCAGTTAAACTACAAAGGTGCATAATTCAATTTGGGCTATTTTATTTTATTTGTTGTTATGATGGCAATTCTTTGGGAAAATTTACTGTAAAAATTAGGGAATTTTTCAAATTAGTAGGTATAATTTTAACCCTTAACGGTCGAGTACTTCTTTAAACAGTATTGGCAACTATTGGAAACGAAAAATATCCAATTTTAAAAGTTTTATTAGTTAATATGAAAAACTTAATTTAAAATTATTGTACTAGTGACCATGTTGAAATTTAGGATGTGTCAAGCTCCTTTTCTATTCTGCGCAAGTTAAACACAGGCGCAGAAAGCGAAAGTACTTGTATCGTCTAAATCTATATTGTGATACATGTATAATTTTGACTGCCAATACTATTTTTAGAGGGCATTATTATTTGTCATTGCATGTTTTTGTGACAGTTTTTTGATCATTCAGGGTTAAATTATTGAATAAACAATGGTAATTAATAATTATCATTAATTTATAAAGAAAACAGTACCATTTGGTAAAAGATACGCGAGACTTATTAATTTTCTGTTGCTTTGATCGGAAAGTGGTAAAATTCGAAAATAGGATATAAATTTTATATTGTTTCATTATACAGGTAACCATCGTATAACATGGTAGTTTGGTTCTAAAAAAATATTATCTCGTGTAAATTCTTGCTATATGAAACACACAAAGCTAATGTAAATAAGGTTAGATTTACATAAATTAAAAAAAAATATATAGTATTTATTTCATAATTAAGGAAAATGCGTTTATTGAAACAGTAGTTAATTAAATTTATTTTATATTTATGTATGTTGAATAATATACTTCCTCGTCACTTTTCTGTAATATAATTAAAGCGAGCCATATTGTTCCGAAATCATGTTAAAGTGTATTCGTGTTGTAGAAAACCGTGTTATATGAAGAGTACTTGTATTGTGTATAAAAATTTTGAAAGTTATACAGTAAAAAGAAATTAAATTTATGATCAAATACGTTATTTTTTTTGTATATTTTGAAATTTTGTTATTTATTTTTTTAAATTTTAATATTGTAGAATAATTTTATACATATAGTTTGAAAATATGTATTGTTTATTTTTTAAAAACAGAATTACATTTACAAAAGTTTTAAAATTTTATTATAAAAATATGTCGAATTAATGTGCTGTGAATTTCAAACCGTACCATAGATATGTATTACTACAATACGCATTCACAATTTCACACTAAAATGAATTTATATGCAGATTATTCTAAAATTATTGTGCAATTTTAAATTTTATATTTTTTAAGTTTCATTCCTGCTTCCTGTCAACTTTAAAATTCGTTATTGTCTTTATCTATGTATTTCTGTATAATATTTGTTATTAAAAAAAAAAACAACTTTCAAATGTAAATATTGCTGTTTTTATTAATTAAATATTAGCTATGAGTTTTAAAAATATTTATTAATACTTATAATTAACTTTTTACAATAAATATTACAAAAAATATAAATAAATAGATAGTTATATAAAAATAAATTTACAAATAGTGAAATTTTTTATCGTATAAAACGAATTTTTAAATTTTACGAATAGTAATTAAAATAACAATGAAAATAGTATTAACTTTTATTTAAATCAGGGGTGGCCAACTCGCGGGCCGCATGTGGCCCGCCTTGAACTTTTTTTGGTCCACGAGATTCATCACACTTATACAAAATATATTCATTTTATAATGACCAAGGTAGTGAAAATCAATGTATTAAAAAAATACATAATATATGGGAACACAATTTTATATGCGGCCCGCGGAGTTATGATGCGCTTTCAAAGTGGCCCGCAAGATCATCAGGGGTTGGCCACCCCTGATTTAAATATTTAATAAAAACGAAAGTTAATTAGTAATTATTCTGATCGGAAATATGGTCTTCTAAAGTATTTGGTTCAGCCGTTGCAAGAATTGCCTCACGTTCTGCTGCAATACGAGCATGTTCTTCAGCTATTTTTTGATACAGGTCATAATGTTTAGCTTTTGCCCGGGCAACCGATTCCGTTTCCCGCGGTAAGGCACTTTCTACACCCTCCGCATGAGCATTTGCAATTCTGGCATACAATTGATAATGGTGTTCTTTGGCAGCCGCTACAACTGGTGAATCGTCTGGTAACGGTTTCGGCGAATAATTTAATATTGGATGAAATCCATTTTTATCAGCTATATAATCAACTTTACGAAGACGGAAACGAGGATCCACATAGGAAAATGTTCCTAAAAAATACTTTTTGTGTAAGGAATTATTTATTTTTTTATTTAAAATTATTAAAATACCTTTTACAACTCCACTGCCATCACTACCCTCAACATGTGATCGATCTAAATGTCCAGGAAATCTTCCAGCAGCGTACGCGAAATAGTATGGCTTGGGTGGTGGTTGTGGAGTAGTCGTAGTTTCATACTCCTCACCGATGATGTGTGAAACATCAGCGAGAGTCAATGACAAGGTAGCAGCAAGTATAAATAGAAACTAAAATTATAGTTTAGAATTATAAGTATGCTCTACAAGTGTTGGTAGAATTTTAGTGATTTTAGTACTAATGTATGTAGTAAAATTCGGTTTGTAAAAATTTTCATCGCCATTTTATTTCCAAAAAATTAAACGTACAAGAAAAATCACAGAGTATTTTTCATCACAATTAATAGAGTTACTAAAATTACCGGTAAAAAAGAATTTTTTAAATTAATAAAACAATAAAATTTTATTGCAAAAAATTTTAATTTTAAAAATTTTGCGTAGGTATTTTGTTTCGTTTTGTAGTTTTTGCTACGCAGATACGTAATAACTGGTAATAATCAATCATAAGTTTTATATAACTTTTTACGCTACTGATAAAAGTAAAAGTAGGACACGATTCAAAAAAGAAATTTAATCAGTTTTAAATTTGCACCGATTTTTTTAAAAAAATAACTTATTTTTCTAAGTACTTACCATTTTTTGTTTCGAATAAAACACAATCAAATTCAAAATTCCAGAAACACTTTCAATACACGAGTAATGACTGGAATATTAATAGTTTTATAGCCGTCTATAGTCGTAATATAACGCGATGTTTTAAGTGAAAGTAAAGAATAAACAATATTGAATACTTACATTCATAAAAAAAGCATTTATTAAAAAATTCAAGAATCATCCAATCAGCCAATCATTAGTCGCAGTCATTGGTACATTATGGTTATTAATTTATGCAAAAATTTATCAGATAAAAGATGAAAAACATTTAGTTTTTCTCGAACTTCTGACGTAATTGTATAGGTATACTTATATTATCCTTTCAATAATATGCAATTTGTTAATTTTAAAACTATTGTTGCTCAGATGTGGAGCTTATTTTCAAAAAGCAATTTCTAACAAAATGTAATTTTCGAGTAAAATGAGATTTTCTATATCTAACGCCAGCAAAATTTTGACGGATTTTTTACCAGTGAATAACAAAGTTGGGATGCTATAGAGAAGAACCTCAGTCAGTATAAAAATCTAATTCAAATTAATCCCCTTAAAAATGTGTCCCCCCAAAAAAAGAAAATTCATTTTGAAAACAAAACTTTATGATATTTGATTTTGGAAACAAAATTACAAAAAAGTAATAAATTCATTGCCTAAAATGAAAATAAAAATGAATAATATTCCATATTTTTCCCACGCAGTTAGTATTACGTTAAATTTTAAGCCCACAGTCTTCCCTAATGCAGTCACATTCTGCCGCTTTTTTTCATCTCCAACTTGATTTTCGTAATTCTATCTTTTTTTGTTATGGCTTTCTAAAAATTGTTTGTAAAAATTAAATTTAAAAATTATTTTTACCTTCATATACATAAATAAAGTCATCTTACTTTGTTTGAAAATGGGCTTTTAAGCTTGAAACAATTGTCACAATTAAAAAAAATAAACGTGATTTTTTTGCTAAGTAAAATATTTGCTTTATTTTATAAAAATATGGAATAGCATAAAGTAATTTAGACTTATCTATTTTTCGCTTTCCCTTCGGCTTGTAGCACTTTCTTACTTTTGCTTCCGGTATTTTTTTCGAACACTAATGGTAGTAACACGCTACTCTACTCATGTTATCCATGATGCTATTGTGACCGTGCAACAAAAAATGAGTTCAAAGGTTTAAAGCGTAATATTTTCTGTTGGGTTTTCCGTTCCAGTTGTATTTTTTCTTTACTAAGGTACCTTTATGCGCATCAAAAATTTCAAAATAACGGTCATTATTTAATTCAAGAAATTAAAGATATTTCAGTTTGAAAATAAAATTTCAGAAATTGCGTTTTGAAAACAAATTTTTATTCAGATATTTCTTTTTGAAAATAAACTTAAAATTTGATGCCCTTTTTACGTACTTTGTAGTCAGTTTTGGAAAAAAATTTCCGTTTAGAATAATGGCTTTCTAAATAAAGTTTACAATTCTACATCAATCTCAAAATCAGTTTTTTCTTAGAAATTACTTTTTGAAAATAAACTCCACAGATATTGATCAGAAATTGAGTTAGTGAGGATATAGAAGCATAAGTCTTTATTGTCTTTACTATCATTTTGACAAAATTAAAACCGTTGAGGTCATATGTCAAATATCGGAGTTTAGTATTGTAATGATGTAAATGGTAAAATTTAAGTAAAATTCTACCAGAAGATCTATGGAGATTTGAGTTCATGGAAATGTAAGGGCAACGCAAGAATACCTGCAGGTGCGTATACAGCCGAGCATCTGGGGGGGGGGTGGTCACGCGGGAAATGAAAGAACTAAAAAAATTTCTGTAAAACAAAATTAACAAACAAAAATTAAAGCTGACGAGCAAAAAAATGGTCATCACAGTTACATAATTATACCCCCCCCCTGTATACGCGCTTGATTACCTGGTGCCCCTAGGTGGATTAAAAATATATTATGTGGGTCGGAATAGCTTCTGTTGCATGTAGACCACCAAACGGGCCCATTGTAACTCCCAGTCTCTCATATATGTATAATCTTAGGGTTGCAGTAAAATTTGCTTTCCTGATGTTCTGGGAACTTAATATTGGAGACCCCAGATACATATCTCTGAGCCTGTCTAGTCGTACAAACTTTCCAGCTATAAGCATACTATCAGCTCAGTCATTTACAGTACGTACATCTGAAATAATATTCCTAGAGCTAGCTCTGAACCTACTAGAATTCATCTGTCCTCTCATTTCCCGTATGAACTGCTACTCAAACCAAGGTTATTGAACAGTGGACTTACGAGCTACGATTCAACGTTAAAAAAAGTAGCTTAGTTTGGAAATCAACAACCAAAGTTTTTTCTGATGGTGTTGTCTAATGATAGTTTTTGCAACCGTTCTTTTCAATTAAAATTTACAATGACCGAATTAAAAATGAATTAAGGTTTTTGAAGTCGTTTTATCAAAACTACGGGCATGCAAGAGTACAAAAAAATATTTTTGTCAAATTAACCATATTTCTAAAAGGAATTTCGTTAATTTCGAATATTTATTACATTTTTAGTATGAGTCGTCGAATTCCAAAACCAGCTATGTGCATCTCAAACGATTTCGAGTTGTTCAACAAAAACTGTTAGGTATATTACAATAATAAATCATTGCATGATTTTGATATCAAAAAACGTATTAAATTCATGTTGATTCCTGGTGATAATCTGTATAATGTAGGAAAAGCACAAACAATTATATTTAAATAAATAAAACCCACGTAACTTGTTTTGGAACCGTCAGTTGGATATAACTGATTTTGGAAATGAAGAGTCATTTTTAAACTTTCTAACATGCAAAAGCAGTCAAAAATCTGGTAAAAGGTAAAAGAATGAACATATTTTTAGTTTTTAGAACAATTTTATGTAGTAAAAATGACAATAATTTAAGTCTTTGTAGGATACTGCAAAAATAGTCACTCTACTACTGAAACTAAAGTACATGTACTAGGTTAGTGAGGAATTAAACTGGTTTTGCTGCCGCATTTAGAGGGCAGCCATTATTGTCTGTGGTATGTAACTTATTTTGAAATTGTTAAAGGATTAAACTGGTTTTGCTGCCGCATTTAGAGGGCAGCCATTATTGTCTGTGGGATGTAACTTATTTTGAAACTGTTAAAGGATAGAATTGATTTTGGAACTGTGGCCATTTGGGATATAACTGGTTTTGCATCCTTCGTCATTTTTCTTCACCTATTTTCAGTGGAATAAAATTTTTTTAGAACTGTTTCTTAACGTGAACATATAGCAGATCAGCAAATGAACTGAAGTATCCACAGCAACTAAAATCTCAGTTTTTTATTTTTTTGGATATAACTGACTGCTTTTCAGCAACTCGTATATCGCGCGTACTCTGTCTCAACCTCGTATCTGAAAACTCCCAATTTTTGGACACAAAAAAAACATATTTTAAATCCGTGTTTTCATCACTATTAACTTAAGATTTATGCTAATTACACCCTTTGATGTTGGCTACCCATATATATAAATATATATAGATAAGTATATATGTAAATACAGTATTTAGTATGTTTTTTGTGTGTCCTAAAACATGTAGCTTTTGATATACGAGGTAGAGACAGCCAACGCGCGATATATTTACCTATGCTATTTTTGTAATAATTTTATTTGTGTGTAATATTAGATGTTTTTACGGATGACATTCATTTAACCCCTTAACTACCGAATGTATTTTGTCGGTAGACTACTAGTGGTACTTACAAGTACCAGTAACTTTATTAACATATTTAAAATATATCTATTAGATTTTATACAAAAAACTTTTAAACACTTAAAAGTAGAATCATTTAACATATTATTTCTGAAATTTTTAATAGTATTGTATGTACTAGCTACACATAAATAAAATTCAAACTTGTTAGGGGCACAAGTGTAAAAAAGTTATTGTACTAACGTTTTTTTAATTGTTATTATTTGATAATTTGGCGATATTGTTGCCGTTTTTTGTGTTATTCTGTTAAAATATGGTTTGTTATTTTTAAGTATATCAAGAGTAACAAAATTGACAACTTAATTTTTAAAATTTTAACAAAAATACGAAGTGGACTGGTAAGTACCACTAAGTGTTTTATACACCAATTTTTATTGCTTTTAACAATGTGAAACCGAAATTGTATTTTAGAGATAGACAACAATGACTTACTTTAGAAAACCTTTATCCGACTAAAAAATATGTTTATTCAGTATCACAGGATGTTAATATAATAGAGGCGTCCGATGTCAAAAAGTTTGATATTTGATAATTTGAGAGGAAGATGCGAAATTTGCCGTGCATTAGGTCTCTACTCAATATCATTTTCTAAATGTGTAGCATATGAAGTATACTTCTGTTGTAATAAAGAAAAAACCGTTTTCTACATTATCATGTAAAATAATTTTTTTTTCCTTTGAGTTCTACTGAATTAATTTATATAACATTCACTGATTTGAGCATTACTTTATGGTATTCCATATTTGTAAATAACAGAACAATTTTATTTGAAAATGAGTAATTAAGCTCAAAAAAATTGTCACAATTAAGAAAATGAAGTGGTATTTTTTGCTAGGTAAAATGTTTGTTCTATTATTTAATTTTTATAATTTAGATTAATGAAAAATTAAATGTTAAACATTAATATAAATAAACTGAATTCGGAAAAACTATCGTGTTTATTTACTCTAGTGGTACTTTGGAGTCCAAAATTTTTTTTTCCCATAAATTAAGTTTTTTCTCGTATTTAACTTATGATATAGATAAAATGATGTATTTAAATCCCAATAATGTACGACTTCAAGGAAAATTTAAACAGTACATATTTCTGGTATTTTTCGTGCAGAAAAAAACTGGACTTGTAAGTACCAATAGTAGCGAAAGGGTTAAAAAGTATCTATGTATTAAGAAATAGTAGAATGAACTTGGAAAGGTTACTATTAATATGTATGTCAGGTGTGTTTCACAAGGTTACTGTTAATCTGAATTTTGTCATTTAAATTTCGAAATAAAACGTCTGACTTTGATGTTTAATATAATCTGAATTATTCAAAATATAATATTAAAGTATCCGAGACTAGGTACCACCTCCACTACCTAATAGTATTGCTATAATTTATTACGTAATTATAATTGCGTCTTTTTGATATTTTTTCATTTTTTTCAAAAAAATATATTATGTAAAATATAGGAGGTTTATAAAGCGGATACACAAGGATTTGTTTAGTATTAATCAAATGCGAGTGACAAGAAAATATTTAAAAATGTCTTGCCAGGTATAATGACGATGAATTATAGAAATCTTATTGTCCTGAAATAAGGTTCCTCATTAGGGAGGACTGTTTTTTTGAAAGTGATCAGACACAATATATGAGTTTAAATTTATTATATTTTATACCTGTATCCTTCAAGGTCAAGCAATTATAAAAAAAAAAAATTCGGTCACTGGAAAGTTACATAGAATTGGAATCGCCTGTATGTAAAAATGTTGAAGTTGTCGAAGTTGCAATCTTCACGGATGTTCTTGACAAGTCTCATACATACATAATTGGCATAATTGTATCTCTATATGTATTTCGTTTTGTTTATTGTTATTGGTAAATGACAACTGACGTAAAAAGAAAAAAAAACTAGAAATACTTTTGTATTGAATTTTTTTACCACCTGATGTAATTTGACTTACAAATCCTTTTTTATGGATATTTTTTTATACATTTAAATAAAATATATAGATGTATACATAATAATAATCTTTGGATGCTTTAGGGGAAATCTTTATTTTTATTTATAATCTAGCCCACAATTCAGGTCTATATAGTAATTTAATTAGTATTAATAGATTTGAGCGTTACTTTATGGTATTCCATATTTGTAAATAATAAACAAATATTTTACTTTGCAAAATACCACTTTTATTTTTGAAACAATATTGTCGCAGTTTCAAAAATAAAAGTGGTATTTTGCAAAGTAAAATATTTGTTTATTATTTACAAATTTAATTAGTATTGAGAAATTCGTATTTCAAAGAATTTTCCTTTTAACTCTTTTAAACAAACCATATGGAAAAATTATTTTGTTCTAAAATGCCGGACTTTTTACTGCCACTGATAAGTACAATACATAAGGTTACAAAAAAAGATATGTAGGTATACTTATATTGAAAAAAAGAAAAAGAAAAAAAGTAAAAAATTCCAACATCAAAAAAGTGAACCCTAGGAATTTACAAAATATAAATTATACTAAACTATGTTGATAAAATTAAACATTATTTAGAATTATACCGTATTTCGGAAAATCTGTCACAGATGGCGGCACCGGTACCAGTGAATATATACATATCACAGCATTTTGAGCCGCCATATTGCAGGACGAGTTAACTCGTCTTAACCATTTAAAGAGTTAACAACTAGCAAAGTAATTTTAAACTTATATACCTATACCATATACATGTATATGTATATGCATATGTCTGCATGATAATTCTTGAACGAAACATTTGATTTTTACGAAATTTGGTAAAAACGTCGGGAATCTTAAACCCTTGGATGAGTTCTTCAGCTAAACATATCTGAGTTTTTTGAAACTCTTTTTACATCATGGCAAATACTGAAAAAAATCGCATAAAAGATACGTTTTTGAACCATTATCAGCTAAGTGGCTTTCCGAGAAAAACTAAAAAGTAATTTTTGTAACCGGAAATTCACTATGTTAAGCTAGGATGCTGCGACGGCGGTATATAAACTTTAACATCACAATTTTCTGTATTATCCAGACAAGTTGTCATTAGAACAGTCACCCATACCACATCATATTTTTTCTATTTTCTGCTTTTTATTCAAAAAATTTGCAACAATTACTTAAAATTAAACATTTTTAATTCTACATAGGTAACAAAAAATATATATTCTTCCTTATCGATTCCTAATCGATATCTAGTTTTTTAAATGAACCCTCAATTCCAAATATTTCATTAATATTTTTCGATTTTTCCGGCCTTTTCGATTCGTTAACACGATTATGCTTTTCATCGTATTCAAACCATTCATTATTCTCGGCTAAATTTTTGGTCATTTTCTCTAAAAAAAAAAGAAAATTAATTATAAAAATTTTAGTTCAATCCAAAACTAATATTATTTATTTTTTTAAAAATTACCATGTAAAATTTTATAACTGTCGGCATTACCACCAATATCTGTTGGTAAAATTTTTCTCGGTACGAAATCCAAAAATTTATCAACCGTCGTATGAATATATAACTGGAAAATACAGTAATTAAAAGGAAATCATTAAAATTATGCATTTAGTTAACTTACAACTTCAGTGAGTTCTTTCTTCATGAATGGCTTCATCATAGCTAAAATTTTATCTATAAATGGTACTGCATTTACAAAATGCAATCCTTTTAATCGAACTGGCATCCCTTCCTAATTTAAGATTAGTATATTAGAAATTTTTTAAGTCAGGGGGTGCAATTTTAAAAATTGACAGTCAGCGTGCAAACTGAGATTATTTTAGAAAACGACCTTTATCAACGAATTCTGCATACTTAGTATACATATAATTCCCAACGCGTCCAGTTCTTCTAGTATTCAGTTTTATGGCAGTAATTTACCAATACATAATTCAAAGAACTATATTCCAAAATGGGCCCTATATACATTGCGATTTATTTGTGTGCATTTACGGCAAAATTATAACAATGAAATTTTGTTTTGAAAATCGTTAATTGTCAACAACAATTTAAATAACTGGGAACACACCATTACTCCAAAAATGACGTCACAGTTTGTAAACAAACATGGCGATTCTGATAATTTTCATCTGCGAAGTGGAATTATGTTTTATTTTAAATGTTTACATTAAAGTAATAATAAACAACCAGAATTTAAATAAATACTCGTTTTTATTTTGATATGTTATGAGAATATAATTAAAGTTTTGAGGTTACAAAAATTGACACTGACGTTTGTTTGTTTTCAATTGAGACGTGGACTATATATAGTGCGATTAGCGAGAGTTTGCCTCTCGGGTATACTCGACTTTTTAGCCCTTTCCCTTAAAATTTATTCATGCACATGTGCAGTTAACTTTCAGCCGGCGCACACACTATAAACATGATAATGCGCCAAAATATTTAATATGTAAGGAAGGGGTCAAAAATCGAGTATACCCGAGACGCAAACTTTCGCTAATCCTACTATAATATATATAATGGACGGCTAATTTATATAGAGGAAGAATTGACAAAATTGGCTACGAAAATGGCAGTAATTAGGTTTTCTTTTTTCACCACTCGTGGCGTTAATATTCTCAAAATACTGATGTGAATATGGCGAATATAGTAACATTAAACGGATAAAACAGAATGTAAATACACTACTTATTCTCAAATGGAAACACGTCGGGACTGGGGAAGTGAGTGTTTCCATTTGAGAATCATCAATGTCGGTTGATGATATGTATTTAATAATAAGGAAATACATAGAACTTACATATGTATGAAATAAACTCTTATAGTTTAAATTACTTTATACGGCGGATATCCAATGGTACTGACTCCGATTTTACAATAATGACGTCAGCGAATTATATAATATACAATGATGCGATGCAAAATAAAAATTGTTAAGTTTATTTTAAAAACGATTGAAAAACCCACTTTATAACTGAGTTGAACATTGAAAAAGATTCCAGAAGATTCTATTCAAAAGCTAACAAAGATTATATAGAAGCTCGCGTTTCCATTTGAGAATAAGTACTGTACCGCTTTGGTATCTAAGGCACACGAGTGCCATCTTATTTTTAGACACTTTTTTGAATACATTGACTTTGACATCCATTATAATATATGGTCCATGAATTGAGACGTCAGTATAGTGGGTACATATAGTGCGAGCCATTTTTGCGCCAATTTTTTGTTTTTAAATTAAACAGTTATTTTTTAACGATTTCTATAAAATTTATCAAAAATAAACAACGACTTAATTTAAAGATATAAGAGATTTCAAATAATTTTTTAAATTTTAGTTAATTAAATATCCTATAATCAGTTAAATTAAAATTTTTGATTTACATATTTTATGAAAGTTCTTTGCAATAAATATAATTATCACGTTACTAAAATAAAATCAGTTAGCACGCTGGATGCCGTGATGTAAGTTAATACCTACTTGCAAATAGTATAAGAATTTTTTCATATAAATAATATTTAATTTTGGCAAATGTTTTATGCTAATACCGTCCATATCCACACAAATAATTATGCCTGGTGCGGTGCCATGCTGTCGTAAGCACAAATCCATAGTCATGCTGAATATTTTTATGGCTTCCGAAAACACATAACGATTTGGGTCGGTTATCATCAATTTACACATAATTACTGTATATCCTTCCGATGTTGATTCGGGTAGTGGGTGATAAAGACTAAAATATGTTTGAAATATAATTTTTAGTCTGCCCATTTGATTAGGAATAAGGAGGTGGACCAAAATTTATTAAGTTTTCGACTAGTTCTACTCCTTGTATACATATTATAGTTCGTACGAAAGTTGGAAATTTATTGACGTATCTGGTAAATCTGGTAGTCTGGCTAGTTCTATCTTGCTTCTGGTGTTAGCAAACCCTTAAACACTGTCATTGTTATTACCAAAGCTGGTAAACTCACGATCGGTCTATTCACCAAGTGTGAAAAATATGAAAATGTTTGTGAATGTGACTGATTTGTCTTTTTTCTAGTGGTCTTACATACGTAATTTTGACAAAAATAAAAAGAACGACTTCAAAAAGCGGTAATTTGCTTCCAGTTTCGCCAGGGCCGTAACTAGGCTGGGGCAGCCGGGGCATTGCCCCGAAGCAAAGGGGGCCTCCAAGAGAATAGAAGATGGCCACCGGAAGAATACAAGAATTATTTCTTGGCGGTATTTCTGTAAAATTTGGGCGGGAAACGACTGACAAGCAAAAAAAGGTCGCCGCTTCTTTTTGTTGGGAGGCAAGCGATTGAGGAGCAAAAAAAAAAGTCGCCGCTTCTTTTTCTTGGAAGGCAAGGGACTGACGAGCAAAAAAAAGGTCACCGCGTGTCTTGCATAGGGGCCCCCGAAGACGTAGTTACGGCACTGAGTTTCGCCATTTTGTCATTATATTTACAATTTTTAAGGCATTGAAAAGTTTTAGTAAATTTAATGACGTCATCAAATAAAAAATTTAATTTTTTCAAATCAATTTTTACAGAAGTGATTTGAGTTAGGATGATTGATTTGATTAAGATAATTTGGGTGTGAAATTATCATTTTTTATAATCACGAAACATGGTTTCGTCATATCTGTCATCGTTTTGCGTGGTTTGACACACTCTTGACTAGTTTAAAATATAGACAGTGTTGTATCGTACTAAAATAATTTAAAATTTTCAAAATTGATAAATAAAAAAGAGTAATGTAAGAAATTTGCGTTAAATTAGGGTTACGTAGTTAATGGCTAGTGCTTTTCGCACTTTTTGAAATATAGGAAATTTAAGTATTTTTAACACGGTTTATTCTAACAATTTTCTTTGAAGTGACTACAGAACCCTAAGTTTGCATGGTTCAGCACACACTTGAAGAAATTTTGCCGATTTTTTGTCGACAGAAGTTTTTCTAGTGATCCTGTATATGTATTTAATTTGGAGGAAAATTAAAAGAACGACCGCTTACAGTTTCATCATTCTATCATTTTTTTAGGATTTTTCATGTACATATTGAAAAATGTTAGTAGAAATATATCAAAAATTTTGAAATTATTTTTGGGAACATAATCCAGAACTGCCCTTAGGATCGGACAAGCGATGCTCTTGGCCGGAATTCTGAACTCTGAAGCATAATCTACCCCTTACAAACTTAATAAATACAACTTTTTGTAGCATACCAACGGTAACGGCAAAGTTATTTGTTAAGCTGAGTGTCCACTATGTCGGAAACGCGGCGCAATTCCGCTCTCGGAAAAAAATACATCTGTACCGCCCGGGAGATCTTCTTGAGGTGGGAACCACACAGCGATATACATTTCCGACCTAGTGGACGCTCAGCTTTAAACTTTAATTTTCTAATTCAGATCTTTCTTCTTTATAGGAAAATATTTCAGTTTTTCTTATCTCTTAAATTCTAAACAACTATAGTTGGGCTTACTACTATATACCATGTGAGTTTTTTGAGAGTTGCCATTTCTATTACAACCAAATTTTTATGATAGAAATGGTACTGGAAAAGGTTCCTTTCTTGGATGTAATGGAAATGTAACCAAGAAAAACACTATCGGTTGAAGTACCCTCAAGTACATATGCATATTTTTACCACCTAATTGGTAAATTAAAGAAAAATTAAAAAAAATTAAACTTGGGTAAAAAAATTTTTTTTACTCATTTATGTTGTTAATTAATGCATTAGATCAGTTTTATCGAAAAATTAATATATAGTCCCATTTAAAAATCTATAAGTTTGTATCATAGCTCGAAAACCATAAGAGCTATAAAGCTCTGGACTATAGCAATTGGTTGCCCCCGTCGATATATACAACTCTTATTTGAACAATTTTTCGATTAAATCAACGGTTTGGCTGTAATAAAAATAGCAACTCTCGAAAAACTCACACAGTATTTTTAACTCTTTAAAACAAACCATATGGAAAAATTTTTTGTCTTAAAATGCCGGACTTTTTACTGCCAGTGATAAATACAATAGATAGATAAGGTTATAAAAAAAGAAGAAGAAAAAAATTAAAGATCAAACATCAAAAAAGTGAACCCCAGGAATTTACAAAATATAAATTATACTTAACTATGTTGATAAAATTGAACATTATTTAGAATTATACCGTATTTCGGAAAATCTGTCACAGATAGCGGCACCTGTACCAGTAAATATATACATATTACAGCATTTTGAGCCGCCATATTGCAGGACGAGTTAACTCGTCTTAATCATTTAAAGAGTTAAAAAATCATATTAGTTTTAATAGTACTGACCCCACTTCCATTGCTTTTTTCATAATTTTTGTGTTTGTATTTCGATCGGCAAAAAATTCTGGACAATGAGTACGAATCGTATAGTACGTATCAATTGTAACTTTTGTCGGTTCCAGCTGATAATAACAACTATGTAAAAACAATATTAATTCCAAATCTAAAAAAATAACGCTAAATTTAAATTTTAAAATATAGATACATAAATAATAATATTATAATGTGATCAAGGTCACATGTGTTAATTACATTTACATACCGTAAAACTACTAAACTTTACCTATTGAAACCAACTTTATCATACCGCACTTTGTATCAAAAAAGTAAAATTTTAGGGATCATAATGTCCATATTATTTTTTTTAGTGACAGGGATATTTTTAAAACAAACTTCTGATGTTACATAAATCGTACTGACAGCAACTGTGATTTCTTTAGACCAGTAGTTCTCAAATTTTTTGGTCTGGGACCCCACTTTATACTTAAAAATATTAAAGGTCCTTCGAAATATGTAGAAATAGGTAGGAAATTTGTAGAAAATGGGTATGTAATCTGTAATTAATTGAAGACATGAGTGGATGAAGGTGTTATGTAACATTTTTTTCAAAAATTAATTTTTTCCAAATTTTGAAATATTTTATGCTGAAGTATCATATATTAAATATTAAAAATATTTAAAGTTTCAATTACTTTGTCAATTTCACTAGAATTGAGTAGAATTTACTAAACGCGTTTTCAATCTCGCGACCATCATCAGAGTAATTGAAGAAACATTTCTTCAATTACTCTGATGATGGTCGCGAGATTGAAAACGCGTTTAGTAAATTCTACTCAATTCTAGTGAAATTGACAAAGTAATTGAAACTTTAAATATTTTTAATATTTAAAATGAAATTTCACAAAGTAAACCTCTCAACAGTAAATTATTATCATATATTAATTAAAATTTGGTTTCATTACGTCCAATAGTTTTGTAGAAATTCAATAATAAACATGTGATATTGCATGGGAAGTATATGTAAACCCTTCTACTGTAAAATTATAAAAATGTTACATAACATTTTCATCCACTCATGTCTTCAATTGTTTCTCCGACCCCCTCTAACAGTTTTTGCGATCCCCACTTTGAGAATCACTGTTTTAGATCATTTTTTTTTTTTTTTTTTGGAACAAATTAAACGAGCATTTATTTAAACAAAATGCGAAATAACTAAAAGAGCATTTGAAAAACTATTTTAACATTTGTAAAACAAAAGTAGCAATAAATAAACTAATATAGGGTAAATATAATGCACAAAAATATATAAAATTCTACTGCACACAGTGTAAATTCTATTGCTCAAAGTGTATAAAATAATGCTCGCTTAAATGATAGCCTTTTTTTTAGCTCATGTCACTGCTCATGTGATACATTTTTGCTTTCGACTAGTGTTTAAGGTGTTTAATGTTTAGTTGGTATTTCAGAAACTATAAAACTGAAATTTTATCATACAAAAAACTATATAACCTAATAAGCATTTAGAAATAATTTTCACATTTATTTATTCGCGTATTATCGAATAATTAATTCGTTTAAGTAATAAGGTAACGGGCCTAGTTTCTGACCTTTTAAGAGTGACGGCTGAGGTTAAACGACAGTAATAAATATAAGTTTAAACTTAAGAGACAATTAATAATTTTATCAACTAGTTTATGGCTTTCAAAATAAAGTCATACAAGTAAAATAATTATTTGAATTGAATTAATAATTTAAATTAATGTTTTAAAAATTCGCAAAAAGGACCCAGTTTCTGACTCTCAAAATTTCTCATGTGACAGTTTCTGACCCTGACAGTGGCCTAGTTTCTGATTCTTAAATTTAAAAATACAGTTTTTTAAAATTTAATTTATAAATAATTTTTTATTGATAAAAATGAATGTTTAATGTTATATACGTTATGAAAAATACAAAAACTAATCAAAGATAACTATAAATGACAAAATAACTAACAAAAACTGGTTAGAATTTAACTGGGCCATACCACTTTAGAAGTGAGCCTAGTAATTGACCCTCATATTTCAATAATAAAAATCATTCTAAGGTATTTTATAAATATTTTAAAATAAATTTTAAACAAATATTAACCTGCTCATATATTTTTAATTAAGTTTTCATACTTACATGATGAATATTCCACAAATCAAAATGAGTACTTTGTAACATAAACTGTTAAGAAACTACCAAAAAAATAGTTTTTACACACATTTTAAACTTAAAAATTTTTTTTTATTTAGTTAATATATTCTAAACTTTTTAAATTGCTGTTCATTAGACACAGAATAGATTACTTTAAATTAAGAATTTATTTTTTTTCTTATTTAAAATATAGTTTTTTTATTAATTTATAACAAAGTTGAAAAGTTCAGAAACTGGGCCAGGGTCAATTACCGGGTCTTTTACCTTAGTTATTATGTATACATTAGGTAAAGTTATATTGCGTTAGAAAACGTGCGTAGATAAAATTGACAATTCATTGACACATCTTAACCTATATGTATATTACTTTTTTGACTAGTTAAGTCTCTCTCTTTTGTCATTTTATTTCATTAAAAACAATCAAATATAACTAAATTTATTTTGCTTTCATTTTACTCAAATTTGAATCAAAAATTATGGTAAGGTTACCTGATTTACGATATTCTTTTCACATGACCCTAATCACACCATATTTTATAATAATTATTTACATAAAAATAAAGTTTTTCTCTTTAACGACCCACAAAAAATATAAAATATATAAATTATAAAAAATTCGGTAGACTGGTTTCGGCTACTTTTGTAGCCCTCTTCAGTAGGATTTTATATTTTATATTTTTTGTGGGCCCTTAAGGGGAAAAACTTTATTATTATGTACAATCCAACCCATAGTACAGCTGAATATAGTGATTTAAATAATTATTTAGTTTTGGTACTGACCAGAAATTTTTGGTAAGTGTGGCTGTTTATCAGCCCAATCACGTAACATTTTTAAATCATCTTTCTTTAATTCACTGTTTTTACGGTATTCTTCTTCAACTGTTATTTGCCCGTTTACAGACATTTTTTTGAAGCAAATGGCACTGTTTAAAAATTTGATACTGTAAATATAGGCAGCTGTTATTTTTTTTATTTTGTTTGTACAATGCAACCTGAAAACAAACTGTGGAAGTTGTATGTAATATTACATTTTTTCTTGCGTGAATTTGATATTTGAAGGTCAATAGTATTATTAAGATACTACAGCCATACATGTAGGTACATAATAATTGGTAAAATTCATTTTTCTTTTTATCAGACAGTTGCGGTCGTAGCGGCTATCAATGTGATTAATGTGGTTGGTTACAGTAAAACCAGTAAAACCAATAAATTATTATGAGTATGTTGTAAACACTCATAAATTTTGATAAAAATTGGTCATTGAATCCAATGTCTGTCTGTCTTATTTTATAAATTTCAAAGTACATATTTATTACAATAATTATATTATATGTATACTGTAATTTTTTCACTTTTAGCACCTTTTAGTTTATTTTTTCTACAATCTTAATGGAAAGTAAGCTTTTGCGCTCTGTGAAGAGAGCACAAATGTGTATTTGCCGAAGACTGTCGTTGCCGAGCAACGAAGTACTACTTTGCGCTTTAAAGCGGCAAAGTAATACTTTGTCGCTCGCTCAACGTATATTTAATTACAAATCGGGTAGGCGTTGTTTATATTTTCTATGATAATAAATAAACAGATTCTAAAATTATCGTAATCAAGTGAAATATTAATTTTATTAAATTTCAAAATAACTGCAAAATATTAATTAAAAATAATAAATAACTATAATTAATAAATGATAAGAAAAAAATATTTAAAAAAATATGTATATATATGACGGAAATATGTAATAGTGACAGTGATTTCTCAAGTACACCTCCAGATATTTCTGAAGCTGCAGAAATTATAATATTAAAGCAAATATTAACGTCCATTATTATTTTTTCAAGTATCTTTTAAATAAAAAAAATTTTTATAAGATAGTAGAAAAAATTTTGTGTGTAATTCGAGCACAAAATGACTTGCCGCTCTCATGAGATTAACGCGCTCCGCCTGGCGGCGTCACGCGTCAACATTCTCAATCGAGCGGCAAAGCACCATTTTGCGCTCTTAATACACAAATAACTATTTAACAATCAATCTGACTGATGATTACAATCCTGACAGGGTAGTGGTAATTGTACCTATAGTGAATTCAGCATTTCATTTACGGCAATCTCGGAAAGAACACCACGCAACTTTGATTGCATGGTATCAGCGCCCGCTCTAGCGTTTATGCCGCCCCGGACAAAAGGGAATAATTCCGCTCCTGTGAAAAATGAGTAACCTTTTTTTTTTGGTCGCTGGGTATGAAAATCACGCCCTCTTTTCTTTTTTTTTACACCGGCGACTTTTTTTCTTGTCGTCAGCTGTAAAATGCCGCCCCTTTTTTACAAAATTACCGGCCTTTAAATTTCCCGCCCCGGGCAAATCTTTTTTTTTTTTTACTCGTCACTTCTAAAATTGCCACCTCCTTTTTACAAAATTCCCGCCCTTAAAATTTGCTGCCCCGGGCAAATGCTCGGGTTGCGCCGCCTTGGAGCGGGCCCTGATGGTATAGGCAAGCCAGTTACCCCTAAAGAATTTTTTTAGATAATGTAAAAATGACCACTAACGTTCGAGTGTTTTTCTTTTTTTAATCGATTAAGAATTTAAATCAAAAAAATAGTGAATATCATTTTCGAGTTCTAGAAACCCTTAAAAAAAATTTATAGCACAGTATCAGACTCAAATCTAACCATGATATCTGCTGTAATAGCTGAATTTTCCTTAAAATTTGTTAAAAGGGATAAGAAATAATAATTTTTTTTGTTGAATCCCAGTGCTACCAGTATAACATGTTAGCATGTCAGCAGAAACCATTGGTATTGGGAAATCGTGGTTTAAATATTTGGCTCTAGTTTTTCATTCGTCACCAGATGGCTACCTGGCGTCTAAAAAAATGGTAGTAATTTGGAATTATCCATTTTTATTTGCAAACAGTAAATTATTATGAAAAAATGAAAATGACATTCAAAATATATGCCAGTTTAAATTTTGAAAATTATAACATAAATTTTGTGAACTGTCAAATTTAAGAAATAAACCCTCCTGGCAATAGTTATTTTCTTGATCACTAGTTCATGTATCTGAATTTTATGATTCCTAATTGCAAACAATTGAATGTAACACACTTCTTTAAGGAGAGGAATAGTATATTGTGCAATAAGTGCGGGAAATTGTCGATTGCCCACGAAAGCGAAGTTGAGCGCACGAACGTAGTGAGTGCACTCATTCGCTTGAGTGGGCAATCGACAATCCCGCACGATTTGCACATACTATTTTTTATTACGAATTTCACATACTTTTTTCTATTATTATTACTATTTTTGACATTTTTATTACTTTTTAAAATAATATTTTTAAGTGTTCGCCTTTCTTTCTGAATTAAATATTGTTTAAATTACTTTGTTGGTGGTTTCTATAGAAATAATTATGAAATATTTATTAAATGAAAAATCAAGAGGCGGTTTTGCGTGTTTTGATTAAATTTTGCGTGTTTTATTGTCAATTTGCGTGTGGAAAATTATTTTCCACACGCAAAAAATATGTGGGAAGAGTACAGTGGGCAAACAGCTATTTTATGTACAGAAATGTGTGCGCCAAATTAGTACTTCTCCCGCATGAATAATAAAAAATTATTTATATGTATGGTCCATTTCAGTTAAATTTAATCATGCTTCATCATTTATGAATTTAAATAATTTCCGTTTTCTTGGCTTTATCTCTTTCATTATTGCACTTACGTAAATTTTAAAATTGAAGTTTGTTTTTAGAAAAGAATAGAAGATTGATTTGTTTTGAATATAAGAATTATTTAATTTTTCAACTTTAACTCATCAATTGTATTTGAAATACGGATATGCTAGATATTAAATAAAAATTGTCCTTGAGATCACACGACCGAAGTGAAAACTTATCGCGATCTCATAACGGATTTAAAGTAACATAAATATATTCTACAGATAGGATTTTATTGAACGCGTCACGGTTATGATGAACGTGCGAAGCCAATAACAAAAATGCAGAAAACAAACCGACTTCAAGCTTAAATGTTATCAGGCTAGAATGAGAATCGGTAACAAGAATTATCTATTTACCATAAAATAATTTATGTAAGAAGGTTACAAATTTCATTACAATCTCACATTCATTTAAAAATTCGGCTACGAACGTTCATGGTCACTTTTTATTAAAACGGACTTGTTCGTCTATTATAGAGTCTAATAATTTTTTAACACGTTGACGAAACGTTCAATTGGTATACTATTTTTATAACTGATACATTTTATATGGAATTATTGTTGGCACGATACAGCGTTATATCGCAGTTAGTCAAGTTTCAACTGTAAATTATTTAATATAAATGTACTTATATGTTTGTGGAACTATTCATTTGTATAACCATTTTCGAATGTAGCGATCATTTTACCAGTTTCTTTTAAAAGCGATATATAGGTAACCCCCGAAGAACACGATACTCGAAGAACACGGGTCCGAATTATACGGTTTTAAACTACACGATTTTCAAGTAATTCTTTTTAAAGAAAAGCCCCCATTATGGAACGGTATCTAATACTGGAACAGTTTTAACATTTATATATTAATGAAGTTATTTCTGAAAGAAACGTCTGATAACAAAAAATATTATTAATAGAATGATTGTTTTCCAATTTAAATTCACCTCGCATTTAATGTTTCCTTACTTAATTAAAGAAATAAATATGTAAATGTCAAAACTGTTTCAGTATTAGATACCGTTCCATAATAGGGGCTTTTAGGTTATAGGTACTTATTATTTGATATAAAATTTTTTCCAAATATGTCATATAACTAATACGTAGTTAAAGGTTTTTTTTTTAAATTTCACACTTGAAACGGAATCCCGTACTTTTTTTTTTTAGTCTCAAGCAACAGTTTTAAATAATATGGAACCAATTAATCGTGTTGCTCGTGGGTTATCTGTAATCGAAATCCGCTGTAACATAAGCTGCAAAATCATTGAAACTCTAAAGTAAAAAATTTTGGTGATTGCTACACTGGCTACACTATACTTACGTAATTTATTATTATGTATAATTCCAAATATAGTAATACCAACCAATTGAATAGTGTCAGCATCAAATGCTACAAGTATTTAATTGCGTGATTAAATTAATTTTCATCATGGTTCAAAGTTTGTCTTATAAAAAAACCAATTCTTTTAAATGTATTCATTTTTTTTAACACATTATAATCCAGTGTGTAATCAGTTATATGCATATTAGCCGTATACCCACCCGATCGGATTTACCATCGGCAATATCTTAGGATATCAGTCAGTATTAAAGATTTATTAAATATTATTTATTTTAATAGCCATAATAACATATTTTTATATATCTCTAACTTCAAAAATGACGAATTTACATTCAAATTTTCATCCCCTATTTAACTCACAGAAATTTATTAAGTAGATTAAGGGGTTGGAAGTAGTCAGCAGTCTGAAAAATTGAGTACTTATATTAAATTTTTTTTTGACAGTATTTTATTTTATAAAATAAATAATACACAATTATTTTATTATGTTTTAACTTTATTTGACAAAAATTTAAGAATATATAAGGTAAAAGACCCGGTAATTGACCCTGGCCCAGTTTCTGAACTTTTCAGCTTTGTTATAAATTAATAAAAAAACTATATTTTAAATAAGAAAAAAAATACCCCTGTCGCAGCATCTGCATAACATAGCGAATTTCCAAATCTTGGGCACTGGCGGATCTCATCTAAGACCTGTACCTATTTAAAATAGTTTAGCTTTCTAAGAGTAAAAGAATTTTTAAAATCGGTTGGGTAATTAGTTTTGGTATTTTTGGGGACCCAAGAACCCGAACGAATTTTGTGCACCATAGTTGTATCCATCTAAAATAATTTAGTTCTCTAGCAGTGAGAAATTTCTTAGCATCTTTTCGATAGCTTATTACTGGCGTTTTCGGATCTGCAAGATCCCGGTGGACCTCATTAAAAAATCAGCTCGACCGTATATTCTAGGCGGACTTTATGTAAAATATATATATATATATATATATATATATATATATATATATATATATATATATATATATATATATATATATATATATATATATACATATATATATATATATATGTATATATATATGTATATATATATATATATATATATATATATATATATATATATATATATATATATATACATATATATTCAAAACCCGTTGTGTAGCATTCTACGCCGCATTTGCATCCGCAGGACAGTTGTGGATCTCAGATAACACAACCTGTACCTATCTAAAATAGTTTACCTCCGTAATAGTAAAAAGGTTTCAAAATCGGTCAGTTATTTTATTTTTGACACTTTTAGGTCCTACTGACACTTCAGACCTTACATAACGTAATCTATATGTATCTAAAATAGCTTAGCTCCCCAACAGTGAAAAAATTTTCAAAATCGGTCGGCTAGTTTATTTTTGACGCTTTTGGATCCGATGGACCCTGGCAGACTTTACATAACGTAATCTATATTTATCTAAAATAGTTTAGCTCTGTAACAGTGAAAAAATTTTCAAAATCGGTCGGTTAGTTTATTTTTACCACTTTTGGGCCCCATGGACCCTGGCGGACCCTAAATAACGTAATGTATGTCTATCTAAAATAGTTAGTTCCCCAACTGTGAAAAAATTTTCAAAATCGGTCGGTTAGTTTATTTTTGACACTTTTGGATCCCATGGACCCTGGCAGACCTTACATAACGTAATCTATATTTATCTAAAATAGTTTAGCTCTGTAACAGTGAAAAAATTTTCAAAATCGGTCAGTTAGTTTATTTTTGACACTTCTGGATCCTATGGACCCTGGCAGACCTTACATAACGTAATCTATACTTATCTAAAATAGTTTAGCTCTGTAACAGTGAAAAAATTTTCAAAATCGGTCAGTTAGTTTATTTTTGACACTTTTGGGTTCTATGGACCTTGGTGGACCTTACATAACGTAATTTATATTTATCTAAAATAGTTTAGCTCTGTAACAGTGAAAAAATTTTCAAAATCGGTCAGTTAGTTTATTTTTGACACTTCTGGATCCTATGGACCCTGGCAGACCTTACATAACGGAATCTATATTTATCTAAAACAGTTTAGCTCTGTAACAGCGAAAAAATTTTCAAAATCGATCAGGCAGTTTATTTTTGACACTTTTGGGTCCTATGGACCCAGGCGGACCTTACATAACGTAATCGATATTTATCTAAAATAGTTTAGCTCTGTAACAGTGAAAAAATTTTCAAAATCGGTCAGTTAGTTTATTTTTGACACTTTTGGGTCCTGTGGACCCTGACGGACCTTACATAATGTATTCTAAATCTATCTAAAATAGTTTAGCTCTGTAACAGCGAAGAAATTTTTAAAATTGGTCGTTTAGTTTATTTTTTACAATTATGGGATCAGTAAATCCTGGCGAAACTCATACAAGTCTAGTACTCTAACAGTAAGAAAAGGGTTCTAAGGATCTCATATAACTTATGGCAGTCCGTAAGCTTCTTGCGGACATCATTTAATTAATTAATTCAAATACTTTAACTTACTAACTGTGAAAAATTTTTTAAAATCGATTGGTTAATTAATTTCTGGCCTTTTTAGGTCCCGAAAACCTTGACCTCACATAAAATACCTTAAATCCATTTGAAATGGTTTAATTTTTTAACATTATTAATTATTAGTGGAAAAATTTTCAAAATCGATTCAAAATATTTTTCCGTACATACATATGTACATTGTACAGATTTTGTTTTGTTTTATATTTAATAATATTTATATCATAACATAATCTTCAATTTCTTGTTTACTTAAAAATTCAATAAAAAAAAAAAAAAAATTCTTCATTACATTAGCTTAGAAAATCTGTTTAATTTACATTTTTTAACATGGAATAGAACCATGCTAATTATAATGCAATAAATGAGAAACAAAACTCTATACATGTATGTGTGTTATATCTCATATATGTGAATAGTTTTCACTTGTTCTCACAAAATTCTTTAATAAAAAAGTGAAATATTTTTATACTTATTAAAAACTGAGATATAAATATAAATTACTTATTAGACTAACAAAGAAAGAATAAAAGTGAAAATTTACATTTTCTCGAAAAATACTTAAAATAGAAAGAAAATTATAAGAATATTTTCTTCATAATTTTTTTTTTCCTTTTCAACGATGTAAAAATCGAACTGCCTTATGATAGGATCGAATGATAAAAAATGGCCAGAAAACCTACTTCTGGGCATCCGACGTGTCTGGCTAACGAACTTAGCCAAGCCAATTCAGAATCCAGTCCGCACACAAAATTTCATAAGCATTAGACGTTTCGTTCGAGAGTTATCGCGCGGATACATATATATATATATATATATATATATATATATATATATATATATATATATATATATATATATATATATATATAAATTTTAGTGAATATCATTTTCGTATTCTAGGGACCTCAAAACATATTTCTGATATGGTCCCGGGCTTAGGTCGCACCATGACACCTGGCGTAAAAGCTGAATTTCCAGTTTTGGAAATTCGCTAATAAATTCTTAATTTAAAGTAATCTACTCTGTGTCTAATGAACAGCAATTTAAAAAGTTTGGAATATATTAACTAAATAAAAAAAATTTTTAAGTTTAAAATGTGTGTAAAAACTAGTGATGGGCATAATCGAATGAAAATTAATCGATCATTCGATTATTAAAATATCTCGAGATATCTCGAGACATAATAAAATCATTCGATCATTTTTCATTCGAATGATTTTAAAAAAAATATCTCGAGATATTAAATCATTCGATTATTTTTCAATCGAACAGTTTTAAAAATATCTCGAGATAAAACAAATTGGATTCTTTTAAGTGAACCTACAAAATATCAGGTAATAATTATTTAGTAGGTCGTCATATCTATTGAAAACAGACAACATAACAGTTTAAATAAAAAAAAGGTTTTATGATAACTATGATTGGCGATGTTTTGCATAAGATGAATAGCTAAACCTAGCAGGGGTGCTTCCTTATGGATACTTTAATGGTCATGGGCGCTGTACTACATCAACAATTCTATATATAGAGTTTATTAGTTGTCAAAATACTGCGCTAGTGGGATGTTTCGTCATTATAGATTATGACCATCAAGGTGTTAAAATGCCGACTATTAAAATGAAAAAACCGATAATACTGTAACTAGTACTGGTTTAATCTCTAATGGACATTAACATTATAAAAAATATATTTTTGAAGATAATATGATAAACCACCTAAAAACAAAAGAACTGAAAGGTGGATTTTGGTTGTATGGTTCATACAAGTAAATAATATTGTATTAGTTATAGGTTTGAATTTGAAAATAAAAATAACAATAAAAGGATTCCGAAAAATTACAAAATTGAAATTTAATTTTTTATCGCACCCCAATAACTGAATAATATAACCGATAAAAATAATCGATAAATAATTGTTAGAAATAATCGAAAGAAAATAATTGATAATAATAATCGAGTGAAACATAGTCGATAAAAATAATCGACAAAAATAATCGAATGAAAATAATCGATAAAAATAATCGAATGATTAATCGATTATTAAAATCACTCGATTAAAAATAATCGATTATTGAAATCATTTGATTATTCCCATCACTAGTAAAAACTATTTTTTTGGTAGTTTCCTAACAGTTTATGTTACAAAGTACTCATTTTGATCTGTGCAATATTCATCATGTAAGTATGAAAACTTAATTAAAAATATATGAGCAGGTTAATATTTGTTTAAAATTTATTTTAAAATATTTATAAAATACCTTAGAATGATTTTTATTATTGAAATATGAGGGTCAATTACTAGGCTCACTTCTAAAGTGGTATGGCCCAATTAAATTCTAACCAGTTTTTGTTAGTTATTTTGTTATTTATAGTTATCTTCGATTAGTTTTTGTTATTTTTCATAACGTATATAACATTAAACATTAATTTTTATCAATAAAAAATTATTTATGAATTAAATTTTAAAAAACTGTATTTTTAAATTTAAGGATCAGAAACTAGGCCACTGTCAGGGTCAAAAACTGTCACATGAGAAATTTTGAAGGTCAAAAACTGGGTCCTTTTTGTCAATTTTTAAAACATTAATTTAAATTATTAATTCAATTCAAATAATTATTTTACTTGTATAACTTTATTTTGAAAGCCATAAACTAGTTGATAAAATTATTGTCTCTTAAGTTTAAACTTATATTTATTACTATCGTTTAACCTCAGCCGTCACTCTTAAAAGGTCAGAAACTAGGCCCGTTACCTTATATTTATTGCAGACCAAGTTTTCGCCATGTTTGTTGGACCCGTTTCGAGTTAAATTGCTTTTAGGTAAGAAATTTGAGTTGTAGGAAACACAAATTTATTCAGAAAAAATATATAACTCAAGTGTAATACGGTAAGATAATTTAATGAATAAAATAAATTAGTATAATTCATATTACATATTATTTAATACATTGTTACTATGGTCTAAAATTAGTTAAATTGACCAATACGAATTTTTGTTTCGTTTTTATCGTGTTTACCTACAGTGAAATGGCTAATGAAATGTTTTGTACCATTTTTTTCGCTGTAAAAATCTGTCCTAACTTTTTTTCCATGGTAAAAATGAAAAAACTACAATATTCTTATGGGACTTAATTTAATACACATGACTTAAATTATCTAGATTATATTATATTAAATTAACGAAACAGCCTACTTTTTTACTATGTTAAGCCGTGGGGAATTATTTCGCTGCTATTTCCGCACGGTGTGGGTAATATTGTTAATTTTAACATTTAGTTTCCCGTGCGCAAAATGTTATTTTTAATAGTAGGAGTAGAAAATAATATGTTGTGCAATAAGTGCGGGAAATTGTCGATTGCCCACGAAAGCGAAGTTGAGCGCACGAACGTAGTGAGTGCCCTCATTCGCTTGAGTGGGGCAATCGACAATCCTGCACGAGTTGCACATACTATTTTTTATTACGAATTTCACATACTTTTTTCTATTATTATCACTATTTTTGACATTTTTATTACTTTTTAAAATAATATTTTAAAGTGTTCGTCTTTTTTTTTCTGAATTAATTATCGTTTAAATTACTTTGTTGGTGGTTTCTATAGAAATAATTATGAAATATTTATTAAATGGAAAATTAAGAGGCGGCTTTGCGTTTTTTGATTAAATTTTGCGTGTTTTATTGTCAATTTGCGTGTGGAAAGTTACTTTCCACACGCAAAAAAGTATGTGGGAAGAGTACAGTAGGCAAACAGCTATTTTACGTACAGAAATGTGTGCGCCAAGTTAGTACTTCTCCCGCATGAGTAATAAAAAGTTACTTTCCATACGCAAAAAAGTATGCGGGAAGAGTACAGTGGGCAAACAGCTATTTTGCGTACAGAAATGTGTGCGCCAAGTTAGTACTTCTCCCGCATGAGTAATAAAAAGTTACTTTCCATACGTAAAAAAGTATGCGGGAAGAGTACAGTGGGCAAACAGCTATTTTGCGCACACAGAAATGTGTGCGCCAAATTAGTACTTCTCCCGCATAAGTAATAAAAAATAGTTTAAAGTACCGTTAAAAACAATTTTTTTAGATTTCTGATTACTCGTAACCCCTTAAATATTCTACTGGCTAAACCTTTTATAAAGTGATCGAAATATCTGCAAGGAGAACTAAATCTACCGTCGATTTTTATCTACGAAAGTTTTTTTTTTTTTATATTTTCAGTGGTTGTTCTTGGGGTTCTTGGTGAATTGCCAACAAATGTATTTGTTTGGTTAGGTCAGTAAGTCATAAATTTGGATAATTTATTCAGCATAGTATACCCATAGTACGATTGTTATATTGGGATTTATTTGGATCTAAGATCTAAATGAGAAGTACGTTACACTACCAGTTCTACCAGAAAGTGTTATCATGTTGTCATCTATAATAAACTGCGGTTATCGACATAATCATCGTCATTAGTTTTAGAATTTATAAATCGGTTTTACTGCATTATCAAATATCAAGAAAACCGGAATATAACAACTTTCCACTATAATTACGCATCCTATATGTATCAATCATTGTGTAAAAAGTTAATATGTCAAAGATGTACAGTGTCCCTAATAAAATTGCTAACATATCGTAAACGGTGAGAGATACAGTTTCGATTAAATTATGTAGAAGCACTAGGCGCGTCGAATGTTATCTCCAAACTTCCCAAATTCAGTGTAGTTTAGGAACTATTGCCAAAAACCCCAAAATTCCAAATGTTTTTCTCAGGCCCGGATCTAATGGGGGGGGCAAACCGGGGCCCCTGCTACGGGCATCAGCTTCAGGGGGTGCCAAAATCATACTAGGTCGGTCTATATCAAGAAAACTTTACCTAAAGTTGGATATCAAAATTTAGCAAAATTCACTTTTTGAACATTTTTTTTTCTTATAGAAGGAATGTTTTAAATCTTTTAGTATTTTTTATGAGAAAAGCTGTATACGGGTACAACTACCCATTATGAAACAAATACACAGTATTTCAATTGTGAAATTTGTATCCTTTAATTTTTACAAACTTCCGAAAACTTTTTTCCAAATTTTGGAAATTTGCGCCCCTGTATTTCTGATGGGGCTGGTGATAAAATTTTGAAATTTGCACAACTTGTAGTGCTTTCGGAGTAGATTTATTAAAATAAAAAATCAACTTGTACCTATATTGATCCTTTACAAGACCCTCAATTTTTATGATTGCCGTAACGGGAAAAATAGGAATTTTGTAAAGGACTTATATACTTATGAGTTTTTTTGACAACTTATGTCAAAAGTTGGAGAGGGGGGGCGCCATTTTCAAGTTTTTGCCCCGATTCTAAAAAATTGTAGATCCGGGGCTGGTTTTTCTGCTCACTAGTAAAAAAATATGGAATTATGAGCCCGAATTATCGTTTTTCTTATGGAACGTGAGGTCAATTTTGGCAAAGTTCTGGATTATAATATAACTCAAAAACTTAGTTACCAACTAAAAGCCAAAGGGCCAACCAGAATATGCAGATAAAAATACCATAGTTCTTACCACTTACAATTAAAAGTAACTGACAGAAAAATAAATTTTATGGGATTTTTGTTTATAGCACCTAAACTACGTTGAATTTGGGAAGTTTGAAGATAACATTGAACGCGTTTAGTGCTTCTGCATAACTCATGTAATTTAACCGAAACCGTGACTTTTACCATTTACGAGATCCCCATGTTGGCAGTATTATTAGGGACACCTGTATATTTACACACATACTATCCATGTTATCAGGAAATAAAAATTTTTTACTATTTTTATAAAAATACCTTCACAGTTTTTCCATTTTGACATACTCGGATATATCATTTGCAATTATTATTATATCATTTGCAATTATTATTACTAAAAACCTTTGAAACCTAGTCGTATTTTTATAACAAGAGTACTTAATTGTTTACTTTAGATTTGTTTTTACAACGGCTACAAAAGCCGCCATTTGATTTCAATTTTAAAACCGTTTTACATTCCGCGGTTGATATTTCAACAACTGAAGAGATGAATGGATAAAGGTGTTATGAAACATTTTTTTCAAAAATTCATTTTTTGCCAAATTTTGAAATGTTCTATGCTAAGATATTCAAATTTGGTTTCATTAGGTCCAATAGTTTTGTAGAAATTCAATAATAAACATGTGCTAGTGCATTGTAAGTATATGTAAATAAAAACTTTCAAATGCTTCTACTGTAAAATTATAAAAATGTTACATAACACCTACTAAAACTATCCAAAAAATATAGGAATTAAATTTTTTTGTGACTATCAGTTAGAGGCGTCAGAGGTATTCTTAAATTATTTGGTATGTCAAAACAGTAAGCCTTTCCTATTAAAAATTAAAGTTTTACTTAGGGATTAAAAGTGAGTTTTGTTTTAAAAACGAGTATCGTATTAAAAATAAAAAATTTTAAGCAGCAGTTCGTGTTAAGTGTTTTAACTGTAGCAAAATCTCTAGCCGTTGGAAACAGAGTATTTGACAGAAATTAAAAAATTATTCAAAACAAGTATCCTATTTTAAATATTATATCAATTAATTTTTTATTTTTTGATATTTTATAAAAGTAAAATTGTTGCGAAAATAATTTGTTGCAATGACATCATTATTTAAAAACATGGAAACATCAGTATCCAGTTTCATAATCTTAAAATTTTGATTACCATATATCATAGATTCCCAACCTTTTCTGGACGTTCTGGACCACCGCCCCCTTTAGTATAGAACAGAAACTTCAACGCCCCCTAGCAGCACTCGTCAATTGTACAAATGCCGTCCTTTTTTCTATTTTTCACAACCGACGACCTTTTGTTTTTTTTTTTTTGCTTTTCGACTGTAAAATGTCTAATTTATTTTTTTATTATATATAAAAATATGTTTATTATATTAATTTACTTTTGACCACCCCTCTTGACAACCTTATCCGCTACCGCCCACCAGGAGGGCTCCAGCGCCCACTGGGGGACGATATCGCCCGCGTTGGGAATCTATGCCGTATATTCATAACATACTCAAGCAAATACGAGTATTTATTTGAATACTGGTCGATGATTATTTCTGTAATAATACTGAAAATAAAACGTAAGTTCAATTCGTCGATAAAAATTATTCGAATCGACATGTTTGTTTACAAATTGTGACGTCATTTTGAAGTAATGGCGTGTTTTCAATCATTTAAATCGTTGGGGAAAGTTAACGATTTTTAAAATAGAAATATAATTAAATATACCTTATGATAGCACATAGAATTTTTAAATATTTAACACAAAATTCAAATACAGTCAAGCATTCTGTTAATTTGTCAGTGATTTACTGTAAAAACAAATCTTTTATTAATAAAGTAAACTTCCGATAACCATGGCGTTTAACAACACACGATTAGTCATATGTGAGTCATAATGAGTTAAAATAAGGTAAAGAAGTCCAATTTGATAAAATAAAATAATATTTTATTAGAGAAAATTGATACATTTCATTTTTAGTCAATTTCCAATTTTTTAAATGAGCCTTCAACACCAAATAACTCACCGGCATTTTTAGCTTTTCCGGGTCGACGTTGCTCATTAACGCGATTATTTTTTTCATCATCCAAAAACCATTGATAATTTTCTGATAATTTTTTTAATGTTTTCGCTGTAAAAATGAAAGAAAACATAATTAAAGTTTGAAGGATATTTTACAAAAAAAATGTAGTAAAACATATTTTGCGTGATAAAATCACCTTGTAAAGTTTTATAATCATCAGCCGTGCCGCCTAAATCAGCTGGTAAAATTTTTTGCGGCACATATTTGAAAAAGTCTTCCAGATCAGAATGAATATACAACTACAAAAAAAAAGAAAACAAATAATTAATTATAGTATAAAAGAGCTGTACCCCATTCTAGCTCCGTGTTCTTCCCCACCACTTTTGTTTCATTCCATCTGAATAATGTCAGTGATTAAAAAGAAAGAAAATGTTTAATTTTTATTGCTTGGTAATGGCATTATTGAGAGTGGCATTATTCGGATGGAGCGCTCTAAAATTTTGCTTGGAATGAAACTGTGTGCCGAAGGTTCGGTGGAAATGTACGAGAAATATATTTTTAGAATTAAAATACCATATCCATTAATTCTTTCTTCATAAACGGACGCATAATAGCCAAAATTTTATCCATAAATGGTACCACATTTATAAAATGCAATCCTTTCAAACGAAATGGTAACGCTTCCTGCAAAACAGAATAAAAAATATAAGCTAACGTTGAAATCTAGGCTAGCATTTTCGATTTTACAACTTTTTGATTCTTACCTGTAAATAAAATAAGAATTTTTTCATAGTCATTAAACCCAGTCTGGCCACATGTCCTAAACAAACGCCTTTCATATCGAAAAAGATAACATGACCATTAGCAGTCCCCTCTTCAAGTAACCACAAGTCGCAAACCATACTAAACACTTTCAACGCATCAGCAAAAACGTAACGATTAGGATCAGTAATCAACAGTGTGCTAGCAATAACCTTATAGCCTTCCGGTGTCGCTTCCGGTAGCGTTCCAAACGAGCTATATTAAAATTAAATCGGTTATCTATTATGTTTAAATAAAACAATCAATTTATAACAGGAAGAAAGGTCTGTAACCATCGTTTTAAACCACAAGTTCAGTCGTCTTCCCTCATCCAGGACTTGAACCCGGATCACCATGGTCAGAGATAATTTGCTAACAACTAAGCTAAGTGATTGTCCTTCTAAGACTCCTCATGGGAAAACATTACCTCTTTCACCTAAGTTAAGATCTTTATGACTTAAAAACAATTGAGTGAGAGAACTTTCATAACGCTCATAAGTCATCTCATAACTAACAAATGAGATTTTCATTCCAATTTTCATTTGCGTCACCATATTTTATTAGCATCAGGGCCATAGTAACCCTAAGTACCGCTTCCACTTTTTGCTCAAATACAAGAAAATCGTAACTTTTCCTACTTTTTTTTCGACTTTCCCCTAAGAAAATAACTGACGAACAAAAAAACCTCATTTTACAACTTTTGCCGTGCTGTTCTAAAAATCTGCCGCCCCTAGGCCATGACCTACCTAGGCCTATTGGGTAATCCGGCCCTAATTAGCATAAATATGTTTTTGTACTGGGGTACAATCATAGACCAATGAACACTATTATAGCAAGCATACATCGCGTAAAGCCAATTAATGGGCTATTTCGCTAAAGCAACCAGCGAGGTGTGATATGAGGAACATAATTATTCAGTAAACAGTACCATATTTATTACAAGACAATTTGTATACAAACGTATTTTAAAAATAAAACCAATATCATTTTTGCTTTCAAAATTTTGCAGTTTTTCCTCAAGAAAAGCTAAATTTTATTATCAATATTATCGACAATAATTATTTGAAAATCCATGATTCAATGTTTTTCCGTGCCCAAGGAAAATTCTCTTACTTTTTTATCAGTAGTAACCAGGCTTGCCAACTGTCCGGTTTTCGGCCGGACAATCCGGTTATGACATGATTTGTCTTACAAGTAAAGGTCCCGAGGCCGGACCTATCGATTTCGATGAAACTTAAATATATTGTAGAACACTAAAAACTAAGGGACACGTATTTTTTTTTATCTGCGGAAAAACGGTTTGAAGGGGTGAAATCGCCCTCCAAAAATTGGGATAAAAATTTAATTTTTCAAATATCTCGAAAACAGTAAGAGATAGAGCAAAAGTTTAAATTGGCGATATTGTTCTTTTTTAAAGAGCTATCTATTGATATGCAATTTGTTCATATTACATAAACAGGGGTGGTTGGGGGTTAAAATTTGGAGGTTAATTTTGCAAAAAGGGGGTGAAAAATAAACAATATAAAAATTTTGTTTACAGATTTGAAATCTACGTCAAAAAATCTAATTGACCTATTTTTGCTCAATGCCCTAATATTAAGTCTAGGGGTAGTTAACTAGAGGTTGACTATGTCGAATAGTCGTACAATTTGGGTATTTCAAGAAGTTCTTCTTCATGGAAAATAGCTTAAGACAATTAGAATAACGTAGAAATGAAATTCTCGAATTCAAAATTGAGTTTGATCAACATTGGAGAGGGGGTGAGTCACCCTCTTAAATTACATACTAGTTTATATACACAAATTTTTGCTATTAACACACTGATAGTGGGTAAAATAATGTCACAATAAGTGGTTCTGAAGTTGGACTATCATATGTAAGGTCTTTATTAGGTTTGTTTTTTAATGGATATTATAGTTTTCCTTATCGAAAATTATCGATACCGAAAATTACATAACCTAACCTAAAATAACGAAACCTAATAAAAACCTTACATACGATAGTCTAACTTCAGAACGATCTATTGTGACATTATTACCCCCTGTCAGTGTGTTAATTGCAAAAATTAGTGTATGTAAACTAGTATGTAATTTAAGAGGGTGACTCACCCCCTCTCCAATGTTGCTCAAACTCAATTTTGAATTCGAGAATTTCATTTTAGTCCAACTTCAGAACCACTTATTGTGACATTATTTTACCCACTATCAGTGTGTTAATAGCAAAAATTAGTGTATATAAACTAGTATGTAATTTAAGAGGGTGACTCACCCCCTCTCCAATGTTGCTCAAATTCAATTTTGAATTCGAGAATTTCATTTCTACGTTATTCTAATTGTCTTAAGCTATTTTCCATGAAGAAGAACTTCTTGAAATACCCAAATAATACGATTATTCGACATAGTCACCCTCTAGTTAACTACCCCTAGACTTAATATTAGGATGTTGAGCAAAAACAGGTCAATTAGATTTTTTAACGTAGATTTCAAATCTGTAAACAAAATTTTTATATTGTTTATTTTTCACCCCCTTTTTGCAAAATTAACCCCCAAATTTTAACCCCCAACCACCCCTGTTGATGTAATTTGAACAAATTGTATATCAATAGATAGCTCTTTAAAAAAGAGTAATATCGCCAATTTAAACTTTTGCTCTATCTCTTACTGTTTTCAAGATATTTGAAAAATTAAATTTTTACCCCAATTTTTGGAGGGCGATTTCACCCCTTCAAACCGTTTTTCCGCAGATAAAAAAAAATACGTGTCCCTTAGTTTTTAGTGTTCTACAACATATTTAAGTTTCATCAAAATCGATAGGTCCGGCCTCGGGACCTTTACTTGTTAGTCCGCAGTTCTGCACGCGTGACTAGTGTTGGTGATTCAAGGGCATGGAAAATTTAAAATGGCGGCAACGCAATGAAAGGTTTTTCGTTTTTTATTTATTTACTTTTTTTGGTTTTGCTCGTTAGCCAAAAATGTCCCGAAAATGTTGATGTCCGGTCGTCGAAAATTGAAAAGTTGGTAAGCCTGGTAGTAATCATAAATCAAATATATAGTTGAGGCTGATCGGCCTAATGCAACGTTTTTCAACATAAAAACATGTTTTGTGTTCACTTACGCCGGACAGAACTGTTGCAAATAGTTTTCACCTCTATTACATATGTACATACATAAGGTACATGCGTAAAAGTCATGCACCATAATACGTTTGCTTACGTCTTACGTCATATGTGTTTTACAACGTTTTGAAACGTTGCGTTAATATGAATACAACCATTATTTTTAAACTAACTTAAAAAACTAAAAATAAATAAATTAACAATAAGAAAACTTTTACCAAACTTCTAAAGCCTCTCGAACATTTTTATTTTTTACATCACGATTCGTAAAAAATTCAGGACAATGTGTACGAACTGTATAATACGTATCAATTGTGGTTTTGGCCAGTTCTATACGGTAGTTGCAACTATGCAAAAATAGTATTAGTTCCAACTCTGTTTTAGAGAAAAAAAAACTTTATTGTTTCTATAGGTTAAATCAGTTAAAAATGGTCTAACGTTCTCAAACAAATGAAGCAAAATTAGACAAGCCTAGTAGAGATGGAAACGATAGTGACTTTCTTAGCCTATTTCCACCTATTCCTGATTTTGCTAAATACGCCCAGTTCCGCAGAAAAATTTTCACTCGCACCTGTTCGCGCTTCCGTCCATTTTCTAAAAATTAGTCCCGTTCCCAACGATGCTCGTTTTACTATTATAAAATAGAGATGTAACATTCCCAAAATATTTGTTCATTCCCGCCCGCTCTCATTCGCTTAAAAAAATTTTCCCTTCCGCCCGTTCCCACACCCAACGGTTTTAAGAAAATCATACTCGGCCCAATTCCTATCTCTAACGTCTAGTTTTCTGTCTCTTTTGCTTTTTGTTTTATTAGAGTAACTATAGTCACTTAAGGTCGATGCCTGATTCTGCTTCATTTGTTAATGACGTTAGACCATTTTTAGTTGATTTGTCCTAAAACTTTTTAAAGTCAGTTCCCTGAATTTTAGGATAACACATAATATGGATTTTAATTTAAATTAATTTGTATCACATACCGCTAATTTTTGGCAAATGGGGTTGTTTTTCCATCCAATCTCGTAAGGTTTCAATATCCTCTTTTCGCAGTACCCCAACATTTTTTTTATATTCTTCCTCCACCGAAATTGGTGTAAACGTAGACATTTTTATTAAAAAAATATATACTTATAGATTTATCAATTAAAAATATATCACTCTTTTGATAACTTTTTTTTATTATTTTTCATATTTATACTTAATACAAAATTAATAATTATTTATAAAGTTGATTAAAAACTATAGTGAATCAAGACGTTAAATTGGACCTAATATTGATTTAAAAAAATAAATTACATATTAGTTATTTTTTTACTCGAATTTAATGAATTAAAGTAAAATATCTTCGAATTTTTCTAGGAGTCCTGTATTCATTTCAATATAATTATATAGTTTTTCTAAGTAACAGTAATTTATAAACATATATATACTATATAAAATACATAACATTGAAACTTCCATTGTTCCTTCATAATAATTAAAATAATTATACATTATATTATGAAATACAGAAATAATTTATTTTAATTCATGTTTAAAAAGAAAAAAGTATATTTAAAATGTATATTTAGTCAAACATCATTTTAAATTAATTACAAGTTAAAATAATAATTTTATTTTCAAAAGAAATAATAAATAATATTCTTAAACTAACTATCAACTAACGGTTTCGAAACACGAAACTTTATTCAAAAAATTCATTTTAAAAAAGGGGCGTATTGTTGGTAACTGCTGCACTCTACAGATTATTTACAACAGTCCCCTACAAAATTGGCGGTTAAATTTAAAAGATGCGCGGTGAACGAACTCGGAACAAGGAAGCGGAATAATAACTATATTAAAGAGAGGGAATTTATTATCAAATTTAATCAATACGCAACGGTTACCTGTAATAACAAATAATTTGCACGAGAAAAATTTCAATCTTTTTTTTAGAAAAATAGAATTTTTTTATAAGAACATTTCATATTTATATTGTCATTTTACAAAATTATTTTTGATAACAGTTTATTAGAAGGAATTGTTAAATTTACTGGAAAAATAATGGATGATGCTGTTTTAAAATTAGAGGAATCGGTAAGCATCAACATATATTCCTATTAAGGGAAAATTTAAAGAAACATCATATTGTCGAATTCGAATTTTCTTTTATTTAAATTTAAAATTTAAATCGAAAGGTCATAAAATTAGAATCGATTTAATCGATTATAAAAACAGAAAAAAAATTAAATAAGCTAATTTTTAATTTTAAAGAAAAATGTTTATTTTAAGATATTTTTGAAAACGTATTATTTTAAACATACATTTTTAAGTAAATACATATTATTTAAATTTTTGTGAACTTATATTTAGGTGTTTCGTATTGACGCAATTAAATGTTATTCGTTGCAAAAATTTACAAGGACTATAATATTTTTTTATGAATAAGCAAAACCAAAATTCATATTTTGGACAAAATTTTGAATAAAAAGGCCGTATATGTAGTTTCTGTCGAACTATGAAACCTGTAAGTCACCCATACCTGTAAAAGATTAAAAACAAAAGAATTGGTTGCACCAATCTGAAACAGCGTTACAATTCTTCTTTTTTTTTATAACAGTTGAAACAATTTTAGTTACAGTTCTGTAACTAAAACACCAAAAGTTCTTAGCACTTTATCAGTCTAAAATAATATTTTCCAATTAATTTACTAAATATTTAAGGTGAAAAAAACAGATGAAAGTTTGGATCAAATGGCTTTGAAGATTGAAAGTGCTGAAAAACATATTATTGAACAAGATACGGACGCCACTGTATTTAAATTGTTGAAATCCGTAACAGAAGTGAAAAACGATTATCAAAACATTCGCAAAGAATTGATGGAGGTACAACAATTACAAAAACAAATCAGTTCATCGTTAAGAATGCAAATGGAGCAAGTACAGGGGCATTTTTTAGCGTTAAAACAAAAAATTGCTGGATCACAAAATGATACTTAATTTAATTTTTTAACCTTTTGTTTTTTCTTTTTTTTTTTTTAAATTAACATTCAGTAATTTGAAACTGAATGAACCTGAGAACATAAAGTCTCAAACTACTGAATGGTTAAAAAAAATTATACTGTTACGTCATTTCTAATTGAAATTAAATATTTAAAAATATTTAAAAAAGAGATACAGCACAACTTGTGTAAACGCACAATAATTCTTTTTGCACAAATACTCTATTTAAAAAAAAAATCAAATATATGAAAGGAATTGAAAGAAAAGTATAAACAGGATTAAAATTTTTGTGAATTTTAATTTTTATATTAAATGTGCCAAAGAAATATTTAGTAACTTGAAAAACTTCAATCGTTATTGTTCAGTCTAGTAGCAACACTACTGACTCCCCTCCTCTAATTCGATAAATTGCCCGAAAATTCTATATTCAGAATTTTTTGATATAAATAAACAAACACAAAATATGCCAAAAATAGTTAATGCGTGTGGCATTACACGTTAGAAAATTTTACGCTCGAAACTGCAAATATGAATGATTGTAATATTATTATAATTCGGAAATATCGCATGCTATAAGTCATATTATTGTCAAAAAAGTCTATCCCTCTTATTCTAAAAAAAGACCATTCGAGTGAAAGTATTTATGTTCCATTTCGAGGATAGTAAAGGATCTATTCATTTAGTTTTCGTTGTAAATACTTAGCTATTATAAGTGGCCTTTGTGAATAGGTAATTAATTCAATCTTCGAAAATTATAAGGTTCAAATTTCGGATTTCAAAAATTTTGAAACACATGTTGTGGAAGTCGTAAAACTTAGACACGCGTACTAGTGATCAAAAAAATAACCACTAGTGGTGGGCAAGGCCTATTTAGTGGATTTTGATCATTTGCATTTGCAAAATACAAATTGGTATATTTTTTTACAATGTCATTTTTATTTTTCATAATAATTTATTGTTTTCAAATAATACCAGGCAATTCCAAATTACATACTTTCATTTCTTTAGCTGTCAACTTTAGCCTTCTTGCAGTAGTTTTATCTTTCGCCACTAGATGGCTAAACATTAAACCACGCCCTAATTGGATTTCCCATTCAAGGAAATTTACTGAAGGGTAGTCGATAGTGTTTTATAAGTTTTAAGAGAATTTTAAATCCTTCCATGATAAAATACATACTAAGGCCTAGTAAATATTCATCTCATTTTATTGATAAGCGAAACAAAAATACATTCTTTATATAGGACATTGTTCGGAACTTTTCAAACCGTATCAAAGGGATTAAACGATACTGTACGATTGAAGTTTAATTTTATGTACCTTTATTTAAAAGAAAGTCATTTTAAATTTTAACATAATGACGTAATAATGTATAAAATTAATTATTAAATTTTATGTCTGCAAAGAAGACTTAGCAATTAGGGCGGCATCAGTGCATGCGTTCACTCATATATTTATACATGTATTACCAATTGTTAATTACTCAATGTGGTATTCGTAACATACAAAATAATATATTATTTCATGCATGTTTTTAGCAACCCTGAATTGATTGTCTAAAATAAAATACATGTTGACTACTATGTATTTTAGCTACTAAAATTATAAAAATCCAAAAAAATCTTTAGAATTTTATTGATTTGAATAATGTGAAGTGTTTTCAAACCGAAGTTCAAGCGAGTACATCTTCGTGAAATAAAAATAGCAGTTTATTTTATTTTTATTTTTTATATACGGAGCTTTTGTTACATATTTTATGTAAAAAGGTATTCCTTGACGTAATTTGATGTAAAAATAAAAGACATACGTGCAATACGATGCCATTATGTGGCGGGATTTTTGTAGTACCTATACAGTTTTTTGGTCGTGGAACTCTTTTTACATAAAACTAGTAAATAAGTGCATGATTTAAATGCTTCTTTCTGTTTTTAAGTTATTTAATAGAATTATGTTTGTTCAAAAAATAATTTTACATATTACTAAACATTGTTAAAGTCTTTTTTTAAAAATGTATACCCAAACCGAAAAGCTTTGGTTTGATCAAAATAGATCAGTATTATGTAAACGACAGGGCATTTTTGTGCCGTATAGTAACATAAACTGATAACGAATGATTTTTTTAATAAAATTTTTGAATGCCTTACAATGAAATATCTTCCTACACTTTTTTATAAGTGATATTATTTTTTGTAATTTTTTTCATATAACAATAATAATAAAAATATATTACTGTCTTCCTTTTAAACAATGAGAATGGGTAAGAGATTTTTGTAATAATTAATCATCAAAAGCTTAAGCTCTCTAGATAAGTCTTTTTTAATCGCTAATATCATCATCGCAATCATTCGCTTTGTTTCGCTTTATTTTCATATATTCATACTAAACTATTTCAACATTTCCAAGTCCAAATAAAACGGATCAAATTGGAAATAACATACTTCTCAAATAATTTATTTATTAAAGTACAATTAGCCATTTTATTATTTTTATAGAATCTAGAAAATTACTATTTTCCATCTTTCAGATAAACACATGCGGTGATTACATAACTACAATACAATATGAATTGAGGACACATTACAAATACTTCGATACAAAATATATGTATGTTGGGGAACAGTGAAATAAAAAAAATATGTAGTGAATCTAATTTTTATAATGTGCCAAATTGTTTGATAATTTAAAATTTTTATAAATCCGTAATATTTCTCTATAAATTAAGTAGTTCATAAATAATAATTCTGTGATTTACGTTAGCTTAGTGATTATTACCTATTACTAAGACAATATCAATAAGTATTTTGAAAAGATCGAATTTATTAAAAAAAAAATCAAACTGATGTATTGTTATTGATAAAAATTACAAAATATCACTTTGTCTTTGAAACAAATAATTATGTAGGTATAAAAATAACCTCTTTGCTCAATAATTTACACTTTAAGGCACAATATTTCAATAATTAGTATAAAAGTTTTAAAAATAAAATATTAAACAATAATTGTTTTTAGCACTGAGTGTCCTAAAACATATCCCAATATGAACACAATAATAAAAATTAGTGAAAAAATTTTGATGTTTTCAAAGAAACCTAATAAAATTGCCGTTTAGTGTTTCTATTTAGAAAACAAAATGAAACATATAATTGTCTTGTTGATTAATTATATTAATAATTAATTACTCACAAACAGATTTTAATGGTTCTACTTAAAAAAGTTATATATTGGTTCAATAATTTATTTGTAATATAAATTCTTCAATAAAAATCATATTTTTTCTCATCATTAAACGATTTTTTCTATTATTGGTATAATTAATTGTAATACCTACCTTTATTTAAAAAATTTTTGTAATATAGTGTGAAACAATAATGGTGTTTATTTAATAATTTATTAATATTATAAGGTGAGTAAAAAAGAGTATATCTTCTTAAAAAAAGAATCAGAGTAGTTTAACTTTAAAATCCTTATAAAACAGAAATCGCATAAAAATATCATGTAATATTATAATCTTGATTATAATATTGTAATTTGATATAAAATTTCCACAGCTCATAATCCCAATAATGCGACGCACATGTCTGTACAATGTTTTTCAAAATTGAGAGGTACACGTTAGTTTTTAACTTTAGTATAACGCACATAGGAAATTTTTTTTGCTCAAATTGTCCCATTTTTCATGGAAGATAAGGGACATAATCTGAGATTGAAAACTGTCAATATTAGAAACAGATTTTCATTAATAATTTTCATTAATACTTATAACAGATAGATATTTTTTCTTATAAATAAAAAATGAAATAAACACTTCTTTCATCAAAAATATTATGAATGTCACTATCTTGTCATATAATGACATTTTTGCGTACCGTAGAAACCGTAGAAACACATAACTTTACTATAAGTATTAATTTTTCAATACATATTTGAATATAAAATAGATAAAATTAATTTAGTTATATTTAACTATTTTAATGAAATAAAATCAGAAAAATCAGGTTAAATTAGTAGTGAAAACTAAAAAAAAGCTAATAGGTTAAGTTATCAATATATGCATTTGTTTTTTAGTGAAATATGAAAAATACTGTAAAATCGGTAAAGTTAAGAGCACTGACGGTAGTTGAAAACAACCGCAAATCCTCACAAAAGTATAAGGAATAATTAGATTATTTTGATTATTTTTATTACTGATTAAGCGAATTTTAACAAAATTAAAGTACATTTAAGTAATTAATTAAAGCTTTAATTGACTATTATTGTTTAAAATTTTAATTGTATGAGTTTAGTGTACTTCTTCTCAAGCAGTTTGTAATAAGCGTCATTTCAGTGTTGTAAATTGAAACTCTGAATTTGTAATATTACGATAATAATGAAATAATTGGTAAACTTTTTGTAAATGATAAATTCTTAAAAAAAAAAAATCTAAAACTTTAATGACCTCATTTTATAAAACTGTACATATCTAATCTATGCTCTAAATTTTAAAATTTTCTAGTTTTTCTAGCGTAATAACCGTGTTCAACTAATTAATCAGTATTACCGCTTACTTTTGAAAAATACTGTACATGTGTGCACATAAATATGTACCCATAATGTTTGCGTAAATGTTATTACAATCTATCCTTTTGTAGCACCTATTAAGAGAGTACGTAGATACAAAATTACGTGTAGAAGAAAATATTTTTATACGTATTCTTGCACCATAACCAAATTTACTCACGGTTATGTCACTTGATGTGAAACACTGAAGTGATAATTAGTTTCACGGGAAACAAGTCAAATATGTAATGACAAAAATATCCAACAAAATTGGACAAACCTAAAAATATTTTTAAATACCAACAACGATGTATTTAATCGAAATAAGTTATTTATAAACGCATGTGAACATGCCATGAATGTATCCTCTGTTGTTAGTGGAAATTGGACAGTAGTTACCGAATATTATTTAGATTCGGCTTTTCTATATGTTACGAATTATATTACGGACGTCGTGGAGCATTTATTATTATCATTTATAGCGTATTTGGCGCTATGTTTTACATTATATATCAGTTCAATTTATTGGGAACATTTAACAAATTTCGAACATGTACCGCGACGAATTCTATTTGTCACCGCACATCCGGACGATGAATGTATGTTTTTCGGGCCGACAATATTAAAGCACACCAGTAAAAAACATTGTCAAGTATATTTATTGTGTTTATCGAAAGGTTTGTATCTGAAAATGTATCCTTTTTATCTGTATTATCCTTAGAAACAATATAACTTTGCAGTATTTTTTTCTGCTATTCCTCCGAATATATGTAGGTACTTATGTAAAATTTAGTTCATGTATTTAAAAAAAAAAAAAAAATTTCAAGAAGAGGATGAAGATTTGTATTATATTTTTTGCTTTTAAGTACACTAAAGTAGTAGAAACCTTATACATAATCACTTTTAGAAGGGGAAAAATATTGATATTCCAGAATTTGCTCCTGTTCCTTCATCTTTAATAGAGCTTCCTGAACAATTTTGATCCCCTGTTTGTTCGTCTATGTACCCGTAAAACTTAAACGTGCATAACTCCGGAACTATTCGATCGATTTTAATGAAATTTTCTGGGATTATGTGAGTTATTAGTGTCAAAGCCTGGATGGCTCTGTGAATTAAAGATTTACTATCTGGATGCGCATGCGCAAACATGGAGAATATTAAATGCTAATCGGTTTGTTTTTGTAGTTAGTTCTGTCAGTTCTAAACTGGTTGAATTTGTGCAAATTAAAGCAGTGTATTCTCAGAGAATTCCGAATTTAGTTTGGTGTTCTTTTGAACAATTGAACTAATTTAAACTGGTTCTAGAACTACATTTGCAGTACTGGCAACACCACAACGTTATGTAGATGGTGTTGGTACTAGTTACAGAGCAAGTATTACAAATTCGCACATGCGCATTATTGTATAACTGTCATTTTAAATAAATCCTCCGAAAACGACAATGAATGCTGTATATTGGGGACGGGCGATACTAAAAAAAACATCGATTCTACAGAATCGACGGATTTCCAGTATAGGATCGATTCATCGATGTTTTCGAAAAAAACATCGATAGTATCGATTATTTAATAAAGGGCGGATAATTTTGAAATAAAAGTTTAATTACGTTATTTTACTAATATTATTATGATTTTTTTAATGTTTTTATGAAATTTCTTTTTTTTGATACATTAAATTATATTATCTAAAAAAAAAAATAAATAAACTTTTTTTTCTTCATTGATAATCGGTGAGTTTGTTGAAGAAATTTCAAAAATTATAAATAATATTCATGGATAAAATAAATAATAAAAAAAGAAAAACTCACAAATGAACCTATAACATTATTGCGCATGAGTCAGTTTATTCTGATTAATATAGCCGTAACAAATTACGTAACCTTACTCTACATATAATATTATTATTGTATAGGTAATGCTGATGGTTTAGGATCGACCAGGACAAAAGAATTATGGAAGGCATGTGCCAAATTAGGTATCCCGTCAGAGAATATAATACTTGTTAGTAATACCATTCTACCGGACAATCCAAAAATTTTATGGCGTGAAGATGTTGTAGCGCGTTTAATAATGACGCGCGTTGAAGAACTTCATATTGACACTTTGATCACATTCGACAAGAGCGGTGTCAGTCGACATAAAAACCATTGTAGCATTTTCTACGCCATCGCATTTCTCTGTCTTGAATCAAAAATACCAAAATGTAAGCATACAAATATTTTGTTGTTGTTATTACAGTAAAACTTAGTTCATATGACATTGTTTACAGATTGTACAGTGTATACATTAGAATCAATCAATATTTTACGAAAGTACTGGTTGCTACTTGATGTTCCTCTTAGCTACCTCTTATCATCATATAGGTTTGTAATTTTTCAAATTCTTTATATTGTTGTATCCAATTTAGTGATGGGACTCGAACCGGATTTTTTTTTTTAACTCGATTAGTTTAATCCGATAGTTGACATTCTTTTTTTTTTTCGTTAACTGACAAGTATGTTTATTTCTTTTGAAATGATTCAATAAGTAAGATAAGAAATGGTATTGTAATTTTTAGCCTACATTTTTGTGATGTAATTAAAGTGGTAAATAGATAAGATACATCAGAAATGTTACAATAACCTCGGTAGATACTATAGATATGAATTTGTCTGAGGATGACCAATTTATGTTTGGAAACAATTGGGTTTTTGAATAAAAAATAATTATCATTGTTTTTGTTTTATTTAAGTAGGTACTATATCATTTAAAAAAATAAATTAAAGTAAAAAAAATGTTTTTTAAGAAAAAGCTTTTATTTAAAAATGGGCTAAAAAAAAAAATAAAATAACTTTTGAGTGAAGTTTGAACCAATATGCAACATAATTTATAAAAGCTTGAGGGGTTATCATTAATTATTTCTGTTTTGGATGTTTTGAATATAAGTGTAGCTATTTTACTTTTCAGTAATTACCAAACTTAATTAAACGCCTCACGCTTTTATAAATTATGTTGCATATTGCTTCAGACTTCACTCAAAAGTTACTTTATTTTTTTTTTTTAGCCCATTTTTAAATAAAAGCTTTTTCTTAGAAAACATTTTTTTTACTTTAATTTATTTTCTACTTTTTAGTCTGATCACAATTAATTTAAAAAAAAATTAAAGAAGTAATTTTTTACCTATATTTTAATCGGTTAATTTACCCTAATCAAACATAACTATGGAAACAGAAAATTGCAATATAAAATCAATGGACAATATTTGACAATTCGAAATGTCAAATTGCATAGGACTAAAAATCAGCAATTTTGGTTTGGGTCGATTTAGAGCAAAACTAATTATACAATATTGCATTGTCATCAAGGCTAGACAAGTATGCAAAATTTGAAACCTCTAGCTCAATTAGAAGTTGTCTAAATTTTGATTCCAAGATTTGATCTAAACCAACACACTAACATAGCAAGTTAAATAAAAACTTTTAATTATAATTTGGTTATAAACAGCACTACAAAAGATCACGATGTCTGTGGCGTCATAATGGTAACATATTCAGTACAAAATTACTTTTAGCAAGGAAAAATTGCATAATAACAATAATTCAAAATAAAAATACATTGAATTTTTAGGTAAATTGCCATTCTGACGTCACATATGCGTTCGGGAATTGTCGGCACGTTAGCGGTTCTAAGTTTAAAAATTTATTTTTAATTTGATATAATTTTTAGTCGAATTTTCTCCGAAAAATTAGACTTATACAGTCTATACGATAAGAGCTGCGAGAGGCGAGACCAGGGGCGCTATCCGTTTTCGGACCCGTAGAACACGATTATGTAAAAAAAAAAGATGTCTGATATATATATATATATATATATATATATATATATATATATATATATATATATATATATATATATATATATATTTTCCCGCAACCTTTTAATATGTGTAGGGCCCCCCTGTGGAAGTTAAGAGATGAAATTTGGTAAGTGGGGCTTATTCCGATGTACAACAATACTATCAAAGTGGGGTCAAATTTTGGGCAAATTTTTTTTCGGACCCGACCTTTAAGGGGGTGGTGGGGGGCGGAAAAGCAATAAAACTTTTCCAAACCGGTTTTAAATAATGTTTCGGTCAATTATCTACAACATATCCAAAATTCAGCTTCCTAGGATGATATGGTGGGAGTAGAGGGGGGAAAAACGATTTTCGCTGGATCTAACAGGCCCCCAGCCCCCCAGAATTAACGTAGAGGGTTGAAATTTGGTGTGTTGATAAAGTTCGTACCTAGGTTGTGCTTTTTGGAGGTTTTAATATTTTACCCCCACCCCCCTCATTTTTAAGCTACAATTTCATGCATTTTCGACGTTTTCGAAGTTTGTACCACTCGCACAGGTCACCCGAATAAACCTAGAGGGCTGAAATTTTGTATTGGGATTGAGTTAGTATCAAGGGGGTGCCTTTTGGGGGTCTCGACTTTTAACCCCTACCCCCACCATTTTTATACCCAAAAGAACATGATTTTTCTTGTTTTTTAACAGTTTCGTTCGGGTCAAAATCTCCCCAAATAAACCTAGAGGGATGAAATTTGGTGTACAGGTTAAGCTAATAGCCAGACACTGTTTTTTGGATGTTTCAACTTTTAACCCTTACCCCCACGATTTTGACGCCAATATTTCCTTAATTTTTTTGCTTGTTTTCTAGCACGTCTAGAGACTCCATAAGGAAACCTAGAGGGCTGAAATTTTGTACGTGTATTCAGTTAGTATCCAGCTAGTACCTTGTAGGGAGTCCGCATCACTTTTCCCCCCACTTCTCCCATTTTTACATCGGAATTGAATGCTATTGTTAAATGTGTTTTAAAAGCATTATGTTTATTCTAAATACAAGTAGGCGAATAGTAATTTTAAAAAATTAAAAAAAAAAAGTGAACTTACTTTTATGACAAATGAAATACATACATATTAAGTAATTTAAAAATGTTATTAAAGTCACTGTTTATTTATAAATTAGAAATTTTGGATTTTTAGTATTTATAAAATAGAAATTTTGGATTTTTTTGAAAAGAAAAAATATCTTTATAAAGGCCTTCCAGTTTACTATTGAAGGTCCTTTTTTAATATTTAAAACTAAAACATAAAGGCAATTAGCGGATAAACATGGGCAGGAATGTCCTCGTACGAATTGTGTTGGCTTTTTTTCTGCTACCTGTTTTCGGCACAAAATTGAAATTTACTGAGATACAGCCCTTAAATACTTAAAACCTTTTTTTAAAGCCTCGATCAGCCGAACACTCATCACCAGTTTTGAAACCAACAAAATGACAATTCGGTTGTAGACTTTCAATCACATTTCGCTTGTAGACATTCCATACCGAAGATAAAGGGGAAAATTCGACTACCGTGATGGGGCCCCGCTGCTCACGGCGTTTTTTAAATATTACATTTAAAAAAAAAAAAAAAAAGAAAAAAAAAACAAACTAAAAACAGTTTTCTTATAAAACTTACATAATTATGACCTTTCCATTTACGACAAAAAAATTTTTTATTCAAAAACCTAATTGTCACAATTTAAAAAAAAAAAATAAGATGATATTTTGTAAAGTAAAATATTTGTGTTAATTTGAAATCAATTCAGCCAAAGTATTTCAAAATTATTTTAATTAAAATTGACATAGTGTTTGAAAAATTACCAAACTGGATCGGCTGGGACTCGAACCCGGATCTCTTGGTTACCAGCCAAGCGCCTTACCAACTAGGCCACCGATCACTTGTTCGAGTGCCACTCCAATTCAGCAATCAATCAAACACAACCTCTCTCTAATGCGAGACGCAGTTTTATACTTTTAATTTCAAATGTTATCGAGTGCCTGTGAAACATTATTGGTGTATGGCGGATTTTTATCCGTATTTAAACATACACCAATATTCATATGTTCACTCAATGTCCAGCTTTGGCTGATACTTGAACACTCGATGTACTTTGGCAAATGGCCAATTCATTATAATGTGTTGGCACAATATAAACAATAATGAATTGGCCATTTGCCAAAGTACATCGAGTGTTCAAGTATCAGCCAAAGCTGGACATTGAGTGAACATATGAATATTGGTGTATGTTTAAATACGGATAAAAATCCGCCATACACCAATAATGTTTCACAGGCACTCGATAACATTTGAAATTAAAAGTATAAAAATTATTTTAGTTATTTAAGTTCATTTAACACCTTGATGGTCTTTGACGTCATAAAACGTCAAGTGAAATTTTAGTAATTCACACACCACGTCACAGGACATCAACAATTTCATATCAAATGTATTAGCTGTCAAAATAGTGTACCAATTGGGCGTTTTATCATTATAGGTTATGACCATCATGGTGTTAATAAAACATTAAATTTACTGTCAAAATTTGTTACCATAGTTGAATGCGCTACAGTTTGTATTAAAAAAATTCAATAAGTGGCTGTTGCGGCTACACTATCTGGTGATAGAAAATTAAATTAATGAAATTGGGTCCTTTGCTATGAGTATTGCAGGATCCGTTTTAATGTTTTTTGTGTTTTTTCATATTTTTTTTATCATTATCGGCGTATATTTGTCTGTTATTATTTTTATTAAAAATGTGTATGTTTACAGTTACACATGTTGAATCATTTTGTGAATTTATTTGTATATTTTTTTAATTCTTTAAAAATATTGTTGGCCTCTGGGGAAGTTAACTGTGAAAACGCTCAGACTGTATAGTGTTAATAATTTCAACTCTCGGATTGAACACAAAAATCATAAATCGAATTTAGTATCTGTGTATAATTGCATTATTTTTTTTTCGTAGATTTATTCTTACATGGAAAGAAAGCAAACGAATTGTTGAAGCTATGTACGAACATAAATCGCAAATGGTATGGTACCGAAAACTGTTCATGATTTTCAGTCGGTATACAATGATCAACACGTTAAACCAAATGAATACAGTTGATCTAGAGTTAGATCTAGAAGTAGATTTGGAATAACACATGACGTCTATTGTAAATATACCTATCTATCTATTTGCGTCTTTAGCTAGTGATACACCTTATTTATTCATCATTTATTTCGTTGTCCCGTTTAAATGTCATCCAGTTCATTTTTTTATTCATAGATGGCAACTGTTTAGGATATGAAAAATAATCATGTTGTAGCTTAATTTTTAATAAATCTTTTTTTTTTTTTAAATAGAATATACATATCAGATTCAACGAAATAAATGAATATTACCCTTCCTTTCTGTCCCCTTTTTCCAGAAAAAAGACAAAATACTAAATGTGTACATATAAGAACTGTAATATTTCAATTGTATATAACTACTTTCTAAATTTCTATGCGTTAAAAGACTCTTTTTAAATGAAAATTTTAAGAAAATTTTTATATATGTGTAAGTATTTGTGAAATTTTTGACATGTTGTTATTAAACTACATTTATATTAAGTGCTAAAAACTTATCTTCGGTTGTGGAAAGTGAGCAAATAATTTTTAAAAAATATTAACAATAAAATTCCTGCAAAATTTCTTATGAATCATTCAAAGATTTTTTATTGGCGATGCAATGATTACGCGAGCGCCTTTGGTAGTAAAATTATGAGATCTATCAAGTAAAACATGTATGTATACATTTAATTGTCGATAAAAATGTGTTTATATGTACGAATTATGTGCCGGTTACTAGATTTTATATCGCCAAATAAAAGTATACGTACTTTTTTACTTGATACCCATTTTAATTTCACCAACAGACGCGCGAGCGAGAATCCTTGCGTTGTCAATTGAGATTTTCATATTTCATTCTTATTATTGTTGAGTTGAGATGCAGGCATTATATTTAAAATCTGTCCAGCCAACTTATTACTTTATAAACTAATAGTGTGGGTAACTTCAAAAATGTAAACTTTACCGCATCGATGCAGCATCATGACTTTCTGATGCGTCTAATACTACATGATGCGCTGCTGATGCTCTCTTGAAATTTGATGTTTTTGAATGGGATATTGGCATCATTTAGCCTCTGATTTGGCTACAGTTAGACTATAGATAATATAGCAATACAGTCCTTGCATAGGTATATTATCTTTGAATTTCGACTTGAACTTACTTGAAATTGAAAATATTGAAATTATTTGAATAAAAAATATTACATACCTATTTTAAGTGCAAGATGTATTCAAATAATTTAAACAATTTTAATCAAAGGTAAATCTTTTTCAACAATTTGTTTTTCGGAATTATTCCTGTTGGTGTTAATACCTACATAATATGGCAAGTAGTTATAATTCTACATTATACACATGACATGCATCTTGGACACGCATCACCAAATTTCTTGATGCATTGTTTTAACGCATCAAATGCAAAAATGAACTTTTGATTTTTCGTTGTGATGTGTCTGATGCGTTTTTGAACTATTGACTCTGCCTCATGCAAGCAGTGATACATTTTTGAAGTTAGCCTATATTATTTAACGAGCTGGTAATGCTATTACTCAAGAAGATGAAATTGCTTTCTGAGTGAGTAATAGCCATTGCAAGCAAGTAGAATACTATAATTTTTCGATGACTTTCTTCCTTTTTGATTTAAATAAAATTGAAAATAATTTTTAAATCAAAAGAATAAAATTTTTAATCTATCTCTAATTTTATTAAATGTTTGCATATGTATCTATGGAAACGATCAATATAAAATTCAAATAGTTTTGTTTACTTACACATTACTACGCAACATATATGAAATTAAAACTTGATAGATATATTATACACAAAACAAATGCCATCCCATTGAATAATGGTTAATACGGTGATTTCATTGGTCGAAAGGTATTGAGTAATGATCATTCCTCCACACCTTTGAATAATGCCTAACTTTCTCAACAATTAACGGATATGTAATGAGTGTGTTCTTCAACAGGAGTAGAAAAAATTATATAAATAAATCTAGTCGTACAAATACTGTGAAGCCTTCAGTGCAATATTAATAATTGTAAAAAATAACAATAATTAAATTTAAATTTAGGTAATTTTATTTTTTGGCTTTCAAGTTCTAGATAGATCATTACCAGCGTGATGATTCATATCCTTATTGCTATTTTAGAAATTTATTGCGAAAAATTATCACAAAACATCTTAATATATTCTTTTTGATTGTGTTTATGTATTGTAAAAATACAATATTTTCAATAGACATATTTGTGGAGTAACAATTCAAAACGTATTTTGTCACAAAGAATTCAAAATGGAGTTATGCACGTCATCTGATTCGTTTCACTAATTCCTATCAGACTAGACAATTCAAATGCCGTCAAAAAATTTTTACTCATTCAAATTAAGGATGATATACCCTGTTTCAAATACAATTGATCATGAGTCAAAGTTAAAAAATTAAATAATTCTTATATTCAAAATAAATCTTCGATTCTTTTCTAAAAACAAACTGCAATTTTAAAATTTACGTAAGTGCAATAATGAAAGAGAAAAAGCCAAGAATACGGAAATTATTTAAATTCATAAGTAATGAAGCATGGTTACATTTAACTGAAATGGACCATAATAATTTTATTCAAATCGTGTTTGTCCATTACCATATTTGATTCAATATTTTGTCTAACGACCAATAGGAACAGCGAAGTGCTCTGATTGGTTTACTGAGTCACATAACCAATACATGTTGGCTGTGAGCCTGTCTACACAATCAATGAAATAAGGAATAAGAAGTATGCGTATTAGTGACGTTGAATGGAACTTTAATGAAATAAGAAATAAGGAATAAGAAGTAAGGAGTATGCTATCTAGTGACGTTGAATGGAACTTTAACGTAACTGGTCATAGATATAAATATGTAGGTATTTTTTTACGTCAAAATTCGTGATTTTTTTCACTTAGTGACAAAAAAGTCATCACGAACGTTACTTTTTTATGAATTCTGATTAGTGATGAGCAAATGCAAGACCAAGACCAAGACTTGGCAGTCTTGGTCTTGTTCTTGCATTAAGAATCTTGGTCTTGGTCTTGCTAGAGCAGTTTGAGTCTTGGTCTTGGTCTTGAAAAATGCAGTCTTGGTATTGGTCTTGGTCTTGGTATTGCTAAAAATCTTGCACTTTCTTGCATTTTTTATTAGCGAATTTTTTCCTTCTAAAATCAGAATTTTCTCTCTTTACGGTATTAATTATACTTTTAAACTATTTAAATAATTTAGCAAGAGTCTTGCTTTTTTCTTGCTATAGTCTTGGTCTTGCTCACTTGAGTCTTGGTATTGGTCTTGCAGCCATACTTATAGTCTTGGTCTTGGTCTTGCAAAATGCAGTCTTGGTCTTGCAAAAAATGCAAGACCAAGACAAGACTGCAAGACCAAGACTAATTTTGCTCATCACTAATTCTGATGTACAAAAATTCCTAAATACATTTACCTATGAACAGTTAAGTTAAAGTTTCATTCAACGTCACTAGATGGCATACTTCTTATTTCTTATTTCATTGAAGTTCCATTCAACGTCACTAGATAGCATACTTCTTATTCCTTATTTCATTGATTTTGTATGACCCATGAGATTATGTATACAAAAGTGACACTATGATATTTTTGAAGTATTATTTATTCAAAGTGTGTTTTGTCCACGACTAAACGAATCAAAACGTGTTTTGTCCAATCCGTCTGTTCAAACTATCCATAGAAAAGTATTTTTTATCATAAAAATAAACATTTTAATAAAAATAACACAGCCTAAATAATACAAACCCTTAATTAATACGCTGAATGGTTTTTGGTGATTTCCCAAAATTTTGGTAACTGTAACAAATAACGTTTAAATTGTCACTCCACACTTATACACCGTATATAAAAAAATTTTTGTAATTCGATTTTTTCATTAATGATAATCGACTCTTAAAACTTTCCAATTCTTTTTCTTTCCAATGATTTGTGTACGAAAACTTGAAGACTACACTGAAAATTATGTTTCTATAATTCTTCTTCAACTGTCCAAATAAGGCCTAAAACATTTTGATATACTATGAATACACATGCGTTATAAAAATTTATAATCTGTTACATTGGCTGTGTTCGATTACACGGTGCATCAAGCGTTTTCATTTTCCGCGCGTGCGTATCGCATCACTTTTAAATAATGTGGGCACATGCGCAGTTGTTAATTAGTATGCGCATCATTTAGAAGTGATGAGAGCAACGAATACATAGTGGTTTTCCTTACACAGATTTTTATAAATAAAAACATTCTGCGCTTGCGTAGAAAGCAAAAAGGCTTGATGCACCATGCGATTGAACGCCGCCACAATTTAAATGCGTACGCATTGATTATACTTTCGCTTCCCGATGTTGGTATTAAGTACATTATTAAAATTTTTAAAATATTTATAGATTATATCTTTTTTCGATATTTAATAAATGTTATGTAAAAATTTGAATTATTTAAAATATTATGATTTGATGAAAATATATATTAAAAAAAAAAAATTTTCCAGCTTCAATAAAAGGTTTTATGTGTTTTAAAAGTTTCAAAAAAGTAAGATAGTATAAGATATTTAAAAATTTATCCAAACAAATGAAATTTAATAATTTCAGATATTGAAAGTTACCAATATTTCACGAACAATTGACTCATATCCTGAGGAATCCTCCTATTTAGATTAAGATACACGATTGACCACATAAAAATGATTTAAGTACGTATCAAACCACGCAGTTATTACGTAATTATAAGCATTTGGTTTTTTTGACTACGGAATCCTAAAAAATTCAGTTTAATTTAATTTAATAATAGCTAGCACTTATAAACCTAAGGATTTAGTTTTATGTTTTAATTTATTAAAAATATTCGATCAGAATTCAACTGAATACTTACTTTTATTTTGACATTTTATGAATAATCAAAGTTTTGAGGTTTTAAAGAGTGATATTGACGTTTATTTGTGTTCAAATCGTGACGTCATAACAATGAGCTGTTTTTTCGCGCCACTTTTTTCATTTAAAATTGTAGTTATTATTTTGATAATTTTTACAGTATGTATATAAAAAAATCACTTAAGGGCGTATTTTAGTCTAGAGGCTCGATTTTGAGGTGATTTTACGGGCGTAATAAAAAAAAGAGTAAACATTTTTAGTATTCATTTTTTTAACAGTTTTTTATTGATATTTGAAAAGTAGAAAAATATATAAAAATTTTAAAAAAAATCAAAATTGAAATCGGTACAGGCCGGAAAAGTGGGGACTCAAAAAAAAGGTGTCTCCTGGTTGACGTGATTTCAACTCTTCTAGTGATCTGAAACATAAAATTTTAGTTAATTCTTAATAGGGAGGATGTAGAATAAGTTGGACGTAGCCGATTTGAAAAAATAATTTTTTTCATAAAATGGCGTCTATTTAAAAAAAAATCATTTGTTCGCCTCCTTTTTTCAGCTTGGAAAATCTTTTAAAAATAGTAAAAAAAAAAAATTCCAAAAACTCCTACGTCGGACTAATTTTGATAGTATTAAAAAGGTCTGTACCAAATTTCAAGTAAATCGGTGCATTAGAACTTGAGATATCATGTCAACCGTATCGAAAAAAGTAGTTTCGAGTAATTTATATTAAAAATTTGAATTTAACACTGAAAAGATACACATTACACAGGAAAAATAACCATAACTCCAAAAATAATTCGAATTTCCGTAAATCCTTTTAAAGGCTTATTCTTAAAAGTCTGAACTTTGAAAAAATGAAGAAAAAAAACTGGATTTTGTCAAATATCTAGACTAAAAGACCCCCTTAACTGATACGCAAAAACAAGGCTTTTAGAATAGTTTTTTTAAATTCAGTCAAGTACCCTACTGGGAAAAATTCGCTGATGGTTAAACAAGTAAACTATTTGTGTGGTCTAAATTTTGATTTTTAGTGTTTTTGGTAGGAATTACCTGAATATTCGATGCGTGAGTATTGCTGTTTCGTACTTAATCCTGTTTTTCATTATTTCCGGTTTCCAGAGTTACCAATAACCTTTTATACTATCTTATTAAACAAAAATTTATGTGTTAAAAATTGATTAAATAAAACACTAGTTAACTCAAGTACAAAAATATTGTATTATTATGTCAAATAAACAGAATATACAATTGAAAATAAAAACAAACAAAGTCAACCACAATTGTTTTATTCGAAAATTCCTTAATTCCTGAAAGTGGAAATAAAAAATCTTTTTTAGAAGTTTATTTGAGATGTTTTTGTATCTTGTGATAGAACCCTTACATCAAAGGGTCACTTTTAATTAACAAAAAAAAAAAAATATTAATTACTAATCTACTTTGGAAGTTGATATATACATATACGCAAATACGCAATATATTTGTGGTTTTCTAAATCTGCAAAAACCATAAAAAATCCTGAAATTTACAGATAAACCTCTTATTGGCAGCAAGCAATTCAAATTAAAAATTTGAACGGTTTCTATCACGACATTTGAGTGAATTTAATCTATCTGAATCAAAACCGTGTTATACAAGAGTTACCTGTACGCTAATTATAGCTCAAACAAGGGATATAATGAGGTCAATAATTCATTTATATCCAACATAAATATAATTTGTAATTTTAATCTAAAAACAACGTAATTATTTCAGTAGACATATATAATATGATGCATGTTTGCAATAAAATAACAAAACATTACAATTTTAATCATATTAATAAATTTTTTGGGGTCATCATCAGTGGCGTAGTTAAAAAAAATTGAAATATCTATTTCAAAAATTCAAATAATGCAACAGAAATAGAAGTATAATAGTTACAGCTGTACAACAAAGAGGCACATATTATAAACACAGGAAGGATTCTTTTTATAATACACGTGCGAGAAAGAAAGAAAGAAATATATTCTTTATTCCTTTTAAGCATGTACTACGAATATATAATTTGTATACAGGATGTTTCATGTATTAAATATGAAATGCATTCTTAATACGAAATACATTTATTTTTTATAAAAGTATACGTTTTTAACTGATTATTAAATATTCTGCACTAAAATGTATTGCAAACAATTATCATATACATTTGTATTCTATACACATCGAAATCGCAAGTCATAATTATCAACCTGTATATTCTGAATTTCTATTTAAAAAGAGATAAAAATATAATTGCATTTCTATCTGACCGGGGTGTATTATTAAAAGAATCCTTGCTGTATGTTGGTAAATCTCTTACAAATAACTTCAGGGTGATGTATTTAACCATTTAAAAGCTATAACTTTTTTCTTTTCTAACAATAAACTCGAACTTCTTTTCAGCTCAAACTAATGCACTTTATGAGAGGTTAGAATATATAGGATGTTCCAATTTTAAATACATATACATACACGAGGGAGTATCTACATATAAACTACGTAATTTCGCTTTGATCTTTTTTGAATCCTTCCCCCTTCCATGTAGACGTCAGGTGGTTTTGGTTAGTAACCACTCGCATCGGTGACTGATTTTTACTGATATTTTTCAAAATTGCTTAAGTAACGTAATTTTTTACAACATAATACATATTTTCTTACAAATAAAAAAATTACCGGCAAAATCTGACATAAAATACATCTGACATAAAATACACCGCGCTGCGGAAAAGAGATAAAAAATAGTGTTCTTATTCTTTTTATTCAAAAAAGTTTACATATTTATTGTACAGTATGATTTTTATTATTAGTAACATAAACATGATATGGGATGTGATTTATTTATTATTTTTTTAACTTGCAATATTTATTTAATATTAACACTTTCAGTCCCACGGCTTCGGCATCCGAAACCAAACAAAACATCCCCAGAGGCCAACCGCGATCAATGATTAATTGATTAGTTGGTTACGCATTATGTGTGCGATGTTTACCGTCATTCATCACACGGATGTGTTCCTATTCACACAAATACATACCAACACACACTACTCGTTTCGTTTCTATGCTATCTAATGTATAAAAAATTTTAAGATAAACAAAAAATACATAAAAAATATAATTTATATTTTTAAATAAAATTGATTTGAATGTCAGTGTATATGTAGTATGTACGTATGTTTACAGTTTTACACATACATGTTGAACTGTGTTGAATCTATTCAGTGTTTGAATTATTTTTTTTCCTGTATTTGTTGATATTTATAAAGTTTTTTTTTTAAATATTGCCGGCTTCCGGGGAAGTTTACTATGAAAGTACTCGGGCCTCATAGTGTTAAAATACAATATGTATGTATCACGAGTGCGGTTACCGATGATATAATTTATGACATGATGTGTCGAACCGTGAGAAGTTAAGAATGTACAATTACAATAACATAAATGCATAATACCTCGATAGTGTGAATGATAACTGCAGACATAATTCGCAATACATTTCGATGCACAATTATTTTTCAACTTGTTCGATCCTTATTTTGCTTAGAATATTTTTTATATTGCGATTTTATTTGTTTTTTGGCAAGTTTTGTATTTAATACGTAGAAATTAATTTAATTTTTAATATTATTTTTGAAAATCTTATATTATATTCGATTGGTCACACCTTGTATACTAATGCTTTCGGTCAACTCTTTCTTTCGATCAAAAAAATATCAGTTGTCATAATAGTTAAAAAAAAAACCTTCATGCCAACCCTAGGAATTTGCAAAATAGTAATTATACTAAACCATGTTGCTAAAATTAAACATTACTTACAATTATACCGTATTTCGAAAAATCAGATGGTGGCACTTGTATCAGTGAATATATACATATCAAAGCATTTTAAGTCGCCATATTGCATGACATTTTCGATTGCCTATACGCTGGACAAGTTATATCACCAAACGTATTAAATAGGTTAAATAATCTAACACAATCCAAAGTGAAGTTATCTGTAAGAAATTTACAAAATATTTTAATACGCCACTGTTAATATTTTGTTTTGTCAAAAAAATATCTGAAAAGTTTAACAACCTTTAACATTTTTTTATCTTTTATTGATTCTATGATAAATGATAATAGCAAAAAGGTCATAAAAACAATAGATATACTTCAGAATTTATTAAATTTCGTTTTGTTTTAAATATTATATTTTGATAATTTTTTTCTTTTATCTTAAAAGCAAAATTTTTTGACAACTTTACGTAATTTCAATATTTTTAACGTACATTTCAAAAGAGAAGTTACTTATTGGTAAAAAAAAAAATTCATAAGAAAATGTGGGATAAATCTCAAGAGATCTCACAGATCTTTAAAATGAAAATATCAATATTTTCAGAAAATGGTTGTAATACTAAAAATTTCACCAAATGGAGCTGATTAAATATGTCATGGCTCTTTGTCTGGTACCTTGGTGAGAAGGGACTTCAATTTGCGTTAGTTACTTGACACTCAAAATGACAGATGTTATCGTAAACTACTTCTGTCTCTTTTTAGTACATGTATAGCAATTACAAAAATTCCTCTCTTTCTTAAAGATTACTCAATGACCTGTTTATCTTTATTTTGATACCTTACTCCCCTTACTCAATCTAGCAAGGAGACTGCACAGCCTTGGGGTCGGCGATTTGGCTGAAATTTTTTTTGGTGATAGAGTACACTTAATATGTTAATATATTAAAATAATAGCGCGCACTACTCAGAAAAACTTGTAAAAAAAATAATTAAAAAATTTCAACGCAGCTGGTGTAGTTAATATACTTGAAAAGGAATATTGTACATAACAGTCCTATTGGTCTAGTGCAATTGGCGTTAGACTGGTAACACAATGGTCATATGTTCGCAACCGACTCTGTTCAACAAAACTTTTTTGTTAATTTTTTTTTTTTTTTAATATTAATGAATGTCTTCTTTATTTATAAAACATCTTATTTAAAATATGTATTTGTAACAAATCTTTAAATAGGTAAATCTGTAAATAGGTAAGATAAAATAAAATAAAATATAAAACTTTTAACGTAACATTTATTTAATTGTAAATTATATTATTATTCTCTACACACAAGACCCAGAGTGATAGTTGCCATAAAAACATACAAAACAATAATTTTTATTACAATTTACACAACATATGAATGCATGTTTTTTACAATTACAGGGTGTCTGTAAGACATCTAGTGAAAAACATACTAGATTCACGTTCTAAAAATGTTCCTTTCATGAAATAATTTTGACGCATATCATACAAAATTATTGTTTTGTATGTTTTTGACTATCATTCTGGGTCTTGTGTGTAAAGTATAATAATAATTTGCAATTAAATAAATGTTGCTTTAAAAGTTTTATAATTAATTTTATTTTATCCTACCTATTTACAGATTTACCTTTTTAAAAATTTGTTACAAATACATATTTTAAATAAGATGTTTTATAAATAAAGACGACATTCATTAATATTAAAAAAAAAAAAATTAACAAAAAAGTTTTGTTGAACAGAGTCGGTTGCGAACACATGACCATTGTGTTATCAGTCTAACGCCAATTACACTAGACCAATAGGACTGTTATGTACAATATTCCTTTTCAAGTATATTAACTACACCAGCTGCGTTGAAATTTTTTAATTATTTTTTTTACAAGTTTTTCTGAGTAGTGCGCGCTATTATTTTAATATATTAACATATTAAGTGTACTCTATCACCAAAAAAAATTTCAGCCAAATCGCCGACCCCAAGGCTGTGCAGTCTCCTTGTAAATGGATTGTTACTATCATCTTACTCATCTTGCAAATTTTGAAGCCATGATAAATTCAATCAGTTTTAACTTTTCTTTAAATTGTTTTAAATATCCTAATTTCCTAATGATATACAAAATAGGTAGATATTAAGATTTGTTCCCAATAGAATTTTTACTTTATTACGGGCTTACGGCAAAAGCAATATATATTTAGGAACATAAGAATTTTGTTGTTAGATTAATTAAGGTTAAGCTAGATACAATTTTTTTTATTAAATTTAAAACCTACTTAATCATAGTGACATATCTTTGGTTTATCTAAGATTTCATAAGTGATTTTGAACATATTCATTTTTTTCTTTTAAATGTCTTAATGAAATTCTTGTACTGACTTCCTTTTATTACGATGAAATAAATTTAACACAGCCTTATGAAAATTTTAAATTGTAAAATACTTATAAAAATAATATTAATTTGAATTATTAAAGCTCTATAGTCAATATTTCGGTTTTCGTCGGGAATATTTAATTTTAAACGAAGATATTCAGGAACTCATTGGGATTTGTTCGATTCTGAAATTCAAAATATTTTTTAACTCCTTTGATGATGTACAGGGGAAGAAGTTTTTACCTACGACTATCGTAAAATTGCTTATATATTGTGTACAAAATACAATCTAGGGAAGATACGTTTTACACACAGCTGTGCGAAATTTTGTGCTTTACACACGATTGTAACGAACCACAGCTTACTACACTTTATATTTTAAGTTTTTACTTAATAGCTGAATATATAATAATAAAATTTTCCCCTTAAGGACCCACAAAAAATAAAAAATATAAAAATTCGCTAGACCGATTTCGACTACTTTTGTAGTCCTCTTCAGTAGCATAAACAACAAATAACCATAAATATAAAAAATCAAATTATCATAAAACTAGAAAATATAAATATAGGAAATCAGATTTTTGATTGTTGACCACTATCACTGATTATTACTGACTTTCACTGATAATTTTTAATATTACTTACACAACTCAGTTTTTTGCACTAATACGACACATCTTCCAAATAAAAAAAATAAACCAATGAACATTCTCTTTCGATCAAAAAATATATGCTATCATAAATGATATCAATCTGTCTTAATCATCAAAGGAGTTAAATTTCTCAAAAAATGGCCATGATAATAAAAAATATCTAAAATGTTTCTTAACCTTTCACCGTGGCTTCTGCATTAATTTTGGATAAACAATTGTGCAAAATTTGACCCATAAATGACTAAAAATGTCAAATGATAAAAAATCATATTTTTATTTATTCTTTTCGCAATTTTATTGATATAATAAACATAAAATATTCCCGATCAAAAACATTCGATAAACGTCAGATGAAACCCGTATAAAACTCCGTTCTAAATATGAATTTTTGTATTCTAAAATTATGATTAGTCTTTACTGAGCTTTAATGTATATTTAGTAAAATAATAAAAAGCGAGTTTCCAGTACATTGTTTTTCTTGCAATTTTCGTAACAACTATAAGAAAAAGAAACAGAGAGTCTATCGCTAAAATATACAGGATGTTTCAGATGGAGTAGTAAATATTTTAAGGTGTAATATTGACTATTCAGAATACGACCACACCTATTTTTGGCTATAATAACAGAACAAATGGTTCGATTTAAATGATTTTTTTTCAAATGTTCGGCATTAGGCGAGAAAAATTCATATATTACTAGAAATAAGTAAACGGGGAAGCACCGTCGAAACCTCATTTACGAGCAAATTATTTACAATTGGAGTTCATTATTAAATTACCCTTTGACCGAAAATGAGTTTCAAAGTTTCCTAACCTTCTTAGTGTTGGTATCAAATTCTAATATTTCATAGTCAAAAATAAGTCGAATTAATATTTAGGCATATTTCTGTCATTTTAGTTTTCTTTTACTTGTAACCCTTTTAAGGTGGTTGGCGTGTTAGGGATCAATAACTACTAAATTCGACAAAAGTGTCAATTATTTTCGTAAATTAAAATTGGTTAGTTGTGAAATTTGTAATGAGTTGGTTTTCTGTGTTCTTTTTTTGAGAAGAGGGGGATCAACTGCGTGTTAAAAAAATTATTTTTAAAAATTTTGTATATTAAATTCTAAACAATAACACATTTAAAAACCATTTACTAATCTTTGGTTATAAGCCACTAACACTGCTGACTGACTTTTTTTGATAGTCTCTAAGTATTGAAATTTTTACAGACACAATAAGTTTTTTTGTAAATAAAAAAATTTAAATTAATACAATAAACACTTTCTTTCGATCAAAAATATCAGCTGTCAGAATGACATTTTACCAAAAATTAAAAAATCGTCACAGATGGCATCGAACGTTATCCAGAAATGTACATTTAAAGCATATTCAACTGTCTATATGTATACTGGACGAGTTATGTCGTCTTAATTATCTCGCCCGACATACTAACAAAAAAAGTTTCTAATAAAATTCTAATTTATCGACAAAGAAAATAAACGAATGAAGTAACTCAACAAATCATTAATATTTACTATTTTGTCTGAAACATCCTGTACCGATTTTGTTTACGAGAGAAAAATTAGTGAAGCGAATTAAACATTTTTGGTATCCATATAATTAAAATTTATTAATATTGATCGCTAATATTTAGGATAATTTTTAAATTTTTTTATATTCATCGCTAGTAATACATAAGTATATTTATTATAAACGTTATTATATACAATAATTTTTATACTGTGTTTATGGCTTACGACAAACGAAAAACACGCTGTCGTATTCGTATTGAAGCATCGACGATGGATTTTGGCAATAACGACTTTTTACTTGTGTTTCGCATTTCTGTAATAATAAAATAAAATTTATTTTGAAACTGTGATACTTAACTGAACAAAAACTAAAAAATTGTTTCCAAATTTTTACGATTTTAAAAAAATGGTTTAATAAACGCTACTGTGCAATTCAATTTTTTTTCCTGTGCAACTCTCACTTGACCGACCATTTTTATTTTTTATACCGATTGTATTAGCGTTTCGTAGTTTTAACTACGAAACTATAAAAAAGATATATCTAGCGCCGGCAGACAAAAGGACTTAAGTCCATTTCTGACTTCTTTTTTTTATTTTATTATAAAAACCAAGAGAGTCTGTCTCATATATTTCCAAAAGGGCAAAAGTCAATTCCACCCCTAACATCATTTTTTATTGCACTTGTTATAAAAAAAATTATTTTCAGAAACTAAAAAAAGAAGTTAATTTCTTAAAATTCTTAATAAAATAATAAATAAGTACATAGTCTAATTAAATTGGAAATGTATTTTTATGGCAACAACTACCGGCTAAAACGGGTTAAGTCCACAAATGGTTTTAACAATGAAATTTATTGTTGTTTTTTATATGTTAAGTCCATAAAAATGTCTTAAAAAATTTTAATTTAAGGCTTAGAGTTAATTCTTTTTTTATGATTTACTGTGTTACATGTTAAAAAAGTAATTTATTTGAAAAAAATCTACAAAATGTCATGTAAACTTGAAAATAATTCAAATAAACTGATGTTGCATGCATTTAATTTTAGTTTTTACTCTCTACTGTAAAGTTGATGTTTTGGACTTAAGACCTTTTGTCTGCCCGCGCTAGATATAATAAAGTTGATTTTATTTATCAGATTGGGCTAATCTCGAGAACTACTCATTACTCAACCAATTTCAAAAATTATTTCACTGACGGATAATACTCTATGTTCGAATAATATAAGCTACATTTTAACGGTTAAAATTGTTACATTGGGCCCTAGGGCCCCAAAAAGGCTCAAAATAAACGACTGGACGGATTTTGACCAAATTTTGCTCAAACAGTATTGAGATCCCAAAAAACGAACTTAAAGTTAAAATTTCGCCTAAGATCCCGGGGACAAAAAAAAGCCCAAAATAAACGGCTGGTTGGATTTTGACAGATTTTTACTCAAATAGTATTGATATTCCGAAAAATATGAACGTAGGCTTAAATTGTTGCCTAGAGTCCTGGGGACCCACAAAACGCCCAAAATAAACAGCTGAACGGATCTTAACTAAATTTTGCTCAAATATTATTGAGACTCTAATACAAATTAACACGAATTCAGATTTGTTCTCCAGAGCCCTAAGATTTCAAAAAGAGTTCGAAATTGGATATCTACGGTAAGGTCTTAAGGTATAAAAATTAGATACGCTATTTAAATATGGAAATGGCTACTTTAGAGTCGTTGGACGAGTGGAGCGAAGCAATATAAAGAACTGATTTTGTAAAGAATTTCAAAATATCTCGTTTAAAATTAAAATAGGTCAAAATTGACCCCCAGCACTATCAAATGGGACTCTACTAAAGTAAACAGTTCGACCAATTTTGACAATATTTTATGAAAACTAGATATGTTGTTGAAATATGAACATGGTTGCTTCAGGCTGCCTATACACGATCAGTAATGCTGTCAGTATTTACTGACAAAAATAATGAATCATTATTTTTATAATATAAATTATATATAGGTACGATATTATCAATATACGATCAATAATAATGTCAGTATTTCTAAATACTGACAGTATTACTGATCGTGTACAGGCAACCTTAGAATTGTCGGGCGAGAAAAATGAAACACTATAAGGAACAGATTTTGTACAGAATATGGATTTTTTACCATAACATTATTATGTAATGGCCTAAGAACCTTCCTTGATGTTAAAAACGCCAGTACTTATATTATTATAAAATTATAAAATAAAAAAAAAAACGAAATAAGAAACTGTTTTTGAAATATATTTTGTCTCGCATACCTTGAGAACAAATGATGTTATCATTTGTTTGATAAGGGTGGAGCCCCCACCCTTAGGTAGAGAAGGCGAAGCCCCCGGTATGGTGCAAGGGGCAAAGCCTCTATCGGGGGCCCAGGGGAGAAGTTGCCCGAAATGGAAAAAGAATTATTTATGTACAGTAGTCTCTAGTCTTTAAGGACACCCAATGGGAAGTTGACAGGGTGGGTAGACCTGTCCCCCAAATTTTTAATATTTTTTATTCAACTTCGAACTTAGTCACTATTGTTACCCGAAAGAATAATGATTATACTATAATTTAAGTAAGATATATGTTCGCATTTACATTTAGTATTTTTCAATTAAGTTCATGAATCACATTTTTCGTTTCGTCCCTATTCACCCGCCTGTTCCGATTCAGCCCACCCTACGGTATTAATGTTATTTTAGAAATTATAAGCGCCGTTCACAATTACCCCAATTCACAATTACCCCGGTCAACACTACCATTAAAAAAATCAGGAAAAACGGATTTAAAAAATCAAAAGAACGAATTTCTAAAACATCAATCGAAACGAAAATCCACTTACCTCTAGAACGAATCCAACGGAATTAATTACATTTATAACAGCCTCAAAACTAGGTTCAATGCTTGGTTGTGTGGTAGCACCCGAATAATGATATAACAATGGACCCAAATTGATCCAAACCCCACCACTTTTCAAAATTTTATAGATCGTTTCAATGAACGCAACAATATTATGGGCACAATCGATAAAGAAACATGTAGCCACACAATCCCATTCATTTTCCTCTTTATAAACTTCAAGAAAATCACCGGCCGCCATCGAAAAACCTGACGATTTGCCGGATATCGAATTTGGCAGTACGTCGGGGAAACTCACAGCTGCCGTTTGATGCGTGACACTTAAATTATTCACGTGTTGCTGTACCCACGGATAGATAGTTAATTCGTTAAGCTCTGTACACCGATTTAAAACGAAAAATGATACGATTAACATGAACAAATTGAATTCATTGCCCTGACAGATAAAACCTCGTGACGCGATCTCGTAACTTAACCGGCCCAGTCCCGATCCAGGTACTAAAATTTTAATATTTGCCGGATTAATTCCATCCTTCAAAAAACGTCGCTCAATCTCATTGATAATCGGCTGATAGCACTGAGTTCGCTCTTCCTCACCCATCGAACTCCAGTCTCGGACAAGTTGCTTTAACGTCGCCTGAACTTTATCTACACCCTCGGCAAGAACTTCACCTAATTAAAAAAAAATTAATTAATTCCCGGAATCTTATGGAGGAAACACAGTACGTTAAAAATAAACATACCCACGGTCCCGTACGACGCCGACGAACTGTCATTTTCAACGGCGCTAACATTCTCAAACATCCCCGGGGCATCCCGAGTCATCAGCTCAATCACGGCAGCATTATGTTCAATACATTTCTTAATCAACTGCAAATCATCGCGATACGATCGAAGCCATTCTTGATGATGTTCAGGTAAAGTATTCAAATATTTCTCAGATCTATTTACTCTCGCTAATGATTCAATCCTAAATTTTGAAAATCAAAAATTATTAAATTTCATAAACAAGTTAAAACTTGCAATTCACTATGTCGAACAAAATCAATTGCAGTAAATGCAAAAAAAAGTTTATGGAAGTTTTAAATTTTATTGTTTAAAAAAATCCTAACCAAACCTACTTGTAATTATGAAAAGTTTTTAAAACCGAATTAAAATGTATCCATTCTTGTTGTTGCACATCATCATTCGAGCCATTAAGTGCCATGTTTTACAATTTTGATTTACAAAATTGTCTCTATTTAGGCACTTATCAAATAAATAAATAAGTTTTTTCTCATTTTTGGGGGTATTGAGAACAAATTTAATCTCAAATACATCTTTTATTGTTCAACATTATTGTACGTACTGGTTGAGTCATCTATTATTTATTTTGAATAGTGGCAATAAATAATAAAAATGTGGGAATTTCAAAACAAAACGGTTTTAATTTTGATAACAGTGAAAAATATTTGTAATTTTTTTTTTTTTTGAAACAAGATAAGCTTGAAGTATAAAATAAATAAGAAAAAATTAATTTAAAAAACATTAAGTCTACATACTTTATTTTTAGTTTATTATTTTTATGTAAAATTAATGAACCATAATATTAAGTTAATTGTTGCCCACGAATCTACGATAAATTTTCAATTGTATAATAAATAACTGAAATAATTTCATAAATTAAAACTGGTTTAAAACTTTAAAAATATGCGTATAATTCAGCATAAAAAAGGTGACATTTAGAAATAATAATTTATATTTTTTTTATTTTGTTATTTAATACTCTTAAGTACTTTAAAATATTTAAAAATAGAGATGCAAGGTGCAAAAACCACATTAAAAATAAAATCTATACATATGCCATTAATATTTCTGTTATTAATACATGCCTCTCTATATTTTCTACATAAATTTTCGTTATAAACAAATAAAGATAGTAACAAAAATATATATTTTGAAAATCGTTAAGATATTTTTTTTATTGTGTTTTTCAACCTTCACAGTTATCACATATAACCTTGCGACTGTAATGGATCACAAAATATATGTATGAACAGCTAATTAATTATGTATGACGAACCTCGCCTTAGTTTGGAATTTCTAAAAAAAAATTATCATCATCAAATTGCATCAGTTTTTCTTTCACTTCATCAATCCGTTGTTTTACTGTAATTTTCAGATATAGGAAAACAAGTTTTCTTAATTATAATATTAACGTTATATTATGTTAATTACGAATTATTTATTAAAATAATTAATTTTGTGAAATGATCCTTGTAATTCTTTATAAATTTTACATAATTTTCAATTTTTAACTCAAAATCAAAGACGTTCAAAATTGTTCTAAGACGTTCGGAAAGTTTTGTCCTATACCTCCTACACGTCTTTCATTAGTCATCAGTCAAAAAGGAATCGAAAATAAAGATTAAGCCAAAATTCTGTTTCCGCAGCGTATAACGAGATACGGGGTACGTGTGGTGTAAATTTGAAAGATCCTAAGAAGTAATTTTAGAGCATACAAGTTTTTAAATGTCCTATATATAGCATATATAGTATATTTTGAAACCTTATTAATAAAAGCAGACTAGGTACTCCCTATAAACGTTTAAAATTCTTAGTAGTATTATTTTTTTTTTAATTGGCTATATCTAATAAGGAACCAACATCTCAATCCGAAAGAAATCCTTGGATAAGTTGACAGAACTTAGGATCCGCAAATTCATATATTCGAATGTTACGCGAATGTAACCAAATGGGTTTGCTAGCTTGACTTAAGAAAAAACTTGATTAAAAAAAATTTCAATTTGATGACGTCATCAAGTTTACTAAAATTTTTTCAAGTCAGAGCCAAAGAGCCAAAGTCAAGAAAGCCAAAAGCATGAAAAAAGAATGATGACACTAAAAGCGAATTATACATAGGTTTTCGAAGCCGTTCTTTTTATTTTTATTAAAATTAGACATGTAGGATTTCTATAAAAAGATTTCTATCGAATCAGTCATATTTCTAAAAAATATCTTGCCATTTTAGTAATAAAAATAGAATTTTCACATCAAAATTACCGTGACTACTTCAACCAATCATCCTAATTGAAATCACTTCCATAAAGCTTGATTTGAGAAAAAATTTTTTTTTTTGATTTAATGACATCATCAAGTTCAGTAGTTCTCAAACTTTTTGGTCGGCGACCCCCTTTTTATTTAAAAATTTTAAGGACACTCCAAATGTCTAAAAATGTATAGAAAATATGTCGAAATGTGTAGAAAATGGGTATATTATCTGTAGTCAATTGTTTCTGCGACCCCCCCCCCCACCCGGAGTCGCAACCTCTACTTTGAGAATCACAGTCCAAGTTTAGTAAACATTTTCAGTTTTTCTAAAAACCAAAGGTTTTTGAAGTTGTACGAAGCTAAAATCAAGTAGACTTTCTATAACGTGATCCTCTACAACCTTTCTCACTCTTTCATCATAGTTACACTGAAATTTTCTGTAGCGAAGTGAATCAAAGAATAAGTTCATACTTAACTGATTCCCATTTAAAAATATTTAAATAATAGTTCATCTTTGATACTTTTGCCTGTGGATATAATTACTAATTGTACAGCATTTTCCACTATATTAATTAAATAGATCTTTTTTTGTAGAACTGGCCTTGTCAAACTAAAAATCTCCAATACATAATACAGATATTTCTAGATATATTAATTTTTTAACAATAAATTATTTTTAAAAAAAATTACATAATTAAAAAAAATTCTCTAACTGTAAAAAATAGTTTGTTTATAATTGAAATTAACATATATGTAATATTAATTACAAATTATTTTATGAAATTAAAATATAACTTTTTCTTTAAAAAAAATAATGCATATTTTGTAAATTATTATGTAAATGATAAAAATAATCTTATAACAATTAAAATTACAAGTAGCAATAAGTAATAATTAAATTTTCTTTTTATTTGATTAATAGTATAATAAAAAAGTTGATATAGTTATTAATTAAATTATTTTGCGTAAAATTTATTGAACGGTATAATTACATTTATATACGTATATGTAAGGTAAAAGACCCGGTAATTGACCCTGGCCCAGTTTCTGAACTTTTCAACTTTGTTATAAATTAATAAAAAAACTATATTTTAAATAAGAAAAAAAATAAATTCTTAATTTAAAGTAATCTATTCTGTGTCTAATGAACAGCAATTTAAAAAGTTTAGAATATATTAACTAAATAAAAAAAAATTTTTAAGTTTAAAATGTGTGTAAACACTATTTTTTTGGTAGTTTCTTAACAGTTTATGTTACAAAGTACTCATTTTGATTTGTGCAATATTCATCATGTAAGTATGAAAACTTAATTAAAAATATATGAGCAGGTTAATATTTGTTTAAAATTTATTTTAAAATATTTATAAAATACCTTAGAATGATTTTTATTATTGAAATATGAGGGTCAATTACTAGGCTCACTTCTAAAGTGGTATGGCCCAGTTAAATTCTAACCAGTTTTTGTTAGTTATTTTGTTATTTATAGTTATCTTCGATTAGTTTTTGTTATTTTTCATAACGTATATAACATTAAACATTCATTTTTATCAATAAAAAATTATTTATAAATTAAATTTTAAAAAACTGTATTTTTAAATTTAAGAATCAGAAACTAGGCCACTGTCAGGGTCAGAAACTGTCACATGAGAAATTTTGAGAGTCAGAAACTGGGTCCTTTTTGCGAATTTTTAAAACATTAATTTAAATTATTAATTCAATTCAAATAATTATTTTACTTGTATGACTTTATTTTGAAAGCCATAAACTAGTTGATAAAATTATTAATTGTCTCTTAAGTTTAAACTTATATTTATTACTGTCGTTTAACCTCAGCCGTCACTCTTAAAAGGTCAGAAACTAGGCCCGTTACCTTATATCGATTCATATAGAAATATTTCCAGAAAAATCATAAAAATTAGATAGAACATTTTTATAAATTTGCGAAACTGTATTAATAATTAATTGTCTTAAGAAATCGCAATTTTTAAAAATCATTGCTTAACCATTGCATTGTAAAAAGTAGTTCTCGAAGAATTTTAGTATCCCGAAGTGGAGACACTTATGAAGGGAGCACTGTAACCGGTTATATTTTAGAAGTTTGATTTTTTATTATTACTTATTGTTGCTGAATATGTAAAAGAGTGAATTTTAATAGGTATTTAAAAAATGGTCTATCACTGAACATCCCATTTTAGAAGTTAAAAAAATAGGGTATTTGACTAAACTTGGGAAATTTCTTTAAATACATATTTATGCACTATGCATATATGTATACATTTTTCATTTTTAAAAATAATGCCGAAAATTTTTTAAATTGTTCTTATTTGCGTGAAATTAGTTGTCTGTTACATCACGTGCTCTAAAATTGTCATTGTAATTTGTAATTTCCATAGTTATGTTTAATTAAATTAGAGTAGAATAAACGGTTAAAGTACAAGAGAATGTGACGTTACAGTGCGTTTCTGATCACGTGACTAATAGTTAAAAAATTCACTTTTTAAATTTTTTTCTAAATTAAATAGTAATAGTAATAGATGAAAAATTTCGAAACCAAGTTATACTGAATGGATTTTGAAAATTAGTTTTTCCTCAAGTTTCTGACATCAAATATTAACAAGTTTACCATTTCAAAACGACCGTTAATTTTCTTTTACGGTATTATCGAGCTGTCTCATAAATACTACTGTTATTCTGGAAAGAATTTAAGAATTTAATGAGTTAAAAAAAATGTTTTAGAGGTACTGACTGTTACTTTATTCATGGATTCGACTAAAAATCGAATCGATTAATAGACTACATACTATATCGTCAGCTGAGTATTGGTTGGTACCAAGTCCATTTTTTTGAAAAAAATTTTCTGATAGTGGTTTCGATTTCTTCAACAAAACAACCATCTAGAAAAAAAATTTTGATAGTGGTTTCGATTTCTTCAACAAAACAACCATCTAGGAAAAATTTTTAAAAAGTGGACTTGCTATAAACCAATACTCAGCTGACGATATTTTTGATATTATCGACGAATGATTTAATTCTCTCTAAACTTTAATCGATTAATCGTCTAACTACTTATCGATTCGACTACTTGAACAATGATTATCCAAAATAATGATTTTAAAAATAAAATAAAAAATGCATCATAATTTGGTCAATAACCAGCTTCTTCATAAAAAATTAATTTACAATCCGTTGGTGTTCCAAATATTTTTAGATTTACACACCTGAATAATAAGTTGCATACAGGACTAACAAATAAATGTTAATACATAATTAGTTTTTTTTTATGCGATATTATTATTACCGCGTATTGTTTCTAATAATACATAATAATTAAAATAGATCAACGGTTATTTAGTGGCACAATATAAAGACGACGCAATAATTTTGTTAATCAAGGTTCTCCACGTCCATTTACATGGCTAATGCACAAACAATAACGAAATCAATCCAATCCAAGCAACCAAGAGGAAGGAGTGTTCACAACCCATATTAAATTTAAAGCAACAACCTAATTAATGTATTTAAATTACTTATGAAAAATGCAAAATTATTGTACCGTTAATACATAATATTATTATGTATACATTAAAAACAAACACTGGACACTTAGGGAGGAGGTGTTACATATGTATCACACAGAATAATGGTGCAAAAAGTACAAAAAAAATGTCTTATATTACAAATAAGGATATCACATACACCATTATCAATTGTATTAATTTCCTTTAAGGTGTGGCCAGTTTGCAACAAATATAAATTGTCTGGGATGCGACCAAAACAAATCAGAATTAACAGTGCATCCAAAGTTAATACATAGGTAGTTACCTAAATTAAAAATGAATAAACTGGTAAGCGCACCAAATCATTGTTTACTTTCAACAAAATAGTTATTTGTGTTTTAAGAGCGCAAAGTGGTACATTGGCGCTCGATTGAGAAAGTTAACGCGCGACGCCGCCAGGCGGAGCGTGTCATTTTTATGAGAGCGGCAATGTTACTTTATGCTCGAATTACACACATAATTTTTTCTACAATCTTGTAAAATGGATGGCGTTCGGGACGGAAATTTTGTTAGCCTAACGGGCCTAACGTTAGCTAACGGAGCTTTCACCGTTACAAACCAGAGGGCTCTGATTCAAAAAAATTAATGCACGTTAAACATTTTTTTCAATGTTTTTCACGGTATAAATACTTAATTTCTGAAGTACAGCCACATTTAAAAATTATGGAATAAAAATAATCAGTCACCATGTTAGAAATTGTTGTTTTAATATATAATGTATGTTAATTTTTTGAATGCGTGTCCTCTGGTTTGTAACGGTGAAAGCTCCGTTAGCTAACGTTAGGCTAACAAAATTTTCGTCCGAACGCCCTCATGTATTTATTTTATTTAAAAAAAATACTTGAAAAAATAATAATGGACGTTAACATTTATTTTAATGTTATAATTTTTGCAGCTTCAGAAATATCTGAAGGTGTATTTGAGAAATCGCTGTCACTATTGCATATTTCCATCATATATGTGTATTAGTTATTTTGAAATTTAATAAAATTGATATTTCACTTGATCATGATAAAAATAATATGAAGTTTAGAATCTGTTTACTTGTTGTGATGGAAAATACAAATAACGCCTACCCGATTTGTAATTAAATATATGCTGAGTGAGCGACAAAGTACTACTTTTCGCTTTAAAGCGAAAAGTAACAGTCCTCAGCAAACATATATTTTGCGCTTTCTTCACAGAGCGCAAAAGCTTACACTCTACTACGATTGTAGAAAAAAACATTAATTACATATTTTGTTTTTTTTAGTTCTTCGCTTTCGCTGTGATCATTGCGATTGTCAATGGTCAAGAGCGATATCCCGCTGGTTTGAATCCAGCTCTTTGTCCCGGTTATCCTCACTGTGATAATGCATTATTAGCTCTTTATTCAAATCTTCGTAAGTATATCATTTTAATTTTTATTTTTACAAATTATCGACATAATACAAAAATTGTATTGTTTTAGCCCATCTACAAACTTATGCGGCACCTGCTAATCCGGCAGATCCGTCGTTGAGGTATCCAGCTGGTGTACCCGCTGCAGCTTGTCCAAACTATCCGTTCTGTAGTACTGGTGGCGCTGAACCTCTTCCAGGTTTTACTCAACGCTTGTATCCAGCGGACGTACCAGCTGCAGCATGTCCCAACTACCCGAATTGTTATTAATTGTTTAAGTTGATTATTGTGATGTGATTATGCACAAATTTGTTTTTTATTTGTCTAATTGTGTTAGCACAATATTTGTTCTAGAATAATTTATAAAAAAATGAAAAAATAAATAAATTTAAGTATTTTTTTTTAATGTAAACATTGTTTATTAAATTTATCCTACGCAAATTCAGGAATTCAAGACGCAAATTTTTTTGCGTTTATGTTTTATCTATTGCATTTAACTTACCACGCAGACCACACAGGCCAGACAGATTCAACTCGTTTCAAATTTGTGTTAAAAATATTTATACGTACATAACGTAAAAACCCCCATTATGGAACGGTATCTAATACTGGAACAGTTTTGACCAGTTTTGACATTTACATATTTATTTCTTTAATTAAGTATGGAAACATTAAATGCGAGGTGAATTTAAATTGAAAAACAATCATTCTATTAATAATAATTTTTGTTATCATAGGTTTCTTTCAGAAATAACTTCGTTAATATGTAAATGTTAAAACTGTTCCAGTATTAGATACCGTTCCATAATGGGGGCTTTTACGTTATGTGTTTTTTTTTTTCACATAAAAGTGGTCAACCACCATTCAACTACGCATATACAGTCTGTTTCAGAGAAATAAGAACATACAAATTTTAATATAGGGAAAAAAAATTGCTTAGATCATAAGAGTATGTTTATTTTTTATGGGCATGATTTTGATATTGGCGACGCAAAGATTACGCAAGCGCCTCTGATTTTTTAAATTAGAAGCTGTATCAAGTAAAAATGTTTGTAGATTTTATATTGACAATTAAACGTATACGCATATTTTTACTTGATACTGGTTCGAATTTTACTATTAAAGGTGCGAGTGAGAATTTTTGCGTCGCCAATATAGTATCAATAGCATCTATTTTAAATTTTTTTTAAAAACAATAATATAACTACAATAAATGTAAAAATTATTGCTAAATATTAGCTGTTCCAGATTTTACAATTAGGTACAATAAATTTGCTGCTATTAACTTTTGATTTAAAAAAAAAAAAAAACATTATTTTACGGCAGTGTTTTTCATTTTATGTTAAATATCTAGTAAAAACAGAATAAAACATCTCTGATCACAAAAAAATTTTCGTATGTTAAAATGTATACCTATGTTCTTAGTTGCCTGAAACACTCTGTATGTACTTCACGCACAGTGATTTTCCTACCAGTTATGTATAATATAAAGATTCTCACCCGTTTGGACAGATAAATTATAAATTTTTACAACGTGTGGTTTTAAAGAGAGAAATATTGTTGACTTTATTGTTAGAAAATGAAAGAGGGGCACTATTTTTCTCACACAATTTATAACAATACTGTGACTAATATACCTCATTTCAGATACAATTGATCATGAGTTTTCGTTAAAAAATTAAATAATTCTTATATTCGAAACAAATTAATCTTCTATTCTTTTCTAAAAATAAACTGCAAATTTAAAATTTACATAAATGTAATAATAAAAGAGATAAAGCCAAGAAAACAGAAATTATTTAAATTCAAAGTGACGAAGCATGGTTAAATTTAACTGAAATGAACCATAGTTAAATGTGGATAGGATAATGAAACTGGAAATAAACTATATATTCTGGAAGCCGCTCTTTTCCTTTTTACCAAAATTAGGCATGTAGGATGACAAGAAACAGGATTTCTGTCGAATAAGTCATATTTTCAAAAGTAATTTCGTCATTTTAAAAGCAAAAATGAAAAGTTCATATCAAAATAAACTAAATTCAAAAATAACGTAATTATACGTTATTGAAGTTTTACTAATAGCATGATTCACAACTTCATAATGTCTCCGAAGTTCTTCGGAGCCATAATAAATTATCTTAACCCGATGACATCATCAAGTTTACAGAATTTTTTTCATTGCCGTAAGAGTCGTTAATGAAATGATAGAATGATAAAACTGGAAGCGAATTATAGGTTTTCGAAGACATTCTTTTCATTTTTACCAAAATTAGGCACGTGTGATTCCAAGGAAAAAACCTCTGTTAGATCAGCCATGTTTCTAAAAGGAATTTTGCAATTTTAATAGCAAAAATTAAAAATTCATACCAAAATTACCCTAATTTAACCAATCACCTTAAGTTAAATCACTTCCTTAAAGCTTGATTTGAAAAAAATTATTTTTAATTTGATGACGTCATCAAGTTTACTAAATTTTTCAAAGCTTCAAAAACCAAAAGTAAATTCAAAAAAATTCAAATTTTAATTAAAAAAATTTATTAATTAAGCTTCATTACAAATTACACATTTTCAAAGAATAATAAAATTAAAAAACAAAAATTCAGTATCATAGAAAGCAAATCTCGTTTCAAACAAAGAACAAAAATGGTAGATCACGGTTACGATTTCCTGGGTACTGTGATTTGAATGGTATTCTGGTAAGACCGGTCAAAACAAACACTTTTTCAAGAATAAAAAAATCAATATCTCGCTTAGTATTTAAGATATGGAGCACAGAAATTTTAAAAATTTACTTTAAATTAACGCGCTTTGTAGATTATTTAACTTTATGAAAATTTGAACAAAAAGGAATGTTAAAAATGCTAAATATTAAAGTAAATTACTGTCAGTTGACTAATTATGAAAATTTGAACAAGGAAAATGCTAGAAATTCTCATCGTGTGCCCGGATACTGTGAAATAATCCATTTAAAATTAATTATTATCTTGTCAAAAACACCATCCATCTGTACCAGCCCTTCTTAGAGTTGTCACCCGTACTTGAAAATAAAGTATTGTACTATATTTTGAGTAAACGTACTTTAAACTTTATAAGGAAATTAAAGTATGCTAAATTACTCTATATATTTTATATCACATATATGCTGAATTTTAGTTTATTTCTCTTTTAAGTTCTCGAAAATTATAAAAATATTTTGTTATTGAAATTGTTTGTCCAATTATTCTATCTATCAAAATTGGTTTAAAAATTTATCAACTTTAAAGGAAATTTTAGTGACTCAGACCAAAATTGATTGATTTGATATCAAAACACGGAAAAATTTTAGGATTAATTTGATACTCGAATTACAGAAAGTTTATATTCTCTTGTATTTTCCTAATCTATTAATTGTAAGGAGTTAGCAGGTTAGAAGGTGGAAATAAAAAGGTTACTTTAAAAATTTTCGAGAAGATAAATATCAGTGAAATACTTAAAAATTACACAGAGTAAGAGCAATAGAAAATACCTAAGGAATAATAAAATAAAAATGTAGGAACGCGTACTTTTTTTTAGTTGAGTGTACTTTACTTTTTTGCTCAAAATTTTAAAAATACTTTATTTTCTTAAAAAAACGGTGGCAACCCTAGTCGCAACTCATGCTGAAATGCTGTCAAATTTTGTTATTGTACCAAAATTTTACGAAACTAACTGTACATTACTCAGTATTATCTTGTCATTGTCCTTAACTCGCAGAGATGCTCTCCTTTCTTTTGTAATCACAGCCTATGATACCGAATTTTTGTTAAACAAACAAAAAAAAAGGATAATTTTTTTATTAATCTGATATCACGATATTTTTTCGATACAGTAACTGATGTGCCCGGTTACAAATTTTGAACTTATTTTTTATTTTTTTGGTATTTAATGGAGAAGTTTACCAAAGTTTTTTTTAATGAAAATAAAAATTAAGGCAAAATTAAAGAAAAGTGTAAAAGAAAAATTAAGATATCTCAACAACTAACAAAGTTATGGGACTTTAAAATTTCACTTTTCAATTTCATTTAAGACAAATGTGTGACGTCATTTATTCTACGGCATTGCAAATAGAACGAAGTCTTTTTTATTTAATTTTTATAAAACCGGTCAATACGTTAATTACTACGGATACTATATGGGCTCGACCATTTTGAATCTTTTATCTTTTACAAATTCAATATTTTGACGTTTTGAAATGTCATTTTTTGAACTTTTGAAGATTTATAATAAAAAAATAATTTTAAAAAAAATATTAAATCCATGTAAATTAAAAATCACAAAGTGATTGAAAAAATTATCCGGATCGGCCGGGGATTGAACCCAGGATCTCCTGGTAACTAGCCAGGTGTGCTATCCATTATACCACCGGTCCTTTGTGATTTTTAATTTACATATGTGGTTTATGGCCATGTTAACCAAGGAAGTCGAGTGCTTAAAGTTTCAGTTTAGCTGAACGATAAGTGAACATATGAATACTACGTGTGTTTAAAATGCAGACAAAAGTCTGTCATACGTAGTAGTGTTTCACAAGCACTCGATAATATTTGAAATTGAAAAATTGTAACTGCTTCTCGCATTATAGAGAGTACATACATATAGGTGGTTGAATGTTGTCTGTATCAAACGCCTGTCGAGCAAAGGACCGGTGGTGTAAGGGATAGCACACCTGGCTAGTTACCAGGAGATCCTGGGTTCGATTCCCGGCCGATCCGGATAATTTTTTCAATTACTTTGTGATTTTTAATTTACATAATTATGTGGTTTTTGGTCATGTTAACCAAGGAAGTCGAGTGCTTAAAGTTTCAGTTTAGCTGAACGATAAGTGAACATATGAATACTACGTGTGTTTAAAATGCAGACAAAAGTCTGTCATACGTAGTAGTGTTTCACAAGCACTCGATAATATTTGAAATTGAAAAATTAAATCCGTGGTAATTTAATATAACTAATTTAAAAAAAATTGTATAAAAGACACTCGGTGTCCGATTGTACGGATATTTGACGTCACAGGCGAATTGAAAATCTATCATTGTGCCTTAAACTTTGATTTTCTATTTCTCTATTATTTGTTAATGGATTCCAAAAATTGTTTCATCAGTTTATTAGTTTTGGTCTATATTTTAGTTAAATGTAACTATATATTACATTATCCACACTACGATACTTCTCCATTGTATGGTTGTAACTGTATGCGTACTTTGTCCAGAAATAATATCGAAAAAATATTGCGAAACCAGTACAGTAGCAGTCCAAGATAGTCACACAAATGTTCCTCTAGTGACTATCTTGGAAGTCATAAACGTCTGTCAGGTGGGGTAAACGTTTAGTTAACATAACAAATTGGAATTTTTTCAACAATATTATTATAAAAAAATTATGTTCAAATCAAAGTAGGCAGAGAAAGGTACACTATATTTGAAACCAAAATAAGCTTTTTTTGCGCAATTCGCCATCTACGTCATAATTACGTCACATATTTGAATTTTTAGAAAGAGACAACATTACAAATGTTTATTATTTAAATTAGTATGAATAGTAAGGACATTGATCCGCACAAACTCGTTCCCAATTTTTTATAGTGTGTTCTACCACACACTACGTCGTCAAAAGTATGGCGACACCTTAACCCGAGGGGTCCCACACTTTTGACACGGCAGTGTACTTTTGACACGGCACAACATTAAGTAAAGTACCGCGTCAAAAGTGTGGGCACCCCTGAGTCAAGGTGTCACCATACTTTTGACGACGTAGTGTGTACTAGAGCTCGCTATAAAAAATATGTGATCTCGTTTGTGCGGACCAGTGTCTTCACTTTAGACTAATATACGTACATACGGATCACACACGACACACATACACGGTAGCTACCTCACAAAGTACCACACGGCAGTTACACGGGGTATGTATTATATTACAACTCTAAGAAAAAAGTAAAGGTAATAAAATTTTGAAAAAAATATGGTTGGTTAAAAAAGATGACAAGTATAAAAAAGTAGCTTGTACAGTGACAGTTTAATTTATTTATCTCTCTCACACAAAAATGTGACAAAGTAAGTCGGATTTACATAGCTAAAAAAAACTTCATAATTCAAAAAGTTAAATGAATGTATATAATTCTTAAAACTATTGATTTAGATTATAATTTAACATTTCTAAATCGTATTCTGTATTGCCATATTCTATTTTGAATTGAAAAGTAATATTTTTATGAATGTTGCTGCAACAGGGCAGTTTCGTACTGAAAATAATTTATTTCATTTTTTGCTATAGTGTAAATCCAACTTGTAAAATTTTATTACGTTTACTTTTTTCTTAGAGTTGTAATATAATATGTAATGAGTATGCAAGTATTACATGTGACGCATATGTGTATATAGACAAGAGTAAACATAGTGTGTGGATGACGTAGTGTATGTCTATTTCACTCGAAATGTGACTATCTTGGAAGTGACTAACTTGGACGGCTACTGTATAATACTGTATATCCCTACGAATTTCAATACTTTACAACGAAATAGAATGTTTTGAACTAAAATTCTGCGACGAAGTACGAAACGAACAATTCGCTTTATAACGACAAAGTAAACACATTACTGTTTACTTCGTCATTTATCTCACCAGCCGGGTGTCGTGTTGGCCAATCGTCGCATACGGCGCGTGTTACGATCTTGATCGCGTATCTTCTTCTCCATTTCCGCGTCGGTAAGTGTTTCCAGAAACGGTGACCATTGATCAGCTTCACTGGGCGGTCGGAATGGTACTTCAACTGTGGGTAATGGAGCTTCACTAAACGCGTACGTGCGTTGATGCCACGACAATTGACCGCGGATTGAGTACGCAATCGCCGTCACAAATTCACCACCCAGACCCATTTCGGCACAAAATTGCATTGCAAATTGTTCGGGATTGTTGTTTTTGTCGGACATGTCCCATTCGACCTAAATTGGATATAAGAAGGTGTGTTTTTTTGATTTTTAAGTATAAATAAAAGTGGTATTTGACGACGCAAAGATTCTCAGTCGCGACTCTGGTGGTAAAATTAGTAGCTATATCAAGTAAAAGACGCTGCCAATGGGGTGTGGCATACAGCTTCCTCGTGCCCGTAAAAGACTTTAAAACAGTATTCTACCAAATATATATACCGTGAAATATATTTTCGCCTTAAAGTTCATAAAAAATTGTTGGAACTCAAAATACTTAAAAGCTAAATTATAAAATAATAGCAAAAATATTTTAGAAACTAACCCCCAAAATACTTTAAAAATTTGAGCGAAGTGGGACTAGCAGTAAATAAGATGTTGACATTTAATGGGATTTCATGGTAGCGCCGTGAATACTATTACTCCGAATGCATTGAAATTTGTAGGGGATCATCTAGGAACCAGACCGCATAATTTCTGACAATTTCATAAAAAAGAATTGAATAGTTCAGAAGCGCCACTTGGTGCAATTTAGTATATTAATGGAATGACATGGCAGCGGTGTAGCTAGCATTACTTCGATTTCGATTAACTCGTCAATTCCCAAGCCGCGATCTATCGACAAAATATCCTCATTTTGTGCTAGTTTTTATCTTTAGGTACTCAACATATAAAAAATAAAAAATTGAAAAAAAATACCCCTTAGTTTTTTTTTTAATGGAGTGTCACCTATAGATGACAGTGGGCGTTATTTATAATATGAACTGAGTAAAACGGTATGAAATTACCGGCAAAAAATCACTTTCATTATAAGCTTGATTCTTAAATAATAATTTGTTATAACAATAATAACAGTACCTACTCTTTAGACATTTTTATAACCTAGCGAAAATACCATAAGATGGTATTTTCATATACTCACGCGCAATAAAACAGAAAATCGTTTGAAACAACAGAATTGATTTGACCGTTAACATAACTTCAGTGCTGCCAAATTAAAACCATGAATACTACTAAGTATTAACATTTTAGTCGTAACACGTTTATTTTTAAAATTTGTTATATTGTCTGTAAAAAAAAAAAATCACAAATCACTATCACCTAGAGGTGACACTGGGAATTAATGAGTTAAATTCATAGGGGACCATCTAGGAACCAAACTGCATAATTTCTGAAAATTTCATTAAAAACAATCGAATAGTTCAGAAGTTATGTCACTTGGTGCAAACTGGCGACACACAAACGTGCAGACAGACACCAAACCAAAATTGTTCAGGAAGCTCTAAAACGTAAAATTTGCGTAAAAATTTTTATTTTGGAGGGAAAAAATTTTTTATTTTTCAAAAGTGATCACAATGCTTCCGCTACTTTAGTAGTCTCGGAAGCAATATGTGTATATGTTTAATTGACGATACAAAATCTAATAATTTGTACGTAATTTCTATGCCAATTGGGCGTACATGGACATCTTTTACTTGATACTGTTTCTAATACTGCCACCAGAGGCGCGCGTGTAATCTTTGCATTGCCAATATTCTTCACCTGTATATAAAATTTTGAAAAGTACCCGGCGGAATTTACCTGATCAACTAGTGAAGTATTACCAACGTGAATATTTAATTTAATAATAACTCGCTGATCGGTCTGTTCTTCCAGTATCGCGGGAGGATCACTAGGAAACGCTTCCAATTGTTGACGAATTGCTGCAGCGATTGCCGGCACAAATGTCAATGGATTTAAATCTAAATCGTCACAGAGAACTTCAGCGAACTGTTCTGGCGTGATTAACGTTTCATTTTTATTCCACGTAAATGTATCTCGCAATTTCTGGCCTTCAATTTCCATATCCAAACGAATTGGCACTAACACTTCCGCTTGAGACGCGTTATCAACGAATGCCGTGGGATCTGTATCGTCGAAACATAACGGGAACGTGCGAACCTTTTTCGACGCCACTCGATTTCTGTTGATGGGTGTAGGTTGTGGAACGGCATCTAAATGACTAGAATTCGGTAAAGATGGTACCCATGGTTGCTGTTTTCGGGATTTCCCCTCACGAATAGTGGGCGGTTCGGTTGTGTGAACTGAAACGGCTTTGTATTTTTCATCGTTACCATCGATAATGTCTTCAACTTCCGAGGCTTTCAAAAGTGAAACGGTACTGGCTAAAACATGGTTTGTTAAACCGAGATCTACAAGTTTTTTACGTTCCTCATTTGTTATAGTTCTTCTGTACATTCCCGGATATTTTTTGTAGAGGGAACCTCGAAAGAGGCGTAAATAATTTCCCACCTAAGTAAACAGCATGATTATTAGTTTTTTGCTTTCCTATTCCTTCTAGAATTAATTAGAATTTTACCTCTGATCCGATACAGTAGTATTCCCCATTTTCTTCCAACTGGAAACTAATTGGTTTATCTCCAAATGATCTTAACGCCATATTTTTTTAAAAATTTGTAAAAATTATAACATTTGTAGTAAAAATCACGTCGAAATTGCTAACTTGATAGTCACTTCAAACACCATAAACGCTATAAACACACTCTCACACTCATAAAGAATTCGCTAACCTCTTTTTATGAAAATAATCATGAAGCTAGTAAAAAGCAGTTACACCAACATTAAAATACTAATAAAAAAGTATTCCTTTCGAAATCATTTTTAGGGTCCCGTAGCAAATTTTCTGAACCTTATAATTTTGTTTTATCCGTCTGTCATCCTCATAATGAGACCTCATAGTTTCTACGACGTTCTTCGACTTTGGAATTATTAATTGGACATTTCTCAGAGTACATAACGTACACAATATAATACATAATGGGTGTATTCGCGTTGTCGCTACCTTAGCGAGGAACGACGCTACTGTGTTTTCGCATATTCGCAACCATTGATTCCGGTGATCACTAGGGCTACATTTAAAAATATTTTGAAATGACTAATACGATATAGCTCCCGTTGACACACAACTTAAAAAAATTAAAAATTTTTCAAACTGTTTACTTTTTAATAATTTTTGTATTATAGCCTGTTCACATTATTCCAATCCAGTAATCCAGTGAGCTAATCCAATCCAGGGCTGGACTGGATTATATCGTTTACATTATTCCAGTCTTAATCCAGCACTGGGTTGGTCGTCTACACTAGTACACTATTCCAGTGGCGCTGGAATGGGCTAACTGGAATGAAAAGTAGACCGTCAATCCAGTCACTGGACTGGAATGCTTACTGAATGGGTACATTCCAGTGGCGGTCTACATTATTCCAATAACATTCCAGCGCTGGTTTCGATCACTGGAGTGGAATGCTACTGGAAATTATGTGAACGGGCTATTATGCCACGTTAATTTTAATAATTCAAATATAAATTTTTTTCATTAAATTAAAAATTGCAGCCATTTTAAGAGATTGTCAACAAATATGTCAACAACAAAAAATTTGCATGACTTTTATATGCTACGCGAACAAATATAGCGCGTATCCATGGAGCAATGCTTATGCAATGCGAACATGATTGTTGCGTCGATCCGAAATGATGCTCACTGAAGCAATGAAAGCCCTAACGCGAATACATCCAATAATATATAGTAAGAAAAACTGAACTATGTATATAAAAGTTTAGTAACGTTGGTAAGGGAGCGCCCATAAACTACGTAGTTCCATTTTGGGCAACTTTGAACCCATAGAACACTAGAAACCAACTAATATTAAAAACGTGTAATTGGCGCGGAGTCATTTGGAGCCGTGTCACAGCTTAAGGCATTAGTCAGTCCGTGTCCTTCGTCGAACGCACACTGCGTTCTGTTAACAATGTTACCAGCAGTTACCAGCTTACTGGTTAGTCGTCCATCGACTCTTCAAGCGTACACTTGCATTGTTGCAGTCGTAGCCACAGTGGTGGCTGTTCATTGTTAGCAGGTACATACATCACATACATGCTGTTGTTCTAGCATATGTACCCACTCCCACCTTGGACCACTTTGCTGCATACATAAAGAGTATCACACAGACAAACATCCACAACCCTACACATACCAACACAAACTCTAAATACGTATACAACTTTCCACCTCTCTGCCTAGTCTGATGACGTAAAATTTTGATTACAGTCGGGATGCTTACTATTTAAACAGTAGTTTGGCCCCTTGTTTGAACCTCTCCCCCCAATGTAGACTACAGGTGACTTTTGTCCTGACACCCCCCTCCCCCAAAGAACGTAGTTTTTTATTTCACTAATTACAAAAAACATTCAATTAACGTTTTTAATATAAAATATGAAAATTAAGGCACTTTTTTACAGTTTAGCAGAATATTTCCTGAAAAAACACGTCTCCTGACAGAAAGAATTTTAATGTAACGTCTGTGTGACCACATGATTGCATAATTCGCTTGAGAAAGTTTTGTCAAATTAAAAATATTGAAAATACTAAGCACCTCATAAATAATTCAAGATTTTTCATGAATGTTCACATTCAAATTCATGTTTAATTGTTCCAAATAAAACTACGTAGCTTGACTCTGACTCCCCCTTACCCCATATAGTCCAGCGTAGCTTTTTACATAACCCCTCCCTCCCCTCAATTAGGCTCTCTAGTTTATTGAAGCTCCCTAAGTAATGAGCTACTAATTTAAAATAATAAACAAATTAAAACAAATTAATAAAGACAAAATATTATATTGTCCAAGTTATTCAATTCTCCCATAGTATACTTGGGAACTGGGATACTTGGTGTGTATCGTGTATATTATATAATGATACGCAGGGCCGTGGAGAGAAATGCCGAGCCCCGGGAATAAACTGCATTTTTGTTAAATTTCCTCCGAAAAAAAATAAATGGTGAGCAAAAAAAGCTCTTAACTTTTTCCCGGGCCTTGTACCGACAACTACGGGTCCCCACCTTAATCCCAGGCCTCGAGGCTCCAACCCCGGCTACACCACCCTCTCGTCACACATATCACCTCGGCCTGGTGTTATGTGTGTATTTTATATTAACGAACGGAGTTGCGAACATCTCTAGCTACAGAGCCCTAAGTTAATATGGGTCCGATACATACTTGACTACTTTACTTATTTATGTATATGATGTATATTATGTATTTAGTGGAAGCAATAAAAGGAAATAAGTTGAATAATATGTATGATATGTATTGAATCTGATAATATTTTCAACTTTTATGCACAAATTAGTTAATTAGTCATGCAAAAACCATAAAATAGTAAGGAAACAATTTCATTACAAGGAACAAAATTCCCCAGCAGGTATTAAATTTTAAAAATACGTTTGGTGAACGTTACACTGTGAACTTTGCTATGAGTAACAAAAAAAACCTGTGAAGTGCAATTCGAGCAACATTCAATGGCACCATATCATTGACAAGTGTGTTGAATCTTCTTTGTATTAGGCAATGGGAAATCATCATTCCCACGGGGCCCCTCATAAGGTGAATGGAGGTCCAAAAGCAGCCCCGGACACCATATCAACAACATCATCTAAAAAGGGTATGTCTAGAACGTCATCAGGCACCGATATTCAAGATCGTACACCATCGCAATTAATTCCTGTTGAGAATTTGGCTAAGGTATTTTGTTTACTTATTATTGGGTTTTTATCATGTTAATGTGATTTCAATTCACGATATCATAATCACATTATGAGCTTATTAAATAATTCATTAATAATCATCAGATTTCGACAATTAATGCCATGTTTTAGGGAAAACATTATAAGTGATTGGTATTATTTCATATGTTGTCATTTTAAATGGCGGTTTTTTCAAAAAAACGTTAGTAATAGTAATAGTCTAGTTTTACTATTTTTTTTCTTTTTGCAAAGATTTTATTGCAAAAATCACAAGAAGAGGACGCTGTCAATGGAATTACAAAAGGTGCTTTTGCTGTAAGTTAAAAAATTTTGAAATAGTACGTAAGTAAGAATTTTTTATTGTATATAATTTTCTTTTTTAGCGATATGTCTTTCCCAAGTATCGTGATTTTGGTGAAAAATTGTTTCATTATTTTCTTTTACAAGCTAAAGTTAAAACTGTCCATTTAAATCCAGCAGCTTTTAAGCAACAATGTGAAAAATTTTTAGCGGTATGAATTATAATTTAAGGTAATTGTGTATTAATGGGGCTTCAGCCAAATTTTAAAAAAATTTAACAATTACAGTATGTTTAGGATGTTAAAAAAGGATAATTCAGGTCGAGGGAAGCTAAAAAACAACTACTTTGATATAATAACTAGGTGGTGAGGTTAGTTAAGGTTAGGTTAATTTAGTTAGTTTTGACAATATACTTCGACTTTGATGTAAAAACTAGGTGGTGAGGTTAGTTAAGGTTAGGTTAATTTAGTTAGTTTTGACAGTATACTTCGACTTTGATATAAAAACTAGGTGGTGAGGTTAATTTAGTTAGTTTGGACCGTTTTGACAATATACTTCGACTTTGATATAAAAACTAGATGGTGAGGTTAGTTAAGGTTAGGTTAGATTAGTTAGTTTTGACAATATACTTCGACTTTGACACACATGCATTCAAAATAAAAAAAGAAAAACTAAAAAAAAAAAATTTTTCAAATTTAATGACAGTTTCCCAGCATTTCCAGTACTGATACCGAGTTGTAGTATTTTTTTTTAACTAATCCGCCGTAGCGGAGAACATTTAAAAAAAAATCATTAAAATTGATTCATTAGTCTTTCTCTTCGAGCCAAAAATAGGTGGAGCCCCACTAATGGACAATTACCTAATTTAAAAATACAGTGAATCTTGATTAATTCGATTTGATGGCTAATTCTTGGTTATTGTAGCCCCCTTAACCTCGAATTAATCAAGTTTAACTGTATAATTAAAACTTACTGTAAGAATAATTCGAGATCAAACACAAAACTAGGTGATGGACGATGAACGGATACGAGAAGCTTACGTCTCTATGTATTCGGAAAAACCAACGCTGGAAAATCAAGAGGAGGGTGGTGAAATCCGAGTATCCGGTCTCAGGAATTTACTGATGACTTGTTACAGAATTGCAATGGATCATTACAGTGAAGGACCTCAAACTTGTATATTGGTACGTAAATAATATCGAATTTATTAGAAGAAAAATGTTCGGAACTTCGATTTTTAGCGACCCAATAAAATTTACATATATTTGCACTTTACGTTGTTACTGTAAAGGTTCTGTTGTATAGTCTTTAGCCTTTTTTTAAAAGCTTTTATTTAACTTGCTATGTTAGTATGTTGGTTTAGATCAAATCTTAGAATCAAAATTTCGACAGGTTCTAATTGAGCTAAGGGTTTTAAATTTTGCATACGTGTATAACCTTGATGACAATGCAATATTATATAATTAGTTTTGTCCTAAATCGCCCCAAAACCAAAATTGTTGATTTTTAGTCCTGTGCAACTTTTTGACATTTCGGATTGTCAAATATTGTCCATTGGTTATTTTTTCAATTTTTTGTTTCCATAGTTATATCTGATTAGGGTAAATTAACTGATTAAAATATAGGTAAAAAAATTACTTCTTTAATTCTTTTTTTAAATTAATTGTGATGAAACTAAAAAGGAGAAAATAAAGTAAAAAAAATGTTTTTTAAGAAAAAGCTTTTATTTAAAAATGGACTAAAAAAAAATAAAATAACTTCTGAGGGAAGTTTGAAGCAATATGCAACATAATTTATAAAAGCTTGAGGCGTTTAATTAAGTTTGGTAACTACTGAAAAGTAAAATAGCTACACTTATATCCAATACATCCAAAACAGAAATAACTATGATAATGCCTCAAGCTTTTATAAATTATGTTGCATATTGCTTTAAACTTCACTCAAAAGTTATTTTATTTTTTTTAGCCCATTTTTAAATAAAAGCTTTTTCTTAAAAAACATTTTTTTTTACTTTATTTTATTTCAATGGATCGCTAAAAATGCATTTTTTAAATAAAGTATTAACTACAGTAATATTTCGATAACTGTCATGTGACTGTGAAGTTTAGTACCCTCAGATTTAGTCTTTTAAATGAGGTGCAGAAAAGTTGTTTCAACTCAAATTGACACTAGTTAGAATATACTACACAGACTACTATTTGTCTGTGAGATGAAGAACCCTGACGCTGTCATTGCATGTAACGTGATAGTATGTCTTTTTTTAACATAATATCTTTTTCTATAAAAGTAACAAATAGTATTGTATAATACAATTTACATACTTTAATAAAATATTAATAATTAATAGCATTAATTTGCATTAATTTGCAAATTAAATGCTTTTTATATTTAAATATTAATGATTACAATTGATAATAATAAATTTAATGACAAACGACAGATATATATTAATTTTTAACAACATGGATAACTAAAATCGATATTAATTTATTTATAATATAAAAAACCACATATTTTTTCTTGAATTTTAAAATTTTCATTTTTTTTTTTTTTTTTAGAAATTCATATGATTTTTATTATTCCTATTAAGGTAACATCACAGTGTGATCGGCCAAAAAATACTAAATTTTAGCGATTTTTTTCGGATGGATAGGATGGGGGAATGGGGATGATTTTTTTTTTTACGATTAATAGCACTATTTAACAAATACAAAAATATTTTTTTATTACTCATGCGGGAGAAGTACTAACTTGACGCACACATTTCTGTACGCAAAATAGCTGTTTGCCCACTGTACTCTTCCCGCATACTTTTTTGCGTGTGGAAAGTAACTTTCCACACGCAAATTGACAATAAAACACGCAAAATTTAATCAAAACACGCAAAGCCGCCTCTTAATTTTTCATTTAATAAATATTTAATAATTATTTCTATAGAAACCACCAACAAAGTAATTTAAACGATAATTAATTCAGAAAAAAAAGACGAACACTTAAAAATATTATTTTAAAAAGTAATAAAAATGTCAAAAATAGTGATAATCATAGAAAAAAGTATGTGAAATTCGTAATAAAAAATAGTATGTGCAACTCGTGCGGGATTGTCGATTGCCCCACTCAAGCGAACTTCGCTTTCGTGGGCAATCGACAATTCCCCGCACTTATTGCACAATATACTATTTTTTATTCATTCTTAATTATTTTTTATAATAATTATAATTTTTTGAAAAAAATGTCTTTAAAAAAGGACGGAAATTGATGCCCACGATTGCGGCCGCAGTTTTCATTTGAAAAAAAAAATCAAATAGATTATCAATCTGTAGGTAGTCGCTATGCACCTATGGGAGCTTTTTTTTCTTTTGAAATTTGGAAAAATGACGGCGGTTTGAATAAAAAGTACAAAATTTTTTTTATAGTTTTCCGTGTGGAAAAATAGGAAAATTTCGAAAAAACAGCTCCATAGCGGCTTACCTACAGATTGATAATGTATTTGCCGCAATCGTGGGCACCAATATCCTCCCTTTTTTAAAGACAGTTTTTTCAAAAAATTATAATAATTATAAAAAATAAATAAAAATGAATAAAAAAAATATTTTTGTATTGTTAAATAGTGGTATTAATCGTAAAAAAAATTCATCTCCATTCCCCCATCCCATCCATCCGAAAAAAAATCGCGAAAATTGACTATTTTTCGGCCAATCACACTATGATGGTACCTTAAAGTAGGTACGTTTTTAGTATTTTCCGTTATTAACAAAAAATAAATTCTGTTGATAAAATAATTATTAATTGAGAGTATGAATAACAGATTTAAGTTTTTAAATGTCCATCTCTAGTGTCAATTTTTTCCCTCTACCCTTCATGCTGCTATTAGCGATCACGACTACAGAGAAACAGTAACTTTTATTCATATTCTCTAATATAGGTATTCATTTTCTTGTAAATAAATTAATACAATAAACTTTTTCTTTCGATCAAAAAAATATTAGCTATCCTTGTCACAATGATATTTTACCGTAAATTAAAAGCGTCATATATGACATCAGCAGAACAGTTATGGAAGTATTACTGTATTTAACAATTTCTTTTTAACACTTCTGTTTTTGTAACCGATTCTTTCACTTTGTTTTGTGTGGCAGATAGAGGATGAAGATAAGGTAATAAAACAATTTCTTTTTGAAAATATCAAATTCAAATTTATATACTGTTCTCAAAAGTACACATATAACAGGAATTTTTAAAGATAAAATTCGTATTTGCAAAGTAAAAAAACTGTATTTTATTTAACACACTATAAAGTTAACCTCAAATCTGTTATTATGATCTTTTTACGACTGCCTAATAAAAAGCAACAATATTGATTATAGATTCACAGAACGCTGACATCTGTCGTCGAATCGTGTTTCCATTCAAAACAATCGTTGTCGACTCAGTACGTGGCACACTGGCTAGAAAATCATCTCCCAAGACTGTTATTACCCTTACACACATTTGCTGTCCATTCGTTGACAACAGCCTACCGTCTTTTAGAAATTGATGATCCCCCCTCAATAGCCGGTCTCGAATTAGCAACGCCTGTATTGGACAAAGCTCCACCATTTACACAAGGTTAGTTGCAAAATATACAGGATGTTTATTATTTGTTCGAGTAAAAATACTTTAAATAAATGAAACAAAATTACTTTGTTAAAATCCACTATATTTTTTCTTTAATATGTGGACGCGTTTTCAACCATTACGGCCATTAACGAACATTCTCAACCGTAATGGTTGAAAAAGCGTTCATACATTAAAGAAAAAATACGCTACCAAAGAGGTGTGCACACAGCTTCCTTGTACACCAATACCTCAATTTGCGTCGTAGTTACGTTCCAAAAAAACACGACGCAAATTGAAACGACGCAAAGTGAATTATGATTTTCTATAGCAAACCATGTAAAGATCGAAGATAGGTTTCAGGGTTACGAAAATACTACTTTTTAAAAAGAAAATTGAACAAAGTAAACATTTAAAAAACAAAAATAATATAAAATTTTATTACATAACATACACACAAAAAAAAAAAAAAAACAAATTCAATTAAAACAAAATAATCAATTAATTTATAAAAACAAAGTAAAAATTAATCACTGTCTGATGAGTCTATAGTGGCTGTTGTCGTAAGTCGGCTTTCTTTCATAAAAAATTGGTCCAATATTTGCGTTTGTCCAAAAAATTTCGAAAAAAGAATTAAAGATTCGAACCCAAAACAATGCAATTTCGAAAATCTAGCGACGCACAGTGAAAATTAGTACTAATTCAGCAGCGACGCAAACCGAAACGTCGCAAAGCGAGGTATTGGTGTACTCGTAATAGACTTTTATACAATATTTAAGGATGATACCCGAAAAGAAAATTCCAACTTTTTCCATTGATTTTGAAATATGTTAAACAATAGACGATTCTGCATCGATTAGCAAAAAGAAAATTGTATGTCACGGACAAATTAAACGAAATAATTAATGTTAATGTTTTCATTTATCGTGTGTTGTTTGAACCGGAAGTAGCTTAGGTACGAATAAATTTGTAAAATTTATCATATTTTATCCAACTTTCGTGAGAAATAAAAATAGTTTTATGAACCTTATACTTTGTATTATTTTTTAATAAAAAAAAAAACCGATCCCACCGGCCTATCTTTTTCGTAAAAATTAAAATAAAAATTAGAAGCCGGAACCACGCGGTTTTGACACTATTTTAAAAAACTGCCCGCCATTTTCGACGAGAAATGTGGTTAAACATACAATGAATGTTTTCCATTTAGGAAACACAGACGCCACAGTTCATTTTTGTTTTTTGCACAAAAAATTAATTTTTTTAAATTTTAACCTTTTAATTGCTTTTAGATGCAATTAAAAGATTAGTTTTGCAATAAAATTTAAAAAAAAATAGTTCTTTTGTGAAAAAAAAGAAAATGCATTGTGTCACACAGTATTTTCTAAATGGAACATACTCTATACGTCAACTGTCAGGATAATAACTTCTGATAGGTGCTAAATCCAACGACAACCATAGTCAAATTAAATCTTTATAGAAAAAATTTATTAATTGATATAATTTCTTATACAGTACACATCTTAATTCATAAAATAAGTGTTTCTAGTAATAATTTAACATTATGATTAATTTTAAAAAAATTTTAGATGTAGTACTCGATTTGACTGGGTACACATCGTTACGGTGATTTTGTACTTAATTGCTTTTAAATTTTTGTGTTTCATCATATTATGAAAGTGATATTTGAAATGAGAATAACTTTAATGTACAAAATTTCCAAGTTTTTCATCAATTTCGTCGTACAGTTCTTGAAAATTTGTTGTAATTCAAAATACTAGAAGTATAAAATAATAGCAAAATATGTTTTACTGACTAACCCCCAAATACTCTCAAAATTTGAGCGAAGTGGAACTAGTAGCAAGAAAGATATCGGCATTTAATGAGATTGCATGGTAGCGCCGTGGCTACCATTACGCTGATTGCGATGAAATTCGTAGGGGACCAACTAAGAACCAAATCGCATAATTTCTGAAAATTTCATCAAAAATAATCGAGTAATTCAGAAGTTATGCTACTTGGTGCAAACTAGTTTCTAAATGAAATGTCATGGTAGCGGCGGCGCTAGCGTTACTTCGATTACGATGAAATTTGTAGGGCACCATCTAGAAATGAAACTGCATAATTTCGAAAAATTTCATTAAAAACAATCAAATAGTTCAGAAGTTATGCCACTTGGTGCAATCTGGCGACACATAGACGGACGCACAGATACCAAACCAAAATTGTTCAGGAAGCTCTAAAACGTAAAATGTGCGTGAAAATTTTCATTTTAGTGGAAAGAAAATTGTTAATGCTTCTGCTACTTTTGTAGTCTCGGAAGCAATATAGTGGATTTTAGCAAAGTAATTTTGTTTCATTTATTTAAAATGAATTTCCACAAAGTAAAGCTCACAACAATTAAAAATACTTTACTTACAGGATGTGACAAAAATGATCGTTTAATGCCAGTGTCACAAGCTTGGTTACTTGCGGCAGCATTACCCGGCCTCTATTCTCGACCACAGAGTGTACCCACAATGAATGGATCTGGACATTATTTATCAAGTCATAATTCGTTTCTGTCAAAATTAATCTGTACTGTCCCGTCGCATTGGATACTGTTATACAATTCTGATTTGCATGGTCAGGGTACAAATCGATTTTTACATCATGTATTGGCTTATCGTGGTCCGACATTAACACTTTTGAAGGCTGAAGAGGGCAATATTTATTGTGTGGCGAGTCCGAACGAGTGGCGGGAATCACATCTTTATTGGGGAAACGAAGAATGTGCTATAATTCAGTTGTTACCAAAGTAATTTTATTACAGATGGCGGTTTGTGTATCAAGTAACTATTTTTTATTTTTTTTTTAATTTAGATTTTCAGTTATTGAACGAGGCCCGAAAATTCTTTATTTAAATACACAAGCGCGTGGTTACCCGAAAGGACTTCGAGCCGGAAAAGATCCTCGAAAACCGATAATTTCAGTGGATGGTGGATTTGATAAAATCGAATTTAAAAATATTCCGTACAATTTACTGGGAATTGAGGTAAGTTTTTAAATTATTTATTTTACAACTTCTAATGGGACATAGGCTAGTGACTCCCGCAAATAATAGATTTTAGAAAAATTCGTTACGTACTCTAGAAATGACATACATTTATTACGTGAAAAACTACGCAAATTTCACCGGTACAAATTGCAAGTAAATTTTATGTTTGTGTTAAATAGTCGCTATGAGCTTTTGCCTGGAGGGGATACAAAAATCGACTACAGCGCTCATGGTGGGCAAATATATCTGTTTATCAGGACGGTAGTTGTACACGCTTTTACTATTTTCTTTAAGAAAAATTTTTTTTTAAATACTTGTTTGATTTTTTCAAGGCGAGTACTTATTACGATTTCTATTTACCAGATTCTACAAAATAATAAAAAAAAAATTATTTGTAACCCTACTATCAAACGTCATTTTATTTTGAAATTTTCAAAAAAATATCATAAAAATTACCTCTTATGCTTTTTCTTGGTTAATTATTGAAAAATATTTTATTTTTAGATATTTTTGAGGTAAAATGAGCAGATGTATGGCTTTTATTAAATAAATTTCTGTTTTTTAATATATTTTTCATTAATTTAAATATTAAAATGTCCTGATCACAGACCAGTGAACATATTATATATTATATTATATAGACTAGGGATGTTATGGATATGAAATTTCGGATACGGATATTTAAAAACATTTTTTTCGGTTTCGGTTACGGATATGTAATAATATTGGATAATGTTTCGGATACGGTTACGGTTATGGATAATAACTTTTAGTGAACATTTTTTTTTTTTTAAGAAAAAGGGAAAAATTTTCAAGAAAAGGGGAAATCTATCAAAAGAAATACATGCAGCAAAAATTTGCTTCGATTTAACCTCTGCTTTCCAATGGCAGTTGTCTGTTGTTATCCAAAACAAATCCGAAACTTTTATTTTCGGATACGGTTTCGGTTTCGGATATGTAATTATTTCGGATATCCGGTAGTTTCGGTTACGGTTACGGATATCCATAATATAGATGTCGATTTTAAATCGATTAATCGAAGCTTAAAAAATCGATTATTTTTTCGATTTTTTCCATTTGAATCGATTCGTGAATCGATTATTAAAAGTAAGAGATCGATAACCGATTTTTTTTCAAAAATAATTTCATTTTAGTTATAATTTTACAAAGAAACATATGTAAAAATGAAACTCCAGAAATGTTATTGTTAATAAACTGTCACTTTTTACTCATTATTATCAACGAATCTCCCATGTGGCTTTATATAAATACATATACGAGTATATACGCACTATTTTGTACAGTAGAAGACTAGTAATACAAAGGAAAGGAAGACCACCTATGGGGCTAACGATCCGTTTCGTGCAAAAGCAACTTATTTAGAAAACTGTTTGTCAGTTTCTTTGAAATTTTTTAATAGTAAACTTGGTTCATTCCGTGGTTATTCGTCCTACATATTAAATTGCGTTATTTGCTATAATTATAATTGAAAAGTTAACTCATCGCCTTGACAAATATAATGTAAAGCGCTTTAACACGATACCTTATTTCCCATGTACAATCAATTAAGTCCTTTAACAAAAATTATCAGCTAATTTTATTAAACTTTTAAAAATTTCGATTTTTTAAATCGATCTCACAGAATCGATTTTTTTTAGCCGATTTTTTTTTTTGAATCGATTTTTTTAACTTCAATTTAAATCGATCCAAAAATCGATCTTTTTTTGGAGAATCGACATCTCTAATCCATAACATCCCTAATATAGACATATAATATAAACGTGTAATTGAAGCAGTCACATACGACCAAGTTCCGACCTTAATAGCATTCTGTTATATAGTAATTGATTTGTATGCGTAGTTACGCTTTCAAATAATTATTGTCGAAATATAATATTGATAATAAAATTTTACTTTTTTGAGAAGAAACTGCAAAATTTTGAAAGAAGAAAAGTGGTATTCGCTTTATTTTCAAAATACGTACGTATACAAATTATGTCCTGCAATAATTATAGTCGCATTTGCTCAAAAATTGACACTGCCATCCGGTTAACAGAGGTTTTACTGTAGTTAGTTATAATAGTATCCTTTCGTGTCGATTTTTATTTAAAACACTTAATTTTTTATTCACCAATAAGGTATGGGGTTGTGGAGATCAGGCAAGTCGTGAGAAACAATTGGATATTAAAAAATGGCAAGTGAAGGAAGCGGAACGTCAACGACAAGTGAAATTAAGTGCTGCGGATTGGTTAGATCATCCGGATCGTTATCTGTTACAATTGGCCGGTCGTCCCAATTATAGTGATAAACAAAGTTAGTTTCATCAATGAATTTCTATTGATCAGGGTTATTTTATAATATTTATCTCTAGTATTTATTTTTACTCCTTTGTTGAAGAAAATTTGTACTTAGCTTATGTACTTACTATCGAATTGCCGTTTTGTTTTCTTTGATATAGTATTCGAAAATATTTATAAAGTGGTGCCTTTTTAATTTACTTAGCAGTGGTGTCTCTAACAGAAAATTTTAGAATTTGACTACTTTGACTTAATTTTACTTAATTTACACTTATAAAGATGTGTATTATTTGTAATTAGAAATATATTTTTTCGATTAAAAATTTCTATTATAACTAAATAGACCAGTTGACAATATTTACAGAAAATGTGAATAAAGATACTAAAGGAGAGATATCGATAAACTAAGGAAATTAACCCCTAATATTACAAAAAATTTCACTGTATTTTTTTATATTTCTCATTATTTTAGTAAAATACAGGACCTTAACTTAACGCTACAATAATTTAAAAGTAAAAATGACTACGTTTTCTTCGCAAGAATAATTGGCAAAATGGCTTTTTTTGGAAAATTGTCCCTTTTTTTACTATATCGAGTTTTTTAGACATGAGCGCATTTTTTTTAGCATCTTAATTTTTGTATTTTTATATTACTTGTGAAGAAAACGTAGTCACTTTTACTTTTAAATTGTTGTAGCGTTAAGTTAGTGTCTTGTATTTTACAAAAATAATGAGTAATATAAAAAAATATAGTTAAATTTTTTGTCATATTAGGGGTTAATTTTTGATACCCCTTCTTTTAATTTGAAAGAAGCGACTATTAATTGAACGGCGTTATGTAATAACAGATTAAGCGCCAAATTGATTCAGGTAAATAACGGTACTTCTTCTTCTCAATGGCAAACAAGGTGTATCGTTATTTACCTTAATCTATTTGGCGCTTAACTTGTTATTACATAACGCCGTTCAATTAAGACAAAAGTGGAGTTGACATAATGTACAGTTGCTCTACCTGTCATTTTCTTATAGTGTATATATGAAGTGCTAAACAGTTACTGCCCTTTCAGTCAGAAATTAAAATGCTTAAATAGAATATATTATATAAAAATGTTAGGAAAATATAATATAAAAACAAAAAATCAATTTCAGTTCATAGAAAAGTAGAAAATTTATTTTGAAAATTAAATGTGATAAAAGAAATATTCGCCATATTCTCATATTGTGTGAAATTTTGAAAGGGAAATAAAATTTTTCTATCAACTGGCCTATTATATATTTTTAAATACATATTATGTGTTTAAAATTATATTTTTATATTTATTCTTAAGGCATATCGTTGAGAACCAAACCACTGCAAAATACTTCTTCATTTTTAAAGATTAATTATTTTCAAATACTTTTAATTATTTGTTTGTCTGATAAGTATAGACGGCTCTAATGTTTCTTTAAATTAAGTGACTGGTAAAGAAAATAACGTAGTAAATTTCCGTGTGAACAAAGCCTTAAAACTTATGTGAAACAATCGAAATTACTTAATTGCATACGGAGATTACTGAAATAGTACAAATTTTTACATACATAATTTTGAAAAAAATTTGATCAATTTACATTTGATTATGTTTTCAAATTTTTACAACCGATTGGGGATTTTATTTGTAATAAATTTAGTTTAAAGATATAATGAATTGTAAGCCTAAATCATGTCTCTGCCACTTGTTTTCAAGGACGAATTTTTAATGTCACAGTCCGCTATATGGCGCTGATGGTACTCATTGGCAAAAAACAGCGGAACTTTTAAATATATATGTATTACTAATTTACAGGAAAGAAAAAATATACATTAGATAAAATTGGAGTGTGACAAAATAAATAAAAGTACAAAAAAGAAAAAAAATAGGTTTACGAAAATATAACAGTTTATTTAAAATAACAAATAACAATATTTAAAAAAAATTATTTTATAACCAGTTACAAAATTTTTGACTAATTTTCCATAGAGATTAAAGAATAAGATTTCACAACAATCTTTAATGTAAAATCTTTTCTTTATTTAAATCCCATAAATTTTACATTTTTAAATAATATTTTTTGTCATCCTTAGTTTTCAATTTTGTAATAAAAGTTATATTATTATACTATAATTAGTTTTATATTATTAAACAAAATTAAAAACGATTTTTACTTTGCAAAAATTCCACTTTTTAAAAATGGGTGAGTTCGCTTTCGACTCGTACAGTCATTTTCTAACACTAATCCTAAAAATTAAATTGCGAAATTTATATATATTCCAAAATTAACCGGTTTTTGGTTTGTGTTCTAAAAACACGTGTCTTCAGGTAGTAACTAGATACAAACTGATACAAAATGCTTGCAAATCGTTTGGATTAATTATTTTTTCCCACAATTGACAAAGTTCTTTGTCTTTCGGGACTAAAAAAAGGAAATTTTTTTATACCTTTAACCTTCTACCTCTTATACCTTTGACATACTATAAAACTTCAACAATCACAGCTGGATTCTAACTAATCTAAAATTGACGCTCAATTGATCAACAAGTACCATCAACGCCATCTGGTATATTAGTTACAGCGGCGTCAGTAAACGGTATATTTTTTTATAATGGATATATTGAGAGTGGCAGGGACATGGCCTAAATTAAGCCTTACTTGTTTGACGGATGCCCAATATGTACCGTACAAGAATTATAAATATCTCTAAAAGCTATCTAATAACAGTTACACTTGTAGCGATTCTAAGAACTATTGCTTTGGTATTGAAATGTTAAACTACGTTTGTAAATAATAATAGGACAAATTATCAAATTTGATTTTCTGTCCATAAATATCAGTGATTCTTGTAAACTATTTATGTATTAAATGTCGAATCAAGAGTTTACTAAAGTTGCTACCAGTTAGCGCTAAAATTAACTTGCACAGTTCTTCGTTGATAAAATAACATCACACTGAAAAATTGAAATAATTTTTATAAAAAGACCCCCATTTTGAAATAAATTAGTAAAAATCGTATGCATAAATCTAGAAGAGTGAACAAAAACTTAATGCCCACCCAATAGAATTAATTTTCAACCATGTTTGAGTTTTTATTTCCACTTAATTTTTTTTTTATGATTTTAAACTGATATTAGTACTTATATGATGCTGTTGACGATTTTAACCACCTATTAGAAATTGTTTTCTTTCTTTCAGTTTCAACCGAAACTAATATTTATTACGATAGTAATTTAAGTCTAGTATAGTAAATAGTCTATTTTTTAACAGTAGATATTAACTTGAAAAAATTAAAATTATTACAAAAAATAAATTATTAAAAAAAAAATTTCAATTACTACTTAAAACAACATAACTAATAAAGATAAAAGAAACTTACTTAAATTTTAATTTGGATAAATGTTCAACTTCAAATGATTCGGCCAAATATTATGTACTTGTGCGTTTTATAATTTTTAAATTTAGCTATTTATAGCTTTTGACTGAAAAGTGCCTCAATTTTATTTGTTGAAAGAGGTATAAATTTAATTATTTTTCTTTCCCTTTTGTGTGTTTTTAATATAAATATTTGTACTGAAATAATTGATTAAATGTGATAAATAAAATAAGCATCAAATATCTGTACACCATTGTTTAACTTACTCGATTGCCTTTTTTTATTTGAATAGGGTACTTGACTGCAGTTAAAAAATGATTATTTGTTCATTTTATTTTTACGTATTAATTATAAATGAACAAAAATTAATTAATTTTTGTTAAATTTTTAAAAATCGTAAAAAACCCACTGTTCAATTTTAAATGAACAAATTGGCACGAAAAACGTCTCATCGTAGTGACGTGTGCAGTGACGTCACGATTTGATGACAATTTTATCATAGACAAGATGTAACTGCGGTAACTATGTTATTTATCTATTGTCTATCTGATCTATGATATTTGCTACAAATCATCTTCTGATGATTCAGACGAGTTAACTCGTCCTGCAATATGGCGACTTAAAATGCTTTGATATGTACCTATATATTCACTGCCATCGTGACAGATTTTTCGAAATACTGTATAACTGTAAGTAATGTTCAGTTTTACCAACATAGTTTAGTATAATTTCTATTTTTCAAATTCCTAGGGTGTCATTTATTTGATGTTGGCATCTCTGATTTTCTTTCTTTTTGTAACCTTAACTACTGTACTTATCACTAGCAGTAAAAGGTACGGCATTTTGAGACAAAAAAATTTCCTTTATGATTAAAATAAAAGGCTTAAATGAAGGCTAAAAATTGATCATTTTCAAAATGAATTTTTAATAACTAAAGAATATTTTTATTTCTGACTACTAAAATTAAATATATTTAAGAATAATATATAAAATCACTAAATATTTTGTACAAATTTTGAATACAATCAAGTACCCTATTGGTTACAGACAATTATGTCTGACATCAGTAGACGCCATTTTTATTCAAAAATATAGCTTTATTGTGACGCTCCGATAGAAGATTTTACAGCATCGATTTATTTAGTAATACACTTTGAATAGATAGAAATGAAATTATATTTCTCTCTTTAAGTGAAAATTTCAGATATTTGAAATCCAGAATATTTCAAATTGATTCAAGTGCCAAGGTCATTGTTTAACACAAAACTTTATTCCATGATAACTACATTCCCTTTTCCACACTGTAGAGTGCACATCACGCCATCTGTCCAACGTTATAGATACAATTTTGATCATTTTTATGAAAAACTACAATATTTCTTTTTGTACACATTTTTTGTGATCTTGGCACTTCAGTCAATTTGAAACGCTCTGTATAAGGCTGCGGTTACATTGAATACGAATTCGTACGAAAAATAATTCGTACGACTGTGTGGTTACATTGGATACGGAATCGTAATACGAATTCGTATTTAAATTTAAACTGAAAACCGTTAATACATATTGCATGATATCAAACAATGGATTCAGCTACCGAATCTTATTTATTAGAAACATCGTTTTCAAAATTTCTAATTATAGAAAACAAACAATTCTGGGTATTTATTATTCATGTAGAGCAAAAAAGCTGAGTTCTGAAATTGCTTTGAAGACGAATTTTCAAGACGAACAGATTTTTAGAGTATTTGAACAAGTCACATTCAGTTATATTTTAAAATCTACTGAATTTTAGCTTCAATATTTAGTTAATTCATTTTTCATTACAGATACTTAAAATCTTTTTGTTAGGTTAGGTTAGTTTTATTATATCGTAATATACTTAATTAAAAAATTATCTAAACATTTCCTCTGCCAGCTCATTCCACAATTTTTTATTTAACTTTCTATTATGATAATATTTAGGTTTTTAATCCCTTAAAGAACCGCCTTTGTTCAACAAAAATAACTATTTTTTCTAAATCCATCATTTTTTCGTACGAATTCGCATCAAAAAACAAAATATTTTGGTCGTATCAAAAAGTCGTACGAGCTCGTACGAAACAGTCGTAAGCAGTGTAACCACGCATGTCTAAATGTATGCATTTGTTTAATTCGTATTAACTCGGATAAACTCGTACGAATTCGTACGAATGATTGTTCGGATGAGTTCGTATCCAGTGTAACCGCTACCTAAATATTATGTGTCTTTAGGAAAATGTATTTAAAACGTTATTTGTTTCGCCTTCAATATTCAACCGCTTAACTAATCGACTTAAAACTTTACATAGTAATAGGGGAGATGTAGCGATGCATAGGCTACTTTTCCCGAGGGAAAATGTAACTAAACATGGAATGTCAAATATATATCCCACGAGCAAAACTGCAGGTAAAAGTTACACCTATAAAATAATTAGTAATCGCATAAAAACTGAAATTGAAGCTCTTCTTTTTTTCTGTTTATTACTTTTGTTTTAAATATTGCTATCATGTATGTACATCAATCACTCTGCATATTAATAATATGTAGGTAGGATTACTTCGCATCTGTGTTACTAAATGAACCGATGCTGCATTAAGTAGGTACGTAAAAATTCAAATTTCGTGTATCAGAAAGCTAGACAGTGGTGTAAATGTTTTCTACTCGATAATTACTTATCAACTTTTGATAGTATGTTAGCTACAAAAGTAAAATAAAAAATGAGTTTTTTCTAGGTTTTTTTTATTATTCATCTATTTTTTTTTCTGAATTTTCAAACAAATTCCTCGTGTAGTATTTAATGTCTGAAAATTCTAGAGCATATTTTACTATGTTCCGTTACATTTTATAATAGTTGTGCCTTTTTAAATGATAGTAAAATATTTATTGCACAAAATATTAAAGAAAATGTAAAGACTTATTTTATCAGTTTAATTGTGTTAATACATTTTTTAAATACATCTGCTTAATATTTGTAATATAAATGATAAATATAGTTTATAAAAAACAATTATTGTTTTTTCTTTGATATTTTAAAACCAGCTTGCACACTTTTAGATACGGTTTAGTTCAAACGGTGATTTTATAACTATATTATTTGTTGTGACAATGGAGTTAGGTGGACATGTAAACAAGTTGGTGTGAGTATTACAGCAATAAAGCCACATTATAGTACACAGTGATAAAAACGAAACGTATCGTATTAATAATTAATGGAAACACAATTGCCGTGTTCGTTGCTGAGTTTTTCTGCTCAAAGTGAGCTGTTAGCGCATGCGCAAGAACATTTTTATGCTGTACGAAATACTTGTGTATTCCATAAAAAAAGTTCTTGCACATGCGCTAGCAGCTCACTTTGAGCAGAAAAACTCAGCAACGAACACGCCGAATAGATGTTTTCTACTTAGAAAACTCATACGACACTATGTGACACAGAGAAGAGTGCATACAAAAAAAAGTAATGCCAACCAAATTTTAGTGATTTTTGTACTTTCTTTTTACAAAAAAACTAATTTTTTTAAAATTTTATTGCAAAATTAAGCTTTTAATGCTTTTAATTAAATTTTACATGTAATTCTGAACCAAAGAAAGTATATCAAGCAGATTGATTTTATTTTTTTTTAAATCTAATAACATTGTCTATGCTGCCCTCTGCCGAAACACAAGTTGATATTGCACTTATAAAATAAGTAGACACAGTATTATACGAATCATACACTGCGTAATTTTTTCCAAATGGAAAACACCCGATATGTTAACGCTTTAAACATATACTATTGGCGAGGCAAAGATTACGCGAGCGTCTCTAGTTTCTTAAATTAGAAGCTGTGTCAAGTAAAAATTTTTATATACGTTTAATTGTCGATAGAAATATGTATTATACAAATTATGTGCAGATTACTAGATTTTATATCACCAATTAAACGAATACGTATATTTTTACTTGATACTTTACCACCAGAGGCGCGAGTGAGAATCTTTGCGTTGCAAATTGAACAACTCACAGCTGGAGCACGAATGCTTGGCGTTAGGTCACTAATCATAATGACTTCTCCACCAAACTTTATGGTTGTAACCATAGATAATATTTAAGCAGTTATAGGCTCCTTTTTATCCGGGAAAAACATTTTACTCAATATTACAATTTACTCTCAATATTACAGTTTGTCACCAGTACTAATAGTTTCTAGCCTGTCATGGAGTGTGGCAGTTTCAGTTGAAAAGCTGTTTTCTTGTGCTTCATTAAAAAGTTAAAGAAGGTTAAAAAGATCATTATTTAGATAATATTAGGCCGCTATTACGTTGTCATAGAAATATGTCAAAGATCTTTGATCAAATCTATGATCAAATATTAGTAAGTATCTTTAACTCTTTGCACTCAAGCAAAAAAAAAGTGAGTTGTAAATAGGCTGGTAAGACATGTAGCACATGACAACGACCGACGTTCTTTTTTTGACGTTCTAACCTTGTTTCCCCAAAGTTGAATACTAAATGCGCTAAATACGTCTTCAATGCTGTTTTTATTAGTTTTTAATTTTAAAAGGATAATTCAACGTGATTTTGTATTATTTTATTTACAGTTTTTCTAATAAATGAATGTGTTTGCAGTTATTAAATAAAATATTCATGTAATGTGAAGTATGAGCAGTCATTACAGTTCAACATTCAGTGTGTCATGTGGTACAGTCTTTTATGATCCAACAGACAAAACACCTTTAAATATGGTAGAGTTAATGGACAAACCACCTTGTCATGCTGTACATGTTTTATAAGCGCAAAGGGTTAATTATGGTTATAGAAATATTATATTATAAAAGTTGACTTATTACACTATAATATTTCTTTGATTAAATAAAATGTTTGACATATATCAATGACAGTGTAATAGCGGTCTTAACCATAGATATTCATTTCGTATAAACTTAAACTCCAAACTATTATTTAAGTTCCAGACGAATTAACTCACAAAAGGAATTAATAAAATAAAACAAGAAATGCAATCAAATAAAAAAAATAATTTTATTTTGTAATAAATATGATACAAAACTAATCCTTAATTGCATGCAATGCATAACTGATTTTAAACGGTACCCAACTCCATCTATCCAGAAGAGGATTATACATCATTCCCTGAACAATTCGAGTTGTGCATCCATCTACAACAGAAACAACATTTAATACAGTGGATTCAAAACATTCAATCCGTTTTTATATACTTATTTCCAATAATCTTTGTAATTCATGCGGACTAATTAATTTATCGTATTCGTGAGTCCCTTTTGGTACAATATTACAAACATATTCAGCCATAGCGACTGCCATAAACCACGTAGTATAAGTTTTACTCAATGTTGTGATAAATATTGATCCACCAGGCTAAAACAATGAAAAACATTTTGAGGGGTTACCACGATTCGTACGGCGCCAAGAGTTGATTACAGTTTCTTGTAGAACTCGGCAAAATTACAGACAGATTTTTACACCGAAAAAAATGGTACAAAACATTTCATTGGTCATTTCACTGTAGGTAAACACGATAAAAATGAAACAAAAATTCGTATTGGTAAATTTAACTAATTTCAGAACCATGGTAACATAATGTATTAAATAATAATTATGAATTATACAATTTAATTTATTCGTTGAATTGTCTTAACGTATTACACGAGTTTTATATTTTTTCTGAATAAATTTATGTTTTCTACAACTCAAATTTCTTGTCTAAAAGCAATTTAACTCGAAGAACTGTCAACCCAAAAACGCTTCAACTCCGCTGTCGCGTTTTTGTTAGTTGACAGTTCTTCTCGTTAAATTACTAGGCAAGAAATTTTCGTTAGACAAACCCAAATTTATTCGAGAAAATACAAACCTCTCCTGTAATAATAAGTGAAAAAAAGAGAATGCACAATCCAGAAACGTCTATTATTTAACATATATTTCAAACTCGATGGAATAAGTTGGAATTTCTTTTTCGGGCATACATTATTAACATCTGACACTTGTCTCACCAGTATAATATGGTACCACACCAGTACAGTATGGCGTCGAAGTCATGACGTCATTAACACTGGCCAATATATTGGATTATATTTCGGAATATACCCATAATACTTCCACTTTAATATAAAAACTAGGTGGTGAGGTTAGTTAAGGTTAGGCTAGCTTAGTTAGTTTTGACAATATACTTCGACTTTGATATAAAAACTAGATCATACAGTGTTGATTGTGTTTTCTAAATGGAACACGCTCATTGTCAAAATATTACACATACTATACATACAATATATCCGAATTTAAAGACCAGTTTAACATTCAATATCTCGAAAACGAAGCGAGATATCGAAAAATTTAATTATTGTTTTTTGTACCTTTACTGTAGAAACAGCTGACTTTAGAAACTGATCTTTTTTGCTAACATGTTCGATAACCTCCGAAGCAATTACTGCATCAAACTTGTTTGGATTCTGTAACGCAAAATCTTCAATCGTTGAAACGCAATATGTAATCGAATCCTTGATCTCTGCATCCTTTTGTGCGTGTTCTTTAGCGATACGTATCAATTCCTCTGAAGGATCTATTCCAGTTACAGTGGCGCCAATCCTTGCTAGAGGCTTAAAACACATTTAAAAAAAATCAACTGTATTAAACATTTTTAGTACCTCTGTCAATATTCCACCACCGCAACCGACTTCTAAGATTTGTAAGCCGGTGAGAGGTGTGCTCGACAGACGATGTTCTGGTGAAACTTGTCCTAAACTAATTAAATTATCCCTTATGAATGGCACCCGCAATCGGTTCATTGAATGTAGCGGTTTTGAAATTTGACTATTTCGATCCCACCAAACGTTTGCATGTTTTGACATATTTTTAATTTCATTTTCTTCTACCGTGGAGGCGTAATTTCTTGTTACGTTTGGGCATATTCGTGCCGCTTTCATTAAACTACAAAAGTACTCATTGAATCATTGTATTTTTATTAAAATAAAATTAACACGTACCTTAGTAATTTAATTTTTTTCGTAAGTTTATTTATAATCATCGTGTTTTTTTTTTAAATTCTTATTATAAAATAAAATAATTTATGTATATTGCATAATTTTGGTAATTTCTTAATTTTATTTATATAAATTATATATACCTATGTCAATAATCGCGGGTTATAATTTGATAATTTTTTAAATGTCAAATTTAAGTCACTGCTACCAACAGTAAAATCTTTTATACATGTCATTTCGAATTTTATGTAGTAGAAAAATTTTAATTTTCAAAATTCTTACATGCTAACTAATCTTGTTTTCTAATACTTTCCTCAAAATTTTGTTAAATATCATCTTTTTGCACATTTAAAAATTGAATATTTGAAATTGATTTGGACATGGAGCTGATTTTGAAATTTATCGAACATTTGCATCGTTTGCATCTATGATTTTCGAATGCAAGGTAATATCCAAAGTAGATGATGAAAGGTATGCTACATTTGAGACCAAAATAAACTTTCTGTACAGTTCGCCATCTATGTCATAATTACGTCACATATTTGAATTTTTTGAAAAAGTCAACATTACGATTATTTTTTGCCGTAATGTGTGATGACTATAGACCGGATGAAATAATTTTTCACAGGACCGGCTTAACGATTTCAGTGTAATACTGTTAGACTGTTTGTATTTATGTATGAGTCTGCTACATCAGAAATAACAGAATCCTGAAAATTTATTGAAATTCAACATAGAGAAGCAAAAACTTTTTAGAAAAATTTGATTATGTGAGATTTATATCAAAAATAAAAAGGGGCCCCAAATTTTGTTGAATTAAAGTTTTGCAATATTTATTTGTCTAACTAGCTGGCAGGTACATATAAAACAAAATTTATTGTCTTCTTTCCCACCGGCTGCTGTCTTTCAGTATCAATTGATAAACAAACTCCTTATCTCTTTTTAACTTTTTAAAATTTAATATATGTACCTTGTTTACAATTTTTTTAAAATTTTTAGTTTTCTACATAGGTACATACACATGCAATGTAAATCAAGCAATATTTAATCTAGTTGTCCATTTCATTCAAACGCATGAACAAAACATCATTTTGATGACATCGTACGTATCGTACGTATAAATATGTACGTATGTATTATTTGTATTTAACCACAGATACTATTGATATTAGAATATTTGTATGGACCATACAATAGAAGTTTTTTAGATATTATTTTTTTGAAGCAAAATCGTCATATTGATTAACACCTTTTATAATCTACAAACACAGAATACCTACAAACTATCGATGGTAATGAATATTTTTTTAATTTTTATGTGATTTTTGTTGTAATTTGAGAGTATTTATTAATAAATGTTCTAAAAATATTTATACTAACAAATATAACATCAGTTAATCTAGAAAAATTTTAAATCCCCTCTTGTTTAACCATCCATATTCGTCAACACTTTAGTCACTTTTCATTTTCATATAGATTGTGTATATAAGTGTATTCCCACTATTTATTCAATGCTCAAAAGTATATACAAAAAAAATATTTGTTAGCAAAAATGAAATAAATACCTACATAATATTTTATTAGATAACACATTATTAACGTTACATCTTTTTTTCTATGTATACTTTTATTTGTGTATAGTTTGTTGGCAAGATATACTAGTTTTGTATGAACATTTTTTAAGGAAAAATTAGTAATAGTTTCTAAAACATATTATGTTAATTCGATTTAATTTAATCAGTTTATGTATGTATGTATGTAAAGGAACATTATTTGCTCTAGCAGACTCATACATAAATACAAACAGTCTAACAGTATTACACTGAAATCGTTAAGCCGGTCCTGTGAAAAATTATTTTATCCGGACTATAGTGATGACCTAGTGGCCAAATTTGCCACTACGTCATCACATCGGCATACCTTTCTCCATGTGCTTTGGTAAAACCCATATACGCGCGAAATTTAAAACTTTCAAGTGTATTTGAAATGATCAATAATTTTTAGACAATATTAAATTAAGAACTAGGCATATTAATGATTTTTAACCAGATAAATTCGAATTTACAATTAATTATAAAACAGTACCAAATTTGTTACTAAAATCGGAACTTCATATCTTATTTGAATTACGTTTCAATTGATTTAAATTGGAAAAGTGCAACAGTCTCTTTGTAAATAAGTGCTCTTATTAAATATTAAATAAATAAAAAGCTTTATCTTTAGAAAAAACTGAGCAATTATGGCAAATACTTACTGTATGTCTGTAAATTATGCGACTTTTTTTTTAACACTCTATACATTTATTGGAAACAAATCAAAAGAATTGTTTTGTAGTTTGAATTTATAAAACTAGATAACGTTATGTGTTTCATGCATTGTTGGCGTTTGAGGGCCGTCATGCATTGCCTAATATGGCGTTTGTCCATCGGCCGCTGTCGTTTCAAAGCGAGCCTGTTGCACTAGCGCACGACTTACCATATATTCAATCTGCACGATTCATATTCATTTCAAATGTTTTTATATATAATATTTTTATAAGTAGTGTTTCTAAAATTTAAGTTTATTAAAGGTAATTATTGATTTATTTATCTATAAAAAAAACAACAATAACATTTATTGTAAGGTTATGTTTTGTGTAGAAGTGGGCAATGCATAAATCATAATAAAGGCATGAAAAAAATTGCAAAAATAGGTTAAAGTATGGTTAACTAATAATAACAAATAAAATTTAAAAAAAAAATTTAAACAAAATCATTTAATAATAAACAAATTTCAATGATAACATATTGTGCCTAATATTCCTAATTAGTTTTGATTAATAATTTTCTTGTATGGTTCGTTTTAAATTAACATGTTCGAATTATTTAAATTGTTACAAGTGCAATTAATTCTTTTAATTTAAGATGTCGTTTCGAGTGGTTCGCAGTTCGAAATTTCGTCACGTGTATGGTCAAGCATTAAAACGGGAACAATGTTACGATAATATTCGAGTTAGTAAAAGTTCGTGGGATTCAACATTTTGTGCCGTTAACCCGAAATTTTTGGCGATTATTGTGGAAAGTGCGGGTGGCGGTGCATTCATTGTTCTACCGCATAAACAGGTACGTTTGTGAATTTTAAGTAATAAATTCTAAAAATACTCCCCGGAGAGTGTATTAACATTTTATTTGAGATCAAGAAACGTCTTTTTTTAGAACTACAAATTTTAAAATTTGGAGAATGTGGGGGGATTTGAATTTTTATTCGAATTTGGAATTGTAATCGATAAATATTTTTAAATAATTTAATTCGTATCTATCTAATTGATCATCAGTTATATGATTCATTCAAATAAATTCAATAAAACTGAATCATTTATTTAAAAATAAAATAAAACGTATAATTTACACTTGAAGTAATGTTTATTTCACCGATTTTAAATATGAATAACTTAATTAATATTTTTTTCATTAAAATAGGGCAAATCATTTATAATGCATGCGAGTTGGCACCATGCCATAAAAATTTTTACTATTTAGTGTGCTTTGCATTACATTTACGACCGTATATGATCTTATCAATTGACAAAATAATATTTCATAAACAATAGACGAATGAGATGTTATCAAAGTGTAACCGTACTTAATTACTAAAAACGCAAAATGCGCCGTCTATAAAATTTAAAAATAAATTATACTTACTTAACTTAAATAACTGTAAATTAATGTAAATATGTACACTTTTTTTGACGAATATGTGTATGAATTTAAAAACGTTTAAACCGTTATTAATAATATTATATGGGTAATTGTTTTGATAAAAAAAAAACAAATATGTATTTATTAATAGAAGTAGATACGATATGAAGGTTCTGTGACCTCCCACTGTTAATTGCTTAATTTAGTAAAAAATTTGTTATTTTATAGTTATTTATTATTAAAAAAGTAATACTTAAAACTGCAGTAAAGATTAAGAATAAAAAAATACAATTATTTTTAAATTGAGTTATTTATAACTCCCGGTTACTAAATTAATAAACTAATAAGTATTTGAGAATCTTTAGGGACCCTTAAAAATACAAATTAATTCAGTATTAAAGCTGTATTTTTAAATGTTTATTATTTGGTAAAGAAATCTAAAGTGGCACCCTCTACTGAGATGTAGAGGAATTATATTATTGGGGGTGACCAAGAGGGTGACATTTTTCAAAAAGTACCTTTACTGTATATTTTTGACATGTTTTGGTTAATATGATCAACTGATCATTGTCAAATAGCCAGCAACATTAGTTCAAGTTTTAAAAAAAAAAACATTTTTATTAACGATTTTCAATTCCTTTTAATACATTTACAAAAATTTAAATACCAAAAAAATTGTAATGTGCTTCTCCTAAATAAATATTTGAGTTCCAAAATAATTGCTAATATTTACAAACGTTTGCAAACATTTTATACGTTTGGTGGGTGTGTATATACCTTTACTAATTCTTGACAAAATTTCAAATCAACCAGGTGTGAATAGTGATGATAAAATGAAGAAAAATGACATTTTTAATCCAAATAAATATATAATTTTTAGAGAAATTAAAAGTTTTCAAGCTCAAGAAGTAGAGAAGTGTGAAAAAATAATGGAATTTTTCGGATGTTAATGAATTCTTAAATCAATTGCATTTTTTCTTGTAAATGTAAACAAATGTTTCTTGTATTATTCATGGAAATATTTTAATTTATAATTTACATAAATTATGATAAAATGACTATTAAATTATTATTTACTTCATTATTATAATAATATTATAAAATAAAATATTTAATGCAATCAGAATTACACTAGGCAAATTGATAATGTAGTTCCTTTGACCGTTATCTTTATTATAACTATGTATAGAGCGTTTTGTTTTCATTGGTTTTGTAGATAAAATACATCGTCCATGTCTATCTCAAAACATTTTCAATAATTCATTTTCATCCCTAGAAATTTGAAATTCTGTGTGGACATGAAGCAGACATTTTTCAATTACAAGTTTGTGTAGTTTTTAGGAAATACGAGGTTACAGTCTGTTTTTTGTTATATACAGATTTACGTTACAATGTTATGTCTAATGCTTCTAATTTTTATAATAAAATTATTCATGCGCATAAGCTGCCAACTTTCAAGTTACCACGTAATTCTTGCCAGAAATGGTTTTTGTATTTTCTCGTTGGAATGAGACATTTTTCCGCCATAAAAAGTATCCTAGCTATGTGTTTACCTGGATAATAAATTATCACCACACTAAATTTCATCAAAATTCGTCCAGTAATTTTTGGGTGATGCGTGCACAGATAGACATACAGACAGATAAAAAAATCAAAAATTACTATTTGATATCTAAATCGGTAATTATTTACACCACCATTACAATTTTCAAAAAAAATTATCTATGTACAGACCCGGTCTCGTTACAGTTTTATTATACATATAGATTTCTCCAAATAGGTGTGCGACAGCTGTGCGAACTAGTACCAGAACTTCGATATCTTGATGAAGACGCGAGTTATGTCGATATAAATGTTTGTTTCTCAAATAATTATTTTACATTTAATTGAATAATTATTTTTTCTACAATCTTAGTGGAAAGAAGGCTTTTGCGCTCTGTGAAGAGAGCGCAAAATGGCTATTTGCTGAAGACTGTCGTTGCCGAGCAACGAAGTACTACTTTGCGCTTTAAAGCGGCAAAGTAATACTTTGTCGCTCGCTTAACGTATATTTATTTCTATTCTATGGTAGCAAATAAACAGATTCTAAAATCATTAGTTTTATGGTAATCAAGTGAAATATTAATTTTATTAAATTTCAGAATAACTAGAAAATATTAATTAAAAATAAAAAATAACTATAATTAATAAAAAATGAGAATAAAAAATTTTAAGAAATCTATACATATACCTATGATGGAAATATATAATTGTGACAGTGATTTCTCAAGTACACCTCCAAATATTTCTGAAGCTGCAAAACATTAAAGTAAATATTAACGTCCATTATTATTTTTTTAAGTATCTTTTAAATAAAAAATACATTTTATAAGATTGTAGAAAAAATTTTGTGTGTAATTCGAGCACAAATCTCTCGAGCTCTCATCAAATTAACGCGCTCCGCCTGGCGGCGTCGCGTGTCAACATTTTCAATCGAGCGGCAATATACCATTTTGCGCTCTTAATACACAAATAACTATTAATGAATCATATGGAGGGGTGAATTATCAGAATTAGATTAAATGACTTTTTAACTCAAAACAGCTAAAAAACCACATATAAGGTTGAGGAGGGCATCATTATGTGATTAACACTTTCAGTCCCACGGCTTCGGCATCCGAAAATAATCAAAACAACCGCAGAGGCCGATCGTGATCAATGATTAATTGATTACGCATTATGTATGTGTGCGATGTTACCACACCGATGTGTATATACTCAACTCAGACAAACACCAACACACACTACTCTCTTGGTTACTATGAAAAAAATTATAATAAACAATGTAAAAACTAATAAAAATATTTTTTTTTATTTATTTTTATCAATTTGTTATCTAAACTTTCTGTAATTCTCTAATTGATTTGAATGTGTTTGAATATCAAATATATGTATGTATGTATGTACGCATCACATATTTGTACATGTTGAATCATTTTATGTATTTGTTTATATAAAGTTTCTTTAAAAATATTGTCGGCTCCCGGGGAGGTTTACTGGAAAAGTGGTCGGGCCTCATAGTGTTGATTTAGGATTTTCTATTCTATGAATAAAAATTTATCTGGACGTTAATGGGCCCAACATTGAAATTTCGATCACATCCCTCAGTCTCTCGGTGCAAACTTTTTTTTTTAATGCTCAAAAAATAGATTTTTTCTTTTAAAAAATTGACTACTTCGTATAGTTTATCTACAAAACTATTGAAAACGGGACACTATACATACTTTACACATATACATGTAATTTCATTGTTATTGAAATGTAAAACAATACTTTTTCTACTTTACAACGAAACAATTACTTCTCAGAACTAATTACTTATTCTGAAGAACGTTATTCACATCTTTTATTTATTATTTTACAAACAATAAGAATTAAAAACTTCCTCAACTCTGTTTCTTTTGACTTTAAAATAAATTCTGCACTTTTTTTCGAAATATTGAAAATTATATTTAAAAAAAATTGGAGTAAGTATATCATTTCCAAAATGATAATAAATTCACACGCGCAATACTGGAAAGTATAAATAATTTTGGCGAAGTGACAACAGATTAAAATTAGAACTGACAGAATCATTACAGTAGGAGAAAGAATTAACGTTGTTTTTTATTTTAAAAATTTACAACTCACCGTTTTACGGTGTGTGTTTCATTTTTTCTTGTACGTTTCAATTTTGAACCCTTTCATTCACATCATATTCGTGTTTGTTGGTTAATAATTTATTTTCCCGCCAAAAATTAATAATATTATGCCATCTGTGTATATTAAATAATAATTAGGCGGTTTAATCAAATGTGCATATTAATTTATTTTGGAAAGTATTAGTTTGAAAATTATTCGAAATAACTAAATGGTTAAGTTGCAAATCAGTTTTCAAATTTTTGGAAGATGATTTACAAATTTGTCATTTAAATTAGGAATTTTGTACTCTAATAACGACTGTTTTTGATGTCGTCATTAAAAGAATTTTTTCCCTAAAATATTATTTGGGTGATTTTGTGTGAGAGTATTCCCAGGGTAAATTTTAACGACTCGATGATTAAGAAGAGTTAACTCGTCCAGCGCATAGGTTGGAGCCTACTTCTACACTCGAGATTGATATCATCTATGAGATTTTTTATGTCATCGAAGGATGACATATTAATATCGTTGTGTGATCATAGTGAGGGAAACATTATTATAGAGTTGTATATCCATATTGAATAATTATAGAGTTGTACATCTATATTGAATAAACGCAAGAGGGCTGTAGAGTTAACAACTATAGAGTTAACAAAAAATCATAAATTAACACTTTCACTGAGGTGACATTACTTAGTGCGTGTCAGAAACACGCACTTAACGAATTTTTTTAATTTATAGCGTGTGTTCCGAAATATAATCCAGCATACTGGCCAGTGTGAATGACGTCATAAATCGACGGCATGCTGGTGAATCGTTCCGAAATACACTGGCCAGCCTGGCCATGCGTTGTCGTAACTTTGACACTTATAGGCTGGTCGTCCATTGGATGCGTAGCCGTGCGTAATTTAATTCAGACTAATACGCGTGAAACGGACGAATGATCCAAACAGCTGTGAAGCAATACATCCTTAGTAGAGAGAGAGTCTCCTTGAGAGAGACGCTTTCAATAGACGAGGATGTATTGCTTCACAGCTGCTTGGAACGTTCGTCCGTTTCATGCGTATTCGTCCGCATTAAATTTCGTACGCCTACGCAACCAATGGACGACCAGCCTTAGTTGTGAATCATAGATATGATACATATAGATGCTCACCAGTACAATATGGCGTCGAAGTCATGACGTCATTAACACTGGCCAGTATACTGGATTATATTTCGGAACAAGCCCATAGTAAAATATCATTATGACAGCTGATATATTTTGATCGAAAAAAGGTATTCATTGAGTTCATTTCACTTTTTTACGTGCAGAAAAATACTGCTATATCTGTAAAAACTAAGTTGCGTAGGTAATATTAAAAATTATCAGTAAAAACCAGTCATCAATGCCAGTGGTTTCTAACCAGCGATTGTACATTCATTCTAACATATTATGAAAAACGTGGCAGTTTGAGCCGAAAAATTTTTTTTATATGCATTATCAAAAGAGCTAAGTAATTTGGGACTATGGAGTTTATTTTTAACATGGATGTTTTGCCGCTCGGTAATACAAAGAAAAATTCGTAACGCGAAAAATGTAACGCTACGTATAATCGAGTACGGTTTAAATATAATTAAATTTACGTGTTACAGCTCCGTATACAATGGGTTGTAGGTAGTAGAGAAGATTAGTATTGTTATGCTACCCACGATCCAAAGCCCCTAATATTAACTCCTTTAATCAAAGCATATGGAAAATTTTTTGTCTTGAAATGCCAGAATTTTTGCTGCCAGTGACAAGTACCATAAATAAGGTTAAAAACAGATAGAAAATCAGTAATGTCAACATTAAAAAAATAATTTACCCTAGCAATTTATAAAATATAAAACAGTGACACAAAATTATAATATTAACTATGTTGGTAAAATTGAACATTACTTCTACAATGTTTAAAAAAAGCATTTTGAGCCGCCATATTGCTGGTCGAGTTAATTCGTCTTAATTATTTAAGGCATTAAAGTACGTAACATAGCCACTCATTTGGGAGTACATTTTAGTTGTAAATCAATCTGTAGGTCACGTCATTCACGTAAATTATTTACCGATCTAATCTTGGATGGCTCTCCGAATTCTGTCGCAATAGTGAAGTTTATTTGAATTTTGGGAAAATATTGTACATATATTATATTTCATAACTATTTAACTAAATAGAACATAATATACGTAATTCGCAATGGAAAAATAGAATTCATGTTAGAATTTTCTTCATAACATACCTACACACATTTCAAATTAAAAATAATATGGAATTTATAATCAAAATTGAAACGAAAAAAAGTAAATAAACATTTTATTATAAAACCTGTGCCAAATTTTCAAAAATAATATAAATAATGGTTACACGTATAAGCAATTATTGAAAATTATAAATCACGTTGCTCTTCGCTATGGTCTAATTGTTGTAATAGAGTTGTTCGATGATAATTCTTTTTTTTTTACAATTATTTGCATTTAATTGTACCGTTTATTATGACAATTCAAATGAAATAAAAATATACTTAGCTGTTTTTTATTGTTATTTTATAAAATAATTATAATCGTTAAACCATAAAACAAGTGTATCAATTTGTAAAATAGTGTTTTATCGATAATATTTAGCGGGAAATAATATACATTAATATTTATACCGATGATGATTTATTACGAAAATTAAAGAAAACGTTGTTAATAGATTGTTCTAATTTAAAATTCAATTTCTTTTTAATTACTATTCTAAAAATACTTTTTTTCTTTTTTTAACAAAACCATTGTGTTAAATTATAAGATTTTCAGATCAATCACACTTCTCTCGTATTTTATAAAAATAGCTGTCATGAGTTTGTCGTGGCGTTCCTTTAAAATTGCTCACGCAACACATTTAATTTCTCATTAAATAGTTCGCGTATTAGGTCATGACCTATTTCAATGTCATCAGGCGATGATTGAGAAAATTTTCATTGTGTTCAATTTGTTATCATTATCACAGACAATCCTTAAATTAGACAGTCTCATTAATAAAACAAATACATTTTTGCAATTATGTATGCATTGTTTTTCGTTATTTTGTTGATTTTATAAAAAAAATGTTATTTTGTTTTTGCATTGTCATTAAAAAAATTAAATGCAATTGAAATGAATTTTTCTTTAGTTAATATTTACATGTATGTATGTATTTTTCTTTGCAAGTTGTGAGCGTTGAACCCATAATTATTGTGATTCATAACCGCAGAGATATAAAGCAATAACTACGTCTTATTTTAATGTAAAAAAGAAATTTAAAACCATCGGGAATAATTAAAAGCAACAAGTAAATTATAATATTACGATGGTCCCGTAAATCTCTGTCTAATCTCAGAAAGTTTCAAAAGACAACTAATATTTATACAGCTATGTACAGGTAACCCCCGAAGAATACGGATACTCTTCCCCCGAATTACACGGTTTCATACAACACGATTTTTAAGTAATTCTTCTGAAAAAGAATAAAATACATATATCTAGCGCAGGTAGACAAAAGTACTTAGGTCCATTTTTGATTTATTTTTTTTTTTAATATTTTATAATAAGGATCACGAGAGTCTGTCTCATATATTTCCAAAAGGGCAAAAGTCAATTCCACCTCCAACATCATTTTTTTATGCACTTGTTAGAAAAAAAATTCTTTTCAGAAACTAACAAAAGAAGTTAAGTTCTTAAAATTCTTAATAAAATACTAAATAAGTACATAGTTTAATTAAATTGGAAATGTATTTTTATGATAACAACTACTCGCTAAAACAGGTTAAGTCCCCAAATGGTTTTAATAATGAAATTTATTGTTGTTTTTTATATGTTAAGTTTTTTATGATTTACTGTGTTACATGTTAAGAAAGTAACTGATTAAAAAAAAATTACAAAATGTCATGTAAACTTGAAGATAATTCAAATAAACTGATGTTGCCTGCATTTCATTTTAGTTTTTACTCTCTACTGTAAAGTTGATATTTTGGACTTAAGTAGTTTTGTCTACCTGCGTTAGATATATTTGATATAAAGTTACATCGGTCCTCAATGTACGCGAATATATCAGTTCCATGTGAATTTGATTTACACCAATAAAAATCGTGTAAATTGAACCTGTCATTATAAAAGAAAAAATGCTGGAAATAAAAACTACTAAAATTTTCGAGAATTTTATAATAGAAATGATAACGAATATGTAGAAATTTACATATTTAAATTTTGAAAATGTCGTTATTTTCGACATCGATAATTTTCGATAAGGAAAAGTAAGTTTTAACAGTCGCAATATGTTTGGAATACCCACAACTTGCTTCGCTTAAGCCTTCAAAAATTTCGTTGTTTTTGAGCTACGATGCACCGTTTATGAAATATTTACGATCTAACAAGTAAAGGTCCCGAGGCCGGACCTATCGATTTCGATGAAACTTAAATATATTGTAGAACACTAAAAACTAAGGGACACGTATTTTTTTTTATCTGCGGAAAAACGGTTTGAAGGGGTGAAATCGCCCTCCAAAAATTGGGGTAAAAATTTAATTTTTCAAATATCTCGAAAACAGTAAGAGATAGAGCAAAAGTTTAAATTGGCGATATTGCTCTTTTTTAAAGAGCTATCTATTGATATGCAATTTTTTCATATTACATCAACAGGGGTGGTTGGGGGTTAAAATTTGGGGGTTAATTTTGCAAAAAGGGGGTGAAAAATAAACAATATAAAAATTTTGTTTACAGATTTGAAATATACGTCAAAAAATCTAATTGACCTGTTTTTGCTCAATATCCTAATATTAAGTCTAGGGGTAGTTAACTAGAGGGTGACTATGTCGAATAATCGTACAATTTGGGTATTTAAAGAAGTTCTTCTTCATGGAAAATAGCTTAAGACAATTAGAATAACGTAGAAATGAAATTCTCGAATTCAAAATTGAGTTTGAGCAACATTGGAGAGGGGGTGAGTCACCCTCTTAAATTACATACTAGTTTATATACACTAATTTTTGCTATTAACACACTGATAGTGGGTAAAATAATGTCACAATAAGTGGTTCTGAAGTTGGACTATCATATGTAAGGTCTTTATTAGGTTTGTTTTTTAATGGATATTATAGTTTTCCTTATCAAAATTATCGATACCGAAGATTACATAACCTAACCTAAAATAACGAAACCTAATAAAAACCTTACATACGATAGTCTAACTTCAGAACCATCTATTGTGACATTATTACCCCCTGTCAGTGTGTTAATTGCAAAAATTAGTGTATGTAATCTAGTATGTAATTTAAGAGGGTAACTCACCCCCTCTCCAATGTTGCTCAAACTCAATTTTGAATTCGAGAATTTCATTTCTACATTATTCTAATTGTCTTAAGCTATTTTCCATGAAGAAGAACTTCTTTAAATACCCAAATTGTACGATTATTCGACATAGTCACCCTCTAGTTAACTACCCTTAGACTTAATATTAGGATATTGAGCAAAAACAGGTCAATTAGATTTTTTGACGTATATTTCAAATCTGTAAACAAAATTTTTATATTGTTTATTTTTCACCCCCTTTTTGCAAAATTAACCCCCAAATTTTAACCCCCAACCACCCCTGTTGATGTAATTTGAACAAATTGCATATCAATAGATAGCTCTTTAAAAAAGAGTAATATCGCCAATTTAAACTTTTGCTCTATCTCTTACTGTTTTCGAGATATTTGAAAAATTAAATTTTTACCCCAATTTTTGGAGGGCGATTTCACCCCTTCAAACCGTTTTTCCGCAGATAAAAAAAAAATACGTGTCTCTTAGATTTCGACGTAGAATAACATACTTCAGCGGCATTGTAATCGGAGGCGGACATCTGGGGACCTTTCCTTGTAAGTCACACGAATGTCCTCTTTTATCAAGGGGACAAACTAGGTGGTCTATGTTTCTGTTCCACTTGTAATGAGTTTGTGACGTAAAATCTCTCCCACCATGTCGTGTAGGTACACACCGCTTGCAATTGTGTTAGTTTGTTGTTTGCCTTTGTGTGCGTACTCACACATACCACCACAACACACGTATTATGGGACAGACCAAGCTGTCCAATTTAAGTAACAATGGTGTTCATTGTTAACACAATGCAGTGTGTGTTCGGCGACGGACACTGACTGACTACCTGCCTTAAGCTGTGACTAGTATACAAAAGACTCCAAGCGAATTACACTTTTTTTATATTAGTTGGCTTCTAGTGTTCTATGTCTTTTATTTAGACACTTTTTTGAATACATTGAGTTGGGTCACTTTGTCTAATCACCATATTATTAAGTTTCGAAAAGATTCGGGTATGAAATACAGAAATACCCAGCTACAGTGACGTCGGATTAAGAAGAGAACATTAAATAGAATACGAAATTCTGATCAAGTTTTAAAAGTTGCTTTTGAATAGAATGAATTACTCGATGATTGTAAAACTTAAGTTTAAAAATATAACTTTGTTTTGAAGAAATAATCCAAAATGCTAGAATTATATTGATTACTTTTGGAGAGGAAGATTTGCAAGAATTGAAAATTCAAAATTTAACAGCTATTATTTCATATTTATAAGCTTATTTTTAAAATTAGTAAACAACTAGACAAATAGTCGAGACTCAACGAACAAGCGAAAAATTATGTTCGTATGGATGTATTGCACAATAAAAATTACACGCGTATCTGATTAAACGCGACATAATATTAACGGAAATAAAAAAATTTTTGTAAAATAATTGGCAGCTAAACAAATATCATTTTCTGTTATCAATTTAATAAATATTTCGATTAGTCAAAGAAAAAAAACACTTGCTTCATATTTTATTTCACGGAAATAACAAGTTCACTAGCAAAAAAATGTAATTTCAATTTTTTCTTTTTTAAATGATAGAAATATTGTTATCGTGGTTTTCAATTTTATCGTTCGATTTTTTTATGCGTTTTGTAATTGTTTATAAAATAAAAATACATCGTATTTATAACCGTTTTCAATGGAACTAATATTTAATCAAAAAATTTAAAATATAAATTGTTTTATTCTAAATTTAATAGATTTGAACTTTACTTGATGGTATTCCATATTTGCTAGTAATAAATAAAACACTTTACTCTGCAAAAATATTACTTTTTTTGTTAAAACTCTTATGACATGTTTCAGTCAATATGACCATTATCAAACAAGCGAAGATTAAATTCAAATAGGTACACGCCTATTTGAAGGCATATATTTGAATACTGACACTTCATTAAGCATCAGAGAAATGTTTAAAACTAATTCTTTAATTTTATAAATATAGTTCTTGTAACCTGGATTCATTTCCGCCATTATTTGGAATATCAATAGTTTTTGTAATATGAAATGTGGTTTTCCGACCACTTGGTCTACCATGTAATTTAAATAAATATTGACACTTTCTTAAGCATTATAGAAATGTTTAAAAGCAATTCTTTAATTTTAAATATAATTCTCGTAGGTTAGAGTCATTTTCGGCATTAATTTGAATAATATACGGTCGTGTAATATGAAATGTCGGTTTCCGACCATTTGGGGTACCCACCATGTATTTCAGATAAATTTCGAAACTTTATAGATCAATTTTTTACTTTAGAAAAAATATATGAGTACATTTTAAATTATAATGACTTATTTTTAAAACTTTGGTTAATCCTGCTACGTCCCTATTCAGTTGTTTCCATTCTATTCAGCCTTTCCTATTCCTATTAACACTGCTTTCGTTCCCAGTGACCCCTAATGCCGATCCTATCCACCTCAATTGCTAATTTGGACAAACATATCAGTCCCTAGTCAGTTACTGACCCCTACACTCCCGTCACCTCAAGAAGTTTCAAATAAAAATAGAACGGGAAAGTTTTACAACTGCATTGTCAGATTTTTTAAAATATCTTTAATATAAAATATAGGGTTGACCGGAGTAATTGTGAATGGATTTTCATGAATTGAGATAAAAGCGTTGTTTTAAGTATTTTCTATTTTATATATCACATTATGGTTGATTTATTTTTAATTCTACATTATTCAGGATGCACCACACAAATTTTGAGCAAATTCGTATGAAAAACAAAAATTTTATAAGCCATTCACATTTCCCCGGTGCGGTTTTGCAAATCTTATGAATTTCGGGGTAAATGTGAATGCCACCAGAACAATTATTTAGAATGGATTATAAGAGGAGTGAGGTACATCAGAGTAAGGACCAACTCAAATTCTTCATATTTACCCCACTTTCAAATTTTTCATCATACTTTAGCGGTCACAATTTCTCTTTGTTTAATGCAAGTTACGCATACCTCAAATTTGTACAAAAAATCAAGGTTAAATAAAAATAACAAAAATTGTAAGAACAAATTTGTTACAAGCTAAAAATGATATTTTGATGATATTTTGTCATTTTATCAAATAAAAAATAAAAAAATTACATGATTCTCACACAAAAACAAGGAAAATAAGACTTTTTCAAGGAAATACATTCAGTTTACATGAACACAAAACAACAATCTATTATTTTTTTGTGTTGTTTGTACAACGGAAACTTGTACAATAATGTCATTGTACATCATCATCAACATTTTCAACTCTGAAAAGGACACTACTGAAATTTTTGACCGGATGGGGGCATTTGTGAATGACGTTCACAATTACCCCGGAATTTTAAAATCATGGGGTAATTGTGAATTGGTAATAAATTTTCCAATTTCTTTAGCAGTTAATAAGGAGCCCCCTCAGGCTTTAGACCACTTCTTTAGAAGTACCTTTATCCATTTCTTACCTTTAAAAAAAAAGAAAATGTATTTAAAAAAAATTTTTTTTTGAGGTTTGGTCAGATACACAAAATTTTGCAAGGGTTTTTTCAAAATAAAAAAAAAAGATACTAATACTTGGAGAATTGTTATGAAATTTTAATAGCATATTAAGAAAGGATAGAAAAACATACTAAGATTTGATTTTTAACAAAATTAATGTTATTTTAGAAATTATAGGCGCCGTTCACAATTGCGCCAATTCACATTTACCCCGATCAACCCTAGTAAAAATAGTTAATTTTACTCTAATTGTAAGTAAATTCTCATTCATAACAAAGTTGACTCCCCATTGCAAAATTCTTTTTACACACCTGACTCATTGTGCATCTTAAACCACTGTACCTTTTATCGATATTTAAACACAATGTTATCAGCTGCAGTTCGTTATTATTGAAATCGCATAACAATAGAAATTTTAATTGCTAATTTATTATTAAAAGTGTATGATTCATAATTAATGCAAAAATTTAATATTCTTTTTGCGTAAATTTTCGTCTCGACGGGAGTCTGCAACACATTTTTCAAATTCAAAATTAACAGGTTTTTCGAATATATTTTGTACATACATATACGTATATTTTAATCCGGCTCGAAGGACCACACTAGTAATTCTTTTATTATTTTAATATAGGTTGGACGTATAGCTGCTGATCATCCGCTAGTTGGAGGGCATAAAGGGCCCGTGTTAGATATTGCTTGGTGTCCACACAACGATAATATTATTGCGTCCGGTTCGGAAGATTGTGTGGTGAAAGTATGGCATATCCCGGACGGAGGTTTGATAAAAACATTGACAGAACCAATTGTCGATTTGGTTTACCATCAGCGGCGTGTCGGTCTCGTATTATGGCATCCCACGGCACAAAATGTTCTCTTGACGGCTGGTTCGGATAATCAAGTGCTGATATGGAACGTGGGGACCGGTGAGGTCTTAGTACACATTGACTGCCATCCCGATATCGTGTACAGCGCTTGTTGGAATTGGGACGGATCGAAACTGTTGACGACATGTAAGGATAAGAAAATACGAATTTTGGATCCACGTACGGGCGTGGTTGAAAGTGAAGCGATCGCCCACGAGGGGTCAAAAGCGACACGTGCAATATTCTTGCGGCATGGATTAGTTTTTACCACGGGATTTTCAAAGATGTCGGAAAGACAGTATTCGCTGCGAACTCCGGACGCGTTGGCGGAACCGATTGTGATGGTCGAATTGGATACTAGTAATGGTGTTATGTTTCCTTTGTACGATCCGGATACAAATTTGATTTATTTATGCGGCAAAGGAGATTCGGTAATTCGATATTTTGAAATTACCGCTGAACCGCCATTTGTACATTATATTAACACCTTTCAAACGCCAGATCCACAACGAGGTATCGGAATGATGCCAAAACGTGGATGCGATGTAGCCTCGTGCGAAATAGCACGATTTTATCGATTAAACAATTCTGGATTGTGTCAGGTATGTTCATTTTGATAATAAAATCGAAGTATTAATTTTAATTTTAAGGTGATTTTACGTGATAGGTGATCTCAATGACTGTTCCTAGAAAATCCGAACTGTTCCAAGAAGATCTGTATCCTGATACGTTGGCGGAAGAGTATGCAATCACAGCCGAAGCATGGATGGCCGGAGAAGATGCTGAGCCAGTTTTAATTAGTCTTAAGGATGGCTATAAGCCGTCAGTAGGATCAAAAGCACCTGTATCAGTTCGACCAAGGGCGAATCTTCTTGAAAAGAAAATTCCTCCGAAAGGAAAAGGAGCAGGAAATAATACAAATCAGATTACCGTACCTGTAAGTTTGTAAATTGTTTAAGAAATTTGATCTTATGTTAGTGTCGTTAGTAGGCACATTGACAGTACTTAAGGTGGTTGGTGCTAACTCAATATGGCTGACATAAATTTTGATCTAAAAAATAACTTTCAAAAATTTTCAGAATGCATCAGTCGCCTTAAAAAAATTAGAAAAAGTTTTTATTTTGATAAACCAGTAAAAACCCATTGATAAAAAAGTCGTTAAATTAACACGTTAATGGCCATGAGACATTATACTGAAAAGATAACTGATACATCGACAGGCCTGATAGCTACCACAGGTCTGCTGCACAATATGTAATATAGGGTAACTTCAAAAATGTAAACTTTACCACATAGATGCAGCATCATGACTTTTCTGATGCGTCTAATACTACATGATGCGCTGCTGATGCTCTCTTGAAATTTGATGCACATTAAATGTTTTTGAACGGGCTATTGGCATCATTTAGCCTCTGATTTGGCTATAGATAAGACAGATAATGTAGCATGATAGACTATAGATAATATAGCAATACAGTCCTTGCATAGGTATATTATCTTTGAATTTCAACTTGAACTTACTTGAAATTGAAAATATTGAAATTATTTGAATAAAAAATATTACATACCTATTTTGAGTGCAAGATGTATTCAAATAGTTTAAACAATTTTAAACAAAGGTAAATACATTCATCTTTTTCAACAATTTGTTTTTCGGAATTATTCCTGTTGGTGTTAATACCTACATAATATGGCAAGTAGTTATAATTCTACATTATACGCATGACATGCATCTTGGACACGCATCACCAAATTTCTTGATGCATTGTTTTGACGCATCAAATGCAAAAATGAACTTTTGATTTTTCGTTGTCATGCGTCTGATGCGTTTTTGAACTTTTGACTCTGCCTCATGCAAGCAGTGATGCATTTTTGAAGTTAGCCATATTATAGATCATATTGCACTGCTCCATTACCCACGGTGACTAGACAGAGAGCGAGCTATGTTTATATACCTTATTGGTGTACACTTTATACGGAATTGTGGACGTGGTATTGCGTTGTGCCAATTAGTCAGGTTTCGCCTAACGTCTTACAGCGTCTATGACCGTCAACGTGTTAATTTTTTTTTACTTATAATCCATCCAAATAAATAATTTTTAAAAAATTGTCTATAAACTAATTTTGTGCTTGAATTTGTAAATATTTATTTTACAGGACAAAACGTTACAAGAATTCGCCGATGAAATTCGAAAATTGAAAGCAATGATTGTGAAACACGAAAATCGAATTCGAGCGTTGGAAGCTCAAGTTGCTCTCAGTCATACAGTGCCAACCACAGTGGATGCTCCATCTGGTCAAAAAGCCATTGAGGACGAAGGGCCAATTGGAGACGGTTTAGGAGTTGTTCCTCCCCCACAATCTGATAACCTCGCGTCCGATGAGGTCTAGTCTTTTATACTAACAAAATTTTTTTTAGCATAAGCAACGTTCTGAAACTTCAGTTAATTTTTTCTATGCTGAAGAATTTTCCTATCATATCCAAAGATGACAAAGTTTATTGTTATAATATATAAATATTTAATTTTTGCTTTTAAAGTATTATTTAAAATAATATAAATAGTTTGTTTTTCATATATGTACTACTTAAATAAAAAAAGGAAAATTCTTCAATTACATGTTTGTGTTCACAATACCAAAGAAAATTCGATAAGGGAAAATTGTTTGAATTTTTCCAGAATTTTTCTTCTAGTTTTACTTTTCTTTTTGGGTATATTGTAATGCTTTTGATGTGTTTAAATTTTTTTTTTTATAGAGTGTCTAATGAATTTTTTTTATATTGCGAAATTCGCATATTTAAGACTCCATTTTTACACTTTCAAAAAGTTTCAAATCGACAGTCTACAAAACCCATCGCTATCATCTGGAATAAATTTATAATTTTATATTATTATTAATTGGATCGGGAAATACATACTTTTTGAAATATTAATCAACATACAGCTTACCAACTCTAACATGGTCGGTGAGATGTGTGAGCAAGAGAGATAGTAATTATTTTAAAAAGAGATGCAGTAAATTATCTCATCAAGAATAACCTTATTAGTAAGGAACACATAACCTTTACTCTCAATGCTAATCGCAGTAGGGGAATATACACGAACGTGTGGCCACGCCCACTAAACTGTGTGTTAGTAAATATAAAAATATGTGCCCGTAGATATCTCGCAAATGTTGTGCGTTGAAGAATAAACAGTGCAATAGATAGATTTGTTGATATCGAAAATTTCCGATAGTGAATGTTTCGTAGATGGTGCGTCCTATAAATGATAAAATTTTGTAAATAAAAAAGAATTACGGTATATTTTTTTATATGTATTTCCAATTTTGAAAGAAAATTATAGTAAAATATTGCCGAACTGGACAATTTCAGTAAAAAACACGAAGAAGAATGTATACGACCTTCACCGGCCATGTTCAAACTGGTAAACTATATCTTGATTATAATAAAATCAAAATGGAGTTTTAAATTTTTACCAAGCTTTTTGTTTGTTTTTATTCGATTTATCAAAAAGTGTTGTTTTTTACTCGATTTTAAAACTCGTAGTTTTTTTTCTACTTAGATCATAAATTATTTATACTGTTTTTTTTTATATTTTATACTTTTATACGATTTTTTTTATAGTTCAGTTTTTTAAAAAAAATGTACCCAAAAGAAAAAGATTTTATTTGTTAATTTGGACACAATTTAAACGTAAATGAAGGTTTTTAATTTATTTTTACTACTATTAATAATTGTACATTTAATTAAATAATTTATACCATGATTTTTTTTTAAAAAAAAAGTATTACTAATTTCGTATTTTAGTAAAACCATCTTTGTATTATATTTATTTTGAGTCTGATTGAATTGTTTTTAACTATACAAAAAACTAAAAAAAAAAAAATACATTTGTCTTTTTTGCTCTAATTTTTTTTTTTTTAAATAAGTAGATTTAGCAGTGAAATAGATGTGTAAAAATAAAGTCAGATATTTAAAGTTATTCTTTAGTTGAATTTTTTTTTTATCTTTGTCGTTTGAAAAAATACAAATTGTATTCGAATGAATTTAGTTTTAGAAAAACTTTATTTGATCTACGCAACATATATCTAACATTTTTTCGTAAACTTATAATAATTTTGTAACTATTAAAAATTAGTGTAACCGTACTCGTCACTATAATTAAGAAAAAAAAAAATAAACGAAAATTAGAAGTTTTTATAAATTTTAAAATGTAGTTTATTAAACGTACTTAACAAAATAGAAATTTAGAATTGGACATGCGCATAGATATAATTACTAATTAGAATTTTAGTAATTTTATTATAAGTCTACGATTTTCATTAAATAGGTGAAATATTTATGAAAGTTTACATACTCGTCTTGTTTTAAAAATCGGTTTTTTTGTTTTGTTTGTATTTTTGAAATCACGTGTGAACGTTTGGTTTTTGTTTATTTTTTGTTGAATGTTTCAATTCATATTTAATAATGATTTTGAAAACATTTTTTTAGGAGCATGCAAATAACCGAGGGGACAAATTCATCAAATGGTATTTTTATTTATTTATCTTTCTAGTATTTATCATAGAATATTATGGTTTTGTGGTTGTACTGGGTTTGTTGAGTTTACCATGTTTGGTATTAAGTATTTGTTTGTTCAATTCAATTCGCCAAAATTATAAAAAGTATGTTGACACTGATGATGGGTAACCGGCGAAACCATAATGATCTGTGACTGACAGTGACTTTTTTTTTTGCTTTAAACATGAAACGAATTGCCATTTTTTTTATATTGAATTTTTTGACAAGTATGTATATTTTCACGAATTCAGCTTTATTGGCTTTATTGTAAACGGTAACTTTTAAAAATTTATATTTTTCAAATAATTGTTCATAAAAATTGACAATTAAAATGTGTTATTTTTTATTTGTTATGTCATAAAATCGAAAACGCTGCCATCATTTGACGTCCCTAGAGTAGTAAACATAGATGACTATGTACTCAACTTGATAGATTAAGTAACCATTGAGGAGAGAAACGACTAGAGAGAATGCTGTGTATTACAAATACATTCAGAAATTGAAGCAAAAAAATTGACTGATGAGATTACTTTAATGGCGGCCAAACCATTAATTTAATGGTTTATCTGATATTTATAAACAAGTCTCCGTGGTTACAAGTTGAGCTTACCAAACTGGGATCATACTTCAAAATTTAATGCCTGTGGTATCTCTAGGAAACATATGTTAATATGTTCAATTCAGTACTCAGTGTAAGTAACAAATGTATCATGTATCTTATCTATGGTTGGTTTACTAATCAGAGTACATAATATAATACATACATGACATATACATATATTATGAATAAAATTAGTCATGTATTCTTTTACGAAATAATTTTTAGCGAATTTCCAGAAAAAATTCTGGAAATTCAGCTATTTTTTATTATAATGATTTATTGTAATTCAAGTTGTAAAAATATAATAGAAACTGAGATATGACAAAGAAGATGACTTAAATAACTTGTCATTCGTAAGTAAACTGAATAAATACATTATATGCTCTATGGTTTGCTAATTTAATGGCAGCATGTGTTTTTGTCCTTAAATAAAAATGTTGACTAAAAAACATATAATAGTCCAATAGCACTAATTTTAAGCCCTATCTCACTAAACATTAATTTTAGAATAGATATAAAAAATTTTTAAAAAGAAATTCTTATAGGGATTACCGAGGAGAACATTTGTGCAAAATGTGAACTCCTGGAAATGTTTTTTTTATATTGTTTAAACAATATTGAAAATTCATAAATAGCGTTTTTTGACCTTTCACCGCTTACGTAGCGAAAACGGTGATAGATACATTAAAAAGTGTTAAGACCTTTTTTGTAGAGAATCGAATTCTCTACAAAAAAGTCAGCGAGAGCACCTGTCTATCTTGTACAGGTGAAAAGATACAGCGCTCCAAACGCGCACTCAAAAATCCATTTTTTCTAGCGTTCCGGCAGGGTGTGCCGTCCGAAACCTTACCGGAACGCTAGAAAAAGTGAATTTTTGAGTGCGCGTTTGAACCGCTGTATCTTTTCACCTGTATAAGATAGACAGGTGCTCTCCCGGACTTTTTTGTAGAGAATTCGATTCTCTACAAGAAAAGTCTTAATACTTTTTAATGTATCTATCACCGTTTTCGCTACGTAAGTGGTGAAAGGTAAAAAAAACGCTATTCATGATATAAAAAAACATTTCCGGGAGTTAACATTTTGCACAAATGTTCTCCTCGGCAATCCCTATAAGAATCTCTTTTTAAAAAATTTTTATGTCTATTCTAAAATTAATGTATAGATAACATTTAGTGCTATTAGACTATAAATTTAAACGGAATATAATTGATCTAATAATAATCAGCGTTGTTGACCAAAGAATAAAAATATAGAACGTGTGTGAACTGTGTATAAAATTACCGTGATGACATCACGACCATCTCCATTTGTCTTGTTGTACTTATGCATACATTAAGTATACTTACATTGAACGACGAAGATAGGACCTCTATGTCAGAATACATACATATACAGTAAAAAGTATGTAAAAATTGTTTTAGTATAAGGTTTTAATTTATACATACGTATCAATAGAGTTCTAATCTCATATTTGACTAATCGATAGAGACTGAAATTTTCAAAATCGGTCACGAATTCCAACCCGAATTAGTTTAAAAAAAAAACTTGATTATTGATAATTAATTGTTCTTAAACGGTCAGTACCACTTTTCAGATACAAAAAATATATATCTTTTTAAAAGTTACCACTAATTGCTTTAATTTTTCAAGAAAAATTGTATTTAAAAGAAAAATACTAATAAAATTGCATGTGTCCACCCAATTTTAAAGTTTTTTTAGAAACTTGACACGTAAAAATAACAGCATATATTTTTTTAATTACAATTTAAATATTATTTGTAGACTTTTTAAATAAATTTAAAAAAAATCTATAATATATTTTTAAAATTCGAATGTTTATACACAAAAATTGTTAATAATGTAAGCAATTAATTAATAATATTAATTATTATAAAATTTTATTTGAAATTGTATATAGATTAATTAATTACACATATCCATTGTGTAAATAACGATTTTTTCTTTTTGAAATTGTATAAATATATATCGAAAAATTTACCCACCCTAATGCAGTAGTCCAGTCCAAGAGCCGACCGTACAAGGTTTAAAAAAAGGTTAGTCATGGTATTAATTATTAGTAATGCCAATCCAACAGAAATTTGAACCATTGTCAACAGTAAGAGGAAAAAATCGAAACATAAATTTTTGCTGATATCTCAACAAGTATTAATTTTTCGATAAAAAGGATTATTATTATGAAAATTGTTACTTGTAAAATTTCCTACAAAAAAGATTCGGTGATTTTTATTCGTAAAACGTATTCCGAAATATTTATGTACCCTGAATTTACGAGCTAATTCAAACTGACAACTGCCTTTAGGTTATTTCTTTAGGGTATTCCATAAGGATATTAGTAAATAAAAACACTTTACTTTGCAAAATACCACTTTTATTGAATATAGAAACTCTTATGACATGTTTCGATCAATTACTAATATCTCAGAAATGGTACATTTTACGAATAAAGCTAACTGAATCTTTTTTGTAGTAAATTACACTAACAACAACTTTTATACATAATAACTTTTCTCGTTTAAAATCTATATTTTACAAGATATTGACAAAAACGTTTCTCACTAACGTATGTTCCTAATTAATTTCGTTTCATCAACGAACTCGATAAATTTGATTTTTATACGGTCAGATCTTGGATGTAAGGGTGATATTACATTGTTGTAAATTAAATAATAATTATTGAATTGAAAATAATTTTTGATGGTGCCTTTATTTTGTACGCACATTTTTGCGCATTGTTATAATAATTAATCTCTGTTATCTATCTCGTAATTATGTATTTGGCTGTGCAGCGTAAATAATTAAATTTGATATAAATAACGTCCTTACAATCCCACTTGTTATCTGAGAAGAACCGAGAAACCAATTGTCTTCTCAAATTTCGTTATTCAATAATATCAGATGCCTTTAAAATGTTTGTTGAAAATGCTATTGAATTTTATTTTTTATTAAGTGAGCAAGTTTTGCTTCGTATGATACAATAAAGAAATGTAAAAACATACAATTAAGAATTTTTAAGGAAAAAAAAAACAGTTCAAAGCTCTTATTTAATTAAATCACGTGATGATTTAATTGTTTAGTTTGTTTATAAAATTTCCTAATTGTATGTTTTTACACCAGAGTTGCTTGCATTTTAAATTTTTCAGAATAAAGTTATGGAAATTAAGGTAAATGGACCAATTTTTTGCTTGTTAAATTGAATTTAAAAATTCAATTAAAATAATCATGACATATCTATGTAATAAAAAGAATTTGATTTTATTATAATATTTGTTTGAAAGGAATTTAATTTCTATTTAATGTTATCTTTATAATTTTTTAAACGTATTCAAAGTAGGGACTTTGAAATGTTATTCAGTTGAACTTTTTTTGATACTAATAAAACAATATTTATTTTATTGAAACTATAGATTTTCAGAAGTGTTACTGATGTGCATACAAAAATTTAAAAAAATTGTATAATTGTAAAAAGTCTATGAAATAAAATATGTTTTTTATTTAGTATTTGAGTTTTATTTTTTTAATTACCCAGTAATGTAGTGTATATTTTAAAGTAGATAAAAAACAATAAATAAAATTCAAAAAAATAAAATAATTTTTCAGGTTTCAAAATAATTTTTAAAATTATAACCAGTTATTGGAGACTTTACCCTAATAGAAACCATAAATAATGTATGTACATATTCTAATTTTATGTCGTAAACCCATAGTAAAATTTGTCAATTTGCTCGACGAATGAAAAAGTAAATACACTGGAGACATTTTGTGTGCATTTTTCCAACCAGGTGGTCGATCGTTAAGTTACTATCATTTACTATACTTTGTCTGTCAGACCAAGGTTTAAAACTAAGGCTTAGGTCACAGTACCGTATAGGATCAGCTAGTACGATAAATTTTTTCCAATAAATTATAAAAATGATAAATATGATTTCAGATTTATTATCGATGCCATCGATGCATATTATATATACTGAGCGTCCCGTTCGGATGTATACATACGATTTACACGTTAATTGATAACATTGGATTTCCATAAGGGAAAAGTTATGTCACAAGAGTGCTTTGGATAAATACATTTATATTTTTGGTAATTTTATTTTATAAAGCAATTTTTTTCCACCAAATTATCTGCATTATTTCTTCAACAGAAATATTCGTTCGATATTTTTATTTTTTTAATATTTATTTTCAAGAAAATAAAAAAATGCCTTTTAAATTTACAGAAAATGACACAAATATTTATTATGGAAAAATGTGAATTGCTTGAAAATTGCGACATTTTTTTTATTTTACTGAATTATTGTTGTTAAAGCGATAGTAACAATAGTTGTAATATTAAATTGGTATTATTATTTCGTTCAAAGCACTCTTGTGACATAACTTTTTTCTTATGGAAATCCAATGTTACAAATTAACATGTAAACTCTATCAGTGAATATAGACGTAAGTAGAAAACGAAACCTGTGTTAATTTTTTAGACAATTTCAGACTGAGGCGAGCAGTAGTTCACAGAGGCAACCACAGAATATTCAGAAACAAACTTCGTATCTCTATACTTGCTTTCTCAATGTGGACAAAAGCTTACGTCACAAATGATCTAATTTGTCTCCCACTCCAAACACACAACATGTTATAACATAAATCTCGTATCAATGTATACGTGATGTACGCTTGTGTGTGTATCAACGTCACACTCTGTTTGTTGAAAGAGGGGACTGCACTGTATATGTATGCTAATGTTTCGGTACCTGCATGTTACTATATATGTATTCGCATATTGTTGAAAGTGATTGATAACAATCGATCTGAACACGGCTATAGTTGTTGTGTGACTGACACACTTAAGCGGTATCGAACCACACTCAGGCATACTGCTATCCACAATTTTTTACACATACGCTTAGGGCTTGGAGGCAACAACTATGTGGCACTGCAAGCATTTTGCTAGTCAGGACATGATTTTTGATTGTCCGCCATTTTCCATCAAAGAGTCGTTAAAAATAAACTGGAAATAAATTAAATATTTTTAAAAATATCATGTGATTTAACTTAGAAAGAATATTTAAAATAAAACTTTTTAACTTATAACTTATTAAGACTCAATTTACTCAAACATGTGATAATTATTTTGGCATTCTTTGATGAAAAATGGCAGACATGTCCGGACTATATTTTAGTATAGGGGCTCGGCATAAATTCATAGTGTTTTGCCATCTAGCTGTCGTTTTTTACACTATATTTTTTGGGCAGACAAATTCCATATGAAGGCTTGTTCTACCCTGAGGCCTGACTCTATGTATACATCCAAACGGGATATCCGGTATAAGAGGACAATTAAAATAACTTACAATTTATTCAGTTCGGTTCACTATGAGGATGTTTTACAGTCATTAAAATTTCGGTAATTGGTGTTCAATGTTAAGATATAAAAGATTATTAAGATTCCAGATTTTTATTTTACATAAGACAATAAGTGACAAAAGAAGTAACACCTTATCAAAAATATGTACAAAATTTCGTCAAAAATCTGCGACATACACATTTTTTACACACCCAGAGATTATACAGCAATCCCCCGAAGAACACGATTAATGGACCATTTTCTCAAATATGTAGCAATCTGTCGCCAGGGCGGCGACACAGGTATTTGGGATTACATGTCTATAATCGAGATATTAATTTAACCAACCAAAAATCACCTTCTGTTAATTCCACTTTAGCAACGAAATTTTCCAATTCGGTTACGTAGGAATATTGTTTATTTTTAGAAATTAATATTCCAATGATATTCCAACTATAGAGATATACTTCCGAATAACCCGTGGCGCCGCCCTGATGTTAAACAATTTTTTTATGCGGTTACATAGCAATTTTTAAATTAAAATTTCAATCATAGAGATGTAGTCCCAGTAACAAACAGTTACATATTTTGAGAAAATAGCTCATTGGATCCGTGTTCTTTGAAACCGTGTTGTTCGAGACCATCAAAGATAGGCATTTTTTATTGTAAGTGTGAAAATAAAAAAATATAAAAAAATTTCAAAGAAATAACGCAACGAAATTTGAATTACATACTTACATACACATTAATTTGTATGTAATGCGTATTTATTTCGATTAAAATAGAATGGAATTGAGCATTCGTTAGCTCTAAAGTCGGTCTATCATAAAAATTTATTGAAAACTAAGATCGAAAAATATTTCGTAAACGGTGCATCGTAGTTCAAAAATAACGAAATTTTTGAAGGCTTAAGCAAAGCAAGTTGTGGGTATTCCGAACATATTGGGACTGTCAAAACCTACTTTTCGTTATCGAAAATTATTGATGTCAAAAATAACGATATTTTCAAAATTTAAATATGTAAATTTCTACAAATTCGTTATCATTTCATAAAATTCTCAAAAATTTTAGTAGTTTTTATTTGAAGCATTTTTTCTTTTATGACAGATCAATTTACACGAGTTTTATTCGTGCAAATCAAATCCACATGGAACTGATATATTTGCGTATATTGAGGACCGATGTAACTTTATATCAAATATATATATATCTATTTTATTCCTTTTCAGAAGAATTACTTAAAAATTGTGTTGTTTGAAACCAATGATGTATATGGACTAGTCATTTTGTTAGGTGATCTGAAGCCAAACGCTGGTGTTCCTCCTGTCATTGTTTAATTGTGTGTGTGCGTCACGTGGGATGTTTGAAAAGTTGTCGTGAAACTAAAATTGACTACAAAGTTTTCCATCGAAAACCAAAATGGTTAATTGTTGTGTTTTATTGTGCAAAAGCGACAATAGAGTAAAAACAGAAGGAAAAAACCCAATTACGTTTCATAAATAAGTAGAAATCATGTTTTAAAAATTAAATATGGGTATCCGCCATATTATAATGTTATACACATGGGTGTCTAAAAAAATTTTTTTATGTATATATTTTTTATGTATTTTAATTCTTTTTATACATATAACTCTTGTTTCCATTAAAAAACATCAAAACACCAAAAAATGTTTTTGTTATTGGTAAATACTTTGCTAAATATTCCCTTGTTCCCTATATTATTTTTCTAAAAATATCCTCCATTTAAAATTGTTAGGAGATCACAATGATTTTTTTTAGGTACGTATGCGATTGTAAATGTGTGTGTAATGCTTCATTTCTGTAATATTCACACATACGAGATGTCATCTCCACATACCTCCGTGTTTGAAACCGTGTAATTCGGGGAAAGGGTATCCGTGTTCTTCGAGTACCGTGTTCTTCGGGGGCTACCTGTACCTATGTAACTTAGGTTGCCTGTGTATTCGTACCATAGATAATAACAACCATAACAACTATTTACATTTAAAGGATCGAAAAGAATTTTCTGGAAACGTTTGTAGAGTATTGAAGTGAATTGTGAGACGTAAAAAGCAACGCCATATTAGTTAGTTCGTCTTTGTCTGTGATATTGTGAAAAACGTTCTGTAAGCGCATAAATTTTCGTTTATACTTCCAAATAAATTCAATAAATATACAAGTAAGAAAGTTAAAATTGTAAATATAACGTTTGTAAATACGGAAGTTCAATGAAAATTTAAGTATTGATAGGAATGAACGTCACAGCAAGCGCCAATTATATTGGTATTAATACAGAGAAAAATCTAAACATGAATTTTAACTTTTTAAATAACGATCGTACATCAACGAATCAACGTCAATCAGTATTCGGCAATACAAATTACAAACCGATCGAATGGAGTCAAGTAACACCGCAACAGATGCCGTGGGCACAAAATCCATCACAGTATGCTCCGGTCATGACATTTGGATCACCGAACTTTTTCCCACAACCGGTTACAACGGCACCGACTTCACCGAGTGGACCATCCACGGCGGCAACATTTTCAACGTCACCATCTCAACAACCATCTCTTAGTTTTAATGTACCATCACAATCAACGGACTTCAGTAACCTGTTAACAACCAATAAACCGGTGACAAATGTGAAACGGACCGGACTGACCGGAGGACATGGAATACTTCAACGCCAGTACCAGTTTGCTGGTGCTATTCATTGTAAGCGAAAATCTGATATCGGCATAAATGCGTAAGTATCTCAGTCTTTCATCTTTTTTTCCGGTTACATGTGCTAGTAATTTTTTTTCTAGTAACTTCTACTAAAGTTATTTTCCAGGTGGAGTTTTTAAGTAAAATTTCCAGTCACAATAGCTTTTTGCTAACTAAACAGTTTGGGTTAGGCGGCTAACCCGTGGTAATTCTCGTAAAAAATTGCTTTCTCTTTCTAAAATTTTAATTGGCAGTACAAAAGGTCTTGAGTTCAAATCTCATACCGTTACAAAATTCATTTTGGTAAAATTAAAGTTTGATACGTTTGTGGTAATTAGACTTCGGCGTTGAAGCCTGTCTAAGAAAAAAACGTATCAGGTTCCATTATTTAATCGTAGAGTTAAATAATAATTTTTTGCGGGTAGTTTGATACAGGTTTTATTTGAATATGATACGCTGTTTTCAAGGTAAGCGTCTTACTTTACTTTATATGATTGAATTTGATTAAAACGACCCTAAAAAGTTTTTGTATATATGAAATCTAGAATAAGTAACATCGTTCGATAAAAGAATAAAACTAAGCATGTACCTTTTTAACCTTTTTTATTAGATTGAACATTGAAGGGTCCCAAGTAAATAATAAGCTAATGCGCAGTTTTAATCACATTTCTTAACCATCCAATTTTTTATCTATCGTTTGTTTTTGTCAGTTTATTTGGGAAATATTATAACAGTAAAAAATTGTTACGTTTTTTTTTATATCGTATGTTATTAACCCTTAACCTGTGTACCTCGGTCATTGAACTCGAACTCTACATAGAATAGAATTTGTGGTGTCCAAGTAGAAAGGAATAACTAGCCATTTTATGTGTTATTAGCATTTATTCATGCCTTCGCCTGCATGATCTTGGAAATTGAGAGTTGGGACATCAAATTAAATACGTATAGAGCAGTGATTCTCAAAGTGAGGATCGCAAAAACTATTTGAGGGAGTCGTAGAAACATTTGATTACAAATTATATACTCATTTCTATTTTTTTAAATTTTTAAATGCAAAGGAGGGTCGCGGACCAAAAAGTTTAAGAACCACTGGTCCACTGGTATAGAGTAATACTTGTCAGGCTTAAGTATCGTGTTACTACTGTTATTTTTCATTGGATATTTTTCTCACAAAAATGTTTTCGTGAGGTTAATAGCAACCCGTGCCTTTCTCTGGCTTCAGACTATCTCTGTGCAATGTTTCAAATCACAAACAAACTTTATGTGTAACTACAATATCGTTATAAGTTTTACTTTGAGTACAATAGGCACCCCGATTTACGCGGTTCACTCTTCGACATCACATTTTCATTTTACGCACATGGGTTTGGATTATGTACGGTTTTCCTTACCTAATTTCTTAATCGAAATATGACATCAAATTTAACATTATTTTTGAACATTTAGTAAATAGGAACATTTTGGAGGCCGGCAGTTATGTCGTAAAAATTAATTTATTGTCCTAATAACTATCAAAAATTATGGTAGCTTTTTGTATAAAAATGTTTGGCAATAGTAAAATATTTTATCAGTTTGTTACTTAAATATCCTGTTATCGAAAGAAGCATTAATACCCTAAGGGGTACGCTAGAAAATTTTTCTGCCCTAGCATATCTAATTATTAAAGCAAAACTTTCATTACCTAAAAAGAATTCCCTATGACCCCACATGTAGGTTAAGGGTTAATACAGACAAAGGACTCAACGCCTAACTCTAATTACTTTTCCTTTTTTTTTTTTTAAAAAAAAGAAACTTTTTGATGACTGGTTTAATTCCTGAAAAATCATGATTTAATGTCGAATTTTTGTGTGCCTGGGAGTTTAATAATAATTGTTGAATTTCAAATAAATTTTTTCGTTTTTAGATAGCAATTTTTATTTTCTAATTTTACGCTTTGAGTTTTACTTATTTATAGGTTGTTTTTTGAGCGATTCAACATCATAGTCTCGTGTCATATCGTTCCTTGATTAATAAATTTTTTAAAAGTGCAAACATGTAAGTATATCTTTTGCATTAGGTGGCAGTCATACTCAGGACCTATTGCACTGTTATTTGTAGTTAATTTGTTAACTACATCGACGATTGCAGTTAATACTTTCGAGTAAACACTGCAGTATATAGTCTAATAATATTTTTAGTACAAAACTGATTTAAGATTTGCTTTAGCAAGAATCCCAAGGTTCTGAAAGACAATTTTAACTTCACATTCATACTTTTTTTTTAATTTCAATAATATTTAAACAAAATTCGATGAAGATCCGTTTAGCTGCCTATTTTGGGCCCTGGGGGACAATTTTTATCTCACGTTCATTTCTCTCAGATCTCAGTAGTTTATTTTGGGCCCTTCTAGAGCCCCAGAGCCCTGGAAGATAGTTTTAATCTTATTTTCAATTTTTTTTCCCAATTTCAGTAGTATTTAGCTATTTATTTTGGACACTTTTTGGAAGCCGCTGGGCCCTGCGAGTAATTTTTATCTTTAAATTATAACCTATCTCCTTGGTCATGTTATTTGTTAACATGTAGACAATCGGGGACATTGTACGGCGTCAAGTAGGCTTGCGCATTTTAGTTCACTTGTAAGAGCGCTCAGTTTAGTTCATAGTTCTTTAATGAACTAGTTCGTTCTTTTAGTTTGTTAGTTCACAGTTCTGAATCAACAGTGATGAATATGAACTGCATTAATTTAGTACTTTAGTTAGTTCCTTTTTCTGACGTTTTTATCTTAAAGATTTAAGATTTTTTTAAACTAGTAATCTTTTATTTTTGACAATTTTCCCATATCGGGAGCGAAGAATTTCGATATGAGGAAATGTCTAATAATAACAAATTTACCTGATTTTACAATGCTCATTTGTGTGTCTTTATTTTTTTATAATAGGTGTTTTAAAAAAAAAAAGCCAAAAAACAATGTGACAATTTTTACAAAATTATTTAAAATGTTCATTTGTATGTTTTATTTTTGTGCGCTCTGCAACGGTAAACACTACCTTGATTTAATAGTACTTTTTACAATTACTTCGCGAACTAATGAACTTACTGAACTGAACGAACAAAGTAACTAACTGAACTACTGAACTACCAAAATAATTTAGTTCACTAGATCCTCATAGAACATAATTATATGATAAGTGATAAGCATTGATAGCTATTATACATACCTACGATACTTACCATAGATATAATACCTACGAGTCAGTGTCTCTAGTGATCCAAAAATTGAACTAACGAACGAAGAGTGGAATTGATGGTGAACTAGTTCGTTCAGATCACTTGTAAGAACGCTCTTTTGAACTAGTTCGTTCACGAACTACACAAGCCTAGCGTCAAGTGAAACTCGACTAACTGTGACACAACGCTGTGCCCGGGTCAACAGTATTAGTTGTCAAAATAATGTACGAGTTGATAAAATTTCGTTTATTTAATGTAAACTTGCTAAAGCAGGTCTTGAATTCGTATTTTCTATTACAAGTACACTATACTCATTGATTTTAAGGACTCTTTTATAAACCTTTAGTTTGTCTTTTAATGTTTCTAGTCCGGCTAAACAACACATTACGGAGGAACGTATGGCTGCCCATATGAGCAAGTTACACATCAGCACCGAAACTCCAATCACCGGCGAAGGGGGAGAGGAGACTGAACCACCGGTGGAACGTGAACGACGTTTGGTGATGTGCGAGGAAATGCGTCGTCTCCAAACCGAGAGCATAATACCATCAGCGCTTATGAGACGGTAAGTATTTCAACTCCTGTTTTAAGGTTTTCTTTTAAAAAATTAAGGTTAGGTCAAATCGTTTCACGAGTTTATCATTAATGGCCGGCTCTTTCTGTCAAATTTTTGGCAAGAATTATTTCTTGGTATGTGTTGAACTTGAAGAACAAATAAAACAAAGTGTTATGGCCTTTGGCCAGTGATTTTTTTAAACTTTTGGTTTCTTCGATAATTTTATTGCATTTTTAGCTGGTGATCAAGTTTATCTAGGTTGGCACACTATCGGGACTTCCCCCACTTGTGTGTAACAAATCCACCGGCAAATGTTTGCGGCCAATATGATTTCAACAGCCGTGCCCAGTCGACACAAAGTATTTACTGCTGCATTTTCGGCCATTAAAGTGTTAAAATTTTTATTTCTATTCAATTTTAAAAGTAAATAAATTATTTTTTAATTAAATTGCCAAAGTAGGTTACTTATATTGTCGCTGCTGAGCTCGGCCAGTCTCGCAGTCCCACGCTTATGTAAGCTGGGAAGATCGAAGCTTGCTGCGATTTGTTTGTTGTACGGTTGATGACTTCAACTCATCAACTCAGGTGAACTTCAATATTATTATTGAGGTTGAACAATTTTGAGTAAGATTAGTAGTTATATTGAATTTTGAGTAACATTTTTTTTTTTTTTTTTTTTTTTAAATTTTCATTAATCAGCTATTTTTAAGGTACGATTACAGTATAATCGCCCGAAAAATTACCAATTTTCGTGATTTTTTTTTTGGATCGATAGGATGAGGGAATGGGATTGATTTTTTTTCGATTAATCCGACTATTTAACAATACAAAAATATTTTTTTTTATTCATTTTTATTTATTTTTATAATTTTTTGAAAAAAGTATCTTTAAAAAAGGGCGAAAATCGGTGTCCACGATTGCGGCCGCAGTTTTCATCCGAAAAAAATGTTCCTATGCCGCTATGTTTCTATGGGAGCTTTTTTTTTTATTTTGAAATTTGAAAAAATGGCGGCTGATTGAATTAAACGTACAAAATTTTTGTTTTTCGTGTAGAAAAAATAGGAAGATTTCAAAATAAAAAAAGCTCTCATATCATCGGCTTACCTGCCGATAATCTATCTGATTTTTTTTCGGATGAAAACTGCGGCCGCAATCGTGGGCACCGATTTTCGCCCTTTTTTAAAGACACTTTTTTCAAAAAAATTATTATAAAAATAAATAAAAATGAATAAAAAAAATATTTTTGTATTGTTAAATAGTGATATTAATCGTAAAAAAAATTCAATCCCATTCCCCCCATCGTATCCACCCGAAAACAAATCACGAAAATTGACTATTTTTCGGCCGATTACACTGTGATGGTACCTTAATAGTGTAACCAACTCTATCTAATAAACACATTGTTTTATACATACCTAAAAAGGCGGTAGACATTCGACTCAAGTACTTTTTTGTATCATTTCATTTGTAAAAGTGATCAGAAAGTTATACTAGTAATTAAATAGCTGATTAATGGAACATTCCATTAATTTAGTCACTTTTACATAATTTATAATTTTATAAACGGTTTCGATAACGTGAATTCTTCTTACAGTTCTACGAATCATGTAGAAAATCGGCAAGAAATGCCTTCCCCTTCTCTTCATATTACTGATAATTTCGCAGATAAATATTATTCTAGATTGGAGAGACCTTGTATGGCAGTTATGTTGTGGCAGCCGCCAGATAAAGCTGGACGTTTACCACCGATTCCATCAACGTCGTACGGCGGATCATCTGGAAGTGGTGAATCAAATAATAACAACACGTCGAATCTTAATTTGAACAGTTCTCGTGGACATGATACCGATGACACGGATGAAGAAGTGGAAGCGGAACAAGCGACACCAACAACAGCACCAGTTGGAGTAGGTCTTGAGCAAATGGAAATGGATGATCTGTGATGAGAAAATGATACCACCGAAATTCCTATTTTTTTTCGAAATTTCTCACAAAAATGTTTGATAAATTTTATAATATTGTTAGTAAAAAAAATCAATTGCCATTACACTTTAAGTAGATAGAATAGATTTCTGTGTCTAATTTTTTTTTTATTTTTTAGGTACGGCTTAGGATCTTACATTTCAAGAAATGTTCTATAAAAATGTTTGAATTTTTTAAGAATATTGATTGAAGTGTATGATCCCAAGCCGTGCCCAAAGAATTAAAATTTCTTTTTTTTTTTTACAATAATGTTTTATTGGTATTACAAGGATTTTGTAACTTTTTGGAGTATGTATATGGAGAACCAAGAATGGTGACTTGCGGGTAAAGCCCTGACAAAGTGTTATTTCCTTCTCTAGGTAAAATTTTTTTAATAATAGTGTCCGTTGTAATAATTTATCAGAATTTTACCCGCAAGGTTCTGTACTCGGTCCGAATTCATTCAAATATAAATTTTAAAAGTAATGGTTGACGTGGGAAATTGCGTAAAATTTGTAAAAGGTATTCAATTTTATTTAGATAATTGCATGAAGTTTCGTTTTTCGATATATTATAGGTAAAAAAAAAATTAATAAAAATTTAGAGTTTTCAATAACTTTAAATTTTGGTATTTAATTCAAGTTAATCATTCTATGGAAATTTAATTTTCAAAATAGCAACAGAATATGTATTTTCATTTTAAAAAAAAATTTGTAAAATCTTCTTAAAACAGATTTTAAAATATTTTTAATAAATGACATTAGTTACCTTACTTTAATTTCAGTTTACACGTTCCTAGATAAATGTACCAGTAATCAGAATCCATTATCTTTGATTTGGTAGTAATAACAACCGTAAAAAATGAAATATTTTAAATGTCCATAGAAACAATACCACTTGAGGTAAAATGGCATAGACAGCTTTGGTTTCTGGTTACTGATACATTTTAAATTTTTTACTTTAAAAAATTGTATTTTAGTTCAAATTGTTAAAATGTTTTGTGGTTCTAAATTTTAGTTAAAAAAATTTTAACAGATAAAACATTCTGTTAAATTTTGTAATTTATTTAAACTGAATTAATCTAGGACGTGTTTGGTAAGTACTAGGGTAAACCTTTTACTTACATTTGTACACACCACGAGATGGCGCATTATCAAGTAAAATTTGTCCAGGATAATTTGGAAATTTCAAAATTCTAAATTACTGTAAATTTCAATATTTGCAATAACTCACAAATCAGAATTCAAAAATTTTAACAATTTCTAAAACCTAATTACTAGAATTGGCGATTTTATTCACATTCAAATTAACTTGGGCAAGTTTTATTGAGTGGTGTAAACAGGTCTTTGTATCTATTAGTTAAACATTTTTTAAAGATTGCATTAGGGTAACTAATAATTAGATTACTAATTGGATTAAATTAGTCTATAAGAATTCAAATAATTAATTTTTGTTGTGCTTTTATTTAGAGTATGTATCCAAAGTTTACAGACGCTATATTTAATCGATATTTGCGATTGATTTGTAAACGGTAAATGCTCTTTTATCGTATTTCACTCAATTGTAATAAAAAATATGTATATTAAATTCAGAGTCTTTAAATTTTTGTTACGTACTGTAATCTATTCTTAAGGTTATTAAACTTTTAGAATATTTTAAATACGTATCTTAAGGATAAAAAATTATTTTTGAATTATTTTTAGGATATCTTTTATTTTGCGAGGTTGAAAAAAATTCGAGTTTTTTAAAATTTAGTTTTGGTTACAATTTTACGCAATTTTTCACGTCAATCTATTTGGAAAATTGGAACAAAAATAATAATTAAGCAGTAATGAAAACACAGATCACAATCTATCTACTCTAATTCTGTTCAAAATTTTTGTTCTTTGTTAACTGTTTGAAAATTTTAAAGAGCAACTTCGAAATTGTAGATTTGCCGAATATATTTATTGAATTAAAATTATTTTGTATTTTTAATCTGCTTTAAATTGTTTAAAAATTAATATTTTTTGATTAATTATTAAATTAAATATTAATCATTTTTGTAAATTTCTGTTTGTAATTTTAATTTCAAAAAATTGGTCTTTTTTTGAATTAAATCAAAAAGTTATAATTCCGAAATAGAAATAAAAGTATGGTGTAATATATCTATGATTTCCACCACAGTACCAATCCACAATTTCGAAGTTGCTTTTCTCCTGCCAACATAAATTTTGTTATTTTAAATGACAGAAATATGTAAAATATTTCAAATAATTTTTATTTTCAAAACTTTTATTTATAATTGTGTAGATTTATTTTTGTATAGTTGGATAATTTTTGATATTTTTTTATATTTTTACTATCTTTTGGTACTGTGGTTACTTTTGTTTCATATTTTTTTCAGTGGTTTCTTTTTCTCCTGATTTAAAATTCATTTTGATTTTATAATTTTATAATTAATTAATTGGTGTTCTCTTTATTTAGGTTTTTTTAAAGGTAGTATAATGCTATAGATATATATGATATATATGAAGTTTATATTACTCAACAAAAAATTAAGCTTAATTTTTTTTTTTAAAATTGTAACTAGTGAAATTAAGTTTTTTTTTTTTTAGTTTTATTTTTTTAATTAATTTTTTTTTATTGCAGAATTTACACCAAATGCTTCGTTTGCAAGTTCAATCAGGAGAATTTAATTTGTAAGTTTGTTTGAGTGTTGTGTACTTATGTGAGTAAAAGGAACCCAGTACTGAAAGAGTTTTAAGATGATTGATTATTATGTATTCTTCATAATGAAGTTGTTTATATATCTTTGTAACTAATTGTCATAGTTCATTAAAAGAGTATTGAAACTCTAAAATTGTGTTTTTATTTTTATCTAATTTTCCCAAAAAATATCTAAGTGCATTCTACACATATTTGAAATATGGAAGCCCGTATGATTTGTCACAGACTGTCCCCTACCTACGGGTTGTCCCCATTCACCCTTTTATCGTCTCTTTTAACCCCAATTTTTCATAGAGAAGAAATTATACGATTTTTGTTATTTTTTCAAAAACCACCGATATTTTTAAAATTTTTTGGATACTGTGATAAAGTGACTATCCTTCCGTAAATTTTTAATATATTAAAGATTAGGTAGGTACTCATAAAATAAACACAAAAAAATATGGTATGAAGTCTGAATTCATCCCTATTCACTCCTGTCTACGGTATTGTAAAACAAAAACATCAGAAACACTTTTAGTATATTTTATCCATAGAAATTATGTTATTATCTAAGTTCTAAGACAAACGTTTTCTTAAAATGGTATGTAGCACGGGAATTCCTTAAATTCCTAACTAATGAGTCATGCTTAAATTTAACTAAAAGTGAGAATATATTTGTCCACCTTGAGCGCTTTAGTCGAAGTTCGTATACCTTCCAGGCAAAAGCTCATATGCTGTAACTCGTTTACAGGTTCTATTTTTATCATTTTTTTTATACTGTTTGACGGTAACTTAAAAATTAAAAAAAAAAAATACTCTTATTTGCGGTTTTGGTATCATTGGCGTACTATGGTGCTACGCTTTCACCAAATTCCTAAACATTCGATTACTTGTCCTTTGACCATGAAAAACAACTTTCCAACCCTCATACGTCACTTAATTAAATAAATATTTTGTATATATAAGACAATGTAACTAATCAATATTGTTCATTTTTTTGTATCATCAAAAGTAAGCCCGGATATTGTAATTTTTGGTTTTTGAAATAATAAATTTAATTATTACTTAAATTTAATTGTTGTTATTTGATAAATTCGAATCAAAGTGAAAAATAGTAAAATCGAAGATAAACTATATCAAAAGATTATACTTAAAAATAATACATCTTTGAGTGTTAATCCTCAAATAAAATAATTGATTAACTGGTGACAGCAACTGCATATCAAGCTGCCCAATAAATTGTCAACGTAGTTGCTAACTGGAAGCATCGAAGATCATTGGTCCACTTTCCGTAATTGTTCAAGACGACATCAAGGGATCAAAGGATCACTGGTTCATCACCTCCAATCGCTCGACACGACAAAAATTGGTGACAGCGGTGGGATCCAGCTGTCTACCGTTGTATCATCAAAGGCACACGGAATCATCTCCCAGGGATACCTGCACCGAGACCCGTGAATACTTCATGAATACAACCCCAACTGGATCAACCAAGGAACACATCCTTTCGACAACATCATCGTGGAGAGAATCGGAAACGTTAGAAGAAGGCAGCAGTAGCACAATTTCACAAGTAAGTGATTCAAGTTATTCTCGTCTTCCCGTTTCACATTCTCCAACCTTATATTTAACCCTTTCACAAGAATCTATTTATAACAATTTAAACAAAATGAACCTCGACAATACTATTCCGGACACAACAAACCTTACTAACGATGATACACAAAGTGAACCGGGCACATCTAGCTCTATTCACACAAATCGTAGGCCCAATTTTAATTATATACATTGGATTGACAATTTTAACCCAACCGCAGAAGGTGCTTTACACTTTTTAACTCAGGTCGGTAATACGTTGAAATTCGCTCCAGATTACTTACATGACGAAATTTTGGCTTACACGTATAATAAATTACCTCTTTCTATACAAGAGAATGTATCTGAAATAAATTATAATGAAATTAAACGAGTCATCAAACAAAAATATCAAACCACGCGCACTCAATTTTTAGTTGAAAACGATATTGCAAAATTAAAGCAATCACACGGAGAAAATATTCAGTCATACTTTTCAAAAGTAAATTCATTGAGAAATGAACTACTGAATATTCTTCGATCTGAATCACATATCACTCAATTCATGCAAAATAAAATATTTGTGGAAAAAAGTATTGCTAATAGATTTTTAGTCGGATGTAACCCTCAAATTTCTATTCATCTTATGAATCCACAATATGAATTTGCCAGTATAGATGATATTTTCCCTTACGCGTTACAATATGAAAATAAATTACAAGAATTAAATACTTTCAATAAAAATTCTAATTCTAATAGCCAGTTAGAAAAATATTGTAGGAATTGTAAAACAAAAACTCACAACACACGGGATTGTAGGAGGAAAAATAACCACCCTAATTCAAATAATAATAATTTTAATTTAAATAACAATAGTAATAATAATACAAGTAACCAACAGTTAAAAACTTACGAATCTAAATTTTGTAGTTATTGTAAAAATAGAGGTCATGTGATTGAAGAGTGTCGTAAGAAAAGATTTAATGAAAATCACAGAACCCCTCTTCCCCAATCCATTAGACAAATCGAAAATCATTTAAACTCCAACACATCCAATCCAGGGGTCGTGGATATGGATCTAACCCATCAAGACCCAACCATCACATCAACCAACCCTCAACAATCAATAACATTGGAAGATTTTACATATCCAGCTATTCCAATAATTCCCTAAATAACCTACATAAAATGCAATTTACATGTCCTCAAAGCAATTCGAACAAATTAAATCTACTTATAGACACAGGGGCTTCAATTTCGGTAGTTAAAAATAACGTCCTTAAAAATTCTCACATTGATAACAAAGAATCTATACCCATAAGTGGAATTGAACATAATATTCAATATACATTAGGATCAACACCAATAGAATTACAAATAGGGAATAATAAATATCCTTTCGTATTTCAAGTTATTGACGAAAAATTTTCAACCCCAGTAGATGGTGTAATTGGAATTGACTTTTTAAAAACTTTTAACGCAAAAATTGATATAACTAATCATTTAGTAACACTAATACCACAAAAAATAAATAATATTAACAATGAACGATTAAATAAAATTAAAGAAAACTTAAGACTTGACCATCTAAATGGTGAAATAAAAGAAACAATAACAAATGTCTGTTTAAATAATCAAAATATATTTCAACTTGAAGATGATCAACTTACCGTTAATAATATTCTAAAACATGAAATTAAATTATCTGATCCAACTCCAATATTCGTAAAAAATTATAGATTTCCTAAAATCCATGAAACAGAAGTAAAAACCCAAATTAATAAAATGCTTAAAGAAGGTATAATACGTCCTAGTGAATCACCCTTTAGTGCTCCCATCTGGGTAGTGCCAAAAAAATTAGACGCATCCGGTAAACAAAAATGGCGTATTGTAACAGATTATAGGCGACTAAATCAAGTTACAATAGAGGACAAATATCCTCTCCCTAACATTGAGGATATTTTAAGCAAATTAGGCAACGCAAAATATTTTACAACACTCGATCTCGCTTCTGGTTTCCATCAGATAGAGATACGAGAGGAAGATAAGTATAAAACAGCGTTTACAGTTCCAGGGGGTCACTTCGAATATAATCGAATGCCTTTCGGGTTACGAAATGCTCCTGCAACTTTTCAACGCCTAGTCAATCTAGCTCTTCAAAAATTACTTAATAGTCAATGTTTCGTCTACATTGACGACATAATTGTTTACGGTAGTTCGATAGAAGAACATAACAAAAATTTAAATGATGTATTTAATGCTCTTCAAAAAGCAAATCTTAAGATACAGCCTGATAAATGCGAATTTGTCAAAAACGAAGTAGAATACTTAGGGCACGTCTTAACTCCTACAGGAATAAAACCAAATCCAAAAAAAGTAGATGCAATAACTAAACTTAAAAATCCGCGCAATCAAAAAGATATTCAGTCATTCCTTGGTCTTGTAGGCTATTACAGAAAATTTATAGAAAACTTTTCCGATAAAGCCAAACCATTAACAACATTATTACAAAAAGACAAAAAATTTGACTGGACAACTGAATGTCAAAATTCATTTAATACCTTAAAAAACTCATTAGTAACTTTACCAATATTAAAGTATCCTGATTTTAACAAAAAATTTATTTTAACTACTGACGCATCAAATTTAGGGATAGGTGGCATATTATCGCAAATGTCTGACGATAATAAAACCGATTTACCAATTGCATATTTTTCACGGACATTAAATAAAACAGAACAAAACTATTCCACAACGGAAAAAGAATTATTAGGCATTGTTGAATCTGTAAAACATTTTAGGCCTTATCTGTATGGTGTTAAATTCACCATAAGGACAGATCACAAACCGTTACAATGGCTGTTTAATTGTAAGGATCCAGCCAGCAAACTTGTTAGATGGAGACTGAAACTCGAGGAATACTCCTATGATATTCAGTACAAAAAAGGATCAACCAATACAAATGCAGACACACTCTCGCGTCCCATTATGCAAATAGCACGCGATTACACACTTGAAAAAACGTACGCAAATTTTAAAAAATGGCAGGAACTCCAAACCGAAGAAATCAATTTTAATATAGTTAACCTTCCGTTAGAAAATTTAGATAACGTTGTATTACCTTTTTCATGCGATAAATCTGAAAATAATAGATTTTCAAGTTTTATTTTACCAAAAATTCAAAATAAACAAAGTTTCCTTTTAAATCAAACTGAACTCATTAGTTATGATAATAAATCATTATATTTATTAATATGTAAAGAAACCGCCCATGAACACATTACATTAGAAAACCTGTTTAGCTCTCTATATACTTTATTTCAATATTTAGAAATCATACAGGTAGAAGAAATATACGTATACGATATACCCCAATTAAGTCTTAATATAACAGATTTAGATTTTAAATCCTTACTCGCATATTTTAATGTTGACAATATAACAACAATAAATATTTTACGCGTTTCAACAGAAATAGTTAGAGATCTTACGGATAGGCAAAAAATAATAAAAGAAGCTCACGATGATCTTCTTAGCGGTCATAAAGGAATTAAAAACACAATAGACAAAATTAGAAAACGTTATTTTTGGAAATCAATAAATAAAGACGTCGAAGAATATATAAAAAAATGCGAACAGTGCCAAAAGAATAAAAAACAAAAATTATCAAAAACCCCAATGGTTATTACCGAAACATCTACTTCTTTTAACGAATTAATTTCACTTGATATATTAGGACCATTTAAAGAAACCGAAAATGAAAATAAGTATATATTAACTTTGCAAGACCAATTAACAAAATTCTTAAATGCTTACGCGATACCTCGTAACAATGCGGAATATACTGCTATTAAGTTACTAGAACATTGCACAAAATATGGATTCCCTACATCTATTTTGACCGATAACGGAAATAATTTTATTAATTCCACAATTAAAGAATTAAATAAACTTTTAAATATAAAACATAAACAAACCACCCCATACAATCCACAATCGAATGGTTCGATTGAACGTAGTCATGCGGAAATAAAAAATTATTTACGCAATTACGTTAATGAAAACCAAAATGACTGGGATATTTATACTAATCTCGCATGTTATACTTATAACACTACAAAAAATCGACATACAGGTTATACGCCATACGAGTTAGTATACGGAACACGAGCCAAAGAAATAAATTATAAACCCCATCTTCCCACGTACGATAACCTCGCGAACGACATTAATAACAAAATTAAAAATATACGTGAAAGCGCAAAAACAAATTTGACCATTAATAAAAATATTGCTAAAGAAAGTTACGATAAGAAAACTAAAAGCAAAACCTTTTCAATAGGAGATCAAGTATTATTATACGACAATAAAAGTCATATTCACGACAAAGATAATAAACTCAAACCACAATACAAAGGGCCTTTTACTATCATTAAGATTTGGCCTGAAAAACAGGTAGCTTGTCTAGACACACCCACTAATAAAAGAAAGAAAACACAATGGTTCCATTACAAACATTTGAAATTGTTTGTTTCAGATGGACAAAACCATGCTAATGACACTAATACTATTAATGCTCCAGACTACGACCAGCCTAGTACAAGCACAGCTAGTAATTAAGAAAGTAGACAAGAATCCTGGCATTTATTATAATCACATAGGAGAAGCAAAATTAGTTTCTAATTATATTAGTTTAATTCATATATTTAATATTAGTTATGTAGAAAAAATTTTTAACTCAATACCTTTTCACTTAGGAAATAATTATAATTTATGTAAGAAATTGCCAATGGATACACATTGTGAAACAACATTAAAACTAATTAGAAATGAATACGAAAAATTACAAATTAAATATAACGATCTTAAAAGTATATACACCACACACAAACGTGACAAAAGAGAAATTTCTTACGAACACGGATGGCTAGACGCTATAGGTAGTATATGGCATAAAATTAGTGGAAGTCCTGACGCAAATGACGGACAATTCTTTACGGACAATATAAATAAATTAGTTAGGCAACAAAAAGATATTAATAATATTATACAAAATCAAATTAGAATAATTACTGATAGTATTAATTCCATTAATCATACTCAACAACAAGTTGAATTAATAGAAGCTAAACTAAATGAAATTGTTGTAAAACATAATAATTTAAGTCAGAATTTAGATACAAACTCTCGTATCATTGAGGTAAACAGTCAAACATTATTTATCAAAGAACTAATTTCAATTATTAATAGACAAATTAGTCAATTTGAAACTGCTATAATATTAGCAAAACATAAAATTATTGATTTCAACATACTACCACCGAGAATCCTAATTAAAGAATTATCACAATTTAATAAAGTCAATTTACCATTTCCGGTCAATAATGACAATCTAGATAAATATTACAAAATTTCAGAAGTAAACATAATTAACATCAAAACAACCATAGTTATCGAAATAAAAATTCCTATAACTACTATCGACGACTACGATGTATATAAAATTTTTTCACTCCCAAGAAAAATTCCATACCATGATAACCTTTATAAAACCATTAAAGTCAATAAACCTTTCCTATTCACCTCAAAGACGAGATTGAATCATTTACTAGATACCACCATGGATAACTGCATCGAATACCAAAAGTCATCATACCTGTGCAAAGAAAATACATTGAAAGCGACGCAAGCAAGAGAATGCGAAACACTACTCTTCGAAATAACCACTCACGACATCCCACGTGAATGCGAGCAGCTCACCTACAAAGCCGAACAGGAAATATGGGAAATGATCCACCCAAACGAATGGATTTGCTCAATCAGTCAAAAAACGGCTTTAACAATCATATGTCCAAATACTAAACAACAAGTAGAGATTCAAGATACCAACATCATCAAAATCAACGGTCAATGTAAAGGGTTTACAAAAACAACTTCACTGTTACCCACCTTTGTCGCTTACACCAAAGAATTTCAAGACTTCGTTCCTGACATAAAAATACCCGAAGAAGAATGCAAGAACGAAACAATCAAACATTTTGCCGACATAACTCCTATACATTTGCAATATAGGACACTGGAAAAGCTAACTCAAAACTACCATCATCTCCAGGAACTAGACAACAAATTTTCAAGAGAAGTAAACGATCAAATACATTTCCTTGGACAAACTTATACCGCAAGTAACTGGTTTACAATTAAAATCATTAGCTGCGTACTAATTTCCTCGTTCATCTTCTGGCTGTTATGGAAATTGAATATATTCCAACTATTCAAATGGTTCACCAAAACAATAACCAAGGAGGGATCACCGTGTATCAACATATTCAATAACTGCTACGACCAAAGGCGTCAAGAAACTCTACATGAACCTGTTGTCCACTTCGCATCAGCCCCACTCATTGAAAACCAGAAAGAATTTCCGGCAGTACCAAAACCATATGAAGAACCACGAAGAAGTTCTACCAGAAGCTCTTCCCGGCATAGAAGAAAAATCAGCCCATTCCGTCTATAGTCTCATCTTAAAAGGGAGGATTATGGTGCTACGCTTTCACCAAATTCCTAAACATTCGATTACTTGTCCTTTGACCATGAAAAACAACTTTCCAACCCTCATACGTCACTTAATTAAATAAATATTTTGTATATATAAGACAATGTAACTAATCAATATTGTTCATTTTTTTGTATCATCAAAAGTAAGCCCGGATATTGTAATTTTTGGTTTTTGAAATAATAAATTTAATTATTACTTAAATTTAATTGTTGTTATTTGATAAATTCGAATCAAAGTGAAAAATAGTAAAATCGAAGATAAACTATATCAAAAGATTATACTTAAAAATAATACATCTTTGAGTGTTAATCCTCAAATAAAATAATTGATTAACTGGTGACAGCAACTGCATATCAAGCTGCCCAATAAATTGTCAACGTAGTTGCTAACTGGAAGCATCGAAGATCATTGGTCCACTTTCCGTAATTGTTCAAGACGACATCAAGGGATCAAAGGATCACTGGTTCATCACCTCCAATCGCTCGACACGACAGTACTTTTTACCTAATGTATCTTTGTAGGATCCTTTAATTCTGTTGTAGCATGGTATGTAAGTTAATCAGGTTTCACTTGCCGTCTTATGACCGTCAAGGTGTTAACATGAAGAAAAATTAGTACAGACGAGGTATGTGGTGAAAATCCCTTTAAAAGGCCGTATTCGATAATAGAAAAAATTTTCGCGCATGTGCACTACTAAATCGCGCAAATGTATTGTAGAAAATTTAATTTTTTATGTCATAATAGGTTTGTTCCAGCATGCTATATTTGACAGTCCGTGGATTGTTTGCACATGCGTAATCAAGTTATTACGTTCCAGCAAAGAAAAAGTAAACAATTTGTACATATTGTACAATGTTCCAACAATACATCCGACAAGTTACAAACTTGTTATTGACTGTCTAAATTGTCCAAGGGTTTTTGAATGGATTTTTTGTACATTGTATTGTTTGTTTCTTTTATTTATTGCTATCTCTTTCTTTTGACGGTTTAAAAGCAACGGATTATAGGTTAATTGTTTAACGTACTGAATTTGAAAATTTTAAACTAGATAAACAAATTTTATAATGATTTATAGACATTTAAAAAAAGAAGGGGGAAAAATTAAATACATAATTTAATTTTTGTTTTCTAGATATGTATATTAAAATTTTAGGTTAACAAAATTTCAAATATAAATTTCATTTTAACATTTCTTATTACTGAAATGGAGTGGAATGAATAAAGCTTAAAATATAATTTTATTTAATATTAGTAAATTTCAGCGTGACTTTAGATATTCCATATTTGTTTTATTTGCTTAATTTTAGTGGTAATATGATATGAGTGATACTAGGAAACACTTAATTCTGATTTTCACTTATCTACCTTTGTTGAGACGGGGAACGAAATAATTCGATTATCATTTGAAGAGAACAAAAAAATTCAAACCGAAAGTTATATATACGGCACTGTGGAAGAAGACAGTGTCCATTAAATGTCAACAATTGTTTTTAAAATATGTTCCAGCACTCTGCACATTACAAACATGTTTGTGACTTGTTCATAGTCGAGCATGCGCATAAATAAATCATGAACATGTTTTGTACTTGTCGAAAAATAGGTGCTGGAACACACCTAATATTTAGAAGCTTTGTAGTCCTTACATATTTAAATTTGTTTGCGCGGTTTAAGAATACACATGCGCAAGAATTTTTTCTACCATAGGATTAAACACGGCTAAGTTAATCGAAAGTGTTATAACAAAATAACAATATAAAAGTAGTCTTCATAATCTTTGTTAAACATGCTATAACATGTTAAATGTGTTATTTCGAAGAAAAAAATTAACAAATCGAGAAAAAATTGATGAAATTCGACGATAACAAATAACAAGGCCAAGAGCATGTTATTTGTTAAGTTGAAATCGAGAACTGGTATAAAACTATAAAATAACTGTCATAACTGTCAAATATGTAATAATTAACACAATTGCAAATAGGTCGTTCATGATTTTTATCTATTTCGAAGAATAACATAAATAACATTTAACAAGTTTAACAAATTTAACAAAGATTATGAAGACTACTATTATTTTAAATAAAATTATGCAGACTAAATAGACCCTGAGCCAGCGACAGGGCCTTTTTGAGAAGCGCTAAACCTCAGTGTGACAATGAAGATGACTAAAATAAGCAATAAACTGTGACCCCGGTAACGCGGAACCGAGAAACGGATTTTTCTGTAAGCACATTTTGTGGGTTTGTGGGCGTTTTCTTTTTACTTGCCATTGCATAACATGAAAAAAAAATACTATAATAATACCTATCAAGAAAAAAAGGTAGGAGGTTTCTACTGGCCGATAAGGCTATGAGGAAATGAGGAACTTGTAGGGAAATTTTTGAAATTTTATAAGTTTCTTTTTTACCTGTTAATTATTAAAAGCTGAAAAGTTTAAGCTGTGAGTAGCTAATAAATAAAATGGCAGGCTCAGATTAAATTACGGTATAGTCATTATTGTTATATTCAGGGCTGGGAACTATTTAAAATGATTTCATTTTAAATATGTATTTAAAATACAAAATTGCATTTTGCATTTTCTATTTTAAATAAGTTCGGTAAAACCATTTTCCATTTTGTATTTAAAATGAAAATTTGAATCCATTTTACATTCAAAATGAAAATGCAATGCATGCATAGGTACTCAAATTTATGTTTACATTTATGACACTTATGACTCATATTAACCATAGAACTCGAATTGAACGCAATTTAACAAATTTGTAAGTTAAACGTAAGTTGATTCAAACTTTTTATAACTCGAGTTGTAATGTCACGGGTTAAATTTGTTATTAGTTCTCTTTTTAAACTTTTCTGATCCAACTTGTATTATATTCTCTTTAAGACAAGTCGATAAGAAATGTTTTGGTATTTCGAGTATATTTTCATAGTTTTGAAGTCGTAGTTGTAGCGTAGTCAAGGCTTGAATATGTCAAGGCTGAATTAAATTTTAAACCATTTTCCATTTTGTATTTTAAATGTATTTTTGGAAACCATTTTCCATATTTTATTTTAAATGGTTTCTGTGAACCATTTTGCTGAGCCCTGGTTATATTAGAAACATGTATTATATAAATGTATATATTATTTTATATTACTATCGGAAAACAAGGGTAAACTGTATACTATTCAAGAGATACAACAGTAAACGGATGTATACAATAAAACGTATTTTGATAACGAAATAAATATTTCCTATATCAAATTCATAATTTAGGGTGATCGGTTGCATTTGTATATATATATATATATATATATATATATATATATATATATATATATATATATATATATATATATATATATATATATATATATATATATATATGTTATCAGGGAACGCAGATGTACAATTTATTATGAATATAGTTAAAACAAACAAATACATAATATTGGATCCACTTTGGATCCATTTTATACTGGTAACATACGGCGAATTTATTGTAATTCATTAATTGGTTGAGTGAAATGGAATACACCCACAGAATATAATATACCCCTTTTTATTTCATTATTGAAAAATGTATTTTTTCTCTATAACACTCATAATTTAATTTAAATAAATAATAACTCGAAAATACGTACAATCAATAATACATTTTTTTATTATTTTGATTGCCAATAAAAATACAATGGTAATACAAAAAATTACAACAATAAATATGTTTTATAAAGTATTCTTAAAAAAATTAAATATATGACAAGTTTTTGTAAGCAATATTTTTGTATTTTTTGGGGTTTGTTCCATTTTTAATTGTTCAAACGTCCGTTAGTGACACTAGCGACGTTAATAACGTAGTATTTCAAACAGAAACTACATGCCATTGAATTTATCTGTTCTATGAGATACCAAAAACCCATCAAATAATTTGACTTTTATTATACAAAATACATACATATATTACTTCATATCAATTTTTTCTATTTGTAAAAATTGAATTATTTTTTAAAAGTAATAAAATTAATATGTAATTTTAAATACATAATATTATAAAATTGAGGAGCACTGGAATTACGAATTTAAATTTAAGCGACCAGTTGATAAATTCTCGTGGCTGTGATGTCATCTACAGTCATGGTCTGAAACAAATATTTAAAAAAATAAAAATAAAATCAGGAAAGTTTCCCACTTTTATCTCACTTACCATTTTAACCTCTTCAGGGGTAAATTCTCTGATAATTGTCGTGTCTTTACCGTTGGGGTCTTTTTGAGTTTCGATTAGTTTATTACCGTCAACTTTAATTACAGATTTAACTTTACGACCGTCCGGTGTTTCTTGATCAAATTCTACGTCTGGCTTAAATTTTAGAACAACATTTTTAAATGTTGACGTGCTGGTTAACGTATATTCATCACCATCTTTTGTTAATTCGACCACTGGAGAGACGGCATTTCCCATTTTACGTGTCACTAGACCAACGCCTGTAACAATAAACAAGAAAAATGTATTAATTTTTTTTCCTCACAATAGAAATTACTAGAATATTTTTATATTTTGTTTTAAATTTTAACTTATAATAATTTTAAATCACCGCCATCTTAATGACGTCAAAACGTTTGCTTTCTTTATAATCCAAATATTCAAATAAACATTGTTGTAGTATGTTTCTATGGACTTTTTTTTACATTTAAGGGTCCGTCCACACGACACAAGCTTTACCACCGACTTACTTGCGCAAACCAGTTTGTGCAAGTAAACATGTACGTATGGACGGGAAAAAACGTAGCGACTTACTTGCACAAACCTGGTTTGCGCAGGTAAGTCGGTGGTAAAGCTTGAGCGTGTGGACGGGCCCTAAGATATAAACTTTGATGTCACATAAATTGGCTCTAGTTTTATCAATTTATTTAAAGTTTACATCAGAATTTTGACATTTTAAAATATAAAAGTACACCTTAAAATTGTATGCGCAATAGAGTTTGTGAAAATTATACTCAAGACAAGATTCGAATCGTTTTACATTTAAAAATTTTTCCCCGTCTAAATTTTTCAGTTACATATTTAATATTCAATTCCTTTTCACATACATTATAAATTGACGTAATATAATTTAATTATTTTTAAATAAATTAAAGATGTACTATTTGAATTACTATTAACTAATAAATTAACTTCATTTATTAATCTCTCGTATGATTTAAATTGAACTTTGTCATAGATGAACAGACTACTAGCATTTATAACTTTATTAAACTACGCGAATTATTCATTTTATTAAGTATAATAAAACTACGATGAAAGTACATCACTACATACATACGAATTTAAAATTAAAAATAAATTTAAATAATTTTAAGTTCCTTAGTTCTGAACAGATTAGTTTTCTTCAACTAAAAATGAATTCATATATTATTTTTAACGAATGTTTGAATAAGTTTATAATCCTTCCTATAATTATTATCTGTGGTTATTAGGGTACTTGATAATAATACCGAAGAGAAATTATCAAAAACGGTAAACTGGTTTACCGATATTACTATCCCTAATTGGTTAATTCTTGATGTATTATTTTAAATCAATAAACTTTAATATTGTTCAGTTTATTTAATTTGTCCTAGTATTCTTAATGTCATAATTAGTATTGTGCCATTTAAAACAATATCAATGGAAAATTTTAGTTTCGTAAGTTTTGGAAAACAATTTTAAATCTTCGATAAAAAAAAAAAGTATTATACGTTATACTGAGGCACACATAAATTTTTTTTTGAAAATATTAAATTATATTGAATTTAAATATGCTAATACGTAAATGGTTTTAAAAAATATTTGCGTGTTCTATTTTAATTGATAATAAACGGTCCCGACTTTTTCCATTATGACTAATTCATTTTAATTGATTCAATCAATTGGTTTGAATGTATAGCTAACGTTTGTTACGTTTCTTTTTGATCGTTTAAATTCCATTTATTGCGAAATAGATAGTAATTAAATAATAATTTCTAGTTTATTTTAAGAACGGAATAATTTTGTTAGTTCCATGAACTGTTCCTAAATTTACTGTGGTTTGATTTCTAAATTTAAAAATAATTTTCAGTTAAATCTTACCGATTGCTTTCATATAACTATCAAAATTTTCACTTTTTGATAATTTATAACGTTTACCAAGAATGTTTTCCAACATCTTCACTTTACTATACGTACTATACGTTGTAATTCGCTTTTTAAAACCGCGTAACATGAAGTACTGATTGTTTATTAGTTTTTAGTTTGTTTTTTTATCAGCCGTCAAAGGAATGTAGAATTCGAAGAAACACAATAATTAATTATATTTATCAAATCACAATTAAATAATTTTTTACCAATCGAACACTCTTTAAATGATACTGACGTCGGTTTAAAGAATTACTATCATTTATATTTTATTTAATTTAATTTATATTTTATTTCTGTATAAATTGGAATGTTATCAGAGAAAAAACAATGTATAATCTGCTCAGATGTACAATATGGATACTATATTTAGGTATGATGAACTGATCTTGTTTGAATCGATCTACAGCACCGGCAGAGATAACCATATTTGTATGCCATCGATTTTACTTATTGATTTTTCGCATATTAGTGTGACTTCCTTCATTTATACCTGTACAAGCTTCTTTGTTCCTATTTATTTAATAATAACTACTTTAAACTTAATGATTTGGACTTTTGGTACAATACTTTATTTATATTTTCTTTGGGGGGGGGGAGGCTAAAAACGATAAAATTGTAGTTTTTAATGTATCTTTATTGAATATCTCTCGAACTAGAATTAATGGTGCTATTCGAACGAATTTAAATCGAAAATTTAGACCGCCAATGTTACGTTTACGATATCTAAGTATATATATCGAGAACCGAATCAAATGGAATGGAACAGAGAACTAGTTCTCTGTTCAAATTTCTCTGTAAAAATTTTATAGACCGGGTACAAAGGGACCGGGTCATAATGGGTTAAATTATTAATTTGTCTAAATTCAGACATGAAGTAACTGATTTGATGTTGGCCTAGTAACCCTATAAGAGTAAAATAATAAGCTTTTCTTTTTTTCCTCATTTCGTTATTTAAACATTTGTGAGGAAAAATGATCATTGTAAGGAGGCTTGTCATTTCTAGGGTGCCAGTTTTTTCAGAATTTTAGTTTACGAAAGATTTGCTCAAGGAACTTGGTTTCGGAAAAACGTCTCGAGGTGTCGGGGTTTGACATTCTTACTTATCTTTCGGCCATAAAATTAATTTTATCATTTATTAATATTGTATTACTAGTAAAAACTGAAATATTATTCCAGTATGCAATGTACGTACATAAAATAAAAATAAGTTTATTGTTATTACTTTTGTTACTTATTTTGCATTTTGACTTTTTCTTCAGAAAATTGACCTATTTATAGATAAACCGATAAAATGTATATAATTCATTTTGTTATAAAATATTAATAAGTTTTATTAATATACTTTGTTCCCTTGTGACCAGCGTGTACATACTTCGAGTAATTAACTCATAAAATGCACTTTGAGTATGTAATAAGCTTATTTATGGAATTCGTTTGATAGTAACATAAATTTTTTATTTTAAAATTAACTACAATAATTATTTATGTTCAAAAAACAATATGGTTTTTTGGGTCACCTTTGTAACACGAATTAATTTTTAAACATAATATCAAAAATCTTACTAATTATGTTTTTTATATTTTAAGGAAAGAACTATTTCCCGATGATCAAGGAAAGAATAATATGCTAACAAAATGTCAAATTTACTGATATAAAGTTTAATTTCTGTTTAATTAATATAAAGTTTAGAGGTTTAGTTTATTTATAATACCAAAGAGAATAGTAGGAAGTAGAGAATAACCAGAAAAGACTCATTTAAATCATACTGTGATTTAAAACGTATTTCTACAAAATTTATTAAATTTTGACCAAAATTGACAATGTAATAATCGGCGTATTTGCCAGATAATTTTGTTAAAAATGTAACGGAGCTTGAGTTGTTACAAACGTTTTGTAACAAAATTCTCTGGTGAACAAATCGGTAATAATCGTGAGTGGAATAAAATTTGAATTTTTAATAATGTGACCATAGATAAACAATACCAAAGATATTTAAATTATTCCATCCCGTTATTAATTTCATCTTAAAATAAAATATCAAATCAAATTAAAAGTATATTTATTTATGAAAATATTGACTATTTTTAGAACTGTCTTTAAATAATTTGTCTTTTTTAAATTACAAGGCGGTTAAATTATATTTATATTCTGTATTTATAAGCCATAAGAGCTATACAGTTTAAATCAATATATTACATGTTATTAAACGATGGGGTATAAATATTATATAGTCTTTAACAGACTAGTGCAAAATCAATTAGAATCAATTGAACTTTATTAATTATAATCTTTCAACAATATATGGAATTAAATGAAGACGAGATATAAAATAATGTACAATATATAATACTTATAAAAAAAAATAAAATTGTAACGGATTTTATTTGCCTACACTGCACATTGTTTGCACTGCACATTATAGAATTCCGATTTTCCCCCACTTCCTTTAAATATTAGCGCGAAAAATGGTACACGAAATAATTAAAAGAATATACAGCCTGCAGATTTTAAATAAATTCTATTGTAATGACTCACATTCTGACCTAAAATAATTTTTTTTTCATTTATTAAGAATAAATCGCCTTCCGCTTCTTTTCTTAATAGTAATATTGTATATTCGAATAGACCATTTTATTTTTATAACAAAGGAAGTTTATAAAAGGATGTATTAAATAAAATGTAATTAAATAAAGAGCATCAAAAGTATGTAATTGAATGCTTTGAATGATATTTTGTACGGTGTGGTACAATACCGTTCATATAATATATTTGTTAACCATTCAAACAATTTTATAGTTTTTAATTAATTTTCTTAATTTTTTATATAATATAAATGTTTTGCTTTATTAAATATATTTTAAATTAAAAACGTGGTTGTTTAACAAAACATCATATTTTCCCGTATATTTCTGATTCAACCGTTTTATATGTAAAAAATAAAAACATACGTTTTATTCATATCAGGTATTAATTATTGTTTGATTTCGATCTAATATTAAAACACCTGGACATTTTTTATTAATTGTCACGTACTATTTTAGTTTTATAATAAATATATTATTGATTTTATAATTATTTTGATAAATTAAATAATGTTTTACACTAACAACATAAAATGCAAGTAATCGTAATACGGTAATTGCTAGTGACGTTAAACTGCACATTTTATATTTTATTTTATAAATTATTGTCAGAGCTGCTCGACGGCGATGCAAACGGTGTGACCACATTAAACCCCATGCATCTGACCCCATGCATTATTGATGTATTACAATATTTATTTAAAAAATATGTAATTTATTTGAATTTTATCTAAATTTTGTTACTATTATGAAAATTATATTATCCTTATAAATTATGCTATTACCATTGTATTTACAGAAATATTTTTTTCAAGACTGAATATAATAAAATTTTACTTGGAATCTAGTATTAGTCAAGATCGATTTACCTTTCAGTAATAATTTTATGTATCAAATTTGTATTAGCCATAAATCTAACTTATGGTAAGTTATGGTGACATCAGCGACTTTGCTATAACATATTTACGAAAACGAAATAAAATCCCATATTACTTTCAGTCTCATGGCTTCGGCATCCGAAACCAAATAAAACATCCCCACAGGCCGACCGCGATCAATGATTAATTGATTAGTTGATTACGCATTAAGTGTGCGATGTTTATCATCATTCATCACACGGATGTGTTCCTACTCACACAAATACATACCAACACACACTACTCTTTTGGTTTCTATGTTTAAAAAATTTTAAGATAAACAAAAAATACATAAAAAATATAATTTATATTTTTAAATAAAATTGATTTCAATGCCAGTGTATATGTAGTATGTACGTATCACGTACGTATGTTTACAGTTTTACACATACATGTTGAACTGTGTTGAATCTAGTCAGTGTTTGAATCATTTTATGTATTTGTTTATATGTATAAAGTTTTTTTTTTAAATATTGCCGGCTTCCGGGGAAGTTTACTATGAAAGTGCTCGGGCCTCATAGTGTTAATATCGAAATTACATGAAATTTACAGGTAAAGAGAAATAAAACTACATAATTCCTTTACAGTGCGAGACCCCTTAAGGTGTGAGACTATTAATATTGGCGATCGCAATTTTTCCTTTACACTGGTACTGGCGAGGGGGCGGGGCAAAAATGTTACTTTAAAGTTCAATATTTTGTAAACGGGATTTAAAAATAAAAAATGGCAAAAGGAGCCTCACTTAATTTTAACTTATTGTTAAACCAAAACTTAATTTTAAAAAGCCTTTCTAACAATATCCTACACCATGTGGTAAGTACTTGAATAAAAATTTCATCTCCACTTTCCAGTAAGGGGAAGTATTTCAATAAATTTTACACCTGTAGCATGTATAAGTAAAATTTTATGTTCATAGATAGAAAGACGTATAAATTCTGAAAATGTGATGACCGTTTTTCTTCGGAACCCTAAAAACGTTCCTATTCATTAACTACATCGGCATAATTTCGCAACGAGGCATGAAACTGGCTAGTATCATGCAAGTGTAAATTTTGACGAACGAGATTACAAAATTATATATACCTATACATTTTTAAAAAATAATACATACCTAGTAGTTTTAAATTAAGATTTGTCTTTTATTATAAATAATACAAATACAGTAGAACCTCTGTTTACGAACACCTGCCTTAACCGGACCCCTCCTATAGGCGGACCAATTTTTTATGACGGAGGCATGCTACATTAAAACCAATGCATTCAACACTCTCTTAAGCGGACCCTCTGTTAACCGGACGCGAACACAATATTTTTTGACGAAAACATATTATTTAGTACATTATTACCTCCATTAACCGGACGCGAGTACGTCTAGTGCGTATGTATACCTATATGGGTTAGGTATAATTATTCATGTTTTAACTTGTCAACAATGATTTAATGTAACGATGCATTCGTAAACGTTATATTTTTGTATAAGTACCTAAATTCGTTCATAAAATTGATTTCAATTAAAAAATTTAAAAATTTTAAATTAAAAATTTGTTATGAATACTTTTTTATTATTTAATGCAGCTATTTTTACTTTTATTTAATGCTATTTTATTTTGCCCCTGTTAAGCGGACACCTCTGTTATCTGGACAAATTTTTGCGTGACACTGCTGTTCAGTTAACAGAGGTTCTACTGTAAATAATTATTACGAAAATTATGAAAAATGTTACTACCTACATGGCTACATACCAACACCTCTGTATTTTTCCGTGTTATAGTTTTATTAAATATAAATTGAGAGAAGTGAAATATTGGAATTACTGGTGCATTCAATTCTTTGAGCAAAGTTCAAAGTCACTAACTGTAAGTAACTTTTCAAGTATATTGCGAGATAACTTTCAAACAAGTTAAAAGAAACGTATCTTTGTAATAATTACTAGAGATGTTAATTCTCCAAAAAAAAGATCGATTTTTGTTCTTTGTTAACTGTTTGAAAATTTTAAAGAGCAACTTCGAAATTGTAGATTTGCCGAATATATTTATTGAATTAAAATTATTTTGTATTTTTAATCTGCTTTAAATTGTTTAAAAATTAATATTTTTTGATTAATTATTAAATTAAATATTAATCATTTTTGTAAATTTCTGTTTGTAATTTTAATTTCAAAAAATTGGTCTTTTTTTGAATTAAATCAAAAAGTTATAATTCCGAAATAGAAATAAAAGTATGGTGTAATATATCTATGATTTCCACCACAGTACCAATCCACAATTTCGAAGTTGCTTTTCTCCTGCCAACATAAATTTTGTTATTTTAAATGACAGAAATATGTAAAATATTTCAAATAATTTTTATTTTCAAAACTTTTATTTATAATTGTGTAGATTTATTTTTGTATAGTTGGATAATTTTTGATATTTTTTTATATTTTTACTATCTTTTGGTACTGTGGTTACTTTTGTTTCATATTTTTTTCAGTGGTTTCTTTTTCTCCTGATTTAAAATTCATTTTGATTTTATAATTTTATAATTAATTAATTGGTGTTCTCTTTATTTAGGTTTTTTTAAAGGTAGTATAATGCTATAGATATATATGATATATATGAAGTTTATATTACTCAACAAAAAATTAAGCTTAATTTTTTTTTTTAAAATTGTAACTAGTGAAATTAAGTTTTTTTTTTTTTAGTTTTATTTTTTTAATTAATTTTTTTTTATTGCAGAATTTACACCAAATGCTTCGTTTGCAAGTTCAATCAGGAGAATTTAATTTGTAAGTTTGTTTGAGTGTTGTGTACTTATGTGAGTAAAAGGAACCCAGTACTGAAAGAGTTTTAAGATGATTGATTATTATGTATTCTTCATAATGAAGTTGTTTATATATCTTTGTAACTAATTGTCATAGTTCATTAAAAGAGTATTGAAACTCTAAAATTGTGTTTTTATTTTTATCTAATTTTCCCAAAAAATATCTAAGTGCATTCTACACATATTTGAAATATGGAAGCCCGTATGATTTGTCACAGACTGTCCCCTACCTACGGGTTGTCCCCATTCACCCTTTTATCGTCTCTTTTAACCCCAATTTTTCATAGAGAAGAAATTATACGATTTTTGTTATTTTTTCAAAAACCACCGATATTTTTAAAATTTTTTGGATACTGTGATAAAGTGACTATCCTTCCGTAAATTTTTAATATATTAAAGATTAGGTAGGTACTCATAAAATAAACACAAAAAAATATGGTATGAAGTCTGAATTCATCCCTATTCACTCCTGTCTACGGTATTGTAAAACAAAAACATCAGAAACACTTTTAGTATATTTTATCCATAGAAATTATGTTATTATCTAAGTTCTAAGACAAACGTTTTCTTAAAATGGTATGTAGCACGGGAATTCCTTAAATTCCTAACTAATGAGTCATGCTTAAATTTAACTAAAAGTGAGAATATATTTGTCCACCTTGAGCGCTTTAGTCGAAGTTCGTATACCTTCCAGGCAAAAGCTCATATGCTGTAACTCGTTTACAGGTTCTATTTTTATCATTTTTTTTATACTGTTTGACGGTAACTTAAAAATTAAAAAAAAAAATACTCTTATTTGCGGTTTTGGTATCATTGGCGTACTTTTTACCTAATGTATCTTTGTAGGATCCTTTAATTCTGTTGTAGCATGGTATGTAAGTTAATCAGGTTTCACTTGCCGTCTTATGACCGTCAAGGTGTTAACATGAAGAAAAATTAGTACAGACGAGGTATGTGGTGAAAATCCCTTTAAAAGGCCGTATTCGATAATAGAAAAAATTTTCGCGCATGTGCACTACTAAATCGCGCAAATGTATTGTAGAAAATTTAATTTTTTATGTCATAATAGGTTTGTTCCAGCATGCTATATTTGACAGTCCGTGGATTGTTTGCACATGCGTAATCAAGTTATTGCGTTCCAGCAAAGAAAAAGTAAACAATTTGTACATATTGTACAATGTTCCAACAATACATCCGACAAGTTACAAACTTGTTATTGACTGTCTAAATTGTCCAAGGGTTTTTGAATGGATTTTTTGTACATTGTATTGTTTGTTTCTTTTATTTATTGCTATCTCTTTCTTTTGACGGTTTAAAAGCAACGGATTATAGGTTAATTGTTTAACGTACTGAATTTGAAAATTTTAAACTAGATAAACAAATTTTATAATGATTTATAGACATTTAAAAAAAGAAGGGGGAAAAATTAAATACATAATTTAATTTTTGTTTTCTAGATATGTATATTAAAATTTTAGGTTAACAAAATTTCAAATATAAATTTCATTTTAACATTTCTTATTACTGAAATGGAGTGGAATGAATAAAGCTTAAAATATAATTTTATTTAATATTAGTAAATTTCAGCGTGACTTTAGATATTCCATATTTGTTTTATTTGCTTAATTTTAGTGGTAATATGATATGAGTGATACTAGGAAACACTTAATTCTGATTTTCACTTATCTACCTTTGTTGAGACGGGGAACGAAATAATTCGATTATCATTTGAAGAGAACAAAAAAATTCAAACCGAAAGTTATATATACGGCACTGTGGAAGAAGACAGTGTCCATTAAATGTCAACAATTGTTTTTAAAATATGTTCCAGCACTCTGCACATTACAAACATGTTTGTGACTTGTTCATAGTCGAGCATGCGCATAAATAAATCATGAACATGTTTTGTACTTGTCGAAAAATAGGTGCTGGAACACACCTAATATTTAGAAGCTTTGTAGTCCTTACATATTTAAATTTGTTTGCGCGGTTTAAGAATACACATGCGCAAGAATTTTTTCTACCATAGGATTAAACACGGCTAAGTTAATCGAAAGTGTTATAACAAAATAACAATATAAAAGTAGTCTTCATAATCTTTGTTAAACATGCTATAACATGTTAAATGTGTTATTTCGAAGAAAAAAATTAACAAATCGAGAAAAAATTGATGAAATTCGACGATAACAAATAACAAGGCCAAGAGCATGTTATTTGTTAAGTTGAAATCGAGAACTGGTATAAAACTATAAAATAACTGTCATAACTGTCAAATATGTAATAATTAACACAATTGCAAATAGGTCGTTCATGATTTTTATCTATTTCGAAGAATAACATAAATAACATTTAACAAGTTTAACAAATTTAACAAAGATTATGAAGACTACTATTATTTTAAATAAAATTATGCAGACTAAATAGACCCTGAGCCAGCGACAGGGCCTTTTTGAGAAGCGCTAAACCTCAGTGTGACAATGAAGATGACTAAAATAAGCAATAAACTGTGACCCCGGTAACGCGGAACCGAGAAACGGATTTTTCTGTAAGCACATTTTGTGGGTTTGTGGGCGTTTTCTTTTTACTTGCCATTGCATAACATGAAAAAAAAATACTATAATAATACCTATCAAGAAAAAAAGGTAGGAGGTTTCTACTGGCCGATAAGGCTATGAGGAAATGAGGAACTTGTAGGGAAATTTTTGAAATTTTATAAGTTTCTTTTTTACCTGTTAATTATTAAAAGCTGAAAAGTTTAAGCTGTGAGTAGCTAATAAATAAAATGGCAGGCTCAGATTAAATTACGGTATAGTCATTATTGTTATATTCAGGGCTGGGAACTATTTAAAATGATTTCATTTTAAATATGTATTTAAAATACAAAATTGCATTTTGCATTTTCTATTTTAAATAAGTTCGGTAAAACCATTTTCCATTTTGTATTTAAAATGAAAATTTGAATCCATTTTACATTCAAAATGAAAATGCAATGCATGCATAGGTACTCAAATTTATGTTTACATTTATGACACTTATGACTCATATTAACCATAGAACTCGAATTGAACGCAATTTAACAAATTTGTAAGTTAAACGTAAGTTGATTCAAACTTTTTATAACTCGAGTTGTAATGTCACGGGTTAAATTTGTTATTAGTTCTCTTTTTAAACTTTTCTGATCCAACTTGTATTATATTCTCTTTAAGACAAGTCGATAAGAAATGTTTTGGTATTTCGAGTATATTTTCATAGTTTTGAAGTCGTAGTTGTAGCGTAGTCAAGGCTTGAATATGTCAAGGCTGAATTAAATTTTAAACCATTTTCCATTTTGTATTTTAAATGTATTTTTGGAAACCATTTTCCATATTTTATTTTAAATGGTTTCTGTGAACCATTTTGCTGAGCCCTGGTTATATTAGAAACATGTATTATATAAATGTATATATTATTTTATATTACTATCGGAAAACAAGGGTAAACTGTATACTATTCAAGAGATACAACAGTAAACGGATGTATACAATAAAACGTATTTTGATAACGAAATAAATATTTCCTATATCAAATTCATAATTTAGGGTGATCGGTTGCATTTGTATATATATATATATATATATATATATATATATATATATATATATATATATATATATATATATATATATATATATATATATATATGTTATCAGGGAACGCAGATGTACAATTTATTATGAATATAGTTAAAACAAACAAATACATAATATTGGATCCACTTTGGATCCATTTTATACTGGTAACATACGGCGAATTTATTGTAATTCATTAATTGGTTGAGTGAAATGGAATACACCCACAGAATATAATATACCCCTTTTTATTTCATTATTGAAAAATGTATTTTTTCTCTATAACACTCATAATTTAATTTAAATAAATAATAACTCGAAAATACGTACAATCAATAATACATTTTTTTATTATTTTGATTGCCAATAAAAATACAATGGTAATACAAAAAATTACAACAATAAATATGTTTTATAAAGTATTCTTAAAAAAATTAAATATATGACAAGTTTTTGTAAGCAATATTTTTGTATTTTTTGGGGTTTGTTCCATTTTTAATTGTTCAAACGTCCGTTAGTGACACTAGCGACGTTAATAACGTAGTATTTCAAACAGAAACTACATGCCATTGAATTTATCTGTTCTATGAGATACCAAAAACCCATCAAATAATTTGACTTTTATTATACAAAATACATACATATATTACTTCATATCAATTTTTTCTATTTGTAAAAATTGAATTATTTTTTAAAAGTAATAAAATTAATATGTAATTTTAAATACATAATATTATAAAATTGAGGAGCACTGGAATTACGAATTTAAATTTAAGCGACCAGTTGATAAATTCTCGTGGCTGTGATGTCATCTACAGTCATGGTCTGAAACAAATATTTAAAAAAATAAAAATAAAATCAGGAAAGTTTCCCACTTTTATCTCACTTACCATTTTAACCTCTTCAGGGGTAAATTCTCTGATAATTGTCGTGTCTTTACCGTTGGGGTCTTTTTGAGTTTCGATTAGTTTATTACCGTCAACTTTAATTACAGATTTAACTTTACGACCGTCCGGTGTTTCTTGATCAAATTCTACGTCTGGCTTAAATTTTAGAACAACATTTTTAAATGTTGACGTGCTGGTTAACGTATATTCATCACCATCTTTTGTTAATTCGACCACTGGAGAGACGGCATTTCCCATTTTACGTGTCACTAGACCAACGCCTGTAACAATAAACAAGAAAAATGTATTAATTTTTTTTCCTCACAATAGAAATTACTAGAATATTTTTATATTTTGTTTTAAATTTTAACTTATAATAATTTTAAATCACCGCCATCTTAATGACGTCAAAACGTTTGCTTTCTTTATAATCCAAATATTCAAATAAACATTGTTGTAGTATGTTTCTATGGACTTTTTTTTACATTTAAGGGTCCGTCCACACGACACAAGCTTTACCACCGACTTACTTGCGCAAACCAGTTTGTGCAAGTAAACATGTACGTATGGACGGGAAAAAACGTAGCGACTTACTTGCACAAACCTGGTTTGCGCAGGTAAGTCGGTGGTAAAGCTTGAGCGTGTGGACGGGCCCTAAGATATAAACTTTGATGTCACATAAATTGGCTCTAGTTTTATCAATTTATTTAAAGTTTACATCAGAATTTTGACATTTTAAAATATAAAAGTACACCTTAAAATTGTATGCGCAATAGAGTTTGTGAAAATTATACTCAAGACAAGATTCGAATCGTTTTACATTTAAAAATTTTTCCCCGTCTAAATTTTTCAGTTACATATTTAATATTCAATTCCTTTTCACATACATTATAAATTGACGTAATATAATTTAATTATTTTTAAATAAATTAAAGATGTACTATTTGAATTACTATTAACTAATAAATTAACTTCATTTATTAATCTCTCGTATGATTTAAATTGAACTTTGTCATAGATGAACAGACTACTAGCATTTATAACTTTATTAAACTACGCGAATTATTCATTTTATTAAGTATAATAAAACTACGATGAAAGTACATCACTACATACATACGAATTTAAAATTAAAAATAAATTTAAATAATTTTAAGTTCCTTAGTTCTGAACAGATTAGTTTTCTTCAACTAAAAATGAATTCATATATTATTTTTAACGAATGTTTGAATAAGTTTATAATCCTTCCTATAATTATTATCTGTGGTTATTAGGGTACTTGATAATAATACCGAAGAGAAATTATCAAAAACGGTAAACTGGTTTACCGATATTACTATCCCTAATTGGTTAATTCTTGATGTATTATTTTAAATCAATAAACTTTAATATTGTTCAGTTTATTTAATTTGTCCTAGTATTCTTAATGTCATAATTAGTATTGTGCCATTTAAAACAATATCAATGGAAAATTTTAGTTTCGTAAGTTTTGGAAAACAATTTTAAATCTTCGATAAAAAAAAAAAGTATTATACGTTATACTGAGGCACACATAAATTTTTTTTTGAAAATATTAAATTATATTGAATTTAAATATGCTAATACGTAAATGGTTTTAAAAAATATTTGCGTGTTCTATTTTAATTGATAATAAACGGTCCCGACTTTTTCCATTATGACTAATTCATTTTAATTGATTCAATCAATTGGTTTGAATGTATAGCTAACGTTTGTTACGTTTCTTTTTGATCGTTTAAATTCCATTTATTGCGAAATAGATAGTAATTAAATAATAATTTCTAGTTTATTTTAAGAACGGAATAATTTTGTTAGTTCCATGAACTGTTCCTAAATTTACTGTGGTTTGATTTCTAAATTTAAAAATAATTTTCAGTTAAATCTTACCGATTGCTTTCATATAACTATCAAAATTTTCACTTTTTGATAATTTATAACGTTTACCAAGAATGTTTTCCAACATCTTCACTTTACTATACGTACTATACGTTGTAATTCGCTTTTTAAAACCGCGTAACATGAAGTACTGATTGTTTATTAGTTTTTAGTTTGTTTTTTTATCAGCCGTCAAAGGAATGTAGAATTCGAAGAAACACAATAATTAATTATATTTATCAAATCACAATTAAATAATTTTTTACCAATCGAACACTCTTTAAATGATACTGACGTCGGTTTAAAGAATTACTATCATTTATATTTTATTTAATTTAATTTATATTTTATTTCTGTATAAATTGGAATGTTATCAGAGAAAAAACAATGTATAATCTGCTCAGATGTACAATATGGATACTATATTTAGGTATGATGAACTGATCTTGTTTGAATCGATCTACAGCACCGGCAGAGATAACCATATTTGTATGCCATCGATTTTACTTATTGATTTTTCGCATATTAGTGTGACTTCCTTCATTTATACCTGTACAAGCTTCTTTGTTCCTATTTATTTAATAATAACTACTTTAAACTTAATGATTTGGACTTTTGGTACAATACTTTATTTATATTTTCTTTGGGGGGGGGGAGGCTAAAAACGATAAAATTGTAGTTTTTAATGTATCTTTATTGAATATCTCTCGAACTAGAATTAATGGTGCTATTCGAACGAATTTAAATCGAAAATTTAGACCGCCAATGTTACGTTTACGATATCTAAGTATATATATCGAGAACCGAATCAAATGGAATGGAACAGAGAACTAGTTCTCTGTTCAAATTTCTCTGTAAAAATTTTATAGACCGGGTACAAAGGGACCGGGTCATAATGGGTTAAATTATTAATTTGTCTAAATTCAGACATGAAGTAACTGATTTGATGTTGGCCTAGTAACCCTATAAGAGTAAAATAATAAGCTTTTCTTTTTTTCCTCATTTCGTTATTTAAACATTTGTGAGGAAAAATGATCATTGTAAGGAGGCTTGTCATTTCTAGGGTGCCAGTTTTTTCAGAATTTTAGTTTACGAAAGATTTGCTCAAGGAACTTGGTTTCGGAAAAACGTCTCGAGGTGTCGGGGTTTGACATTCTTACTTATCTTTCGGCCATAAAATTAATTTTATCATTTATTAATATTGTATTACTAGTAAAAACTGAAATATTATTCCAGTATGCAATGTACGTACATAAAATAAAAATAAGTTTATTGTTATTACTTTTGTTACTTATTTTGCATTTTGACTTTTTCTTCAGAAAATTGACCTATTTATAGATAAACCGATAAAATGTATATAATTCATTTTGTTATAAAATATTAATAAGTTTTATTAATATACTTTGTTCCCTTGTGACCAGCGTGTACATACTTCGAGTAATTAACTCATAAAATGCACTTTGAGTATGTAATAAGCTTATTTATGGAATTCGTTTGATAGTAACATAAATTTTTTATTTTAAAATTAACTACAATAATTATTTATGTTCAAAAAACAATATGGTTTTTTGGGTCACCTTTGTAACACGAATTAATTTTTAAACATAATATCAAAAATCTTACTAATTATGTTTTTTATATTTTAAGGAAAGAACTATTTCCCGATGATCAAGGAAAGAATAATATGCTAACAAAATGTCAAATTTACTGATATAAAGTTTAATTTCTGTTTAATTAATATAAAGTTTAGAGGTTTAGTTTATTTATAATACCAAAGAGAATAGTAGGAAGTAGAGAATAACCAGAAAAGACTCATTTAAATCATACTGTGATTTAAAACGTATTTCTACAAAATTTATTAAATTTTGACCAAAATTGACAATGTAATAATCGGCGTATTTGCCAGATAATTTTGTTAAAAATGTAACGGAGCTTGAGTTGTTACAAACGTTTTGTAACAAAATTCTCTGGTGAACAAATCGGTAATAATCGTGAGTGGAATAAAATTTGAATTTTTAATAATGTGACCATAGATAAACAATACCAAAGATATTTAAATTATTCCATCCCGTTATTAATTTCATCTTAAAATAAAATATCAAATCAAATTAAAAGTATATTTATTTATGAAAATATTGACTATTTTTAGAACTGTCTTTAAATAATTTGTCTTTTTTAAATTACAAGGCGGTTAAATTATATTTATATTCTGTATTTATAAGCCATAAGAGCTATACAGTTTAAATCAATATATTACATGTTATTAAACGATGGGGTATAAATATTATATAGTCTTTAACAGACTAGTGCAAAATCAATTAGAATCAATTGAACTTTATTAATTATAATCTTTCAACAATATATGGAATTAAATGAAGACGAGATATAAAATAATGTACAATATATAATACTTATAAAAAAAAATAAAATTGTAACGGATTTTATTTGCCTACACTGCACATTGTTTGCACTGCACATTATAGAATTCCGATTTTCCCCCACTTCCTTTAAATATTAGCGCGAAAAATGGTACACGAAATAATTAAAAGAATATACAGCCTGCAGATTTTAAATAAATTCTATTGTAATGACTCACATTCTGACCTAAAATAATTTTTTTTTCATTTATTAAGAATAAATCGCCTTCCGCTTCTTTTCTTAATAGTAATATTGTATATTCGAATAGACCATTTTATTTTTATAACAAAGGAAGTTTATAAAAGGATGTATTAAATAAAATGTAATTAAATAAAGAGCATCAAAAGTATGTAATTGAATGCTTTGAATGATATTTTGTACGGTGTGGTACAATACCGTTCATATAATATATTTGTTAACCATTCAAACAATTTTATAGTTTTTAATTAATTTTCTTAATTTTTTATATAATATAAATGTTTTGCTTTATTAAATATATTTTAAATTAAAAACGTGGTTGTTTAACAAAACATCATATTTTCCCGTATATTTCTGATTCAACCGTTTTATATGTAAAAAATAAAAACATACGTTTTATTCATATCAGGTATTAATTATTGTTTGATTTCGATCTAATATTAAAACACCTGGACATTTTTTATTAATTGTCACGTACTATTTTAGTTTTATAATAAATATATTATTGATTTTATAATTATTTTGATAAATTAAATAATGTTTTACACTAACAACATAAAATGCAAGTAATCGTAATACGGTAATTGCTAGTGACGTTAAACTGCACATTTTATATTTTATTTTATAAATTATTGTCAGAGCTGCTCGACGGCGATGCAAACGGTGTGACCACATTAAACCCCATGCATCTGACCCCATGCATTATTGATGTATTACAATATTTATTTAAAAAATATGTAATTTATTTGAATTTTATCTAAATTTTGTTACTATTATGAAAATTATATTATCCTTATAAATTATGCTATTACCATTGTATTTACAGAAATATTTTTTTCAAGACTGAATATAATAAAATTTTACTTGGAATCTAGTATTAGTCAAGATCGATTTACCTTTCAGTAATAATTTTATGTATCAAATTTGTATTAGCCATAAATCTAACTTATGGTAAGTTATGGTGACATCAGCGACTTTGCTATAACATATTTACGAAAACGAAATAAAATCCCATATTACTTTCAGTCTCATGGCTTCGGCATCCGAAACCAAATAAAACATCCCCACAGGCCGACCGCGATCAATGATTAATTGATTAGTTGATTACGCATTAAGTGTGCGATGTTTATCATCATTCATCACACGGATGTGTTCCTACTCACACAAATACATACCAACACACACTACTCTTTTGGTTTCTATGTTTAAAAAATTTTAAGATAAACAAAAAATACATAAAAAATATAATTTATATTTTTAAATAAAATTGATTTCAATGCCAGTGTATATGTAGTATGTACGTATCACGTACGTATGTTTACAGTTTTACACATACATGTTGAACTGTGTTGAATCTAGTCAGTGTTTGAATCATTTTATGTATTTGTTTATATGTATAAAGTTTTTTTTTTAAATATTGCCGGCTTCCGGGGAAGTTTACTATGAAAGTGCTCGGGCCTCATAGTGTTAATATCGAAATTACATGAAATTTACAGGTAAAGAGAAATAAAACTACATAATTCCTTTACAGTGCGAGACCCCTTAAGGTGTGAGACTATTAATATTGGCGATCGCAATTTTTCCTTTACACTGGTACTGGCGAGGGGGCGGGGCAAAAATGTTACTTTAAAGTTCAATATTTTGTAAACGGGATTTAAAAATAAAAAATGGCAAAAGGAGCCTCACTTAATTTTAACTTATTGTTAAACCAAAACTTAATTTTAAAAAGCCTTTCTAACAATATCCTACACCATGTGGTAAGTACTTGAATAAAAATTTCATCTCCACTTTCCAGTAAGGGGAAGTATTTCAATAAATTTTACACCTGTAGCATGTATAAGTAAAATTTTATGTTCATAGATAGAAAGACGTATAAATTCTGAAAATGTGATGACCGTTTTTCTTCGGAACCCTAAAAACGTTCCTATTCATTAACTACATCGGCATAATTTCGCAACGAGGCATGAAACTGGCTAGTATCATGCAAGTGTAAATTTTGACGAACGAGATTACAAAATTATATATACCTATACATTTTTAAAAAATAATACATACCTAGTAGTTTTAAATTAAGATTTGTCTTTTATTATAAATAATACAAATACAGTAGAACCTCTGTTTACGAACACCTGCCTTAACCGGACCCCTCCTATAGGCGGACCAATTTTTTATGACGGAGGCATGCTACATTAAAACCAATGCATTCAACACTCTCTTAAGCGGACCCTCTGTTAACCGGACGCGAACACAATATTTTTTGACGAAAACATATTATTTAGTACATTATTACCTCCATTAACCGGACGCGAGTACGTCTAGTGCGTATGTATACCTATATGGGTTAGGTATAATTATTCATGTTTTAACTTGTCAACAATGATTTAATGTAACGATGCATTCGTAAACGTTATATTTTTGTATAAGTACCTAAATTCGTTCATAAAATTGATTTCAATTAAAAAATTTAAAAATTTTAAATTAAAAATTTGTTATGAATACTTTTTTATTATTTAATGCAGCTATTTTTACTTTTATTTAATGCTATTTTATTTTGCCCCTGTTAAGCGGACACCTCTGTTATCTGGACAAATTTTTGCGTGACACTGCTGTTCAGTTAACAGAGGTTCTACTGTAAATAATTATTACGAAAATTATGAAAAATGTTACTACCTACATGGCTACATACCAACACCTCTGTATTTTTCCGTGTTATAGTTTTATTAAATATAAATTGAGAGAAGTGAAATATTGGAATTACTGGTGCATTCAATTCTTTGAGCAAAGTTCAAAGTCACTAACTGTAAGTAACTTTTCAAGTATATTGCGAGATAACTTTCAAACAAGTTAAAAGAAACGTATCTTTGTAATAATTACTAGAGATGTTAATTCTCCAAAAAAAAGATCGATTTTTGGATTGATTTAAATCGAAATCAAAAAAATTGATTAAAACAAAATCGGCTAAAAAAAAATCGATTCTGTGAGATCGATCTAAAAAATCGAAATTTTGAAAAGTTTAATAAAATTAGCTGATAATTTTTGTTTAAGGGAATTACTTGATAGTAGTACATAGGTAATATCGTGTAAAAACGCCTTGTAAGGTAGTATATTTGTAAAGGCGATGAGTGAGTTAACTTTTCAATTATAATTATAAAAAATAAGGCAACTGAATATGTAGGACGAATACCACGAATTAAACAAAGTTTATTCAAAAATTTCAAACAATTTGACAAAAAAATGTTTTCTAAATAAGTCGCTTTTTTGGGAAAGGGATCGTCGTTTGCACAGATAGGTGGTCTCTTCCTTCCTTTTGTAGTAATAGTCTGACTTATACAGAGCCATAGGAGGGGTTCGTTGATATAACGAGTAAAAAGTGACAATTAACAATAGAGTTTTTGGTGTTTCATTTTCACACATGTTTCTTTGTAGAATTCTGAATTACTATTAAAATGAAGTTATTTTTGAAAAAAATCGGTTATCGATCTCTTACTTTTAATAATCGATTCATGAATCGATTCAAAAGAGAAAAATCGAAAAAAATCCATTTTTTAAGCTTCGATTAGTCGATTTTCGATTAATCGATTTAAAATCGACATCTCTAATAATTACGTATTTCAGCATTTTAATATAATATGATTGTATAAAATTCGTAGGAAATTTTTTGGTTATACTGTGAATGAAGATAGACCGTAGGTAATGAAATAATTTTTATGGTATTATCATAATAAGATAACATCAAACATTAAATGGTAAACCGACCTAATTCAAAATACACTGCCAGATTGTGGTTACCAAGGGACCAAACTAAAATGTCTGTCAAACTGTTCCACTTGTCGCCAGTGGGTGACGTAAAATCTCCCCACAATGTTGTGTACGTACACACTATTTGCAATGGTGTTGGTTTGGTGTTTTGTAGTAGTGTGCGTATTCACACACACTACTACAAAACACCTATTATGGGACAGACCAACCTGTACAATTCAAGTAACAATGTCTAACAATGTATTACAATGCACTGTGCGTTCGGCAACGGACACCGACTGACTACATGTCTTAAGCCGTGTCGGGCACACTTTGGGCTCACCACTAGTTACAATTTTCTACACTTACGCTGAGGACTTGGTGGTTACCTTACTTGCATTACCTACTTCATCGTAGTGATGGAGAACTATCGATAGTCCCGACTATCGATAGTTACGATAGTCGTGAAACTATCGATAGTTATCGATAGTTTATCGATAGTTTTTGATACCCAAGTTGGGCGGCATTTAGATAGTCGGCGAGTAAAAAAAAAGAAAAAGAAAAAAGGTCGCCGGTTTTACGCTGGGGCGGAATTATTCCTTTTTGCCCGGAAATTCCCTTAAAAGGGTTGTTTTTATATCTCTGGCTATAATTTCTACGAAATTTTTATTATCTTTAGTATTTATAAGTAAACGAAATGACTGAAAAAATGTATCGAAAACTATCGATAGTAAAAAAAAAAATATCGATAGTTTTCGATAGTCAAAACTATCGATAGTTATCGATAGTGCTATCGATAGTTCTCCACCACTACTTCATCGTACTCCTTAAGGCTGATCATCTTTGGATGCGGAAACGTGCGGTATATAATTCGGACGAATACGCATGAAAACGGATAAACAATCCAAACAGTTGTGAAGCTATACATCCTCGTCCATTGAAAGCGTCTCGTTCGTCCGTTTCCGTGCGTATAATTGCAACGTGCGAACAAATTCAATTTTGTTTGGATTTTTTCGTGCGAAGAAGTCCATTCCATGAGATTTTTATTTTTACTGAGATGAAACTGAAGGTAAATTACAATTATAACTGTGCACCTTTGCATATTACATGTCATAAAATGTTATTTACGTATTTTTATAGCATCTGTAGCTTGAGAAAAAGAAAATTAAAAAGAAAAATACTGACGAATATTGGGCTAGTGGACGGACAGTAGACATATCATTTAGGACGAACGACAAACGTGCGTAATCATCTGAATCAAATATCGCAGTTGTCTGCAAGCAATGGACGACCAGCCTTACTCAACCGACTTCCAAAATTTATCAAATTAATAAAGTAAGATACTGACAATGAGTGTATTCGTTGTCCTCATCACTTACTTCTAAATGATGTAGGCATATGCGCACATTAATTACATAAAATTTGCGCGAGAATTGGCGGGAATTAGCAATGTCGATTCCCGCGCACTTTTTAACTAGTGTGCGTATGTGCCTACATCATTTAGAAGTGATGAGCCCAACGAATACACTCAGTGACTACAGCGGCATTTAAAGGATTTCACATTTACGTATGCGCCGACCAGAATGAAACCGAGAGGGGATTGTCTAGAGCGGGGGGTTCCCAAAGTTTTGCGTCGGTAGACCAAATTGTAAATACCAAAATATTTGGCGGGCCAAAAAAAATTTTTTTTAAATGAGGAAGAACACAAAGAAAAATACGTTTGTTTACTTAAACTCCGTTGTTTTGGCAAATGGTGTTTAATGTTCATTGGTGTGAAAATCGAGATACAGCTTAACAGAAAAATCACATCCGGAAAATATGTCACATTTTCTGAACAAACTTGATCAATTTTACAGAAGCATTTAAATTTGTCACTCAAATTAACAAAATTTTCCCAATAGGTCTGATTGTGAGTCATATCATTTTTATAGCCATTAATTTAAAAAATAAAAATTAAACTTGATGACGTCTTCACGTAAAGCAAATTTTCTAAAAGCTTCAAAAACCGTAATTTTGATGTTATAAACATAAATTTAAAGTTGTCCATTGGTTTTTAATACTGCTTTTTTCATTTTTGATAAAATCAGAATTGTAGACAACAGAAAAATTATATGTGGAAATTCAATCATATTTCCTGAACAAGTTTGGTTATTTTTTGACCTAAGAACCTATAATTTATGTAGAAGTAAATCATCGAATAGCAGAAAATAATGTAATAGAAAAGTAACCCTCATAGTGAAAAAGGTTGAACAGCCCTGATATATAAAATCTATGAGAAAGATTGAAAAGAGAAGATATACATATGTATTCCTTTTCTACTATTTTACTATTTTCCAACGGAAAAATGATTAACTGTAATATACTCAGATTTTTTGAAAAAATTGCGGGTAAACAATCAATAGTCAAATAGTGAAATAGTCAATAAAGTCCGAAGTTAATGCGCCATTGAAAGTTTGACGGACAGACAGGCCGATTAACACGAAACCAAAATTGTTCAAAAAGCTCTGAAACATTACAAGATCTGAAAATTTCTTTTATCAAAATCAGTGAAACGGATCCGAAGTTATGCGCGTTTGGAAGTTTGACAGACTGACACGGAACCAAATTGTTCAGGAAGTTCTGAAACTGAACATAATAAAAATTTTGATTTTTGAGGGAAAAAATGTTTTACTTTACAAAACTGATTCAGCTACTTGGAACCAAAATAAAATTATTGACACTTTGTCAAAAAGAATTACTAAATTGTTTGTAGGAAAAACCATTAGAATGAAAAAGTTCAACGTTTCTTTTGGGGATAAAAAAGCGACTATAAACATCGAATACAATTTTATAAAAAAAAAACAGTCTGTTGCAAAAATAAATTGTAATTTGAAACAATATAAATTTTTTGTTAACTATGCATGTTTATTATAACGTAAATAACTGACAAAAAAAAAAAAAATTGTTTCTAAACATCTGTTTTTTAAATAACAGCCTAAATGGAAAACAATTACATGCATTTATACATTTTATTGTCTGTAATTTGTGATAGATGGTGATAGGATATAATTTAGTAGGCGGAAATTTTTTTCGACTTTATCAGTGGCGTACTAAAATATCTTTAAATTGGTAGGTACAGAAAAATTTATTTTGAAAAATAAATCAATTTTACACTATTTTGAGAATCACTGAACAATTTACTTTCGTTACGTTAGATCAGATCTTTAAATTACGAATAAATTATAAGTTAATTTACAGGTTTTGTTATGTATTAGTATTATTAGGTAGTGCGCTGAAGAAAATACGGGGCAGCACGTCAAAGAGGAGAGATCAAAAAGTATGATTTTTGCCTTTTGCGTGATGTATTTTATGGATGCCCCTCCCAAAATAATACTAAGGTTTAAATATTAAATGGTGAACTTCTATCCTTGATGCATGCATTTTGTTAATATGTAATACATATTTTTATTTGTGTAAATGATTAAATTATATACAATATATAAAATTAATCAGTAGTCTCTTGAGTTATCAATGATCCGTCTCCAAACTTCCGGTAATTTAGATACACCACTGAAAGTACCACTTTGGTTTAACCTACCAATTATTTCATTTAAATTGGAATTGAGACCTTCTTTCGAGGGAATTACCCTACTGGGTAATTCCCTCTTTAAATTGCCTTTGTACTGTAGTATGAGGAATGCCTACATGTTGACTAAGATACTCGACAGATCAATAACGTGTCACACTTAATGCTTCCTTAATTTTATCAAAGGCTTCCAGTCTAGAGGTTGATATTGGTCGACCTTCCCTCGGCAAGTTTTTTGCCTGTACTCTTCCATCTTTGTAAAAATGAGCTACTTTGCTACCGTTCTCTTACTTCTCTTACTATATCCTACACATTTCAATAGAAATTTATGCGAAACTGCCGCAGCGTAATTAAGGTGGACACAAAATTGTAAAAAAATACGTTGCTTTTGCACGAAAATTGATTTTTTAAATTTTAAATTTTCAAAAATGGTCTTTTAATCACAATAATACTATCAAAAGAAAATCCAGTATTCGCTCTATACAAAGTATGAAATATGACCGCTTAATCTTAAATAAGTAAAAAAAATATCAAATACAAAAAATGTGTCGAAACTTGTGGTATGACCTAATATATTGGGTCAACATGGGTTAACAAAAATGCTTTACTTTTTCGCGTCAATTAAAATATTTTAAGACCTTTATCAAAATTCTTTCTTAATTTAGCATATTGTTTAAACGTAAATTTAGCAAATTTCTAAATTCATTATTAGTTACTTTCAAACTGTTTCAACGAAAAAATTTTTGCAAATTTTTAAGGCTTGAAATTTAATACCATGTCTGCTACAAATTAATTTGTAATTCAATAGTCCTTACTAAAAGACTGTAACTATTCACAATAGAATTTTTTTCACCCTAAATTTATTATAAAAACCCACATATTCATTTTATTCATTTTAAATGAAGCCGGTTTTCTGATTGGTTCAAACACGTGGTGTGACATTTCTTTATTTTACGAACGAAACCTGTAATCATTGATCTGTTTCGAAATTGGCGCATTCGCTCTGAGTGACGTAATTTTACGCATTTGATAAATAAATAGGGATAGAAAAATTTTTAGTTTTTAACTATATTTTATTTTTAATGTCACATAATGATTATTTTTTATATTATGTAATTTAAATATTTTCAAGTACAGATAACTTTTTTCCATTTTTTTTTTATAAATGATAAATCAAAACATGAAGGCGTGTAAAACACGTCACAGTAAAAAAAAAAATTGTCAACTTGTGTGAGTTTAATTGTTGAGATTATTTCTAATTTACAAAATCTAAATATTGAAACAATTAACAATTTATTTAAACTAACTGTAATTGTAAAAGATAATATTGTAAACTGTAAAAATAATAATTAAAAAAAAAATATATACCTATACAATTTTTTATTAATATATTTTTTTGGGAATATTTTATTAATTTTTTCTTCTAATTAAATTTATTTTAAACTGACTCATTCAAATTATAAAGGTCATATATGTATATATTTAAAAAAATTAATTCAGAGAAAGAAAAAAGATTTATTTACACTATATTTTTCCTTTTTATATATGGAAATCAAATGAATTTATCTACTGACTTTAAAGAATAAAAAATGCATTCTTATCATAGATCAATTCCAAATTTGAATAAAAAATAGATACAAAAACCAGTTTTAGTAAAAATAAAATTTTTTGTCCATACGTAGAAATCTGATTTTACTTTTCAAACATGTCCGGAATATTATTTTAAAATATAAAAATAGATAAAAATTGTTTATATAAAAGATAAGCAATATAGGTGTTGATGAAAATTTCCAATATTTTACTGGTGTAAACTTGTTAATTCGATTTTTAATTGTTGCATAATTGATAATCAAAATATTTTTATCGAATTATGCAACCATGTTTTTGAATTTTTAATTATTTTTCAAAAATATGTCCAAAAAATACTTTTTTTTTAATTCAAAAATTTTGTTAATATTCAACAATTAAATTTGAATTTTTGAATTGATTTCTAAAGAAGGAAGCATGCGTAAAATAATCACCGGCAAAATTTACATAAATATGGTATTTTCACTCACCTAAAGCTTTCATAAAATCATCAAAATTTTCACTGGACGATAATTTATATTTTTTGTTAAGGACAGCTTCTAATCCGGCCATTTTTTTTAATTAAAAATTAGTTTTAAAAGATTTTATAGTTAACTAAAAAAACTATTTATCGCGTACGATGTGCTTTCAAACGGAACGTTTATTTAGTAATGAAACTAATGAACACTCCGCGCTTTCAATGCAATAAACTGAACAGAATTATCAATCTGAAGAAACTCAACGGCCGGTTTTTACTAGAACTTAACACCACTATCAAATAATAACGAGTAGCTTGATCGTTTATATTCTTTCTATGGTTATATTACAATGGTGGTTTACTTTTACTATACGTTTACTATACGAGCTATACCAACTATACGATGATCATGTACACATGAACGCAAAATTGTAGCAAATTGTACAACAAACAAAGCTGTACCGCTGTATAAATAAGTTCACGACTTGCGTACTTTCAACTCTTTTACTTTTCGGACTTTGACATACGATTAATTGAACCCTTTCGTTTGAGTTATACATAAATATTGAAAGTTCTTAGTATTTATTTTCTGATATAAAAATAAATCAAAAGGTATTTTAATAAAAATAACAAATTCCTACTAAGTATACTATTTTATGATATTTATATTGTGTTAAGGACGGATTAGACCAATATGGCCGATCGTATCATTGCCCGAAAAAGTTATAAAACCATAAAGTAATTATACTGTATACTTAATATAAGAGGAGAACGTGACAAATTGATCAAAACATGTATTTATTTTTTTTGTCCAAAATCAATATCTACTTTACTTTAATACTTTAGAAATTGTGATACTCGACCTCGAGTGAAAAATTAGAATGAAGAAGTTTCATATTCAATTTTAGGGATAAAACAGCAACAATATTTTTTAGTTCTCAGTACTTACATGACACTGTAATTGAATTCTGAGAATACCCATTTATTTTGTCCATTTCGTTTGTATTCAAATTTAAGGATTTTATCAGTATACCGCTAAGCCTGCGTATGATTAATCGTAAGCAAGGTCATAAAATGAGTTAAGGAAAAAGAATTTCTTATGGAGTACTTAATTTTTTATTTCAAGCTATAAATGTGTGAAGTAAGTGTATCCAGACTTTTAGCGGGTAGTATCCAAATATGTAAAGCATTCAATAAAATATACCTACAAAAAATATATTTTTTACTTGAGTCTGAATTTTTTAATTTTCATTTTGATAATGTTTGAATATTATTAGACCGAACTGTAACTAGTCCGAAAATCAAAACTGTAAAACATGCGTATGTATAAAACATGTATATGTAGGGTGGTAGGGTGGAATCGCCTAATGTCGGCCGGTGTCCGTTATTAGTTAGGTGGAATAGTTTCAAAAATTTCATTGTCAAAGAATCATAATTTTTGGTACTCATTGACTTTGCTTTGAAATTTGGAACAGAAATAGTGTTCAAAGTAATAATTACTAGGAAAATAAAAATCATTGAAAATCAACCAATTTTTCTTCACTGAAAAATTTTTTAAATTAGCTATTGTCAGAAAATTATGTATATTTTTAGAATAATTAGATCAACGTAAATTTAAAAATATGTTACTATAGTTTTTAAATAATTTTGCATAATTATTATACAAAATTTAAAATTGGCATAATTATTCATATTATTGAAGATGGTTAAAAAATTACTCAATCAATGTTAATAAAATTTTTATGGGACCAACTGGAGAGCTTTATCTACTAACCAAAAAAAAAAAAAAAAAAAAAAAAATGGCGTAAACTGGCCCAGAAATGTGGGAGAAATCGGTGTACATACATGAAAAAAAAACATACGGATTGAATTGAGAACCTCCTCGTTTTTGAAGTCGGTTAATAAAAGTTTTTCTTAATTATTCTTTGCGGCACATTTCCGTATTGGAAAATAGAGACGAAAATTTATTTTCAAGTACATACCATATCATATTGGATATCGATCACGCGGAACAATATAGATAGTTATTAATTTATATCAAAATTTATTAACTAATCATCTTTTTAATTACGAAAACATGTATTTAGAAGATAGTATTTTACATAATTTTCCTTAATACCTATATTATTTATTATGAAAAAATAAATTTTAATTTTAGTATCTATATTAAAATAGTAATTTAGTATCTTTTTAAAAGTAGGTATGTAATTATTTTTAAAAAATGTATATAATTTTATAACCTTGTTCGCCAAATTCATATTCTTATGATACCAGCCCCTCGTTGCAAAATATACCTTTTATCACACCAGTTCTACACTTTTCCCCGTACTATCATATAATAATCATTTTTAGGGTTCCGGAAAAAAAAATCTGGAAAGTGATTATTAATAACTATTTGTACGTCTGTCACGACCCCATAATTCCTTCGTCAAGTTTTTTCACATACCCCATCGTGGAGGATTTCGTTGAAAAAGTTTTTAAAATAAAGTTTAGGTTCCTTTAAATATTTTTAATTTTTAAGTCTCGTTTGCGAAATATTGAACTTCAAAATGAAGCACCAGACTACAGGGAAACGCAAGCTTAATGTGGTGTACATTTGGCTATTGCTATTGTATAAATTGAAAGATATTTAAATAAATAAATAATTTTTAATAAAAGTTCAAATATTTAAATATATTTTAATTTACATGCAAATTTTTAATGTTTTTGTATAATTGAACTTTATCTGATGCTCTGATTCATTATATACTTATGCAATTAAAATTTTCAGAAATATTTTTAACATTAGTAAAACATTCTTTTAATGCATTTTCAGAGAAAAACAATGAAAGACATTTATTGTTTTATTTCTGCAACATTAAAGTTATACATTTTTTTTTAGATTCTTTTTATTAAATACAGTTAATTGTTAAAATCAATGAATTGAATCATTTCGGTTATTTACTGAGTTATAACTTTTTTTTAATAATAAAGTAAAAAGAAGAAATTATAGTGTAAATTAGAAATAATTTTAATAATTTGATTTTATATTTTTTAATTAAAAAGACTGATATGTAGGATTATAAGTAGAAAATTGTAGAAATTGTTGAAAGAAGTTCATTATCTTCTACTAAGCATTGCTACTCACAGTTAGTATAAGATTAGAATTACTTTTTTACTACTTAATTATTATTATTCTAATATTTTTGTATGAATGTATATTTTGTCATGGTCACAAATAAATAAATTTTATTTAAAAAAAAAAAAATCGGATGTGTACCTCACCCATATAAAACAAGGATTGCAGTAAAAAAATCTTAAATAAATAAAACTAAAAGTAAACATAAAAAAGTAAAACCAGTATACTTCAACAAAACTATGGAATCAAATAAGTACAATTTATAAATCGGTAATTTACAGAATAATTTTATCAATTTAACATTTCGAATTTTTTTAATATATTAAAAAATAAAAACATATAATATGTTGGATCATAATGGTCTAATGGACTAAATCCCCACCATAGATAACTTCTAATGCCAATATTATGTATAAGACAAGTAATTCCAGAAATGCAATTTAAAAAAAAAAAATACTAGATATAGTTATTTTATGGTTATTTTCTTCAAATACATACTTTGAATAAAATTAATTAAGAATAGTTATAAAAAAAAGAAAATAGTTTTACTAATTTTAAATCAATTTTTATTTCATTTTGTACATAAATAAGAACAATAAAAATATAATTTTGTGTGAAAATTTGAAAGAGTTATTTATAAATAATTGAATATATTTTAAATAAGGAAATTCCAATAATTAAAAACAAATTATTTATAATTATATTACTTTTTACTTGTCATTACATATCTGAGATACAAAAAGGATTTATAAAATATATATAATAAAAAAAATTTGGCCATTTTTTACGAACTTTTGTCAGTATAATATTATTAATAGATTTCAATTTACACAATTTACATGTTATAAATTAGACTTTTTAGACTTAAGACTTTGTACTGAATGCAAACAACATATCATTGTTGAAAAAAACTTGGCATTTGCTTAGTAAATAAGTATCGTAAGTAGCAATGAATGAATTAAGTACATACATACATACATATGTAATTAAAGTACGTATACACCATAGAGTGTATACACAATTACACATTACTACACTTATAATTAATGCCCGGACGTATAGTGCAGGTCATAAATTATCCTGTCAAAAATTGCCCAAAAAACGTATCACCATTCGTTAGAAGCGGCACATAATTTATCTATTTTTCATAAATACATTTATAATTTTTTTCTAAATGCGCTTTATAGTTTGTGTGACACGAACTAAAGAGGTACTCTACAAATATATTTTGTTTTGAAAGCAATAAAATTTCATATAAACAACATAGTCGCTCAATTTAAGTTTGTAACATCACTCGCGCGACGAACGAACACAGTTTAATTTGGTCAACTACATGTGAATTATGTAAACATCTATCTGAAGAAAAAATTTTTTTTCATACACTGAAACTATAAATCATCCTGTCAAAAAATTGAATTGTTGATAAAACATATATGAAAGGAGCGTGTCTTGTAAATTTTTATGAGGAGATATTTCTTGTACAAAGATACAGATAAATTAAAACTATTACATAATTCGATTTCACCACTGGGTTGGTCATCGAAAAGATACTTGAATAGCGAAATCTAGCAAAAGTTTTAGCATATTCTTTCAATAATCAGAAAAGATATAAAAAATCCTTAATCAATGGATTGACCAACGAAAAAGTAACCAAGTACCGATATTTAGAATAAGTTCTAGAATATTCTTTTTGGAAATTAGAAAAAGTATCGAATATCTGATTTCACCACCAAATTTTTCATCGAAAAGCGATCAATTAACGGAATTAGGCAAAGGTTCGAGAATATTCTATTCTGAAAATAGAAAATATATCCAAAAACCGACTTCACCATTGGTTTGGGCATCAAAAAAGTGTCCAAATAGCAGAATTCGTCAAAAGTTCTAGAATATTCCTTTTGGAAATCAGAAAATTTATTGAAAATTTTGCATCACCATTGGATTGTTCATCAAAAAAGTGACCAAGAAATGAAATTCGGTAAAAGCTCTAGAATATTCTATGTGAAAATCAGATAAGATATCCAAAACTTGATTTCACCATCGAATTAGTTAGTTAAAAAGGATCCATGTAGCGAAATTTAACGAAATTTCGAGAATGTTCTATCTGGATATCAGCTAGGATATCGAAAAATTTACTTCACCATTTGTTTAGTCATCGAAAAACAAGTTAAATGCAGGTGAAAACATTTGACAAAAGTTTCTATTCGAAAATTAATAAAGATGTCGAAAAACCAATATCACTATTAGAAGAATTATTAAAATAGAAGCTAAATAAAGATATTTAACAAAAGTTTTAGAATGTTCTGTTCGAGAACTAGCAAAGATAAAGAATTATTTATCATAAACTGGTTATAATTGATGAATTTAGGCTCCATTAGTCCCATTGACTTGGTCAACGATAGTGTATTTTTAAAAAATTTGACAAATCGTTACTTTTCGCAATCGTAAACTTTAATCGCAAATATCTCCTAAACGGTGCGTCACAGCTCAAAAATAACGAAATTTTTGAAGGCTTAAGCGAAGCAAGTTGTGGGTATTCTGAACGTATTGCGACTATCAAAACCTACTTTTCGTTATCGAAAATTATCGATACCGCGTAACTTGTCATAAATTGATTATAACTAGTTAATTTAGACTCTGTTAGTCCCATTGCTCTGGTCAGTAACCGAAAAATTTTATAAAAAACTACTTTTCGTTAACTTTCGCTATCGAAAACTTTAATCGTAAATATCTTCTAAACGGTGCGTCGTAGCTCAAAAATAACGAAATTTTTGAAGGCTTAAGCGAAGCAAGTTGTGGGTATTCCGAACGTATTGCGACTATCAAAACCTACTTTTCGTTATCGAAAATTATCGATACCGCGTAACTTGTTATAAATTGATTATAACTAGTTAATTTAGATTCTGTTAGTCCCATTGCTCTGGTCAGTAACCGAAAAATTTTATAAAAAACTACTTTTCGTTAGCTTTCGCTATCGAAAACTTTAATCGTAAATATCTCCTAAACGGTGCGTCGTAGCTCAAAAATAACGAAATTTTTGAAGGCTTAAGCGAAGCAAGTTGTGGGTATTCCGAACGTACTGTGACTATCAAAACCTACTTTTCGTTATCGAAAATTATCGATACCGCGTAACTTGTCATAAATTGATTATAACTAGTTAATTTAGACTCTGTTAGTCCCATTGCTCTGGTCAGTAACCGAAAAATTTTATAAAAAACTACTTTTCGTTAGCTTTCACTATCGAAAACTTTAATCGTAAATATCTCCTAAACGGTGCGTCGTAGCTCAAAAATAACGAAATTTTTGAAGGCTTAAGCGAAGCAAGTTATGGGTATTCCGAACGTATTGCGACTATCAAAACCTACTTTTCGTTATCGAAAATTATCGATATCGAAAATAACGATATTTCCAAAATGGATGATACAAGGAAACAAAGTATTCTTTCAAATATATAACATCAACTATAAATTTTCGTTATCAAAATCTTTCGATCGAAAATAGATTGCAAATAGTATCCAATTTTTTTAAACTTATGGTTGTGATTTTTTATATCGTCAGTCATGTTTATTTATTACATTTTTATGTTCAGTAAATAATCAGAAGATAAAATAATATTTTCCTGCCTTTTTTGCTTGTACGATAAATTTAAGAGAAAGTTGGAAAAAGTAGGAAAAATTAAGATTTTCTTTTTTTCAAGCAAAAGGTAGGGGCGGCATTTTTCATGGTGCCTAGGGCGACATTCAGGGTTAATCCGGCCCTGTAACTAACATCTGCAACTAAAAACTAAATTACTTATTAGTTAATACTAATAGTTGAATTTTTCAGTCATTAGTTGCAAAAAGTATTTTTGTCATTGGTTTTTAATTATTAGTTGCAACTAACATCTAGGCATCTAGCCAGTAGTGACTACTGTTTTGTTGAAAATTAATAAATGTTAATAAAGTGTGCTACACTTCACTGAAAGTATCATTTTCCTTTGCATTTACATATTAACAACTAAAATTTATAAATGACTATAGATATTGAAATTACAGTTTATTTTCATTTTTTAACCCCTCATACTTGTTTTTGCGCTACTGGACTGTTTTTCCCTACTTTTTCCAACTTTCTCTTAAAATTATTGCAAAAAAGGCAGGAAAATATTATTTTATCCTCTGATTGTTTACTGAACATAGAAACGTAATAAACAAACATGAGTGACGATATAAAAAATCACAACCAATAGTTTTAAAAAATTGAATGCTATTTGCAATCTATTTTCGATCGAAAGATTTTGATAACGAAAATTTATAGTAGATGTTATATATTTGAAAGAATATTTCCTTTCCTTACATCATCCATTTTGGAAATATCGTTATTTTCGATATCGATAATTTTCGATAACGAAAAGTAGGTTTTAATAGTCACAATATGTTCGGAACACCCACAACTTGCTTCGCTTAAGCCTTCAAAAATTTCGTTATTTTTGAGCTACGACGCACCGTTTAGGAGATATTTACGATTAAAGTTTTCGATTGCGAAAGTTAACGAAAAGTAGTTTTTTTAAAAAATTGTTCTGTTACTGACCAGATCTATGGGACTAACAGAACCTAAATTAACTAGTTATAAACAGTTTAGGACAAGTTACGCGGTATCGATAATTTTCGATACCGAAAAGTAGGTTTTGACAGTCGCAATCCGTTCGGAATACCCACAACTTGCTTCGCTTAAGCCTTCAAAAATTTCGTTATTTTTGAGCTACGACGTACCGTTTAGGAGATATTTACGATTAAAGTTTTCGATAGCGAAAGTTAACGAAAAGTAGTTTTTAAAATAATTGTTCTGTTACTGACCAGGTCAGTGGGACTAAAAGAGCCTAAATTAACTAGTTATAACCAATTTATGACAAGTTACGCGGTATCGATAATTTTCGATAACGAAAAGTAGGTTTTGACAGTCGCAATACGTTCGGAATACCCACAACTTGCTTCGCTTAAGCCTTCAAAAATTTCGTTATTTTTGAGCTACGATGCACCGTTTAGGAGATATTTACGATTAAAGTTTTCGATAGCGAAAGTTAACGAAAGGTAGTTTTTTAAAAAATTGTTCTGTTACTAACCAGGTCAATGGGACTAACAGAGCCTAAATTAACTAGTTTTAACCAATTTATGACAAGTTACGCGGTATCGATAATTTTCGATAACGAAAAGTAGGTTTTGACAGTCGCAATACGTTCGGAATGCCCACAACTTGCTTCGCTTAAGCCTTCAAAAATTTCGTTATTTTTGAGCTGTGACGCACCGTTTAGGAGATATTTATGATTAAAGTTTACGATTGCGAAAAATAACGATTTGTCATTTTTTTAAAAATATACTATCGTTGACCAAATCAATAGGACTAATGGAGCCTAAATTCATCAATTATGACCAGTTTATAATAAATAATTCTTTATCTTTGCTAGTTCTCGAACAGAACATTCTAAAACTTTTGTTAAATATCTTTATTTAGCTTCTATTTCAATAATTCTTCTAATAGTGATATTGGTTTTTCGACATCTTTATTAACTTTCGAATAGAAACTTTTGTCAAATGTTTTCACCTGTATTTAACTTGTTTTTCGATGACTAAACAAATGGTGAAGTAAATTTTTCGATATCCTTGCTGATATCCAGATAGAACATTCTCGAACTTTCGTTAAATTTTGCTACATGGATCCTTTTTAACTAACTAATCCGATGGTGAAATCAAATTTTGGATATCTTATCTGATTTTCACATAGAATATTCTAGAGCTTTTACTGAATTTCATTTTTTGGTCACTTTTTTGATGAACAATCTAATGGTGATGCCAAATTTTCAATAATTTTTCTTTTTTCCAAAAAAATATTCTAGAACTTTTGACGAATTCTGCTATTTGGACACTTTTTTGATGCCCAAACCAATGGTGAAGTCGGTTTTTGGATATATTTTTTATTTTCAGAATAGAATATTCTCGAACCTGTGCCAAATTCCGTTAATTGATCTCTTTTCGATGAAAAATTTGGTGGTGAAATCAGATATTCGATATTTTTTCTAATTTCCAAAAAGAATATTCTAGAACTTATTCTAAATATCGGTACTTGGTTACTTTTTCGTTGGTCAATCCATTGATTAAGGATTTTTTATGTCTTTTCTGATTAGTGAAAGAATATTCTAGAACTTTTGCCAGATTTCGATATTCAAGCATCTATTCGATGACCAACCCAGTGGTGAAATCGAATTATGTAATAGTTTTAATTTATCTGTATCTTTGTACAAGGAATATCTCCTCATAAAAATTTACAAGACACGCTCCTCTCATATATGTTTTTTAAACAATTCAATTTTTTGACAGGATGATTTATAGTTTTAGTGTATGGAAAAAAATTTTTTCTTCAGTTAGATGTTTATATAACTCACATGCAGTTGATCAAATTAAACTGTGTTTGTTCGTCGCGCGAGCGATGTTACAAACTTAAATTGAGCGACTATGTTATTTATTTGAAATTTAATTGTTTTCAAAACAAAATATATTTGTAGAGTACTTCTTTAGTTCGTGCCACAAAAACTATAGAGCGCATTTACAAAAAAATTATAAATGTACTTATGAAACATAGATAAATATGTGCCGCTTCTAACGAATGGTGAAACGTTTTTCCGGCAATTTTTGACAGGATAATTTATTACCTGCACTATGAATCCTCGCATTACTTATAATATCATTTATAAATATTTACATACAATGATAATTTAAGCAGTAACATGAGATGTAAATTCTAAAAATAATATTTTAATTATTGCACTAAGAATATTGTAATGCTTGTATAATTATGTTTATGACTATTATGAGAGCGTAAATGATATAAGCAATAGTCGTTATCTTATACATAATCTGGTTATACACGACTTAGTAATAATCAACACGAAAGTGTTGAATTAGATTTAATAATAAATTAATTATTATTACTTAATTCATAATTGTTATTTGTAGATAATTACTTCAGAAAAAATGACAAAACTCATTAACTCAAGCAACTAATAAGTAAGACAATGTTTAGTAGGGATGTTATGGATATCCGTGACCGTAACCGAAACTACCGGATATCCGAAATAATTACATATTCGAAACCGAAACCGTATCCGAAAATAAAAGTTTCGGATTTGTTTCGGATAAGGACAGACAACTGCCGTTGGAGTACTGAGGTTAAATCGAAGCAAATTTTTGCTACATATATGTATTTCTCTTGATAGATTTGCGTTGATTTATGTTTGGCGTTCACTTTCCCCTTTTTTTCTAAAAAAAAATGTTCATTTAAAGCAATTATCCGTAACCGTAACCGAAACATTATCCGATATTATTACATATCCGTAACCGAAACCGAAACCGAAAAAAATGTTTTTAAATATCCGTATCCGTATCCGAAATTTCATATCCGTAATATCCCTAATGTTTAGTACTGGAAATTAAGTATTTAAGTACATACTTAAAATTGACTGTGGAGTTGTTGGTATGCCTTGTTTATATAGAAATGATCTTAAAAATCGTTAAATATATTTGATGACGTCATAAACGTAAATTTTCATATTTTTGAATTATGTATATTAATCATCTTTATACACTTTTCATGGATTTATCGATATGATTTTATAAATTAGTAGCAAAATTTGAGTTTTGGTAATACATGATAACTTCAAAATTCGGATCTAAAATATCCAATTTGAAACTACCAACCCTACAGTTTTAATTTTATCAAAAATGAAAGTATTGGTAGCAAAAACTTAAAATCTAATAATAACGTTATTTAAATTTAGAAATTTTACTGTCTAAAAGTGCAATGATCGAGGTATTCAAGTACAGGGGTGTATTTCCCATAAGCCGGACTAAGCGCGCACCTAGAGCGGCAAATTTTAGGAGCGGGAAATTTCGGAAAAAAATATATGAAATTTGTAGTAACGTAAAAGCCCCTATACCGGAACGCGATCATATGTACGAACAGTTTTGACATTTATACATATATTAATGAAGTTATTTCTGAAAGAAACCTCTGATGACAGAAATTATTATTAATAGAATGATTATTTTTCAATTTAAATTCACTTCGCATTTAATGTTTCCTTACTTAATTAAAGAAATTCGTATACCTATATACATATTAAACAATTTTTATTGAATACAGTATTTGGATCCTTTATTTACTTCTGATACTTAAACCATTCTATGTTTCGTACTTTGACGTCTAGATGTCACTCTATGTGTCGTATTACTCATATTACACGTCTGTTTGTATATCGGTTCCCAACTCCTAGTATCATTAGTATTTCTTTCTAGCCCGATCATTTAAGGGTTTGATCTCGGAATGAAACGGAATAAGCTGGATTTTCATATACACCTTTATTTTCGCATCCTAAATGTTCCCTCAAAAGTCTCATAAGATCACGTGCGAGCGTCTTTAGATATTGAAGGTCAAAGGTCGCGAAAATCAGTTTTTTAGAATTATCTCGTTTCCTTTATCTCAAATCATTTTTGCATTTATTATAAATGTTATAGAGCATAAAATTCTCTACAAATTTTGTTTCAAACACTTTTCGGTGTGTTTAGCTGTTTTGGAGGTAGAGCGCGATGAGAACGGAGCGCTCAGCCATACATTGTACGTCCACTGTTGCCAAGATACACTTTAAAACTATCAAATTAACTTGGTTAGTAGAAAGTGATCCCTTCAAGAACTAACCGGTCTCATAGATACAATAGAACATCTTACCCCAACTTGCTATAAATAGAAAAGGTCGTCCAGTAGGGGTCAATATTTCCAGGTAAAATCTTAATAATGACACCCGGATGCATGAGCTTTTACACTTAGAACAGAAATGCTAAAGTTCTGACCAACTAAAAATCCAATCATCCTCAATAAGAATAAATATTTAAAATAATTTTATACCTAAGTTACTCTATTATTCATATGAAAATGGTAACTAACATTAAATAACAATTTGATTTATAATTAATATATTTAAATATAAGAATGTATTAAATAATTAATGAACTAATATTTAGCAAAATAATTTCGTTAAAAAACCGTATTACAGATTTATATTCGCGTTTGACCTTATGCTATAGCATGTATAACTGAGCGCTCCACACTCATCGTGCTCTATCTCTAAAACAGTTAAACGCATCGAAAAGTGTTTGAAACAAAATTTGTAGATAATTTTATGCTCTATAACTTTTATAATGAATACAAAAACGATTTGAGGCAAAGAAAGCGAGATATTTACCAAAAACTGATTTTCGCGACTTTTGACCTTCAATATCTAAGGACGCTCACACGTGATCTTATGAGACTTTTGAGGGAACATTCAGAATGCCAAAATAATAATAATTTTTGGGTTGTATTTTTTTAAAATCATATTCATTGGATTAAAAAAACTTTCTTTCATCCTTATTAAGAAAAAAAATGGGTGTTTAATTTATTTGTCAATTTTTATAAGCCAGTTTAATTACACACCTAAAAATAGTGTTCCGGTATAGGGGCTTTTACGTTATTTACCAGTCTTTTTTTTTTGCTCGTTACTTATTTTTTGATAGGAAAATAAGAAATAGGAGTTTTTTTTGCTCATCACTTTTTTTTGATAGGAAAAGGGGAAAAAGTAAGAAAGTTATTAGGGGTTAAGGGGTGGCATTTTTCACAGTGCCTCGGACGGCACTTAGGCACGTATTTACCCTTAGGCACGCATTTACCCTAAGTGCCGTCCGAGTGCCTATTCAAGTAATTTCTTTTGGATTTACTGGTTGCAATTCTAATAATTTATTTTATATTTTGGTATTAAAATGTTAATCTAGTGTTGATTTGCTCCGGTTTTGTTCCGCTGACTTGACAGATTTTTTCGGCAAGGCCATGAAAGGGGCCAAATAACATAACTTGGTTAATTCTATAAAATATAACTTTTATATCACTTTAAGTGCGCGATCGCGTACAAGGTTCGAAAAAGTACTTAGTTCCAAATTCCATATCAAAATGTACATACATCTGAACTCTTTTTTATGCGGTCCTTTTTTGTGCGATTTTTTTTTTGTGATTTTTTTTTTATGCGGTTTTTTAAAAAATGGCCATTAAAATGCATAATATAAATCAAAATAAAGAGACAGTAAGAAACTTAAGCATTTACTATAATAACTTTCTTTGATTGAACATAAGTTATTGCATCATTTAATTTTGTTAAAGATGTATTTTTCAAAATTTTCATAATATTATAAAATTCAAATAAAATGTTTCTACGTGTAAATTAACGCTTTATCTTGTTTATAGAAGCTATTATAATATTATATTTATAGCTATTTATGATATTTTTCAATATATTTTTTTTGTGCGATTTTTTTTATGCGGTCCCTATCCACCGCACAAAAAAGGGATTAACTGTACTTAAAAAACCTGTTTTTTTTTCTTATTCTTATTTATCTTACATTAGTTCGTGTTATCCATACGGGTAGCGTTGCTGCAGTTAATTTTAAATGAATTAATTAAATTTTATTCAGTTATTTAACCATTAATAAATTAATTGATCACATGACCAATGCATTGAATTTCATTAATGTGATCAATAAAATGCATCAATGCTCAATATATACAAGAATATTATTATTTTATACATCAGAGAAACTTTTACCACTGCAATATCTTTTTCACATGCAGGTCATTGGACTAATTGAATCAAATCAGACATATAAGTTCTAATACAATTGAGATTAATTTACCGAACTGTCGTCTGTGCATGTTCAATATTTGAGATTACATATCCGGTGTCTGTTGTCTTGGTCGATGTTGCGACATTTTTTCTTTTTTTGTATTGTAATGTGAAATAACGGTTTTCTACATGCACGCATAGTGTTAATTTATTTATCTTAATAAAAAAACAATCGTTGACTGTAGAAGTGCCGAGTTAGATTCCCGGCTGTGTGAAGCCGATTAGAATCGATATTTTTCAGATCTTGGAAGTTGGCGGTATTCCGATATGTGATTTCAAAATCGTCCGTTTAGAGGTTCGCAAAATTTCGAATAATTTTTGGTCCAAATAATACTTTTTGATGAAACATAATTAATTACAAAGAGTTACGACTGATAATTAATACTCAAAATTGAAAAAATAATTCCAAAAATAACGAAAATTGTTAGTGAAATTTATGTACAGCAATCCCCCGAAGAACACGATTAATTGGCTCCGTGTTCTTTGAAACCGTGCTGTTCGAGACCACAAAAGACAGACATTCCATTTCAAATGTGAAAATAAAAAAAGTAAAAAAAAAACGTTCCGTTTAATTTGCGAGTTGTAGGTATTCCAAACGTACTGCGACTGTTAATCTACTGTCGATAACGAATTACTCATCATAAATTGGTTATAACTGTTTAATTTAAGTTCTATTAGTCCCTCTGATTTGGTCAACAATAGAATATTTTTTATTACTTTTCGTAATCGTAAACTTTTGACCGTAAATATCTCGTAAACTGTGCATTGTAGCTTAAATATAACGAAATTTTTGAAAGCTTAAGCGAAGCAAGTTGTGGGTATTCCAAACGTATTGCGACATTCAAAACCTATTTTTCATTATTGAAAATTATATTATCAATACCGAGTTACTCATCATAAACTGATTATAATTGATTAATTCAGGCTCAAAAGTCTCATTGACTTAATCACCAATAGAATATTTTCAAAAAAATTAGTTTTCGGTACTTTTCGTAAACGTAAACTTTTGATCGTAAATATCTCGTAAATGGTGCGTCGTAGCGTATTTCTAGTAATTTTCCTTTTATAATGGCAGATTCAACTTACACGATTTTTATTTATGTAAATCAAATCCATATATTTTATATGGAACGGATATATTCGCGTACATTGAGGACCGATGTAACTTTATATCAAATACATAATATTATATGTATTTTATTCTTTTTCAAAAAAATTACTTAAAAATCGTATTGTTTGAAACCGTGTAATTCGGGGAAAGGTACTCGTGTTCTTCGGGGATTGTCTGTATATTAAGTAATTTCTTCAATAAAAATGTGTGAATATATATATATATATAGTAAAATGCTTTCGAAACTTAATTTTAAAATAAACGTCTAGAACAATTAGGGTCAAAGCCAAGATCACTTATATTAATATAATATGTTTTGAAAGATATATTTTCTTTGTGTCTCAATTTTTTTCTTCACTTATGCTTCAATTTGAGCAATTTTAATAATAGGGTACTTAAAATTTGTATTAAATTTTACATATGTAATTTTATGTTTTGTTACTAAATATGTATGATTTTAATGGTAAAATGTAAAAGTATTTGGTATATAGTTTAATAATTTTACTGTATTTTGAAAATCTCAATAACGCTAATTTTCAACAACGATTCAAACGATTGCCATTGCTTCAAAATGACGTCACTGTTTCGCTTCAAACTTTCATTGGTGAAGTGAAATTACGCTTTATTTTATATTTCTATTAGTTAGAATAATATCCATATTAACAATAATCAAAATTCAAATAAGTACACGCTTCTATTTTAACTCATAAGAATAATTAAAATTTCGAGCTTATAAAACATTACGACTCCCAGTTGCGTTAGTGGTTAACAACTTCGCCCTTGTTTAGTAGATCGGGAGTTCGAAATCGACCGAGGAAGATAATTATGTCATTAGCAATAAACTATATACATTTTTAATTACCACTTATTATTACGCGAGAGGTTTATACTTTTTCGAATAAATTTGGGTTGGTCTAACGAAAATTTGTTGCCTAGCATTTTAACGAGAAGAACTATCAACTAACAAAACCGCGACAGCGAAGCTGACGCATTTTTGGGTTGACAGTTCTTCGATTTAAATTGCTTTTAGGCAAGAAATTTGAGTTGTAGAAAACACAAATTTATTCAGAAAAAATATAAAACTCAAGTGTAATACGATAAGACAATTTAAAGAATAAAATAAATTAGTATAATTCATTTATTATTTGAACCGTTCATTATTTTGGAAATGGAACAAAGCTATTATTTAATACATTGTTACTATGGTTCTGAAATCAGTTAAATTTATCAGTACGAATTTTTGTTTCGTTTTTATCGTGTTTACCTACAATTAAATGACCAATGAAATATTTTGTACTATTTTTTTCGCTGTAAAAATCTGTCCTAATTTTTTTTCCACGGTAAAAGTGAAAAAACTACAATATTCTTACGGGACTTGATACACATGAGTTAAATTGTCAATAATAATTATCTTACCAACCATAAACTTAACAGGTGTTCATTTCAGTCAAATTTAACCATGCTTCGTCACTTTGAATTTAAATAATTTCCGTTTTCTTGGCTTTATCTCTTTAATTATTGCATTTATGTAAATTTTAAATTTGCAGTTTATTTTTAGAAAAAATAGAAGATTGATTTGTTTCGAATATAAGAATTATTTAATTTTTTAATGAAAACTCATGATCAATTGTATCTGAAATGAGGTATATGTATTAGTAAAAGAAAATTGCACTGACGTTTCTTTTTGTGATGCCATTATAACAAAACTAAACAGTCAATTTTTGATAATTTTTACAAAAATAAAAAATTACTTTTAATTAAAATGATTATGTAGTAAAGCATTTAGAATAGCTACTTATTTTCTTTCAGTCAAATACCCCATTATAAGTAATTTAGTATCTTTTGACTTATTTTTAGTTTATTAACACGTTGACGGTCACGATCGCCATACGGCGTCAAATGAAACCTGACTAGCTGCAATATAATGTGCCGTGCCAACAATTCCATATAAAGTGTACACCAATTATTTGTTATACGGTACATAAACAAATGTAATTCGCTTTCTGTCTAGACACAATAGGTATCACGGTGGTACGGTGTGCTTTTTATGCAGCACAACAAATACCTGTTGTGTTTAGACAAAGAATAAGCTACGTTTGTTTATGTACCTTATAGGAACAATTTGGTGTATTCGTTGTCAAAATAGTACATACATCAGATGGGCGTTTTATCGTAATTCTTCATGACTAACATGTTGAATTCCAATACAGAAGAAACTGATTTTTCCCCAAGTATGGTCATCTTGAAGATATACCAATATATAAATTAAAATTGACATAGTGTTTGAAAAATTACCAAACTGGATCGGCTGGGACTCGAACCCGGATCTCTTGGTTACCAGCCAAGCGCCTTACCAACTAGGCCACCGATCACTTGTTCGAGTGCCACTCCAATTCAGTAATCAATCAAACACAACCTCTCTCTAATGCGAGACGCAGTTTTATACTTTTAATTTCAAATGTTATCGAGTGCCTGTGAAACATTATTAGTGTATGGCGAATTTTTATCCGTATTTAAACATACACCAATATTCATATGTTCACTCAATGTTCAGCTTTGGCTGATACTTGAACACTCGATGTACTTTGGCAAATGGCCAATTCATTATGTTAATTAAAATTGACATAGTGTTTGAAAAATTACCAAACTGGATCGGCTGGGACTCGAACCCGGATCTCTTGGTTACCAGCCAAGCGCCTTACCAACTAGGCCACCGATCACTTGTTCGAGTGCCACTCCAATTCAGTAATCAATCAAACACAACCTCTCTCTAATGCGAGACGCAGTTTTATACTTTTAATTTCAAATGTTATCGAGTGCCTGTGAAACATTATTAGTGTATGGCGAATTTTTATCCGTATTTAAACATACACCAATATTCATATGTTCACTCAATGTTCAGCTTTGGCTGATACTTGAACACTCGATGTACTTTGGCAAATGGCCAATTCATTATGTTAATTAAAATTGACATAGTGTTTGAAAAATTACCAAACTGGATCGGCTGGGACTCGAACCCGGATCTCTTGGTTACCAGCCAAGCGCCTTACCAACTAGGCCACCGATCACTTGTTCGAGTGCCACTCCAATTCAGTAATCAATCAAACACAACCTCTCTCTAATGCGAGACGCAGTTTTATACTTTTAATTTCAAATGTTATCGAGTGCCTGTGAAACATTATTAGTGTATGGCGAATTTTTATCCGTATTTAAACATACACCAATATTCATATGTTCACTCAATGTTCAGCTTTGGCTGATACTTGAACACTCGATGTACTTTGGCAAATGGCCAATTCATTATGTTAATTAAAATTGACATAGTGTTTGAAAAATTACCAAACTGGATCGGCTGGGACTCGAACCCGGATCTCTTGGTTACCAGCCAAGCGCCTTACCAACTAGGCCACCGATCACTTGTTCGAGTGCCACTCCAATTCAGTAATCAATCAAACACAACCTCTCTCTAATGCGAGACGCAGTTTTATACTTTTAATTTCAAATGTTATCGAGTGCCTGTGAAACATTATTAGTGTATGGCGAATTTTTATCCGTATTTAAACATACACCAATATTCATATGTTCACTCAATGTTCAGCTTTGGCTGATACTTGAACACTCGATGTACTTTGGCAAATGGCCAATTCATTATGTTAATTAAAATTGACATAGTGTTTGAAAAATTACCAAACTGGATCGGCTGGGACTCGAACCCGGATCTCTTGGTTACCAGCCAAGCGCCTTACCAACTAGGCCACCGATCACTTGTTCGAGTGCCACTCCAATTCAGTAATCAATCAAACACAACCTCTCTCTAATGCGAGACGCAGTTTTATACTTTTAATTTCAAATGTTATCGAGTGCCTGTGAAACATTATTAGTGTATGGCGAATTTTTATCCGTATTTAAACATACACCAATATTCATATGTTCACTCAATGTTCAGCTTTGGCTGATACTTGAACACTCGATGTACTTTGGCAAATGGCCAATTCATTATGTTAATTAAAATTGACATAGTGTTTGAAAAATTACCAAACTGGATCGGCTGGGACTCGAACCCGGATCTCTTGGTTACCAGCCAAGCGCCTTACCAACTAGGCCACCGATCACTTGTTCGAGTGCCACTCCAATTCAGTAATCAATCAAACACAACCTCTCTCTAATGCGAGACGCAGTTTTATACTTTTAATTTCAAATGTTATCGAGTGCCTGTGAAACATTATTAGTGTATGGCGAATTTTTATCCGTATTTAAACATACACCAATATTCATATGTTCACTCAATGTTCAGCTTTGGCTGATACTTGAACACTCGATGTACTTTGGCAAATGGCCAATTCATTATGTTAATTAAAATTGACATAGTGTTTGAAAAATTACCAAACTGGATCGGCTGGGACTCGAACCCGGATCTCTTGGTTACCAGCCAAGCGCCTTACCAACTAGGCCACCGATCACTTGTTCGAGTGCCACTCCAATTCAGTAATCAATCAAACACAACCTCTCTCTAATGCGAGACGCAGTTTTATACTTTTAATTTCAAATGTTATCGAGTGCCTGTGAAACATTATTAGTGTATGGCGAATTTTTATCCGTATTTAAACATACACCAATATTCATATGTTCACTCAATGTTCAGCTTTGGCTGATACTTGAACACTCGATGTACTTTGGCAAATGGCCAATTCATTATGTTAATTAAAATTGACATAGTGTTTGAAAAATTACCAAACTGGATCGGCTGGGACTCGAACCCGGATCTCTTGGTTACCAGCCAAGCGCCTTACCAACTAGGCCACCGATCACTTGTTCGAGTGCCACTCCAATTCAGTAATCAATCAAACACAACCTCTCTCTAATGCGAGACGCAGTTTTATACTTTTAATTTCAAATGTTATCGAGTGCCTGTGAAACATTATTAGTGTATGGCGAATTTTTATCCGTATTTAAACATACACCAATATTCATATGTTCACTCAATGTTCAGCTTTGGCTGATACTTGAACACTCGATGTACTTTGGCAAATGGCCAATTCATTATGTTAATTAAAATTGACATAGTGTTTGAAAAATTACCAAACTGGATCGGCTGGGACTCGAACCCGGATCTCTTGGTTACCAGCCAAGCGCCTTACCAACTAGGCCACCGATCACTTGTTCGAGTGCCACTCCAATTCAGTAATCAATCAAACACAACCTCTCTCTAATGCGAGACGCAGTTTTATACTTTTAATTTCAAATGTTATCGAGTGCCTGTGAAACATTATTAGTGTATGGCGAATTTTTATCCGTATTTAAACATACACCAATATTCATATGTTCACTCAATGTTCAGCTTTGGCTGATACTTGAACACTCGATGTACTTTGGCAAATGGCCAATTCATTATGTTAATTAAAATTGACATAGTGTTTGAAAAATTACCAAACTGGATCGGCTGGGACTCGAACCCGGATCTCTTGGTTACCAGCCAAGCGCCTTACCAACTAGGCCACCGATCACTTGTTCGAGTGCCACTCCAATTCAGTAATCAATCAAACACAACCTCTCTCTAATGCGAGACGCAGTTTTATACTTTTAATTTCAAATGTTATCGAGTGCCTGTGAAACATTATTAGTGTATGGCGAATTTTTATCCGTATTTAAACATACACCAATATTCATATGTTCACTCAATGTTCAGCTTTGGCTGATACTTGAACACTCGATGTACTTTGGCAAATGGCCAATTCATTATGTTAATTAAAATTGACATAGTGTTTGAAAAATTACCAAACTGGATCGGCTGGGACTCGAACCCGGATCTCTTGGTTACCAGCCAAGCGCCTTACCAACTAGGCCACCGATCACTTGTTCGAGTGCCACTCCAATTCAGTAATCAATCAAACACAACCTCTCTCTAATGCGAGACGCAGTTTTATACTTTTAATTTCAAATGTTATCGAGTGCCTGTGAAACATTATTAGTGTATGGCGAATTTTTATCCGTATTTAAACATACACCAATATTCATATGTTCACTCAATGTTCAGCTTTGGCTGATACTTGAACACTCGATGTACTTTGGCAAATGGCCAATTCATTATGTTAATTAAAATTGACATAGTGTTTGAAAAATTACCAAACTGGATCGGCTGGGACTCGAACCCGGATCTCTTGGTTACCAGCCAAGCGCCTTACCAACTAGGCCACCGATCACTTGTTCGAGTGCCACTCCAATTCAGTAATCAATCAAACACAACCTCTCTCTAATGCGAGACGCAGTTTTATACTTTTAATTTCAAATGTTATCGAGTGCCTGTGAAACATTATTAGTGTATGGCGAATTTTTATCCGTATTTAAACATACACCAATATTCATATGTTCACTCAATGTTCAGCTTTGGCTGATACTTGAACACTCGATGTACTTTGGCAAATGGCCAATTCATTATGTTAATTAAAATTGACATAGTGTTTGAAAAATTACCAAACTGGATCGGCTGGGACTCGAACCCGGATCTCTTGGTTACCAGCCAAGCGCCTTACCAACTAGGCCACCGATCACTTGTTCGAGTGCCACTCCAATTCAGTAATCAATCAAACACAACCTCTCTCTAATGCGAGACGCAGTTTTATACTTTTAATTTCAAATGTTATCGAGTGCCTGTGAAACATTATTAGTGTATGGCGAATTTTTATCCGTATTTAAACATACACCAATATTCATATGTTCACTCAATGTTCAGCTTTGGCTGATACTTGAACACTCGATGTACTTTGGCAAATGGCCAATTCATTATGTTAATTAAAATTGACATAGTGTTTGAAAAATTACCAAACTGGATCGGCTGGGACTCGAACCCGGATCTCTTGGTTACCAGCCAAGCGCCTTACCAACTAGGCCACCGATCACTTGTTCGAGTGCCACTCCAATTCAGTAATCAATCAAACACAACCTCTCTCTAATGCGAGACGCAGTTTTATACTTTTAATTTCAAATGTTATCGAGTGCCTGTGAAACATTATTAGTGTATGGCGAATTTTTATCCGTATTTAAACATACACCAATATTCATATGTTCACTCAATGTTCAGCTTTGGCTGATACTTGAACACTCGATGTACTTTGGCAAATGGCCAATTCATTATGTTAATTAAAATTGACATAGTGTTTGAAAAATTACCAAACTGGATCGGCTGGGACTCGAACCCGGATCTCTTGGTTACCAGCCAAGCGCCTTACCAACTAGGCCACCGATCACTTGTTCGAGTGCCACTCCAATTCAGTAATCAATCAAACACAACCTCTCTCTAATGCGAGACGCAGTTTTATACTTTTAATTTCAAATGTTATCGAGTGCCTGTGAAACATTATTAGTGTATGGCGAATTTTTATCCGTATTTAAACATACACCAATATTCATATGTTCACTCAATGTTCAGCTTTGGCTGATACTTGAACACTCGATGTACTTTGGCAAATGGCCAATTCATTATGTTAATTAAAATTGACATAGTGTTTGAAAAATTACCAAACTGGATCGGCTGGGACTCGAACCCGGATCTCTTGGTTACCAGCCAAGCGCCTTACCAACTAGGCCACCGATCACTTGTTCGAGTGCCACTCCAATTCAGTAATCAATCAAACACAACCTCTCTCTAATGCGAGACGCAGTTTTATACTTTTAATTTCAAATGTTATCGAGTGCCTGTGAAACATTATTAGTGTATGGCGAATTTTTATCCGTATTTAAACATACACCAATATTCATATGTTCACTCAATGTTCAGCTTTGGCTGATACTTGAACACTCGATGTACTTTGGCAAATGGCCAATTCATTATGTTAATTAAAATTGACATAGTGTTTGAAAAATTACCAAACTGGATCGGCTGGGACTCGAACCCGGATCTCTTGGTTACCAGCCAAGCGCCTTACCAACTAGGCCACCGATCACTTGTTCGAGTGCCACTCCAATTCAGTAATCAATCAAACACAACCTCTCTCTAATGCGAGACGCAGTTTTATACTTTTAATTTCAAATGTTATCGAGTGCCTGTGAAACATTATTAGTGTATGGCGAATTTTTATCCGTATTTAAACATACACCAATATTCATATGTTCACTCAATGTTCAGCTTTGGCTGATACTTGAACACTCGATGTACTTTGGCAAATGGCCAATTCATTATGTTAATTAAAATTGACATAGTGTTTGAAAAATTACCAAACTGGATCGGCTGGGACTCGAACCCGGATCTCTTGGTTACCAGCCAAGCGCCTTACCAACTAGGCCACCGATCACTTGTTCGAGTGCCACTCCAATTCAGTAATCAATCAAACACAACCTCTCTCTAATGCGAGACGCAGTTTTATACTTTTAATTTCAAATGTTATCGAGTGCCTGTGAAACATTATTAGTGTATGGCGAATTTTTATCCGTATTTAAACATACACCAATATTCATATGTTCACTCAATGTTCAGCTTTGGCTGATACTTGAACACTCGATGTACTTTGGCAAATGGCCAATTCATTATGTTAATTAAAATTGACATAGTGTTTGAAAAATTACCAAACTGGATCGGCTGGGACTCGAACCCGGATCTCTTGGTTACCAGCCAAGCGCCTTACCAACTAGGCCACCGATCACTTGTTCGAGTGCCACTCCAATTCAGTAATCAATCAAACACAACCTCTCTCTAATGCGAGACGCAGTTTTATACTTTTAATTTCAAATGTTATCGAGTGCCTGTGAAACATTATTAGTGTATGGCGAATTTTTATCCGTATTTAAACATACACCAATATTCATATGTTCACTCAATGTTCAGCTTTGGCTGATACTTGAACACTCGATGTACTTTGGCAAATGGCCAATTCATTATGTTAATTAAAATTGACATAGTGTTTGAAAAATTACCAAACTGGATCGGCTGGGACTCGAACCCGGATCTCTTGGTTACCAGCCAAGCGCCTTACCAACTAGGCCACCGATCACTTGTTCGAGTGCCACTCCAATTCAGTAATCAATCAAACACAACCTCTCTCTAATGCGAGACGCAGTTTTATACTTTTAATTTCAAATGTTATCGAGTGCCTGTGAAACATTATTAGTGTATGGCGAATTTTTATCCGTATTTAAACATACACTATGTCAATTTTAATTAACATAATGAATTGGCCATTTGCCAAAGTACATCGAGTGTTCAAGTATCAGCCAAAGCTGAACATTGAGTGAACATATGAATATTGGTGTATGTTTAAATACGGATAAAAATTCGCCATACACTAATAATGTTTCACAGGCACTCGATAACATTTGAAATTAAAAGTATAAAACTGCGTCTCGCATTAGAGAGAGGTTGTGTTTGATTGATTACTGAATTGGAGTGGCACTCGAACAAGTGATCGGTGGCCTAGTTGGTAAGGCGCTTGGCTGGTAACCAAGAGATCCGGGTTCGAGTCCCAGCCGATCCAGTTTGGTAATTTTTCAAACACTATGTCAATTTTAATTAACATAATGAATTGGCCATTTGCCAAAGTACATCGAGTGTTCAAGTATCAGCCAAAGCTGAACATTGAGTGAACATATGAATATTGGTGTATGTTTAAATACGGATAAAAATTCGCCATACACTAATAATGTTTCACAGGCACTCGATAACATTTGAAATTAAAAGTATAAAACTGCGTCTCGCATTAGAGAGAGGTTGTGTTTGATTGATTACTGAATTGGAGTGGCACTCGAACAAGTGATCGGTGGCCTAGTTGGTAAGGCGCTTGGCTGGTAACCAAGAGATCCGGGTTCGAGTCCCAGCCGATCCAGTTTGGTAATTTTTCAAACACTATGTCAATTTTAATTAACATAATGAATTGGCCATTTGCCAAAGTACATCGAGTGTTCAAGTATCAGCCAAAGCTGAACATTGAGTGAACATATGAATATTGGTGTATGTTTAAATACGGATAAAAATTCGCCATACACTAATAATGTTTCACAGGCACTCGATAACATTTGAAATTAAAAGTATAAAACTGCGTCTCGCATTAGAGAGAGGTTGTGTTTGATTGATTACTGAATTGGAGTGGCACTCGAACAAGTGATCGGTGGCCTAGTTGGTAAGGCGCTTGGCTGGTAACCAAGAGATCCGGGTTCGAGTCCCAGCCGATCCAGTTTGGTAATTTTTCAAACACTATGTCAATTTTAATTAACATAATGAATTGGCCATTTGCCAAAGTACATCGAGTGTTCAAGTATCAGCCAAAGCTGAACATTGAGTGAACATATGAATATTGGTGTATGTTTAAATACGGATAAAAATTCGCCATACACTAATAATGTTTCACAGGCACTCGATAACATTTGAAATTAAAAGTATAAAACTGCGTCTCGCATTAGAGAGAGGTTGTGTTTGATTGATTACTGAATTGGAGTGGCACTCGAACAAGTGATCGGTGGCCTAGTTGGTAAGGCGCTTGGCTGGTAACCAAGAGATCCGGGTTCGAGTCCCAGCCGATCCAGTTTGGTAATTTTTCAAACACTATGTCAATTTTAATTAACATAATGAATTGGCCATTTGCCAAAGTACATCGAGTGTTCAAGTATCAGCCAAAGCTGAACATTGAGTGAACATATGAATATTGGTGTATGTTTAAATACGGATAAAAATTCGCCATACACTAATAATGTTTCACAGGCACTCGATAACATTTGAAATTAAAAGTATAAAACTGCGTCTCGCATTAGAGAGAGGTTGTGTTTGATTGATTACTGAATTGGAGTGGCACTCGAACAAGTGATCGGTGGCCTAGTTGGTAAGGCGCTTGGCTGGTAACCAAGAGATCCGGGTTCGAGTCCCAGCCGATCCAGTTTGGTAATTTTTCAAACACTATGTCAATTTTAATTAACATAATGAATTGGCCATTTGCCAAAGTACATCGAGTGTTCAAGTATCAGCCAAAGCTGAACATTGAGTGAACATATGAATATTGGTGTATGTTTAAATACGGATAAAAATTCGCCATACACTAATAATGTTTCACAGGCACTCGATAACATTTGAAATTAAAAGTATAAAACTGCGTCTCGCATTAGAGAGAGGTTGTGTTTGATTGATTACTGAATTGGAGTGGCACTCGAACAAGTGATCGGTGGCCTAGTTGGTAAGGCGCTTGGCTGGTAACCAAGAGATCCGGGTTCGAGTCCCAGCCGATCCAGTTTGGTAATTTTTCAAACACTATGTCAATTTTAATTAACATAATGAATTGGCCATTTGCCAAAGTACATCGAGTGTTCAAGTATCAGCCAAAGCTGAACATTGAGTGAACATATGAATATTGGTGTATGTTTAAATACGGATAAAAATTCGCCATACACTAATAATGTTTCACAGGCACTCGATAACATTTGAAATTAAAAGTATAAAACTGCGTCTCGCATTAGAGAGAGGTTGTGTTTGATTGATTACTGAATTGGAGTGGCACTCGAACAAGTGATCGGTGGCCTAGTTGGTAAGGCGCTTGGCTGGTAACCAAGAGATCCGGGTTCGAGTCCCAGCCGATCCAGTTTGGTAATTTTTCAAACACTATGTCAATTTTAATTAACATAATGAATTGGCCATTTGCCAAAGTACATCGAGTGTTCAAGTATCAGCCAAAGCTGAACATTGAGTGAACATATGAATATTGGTGTATGTTTAAATACGGATAAAAATTCGCCATACACTAATAATGTTTCACAGGCACTCGATAACATTTGAAATTAAAAGTATAAAACTGCGTCTCGCATTAGAGAGAGGTTGTGTTTGATTGATTACTGAATTGGAGTGGCACTCGAACAAGTGATCGGTGGCCTAGTTGGTAAGGCGCTTGGCTGGTAACCAAGAGATCCGGGTTCGAGTCCCAGCCGATCCAGTTTGGTAATTTTTCAAACACTATGTCAATTTTAATTAACATAATGAATTGGCCATTTGCCAAAGTACATCGAGTGTTCAAGTATCAGCCAAAGCTGAACATTGAGTGAACATATGAATATTGGTGTATGTTTAAATACGGATAAAAATTCGCCATACACTAATAATGTTTCACAGGCACTCGATAACATTTGAAATTAAAAGTATAAAACTGCGTCTCGCATTAGAGAGAGGTTGTGTTTGATTGATTACTGAATTGGAGTGGCACTCGAACAAGTGATCGGTGGCCTAGTTGGTAAGGCGCTTGGCTGGTAACCAAGAGATCCGGGTTCGAGTCCCAGCCGATCCAGTTTGGTAATTTTTCAAACACTATGTCAATTTTAATTAACATAATGAATTGGCCATTTGCCAAAGTACATCGAGTGTTCAAGTATCAGCCAAAGCTGAACATTGAGTGAACATATGAATATTGGTGTATGTTTAAATACGGATAAAAATTCGCCATACACTAATAATGTTTCACAGGCACTCGATAACATTTGAAATTAAAAGTATAAAACTGCGTCTCGCATTAGAGAGAGGTTGTGTTTGATTGATTACTGAATTGGAGTGGCACTCGAACAAGTGATCGGTGGCCTAGTTGGTAAGGCGCTTGGCTGGTAACCAAGAGATCCGGGTTCGAGTCCCAGCCGATCCAGTTTGGTAATTTTTCAAACACTATGTCAATTTTAATTAACATAATGAATTGGCCATTTGCCAAAGTACATCGAGTGTTCAAGTATCAGCCAAAGCTGAACATTGAGTGAACATATGAATATTGGTGTATGTTTAAATACGGATAAAAATTCGCCATACACTAATAATGTTTCACAGGCACTCGATAACATTTGAAATTAAAAGTATAAAACTGCGTCTCGCATTAGAGAGAGGTTGTGTTTGATTGATTACTGAATTGGAGTGGCACTCGAACAAGTGATCGGTGGCCTAGTTGGTAAGGCGCTTGGCTGGTAACCAAGAGATCCGGGTTCGAGTCCCAGCCGATCCAGTTTGGTAATTTTTCAAACACTATGTCAATTTTAATTAACATAATGAATTGGCCATTTGCCAAAGTACATCGAGTGTTCAAGTATCAGCCAAAGCTGAACATTGAGTGAACATATGAATATTGGTGTATGTTTAAATACGGATAAAAATTCGCCATACACTAATAATGTTTCACAGGCACTCGATAACATTTGAAATTAAAAGTATAAAACTGCGTCTCGCATTAGAGAGAGGTTGTGTTTGATTGATTACTGAATTGGAGTGGCACTCGAACAAGTGATCGGTGGCCTAGTTGGTAAGGCGCTTGGCTGGTAACCAAGAGATCCGGGTTCGAGTCCCAGCCGATCCAGTTTGGTAATTTTTCAAACACTATGTCAATTTTAATTAACATAATGAATTGGCCATTTGCCAAAGTACATCGAGTGTTCAAGTATCAGCCAAAGCTGAACATTGAGTGAACATATGAATATTGGTGTATGTTTAAATACGGATAAAAATTCGCCATACACTAATAATGTTTCACAGGCACTCGATAACATTTGAAATTAAAAGTATAAAACTGCGTCTCGCATTAGAGAGAGGTTGTGTTTGATTGATTACTGAATTGGAGTGGCACTCGAACAAGTGATCGGTGGCCTAGTTGGTAAGGCGCTTGGCTGGTAACCAAGAGATCCGGGTTCGAGTCCCAGCCGATCCAGTTTGGTAATTTTTCAAACACTATGTCAATTTTAATTAACATAATGAATTGGCCATTTGCCAAAGTACATCGAGTGTTCAAGTATCAGCCAAAGCTGAACATTGAGTGAACATATGAATATTGGTGTATGTTTAAATACGGATAAAAATTCGCCATACACTAATAATGTTTCACAGGCACTCGATAACATTTGAAATTAAAAGTATAAAACTGCGTCTCGCATTAGAGAGAGGTTGTGTTTGATTGATTACTGAATTGGAGTGGCACTCGAACAAGTGATCGGTGGCCTAGTTGGTAAGGCGCTTGGCTGGTAACCAAGAGATCCGGGTTCGAGTCCCAGCCGATCCAGTTTGGTAATTTTTCAAACACTATGTCAATTTTAATTAACATAATGAATTGGCCATTTGCCAAAGTACATCGAGTGTTCAAGTATCAGCCAAAGCTGAACATTGAGTGAACATATGAATATTGGTGTATGTTTAAATACGGATAAAAATTCGCCATACACTAATAATGTTTCACAGGCACTCGATAACATTTGAAATTAAAAGTATAAAACTGCGTCTCGCATTAGAGAGAGGTTGTGTTTGATTGATTACTGAATTGGAGTGGCACTCGAACAAGTGATCGGTGGCCTAGTTGGTAAGGCGCTTGGCTGGTAACCAAGAGATCCGGGTTCGAGTCCCAGCCGATCCAGTTTGGTAATTTTTCAAACACTATGTCAATTTTAATTAACATAATGAATTGGCCATTTGCCAAAGTACATCGAGTGTTCAAGTATCAGCCAAAGCTGAACATTGAGTGAACATATGAATATTGGTGTATGTTTAAATACGGATAAAAATTCGCCATACACTAATAATGTTTCACAGGCACTCGATAACATTTGAAATTAAAAGTATAAAACTGCGTCTCGCATTAGAGAGAGGTTGTGTTTGATTGATTACTGAATTGGAGTGGCACTCGAACAAGTGATCGGTGGCCTAGTTGGTAAGGCGCTTGGCTGGTAACCAAGAGATCCGGGTTCGAGTCCCAGCCGATCCAGTTTGGTAATTTTTCAAACACTATGTCAATTTTAATTAACATAATGAATTGGCCATTTGCCAAAGTACATCGAGTGTTCAAGTATCAGCCAAAGCTGAACATTGAGTGAACATATGAATATTGGTGTATGTTTAAATACGGATAAAAATTCGCCATACACTAATAATGTTTCACAGGCACTCGATAACATTTGAAATTAAAAGTATAAAACTGCGTCTCGCATTAGAGAGAGGTTGTGTTTGATTGATTACTGAATTGGAGTGGCACTCGAACAAGTGATCGGTGGCCTAGTTGGTAAGGCGCTTGGCTGGTAACCAAGAGATCCGGGTTCGAGTCCCAGCCGATCCAGTTTGGTAATTTTTCAAACACTATGTCAATTTTAATTAACATAATGAATTGGCCATTTGCCAAAGTACATCGAGTGTTCAAGTATCAGCCAAAGCTGAACATTGAGTGAACATATGAATATTGGTGTATGTTTAAATACGGATAAAAATTCGCCATACACTAATAATGTTTCACAGGCACTCGATAACATTTGAAATTAAAAGTATAAAACTGCGTCTCGCATTAGAGAGAGGTTGTGTTTGATTGATTACTGAATTGGAGTGGCACTCGAACAAGTGATCGGTGGCCTAGTTGGTAAGGCGCTTGGCTGGTAACCAAGAGATCCGGGTTCGAGTCCCAGCCGATCCAGTTTGGTAATTTTTCAAACACTATGTCAATTTTAATTAACATAATGAATTGGCCATTTGCCAAAGTACATCGAGTGTTCAAGTATCAGCCAAAGCTGAACATTGAGTGAACATATGAATATTGGTGTATGTTTAAATACGGATAAAAATTCGCCATACACTAATAATGTTTCACAGGCACTCGATAACATTTGAAATTAAAAGTATAAAACTGCGTCTCGCATTAGAGAGAGGTTGTGTTTGATTGATTACTGAATTGGAGTGGCACTCGAACAAGTGATCGGTGGCCTAGTTGGTAAGGCGCTTGGCTGGTAACCAAGAGATCCGGGTTCGAGTCCCAGCCGATCCAGTTTGGTAATTTTTCAAACACTATGTCAATTTTAATTAACATAATGAATTGGCCATTTGCCAAAGTACATCGAGTGTTCAAGTATCAGCCAAAGCTGAACATTGAGTGAACATATGAATATTGGTGTATGTTTAAATACGGATAAAAATTCGCCATACACTAATAATGTTTCACAGGCACTCGATAACATTTGAAATTAAAAGTATAAAACTGCGTCTCGCATTAGAGAGAGGTTGTGTTTGATTGATTACTGAATTGGAGTGGCACTCGAACAAGTGATCGGTGGCCTAGTTGGTAAGGCGCTTGGCTGGTAACCAAGAGATCCGGGTTCGAGTCCCAGCCGATCCAGTTTGGTAATTTTTCAAACACTATGTCAATTTTAATTAACATAATGAATTGGCCATTTGCCAAAGTACATCGAGTGTTCAAGTATCAGCCAAAGCTGAACATTGAGTGAACATATGAATATTGGTGTATGTTTAAATACGGATAAAAATTCGCCATACACTAATAATGTTTCACAGGCACTCGATAACATTTGAAATTAAAAGTATAAAACTGCGTCTCGCATTAGAGAGAGGTTGTGTTTGATTGATTACTGAATTGGAGTGGCACTCGAACAAGTGATCGGTGGCCTAGTTGGTAAGGCGCTTGGCTGGTAACCAAGAGATCCGGGTTCGAGTCCCAGCCGATCCAGTTTGGTAATTTTTCAAACACTATGTCAATTTTAATTAACATAATGAATTGGCCATTTGCCAAAGTACATCGAGTGTTCAAGTATCAGCCAAAGCTGAACATTGAGTGAACATATGAATATTGGTGTATGTTTAAATACGGATAAAAATTCGCCATACACTAATAATGTTTCACAGGCACTCGATAACATTTGAAATTAAAAGTATAAAACTGCGTCTCGCATTAGAGAGAGGTTGTGTTTGATTGATTACTGAATTGGAGTGGCACTCGAACAAGTGATCGGTGGCCTAGTTGGTAAGGCGCTTGGCTGGTAACCAAGAGATCCGGGTTCGAGTCCCAGCCGATCCAGTTTGGTAATTTTTCAAACACTATGTCAATTTTAATTAACATAATGAATTGGCCATTTGCCAAAGTACATCGAGTGTTCAAGTATCAGCCAAAGCTGAACATTGAGTGAACATATGAATATTGGTGTATGTTTAAATACGGATAAAAATTCGCCATACACTAATAATGTTTCACAGGCACTCGATAACATTTGAAATTAAAAGTATAAAACTGCGTCTCGCATTAGAGAGAGGTTGTGTTTGATTGATTACTGAATTGGAGTGGCACTCGAACAAGTGATCGGTGGCCTAGTTGGTAAGGCGCTTGGCTGGTAACCAAGAGATCCGGGTTCGAGTCCCAGCCGATCCAGTTTGGTAATTTTTCAAACACTATGTCAATTTTAATTAACATAATGAATTGGCCATTTGCCAAAGTACATCGAGTGTTCAAGTATCAGCCAAAGCTGAACATTGAGTGAACATATGAATATTGGTGTATGTTTAAATACGGATAAAAATTCGCCATACACTAATAATGTTTCACAGGCACTCGATAACATTTGAAATTAAAAGTATAAAACTGCGTCTCGCATTAGAGAGAGGTTGTGTTTGATTGATTACTGAATTGGAGTGGCACTCGAACAAGTGATCGGTGGCCTAGTTGGTAAGGCGCTTGGCTGGTAACCAAGAGATCCGGGTTCGAGTCCCAGCCGATCCAGTTTGGTAATTTTTCAAACACTATGTCAATTTTAATTAACATAATGAATTGGCCATTTGCCAAAGTACATCGAGTGTTCAAGTATCAGCCAAAGCTGAACATTGAGTGAACATATGAATATTGGTGTATGTTTAAATACGGATAAAAATTCGCCATACACTAATAATGTTTCACAGGCACTCGATAACATTTGAAATTAAAAGTATAAAACTGCGTCTCGCATTAGAGAGAGGTTGTGTTTGATTGATTACTGAATTGGAGTGGCACTCGAACAAGTGATCGGTGGCCTAGTTGGTAAGGCGCTTGGCTGGTAACCAAGAGATCCGGGTTCGAGTCCCAGCCGATCCAGTTTGGTAATTTTTCAAACACTATGTCAATTTTAATTAACATAATGAATTGGCCATTTGCCAAAGTACATCGAGTGTTCAAGTATCAGCCAAAGCTGAACATTGAGTGAACATATGAATATTGGTGTATGTTTAAATACGGATAAAAATTCGCCATACACTAATAATGTTTCACAGGCACTCGATAACATTTGAAATTAAAAGTATAAAACTGCGTCTCGCATTAGAGAGAGGTTGTGTTTGATTGATTACTGAATTGGAGTGGCACTCGAACAAGTGATCGGTGGCCTAGTTGGTAAGGCGCTTGGCTGGTAACCAAGAGATCCGGGTTCGAGTCCCAGCCGATCCAGTTTGGTAATTTTTCAAACACTATGTCAATTTTAATTAACATAATGAATTGGCCATTTGCCAAAGTACATCGAGTGTTCAAGTATCAGCCAAAGCTGAACATTGAGTGAACATATGAATATTGGTGTATGTTTAAATACGGATAAAAATTCGCCATACACTAATAATGTTTCACAGGCACTCGATAACATTTGAAATTAAAAGTATAAAACTGCGTCTCGCATTAGAGAGAGGTTGTGTTTGATTGATTACTGAATTGGAGTGGCACTCGAACAAGTGATCGGTGGCCTAGTTGGTAAGGCGCTTGGCTGGTAACCAAGAGATCCGGGTTCGAGTCCCAGCCGATCCAGTTTGGTAATTTTTCAAACACTATGTCAATTTTAATTAACATAATGAATTGGCCATTTGCCAAAGTACATCGAGTGTTCAAGTATCAGCCAAAGCTGAACATTGAGTGAACATATGAATATTGGTGTATGTTTAAATACGGATAAAAATTCGCCATACACTAATAATGTTTCACAGGCACTCGATAACATTTGAAATTAAAAGTATAAAACTGCGTCTCGCATTAGAGAGAGGTTGTGTTTGATTGATTACTGAATTGGAGTGGCACTCGAACAAGTGATCGGTGGCCTAGTTGGTAAGGCGCTTGGCTGGTAACCAAGAGATCCGGGTTCGAGTCCCAGCCGATCCAGTTTGGTAATTTTTCAAACACTATGTCAATTTTAATTAACATAATGAATTGGCCATTTGCCAAAGTACATCGAGTGTTCAAGTATCAGCCAAAGCTGAACATTGAGTGAACATATGAATATTGGTGTATGTTTAAATACGGATAAAAATTCGCCATACACTAATAATGTTTCACAGGCACTCGATAACATTTGAAATTAAAAGTATAAAACTGCGTCTCGCATTAGAGAGAGGTTGTGTTTGATTGATTACTGAATTGGAGTGGCACTCGAACAAGTGATCGGTGGCCTAGTTGGTAAGGCGCTTGGCTGGTAACCAAGAGATCCGGGTTCGAGTCCCAGCCGATCCAGTTTGGTAATTTTTCAAACACTATGTCAATTTTAATTAACATAATGAATTGGCCATTTGCCAAAGTACATCGAGTGTTCAAGTATCAGCCAAAGCTGAACATTGAGTGAACATATGAATATTGGTGTATGTTTAAATACGGATAAAAATTCGCCATACACTAATAATGTTTCACAGGCACTCGATAACATTTGAAATTAAAAGTATAAAACTGCGTCTCGCATTAGAGAGAGGTTGTGTTTGATTGATTACTGAATTGGAGTGGCACTCGAACAAGTGATCGGTGGCCTAGTTGGTAAGGCGCTTGGCTGGTAACCAAGAGATCCGGGTTCGAGTCCCAGCCGATCCAGTTTGGTAATTTTTCAAACACTATGTCAATTTTAATTAACATAATGAATTGGCCATTTGCCAAAGTACATCGAGTGTTCAAGTATCAGCCAAAGCTGAACATTGAGTGAACATATGAATATTGGTGTATGTTTAAATACGGATAAAAATTCGCCATACACTAATAATGTTTCACAGGCACTCGATAACATTTGAAATTAAAAGTATAAAACTGCGTCTCGCATTAGAGAGAGGTTGTGTTTGATTGATTACTGAATTGGAGTGGCACTCGAACAAGTGATCGGTGGCCTAGTTGGTAAGGCGCTTGGCTGGTAACCAAGAGATCCGGGTTCGAGTCCCAGCCGATCCAGTTTGGTAATTTTTCAAACACTATGTCAATTTTAATTAACATAATGAATTGGCCATTTGCCAAAGTACATCGAGTGTTCAAGTATCAGCCAAAGCTGAACATTGAGTGAACATATGAATATTGGTGTATGTTTAAATACGGATAAAAATTCGCCATACACTAATAATGTTTCACAGGCACTCGATAACATTTGAAATTAAAAGTATAAAACTGCGTCTCGCATTAGAGAGAGGTTGTGTTTGATTGATTACTGAATTGGAGTGGCACTCGAACAAGTGATCGGTGGCCTAGTTGGTAAGGCGCTTGGCTGGTAACCAAGAGATCCGGGTTCGAGTCCCAGCCGATCCAGTTTGGTAATTTTTCAAACACTATGTCAATTTTAATTAACATAATGAATTGGCCATTTGCCAAAGTACATCGAGTGTTCAAGTATCAGCCAAAGCTGAACATTGAGTGAACATATGAATATTGGTGTATGTTTAAATACGGATAAAAATTCGCCATACACTAATAATGTTTCACAGGCACTCGATAACATTTGAAATTAAAAGTATAAAACTGCGTCTCGCATTAGAGAGAGGTTGTGTTTGATTGATTACTGAATTGGAGTGGCACTCGAACAAGTGATCGGTGGCCTAGTTGGTAAGGCGCTTGGCTGGTAACCAAGAGATCCGGGTTCGAGTCCCAGCCGATCCAGTTTGGTAATTTTTCAAACACTATGTCAATTTTAATTAACATAATGAATTGGCCATTTGCCAAAGTACATCGAGTGTTCAAGTATCAGCCAAAGCTGAACATTGAGTGAACATATGAATATTGGTGTATGTTTAAATACGGATAAAAATTCGCCATACACTAATAATGTTTCACAGGCACTCGATAACATTTGAAATTAAAAGTATAAAACTGCGTCTCGCATTAGAGAGAGGTTGTGTTTGATTGATTACTGAATTGGAGTGGCACTCGAACAAGTGATCGGTGGCCTAGTTGGTAAGGCGCTTGGCTGGTAACCAAGAGATCCGGGTTCGAGTCCCAGCCGATCCAGTTTGGTAATTTTTCAAACACTATGTCAATTTTAATTAACATAATGAATTGGCCATTTGCCAAAGTACATCGAGTGTTCAAGTATCAGCCAAAGCTGAACATTGAGTGAACATATGAATATTGGTGTATGTTTAAATACGGATAAAAATTCGCCATACACTAATAATGTTTCACAGGCACTCGATAACATTTGAAATTAAAAGTATAAAACTGCGTCTCGCATTAGAGAGAGGTTGTGTTTGATTGATTACTGAATTGGAGTGGCACTCGAACAAGTGATCGGTGGCCTAGTTGGTAAGGCGCTTGGCTGGTAACCAAGAGATCCGGGTTCGAGTCCCAGCCGATCCAGTTTGGTAATTTTTCAAACACTATGTCAATTTTAATTAACATAATGAATTGGCCATTTGCCAAAGTACATCGAGTGTTCAAGTATCAGCCAAAGCTGAACATTGAGTGAACATATGAATATTGGTGTATGTTTAAATACGGATAAAAATTCGCCATACACTAATAATGTTTCACAGGCACTCGATAACATTTGAAATTAAAAGTACAATATATAAATGAAAACAAAATACAAAATTGATTTTTTTTATTACTTTTATTATCGAAATTATACATTTCATTTAGAAATAACACAAAAATAATTTTAAACATTTGCAAAAAATGTTTCAAAAAATACACATATTTTTTAAGATAAAAACTACAATCACATTTTAATTGTGTACTAACAAAAACATAAATATATGTTTATAAAAATTTAATAAACATTTAACACTAACAATAAAGGCAATGACAAGAATAAAATGCCTTAAAAATGTACATATTCGTAACCATTTCAGTATACATTTTAAAATTTCGAACTTTTTTCGTTATAAATGCAATTTAAAATAAAGTAGTGTTAAATGTTAATACATAAGAAACACAGCAAAACATAAAAGGCGACATCTTCAGTAGTACTTTTGAAATTAAAACTACGTCATTTTTTGAAGTTTAAGGAAGCCATTTTACAGTGACTCTGTGCCAGAAGAAAGAATTAATTGATTGGTATTGTAATGCCAAATTACATTTGTAATTCGGAAATGCATTTGTAAATATTTTAATTAAAAAAAATTATCAAATTTGCTTTCTTACCAACCAGTCATTAATTAATTAATTTGCTTAAAATTGCAATGTTTTTTTTTATTATTATTAGTTATTACATTTTATGCATTACTGAACTGAGAAATAAAACAGGGACATAACAAATAACTAGCTATCTGTTGATGAATGGGGAAACTGTGAAGTACTGCAATAATCGACAAAAGCGTTCTTATTTCAAAATAGAAAATGATTACGAAATTATGAGAATGTCACCCAAAAATATCTTTATTTTATGAACTGGACAGTAAAATCTTGGCTACACGTGGTGATTTTTTTTTTTTTAGATTTTATGTTTTTGTATTGATAAGTAGTTGTTTCGGCTACGCTATCTGCTGGTTATAAAAAATAAAATTACTAAAAATAGGTTATATTAATTGTCAACTGTCAAAATCAAATTTTATTTCTTGTTTTGTTTAGAGAAAATCTTGCCTCAAATATTTCAAAAATTTTGGAATTTTGGTGATATGACAACTGATTCATTTTTATCAATTTCAAATTTAATCACAAGACGGCACAGTTATCATTATCACATACCAATACCATACCAAAAAATTACTATAGTGACCACCAGTTGGCGTTAAAGTCATCGTGCATAGTCAAGGTCCTCAAGCATAGTCAACAATCTTCTATTGACGATAATGATATATATTTGGAAGAATTTACGAAGACGAAGAAAGAAACTGATTGAAAATAGCACTTTTTTACAGCTTTCTTTGATGTTATTTTAAAAATTTTGAGTCACTAACATGTTTTCTTCATTTCAAAAATACTACTATAGACATAATGTTTTTTCTTTCTTTTAAAATACTAATAAACTAAATTTTTACTAACATAAAAAAAAAGTTTTACTCGAGCTCTCACGATATTACAAATTTACAAAACGTGTAAATTCGTAATATTTGATAAAATTTTAAAATTTTAAAATTATTCAAACTTTCTTTCGAACAGTAATTTTTTTGAACTAACTGATTCCGGACGTTTAGCTGAATCTCCACCACCTAATCGTTCACTATCCAAGAAAGATTTAACATCCCCCTTATTAGTACTCGGGGATACATTCGATAATTTCTCATCGAAACTTTTATCTGACATATTTCCATTCTTTTGCGATAATTCTTGGAACTTTTTCATATCTGCAAAATTTCCATTATATGATACTGAAGTTTTAGCATCACCACCGGCTGGAGAATTGGTTGCTTCATCGGTAACGTTGTTGTTAGACGCGGGTGATGAAACGGTTTCTGGAGTTTTTGGTGAAACCGGTTCAGAAACGAGGATCTTTGGTTCACTAGGTACGCGTACTGATGTCGACTCTTCTGTAATGTTGTTGTTAGATGCTGGTGATGCTTTTGGGGTAACTGTATCGACTGTTACCGGTTTCTTGGAAGTATCATTTTTAGTTAGTGGATCCGTAACAACTGATTTTGGTTCGCTAGTAGCGCGTACTGAAGTAGGCGATGTTAACGGTTTCGAATCCGTCTCGTAAACAGCGAATCCGGCTTTCACTAGTTCATCAGCAATATCCACATCGCCATCTTTCGTGCTATCGTACAACTTAATGCCGGGAATCGGTGAACCTTCACGTTTTGAACGATCGTTCGCATTTTTATGATTTCGTTCTCTGTATCGGATCACTTTCGACCATAATTTTTTCCACTGGGCCACTTGAGTTAATCCTTCGAATAATTCAATCGCTTCCTCGGACCATTCTTTACCCTCGGCGGGTTCTACAGTTGCCAAGAAACATTCGATTGCTTGAAAACGTAAACGTAGAAAATCTGTACGAAGTTCATACACTTCGTTCTTGCTTACAATACTCGTGTCGCCGTAATCTACGAAATACAGATCGACAACTTCTTTCTGTGGACTATCTAAGTCACGCATTATTTTTGTAACTTCAGCACGATACCATTTTTTGTCGAAGGCAAATTGGGCGGCAACAATTTCACCGACGGAGACGTCGGTGAGTCGGTGTAAGGATGCATTTTCGTCTTTGCTGTAGTATTCGGTCATTTGATCCACGAGTTGATCTAATTCTGTAGCCTGTAAAAGAAAAACGTGTGTTAAATTTTCTCTCACGAAAGAACCCCGGGCAAGGGCGATGTTAGGATTTTTATTTTGGGTTGGCCCGAATTTTGTGTACTGTAAACATATAACTTATATTTTTCTTGAAGCTGAACATTTTTTATTGCATAATTTTAAACTGAACAAAACATAGTTTTTATCAACATTTATAACGGCCGGTTTTACAAACCAAGTTTAAACTAAGTTTATTAGTTAAACCAACTTTAAGTAAATGAGACCGTTTTATATATTTAGTTTATTTTTTAAACTCAGCTTATATTTATGTAAACTGCCAGTTGGCTTAAATCACTTTAAACTTAGTTTATCTAATTGAGATCCTAGAAAATATATAACTTTTTTCTACAATCTTAGTGGAAAGAAGGCTTTTGCGCTCTGTGAAGAGAGCGCAAAATGGCTATTTTCCGAAGACTGTCGTTGCCGAGCAACGAAGTACTACTTTGCGCTTTAAAGCGCAAAGTAATACTTTGTCGCTCGCTCAACGTATATTTAATTACAAATCGGGTAGGCGTTGTTTATATTTTCTATGGTAACAAATAAACAGATTCTAAAATCATTAGTTTTATGGTAATCAAGTGAAATATTAATTTTATTAAATTTCAAAATAACTAGAAAATATTAATTAAAAATAAAAAAATAACTATAATTAATAAAAAATAAGAATAAAAAATTTTAAGAAATCTATACATATATGATGGAAATATATAATTGTGACAGTGATTTCTCAAGTACACCTCCAAATATTTCTGAAGCTGCAAAACATTAAAGTAAATATTAACGTCCATTATTATTTTTTTAAGTATCTTTTAAATAAAAAATACATTTTATAAGATTGTAGAAAAAATTTTGTGTGTAATTCGAGCACAAAATGATATTGCCGCTCTCATCAAATTAACGCGCTCCGCCTGACGGCGTCGCGCGTCAACATTTTCAATCGAGCGGCAATATACCATTTTGCGCTCTTAATACACAAATAACTATTAAACATTTTTCTAATGCTTAAAAAAGTGTCGATATATGTCTGAATTAGATGGTCGGCCAAATGGTCGGAAAACGACATTTCATATTACACAATTATAAGTAGTATTCCAGTTAATGGTGGAAGTGGTTTCAAGCTACAAGAAATATATTCAGAGTTAAAAAATTGCTTTTAAACATTTCTCTAATACTTAAAAATGTGTCGATATTTGTCCGGATTACATAGTCGGCTAAGTGGTCGGAAAACGACAATTCATACTACACGATCTAATATTATTTCAGATAATGGTGAAAATGATTCCAAGCTACAAGAAATCTACTTAGAGTTAAAGAATTGTGTTTAATACGGTACTTGACTGTATTTAAAATTTGTGTCAAATGTTAAATAATTCTATGCATTATCATTATAATACGTCCAATTTTAATAATGAAACATAAAAAAATTTGATAATTATTTAGAAATTTTATTTTGAAAATCGCCATTTTTCAACAAATATTCAAATTAGTGAAAACGCTCCATTTCTTGAATACGACGTAACATTTTGTCAAGATATGTCAATTTTGATAATTTTCATCGGTGAGGTGAAATTGTGTTTTCTTTCGAATATTTTTATTAGCTTATATATATAGTAATAATAATCGGCCAGAATTCTAATAAATACTTGCTTTTACTTTCACATTTTATGAATATAATCAAAGTTTTGAAGTTATAAATATTGACATTGACGTTTAGTTGCTTCAAACTGTGACGTCACTATAGTGAGGTATTTTTCCCGCCTTTTTCTCATTTAAAATTGTAGGGTTATTTTTTAAATGATTTTTTACAGAATCTGTCGAAAATAAAAAAATCACTTAACTGATATGGAAAAACAATGCGTTTAGAATATTTTTTTAACTTCAGTCAAGTACACTATTAAAATAACCATAATATCTTTTTAAGATTAAGGCGTTCAAGTCTGAAATTTCTCTTCATTTCAGTCTGAATAAACTAAGTCTTCTGTATTTCTAAAAAACGAATATAGAATAAGAGTTTAATACAATAGGTTGTAGTTTTAATTTTATTATAACAATAAGTTCCAGGCTATTGAGTATTATTTTATCCAGTCATGGATGATCTTACATGCACCCTTAAGAGCATATAAAGCTTTAGAATTCAGAAAAATAATTGACTTAAGGTCATTCTTTAAGTTCTTTTATTTTAATTTTTGGGTAGGCCCGGGCCTACACCGTCTACCCGCTAAAATCGTCACTGAGTCCCCGGGAAGACTATAACTTCCTGGACGCCGTGATATAAGTATATATTCTGGTGAACCCGGCCAAAATAAACACTTTTTCAAAAATATGGGCTGTTTCCCAGTATCCATGCACATAATGATTTTTTTTTAATTGAAAATTAGTCACCTACATGATTAGCATTTCTGTTTGCTCGAATTTTCATGACGTTAAATATCCCGCAAAGCGTGTTAATCTAAAGCCAATTTTTAAAATTTTTGCGTTTGATATCTCGAAAACGAAGTAAGATATCGATTTTTTATTCTTGAAAAAGTGTTTATTTTGGCTGGTTTCATCATAGTATACATTCTCACCACGAAATCCTCACCTTTGGCCCAACAATTTGCACCCAAAACTTCCCAGGATCTTCTACAGCCGAAACATACACCTCAATTCGACCATCCACTTGTCCCGTTTCCGAAAACTTCTCATTAAAATGTTTCACCATAACTTTATCTTCTTTCTTCAGCGGTGTAGGACTCGGGGCTGGTGAAATTTTTGGAGGCCCACGTGGTTTTCGTTGCGCTAAATTTTGTCGAATTTCTGCATCTTCGGCAATTCGTGCTTCAATCAATGATTTCGCCACAGCAATTTGTTCTGGCGTTCCCTTGATCGTAAGCCGACAAACAACACCGTCGTCCCCGTCACGTGCACTATTCGAGTCCAGATCAATTCTTGTGTTGGAAGAGCGCATTATTTTTTGTATATTCTCACCACAACGTCCAATTATACGGCCACATGCAGTTTGTGGAACCCACATTTCTTCGACTTCGATCAATGCCAGGTTGGCAATGCATTCCTGTATTAATAATTCGCCCATCTGAATACTATCCGCATCTCCACGGAGTACACAAGTACGTTCCTCGTCGTCGGGATTATCATCCTGAAGATATACAAGAAATAAAATGTCTTTGCTAATAATAAACACATTTCAGTTAATGACATGTTTCGGTCAGTATCGTCATCATTATCAATACCCTGTCAGAACATCCTGCATAGCATAGCGAATTTTCGTCCAAAAAAAAAAAAAATTTTCTCGGAAACTAGTTGACCTAGAATAATGGTTTAACGCTTTTAAACAAAACATAGGGAAAAATTTTTTTGTCTCAAAATGCCCGACTTTTTACTACCAGTGATAAGTACAATAGATAAGGTTACAAAAAAAGAAAAAGAAAAAATCATAGATCCCAACATCAAAAAAGTGACCCTCGTTCGAATAGCCAACATAAATTTAAAAAAATGAATTTTTTTTGTTTTTGCTTCGATCAATCGTTTGTGAATGTTTGTGACGCTATTATTTTCGTTTGTAACTAATTAGTTAATTGTTTATTTAATTGTTAATTAAGACTTCCGGGCACTTAATCGATCGAAAATCGTTTGTGAATTCCAAATATACCATTAAAAACATTTGTGACAGCGTATTTTTTAAAAAAATAATAAAAAAATTTCAATTACTTTTTGTAGTAATGAAGTTTTTTATATTGGCCACTCTGTTTAGTTGTGCTGAATCTATACTCCAATGCCCTTTAGTGTGAGAAAAAATAACTATTTTGTTCGATTAAGAGCCCGGAAGTCAATATTGCATTAAATTTTAAAAAATGTTGGCTATTCACACACTCTTAATTAACAATTAAATAATTAATTAACTAATTAGTCACACACGAAAATAATAGCGTCACAAACATTCACAAACGATTCACAAACGATTGATCGAAGCAAAAATAAAAAAAATTCATTTTTTTAAATTTATGTTGGCTATTCAAACGAGAGTAAAAAAGTGAACCTTAGGAATTTACTATTTATAACTATAAATTAGGTATACTAAACTATCTTGATAAAATTGAACACTATGTAGAATTATACCGTATTTCGGAAAATCTATCACAGATGGCGGCACCTGTACCAGTGAATATATACATATCACAGCATTTTGAGCAGCCATATTGCAGGACGAATTAACTCGTCTTAATCATTTAAAGAGTTAACAACTTTTTTGATGCGGTTTTTTCTCCTCTTTATAATAGTGTAAAAAAAATTCGCAAAAACTTTTTAACTCGGGGAAATTTTGGAGCAAAAAACTTATTTTTTTTTCACAAAAAATACCCAAAAAACCATGTTCTTGGCATCGGACGTATCTGGCAGAAGAAATCCAAGATTTTTGGAATTCCAACGTTTTCACCAAATTTCGCAAACATAGGATCTTTCGTTCGAGAATTATCGCGCGGACACATAAATGAATACATACATATATACATATATTTATATATAAATTTTGGTGAATGCCATTTTCGGTTTCTATTTCTAGGGACCTCAAAACATTTGTGCCATACTCCCGGTCAAGTCGCGTCATGACAGTGGCTGTAATAGCTGACTTTTCGATTCGAAAATTCGCTAAAAACAAGTCTTACTCTTTGATGATGATAATATTTATCGAAACATATAAAGTTGAATAAATAAATGGTAGGTATTTTTGTAAAGTGTCGTATTTCGTATTTATTACTAAAAAAAAAAAGTAATACTCAAATCCTACTAAATTTAAACCTACTTTACGTAGAATAAGTGTACCAGTCCAGGTCAAGTTTCTTAAAACTTTTAAAAAATAAATAACAGAATAACAAAATGGGTTCATAAAAGTTCAAACAATTGGATAACATTTAAATGGGAATCTCTGCGCTATAAGACACCTAATAATAATAAATTTTAGCTCAATTAAGTCACTAAAATTTTAAATTTCCAAAGATTTGAATAAAATTATTCCAATGACACACTTTACCTACTTACCTTAAAATTAACGCGACAACCGGATTTCTCTTGTATATCTTTTATGTTCGAACCACCACGTCCAATTAAGGCCGGGACGACATTTTTAGCAATTTTAATTTCATATGTTCGATTATGCGATGTTTTCGGCAAATAATCTTCATCTTTATTTCGTTTCAAATATAAATACATAAAATAAGCACTTAAACCACATAGTGAAAGGCCGATTGCAACTGGTAAAACAATTTGACGATTATTTGACGACATTTGTACTGTTTAATTGAATAGAAAATTTATAAAATATTCTTAATAAAATTTAATAATAGTTTTGATTCTTGCATAATATGTACTTATTGCCGAATATTAAGTTTTAAATAACCTCGCCGGATTATTATTACACATATGACACATATGACTTAATGAGTTATTTTAATAAATGACAAACATGACAAATGAACACACCTACGCAACGTAAAAAATATTTAAAATGAAAGTAGAATGTCAGTTACATTTATGTTTCGGAAAAAAATTATTGTTTAATTAAGTATCTACAATTTAAAAAAGACAAACAAATAAATATATGAATCTCTAAGATTTATTTCTAAATTACTTATACTTTTTTTATTTTATTTTATAAAAGTTGAAAACTTTATTTGTGAAATTAAACTTGATTTGATTTTTTTGAATTTGAAATGGAAGAGCCATCTAACAATAACAAATGTTGCCAACCACAAATAATACCGAAAATTGGCGGGATAAATTGTATATGCTCAAGGATACCTGCCGCTCAACTAAATGGCACAATATGCAAAAACCAATAGTGGGTATTAAATATCAAAATTTGTTTGTTTTAAATAAAATTATTACAAATAATTAACAAATACTTTACTTTGCAAAATACCACTTTTATTTTTGAAACTATGACAATATTGTTTCGAACTGTTAGTTCATTTTCAAACAGAATAAATTTATTCTGTTTGAAAATGAACTAACGGTTTGAAACAATATTGTCATAGTTTCAAAAATAAAACTGGTATTTTGCAAAGTAAAGTATTTGTTTATTATGGAATACCATAAAGTAACGCTCAAATCTATTAAAATTATTACAGCCGATCTAGGATATGCAAGAGACATTTTCTCGCTTACAGACATTTCAGGATTACCTACTACATTAGAAAATGATTCAAGGAAAGGTGGCTTAAAGACATTAGTGTTATGTTACAATAATTATAAAAATAATTTAAATAAATTATTCACATACTATGCTTAATTTTCATTAATATTTTTCAAAATTTGTAACAATAAACGCTTTCGGTCTTTTTGAACCATTACGTCCATTACCTAATACTCTGATTTTAAGAAAATTAGACAAAGTAAATCCTTCAGTTATATGTATAACTTAGTAGTAAATTTTAAAGAAAATTAATGGAGAGGAAAATGTAGGCACCACATAGTTTTATTTTAAAATTAAATAATACTTATGTATTTGTACTTTCCTATTCAGGAATTAGAAAAAATTAAACCTGTTAAAAAGTCGATTATAACAAAAAGTCCTGTACGAAATGATTCAATTAATATTGTATGGAGTGATATTCCAGCATCGGCATATATGTCCCGTTCAAAGTTAAGAACATACCCCCAAGCTAATGTAAGTCGTATACTTTGTTTTGAAAAAGTAAAGAAAATTTCAGGTCGAGAAACAGCTACCGATGGTCTTAGATACTCATCTCTTCGAACATTTTGCGGCAAACGAAATAAATCAATTCTGGATGATTACTTTTAAATTTGTTGTAACTGATATGCAATAAAATTTTTTTTCTAATACCTACTCAAAAGTGTTTTATTTTCGCTCATATTTTATTTATAGGCAATTTATATAACATATCTGCTTAATAAATTCTATAAATTTTTAATCTTTAACAAACACTATGGAAAAATTTTTTTGTCTCAAAATGCCGACTTTTTACTGCCAGTGATAAGTACAATATATAAGGTTACAAAAAAAAAAAATAAAAAAAATCAAAGATCTCAACCACAGAACAAATAGAACGAATACATCTGTCTCTTTTCTGCAATCACTTATGTGCTTTTATGTGCATCTTAGGCTGCTTAGTCCTCATTCATTCGCGAGCACTAAATGGGTATGTTTCAATTGTTGTTATATTGTTACCTCTCGTATTAACACGGTATATGTACGTGGTATACGTACATCATACGTTCCACCACCACGTATATATTATGTATGTATGTATGCAATACACTAATACACACACCATCCAATGGACTAACACACACAACTCCGCGTGCACATATATAACATAGTGGTGGGTTATTTTCTATCCTTTGTGGTTACGCTCGTTTCCCTAGTATAAACATAGTAATGTTCGTTCTCTTTGTTCTCTGATCTCAACATCAAAAAAGTGAACCTTAGGAATTTACAAAATATAAATTATACTAAACTATGTTGATAAAATTGAACATTATTTAGAATTATACCGAATTTCGGAAAATCTTTCACAGATGGCGACACCTGTACCAGTGAATATATACATATTACAGCATTTTGAGCCGCCATGTTGCAGGACGAGTTAACTCGTCTTAGTCATTTAAAGCTTAAAAATTAAAGACAACAATAACAAGTAACTCTTCTACTCTAAAAAAATTTATAAAGTAAATTGAAAGAAACAAAAAATCCGCTTGCATAACACCTTTTTAAAAGTTAGAGAAATATTTAAAAGCAGTTCTTTAAATTTAAATAGAATTCTTGCACTCTGGAATCATTTTCATCGTTAAAAATAACATTACGTCGTGTAATATGAAATGTTGTTTTCGGACTACTTGGCCTACCATGTAATTCGGATAAATATCGGCACTTTAAGCAGTCCAGAAATGTTTAAAAGCAATTTTTTAATTTTAAATAGAAATCTAAGAGCCTGGAATCAATTTCGTCATTAGTTGGAACAACATTAGGTCGTGTACTTTAAAATGTCGCGTTTCGACCATTTGTCCATAACGTTAGCTTCGACATTTTCTTTTTTTCATGCAAAAAAGTTATAATGTATTGGCCAAACATGTGCTCTCATGTCCTTTAAATAAAAAAAGCTAATACCCAAAAATTGCTTTTTTTACAGCTAAAAACTATTTCTGGGCATAGAGTTAGTCCCACCGCATGTATACTATCATGTGACGGATGTGACGTAAATAAAAATACTTAACTCCAGAAGATGCGATTTTTATCGAGGAAAACCTTCTTTTGCATAAAGCTAGCCCCGTAATTTTAGTATTTTTATAGGAAAAAATTAAAATTATAGTCATTTTTGTAATTTATTATAATTTGCATATTTTTCTGCGGACCGGTTCGATACTTTCGCAGTTCGCAATCGTCGGTTAAGAAACACTGCTCTAAATAATGACTTTTACAATATACTTAGTTTAATTTTTTTTATATCAATTTAGTTTTACTTTTTTCCCAAGCTTTTTGTCAAAAAGCTTTTCGACTAAAACAGTAAGTATAAGGAGAACAAATGTAGAACAAGGATGTACCTATGTTGACATATCCTCTTCAACGTGTTAATATTTATAAATTATCACGTTGCAATATCGAATTGCAGCGCTAATTGGAATCGTTTGAATGCATTATTAATTATTTAATAATTTTATCAATATTATTAAATTTTGTGTTCATAAAACACTATAACGCTATAATATTATTCCATAACATATCACGTGTCAATTACATACATGATAATTGAAGAGTTAATTAAATTTTTCAAAAAGAGATTTTGTTAATTAAATTAAATAATCTATTCGAAAATATAATTAAAGTGTGTACCTACTCATTTGTTCTAATTAAACATTTTAAAAATATTCAAGGACTTAAATTATCTTGAACTTTTTCTAATTTATTTCTATTGGATTTGTTAAATTACTTTTAAGGTTTAGATAAATAAAAAATCTTAATTGTAACAAGAAAAAAATCTCATTGTTTTGGAAAAAGATTACCAAACAGACATTAAATTAAATAAGATAAGAATGTTTAAATTAAATTTGCTATAAGATAACGTTTAACATCATTGTTTATATTCTGGCAAAACTAATAAAATTATGTAATAATACTCATTTCTGAAGTTGTCACTTATAGACTTTACTTATTAATCTGTTTCGAATTGTTTAGAGAAAATGGTAATAGATAGCAAAAAATGATGAGAGAAGACTATAGCTAAAATTAGCGTACAAATCAAGAAAAACTATCAGAAGTTTAAAATTCCAAGTCGTTCTCAAAATATTGCCGTTATCTAAGTGCTAAAACCTTCATAGGAAAAACACAGGGATTTCATAAACGCAGATTCGAAGCAACAACTTTTTTTCGGTGAAGATTAGTTGTTAGGTTTATATTTTATTTATTTTCTTGGTTACGAAAATCACGTCAACGAAAACAGGGGCAACAGTTAGTAATGTTACTTTTAACCCATTATACGCCAGTAACTACCTCAAAAAATTGCATTAAAATTATCCCAACTGCAAATTTTTGGTTCATCTGCTCAAAAATTCTTGTTGAGGTCTTGATGGGCGGAATGCGAAAATTTGAATGTTTTGTCGACATTTTCGACCGAAAATTTTTGTTAAAATTAGCCTCTTTGATGGTAAACAAGCTTCTTTTTGGCTAATGTGCATCGAAAATTATTTTTGATAAATAGTAATATTGCTTAAGAAATATTGATAAGCGGTAAGAAATATTGATAAGATTTTTGTCAAAATTGGCCTTTTAGGGAGTAAGCCTTCTGTTTTTGGTTGACTTGCACCGAAAATTGTATTTTTGATAAAATGTGAGATTCTTGCTGAATGACAAAATATATGCGGGATACAAAAATATTAATTTTCGTCAAAATAGGAAATATAGTCGTATTATTTTGCTTATGGGGCCAATGCAATGGCGACATTAATCAAACACCAACTGACACCATTTTAACAATAAAAGTCTTGAAAAGAATTTGTTGAAAGGGATTTAATAAAAGAAACACAAAATTCGGTAGGAATGCAATAAAAGTATATTTCTTTCTTTTTTCCTGATCCAATTAAAAACAGTCATCATACATTTCATAAAAATAATTTTTTATAAAAAAATTAAATACAATCATTAATTAGTTAAGAATAAAATCAATTATTAATGCAAAATTACAAACTGCTTTGAATTTTATCAAAATAAATATACGATTATAAAAAAAGATTAATTATTGAACTAATTAAGATAAATACATTAAATAAAATCCTTATATCTAAAACGAATAAGGTAATAAAAAAATCGAATTATAAAATAAAATTGAAATGACTAAAATTGCGCGCTATTACATTTGATCATCGCTTCTTGAACCTTGACTGTCCAAATTACTACTGTGCGAACTTCCCATTCCTGCTTCGCATGCTTCATAAAATAAATTGGGGTTGACTAGTTCCATTACACGCCAGGCTAACGATTTCGCTAAAAAGAAGCAAAAAGATTAGTATGATCGAATATTTTTGAACGTTACAGTCAATTTTTGAAAATATATTCTTACCAATTGGACTATCATTGCCGGTATTCGACATATTTTCTTCACAATACGCCAAAGCTGCCCGTTTCAGTGGCTCACAATTACACTGATCAGCCAAAAGGAGCACATTGCCAACATTACTGGGCGTTAACGTTTCCACCAATGAACGTTCGCACAGTTCCGTTAAACCATCCAAATAGAAACGATGCGCAAGCGTCAACAATTTTGGCGCATGCGTATCCAAATTTTCCACTTTGTCGGTGTAAATATATCGTAACAGTTCATTGACAATCTCTTCCGATAATTCTGGTAAATCAATTTGATATTTGACGTTCGAATTATTTGGATTTTCACGTAACATGGCCGCCAACATTGATGAACGCGCTTTCAAGATGTCGCTGTGTGCTTTGAATGTATGTCCGTTTGCGTTACCACAACGAATTTGTGTGTCCGCGTCCTCTTCACTCTCCAACAGTCGCCCTAAGTCTTGAGATAGTGTGTGTCGTTCTACTTCGGTTGGAATCAATTGTAGTTTGACCATTATACACATATCGCCATCTGTATAATAAAAGAAATTTGAATTGAATTAGGATTTATAGAAATAAAAACTAGGCAATTCATAAAAAACTACTGTAATATGTATATATAAAAGAGCCATTAGCTTTATGTTTCATTTCGGAAATAAAAAAAACAATTATCGATTAGTTTTCTTCGTAGTTACTCAGATGGTACGTTACTGTGTAGTTAATACGCACATTATGCGTATGTTTAATCATACGCTGGGACATACATACTGAACATAAACGTCCAACTGGTACACTATGGCTAACTTCAAAAATGCATCACTGCTTGCATGAGGCAGAGTCAAAAGTTCAAAAACGCATCAGATGCATCACAACGAAAAATCAAAAATTCATTTTTGCTTTTGATGCGTCAAAACAATGTACCAAGAAATTTGGTGATGCGTGTCATGCGCATAATGTAATATCATAGCTACTTACATTTAAAATATAGGTGGCTGTCGTAGCTATGGTAATGCAAATAAAGGATGATGCCAATGGTCCTATGACCATAACGGTTATAGGAATAATTCCGAAAAACTAATTGTTGAAAAAGATAAATTTATTTACCTTTCATTAAAATTGTTTAAACTATCTGAATACATCTTGCACTCAAAATACGTAATATTTTTTATTCAAATAATTTCATTTTTTTCAATTTTCAATTTTAAGTAAGTTAAAGTTGAAATTCAAAGATAATATATGTAATATATACCAGGACTGTATTGCTATATTGTCTATAGTCTAATCATGCTATATTATCTTTAGCCAAATTAGAGGTTAAATGATGCCAATCATGCCAATATTCCGTTCAAAAACATCTAATGTGCATCATCAAGGGAGCATCAGCATTGCATCATGTAGTATTAGACGTATCAGAAAGGTCATGATGCTGCATCGATGCGGTAAAGTTTACATTTTTGAAGTTACCCTATTTTGATAACTATTATACTTTATCATGGTGCCCACAGACTTTTAGAGAACAAATTCCCTGACTTTTCCAGGTTTTTCAGAAATTTTATTACAAAATTCCCTGACTATTTTGTGAAAAAAGCCGCCCCTACTTTATACCAAAAAGTGAAAAAAAAATCTTAGTAACTTTATAATACCTTTTCTTAAAAAAGTAAATGAAGAGCAAAAAGAAAAGACGAAAAACAAGTGAATTGATTGAAGTTTTTATCCCTACATACAAAATTATAAAAATCAATTTTTTCCAGTCTTCTGATAAAATTCCCTGACTTTTCCAGAAAGTTTGGAATTTCCTGGCCACCATGTTTATATAGAATTGTTGATGCGATACAGCGTTGTGTACAGTTAGTCAAGTTAGTTGTGTTATTTTGATCAGTTGCGAAATGTCAGTCCTGTATGCCAAAGATTAGTATTCACGTCATATTGTCTATTGCATTATAAAGATTTAGTGTTCGTAATAGTTTTACCCATAGAGAATGTTTCTTATTTTTTGTCGAAAGTGAAAGCGAACGTGGTTAGTATGAACAGGGCCGTGGAGAGACAAGAAAGGCCCTCGGAATAAACCACATTTTTAAAATCCCCCTATCAAAAAAAAGTGTCGAGCAGAAAAGAAAAAAATTCTTGTACTTTTTAAGAGGGGGCCCTAGTCTTCTGCCAACAGCTGTGGGCCCCCTCGTTGCAACCGACAGCCTCACCCCCTCAAGCCAGACCTAAGTATAAAATCTAATTTTGTGTTATTTCTATCGTTTTTGGACTCTCCAAAAAAAAAAAAAAAATTAAAAATTAGTTGATTTTAACAAAAAAATTTAACAAATTTTATCATTTATCACCCTTACTACAACTTTGTTGTCTTATTTTCAGAATAACATTCACAAAGGAAAGGGGAAAGGTAAAAAATTTTGATATAGTTTTTTTTTCAAAATTTTCACACGCAATTTGTTTCGGGGAGGGGGGTGGGGGATGTTAGGGAAACACAAATTATAAGTATTAAAACATTTATCTTTAAGATATCTTAAAATTTTTAAAATTACTTATTAATAAAAGAAATTACTTAATCATTTAAGTATGTAATTAGTTTTTGAAAAAAAGAAAGAAACTAAGATTAAAATCCACTTAGTAACTCGTGTAGTCTGTAAAAATTTTGTTTCTAGTCAACAATAACAAAAAATGAATTAAACGACTTAAATAAATCGCAGAACCAGTTTATACAGTTATATCTTTTTTTTTTTTTAAATTTATCAAAGATATTAAAATAAATTGAAAATTTAAATTTTAAATTTTGTAAATTTAATTCGAACAAAATTTACACAACATAATCCCAACAACATAAATTACTAGAAGCGGTAGAATTTCAAATATGTCAAGTAAAACATTTTCAAATGTCCTGAGAATATCAATCAGATCAATAATCACTATTAATCAATAATCTTTAATCCACACAAAGATTGACCTTAATCGAAAAAATTTACAAAATACAGTTATGTAAAAAAGTATGGTGCCAATTCAAATAAAAAAAAAAATTGAAAGTGGCACAGTCACGTGTAAAGAAAAAAAAATTATTAACTGATCAAGGATTATTAGTGCACAACAGCCAATTTTATTTACTAAAAAAATAAATATAAGGGAGTTTATGTATCTAAAAAAAAAGTAGGTGGAACCCCACACGTTTGACACCAAATTTCTTTCTATTTATTTTTATATTTGGATAAACCAGTTTTTATAGTTTGGTAGTATTTAATACTTTGTACACTTTCAAAAATTAAAAATTTGGAGAGACAGGTCTACCCACACCGTCAAATTCCCAATGGATGCCATTAAAGACTATTGCATATGAATAATTTTTTTTTAAGTTCAGGGGACTCCTCTCCTGGGCCCCTTGCACACCACCGGGGGCTTCACCTTCTGCACCTAAGGGTGGAGGGTCCACCCTTATCAAACAAATTATAACATCATTTGTTCTCAAGATATGAGAGACAAAAAATATTTCACAAAAAGTTTCTTAATTCGTTTTCATTTTTTATTTATTTTTTTAAATTTTATAATAATTTACTGGCGTTTTTAACATCAAGGAAGGTTCTTAGGCCATTATATAATAAAGACATGGTAAAAAATCCATATATAATCTATGTTATGTTAACCATTTTAAACAAACCATATGGAAAAATTTTTTGTCTCAAAATGCCGGACTTTTTACTGCCAGTGATAAGTATTATAGATAAAGTTACAAAAAAAGAAAAAGAAAAAAATTCAGGATCCCAACATTAAAAAAGTGAACCCTAAGAATTTACCAAATATAAATTATACTAAACTATGTTGATAAAATTGAACATTATTTAGAATTATACCGCATTTCGGAAAATCTGTCACAGATGGCGGCACCTGTACCAGTGAATACATGTATACATATCACAGCATTTTGAACCGCCATATTGCAGGATATTTAAAAGTTAATAAAGTTAATTCGGTTTTTTTATCACAAAAAACAAACCGCTAATCTGAATTTGCTGAAAACTTTATCTGGTATTCATTTTTTAATTACGCATTTAATGAAATTAGCCCGGAGTTGATATCATCATTTGTTCTCAAGATATGCGAGACGAAAAAAAATTCACGTACAAACGAACGAACGCACACACAGACATCACGCTAAAAACGATGGATTCGAATTCTAGTGACCTTAAAACGTGGAGATATGTCCAAATTAGTGATTCGTAAAATCGGACCCGTTACAATAACTTCCAATGGGAAGTTAAAAAAGTCCCCTCTGTGGTTTTTGTGAGTAAGTTAAAAAGTGATCTTTTGAAAACCGCCAAGTACGTGTCGTACATGCATTACCTTACGTCTTCCGTACAAAATATAGAAAATTTAATAGAAATTTTACAGAAAATTATTAGAAAATATTATGGCATGAAATGTGGACCTATTCGTGGTACATATTACTATGAAAGTCAAAGATTTATAAACTTTTAGAACGTGACAGACGGATAGACATATGTATTTTTGTGTATTTTGTAAAAATAATGGCACAAATTTATGACGAAATATGAAATAAAACAGCTGATAAAGATGTACACTATCTACATTTTTAATACACTACTAAATACGTCCTTTACTACGTAATACTGGTTATATTCCGTGACGCTATAAAATGTTCTGTTTCAAAATACTTCAAAAGATGCATTATCGTTTTCAGTTAAAAATTGCATCAGCCATGATAAAATTACAAAATCAAGCTATTTGTATATATATATATATATATATATATATATATATATATATATATATATATATATATATATATATATATATATATATATATATATATATATATATATTAGTGAATATTATTTTCGGATTCTAGGGACCTCAAAACAAATTTCTGCCATAGTCCCGGGCTCAAGTCGCATCATGACAGTGGCTGTAATAGCTGAATTCCATTCTGGAAATTCGCTAAAACCATTAAAAAATATTTTTATTAAAGAAAGTTATTATAGTTAATGTTTAAGTTTCTTTCTCTTGATTTTGATTCACATTATGCATTTTAATCCTTAACCCGGTAAGGAGAATTTTTATAACACTCACGGTAAAGTGATGTCTCTCGAGACATCAACAAATTAACATACCGCGGGCTGGTAACATAGATAGTCAAAACTGGAGACCATACGTATATGCATGTATCAAACACTCCCCTTACGCCAGCAGGGTAAAATTTGCCCTAAATCATAAAATAATACACAAACGTTCAGTTAACAAAAACAGGGAGGAAGAAAACTGAAAGAATATATTTGTATACGACTCACAGACATCACCTTACCGATTAAAGGTTAATGACCATTTTTTTAAAAATCGCACAAAAAAGAACCGCATAAAAAACGGTTCAGCTGTATATGGGTATACATTTTGATATTTACCTTTATCTATATGTCGATCTTCAAGACGCATATCCCTATATCCGACACTGAGCATATTTGTACTATTTGCTAGATGTAACGCCATACGATTCACTGGACACAGCTCCCAATGACGAATACCAGCATCCAAAACACCCAATTGAAATCGTAGCCGTGCCTGTTCGCCGGGTGTACCTGGTATACTCTCCATACTACCACGCGATACTGTACTGGAACCACTTGAACCCGTGCCAAGTCCATTTCCGACATGACACGACACCAGCGTTACACATACTGCCACCGGATTTGTAATACGTTTTCCATTTGGGCCCCGCCAAAAACGTATACCAATCATCCATTTGGTTGTTATTCCATTTATGGCACATTCGAAAATGGGACTATCCAACGCGTCACGTTTCGCTATTGTACGAGAATATTTTCGAATTTTCCAGGTGTATTTGAACACGACGTCGGATACGGTTGGCACTTGTAATTCACACGATACATTCCCGTCACCCGTTTCCATTCCATTTTCATTTGTGTTCTTGTGTTTGTCCGTTTTTCCTGGTGACATATTATTTTCTTTCTGTAAAAAAAAAAAAGAAAAAATTAAAATTAATCACTGAAAGATAATTTTTTGTCGCACACCCTTAAATTTACTTGTTTATTAGTTTATCTCACCTTGCTCTTACTAATGTACGTGTGAAGCTTTTTCCAAAAAACTTTTTTGGAAGGCATGATGTATTGTTAAATTAAAAAATCAAAATGCAATTAAATAATCTGTTTTTACAAGGCAAACGTTAATTATATACTAAAATCGATTGTGGAAATTTTACAGAAAAAAAATTTGACATCTTTTGAACTTTATTTGATAAGAAAGTTGATGACACGTAAAAACAGAAAAAACTATTCGAGTTAGAGGAAAACATTTTTTATTTTTATTGCTAAATATTAGTTAATAACATTTTGTTTTTTCAATTTGCAATATTTTAAAAAAAATATATATTCAAAAATTTTTTACACCCATCTTGGCACTTCGATTTCTTTTTGGTCAATAATTTATGAGGTTTATGAGCACAGGGGGCGTAGGGAGCACAGCATCAATGCCATCAACGTATCCACAGATAACTACGCACGACTACGCATGCCACGCATGCTACCCATGCTACGCATTGACTCCAACATTGGTATTTTTTATTTTTGGTGATCAAGGGCTGTAAATTCTCGTTTTATACCTTTTATACATATATGGTCATTGTATATACATATATTTTTTATATGTGTCTGTATAAAAGGGATGTAACAATTACAATCAATTTCACTTAAATTTAAGCATGATTCATCACTTACGAATTTAAGGAATTTCCGTTTTCTTAGCTTTATTTCTTTCATTGTTACAAATGCGTAAATTTTAAATTTGTAGTTTGTTTTTAGAAAAGAATAGAAGATTGATTTGTTTCGAATATAAGAATTATTTAATTTTTTAACGATGACCTATGCTCAATTGTATTTGAAATTGAAACGGGGGTATACTAACAGCATACATATTGGCAAAATAGTTTATCAAAAATTAAAAATCCATTACGAACAATGGCACTGAATTTCAATTATTTTTTTTTAATTTTGTCCACTATCAGTTTTATAAATGACATAGTCTCGATTTTTATTTACAAATAAAATATTTATTTTTAAAAGAGGATTATTTTTATAAAAATAAATTTGTACTTGGATATTTTTTCAAATAAAATTCATATCTGTGAATTATTTCGAATTTCTTATAGGTAGAGATAAGAAAAAGCCATTCGTAAATAATGCTGTTGTCTAATAGTAATAAGGATAACTTTAAAAATAATTAATTAATCAGTAATCAAAATAATTGATTTATCATAATCTAAATAGCTTAGTAAGTATTTTAAAAATCAACTCTTTTATACAATTATTTGAAAATTAAAAACTTAATTTCCTGTTTCTTAATTCACAAAATAAATAAAAATAAATTCAACTGAATTCTAAATTAAAATATTTTATTTGAATAAGCAACAATCAAAATTGAAAGTTACATCAGAATCATAACTTTATATTGCCAATCGAAATTTATTTTCAAACATGTAGAAAGAAAAATCATTTTATGATCTAACGTTGCTAAATAAAACATATTTTTTGCACGATCGTGTATTTTCATGCATTTACCGATGCTGTTGACAATGCTGGTAAGTTACATTTCCCGAACGTTTGTTTATATCCATGGAAACCAAAAAATAACAGTGTGGTAAGTGAAATAGATGCGTGGTAAGTAAATAGGAGTGTGGTAAGTTAAATTAACTCAAAAATGATTGTATTTATTTATTTATATTGAAATTAAAAGTACAATTTGAACAATTAGGAAAATAAATCCATTAATAATATGAAAATTTTCACTAGTTTGCACATTATTATTATTATTGTTGGCATCAGTCTTCTTATTTTATTGACATTTCAAAAGGTCGTTCAATCATTAAGATCTTCTGTGGCTTTCATAATCTTCCTTTCATTTTACGAGAATAAATTTGCAGTCAAAAATAAAATGCTTCATCAATTTCATTATTCTCACTAATAATATAGTTTAACAAACTATTTTCCTAAATTTTTTTTAATAGAAAATTCAAAAAAAAATATTCACGCCAGTGCAATATTGACACTTAATTTTTTATTTACAAATATAGTTGTCAATTGTCACTACAAAGATTCATATTAGTTGTTATGAATATTTATAATATTTATTCATGGCATTCTATGTCATAAGTCATAACATAGAAATATAAATTTCATCTATATTAAGGTAAAAGACCCGGTAATTGACCCTGGCCCAGTTTCTGAACTTTTCAACTTTGTTATAAATTAATAAAAAAACTATATTTTAAATAAGAAAAAAAATAAATTCTTAATTTAAAGTAATCTATTCTGTGTCTAATGAACAGCAATTTAAAAAGTTTAGAATATATTAACTAAATAAAAAAAAATTTTTAAGTTTAAAATGTGTGTAAACACTATTTTTTTGGTAGTTTCTTAACAGTTTATGTTACAAAGTACTCATTTTGATCTGTGCAATATTCATCATGTAAGTATGAAAACTTAATTAAAAATATATGAGCAGGTTAATATTTGTTTGAAATTTATTTTAAAATATTTATAAAATACCTTAGAATGATTTTTATTATTGAAATATGAGGGTCAATTACTAGGCTCACTTCTAAAGTGGTATGGCCCAATTAAATTCTAACCAGTTTTTGTTAGTTATTTTGTTATTTATAGTTATCTTCGATTAGTTTTTGTTATTTTTCATAACGTATATAACATTAAACATTCATTTTTATCAATAAAAAATTATTTATAAATTAAATTTTAAAAAACTGTATTTTTAAGTTTAAGAATCAGAAACTAGGCCACTGTCAAGGTCAGAAACTGTCACATGAGAAATTTTGAAGGTCAGAAACTGGGTCCTTTTTGTCAATTTTTAAAACATTAATTTAAATTATTAATTCAATTCAAATAATTATTTTACTTGTATGACTTTATTTTGAAAGCCATAAACTAGTTGATAAAATTATTAATTGTCTCTTAAGTTGAAACTTATATTTATTACTGTCATTTAACCTCAGCCATCACTCTTAAAAGGTCAGAAACTAGGCCCGTTACCTTATCTGAATTTTATTTTTTATTTAACACATTTTTAATCTTTAATTATTTTAAATCGATCGTGCAAAAAATATTATACAATACACGATGCGTTAAGTGCATTTACTGATCTCGAAAATTGCAAAAACTCGACCCTGCGGGTCTCGTTTTCGCAACATTTTCTCGATCAGTAAAAGCAACTTACCGAACTTATATTGTAAAATACTATTGTTTCGATTATATATTTTATTTTTTCATATTATTATTTATTAATTACACATAACATTCTTATGATATGTTTGCGATATTTTAATAAATAATTAATATACAGAAGCAACTATATAACGTTATTGTGATACAGAAAAATGTATTTTTTAACTCATTACATAAAACTGATTGATTATACAAGAAAATAAAAGCAATTAGTTTTATGTATTTTTCATAATTATTAATCTATTTTTACAGTAAATAGCTGAATATTTTTCGTTAATTTAATGAAAGCATTATGTGTATTAATGACGTCATAATATGCATTTTAATCTGTTATCTATTTTAACTTAATAGATGTTTTTAACTACCAGTAATAAAATATTCATCACTTATTTTCCTATTACGAACTTAATTATTAAATTTCTTTAAACTATTTTATCGAAGTAGTAAAGTTCTTTAACCTTTATGAATGACGTACTTTTTATGGAAAATATATACAAATATAGCCTGTCTTAGAAATTTGGACCAATTTTTCACATTGATAGAGATTACGGATTATACCCCGAAACTTAGATAGACGTACTAATGATAAAAAAATATTATTAGGCAAGGTTTGTACAATATTAAATTTTAACAGTTTACAAAATTTATGCTGTTTATTCTTAATTTTTCATATTTATTTTTTCCACATAAAAACGGAAATTTTAAATTGCTACCATTTTCTCTAGATGTCAACTTAAACGATCTGGTGACGATTGGAAAAACTACCGCCAGTAGGGTAAATACATATAGGTATATAGTATAATAAATGTTATATACCTTATAATTATACTCTTATACTACATAATATATGGGTAAATATTAAACGGCGCCTCCGTTTGATTTCTCAATATGTACCCTTTAGTACATACATTTTTACTTAAGATAAAAAGGAAAATTTTTTTCTTATTCGTTTTAAATTATTATCGATATCAACATTTTTATCAATAAAATTGATCAACCTTTCATCACATGAGATCGATTTATGTATGAATTAGTATAATATTCATAGAAAAAGTATTTAAAAATTTAAATGCATAGTCGACTATAAAATTATTTAATTTTAATCACGATCGTTTCATCTAATTTTCACGACGGAAAATTTTCCTAACAGATTTTTCTCCCTTTGTTTTTCTTTTTATGTAAAGAATTTACTGTTTTTCAGAACTGCACATTATCTCTCCATTCATATCCGAACAAAAGTATTATTTATTTAAACATGGATGTTATGTGCACATCGTATGATAATACAGAGATCTGACATATAGTTGAAATGTGAATTTATTAACTTGACCACGTGCTTAAACATATTTTTAATTAAGATAAATATACATGTACAAAATAACGAGATTTGTATATAATATATACACATACGTATATTTGAATTTGAATTAATTAATTATTATTGTATAAAATTTCATTAGAGTATTTGTTAATTATATAAGTCATATGTTTGGACACACTTTCATTGTTAAAGAAATTACGCGCAATTGAACAATGAATTAAACAGATTATTCATGTTATACACAAAGTTAAAATTTAGTATAGGCAACATATGGTCGGTCAGCTGAGTATTGGTTTATACCAAGTCAACTTTTTAAACATTTTTTCTAGATAGTTGTTTTGTTAGTTTTGGGCATTGAGGAAGCCGAAACCACTCTCAGAAAAAATTTTTAAAAAAAAACTGACTTGGTACAAACCGTACAAACCACTGCTCAGCTGACGATATGTTTAAATTAAAAATGGATCACGCGTGCGTATTAAATTAAAAAAAATATATTCAAGTATTAATTAAGTATTTTTTCTTATTTTTATATAAAAAGTGTTATTATAATTAAATATTTGATTATATATGTATGTAATTAATATTAAAGAAATTAGGAATAAATTACTTAGGGTATACCTTCTATTTTTTTTTATTTATTAATCTTTATAATAAATTTGTACGGTATATTTAATTACTTATACAAAAAAAGTTTTTTTTTTTAAATAAGTAATTATATTTAAATAAAAAGTGGTGCTTATCTGAATTCAAAAATATTGATTGATAATGAATATGAGTACGGATACACGATATGTTCTGATATGACGTCATTTGATCCTAAGCAAAACAAATATTTTTGTTTTGAACTTTTTAACGATATGAAACCGTTTATTAAATTGTTGTTGAAAATTAGTCTTTGAACTATTGGGAAACCAAATGGAGGCGTGGTTTAAATATTTAGCCTACTGACACTAGTTTTTCATTCGTCACCAGATGGGTTAAATTGTCACCTAAAAAAATGATAGCGTTTTGGAATTATGAAAAAATAAGTAACACAAATTTTGTGAACTGTCAAAACCTAACGAGTAAACCCTACCTACTGGCAGTGGTTATTTTTTTATTACTAATTCGCGTATTTGAATTGTACGATTCCCAATATTTAACACGTTAGCAGTCATAAACAAACAGCGTCAAATCAGTTTAAAAAAATCAGTTTTTTAAATAAAAATGAAGTATACTTTTGCATTATGTAGTATTTATACATACTCTAAATGAGCTTGTAAAAGTTATCAGTTTTATTAGAAATTTTAATCTATTACAATAAATAACAATTATCGAATCTGAGCAATTACACTTTTGAATTGTTTCGAATGGATTATGTAACATTCGAGAAGTACTAATAACCAGATACCTCTGGTTCATTCTGGAATAATTTAATTAATTAAATGCAGTAGAAGATCAGATACATATAATTTTTATTATTTATTTAACTATTTACTAAATTTAAAAAAGCCTTTAATTAAATTTCCTAATGTAAAAGCTAATACTCAAAAAAATCAGATAACTAGTTATGTTTAGCACGGAACCAAAGATACTTTAATATTTATTTTTTAACATTGAAAATAACGACAACTTGACTAAAGGTTAATTAATGGGTGGATTTTTAAAAATTCGCAACAATTAATATTAACAAGGTTATAACAAGTAGGACCGGTAAAAATACTCTTGAAAATAAATAAATATAGGTACCTAAGACATTTCTACGAAATATGTATCTATACACGCATTATCAAATCAGTTATCATTTAACAAATATTTGCGATGTGTACATATATGTACAAATGTTGTAAAAATATATTTGTTTTGTAGAAAAAATATTAATTAGAGATATTTTGATTTCTTTGTTTGCACCGTCGAAAAAAATTAATATTATCATTATGTATAAATAAAATTGTTATAAATTGAGTAAATATGAACTAAAATTAACACCTATTATAATAAAATAATACAACTTAAATTGCTTCTTGAAATTCTTATATATATAAGTTCATAAAAGTTTGATGGATTGGTAACACAATTTTTCCCCCTAGATTTATTACTTAAATCTGACCTTACTACAGTCGAACTCATGTATTTTCAACCTGTCGGGACTAATCCGCTCATGTATTTTCAACTTCTCCTTTATCCTCACTCCATGGCAATCATAGAGCCACGTGACAGACATAGAACCAATCACAAAAAGCCCGCGCAAATCTTTACACAGTAGCCACGTGTACTTCCCCAGTGAATAACCTTAAAATGACAAATTGTCACGTAACATATGATAAACAAAAAAGTGAAACATGAAAAAAGTGTAATAAACTTATAATAAAATTATTTTTTAAACAATTGCAAATGAAATAAAACCATATATTGTAGGATAAAGCCACCAGTGGTCAATCGATTAATCTGACAGTTATTTTCTGTATTAAAGTATTGTGTGAGAAGTGGGGACCAAAAACTTGAAAATACGTGAGTAAAATCAGTTGAAAATAGATGGTGTTGAAAATACATGAGTTGAAAATACATGAGTCCGACTGTATACATCCTATACATGCTATACATATATAATAGGTATCTACTATGGAGGGTAGATATCAAGAGACTATCTTGGCCGGAAAACAATAGAAAAATAGTCCAAAAAGTGTCCGGTTTTAAGTACTAAGTAACAGTTCAAAAACTCGCCAGACTAGCGCTAGAGTAGCAAAAGAGTATAGTGATTTGTTTGTGTTGTTTTATAAAAATTTTTAAAATAATAAAACTATTATACCTATGTAACAACTGTAATAAAAAAACAATAATTACATAAAAACGCGGATATTTTTTTTCTTGTTTACTTCTCTAAATTTACCCTTTTGCTACAGTGGCGCGGCCTCTATTTACGCCTTTCTATGGACACTTTTTGATACAGAGATGGTGCTCCTGATATCTACCCTCCATAGTATCTACCCTATATGTATATCATGTACCACATGTACCTATATTCATATATGTAGTATACATATATAGCCAAATGGATATGAAAAAAACGTCCCAACATGACGGTGCAGATTTGGAAGTATTTTGTTCGTTTTGCGCAAACGCGACTTTTTTGGTGGTAATATGAACCAATCTGAACAGTAAACACGGTAAACACTAATTGATGCATCTGCGCAAAACAACTGAAGTGCCTCTACCCGATGTCTATCCGTCTCACTTCATCGGAACCACTGCCTCTTATAGGGATTGGCCATATAGTTATAATACATATATGCCTATATTACGCTAACTTTGTAACAATGGAGTATTATAAGATGGAGATCTAACTCATATGAGAGGAATTGACAAAATTGGTCAGGAAAATGGTAAATATAAGGGCTTTCGTTTTTTACCACTCGTGGCGTTAATAATCTTAAAATACTGATGTGAATATAGCGAATATAGTAACATAAAACGGATAAAACAGAATGTAACTACAGTACTTATTCTCAAATAGAAACACGCCGGGACTTTGGAAGTGAGTGTTTCCATTTGAGAATTACCAATGTCGGTTGATGATATTTAATAATAAGGAAATACATAGAAATTACATATGTATGAAATAAACTCTTATAGTTTAAATTACTTTATACGGCGAATATCCAATGGTACTGACTCCGATTTTACATAGTGACGTCAGCGAATTATATAATATACAATATAAATGACGCGACGCAAAATAAAAATTGTTAAGTTTATTTTAAAAACGATCGAAAAACCCACTTTATAACTGAGTAGAAAATTGAAAAAGATTCCAGAAGATTATATTCAAAAGCTAACAAAGATAATATAGAAGCTCGCGTTTCCATATGAGAGTGTTCCATTTGAGAATAAGTACTGTACCGCTTTCGTATCGTACGAACACGAATGCCATCTTTGATTTGAACATTTTTTTGAAAGTTTCGACTCCTTGTCTAATCTTCATATTTGTAACGCTAAAACAGCTTCGTTATTTCGTTATGAACATCTGTATGAGTTTAACACTTAATTATTTTTGAAGATACCTATATCTCAAAAAATTGTATTTTAAAATCAGGTATTTGTTTAGTATATTAGTGCTTTTATTATAATTATTTTTTGATAAAACTAAAAATTAAAACCATTAAATAATGTGTTAATTTCTACAGGCCATTCTTTCATATCAAAATGGACTTTGCACTCATTTTATAATAATCATCTCGTCAAAAAAGAACAGGTACTAACTTCAGCTCATATTCAAATTGGTTTGATAAGGAATTCTAATTTTAAAATACTTCAGTATCATTATCTGTGTCAATATAATGATTTTTTTAGAATATCTATCAGTATTAATATTGACACACTAACATTTACGCAAATGGAGGACTAAGAATTTTATCTTTTTATCTTGTATGTAGAGCAATTGATGTGTACAAGCACAGTACAAGTGTACATAACACATAAGACACATATTACATAGTTTTGACCTCTTAATTAATTCATTACATCATAAGTATATTAGATTAAGTAAAATAATGCCCTAATTTAAATTTTTATTTTATTCTTGACAATTGATTTAATTTTTTATTAATCAAATATAACAGAAAGCAACAGAAAAACCTCATTATACCTACCTAATTTTTTGCGATCAAGTATCTTTCTCCATAGTCCTGCTTTTCCTCTAAAAGCTTTGAGCCTATGATGGCCATGATCGTATATACACGCTAATCATATTAATCAGTTATATTGTCTAGTTTGTTTAATTTATCCCCAGTATACTTGATGTCATTTTATTCCACGCAATTATTTTAACTTTTTTTTAGTTTTAACATGGATATGATCTTTCGCTGGGGTATAGATCATCGTATATTTAGTGAGTAAACTATATCCCGTTTCAAATAGAATTTATCATGAGTCAAAGTTAAAAAATTAAATAATTCTTATATTCAAAACTAATTAATCTTCTATTCTTTTCTAAAAACAAACTGCAATTTTAAAATTTACATAAGTGCAATAATGAAAGAGATAAAGCCAAGAAAACTATAACTTATAAATATTACAATTATTTTAATAAAAATGTAACGAAGTGAACATATTTTAACAAAAAATATACTGTCTGCATTCGACTGACGATTTGAAGGGGAATTGATTCTTGTTTAATAAGGTTACAAAACAAATTAAAAATGAAGTATTGGGTTTGTATTCATGTAAAACTGGTTTTATCTAGATTTGAAAATAATTATAAATGCATAATGACACCATATTTATAACGACTTTCTTTGAATTACCAACGAATAAATACCCATATAAATACATATATTATGTTATACTTTTATTAAATATGATCGGCATTAAATATATAAACGTATATGTAAATTAAATTTAAGAAATGAAATGTAAAATTAACAGTGACAGAAATAACATTTTTTGAATGCGTGGGAGGAGTACAGATATCAAAATAATCTAAATTATGTAATTTTGAGTAACAACATCAACAAAATCTTATTTTACTTAATAATATATGTAAGTATTATTATAGTATATCATGTATATTATGCAACAATTAACAAAACGAGTTGTTTTAGAAATCTACTATTGAGTTCATTTAAAAAAAAACCTACTATAGAGTTCATTTAAAACGAAATCGTAAAGAATACAATTAATACTGGCGTCCGAGACGAAAATTTTGTTAGCCTAAGCGGGCCCCTACGCGCTCAATAATATTGTACAATCAACTAGTGCAATTTATTGAACTTCCCTCCAGACAGTTCAATAATTTGCAAAATAAATTTGTACAATAAATTGAATGTAGGAATTATAGAATAATTTAACTGTTTAAATATTAAGTGATAAAGATGTTGCGAAGCAGTAAATAATTACTCTTGCAAATTATTAAGTCAAACTGATTTAGTGAATAACCATCAAATATGACATTATAACACAATTAATAAATTGAAACTTAAATAAATAAAGTGGTATTGCGCAATAATATTTGCAGAGCCTACAGACGTTACAATATTCATTCATTCCACAATATATTTCAAACTGTTTTTGATCAGCACAATATATTGTACAACCCTTTGATATAACCTACAGACTATGGAGTGTAGAATATAAGGAGGACTATCTTGTACGGAATACAATAGAAAAATAGTTCAAAAAGTGTCCCGTTTTAAGTACTAAATAACAGTTCAAAAACTCGCCAGAATAGCGCTAGAGTAGCAAAAGAGTATAGTGATTTTTTTGTGTTGTTTTATAAAAATTTTTAAAATAATAAAACTATTATATGTAACAATTATAATAAAAAAACAATAATTACATAACAACACGGATGTTTTTCTTTCCTTGTTTACTTCTCTAAATTTACCCTTTTGCTACAGTAGCGCCGCCACTATTTACGCCTTTCTATGGACACTTTTTGATACACAGATGGTGCTCCTAATATCTAGCCTCCATACTACAGACGATCAATAATAATTATTGTGTCACCTCAGATTTTGTGTAACAATATTGAGCGCAAATGGACCATTTTCTCAAATATGTAGCAATCTGTCACCAGGGCGGCGACACAGGTATTTGGGATTACATGTCTATAATCGAGATATTAATTTAACCAACCAAAAATCACTTTCTGTTAATTCCACTTTAGCAACGAAATTTTGCAATTCGGTTACCTAGGAATATTGTTTCTTTTTTAGAAATTAATATTCTAACTATAGAGATGTAGTTCCGAATAACCCGTGTCGCCGCCCTGGTGTTAAATAATTTTTTCTTGCGGTTATGTACATAGCAATATTTTGAGAAAATGGCTCATTAAGCGTCTATGTAGAGGCCGCTGAATTCGTTAGCTAACGGAGCTTTCATCGTTATAAACCAGAGGGCTCTGATTCAAAAAATAATGCACGCTAAATATTTTTTCATGGTTTTTCACGGTATAAATACTTAATTCCTGAAGTACAGCCACATTTAAAAATTATCGAATAAAAATAATCAGTCACTATGTTAAAAATTGTTGTTTTAATATATAATGTATGTTAATTTTTTGAATGCGTGCCCTCTGGTTTGTAACGGTGAAAGCTCCGTTAGCTAACGTTAGACTAACAAAATTTTCGTCCCGAACGCCAGCAATTTAATGCATTGCGAAATCAACCGGGGGCGTGGTTGAATGTTTAACCATCTGATAACGAATGGAAAAACTGATATGGGTAAGTTGACAGTTAAAGAAATGGTAGCAATTTGAAATTGTCCATTTTTATTGCAAAACAATAAATTATTATGAAAAAATAGGCATGATGTTAAAAAAATATGCTAATTTGAATCTTTCAGACTAAACAATACGAATTTTGTGAACTGTTAATAACTGTGAAATATAATAAACAGTAATAAACAAACTTTACTTACTGGCAATAATAATTAATTTTTTAATCACTAGTTCGCTTATTTAAGTTTTGCGATTCCCAATACTTGGATTTATTTCTACAGATATCATAGAGAATAAAACTTAATTGATAAAGAGAGGCTGTCTATTCACGATCAGCAATACATACTGTCAGTATTTACTGACAAAAATAATGAATCATTATTTTTATAATATAAATTATATATACGAATACTTCAGTATTATCAATACACGATCAGTAATAATGTTAGTATTTTTAAATACTGACAGTATTACTGATCCTGTACAGGCCGCCAGACGGACAGGCAAACCCTCACTTATTTTTGTATCCACCTATTATTTTTTTATTGTTAAGTAAGAAAAAGAATCAAAATTTAAAGATAGGCTGTCTTTTTCAAAATGATTATTTAATTTAGATTATTTATTAGATAATCAACTTAAAAATATTCAAATAATTTTTTCTTGGTAAAAATAAGCTGAGTGTTTTTTACAATTTTTTTTAAATGTAATTGTTTTCATTCTTTATTCAAAAAGAGAATTACATTATTTTGTAACTAAGTGTACTTTGATTTTAAATAATTTAACGGTATCAAACAAAAAAAAAAAAATTACGCTGACGTCATACAAACATCCTCTTACCAAAAACCTGATTAAAGTGATTATCAGTTCTGATGAATAGGTACGATATGTATAATCTGTTAATGATGTACAAGTTAAAAAATATACATATGTACATAATTTTGCAATTTAAAACTAGTTAAACGATCAAACAATAAAAATAAAAAATTAATTTTGTACTATTATTTGAAGAAGAAATTTCAAATTGATTCTGATTTTAATTTCTTTTCTCACAATATAACCCAGTTTCAGTAATAATCAAAGAGAATATTGAATAACTTATATATATACAGCGTCTTTCATAAAGTTCGCACCATATGGAAAACTTTTTTACTATTGATTTTTTGAAAAATATTTTAGTGGGGCTAGTTGGTGCATCGGTTAGAATGAAAAAGTAGCTAAAAACATCTTACCCCCTTCTTGCAATTTGGCGGGAAACCGAAAATTTTAAAATTGCGAATTATGAAAAATGGTAATAATTTGAAAAGTACTGATCACTTCGTCAAAAAATTTTGATATCATATCAAAATTAAGTCTAGTTAATATATCCCGTTAACTAAATATCACAGTATGGAAAAATAAAACCCAAAAATTTGCTTTTCCAAAATTCGACTTTAAGTAACCCTAAATTTAAAACTGTTTTATTTATTCTAGCAAAATAAAAATTATACCAATCTTTGAAGTTTGCTTATTTATAAAATCACAATTATTACCAAAATATTGCCCCAGATATTGGTCTTTCAATAAAAAAATTTAATTTTGTCATAAAAAAACACATCTCTGTAACATTGGAGTTCTAATAAGCAAGAACAATTATCATCACTTTATTTTCTTTATAATTTGTAGTAAAGATATGCAGTACGCTAATTCCATATAAAAATCTTTTAAGAATAATGCAAATAAATGACCTCAGTCCTTTAAAACTGCTAGAAATTTTCTTTTAGCGAATTTTCAGAATGAAAATTCAGCTATTACAGCAGCTCTTATGGTAAGACCTAAGCCCGGGACTATGGCAGAAATTTGTTTTGGAGCCTCTAGAACCCGAAAATCTACTTCACTAAAATTTATATATATATATATATATGAATATATATATATATATATATATATATATATATATATATATATATATATATATATATATATATATATATGTATTTATGTGTGTACGCGATAGCTGTCGAACGAAGCATCTAATTGTTACGAAATTTGGTAAAATCGTTAATTGTTCAAAACGCTTGGATGAGTTCGTTAGCCAGACACATTCGATGCCACAGACCGGATATTTTTTATTATTAATATTATCAATATTGCCGTGATTTTTGTGTATCATGGCTATATTGAGAATAAATTTTATTAATAAAATATCAAATATTACCAAAAAGTCTAGTAATTTTAAAGGACTGGAATATCATTTATTTGAATTATTCTTAGGAAATTTTTTTGTGAAACTTGCATAATAAGTATCTTTGCTACTAACTATAAAGAAAATACAGTAATAATAATTGTCCATGATTATTAAAACTCCAATGTTACAGAGAAGTGTTTTTTTTAGTACAAAACTAAATTTCCCTATTGAAAGAACAATATCTATGACAATATTTTGATAACAATTGTGATTTTATGAATAAGAAGATGTCAAGAATCGTATAATTTTTATTTTGCTAGAATTTGTAAAATTATTTTAAAGTTAGGGCCACTTAAAGTGGTATTTTGGAAAAGCGGATTTTTGGACGATATTTTTCAGATTATGGTATTTAACTGTCAGAATATGTTTACTAGACCCAATTTTGATACGACGCCAAAATTTCATGAGGAAGTGACCAATAACTTTGAAATTATTACCATTTTTCGTAATTAACAAATTTGAAATTTCCGGTTTCCCGCCAAATAACAAGTGGGGGGTGAAACGTGTTTAGCTACTTTTTCATTCCAACCGATGCACCAACTAACCCCACTAAAATATTTTTCAAAATATCAATAGTAAAAAAGTTTCCCATATGGTACGATAAATCTCGACTTTTTTTTATAAAATAAATCATGACTTTTATTATTATCAGTGTTAAATACTTGCATAAAAAAATTCTCCATATATTAATTGTTAATTAGCTGTTCAATAAATCAGTTAATTACAATAAAAAAATGGTCACCCCATTTTCGCTTTCGGTGGATTGGTGAATACATGACTATATTTTGTTTAATCGCGGTTACGCGAGTGATAATTTTCTTTTAATTTGTGAGCAAAAAAGGATAAAAAATACAATGTGTACTCGTTTAAAATGACATTCCTTAAAACTGTCTTTATAGACATTAAAAGAATATTTTTAATCATAAAAAGTATGTAGCTACTCTGTATCACTGTATTATGGCCGGATCTACATAGACATATTACCTATATCATGATTTTATATCTATATTTTATATATATTATATCAGATTACGATAAGCTTGTGGGACCACAAATCCAATACTACACATAATATTTTGTCTCCACAAAATGTCACACTTTTATCGCGTGAAATAATAATTATTATATACTATATCGGTCTCTTTGTCACATTTAAAAATGCAAATTAGTTTTTATTTGTTATATTTGAATTTTACTTTCTAAAATTGGTTTTTGCTTTTTTAAAAATAAGTGTACACCTAATTTACATTTTTTATTTAAAAATTTAATCGTGATTTAATTTTATATCGATGAGATAGGTAGGTATGTAGCTGACACGAAATTCGATTCACCAAGATCCCCCACGAATTTTCCAATGGGAATTTATATATACTTAACGTACTTAACATTTAGTTCTCTTAATCCTAAATTCCTAAGACTTAATATATGAAAATCTAGCTTAATTGTAATTATGCCTTATAAATTATAAGAACATTAATATATGGAACTAAAGTAGGTTCCGTTTCCGAAGTTTCTTGATATCTATTATATTTTTTGATACCAATTTAGCAATACAAATTTTTTCAACTGTACCCTAGCCCAACATATCCATGTTAAAAAGTTCTTGAACATGATCCCAGAGGCAAAGGCACCGATTACCAAAATTTTGTATCTCTTAAGTATTCACCTAGGAAAGCCCTTCCTTACTCGATTTGCTTATTTATTACTATTTTATTTGGATTCAGTCTCAAAACAGGAATAATGGTTTTCTTTGGTAAGACAAAAACCGTGCAAAAACCTGTGTAAATGTTATATTTTATTTTTTTTATTTTAAAGATCTGGCATGGCATTAAAATTAGTATATGTATTTTATTAAAAAAAAAACTCAGTTTCTTTTTTTATTTTGTTTTTTTATTGTCAATTTTTGATATTTCCTCGTTTGTTTTAGCAAATTTCGAAAACTCGAAATTCAACTATTACAGCCGGTATCATGCCGCGACCTAAGGCCGGGACCGTAACAGAAATATGTTTTGAGGTCCCTAGAATACGAAAATGATATTCACTAAAATTTATATACATATATATATATATATATATATATATATATATATATATATATATATATATATATATATATATATATATATATATATATATATATATACGAACTTAGCCGAGCCAACCCGGATTTTAGTTCGCACACAAAATTTCATAAGCACTAAACGTTTCGTTCGAAAGTTATCGTGGCGACATATATATATATATATATATATATATATATATATATATATATATATATATATATATATATACGTATATATATATACGTATATATATATATATATACGTATATATATATATATATATATATATATATATATATATATATATATATATATATATATATATATATATATATATATATGGCCACGATAACTTTCGAACGAAACGTTTAGTGCTTATGAAATTTTGTGTGCGAACTAAAATCCGGATTGGCTCGGCTAAGTTCGTCAGCCAGACACGTCGGATGCCCAGAAGTAGATTTTCTGGCCATTTTTTATCATTCGATCCTATCATTAGACAGTTCGATTTTCACATCGTTGAAAAGCAAAAAAAAAAAATTATGAAGAAAATGTTCTTATAATGTTCTTATAATTTTCTCTCTTTGTCAGTCTAATAAGTAATTTGTATTTTTGTCTCAATTCATTATAAAATATATAAAAATCTCTTTTTTGTTTAGGTATTTTTATGGAAACAATTGGTATTTATTCACATATATGTATTATAATAAACAAAGTTCTGTTTCTCATTTATTGCATTATAATTAGCATAGCTCTGTCTCAAGTTGAAAAATGAAAATTAAGCGGATTTTTTAAGCTTATGTAATGAAGATATTTTTTTTTATTGAATTTTAAATAAACAAGAAATTGAAATTTATGTTATGATATAATATGATTAAATATAAAACAAAACAGCATAATATGTATGTATGCACGGAAAAAAATTTTAAATGAATCGATTTTGAAAATTTTTTCACTAATAATTATTGATGTTAGAAAGTTAAACAATTTTAAATAGATTTAAGGTATCTTATGTGAGATTCGTCAAGGTTTTGGGGACCTAAAAACGCCAAAAATTAATTACCCAATCGATTTTAAAAATTTTTTCACAGCTACAAGTTAAAGTATTTGAATTAATTAATTAAATGATGTCCGCAAGAACCTTACGGACTGCCATAAGTTATATGAGATCCCTAGAACCCTTTTCTTACTGTTAGAGTACTAGAGTTGTATGAGTTTCGCCAGGGTTTACTGATCCCATAATTGTAAAAAATAAACTAAACGACCGATTTTGAAAATTTTTTCACTGTTACGAGCTAAACTATTTTAGATAGATATAGATTACATTATGTAAGGTCCGCCAGGGTCCATAGGATCCAAAAGTGTCAAAAATAAACTAACCGACCGATTTTGAAAATTTTTCACTGTCAGGGAGCTAAACTATTTTAGATAGATATAGATTACGTTATGTAAGGTCCGCCAGGGTCCAGGGGACCCAAAAGTGGTAAAAATAAACTAACCGACTGATTTTGAAAATTTTTTACTATTACCGAGGTGAACTATTTTAGATAGGTACAGATTGTGTTATCTGAGATCCACAACGGGTTTTCAAAATACTTTTACTGTTGAAAAGGTAAAATATCCTATATATATATATATATATATATATATATATATATATATATATATATATATATATATATATATATATATATATATATATATTACATAAAGTCCGCCTAGAATATACGGTCGAGCTGATTTTTTAATGAGGTCCACCGGGATCTTGCAGATCCGAAAACGCCAGAAATAAGCTACCGAATCGATTCTAAAAATTTTCTCACTGCTAGAGAACTAAATTATTTTAGATGGATACAACTATGCTGCACAAAATTCGTTCGGGTTCTTGGGTCCCAAAAATACCAAAACTAATTACCCAGCCGATTTTAAAAATTCTTTTACTCTTAGAAAGCTAACTATTTTAAATAGGTACAGGTCTTAGATGAGATCCGCCAGTGCCCAATATTTGGAAATTCGCTATGTTATGCAGATGCTGCGGCAAGGGTATTTTGCTTAACTTGTTGACAATGAAAGTTAAAACTAGTTCGTAAGTTTCTAGAAAAATACTTTCTTAATATTTGTTTATTCCAAAAGATGATCATCAAAAATTTATAAGGAAAAAAATTAATTTTATTTTCATTAGAATTTTAAAGTCTTAAAATAACACTAATTTTCCGTATAAAAAATAGTGATTTTTATTACCACGAAAGTACTTATGTCATTTTTGGATTCATTGTTACTATAAATCCAAATTTATTATAAAACGTTTCTTTGAAAAAAAAAAAAAAAAAAAAAGAAAAAAAAGAAAAAACGTCCGAAATAATTCTGTCTATCTGAAAGAATCACTCTAATGTTTTCAATATTATTGATATTATTGAACAATAACCTGAGTAGTATGCATGTGTATTTAGTCGCCATTTTTTGTATAACAGTTTCTGTTAGTTATTTCTATTAGAAAAATAATAAGTGTTTTACTTTTAAAATAATTAAAATTTTAATAGAATTTCATTGTACATTAATTTTCTATTAACATTTCTGGAATATTAACATCATAATAAAAATTTCGACACAATTCGGATAAAAATAATTATAAATAATAAACTGATGCACATTTTTCAACATTTCATCATCCGAATATAATTTTTGGATGATTTATTTTTATAAAAGCCACTTAGATTTTATAAATAGTTTTATATATTATTTCGAAATTTCGATTTCGATAAATGGAGTGCCGGGAGAACGTATAATAAAACAAAAAATAGAAGATGCATGTATAAAATAACTATTCTAAGTGGAACACTTAAAATATGTATATCCGCTATGTATAAAAATAGGTATGAGCTGAAGAGATTTAAGAAATTTCTGAAAGAAATATTACGTAATTATATGTGCTGTAAAATTCAACTCTAAAACTAATGTTTTCTTTCTAGTACGGAAGTGTAAATTTTTTTTAGCGTTTCGTAGAGGGGGGGACTGCACGAAAAACTAATGCAATCAGTTTGTCTGTCAGCTATTATTACTTTTTTTTTTTATAGAATGTTCACTCAAAAAACGACTTACATATTTTATAGTATTGAGCATATTGAGTATGAAATACAGTGGCCATCCAATGGTACGTACTCCGATTTTACGTAGTGACGTCAGCGATTTGGTGGGGTTCTCCTCTCACAGATATGTTGTTGTTTGTCTGTGTTGGTGAAAATTTATGTATCAAGCCAGAGTCAGGGCCGTAGGTAATATTGTCTGAGGGTCTCGTAGCCTTTAAAAATTTTAAAATTTCACTGCAGATATATATGCACATATTCTGTACACGTAATATGCGAAATGTAAATGCAAAATGGGTAACGTAAAATTCTAGAATATTCTAATTGTCAACTATCAAAGATATCAAAAAACAGACTTCACCGTTGAATTGGTCATTAAAAATGAGATTAAACAGTGTAGTTTGACAAAAATTCTAGAATGTTCTATTTGTCAACTAGCAAAGATATTGAAAAATCAATTGTACCGTTTAATTGTCCATTGAAAAAGAGGTCAAATTACACATTTTGAGAAATGTTCTGGAATATTCTATTCGTCAACTAGCAAAGATATTAAAAAACATACGTTGCCATTGAATTGGCTACCAAAAAAGAGACCAAATAACACATTTTGAGAAATGTTCTAGAATATTCTATTTGTTAACTAACAAAGATATTGAAAAATCTACTGCACCACTTAATTGTCCAACCGAAATTAAACTAATGTAAACCAAATGTCCGATTTTGACAAACAATTTTTGCTATTTGACGAATAGAATATTCTAGAACATTTATCAAAATGTGCTATTTCGTCTTTTATTCGATAACCAATTAAATGGTGCAATCGATTTTTCGATATCTGTGTTAGTTGACGAATAGAACATTCTAGAATTTTTGTCAAAATGCGCTGCTTCATCTAAGTTTTAGTGCCCAATTTAATAGTGAAGTTTGTTTTTTGGTATCTTTGCTAGTTCACGAGTAGAATATTCTAGAATTTTTGTCAGCTTCCGCTATTTGGCGTCTTTTACGCTGATGAATGCGATAGTGAAGTTGATTTTTCGACAGTTTTCTAAAAGTCGTCACCCATATTCATTTAGTATAACATTCTGTTTCCTTTGTCTACACAACCGAATTTTAGGTGTAAATTGTCTCTTAAGATAATATTGTTTTAAATAAATTCAGATAAATAATATTTACCAACCCCCGAAACAAAAGTTTACCGACGCCCCTGATCTTCCGATTTTACGTACTTCCCCTTAAATTTGTACCGACCACTACGTAAAATTGGATTTGTGGTGTATGATGTAAAAGAATTAACCAAATTTCATTTTTGTTACAAAAATAACGAAATTCCTTTTAGAAATATGATCGATTCGGCAAAAGTCTTTTTTACCGGTTCTAAATATGCTTACTTTTAATAAAAATGAAAAAAAAAAACGATTTTGAAAACCTACAACTCTCTTTCAGTTTCATCATTCTATCATTTCATTTACGGTTTTTCAGGTATTGAAAAACTTTAGTAAACTTTATTCCTTTTTTCTCAAATCAGGCTTGAATTAGAGTGATTGGTTAAATTAGGATATTTGACTGTGAACTTTTTATTTTTATTTTTACTATTAAAATGAAGAAATTTCTTTTAGAAACATGGCTGATTCGATAGAAGTCTCTTTTCTAGTCTTATTACCAACCTATATACCTACTTAAAGTGATAGAAGTTATAAAGAATTAACCACGTTACAAAATAAATTGAAAAAAATTATGTATTTGGCCTCAAAATTTTTTAAATGATCAAATAACGTAATTAAAAAAAAAAAAGGTCTTTACCAAATTTATTGTCATCAGCTCACAATTAATACGGAGATAAATTCCGACGTTATTCTCCAAAGTGTGATCAACACAACTAGACCCGTAAACTAACAACAAGTTTTACAATTAAATGTACATGGAAATCTTCGCTACGAATCCCAGAAAAAAGTTACCAATATCCAAAATTCACAGTTTAGAAGGCATTTTAAAGCAATTCTTATTGAATTATATGATACCCATTAAAAGGAAAAATTATATTGAGAGAATCTGTTGAGGCACTAATTGTAAGACAAAAGAATTAAAATTGATTACAAAATTACAAAATTAAAACAATGTGTTTTCAAATAAACATATATGCACAATGATTTGATTGCTTTATAATTTTTGATAGTAACTAAGAGTATTGATCCAAAATAATTGGATGATTGTTAGCGCAATTCTGTAATAAAATCAGCAAACAATTAGGATACGAACGACAAGTCTGGACAAGAGCCAAAATATAGTATAATTCGTAGGTATATCACGATCACTTCGTTATAGATGTGAACGTTCATGTAGGCATCTGTTATGTTGAGAAAGCGCTTTAAGGATGATACCCAAAAAGAAAATTCCAACTTTTTCCATTGAGTTTGAAATATATTAAACAATAGACGATTCCGCATCGGTTAGCAAAAAGAAAATTGTATGTCACGGACAAATTAAACGAAATAATTAATGTTAATGTTCTCATTTATCGTGTGTTGTTTGAACCGGAAATAGCATAGCTACGAATAAATTTGTAAAATTTGTCATATTTTAACCTTATACTTTATATTATTTTTTAATGAAAAAAAAAACCGACTCCACCGGTCTTTCTTTTTCGTAAAAATTAAAATAAAAATTAGACGCGGGAACCACCCAGTTTTGCAACTATTTTAAAAAACTGTGCCCGCCATTTTCGACGACAAATGTGGTTAAACATATAATGAAAGTTTTCCATTTAGGAAACACAGACGACACAGTTTATTTTTGTTTTTGGCACAAAAAACTAATTTTTGTAAATTTTAACCTTTTAATTGCTTTTAGATACAATTAAAAGATTCGCTTTGTAATAAAATTTAAAAAAAATTAGTTTTTTTATGAAAAAAAAGAAAATGCATTGTGTCACACAGTATTTTCTAAATGGAACATACTCTATACGTCAACTGTCAGGATAATAATTCCGATAGGTGCTAAATCCAACGTCAACCATAGTCAAATTAAATCTTTATTTTATAGAAAAAATTTATTAATTGATATAATTTTTTTATACAGTAAACATCTTAATTCATAAAATAAGTGTTTCTAGTAATAATTTAACATTATGATTAATTTTCAAAAAATTTTAGATGTAATACTCGATTTGACTAGGTATATAGCTTTAAAAATTTTATGTGTTCATAAATTCATCACACTAAAGAGCGTCCACAAACTATGTAGTTCCATTTTGGCCATTTTTGAACCTCTCCCCCCACCATGTAGACTTATGGTGACTTTTGTCTCAACCTGTCCCCTTCTCCATAGTGGAACGTAGTTTCTTTTCTTACTAAGTCCAGAAAACATTCAATTAAAATAATAGCCTTTTTACTATAAAATATGAAAACTAAGGCACTTTTTTATAGTTCAGCAAAATATTTTCTCAAAAATCACGTTCCCTTACAATAAAAATTGTAATGTAAGGACTATGTGACCATATGGTTGCATAATGCGCTTGGGAAAGTTTTTTCAAATTTCAAAATATCCAAAATACAATTAAGCACACCTCATTAGTAATTCAGGATTATTCATGAATTTCCACATTCAAAATCATGTTTATTTAATTAATCCAAATAAAACTATGTAGCTCGACTCTGACTCCTCCCCTCCCCCATGTAGTCCAGCGTATCAAAATACAATTAAGCACCTCATTAGTAATTCAGGATTATTCATGAATTTCCACATTCAAAATCATGTTTATTTAATTATTCCAAATAAAACTATGTAGCTTTTTGCATAACTCCCCCTCCTCCAAATAGGCTACAGAGTTTATGGACGCTTTCTAACCATTACCTATATGAATTTATTAAGAATACTCCTCATACCTTTTTCTTAGAAAAATATGAGATTTTTTAAAATCCTGTTTGTTTTCTTAATAAAGGCTTTCATGGTGTGCAGGCGCGAGAGACTAAGGTAAACATTGAATTTAGGTTATCTGTCAACTGTCACACATTATAAATTTTTAATTCTTCTGTTTTTTGCAATCCGTAGTTCAGTTTGTCCATCTTCAATAGATATAGTAATAAAATAATGCAATAAATCAGGCAATTACTTTTTGTTTACTTCATTGAAGTACATTGAAGACTGAAGTGTCTTATAGTTCTATGGTTTACATTCTCATAACCTATTAACTTTTTCGTGCCTGCGCACTACGAAATGTCACTTCAGTCAAAAGTGCCGCTGTAGTAGCCCTTATTGACATTACCAGTGAATTGAGACCTAATTAGAAATTCAATCCTATGTGACATTACTTAACCCCTTTAGCGGCTATCCCGAGCACAGCTCGTCATATGAATTATACAACTTGAATGACTCTCCCGACTTAAACTCGCCTCGTGTTGGTAACTGTAAGATGCTGTCATCTGCTATCGTAAAAGCATTACACAAGCAAAAAATATCGAATGGGTTGGCCACATAATTATGCAATTAAATTAAGTATTTTCAAAGATCATTTTCTTTGGTTAGTTTTACATGAGCCGCCAAAGGGGTTAATAGATAATTACTAGACTTATTTCTTTGATTCTAGAGAGCATCTATATCGACGACTGTATGCAAATAATCAGTCTTACAATGTTATTTATGTAACAAGCTGCAAAATGGTCTTTTCTTCACGAGTCATAACAAGGCTTATAAAGTTGGACAATTACAAAAAAAAAAAAAAAAACATATCTTGCACGTGTTGCATCCAATATTTTTTACAATTTTGAATAAAATACTTATATACTTTTTTTAAGCGTGAGAAAAAGTAAGCTATTTTGACATTATCATAGACAATTATAAAAATAACATTTTAATTCAGAATTGTAAAAACATTTTTTTATCTTCGGCTGTGAAAGACTTACGAATATAACTTAATTGTAAGACTGATTATTCAGCAAGAAACAGTTAGAGATTAAGTATCTCTTCCGAGTCAACAAAAGTTTTATGGGTATTATCTAGGATTCTTCTAGAAATCATACTGACTGAAAGTATAAAACAAATTATTCTGTCATAATCGTACTATTTAAATAATTATTAAAAAGTACATGCATGTTATCCGTAAAAAAATATCAAGTTTTACTAAATTTCTATTTCCTCATACGAGGAATATTAACAGATAAGAAAGAATAGCATCGATTATGTTGACTGCTTTTTAATTTTTCGGTATTATATTTCACTAAAATTCGTCAATTAATCGAAAAAATTCATCTACATATATTGTACACATTCATTTTCTTTTATTTTTAGTAGATGCACTTTTAATCAATCTTTCATTGGCTTATTGTTAGTTAACAAAGTGTATTAATAGATAAAAGTAATCAAGAAAGTCTAGGAGTATATAAATAATTTTATCCCACTTTTTGATGGCGCCAAGTTTTATAATATGAGAAAATAGTTATGGTTATGATGTAATAGATACAATTTTTTTTAAATGTCATAATAGTCGAACATTGTTCAAATTCTTTGTGCTGTAGTAAAAAAAGATTTTTACAAAAAAAAAAAAAAAATCTGACTCAATTCTAAAATTTTTATTTACTAATGCAGATACATATAAAATCTTTAATTTTGTACTATTGCCAATTTTTTTTTCTTTTTATTGATAAAAAGATATCGCATTGTGGTAACGCATTTTTTTGTGATATAATACAAACGTAATTTAAAATATTTGAATAAAAATATTATTCTCGAAAAATGTAAGAAAAAATCATTTTTTTATTTTTGAGAACTTAATGGAATTTTTTGTATGGTTAAAAAAAGAAAAACCATTCATTGTTGTATGACTGAATTTGTGAAATCTGTTATTAAGAAATTCAATTTTTTTAAAACGAATTTCAGTTAACAATTTTCTTGTAAATTGTAAAATAAATATTATTTATTAAGCTTGTGACATATGTTTCGAATATTGGTTGTTCATTTTCAATTCAGTAATGCTCGAATTTATTAACTTAAACAATTTTTATTGCTGAAAAGGTTATTATTTATCTCTTTCTAACATACCAACCATGGTTTATATCCATTCAATATATCTGTTATTAATAAATTATATGTAACTAGTTTCACATTTAAGCATTCAAAACATATTTCAATTCCTTTGTTTTTGTTTATAACACTGAAAATTTATTGTAACATAATTCGTAATAATAAATATACATACATATTTTAATATAAAATCACGTTGTTATGTCAATGTGAAAACGTTTTCATTTATTTGAAACGGTAGTGACGTACCGTATTACGTAATTAAAAAAGGATAGATTCATGTACTTATTCAGTTAAAAGAAAACTTTTGCAATATGAATAACAAAAACAAAAATTTTTTTTATTGTGGCACAGCTTATAGAAGGCTTAAGGTCCGCAAACCTGGTTTGCGCAAGTAAGTCGGTGGTAAAGCTTGAGCGTGTGGACGGACCCTGATGTTGCCGTTGGTAATGCTTTTTACATAATGCGAAATAAATTTGGTGAATAACACAAAACAGTTTTAAAAAGAGATTTGGAATCTCTTATAATATATTTCATACTTTTAATTAGCGTAATTGTACAAAATATTTTAAAAACAGAAGACATCTATCGTTTCAAAACTGGACTACTATGCTTGATTTGCGAGAGTTACAAAAAAACCTTGATTAAAAAAAGTAAGTAATATCGAAACTATTAACGACAGATACGTGAATGATACAGCATTCGAAAAATGAAGAAATAAAATATCTTTCAGATACTGAGTGATCTTGCTCTGCAAGTTGAAGCTACGAAAATATCCATCATATCCATAGTGGTGCATTGTGCATATTAAATTAGTGTAGCTCCAGCTTTCGTTGTGCGATCACGACGTTTATATAAAAAAAGATCGCAGTAAATATCCACTTAGGGAAAATAGAAAAAATTCCAATATTTATCCAGGCATTAAATAAACATAGAAGATCGAGTGATAGAGAATTCAGAAAAACCTGGATACCCGTCTCTGTACGTCACTGATCAAGGCGTGTTCCGTAACAGCCCGTCACATTTTTTTTAGTTTCTTTTCAGTACAACTTTACTTCTAATGGTACAATATGTATCTTATTAATAATACATAATATGTATATGATAATTTAGAAAGTTAAAAGAAAATTATTTAATTTGAGGAAATTGTACAAATTATACAAATATAATAATAAACATTAATTTAAATTATTATTTGTACTATAATACACATGTCATGTTATAATTTTACTGTATTAATACTATAATTCTGGTTTTAACTAAACTTTTAATTTTGGATATAGTAAATTTAGTAGCTTAGTAAATATTGTGTATGAATTTAATCTATTTGGCTTGTTCAACCAATAAAAAATGAAACTTACCAGCTACCAATGGTCACATAGTTATCTATATAATACTAGCAAGCACATATATTATTATAAAGTCACTAACACAAACAATTTTTTTATTCTGTTGTTAAAATTTAGGTTGCTATATTAAGAAAGTATCACATTTTTTATTCAATATATAAAAATCCCAAAACTCTATACATTTTATATGGTAAATACTTGTTCCATTAGTGTTTTCACTGTCATAAATCGGAAAAATGTGTATTTTTTGTACTCTTAAAAATATATTATCAATTCCAGATTGTTCGCAATATTAATTTCTCAATCTAATTGAATAAAGACATCTGAGTAAAGTCATTGTTAACTTACCTTCCGTCTTTCTTATTTTATGTCCTTTCTTAAATAGGAAGATAAAAGATAACAAAATAAGACAATAGTAACAATAGTAATAGGAGCCACTTTAATATAAAAATTAGTCATGCACCCTTCGCACATAAAAAAATTTGTAATTCATGAAACATAAACTCTCACTTAGATTATATAATTCATATTTTACTGTGTCATTAACCTTGTATGGTATAACCCTGTACTTATCTTTCTGTTTTTACTTTCTGTACTTATCACCATTTATGAATGTGTAACATAAAAATAAAAATTTAAAGAATTTCACATAAAAATAAAAATTTAAAAACGGGTAAGTCCGTTTTTAATATTTTTTTAAAATTTCTTTTATCTACAATTACAAAAAAAATCGGTTTCAACTACTTATATACTTGTTATTGTTTTCCTACTTTGTGGAAAATTTCGCATTAAGTGTATTGCCGTATCATTTTTAAAAAATAATAATATTTACTGGTAATAATTTACACATATATTTTGTAAATTGTGGCCTTGTTTATAAAATATAAAATTATTTTATTTCCTTCGAAAATACTATAAATTTTTAGTACACGTGAGGTAGACAAAAAATTATTTGTTTATTCATCATTAATCTGGCCAACTACGAAGTATGTAAAAAATTAAAGTTTGCTTATCTTTTTCAACCACTCAATGAATATTCATACATATTTCAGAATTTATTTAACAAAGGTCTAGATGGAAATTTACCGTTTTAACTGTGTAAAAAATGTTTATGGTTTTACTTATTTTATCATGGTACATTTTGATAATACTGTCATTAACGTTTAAATTGAGTTTCATATAGGCTAATTTCCAAAATACATCACTGCTTGCATGAGGCAGAGTCAAAAGTTCAAAAACGCATCAGACGCATCACAACGAAAAATCAAAAGTTCATTTTTGCATCTGATGCGTCAAAACAATGCATCAAGAAATTTGGTGATGCGTGTCCAAGATGCATGTCGTGCGTATAATGTAGAATTATAACTACTTGCCATATTATGTAGGTATTAACACCAATAGGAATAATTCCGAAAATAATTCCGAAAAAGAAACTTTTGAAAAAGATTAATGTATTTACCTTTGATTAAAATTGTTTAAACTATTTTAATACATCTTGCACTCAAAATAGGTATGTAATATGTTTTATTCAAATAATTTCAATATTTTTTATTTCAAGTAAGTTCAAGTTGAAATTCAGATAATATACCTATACAAGGACTGTATTACTATATTATCTATAGTCCATCATGCTACATTGGCTACATTGTGTGTCTGGGTAAGTTCAAAAATGTAAACTTTACCGCATCGATACAGCATCATAACGTTTCTGATGCGTCTAATACTGCATGATGCGATGCTGATGCTCTCTTGAAATTTGATGCACATTAGATATTTTTGAATGGGATATTGGCATCATGATGCATGTAGCATATTAGACACACAATGTAGCCAATGTAGCATGATGGACTATAGATAATATAGTAATACAGTCCTTGTATAGGTATATTATCTTTGAATTTCAACTTGAACTTACTTGAAATAAAAAATATTGAAATTATTTGAATAAAACATATTACATACCTATTTTGAGTGCAAGATGTATTCAAATAGTTTAAACAATTTTAATCAAAGGTAAATACATAATCTTTTTCAACAGTTTCTTTTTTCGGAATTATTCCTGTTGGTGTTAATACCTACATAATATGGCAAGTAGTTATAATTCTACACATGACAAGCATCTTGGACACGCATCACCAAATTTCTTGATGCATTGTTTTGACGCATCAGATGCAAAAATGAACTTTTGATTTTTCGTTGTGATGCGTCTGATGCGTTTTTGAACTTTTGACTCTGCCTCATGCAAGCAGTGATGCATTTTTGAACTTACCCTCTATTATGCTACATGCATCATGATGCCAATATCCCATTCAAAAATATCTAATGTGCATCAAATATCAAGAGAGCATCAGCATCGCATCATGCAGTATTAGACGCATCAGAAACGTTATGATGCTGCATCGATGCGGTAAAGTTTACATTTTTGAACTTACCCATACTTATTATGTATAAATCTAATATGTAATTTCTAATATTATATTAATAAGTAAATTATGTATTTCATGTCAAACTAAACTTAACCTACCTCAAGTTATGTATCTTAGTATGATGGTGATGAGCCTACCTAATTATTTTACTTATCATTGGTACATTGCTGTCAGATTTTAAAACGTATGTCGGAGAATGTACTTTAAAATTATGTATAGAAACATTAAATTTTAATTTTTGATGATTTTTATAAATGTGAAAGTACTTATTTGTATTAAATTTAGAAAAATCTTATAATATACAAAATAGTCTGATAGCGGACAATTTTTTTTTTTTTTGGTAAGGAGAAGGTAAGGTTAATTCGTACAAAAAGGGCATGTTTTTGTTATTTTTTTGTGATGACATCGTTAAAATCTCTTTATTAGGGCCCGTCCACACGCTCAAGCTTTACCACCGACTTACCTGCGCAAACCAGGTTTGTGCAAGTAAGTCGCTACGTTTTTTCCCGTCCATACGTACATGTTTACTTGCACAAACTGGTTTGCGCAAGTAAGTCGGTGGTAAAGCTTGTGTCGTGTGGACGGACCCTTAAAACCATACTGTATAAAATTTTCATGAAGAAATATTAAAAAATACAGTAATGGCAGCAATTATTCGAACGTGTCTCGGAAAAAAGTAGAATTGCGGTGCCTCTCATAACTTGTTGCTGGATCATCCGAAATAAAAAAATTAAAGTTCATTCGTTAGATAATAGTTTTCCTCAAGTAACGCTGGGAGGGTTTTTCGAAATTTCAATTTTTCACTTTTTTGGAACACTTAGAACGGAAAATACGATTTTTGCGAAAAAAAATTGGCTAATTTGTTATTGTAAAATAACAAATTATTAACAAATTTGAAAAAAACTCTCCAGCGTTACCTCATAAATTATGTACAGAAATAGTGTTCAAAATTTCAAATGAATCGGTGCTGTAGTTTTGAGTTATGAGGGGCACCGACTTTGAAAACGTGAGCTGTGGGGAAAACGCTTTAAAGTTTTGAACACTTAAAAATTCTTGTATAAAACTGATATAGAATACTTACTGCTAAACTAAATTTTGTACCCTACACTGACAAAATATACAGGTATAAACACGTTAGTACTTCCATTGATACATAGGTGTACATTTATAGAAACTTCCTATACTTTTCATTTTCTAAGCGTGACACATTTTTTAATTTATTTTTGCAGTTATAAATTTTCTAAAACATTAGTCAAGTTAAGCTTGAGGACCTGAGATAATGTAAAAATATATGTAAGCAACTATTTTTACATTAATGTTATTCAAGGAAATTTTTATCAATAGCAATAATACAGTGATGCGGTCTAAATACATTATATTAAGGCCAATATGTCGAAAATAAATTTTTATTTTAAATTTATATGTCAATGATTTTTACTCTTGTCAGTTCTCTGATACGTTTATCATTTTGGCATCGCATAAATAATAAATATTAAATATTACAAATAATAATAAATTATGTAATTAAAAGCTCCACTCAAATAAATGCTATGCTGCTATGCAATATTATTTTTTAGTGATTTTTAGTAGCTTTTAAAGAGTATTATTTGGAAATTCGATACATATACGTAAATTATCAATGTGGGATAATTAAGTTGTATAATTTCGTACATAATATTTAATTAACGTAACGTATTCTATTTTTGCCATGAAATTCCCATGAACAATATCCAGTAAAAATGATATGTATATCTATAATTAATATAAAATTTTTAATTTTAAAATCATAATACAAATCTTACAAATAATTAGTTATTTATAATTATAATAATGACTGAGTAAATGATTTAATAACTTTAATAATTACAAATCATATAAATCAAAGTTCTCTTTTATTATTTCAAAACAAAGAAACATTCAAGACCTCTTTATTTAGTTGCCTTAGCAACAAATATTTTCCCAGATTATTTAAAAAAAGTAATGTGGATAAGATAAAATGAAATGAAAACAGCGACCTCTATTAATGGCACAAAAAGCAAAAAATTAACCGAGAATTCAATTACGGTCATTTACTCATTTTTCATTTAGTTTGAGACAGGTGTTGTATAACTAAAATTATGTATGTTCCGTTTTCACTAAATAGATATTTGTGTATGAAATAATTATGTATTCCAATTTATCACTTAAAAAAATAAAATCACATCTTAATATATGAAAATACAATGCAGTAATTAATTAGAACATGTTTTTATTTTTTTGTTTTTGAAACTAGGTTAAATTAAATTAAAGCAGACATGCGCACTTTTACATATTTGTTTTAGATACTTATACAAACATTCCCGAAATTTTTTTTTTTTAATTTTTAATAAAATATAATTTACAGTGTTTAAAAATACGAAAAATAAATTTTTTAGACAAAAAAATTGTTAGTTTAAGTCAAAAAATTATTATAAGCTAGCAAATATGGTTTAAAACATTTAAGTAAAGTACATTTTTAGTATGTTCTAATAGAACAAAGCAAATTAAATTTAAATGTTTAAAATTTGGAATGCTTACTCACTTTTTTGCCTAGCTTCATGTGTGAAGACAATAATAAATCTAAATACACAAACTATTTAACGAAAACAAAAGAAGAAAAAAAAACACTTTAAAGTCTTATTTAATGTAAAATAAAAAAAAAATTAAATAAAATTCATATCAACTCAATAAATTAAAAAAAAATCAGTTGTAAAAACTGAAATAAATATCGAAACAACGCGTAACTATTTTTTTTAACGAATATGCTTAATTTCAAACTGAACTGTTGAATAAAGCGAACGGATTAAAAGTAAGTGCGGCGTCTGAATTCTATTCAACTACTACAATAGTTATGTTATTGAAACATTCAGTTATTTCATTCAGTACACATAGTATGGTAACATATACATACAAATTTAATTGTAATTATGGCGTTAATATTTGCGAGAGGAGAGTAAAACATGTTTTTTTGAACCGAACCTGGTGATCGTGTTCGTGATCACCGTCGTGATAGTGCAGTAGAGTATGCAGTAAATTGTATGGCGCGGAGTATATAGTGGGATTTGTAATATATGTACACAGTAATGGTACAGTAATTCGCGTAATTCGATTGGTGGGATAGCGACGAAGTTTCGACGTCATTTCATTTCATATGTTGGACTTTGCAATATGTATATCTATAGAACAATTTTAAAAACCTAGACATACTGGCGTTATATCTGTTGGAAATTTATGTCTATTACAGTGAAAACTCTTTAAAGTTTTCTTTGATAATTATATATATCAGTTACTGTATACGTGTGATAATTCTTCATAATTTTTACTTCCGCATAGCATTATTTGCAATTTAGTTTATTTAATTATTTAGATATTAGTAGAAGTACCCCAACAATATGATTACATTTGAAATTTGAATTAAGTTTCCATCACTGAGTATTGAATCGAACATAATATATAATATATAATATGTTTCCTAGAGACACCACAGGCATTAAATTGTGAAGCATGACTCCATTTTATTAAACTCAACTTGTAACCATGTGCCTGCCACTCTCCATATAATCCATTATAAAAAAATATACCGTTTACTGACGCCGCTGTAACTAATATACTAGATGGCGTTGATGGTACTTGAATAAAATAGCGTCGGGACATGAGTTTTGATAGTTCGCTATTTTTCATCAAAGATTCACCTAAAATAAATTGGAAATAAATTAAAAATTTAAAAAAATACTTTAATTCAACCTAGAAAGATTAATTAAATTAAAAAATTTTAATTCTTCGTTAACACATAACTTGGTGACGATACTTTTGTACTCAATCATATGACAATTAATTTTGACATCTATTTGATGAAAAATGTTCACATGTCCCAACTCTATTTAGTATGCCCCAAATACCATTAGCACCATGTAGCGAACTGTGACATTAAAAATTCGTCCTTGAAAACAAGTGGCAGGGAAATGCTTGTAACCACGGAGACTTGTTTATAAATATTAGATAAACCATTAAATTAACGGTTTGACCGCCATTAAAGTAATCACATCAGTCAATTTTTTTGCTTCAGTTTCTTAATGTATTTGTAATACACAGCATTTTCTCTAGTCAATTCTCTCCTCAATGGTACCCATAAATGTTTGCAACGTTAATTTTATTTAATAGCCATAGTAACATATTTTTATATATCTCAACTTCAAAAATGACGAATTTCCATACAAATTTTCGTCCCCTATTTAACCCACTTGGGGGATAATTTTCTTAATGTCACCTACGTTACACAGGGAACTCCTGGGCAAAATTTCATTCGTTTAAACTCAACGGTTTAGGCTGTGCGTTGTCTGTCAATCAGTGTCTAGAAATTTATTAAATAGATAATATTTTAAAAATCATAGAATAAAACTTCGGATAACTTTTAACTGAAATGAAGGATTCATAAGTACTATTAGTGGCGACCATAGGATGGTGCGAGTGGTGCGACGGCATCGAGTGTCGTCATAAAAGGGGGACCAAAAGGCCGGAAAATTGAAAAAAGAACAAGAAAAATCAGAAGCAAAGATCAGTTTACCTATATGTATATCGTATTGAAAATCTAAATTTTAAAAATCGGCACTTAGTAATCGATGTAAATAACGTTCTGAAAAAATGGGTTAGATTAATGTGTTTGATTTATGTAGATCTAAATTTTATACATAGTTATAACATAGTTGAACTAGATCAGCGGTTCTCAACCTGTGGTAGGCGTACTTACTAGTAGCATGTGAAAATAATACTGGTAATGGAAGATGACGCAAAACCTTAAGATGTCTCAATAAAAACAGAATGGAAATTTTTTTATTTAAAACATAATTCATAATAGACCATTATTTTAGCGTTTAATTGAACATCACGTGATTAGAAATAGGTATAGAATTTTATATTTAAAGGATAGGGTTTGGAGAGAAAATCACCATAATAATTACTAACAAAAATTAATTATTTATTTTGCAACGTTTCGAAACATAAAGTTTCATCCTCCGGAAAAACGGTATACATATAAAGAAAAAATAAGGTATTAATTTCAATATTACCTTAACTTTGATAAACTCAGAAAAACTTAGAAAATCGAATAACATGTTATAAAGGGGACTCTAAACTTCAATTTAAAAGATAAATAAGGAAAATCGAAGATAAAACAATATTAAAATTAATACTTTATTTTAAAAATTTTTTTAAAACTGAGCCCCGTAAAATCCGTAAAACTAAAAAAAAAAAGAAAAAAAAAAAAAACAAATAAAGTCGAGTATCACGTTAAAGAGGGGACTGAGTACTTTAATTTGAAGAAATAAAATCGAAAATCAAAGGTGGGGTAATGTTATAATTATTACTTTATTTTAACAATTAGTTAAAAAAAACACGTATTTTTTTAAAACTGAGCCCTGTAAAATCCGTAAAACCAAAAAAAAAAAAACAAAGAAAATCGAATACCACGTTAAAGAGAGGACTGAGTACTTTAATTTGAAGAAAGAAAATCCAAAAACAAAGGTGGGGTAATGTTACAATTAATACTTGATTTTATCAGTTAGTTAAAAAATTCACGTAATTTTCAAACTAAGCCCCGTAAAATCCGTAAAACTCAAAAAAACAAAGAAAATCGAGTACCACGTTATAGAAAGGACTGAGTACTTTAATTTGAAAAAAGAAAATCGAAAATCAAAGGTGGGGTAATATTATAATTATTACTTTATTTTAATATTTAGTTAAAAAATTCACGTATTTTTTTAAAACTGAGCCCCGTAAAATCCGTAAAACCCAAAAAAACAAAGAAAATCGAATACCACGTTAAAGAGAAGACTAAGTACTTGAACTTGAAGAAAGAAAATCGAAAATTAAAGGTGGGGTAATATTATAATTATTACTTTATTTTAATAATTAGTTAAAAAATTCACGTATTTTTCAAACTAAGCCCCGTAAAATCCGTAAAACTCAAAAAAACAAAGAAAATCGAGTACCACGTTATAGAGGGGACTGAGTACTTTAATTTAAAAAAAGAAAATCAAAAATCGAAGATAAGGTATTTTCAGTATAAGCGATTAAAGAAAAAAATAAAACTTGCAATTACTTCAATATATGTGCATGTATTGGAATGGAAATCGGTCTGATTGAAAGTGTATGTAAAGTACATTCAATGCCACATGTAATCATTTTTTAATTATTCTTAGACTCTGAAAAAATTAATAAAATATTTTGGGGAATCCCCATTTTGTGACCTCGAACGCAACTTTGGATAATTATAACTCCGACAAAGTAGAAGATAATTCAATAATATTCGAGTACATAGCTCAACACCACTTAAACTTATTATATACACAGGGAAATTAAATTTGGAGAACATGCCATTTTTGGGTGATCGGTTTATACTTGGAATTGCTCAGTTTTTAACAAAAATGAAAAAAAAATTGAAGAATGAAAAAGTGAACATTGTTTTAAAATCTTTTTTGAAACTATAAATTACAAAAAAGGGTTTTTAATTACTTTTACGATACCAAGAAAAGGTAAAAGACCCGGCAATTGACCCTGGCCCAGTTTCTGAACTTTTCAACTTTGTTATAAATTAATAAAAAAACTATATTTTAAATAAGAAAAAAAATAAATTCTTAATTTAAAGTAATCTATTCTGTGTCTAATGAACAGCAATTTAAAAAGTTTAGAATATATTAACTAAATAAAAAAAAATTTTTAAGTTTAAAATGTGCGTAAAAACTATTTTTTTGGTAGTTTCCTAACAGTTTATGTTACAAAGTACTCATTTTGATCTGTGCAATATTCATCATGTAAGTATGAAAACTTAATTAAAAATATATGAGCAGGTTAATATTTGTTTAAAATTTATTTTAAAATATTTATAAAATACCTTAGAATGATTTTTTTATTGAAATATGAGGGTCAATTACTAGGCTCACTTCTAAAGTGGTATGACCCAATTAAATTCTAACCAGTTTTTGTTAGTTATTTTGTTATTTATAGTTATCTTCGATTAGTTTTTGTTATTTTTCATAACGTATATAACATTAAACATTCATTTTTATCAATAAAAAATTATTTATAAATTAAATTTTAAAAAACTGTATTTTTAAATTTAAGAATCAGAAACTAGGCCACTGTCAGGGTCAAAAACTGTCACATGAGAAATTTTGAAGGTCAGAAACTGGGTCCTTTTTGCCAATTTTTAAAACATTAATTTAAATTATTAATTCAATTCAAATAATTATTTTACTTGTATGACTTTATTTTGAAAGCCATAAACTAGTTGATAAAATTATTAATTGTCTTTTAAGTTTAAACTTATATTTATTACTGTCGTTTAACCTCAGCCGTCACTCTTAAAAGGTCAGAAACTAGGCCCGTTACCTTATGTATAATCTAAATCGATCGATTCAAATACAAAATGAAAATACAAATTATTAACTTTTTCTGGTTAAACTCTCTATATCAGTAACTGACACAGTATATCTAGCGCAGGTAGACAAAAGTAGTTAAGTCCATTTTTTATTTTTTTATTTTATTTTATAATAAGGACCAAGAGAGTCTATCTCATATATTTCCAAAAGGGCAAAAGTCAATTCCACCCCCAACATCCTTTTTTATGCACTTGTTATAAAAAAAAATTATTTACAGAAACTAACAAAAGAAGTTAAGTTTTTAAAATTCTCAATAAAGTAATAAATAAGTACATAGTTTAATTAAATTGGAAATGTATTTTTATGGCTACAACTACCCGCTAAAACAGGTTAAGTCCACAAAGTTTATTTTTTTTTTATGATTTTACTGTGTTACATGTTAAGAAAGTAATTGATTAAAAAAAAAATACAAAATGTCGTGTAAACTTGAAGATAATTCAAATAAACTGATGTTGCCTGCATTTCATTTTAGTTTTTACTCACTACTGTAAAGTTGATATTTTGGACTTAACTACTTTTGTCTACCTGCGCTAGATATAAACCCGCTGAACTGATCTCCGCTTGTAAAATATTTATTAGACGATGTTTCACTTTAGAATAAATGCCATAAATGCAGTAGTTTTACGGGAACCTTGACTAGCACTAAACTGCATTTTTAAAAACAAATAAATCCATATATTATTATTTGTTTTGTTATGCAAATGCACTTTATAATTATATTACCTACATGTTAGTGAATGTTTACAAACAATTCAAACAAAATATTTTAAATTTTAATAATTGTTTTTATTACTAATAATTAAATAATACAATTTTTTTAAAATAATTCATTTAAATGTAGTTTGAAATTTAACTTATAACAGAAATTCTGACAATTATAATTACGTTTATGATCATATGATGTCTATTAGTCACGAAATAAATTCTTGAATAAATATCTCATTTTCTAACAATTTTGTCTTGCTTACTAATCAAACAAAAAAGCAAAAATTAAAACCAAATGACAGGAAATTTGAGTCTGTAAGAGATACATAGTTCCCGGAAATCATATCATAGCTTCAAAAATAATTTACATACAATGAATATTCGTATTTATTTACTACAGACCTAGACAAAAAAAAATTACAATAAGGCTAAGGTCATTGTTGTAATGTCATTTTAACCTTTTCAGCCATTATAGTCCGACCGTTTACTGTGTAATTTTGACCAGCATCAAATGATATTTAAAATTAAAGAATTGCTTCTAAACATTGCTCTAATGCTTAAAAAAGTCCCGATTTTTATCAGAATTACGTGGTCGGCTAAGTGGTCGGAAAACGACATTTCATATTACACGATCTAGTGTTATTCCAACTAATGGCGGGAATGACTCCAAGCTACAAGAATTCTATTCAAAATTAGAGAATAGCTTTTAAACATTGCTTTAATGCTTAAAAAATTCTTGATATTTATCTGAATTACATGGTAGACCAAGTGGTCGGAAAACGACATTTCATATTACACAACCTAATGTTGTTCCAATTAATGGCAGAAATGATTTCAGGCTACAAAAATTCTATTTAAAATTAAAAAATTGCATTTAAATATTTCTATAATGCTTAAGAAAGTGTCGATAATGTTATTCCAGCTAACGGTGGAAATGATTCCAGTTTACAAAAATTATATTTAAAATTAAAAAATTGCTTTTCACCATTTCTGTACTGCTTAACCTCGGTTACTTTGACTCCGTGTCAGTTTTTTAGATCTTCTCTACCGTCTAGGATGAAGTTCCTCGCCAAACTACTCGCTGAAGTTAGCCAAAGCCCAAGTAGCATTACGACACACTCCTAGAGCTTTGCGAGTACTCAGTGATAATATATGTATACTGTATGTATGTGTACGCGAAGACATCTGGACGTATCTAAAGCATTCACTACACTACCACAAATTGCTTGAAGTTGGCTGAATACGATAGTGTAGGCCACTTCATGCTTCCTAGCTTCGCCTTAGTCAACTTTCACCCCGTATCGATTTTTCCCGTGAGTCAAAGGGCCCGAAATTCGAGCACGAATAAGCGACTCACTATACTACTCGACCTACTTCAGTATTCATTTAAATGTGTTTAGATGTTTTCGAGTGTACATGCGAGTATACAGTTAACATCACTGAAATTCTCGCGAAGTTCTATGAGTTAGGCCCGATTTACATTAACGCTCCGCTCTCGGTACGCTCCCACTCCACTCTCACTCCGATATAATCTTGTTGTGTTCACATAATCACATTACAGTGCTGATATCATGCTGGTACTTATTCGTTCTCCATTCACATTATAATGCCGCTCTGGGTACACTCCCAGTTCGGTACAAATATCTTTTCATAACAACTGAATGCAAGCGGACCCTCGTGCGAATAGCCAACATAAATTTAAAAAGATGAGATTTTTTTATTTTTGCTTCGATCAACCGTTTGTGAATGTTTGTGACGCTGTTATTTTCGTTTGTGACTAATTAATTAATTATTTAATTGTTAATTAAGAGTGTGTGAATAGCCAACATTTTTTAAAATTTATTGCAATATTGACTTCTGGGCACTTAATCGATCGAAAATCGTTTGTGAATTCCAAATATACCATTAAAAACATTTGTGACAGCGTATTTTTTTAAAAAATAATAAAAAAAATCAATTATTTTTTGTAGTAATGAAGTTTTTTATATTGGCCACTCTGTTTAGTTGCGCTAAATCTTCCATACTCCGATACCCTCTAGTGTGAGAAAAAATAACTATTTTGTAAATGACAGCAGTATACAGAATTTTTTTATTATTTTTTTAAAGAATACGCTGTCACAAATGTTTTTAATGGTATATTTGGAATTCACAAACGATTTTCGATCGATTAAGTGCCCGGAAGTCAATATTGCAATAAATTTTAAAAAATGTTGGCTATTCACACACTCTTAATTAACAATTAAATAATTAATTAACTAATTAGTCACAAACGAAAATAACAGCGTCACAAACATTCACAAACGATTGATCGAAGCAAAAATAAAAAAATCTCATTTTTTTAAATTTATGTTGGCTATTCGCACGAGGGTTGCAAGCGGAGTGGAGTGGAATCAAAAAAGTGTTTACACTATAGGTACAAGCCATAACAAGTCTGATATCGCTGCGATAAAATATTACATGAGTGGTATTGATATTGGAGTGGCATTGGATTGGGAGTGAACCGTGACTGATTTCGGACCGATATCAGAGCGATGATGTGAATACACTCATTGTTTATGGTGTAAGAATATTTTATCTAATCGGGAGCGTAGTGATATCGTACAGAGAGCGGAGCGTTAATGTAAATGGGGCCCTAATGGTGACACTACTCGAGCCTCGACCAACTTTAATCAGTACTTTGACGAATAACTTGATCGAGAGTGTTGAGCAGACATAAATGTTCACTAATTCACTAACATATTTAGGCGAAGTAGACCATAATTACTTATTTTGTTCACTAATTCGCGTACATATACATATATAAGTTTTATAATTCTCAACAGCAAAAGCAATTGAAATACGCTTAAGCCATGTGGCAACAGTAGAGTGGGCAAATAATATAAAGTAGTAAAAATTTATACATATTTCCGCACATTTCAATTTGAATACCTATCCATAAATTATTGATTGCGATTTTATATGACGTCAAACTAAACTGAGAAAGACACATGATGATGTTGTTTCCAACTGTTTGATCGTCTAGTAACCTCGAAGTGCCTATTCGAAGGTGATTTCACCACATAAGTTCAATATAAAGGTTTTTCACGTAAAAAACGTTTTACATTACATTTTAAAAACAGAAATTTTAAATTTTCATTGATATTTGACATTTTTTTTAACAAAACTACGTTGATTTCTTTCTTCTCTACTTTGTTTCCGCAAATCAACAAAAGATTTTGATATAATTATGTATAGAAACGTTGCACTTTTACGGAAAATGTATGTATAATTTGCCAATTTATTTCAACTTTTGTTTATCTAGGAAAATTTAATTCTTCGAAAAGTAATGAAGGTCAAAAATATAAGTCTGAAATAAGACGTTAAATTATTAATTCACATTTCAACTAAAAGTTCGAATAAACAGTGAAACGACATGCATCCAATAAATGAATATAAGTCAGACATTTCGTCCTATTGGCAAAAATCCAAAAAACCACGTTTTTATAACCAATCTAAAATTAATTTCAGTAGGAAAAACCTACACTTTGTTACGGGATAATTTATTTCTGTGTACCTAAATGACATTCTAGGAAAGTTGTATTTTGTATAATTTCTTTGTTTATTTTACTTTCCGTTTTATTATAAACCTTTCGAATGTCTTTTAAGAGCTAGTAAAAAAATTAATAATTTCAAAGCAATTGTATTGAAATCATCATTCAACAGAAATGAAAAATGATCGTAGTTAGAGTCACGTAAATTAATGAATTATTTATAAACCTGTATTTCATCATTCTTATTTTTTATTCTCATGATTTTTAGGGCTCCGAAGAAACACAGTCCTCGGAGCCTTATGATTTCGTGCCAGCTCGTGACTTTGGACCAATAGGATAATTCCACAGTAGCGTGGCATTTTCTTATGGTTAATAGGGTTAATAATTTCTTGTGAAATTATTAACCCTATTAACAGTCACATTAGGATATATCGAATTCGAATATACAGTGAACCAATTGCACTTTAACTTTTCGACAAGTTTGTCAAGGAAAATAATTACCTGCACCAAGTGTTCTCAGATTAAATTAATAAAATCTGCCTTCCTTGTGGTTTACATCCGAAGTATATTCCTACAAATATATTTCAAAAAGCTAAAAAAGTACAGTGAATATTATAAACCAGATAAATGAATCTTTGTCCAGTTAATTAACCTACTTTCAACCAGGTTTAAAGATATTTTGTCCCATTGCAAAACTGACTTTTAAAATTTTTTTCTTTTTACTGTCAACATCTATTGTTGCATTATAAAAAAGTCAAACATACATATAAATAAGGTTTGTATATTCAAATAAATTATATATTTGTGTATCAAAATTTTAATTCTATTAAAGAATAATTACAATTATTAAAACAAAATTTAATAATGGTGGCACAGTCGACAAATATCACCAGGACGAATTAACTCCGTTTAATACCTCAAGTGGTTAAAAAAAATAAGAATGGTTTACTGTACAACAGTTTACCCAACTCTCAACTATCAAATTTAATTGATGTCTTGGATACCTTTGTAAGCACCTTTTATCTGAAATACACTGTAAAATTATTTTTAAATGAAATGAAAACTAGTACAGATAATGAACTTTTTTTAAGAAATTGACAGTCACTGAACCATTTAAAATTTACAGTATAACTTGTACAGTGATTTCAATTTTCATTGTTTTAACGGTTTTAACACACAGTACAACGCATAGTTTTTTAATTTTTTTCATTTTAACACAGTGAATTTAAATTGACGGTGTCTACGAAATTTATTGAAGTTTGACAGTAATATATTTACAATAAAAACATTAGTGCGAAGTATATTTTTAATGTTTATAATTCTCTCTGAAAAATATAAGATCAACAAAACTTTACATTTGAAACTTTTGTTTCATTGGGGGTCACACGATACGGCCGGTACGGTATGTACCTACACCGCACACGTCACATACCGTACCGCGTACCGGTTTATGCTATTTCAGTTTTCATACCGATTATACCATGTGAGTTTTTTGAGAGTTGCCATTTCTATTACAACCAAATATTTATGATAGAAGTGGTACTGGAAAAAGTTTTTTTCTTGGATGTAATGGAAATGTAACCAAGAAAAACACTATCGGTTGAAGTAGCCTCAAGTACATATGCATATTTTTACCGCCTAACTGATAAATTACAGAAAAATTAAAAAATTAAACTTGTGTAAAAACATTTTTTTTTTTGCTCATTTATGTTGTTAATTAATGCATTAGATCAGTTTTATCGAAAAATTAATATATAGTCCCATTTAAAAATCTATAAGTTTGTATCATAGCTCGAAAACCATAAGAGCTATAAAGCTCCTGACTATAGCAATCGTTTGCCCCCGTCGATATCTACAACTCTTATTTGAACAATTTTTCGATTAAATCAACGGTTTGGCTGTAATAAAAATGGCAACTCTCGAAAAACTCACACAGTATATTCCCAAGTCATATTTAAAAACTGGGATGGTAAAATCATGATTAGTAACTCTTAAATTTAAAAAAATAAGTGAATTTTGGCTAATTGTAAGAAATAAAAAGATAAATACCAGAAGTAGTAGGTAGAGCAAAAATTAAAATAAAAATTGAATTTTATTTTATAATAGTTGTCATAATCGAAAAATTCCTCTATTTAAAAGTACATGTTACAAATTAATATTTAATAAATAAAATTTATAGAAATTTGAAAAACATATAAAATATATTTTAATAACCAATAATTTCTACCGTCAAAACTTGCCAAATTTTGTTTAAATTAGATGTATAATATTTAAATAACATAAAATATTTGAAAATACGTGTTGTAATGTAATAAAAATATGAGAACAATATAACAGAACAGACGTTTACAACGTGATAATGAAATTATAAATAAATACTACTTTTTAATTGTAAGAAAAATGGGCGAATATTAGTACCTAAGTCATTAGTTGATGAGTGGATCAAAAAAATAATAATTGTTCTGTTTAGTCTTTATCCAAAAATCAGAGTCATATTTATTTCTGCCAGTCTTGAAAGTTTGTGGCGCCATGATACTAAAAACAAACAATTAAACGGAAAGATAAATTCTGAAAAAGTAGGTAGGTATATGTGTTATTTTGTTATTTAGAAACGATTTTGATTCATTTATTAATATTTGGCAAAATACTTACCCCATTTTTGTTTTCCTTTGGAACATTCCAATTTACGATATAAATAAAAATAAAAAAATTAATTGCGACTTATAATTAAACTGTTTTTCTAATTTTTTTTTTATTTTTAATAAACAAGTATACATTACATGTCAATAAGAGGCATTTAATTATAATTTGCATTAAAAAATTGTATACTATTTTTAAAAATATTTAAAAAATTGTTTTAATAGCTTAAAAGAAAATTGTAAAGAATTTATAACTAATTTTTTACAACTAGTTATTTTGCAAATGTAAATTGGTCAAGACAAGTAGTCATAATTATTTTTGTAATGATATTTGGCACCTAAAAATTAATTAGAATTTATTAATAAAATTATATAATAATGTAGCCGAAATTTATTTTAAAAGTCTAAAATCATATGTTTTTTCGTAGTATACCAAGCAAATATATTCATACATTCATAGTAGCAAATGATTTATCAGATATGTAATGTAAGTTGCCTATAAATTACATACAAACGTTCCACTGATTAAAACAAAAAGATAAAAATTTTGATCCTAATAGGGATGGCGATTTTTCCAAAAAAAGATCGATTTTTAAATCGATTCAAAGTCTAGAGAATCGATTCACAAAAAATCGTGGTCAGAAAATCGATTTTGAGAAATAGATTTTTTTAACAACTTTTTTATGGAAAACAAACAAAATCCAAAATAATATTGTTTTTAAGTACCTATAAATCTTTCTTAATAATTAGGTCAAAGTTAAGAATTATTTCTAATATAAAATAGTATATTACTTAGCAAGGACAGTAAGTTTTTGTGGCCTCGGATGCAGTATGAGAATCCGAAGCTGAAAGCTGAGGATTCTTAAGAATCCATGACCACAAAATAAACTTACGGGCCGAGTAGGGTAAATGGTATAGTTATTGGACAGTTAAGAAAAATTTTCAAAACAAAGTACAGAAAAAGTACGTGTTGTAGCTTTATTTTTAACGAAAAAATTCATAAATAAAGTAAGACCTGTCTATTTTAATGTACCATATAAAACTTTCATATTACATATTGGTAAATCTCTGAAAAAAAAAAAAATATTAAAGTTGTGCGTGTAGAAAAATACAGTTATTGGACAAAAATTTAATTTATTAATTTATTAATATTCGATTGTGGCGTATTTCCACAATCCACAAGTTCTGTAGATACTAGAAGGTTCTGTTTAACTAAAAAATCAGAAAGTTTGCTCTACTAGTCTATAAACTTTATAATCTTCAAAAGAGAGTGTCTTGTCCAATAACTGTCAACGTCCAATAACTATACCGTTTACCCTATAAGTTAATTTTTCAATCAAAAAATGATGAATAAGTTGCGCATGACTATTTGCCCTATTGACGAATGTTGATTCACCTTCAACAGTTGAAGTACCAGTAGAGGTATTCTGCTAATTGTAAATATATTTTCTTTTTTTTTTCAGGAAAATTTTAATTCTAATATTTAATTTTAATTCAATTAATCGATCTCAGATCGCCATCCCTAGATCCTAACCTAAATTTTTTTTTTAAGAGTTTTCTTAATTATTGATATAAAATCCAATATTTTAAAGTGAATAAATATGAAATAATTGGACGAATTTGTTCTTAAAGAATTACTTATCAATGAAAAGTCCATATTTAATCTTAAATTTTTTAAAATAAAGGCGTATATTTTCTTCTTTTTAAAAACAATTATTTTGATGAAACTTCAAATATAATTGATTCAAGAAAAATATTAATTGTAAAATAACGAGAAACAAGCTAGAAAGAAGCTAAATTAATTAACTATTATTTCTTAATCAATTATATTCTCGTGTTATAGATATAAAATTAATATATATATTTTTAAAATAATTTTTAATCTTAACGTTCCTGTATTATCTTTATTTATTAAACATTTCTTTTATTTATAAAAAAAAGTACCATTATTTTAAAAATATTACTTTGAATGTCAGTCAACGATATGTTTTATAGTTTCCCCATAAAACAGAATTTATTTCTTAATTAATAGTATTTTTTTCGGGCATTGGAACTGGAACATACGATACTCAACACTGAACTCCGCGAATAACGAGGACCTACTGTATTTAGTAATTTTTGTTTTAATATGTTTAATCAAAAACAAAAAATTTAATATTTTATACCCATCATTAAAAATTCAATAAATTAAATTAAATTTAAAAAAATATTATATTTGGAGACATTTATTAAGAAGTTATTTAAATTTTATACGTAGTTATTTAATATATAACTTTTTTTTTAAATTTTTATAATATAAAATTCTTTATAAAAAAACAAATAAAATAAATAGAACTTTTTTGAGCGGCATTTTTGTGCTTATCATTTTTATCTTATCTTTTTTGATTTTGGACAAAATATTTCTTTTATAAATATTTGTAGGTACTTTGTGACAAACCCTGAAATATACACAGCAAGAACAATTTTTTTTTGTACGCTAAAATTATTTCTTTAAATAAAATTTATAAACATTAACTTTTGTATTGATTGGTTCTTGTAATTTTTATATGCAATTATTTTCCTTTTTTTTTAAATAAGCAATCAAAATTGATGATAATGAATCATTACACTATTCAACGCATGCACTTTTCATTTATGAACGCATATGTTAAAATTTACAATAAAAATTAGTTGTTAATTTTAGATATAATTCAATCGTACTTAATACTAAAAACTTTAAATTTTAGTTTAAAATTAATTGTGCATAATAGAATAATCGAAAGTTTGAATTATTTTTGTATTGCAAACATTATCATATGAAAGGTACTTTATATTGAACAAATTGTTTGAAAAAAATTTAGAATTTATTTTATTAAAAGATATATCAAAAATATATAACTATTATCAATTCAATCAATAATAGCTAAGATTTTTTTTATTAATAATTTATATAAAATTTCAGAATCAATAATGAAAGTGGATAATGGGAGTGCAAATTGTCACAACCTCACAAAAAATTCAATTTTAAGAATGTATTAATTATTATTTATTCATATTGTTCATTCTGATATCAATTTATTATTTAAATAATAATTCAATTAATTATTATTTAAAAAATGAATGGGTGCCGCCTTGTTATTATTGACTAATATTATTGTAAATTGTAAGCAATGTTTAAATTATCGTAGTACCTTTTCATAAGAATGTCGTTACAATGCATCATAATTAAATTTACTTAATTAAAGCACATTTTCTTTAATTATATTGGACGAATCGTTTCAATTAATCGTAACTGATAATTATTTAAAAATTAAAAACAATATAATATTATATCAGTTTAATTGCTTTTTCACTCTCTTTATTTAGGTTTTTGAATATTTCAAAAAAAAAACTTGTTTGATATGATACAAACGTCATTTTCGGCAAATTTTTTTCAAATTTCATCTTAATAAGATATGATATTTCACACAAATTAAAAATTTGCTCTAAATGCTTTTGCATATCAATTTAGTGATTTTTTTTTGTGAAGTTTTGCAAAAATCATTAAAATGACGTCACAGTTTGAAAACAACAAAATGTCAGTGTCAGTCTTCTTAAATTAATATTTAAAAAAAAAAAGAAGTTTGAAAATTTATTTGTTTATATTAAAACCGAGGATTATTTTCTTGAAATTTGAAAGAAATTAAAACTTTAATATTTTCTTTTAATATAATAATATATTGACTAGTTTTGTTTTTTATATACAAGACTTACAATTAGTAACTCTTTTACAAATTAGTGTAACAAAAAAATTAAGTTTCGCAAAATCCAACTGTAAAAGTGTTACTAAAGATATTTGTATTTCTTATAAATAAAACTAATTGAGCTTGAATCGATTTTTTAATATTAATCACACATGATTTCTTTATTGAAATTAAAAATACAAATTCTGAGCTTGCCATAATTTCTATAATATTAATTGTTTTAAAAATAGAATTTTCGCAATCTTCGCATTAATTTTTAAGATCTAATAGTAATATTAAAAGCTTATTAAAAAATCAATGGGCCAGCGATTGTAAATATTTAAGCGTATTATTTTAGCAACTGTAGTTTTTTTTCCAATGAAACAATTAATTATTTAATTATAATTACGGCGTTTGTAAGTACGTTTCAGTTGTATCACTGACAATTTGAAATAGTAAAGCAGAACGAAGTATCACTTCGGCTGCATCTTGACGACCCAGTTCTCTTAAGCTATTAATTAAACATCCTAAAAAGTGAATAAAATTTTGAACTATTCATCTTCGTGACGTCAGGGACTATGTAACGATATTTAGGCTAAAAAATATAGTTTATACAGATTCGTTGTTTGTCACTATTTACAGGTTTTTAAAGTTGGTGTTAATACGTATATTTTTGGTGAAATTAAAGTCTTACATTAACTTTTTACAAATATTCGGTATATTTATCTTAATTAATATTTTACGTATTAGTATTAAAACATAATTGCGATGAATAAATACGCTTATGAGACCAACAAAGACAGAAATGAAGGAATAATCGAATTTGACGTATTAGGGTTGAGCAAAGGTTTAAGAATAAGTCATTACAATTTTTATGTGTATTTTTAGGGCTCCGAAGCGACATCTTTGGAGACCTAATGCCTTTGGTAAACCTGTCAGCTCTTCCTTATACTGAAACCTCAGTAGCGTTATATGTTATTGAATTTATTTACTTTATGAATAGGGTTCCTTTTTAAATTTATATTTTTAATTATTATTTATTTTAGTTAGATTTCACCTCTCTTCCAAAAATATTAATAAATAATAATTCTATTTTGTATCAATCTTTTATTTGTATCGATTGATCTCAAGTGCAAGGTGAATGGATATTGACCATATTTTTGGATTTTCCGGTTAAATAAAAAAAAATGGATTTTCAAAATGGTAAAAATATAAAGTGTATGAAAATCGAATACAAAGTTCAAAAAATGTACTATATTCAACCCAGTTTGCGGTATATAAAATGCAGGGCTGGGAACTATTTAAAATGATTTCATTTTAAATATGTATTTAAAATACAAAATGACATTTTTCATTTTCTATTTTAAATAAGTTCGGTTAAACCATTTTACATTTTGTATTTAAAATGGAAATTTGAATCCATTTTGCATTTAAAATTAAAATGCATGTATACTCAAATTTATGTGTATGTGTATGACACTTATGACTCATATTAATCACAGAACTAGAATTGAACGCAGTCTAACAAATTGTATTAAATGTAAGTCGATTTAATTGACTCAAATTTTTTGTAATTCGAGTTTCAATGTCACTTGAGTTAAATTTGTTACTAGAGCTGCAGTTCTCTCAAGTCAAATTTTTCTGACTCAAGTTGTGTGCTATTATCTTTAAGACACGTCGGTAAGAAATGTTTTAGTATTTCGAGTAGATGATTTTCATAATTTGGAAGCCGCAGTAGTAGCGTAGTCACGGTTTGATTATGTCAAGTCTGAATTAAATTTTACAATATTTTTGAAAAACAATATTTCAAGAGTTACATAAATTTTGTTTTCATATCATGTAAACTTTATAAAATGTTCTCAAAAGACTGCGCAGCCCTTTAGACATTTATAGTATAAAAAAATAAAAAAAAGCATTTTGCATTTTATAATCCATTTTAAATAGCTATTTTCCATTTTCTATTTTAAATATGTTTAGCAAAACCATTTTCCATTTTGTATTTTAAATGCATTTTTGGAAACCATTTTCCATTTTCTATTTTAAATGGTTTCTATGAATCATTTTTCCCAGCCCTGATAAAATACAGACTAGAGTCGATGTTTATTATTAGTTTTTGCTGTCATTTTTTAAATTTTAATAGAAATAAATCTTTTTATTAAATTAAATTTCATTTTGGTGTAAAAAAAAAACAAAACTTACCAATTGTGCAATCTGAATTAGCAATTAACTTATGTGTACTGCTCCCCTGCACACCAGAATGTAATGAGGCAATCGATGATTGAGGAAGTCCCATTCGAAGAGCCAGCACGCACCAATCACGTCCCAACGGTTCGGGCGGATCTAATAATCGTGCCAAACGTAATACAACGGCTGGATGTAATATACGGCATGGAAGACTGAAACCCCACTTTAAAATTGACGATAACGTGGAACAACCGAACATTAACAGTTGAACAATCGTCTCCACTTTACCGGTTATTGGATTGGTAAAGCTTACGTCTTCGCACTCTGATTCACTTTCCAAAATGGCTGACATTATTGTATCTGGAGGCCAACAGTACACATCATCATTGTGTATTCGCAACTGATGTGCACTTAAGATATGTCGTTCAAGGATCAGACCCGGACAAATAATGATTAAAGCGTGGAGAATGATTGCGATCACTTCGTCGATGAAAATGAAACATTCACGGGCCGTTTCACGTGGACCTCGCACTTTAATTTCAATATATTCCGATTCGGTGTTTTCATCATTGTCGTCTAACGTAATTAAACATTCTAGCGTGCCTGCACATAGTTTTGAACCGTGGTACCATTGATATAGATCCAAATCCGACTCATAATCCTTATTATTAATCACTTGCAAAGTCGCACGCCTCATTTCGATTTGTATAAATGGAAAAACCGAAAAGAGTAGATGACTTGTACCAGGTGGGGTTTTTAATCGATACCCGCCATAACATGAATTTGTCACTCGATATCTAGGATCACCTGAATCCCATAATCCCGGTAACGTTTCAACAAAATTCAAATACGGGAATTCATATTCAACTTCTTCCTCGATTTCACACTGAAAATACGCAAATTTTCAATCTGCAACTCCTTTGAAGAAGACACTTCTTGCAATTTACCTGAATACAAAGCTGTAATGCTTCTAGTAATTGCAACAGTTCCGTTGCATCACACTGAGAAAAGGTTGATTGAAAATCTTCAACAGTGTAAACGCCTGTTACACGAGCATTTGCCAAAAACTGCGTTGAAAGTAACTCGCCCAATAAATCAGTTCCTAACCATTGTAAAGACATTACTACAAAGTGTTCAATGCAAAATACCTAAAATAATCGATTTTACTAAGTTTTTAACTAAGTTCACTGTGTTAACTTGTTTGCATTGGGTTGAGTCATAAAAAATTCGCTGTAAAAGTAGATTTTTTTAGTAAAAAAAAGGGGCTAAGAAGAGAGTTAGGAAGATAAAGGACAAAATGGCATGAGAAGCTACCATCGTACAGTGGTCCAATTTCCAAAAAACGCGGACAAAAATGAGAAAAATGAAGTTCGTAATTTTGAACTTATTATTCCGTAATACCGTAGAGGGGACACCATTGCACCTCGGTGCAAACCGACAGTCCATTATACCGTCTGGATTACCATATAAGAGCAAGTCAAACACAGCCCGCTGAGCAGCGGTCTCGCACGCATCTTCTCGTTGTTCATTAGTAACGTTTGTTTGCACGTGTGTTTTTGAAATCAAATGTGATGGAAGTTGAAAATAAAGATGAGTATGTAATAGTATCAAGGGTGTGAGGCGGCTTAGTGGTTCCCTTAAGATACCACTGGTGCCACCATAAATGTAATGTATTAAAGGGGTGAATAGGAAGGGTGGTAGCAGTGGCTGTTTTAGGCCAAAATATTTTAGTTAAAAAGGCTTAAATTTAGGACGCGGTTAAATGGCTCAAAAGTTACTCTGATGTAGTTATAGGAAATTGAATAACTCAATAATTAGCGATTAACAAAAAAGAGTTATATTCTAAAAAAATAAAATATGGAATTACAGAGTTATTACCATTTTTCGGTTAAATAAAGTTGCAATAAAAATAATAATGCTTCAACAACAGAAGACGAAAATAATTTAAAAACACTTATAAACTAATACGTTACATATGCAAGCCGATTAGGTGTGATTGGAGAACTACTGTAAGTTATATGAAAATATCCAAGAGAAGTAGTTAAAATATTAATAAATCAAATTTTTAATAAATATACATATACCGAATCGAGTTGCATATGTGGACAAAAATATTAGGGAAGAAAATGCATATTACCTCTTCCTGAGGGATAACAAAACACTACACAAGAGTAAATTCTTTCACTATAAAAGTACTTTACGAAAATTACATTACGGAATCTAAATACCGAATGAATTCATATCGACCCGTTCTTTGGGCCTCAAGCCAAGCTCGCTAGGGTACTCCCCTTACCTCGCGCATTAATCGTTCGATTTCATATTTTGGCGTTTTGCTGATTTAGCGATTAATTCACAGACTTCATTATTCTACTCTTAAATAGTCGTTTTTCTAGATTAATCTATACAGTTGTGTTCAACAATAAGTTTACAATATGTTACTATATTGTTAGGAAGTGGGTACAGTAGCGGGCATTATATTACAAGTAATCATTATGCGTATGTGATAAATGGTAATTTAATGGTGTACTTATTATAGAGAAATATTTGTTTATAAGAAATAGTTATGAGTCTGATGGTTTGCGTTTTTTTGCAACGAAGTATGAAGTATGTAGGTTAGGTGCCCATTCGTTTTTTACACCAATTTCAGTTTTTTCTTGTCTCACTTCATATTCATAATCAACGATCTTGAAAACCTTTATAAACAGTTTTTTGTTTCAATAAAACTAATTTTTTATTTTTGTCCGCTACTTTGAATTTTCGAAATAATATCAAATTCATAATCAACGACCTCGAAAAGCTTTATATACCATTTTTTGTTTCAGTAAAACTAATTTTTTATTTTTGCCCGCCATTTTAATTTTTCAAAATAATATCAAATTCATAATTAGCGACCTTGAAAACCCTTCTATATCATTTTTTGTTTTACTCAAACTAATTTTTGATTTTTGTCCGCGTTTTTTGAAAATTGGACCATTGTGCATCGGATTAAATTAAGAAAACAGGAAAAAATATGCCTTGGAATTTTTTTTATATCTCAACCCCAAATTTTGTTAATTTTCGCACATACTTCACCAATCGAATGTAACTGTATCAATAATTCATTTATATTATCATCCGAAGCCAAAAGATTAACTTGACTCCTTAACAAACTTCCAAAATCGTCTCGAGTTAACACGGGATACTGTTCATTTTCACGACGAATTTGTGCCAACCAAGCCAATGTTTGCTCCAACAGACCTGTCCAAGTACCCACCGAGTTCTGTAATTTTTCAGTGTAAAATTAGAATCAATATGTGCGTAACATTCTGTAAAAATAAGAAACTTTTTTTTAAAAAATCTTCACAAAATTCACAAAAGCAACAAAAACACAATGTACGTTTTTTAAATAGAATGTAATTTGTTTCTAAATTTAAAGAACATATAATATTAATAGGAAATTTGTCCATTTTTAAAGGTAAATTACCTATTCCACTGGCCCACATTCGTTCAAATATTTTTTTATTTTGAAGTATAGATAAATTATTTTGGATATTCCTTATTTTTATCGATGATTTCCCGTAGACTGTCCAAAATAAGCAAAAGGCAAACAATAAATTTACGAGGATACATAAGGTATTGATTTATTGGATTTCCCCAAATAGGCAACTACCAAATAAGCCAGTAAATTTTCTATAGATAACTACTAACTATGCAAATAAATAAATTTTTTTCAGGTAAACACCAAATAAAAATGATAAAATTCACCCAATAAGTTTTCTTCGCAGTCTTCTTAAGTCGTGTGGATGTTTCAATAATTCTTTTCATTTACGAGTCAGGGTATCAGAGACACTGAAATACAGGACATATTTTTAATGGAAAATATCTAACAATAATTTGGTTTGTGTATTCCTTGGATTAAAAAAGAAATCCTTTGTACACTACTCCACAAAAAAAAAATGGATCAGTTTAAAAGCCGTATATATGTAATATATACGTACATATGTGGAGTTTATTTTCAAAAAGCAATTTCTAACAAAATCTAATTTTCGAGTAAAATGAGGTTTTCTATATCTAACGCCAGCAAAATTTTTACGGATTTTTTACCAGTGAATAACAAAGTTGGGATGCTATAGAGAAGAACCTCAGTCAGTATAAAAATCTAATTCAAATTAATCCCCTTAAAAATGTGTTCTCAAAAAAAAGAAAATTCATTTTGAAAATAAAACTTTATGATATTTCATTTTGAAAACAAAATTGCAAAAAAGTAATAAATTCATTGCTTAAAATGAAAATTAAAATGAATAATATTCAATATATTTTTTCCACGCAATTAGTATTATGTTAAATTTTCACCCTACAGGCTTCCCCAATGCAGTCACATTCTGCCGCTTTTTTTCATCTTCAACTTGATTTTCCTATTTCTTTTTTTTTTGTTATGGCTTTCTAAAAATTGTTTGTAAAAATTAAATTTTAAAAATTTTTTCTACCTTCATATAAATAAAGTCATCTTACTTTGTTTGCAAATGGGCTTTTAAGCTTGAACAATTGTCACACAAAAAATAAACGTGATTTTTTTGCTAAATATTTGCTTTATTTTGTAAAAATATGGAATAGCATAAAGTAATTTAGACTTATCAATTTTTCTCTTTCCCTTCGGTTTGTAGCATTTTCTTCTTTTTACTTCCGGTATTTTTTTCAAGCACTAATGATAGTAACACGCTACTCATATTACATGATGCTATTGTACAACAAAAAATGAGTTAAAAGGTTTAGAGCATAATATTTTCTGTTGGGTTTTCCGTTCCAGGTGTATTTTTTCTTTACTAATGTACCTTTATACACGATAAAAATTTCAAACTAATGGTCATTATTCAATTCAAGAAATTAAAGGTATTTCAGTTTCAAAATAAAATTTCAGAAATTGCGTTTTGAAAACAAATTTTCATTCAGATATTTCGTGTTGAAAATAAATTTAAAATTTGATGCCCTTTTTAGGTACTTTGTACTCAGTTTTGGAAAAAGGTTTCCGTTTATAATGGCTTTCCGAGAATAATGGCTTTCTAAATAAAGTTTACAATTCTAAATTAATCTCAAAGTCAGTTTTTTCTCAGAAATGGCTTTTTGAAAATAAACTCCATATATATTTTTCTATCCGCGATAACGGTTTAATAAATACATTTTTAGTGAAAACTAAAAATATAAAATTGAATGAAAATGCGAGCAATAAGTTGAACTGTTTATCTATAACTTGAGTTACGCTTGTCATTAACTATAAATTCATTTTTTACTTAGGTTACCTAAGTTATGATATTCCCTACAAAGTTATATTGGACAGTCCTTCCGAAGTCGTTACTTTTTTTGCCTTAAATACAAACCAGTTTATAGTATACGTAATATACTTGATTATAAGACAATATACTTCCAAAACTGCACCCTTACTGACTAATATGATCAATACTGAATATGCCTATATAAAATTTAAAAATGCGGAAATTAAAGAAGGGAATGAAAGTCTAACGAAATTTCTAATACTAAGGTTTAATAGGGTATGACTGTTTATAAAAATGAAAATTATACTGAGAAATACTAAGAACTACTAATTAAGAAAGGATTAATTGGTCAGATTTTTATTAAAAATGAATTACTTAGAAAAGCTATTTAAGATTAGATAATAAGTATATTCCTAATAATATTATTTAACCCTTTTACTGCAATTATTTACTATTCTAAGCATTATATTTCTAATTTTTATTTTATTAAAAATTTCAGAATATGTATTACGTCATAAGTACCTGAGAAAAAATTTAGAATTTGGTTTTCTAAACAGTTTACGCCTTCAGTTCATGGACAGGCGTAATTACATTTATATGTAATTACCGTAATTACTTAATACAATTTCTAATTTTACCACCAAGGGTGCTCGCATAATTACGTCGTCAATAGTTCAAAAAGTCTGAAGGTAACAATTCTGTAAATTTTTCAAACTAAACCATAAAATACGAAGTTTTCTCTAACATTTTATTTTTTAACATTAAGCAGGGCTATTTTTGGCCGCTTATTTGAAAAAGGAGGACAAATGCAAATATACATATAAAATATAAAGGAATTTTTCACAGAAGGACAACATTCCTAAAAGGAATGTTCTCCCTAAAAGTAATCGATTGGTCATCTTACCGAATAACACATAATATTTAATATTCCTCATGCTCAGTTTGACACAATATGCAATAAAAGGGTTAAGATGCATTTTCAAGAAGATATTGTTATATAAAAGTTAGAATAGAACAAATCTGGTATTAATATCACACATTCTTAACTAAATTATAAACTAACTGAAGCAACAATGAAAGTTTCTTATTTCTACGAATGATTCATGAAACTATAGAGTATGCCCAAGATAAATGTCAAATCAAATAATCAACAATATTTAATTTGATTTAAATTAATCCATTTTTGATTTATACACTTGGGCAAACTTTGTTTTCTTTAAATAATACATAATAATTATAATTTTTTTAAATAAATAATAGAGCTTCTACATTTAAACTAGAAAACACACACGAACGAGATCACTTATTTGTGAAAAACGAACCATAAAACAAGAGGACGTGCTGCAACATTTAAATAATCTTTATTAAAACTTAACTGTCGTGATGTGTCTGCAAGTAGCCTATAATCTTTGCCACTTTCGTCACAACGTAATCGGAATATGTCACCATCAAAATACTGTTAAAAATAAAATGATACGTAACAATTCCTGATCTTCTACTACTGCCCTACTAAAAAAATCAAAATCAAGCAAAAAAAATATAATAATTAAAATATATAAAATAAATAAAAAATGTTGTAAAATGCCTCTTTACTGAAAATTAAAAGAAAATAAGAAATAAAAATAATTTGCAAATTTCATAAGAAATATTAAATAGGATGAAAATGATAATATTGAATCGCATTCTGAACTGAATCACTCACATTTTAAGGGCCATTTAAACGGTCAAATTAGTTCTCAGTTCAATTTCAGATCTCGTTTCATTTCAGTTCGGAAGAAGGTTCGTTCAGTTCTCACTATTCGCAGTCGTCTCAGTTCTTTGTACAGTCTAAGTTGCCCTGATTTTCAAAAGAACTGACGTGAGCGAACGAAGGCATGGTGTTTACACAAGAATTCAAGAACTGAAATGAATTAAATAGGTCTATCCATCCCGTCAGTTCTCAGTCTCCGTTTCAGTTCTCCTTTCAGATTTTAATTTTTCCACGTAGGAAAAACTGACAGTTTGACTGAAACTGAAATTGAACTGAGAACTGATATGACCGTTTAAAAGACCCTTTAAGCAGAGATGAGAATCCGGACTGGAGGTTAGCAATTTCGAAGGAAGAAAGAAGGAAATTATAAATCACAAGGACGATTCTTCACCTCTGATTTTATCTGGATAACTATTAGAAATTTGGATAATCCAGTTCAATATCGGTAATCAGTACACGATTTTAACACAAGCTTCATTTCTACGTTATCGATTTGGGCGAAAATCTTTTTAAACTAAAAGGTGGTAACGGTTTCATTCATGACATTTCAAAAAACCAATAACTTCATAGACGGAATTTCTCATCGATTCTTCTACAATAATATTTTTTTGTATTAAAATCGAAATTCTAGTTTTACGTTACGAATACGAAAAATTCTACTTTACTATATTGTAGTCCTAAAAGTCTGCCTACTTTCTGTTTCCTCTAAACATTAACTGCTTCTAGAATAGTTTCGAAATCTCTAACTGTACCAATAGTTCCGAAACTTCTAACTGTACGTTGGCTTCTAGATAAGGACACGTTACTTAAGAGATTCTAGGACAATTGAAGGCTGGACTTCAAAACAAGCTAAGGGCCAAAAAGAATGAAATTTTAGCAGGCTGTCTAGGTTGTTGGCAATCGCACCTAGATTCCTTTTTCGAGTCTAACTCATTTATTTTTATTTTTTTTGGCACTTAGCTTCTTTTTGAAATCCGGCCTTCAATTAAGAAAAATAAATGGAAGTTGGGTATATGTATACATATAATTAGCACTCATTCCATGCCATGAATTTTTGGTACGAATAAAGTTACTCTAACATTAAGATAAAGCTACTAAATTGGAGTTTGATTAATTAATTTGAGAAAACATTCTGCCTATGAAGTTATTAGGTACCTTTTTGAAATACTGCAAATTCAACCATTATCAATTTTTCAACCAGGTTGTATTAATGTCGTGTACAAGATTTAACTAAAAAAATTTTAATATAACAATTTTGAATTCTCCCGTAAATATTTCTGCCAATTTTTCTTCTTCTGTTTCACCTTTAAATACTTTAGTACAATACAATTTTAAGTCGCAACTGGTAAAGATAAATTCTAAATGATACAACAATATCGAAACACAAATATTATGTCAAATAAGAAGGAAAAACAGACCTGTAAATTACATTGCTTTATACCATTCAGGTACGCTCTCAGTTGTCTAAACGCATGAGACGCGGGAACGTTACAATCCATCACAATGACATTTGGATGAATATCAAACGCATGGCCAAATTGTTTTTGTACGTCGGCTAACGTCTTTTGCGCGTCTGGACTTAACCATTCACCCTGTACCGTTCGAGCAGCTCGTGTGCTATCGACGTGTGTAGCTAATAAAATTACTTTTCCACATCCACCTAAAAAAACGTCTTGGTTTTAGTAATAAAATGAAATCGGGGAAAAAAAATCCAAAATCCACCTGGATAATCTGTTGGTGTTGTGCGCGCCAGTAAAAAATTTAACCAAAAACAACATTGCCGTAATTGGGTACTCGGTGAATCTTCTAGGTTAAAAAGGATTGCCGTTACGCAAGGTACGCCAATTGTTCTAGGATAATTAACACCATGATTTGTTTGTAAATTTAAAAATAAATGATATGCACTAAAGTAACATTCGGCGCCACTAAATTCAAATAGTACAACTTCGCCCACATTTGATACGTCAAGCTAAAATGAACCAAAAATTATATTAGGAGATAATATTCTGTCAGTTAAGCTACAGCTCGCTGTATTTTTTTAGACTATGAAAAAAAAAGCTTAAAAACCACAAGATTATTAATATATTAATGATAAAGAAAAAAAAATAGTCTATCAAGGATTAATTAATCTCAACCCAAAGAAAGGTTGCTCCTGGGAGCAATGGTTACAGTTTCTTACGAATGTTGGCCTTGGAGACAAGTACAATAGAAAATATGGACATAGGTAATTAAAATAAAAATATTTTTATTCTGTAAACATCTATACGGGCATTTGGGGACTAGGACGAACTCAGATTTGGTAACGTTAAACTTGCTCGGGCCCACTTCTCGCTTCCTTCGAAATGGGCCCGAAAACAAGATATTATTACCACTCAGTCATATTCATTCAAACCATACTGGCAATCACAGCTGTTCTTGTACATGTAAATTAGATGCGCGACCGCTTTACTTTTTAATTATTTCATGACAATAACCGACTAATGTGAATTAATTTTTTTTTATAAGTACTCTGTAAAACTTAACGGTGACAACAAAAACCTGTTACTTTGGAATTTTTTTGTAAAAAAATATATTTAGCGATAAAATGTTAAATAAAATATTAAACGCGTACATGGAAACAAAGAAAACAACCGAGATATGTAAACTATGTGGACATCATTCATTTCGTTCACCACCGTTTACTGACAGACACATGTTGCTATATATATTTACTATTTAGGTTACTGTAATTAAATTTTCTGAAACATTTATTGAAAGTCTTATATAAATTATAATGAGGAAACCACAGTCGGATAATTTTCCGAAAAGTAACGAGTGCTGACCGAATGCTGTCTCAGAAAAGTAACAATTTATACAAAAACAAAAAACTCCTTAATTTTTAAGAGTTAAGGAAATATTCTTAATTAAAATAAGTTAGGGATTGTTAACGATCTTAAACCAGAAGCCTCTTTTACAAGGTAAAATGCAGTAAAATGTTTTGCAAGAAAATTAAAGCAAAAAATTAATAATAATTGTTTGAATGACTTACATACTGAACAGAAATTCCTTTTGTCGATTCATAATTAGGAATAGTATCAAACGTCAACGAATTCTGTCGAGAAGTAACATCCATTTCAATTTGTGTATTTACCGGGGAAGAAGGACGCGCTTTAAAGACAAAAAATTAAAATTACATCAATTTCACACACAAAACCACATAAAAAAATCGCTTACATTTATTATTTTGTAACGACCCAGAACGTCGAAATAAACTGCTAAACAGGCCAGCCGATAGTGATTTTGCTAATGACGTTTTACCAACTCCACAATGACCCAATAAACGTAAAGCTAAACGGGCCACTGGCTTTGTTGTTGGGACCAGTTGTCGAGAAAATGTATCTCGTTGACCGCCATTCCGTAAACGATCTAATAACTCGGCAATATTGTTATGTCCGTATTTTAACGCTGTGATATCCGCTCGAATACCATCAGCATTTCGACATTCAATATTGCATCCAGCACAACATAAACATCTAAAACATTTTCGAAAATGCATTCTAACACTGTCTACGAATTGTTTATTTAGGTGACACCTAAATGTGACATAGCATCCAAACTTCTCCGGTATTTTGTCACAAATTTCTAAAAGGATTTAACAATAACTAATACTGACCGAACAATATGTATGTGTCCATTCCGTGCCGCTAAATGTAAAGGATATAATCCTTTCGCGTTAGGCACTTCGACGCTACATCCTAGCGCACATAAAGCTTGGGTAACTGCGAGCAAGCCGTCTCTTGCCGCAATGTGGATAGCACAATCACCATTCTACAATTTGAAAAAAATTATTCATTCATAAGGGATCACCATCGGTAACCTTTATTTATAAGAATTATTTTTTATATATTCTTCCTTTATATTAGGGATACCCATAAGTAATTAATTATTTCATTGATAACCAAATAAACGATTTTATTTTTTATTTAATTATACATTTAGTCAATTATGTAACCTCCGTCGTTATCGAGGACCTTTTGCCATCTTGTTGACAGAGTTTCAAATTCCTTGTTTATAAAATTCAATTGGTTTTGACCCAAAAAAAAAAAAAAATGAATCTAGGTGAACTCGCACATGAACGATGTTTTTAAAATTTTTATTTCTTAGAGAATGTTTCATGAAGCGGAATAAATGAAAGTCAGATGGCGCTATGTCGAGAGAATAAGGAGAATGTGGTAACACTTCCCAATTCAGCTGCCTTGTTTTTCTTGAGTTAATTTTGCTGCATGAGGCCTGACATTGTCGTGCTGTAGTATCCCTAGTAACCAGTCCTGTTGTCAGAAATTTGGATCAGATTTACGTCCATCTGCGCCGTTTCTGACGAATATACAAGACGGCAGACTTTCGACAGAATCTAACGTCAGGAAAAAACAGCAGAGATACGTAAGTCTGACAAATAATTTTTATAATAACTCGGTCGACAGCTACCTGCTTTAAATTCTCCCCTCCCATAAGTTTTCAGCGGTTCTCATTTTCATTTTTTTAATTGTGTTAATTCAAAGTGTCAATCCTTTGTAAAAATTCTTGTTCCCATATATATGTACCAAAATATATATAATAAAAAAGATGAGAGTAGTTCTTATTATTAAACAAAATTAAAAAATTATAAGTTTTTTCAGTTATGGGCGAATATAGTTTTATTAAACGTTTAAAAATGAAACAATTTTCTTACATTTTAAGGTTATTTTGTTACAGACTCAGTTTAAAAAATCATGTAAGCTTGTAAGCTTACATGATTTTTTGTCGACAGATTCCGTCGACAGTCTGCCGTCTGTATATTCGTCAGAAACGGCGCAGATGGACGTGAATCTGACGAAGGGTAATGTAGACCTAAGTACGTAGATAGCTGATGTCAGTCTGACAACAGGACTGGTTACTAGGGATGACAACTTTTCAAAAATGACGAGAGCTGACTGTTTTATTAACAATTCGATATGTAATCTATCTAATTGTTGGCAATACAATTCAGCTGTAACTGTTTCCTCCGGCTTTAACAGCTCAAAATGAATTATTATTCCTATCACTATCGAATTATTCGATCACTATCGGATAAGTCAAAATCACCACTGCGAAATTTTCTAAACCAACGCTCACACTTACTGACTTTCAGTACGTTCCCATACACATCACAATTTTTTGTTGTTGCAATCGTTCCATTAAAATCCGATCGAAAATGAAAAAGCATGCAATGACATAAATGTTCTTCTGTTGGTTGATTGTCCCCCCCAATTTACACTAATGTAATAAAAACTTAAATTTTTATTATGAACACAAAGTCTAGGTCGAGTGTTACAGTATTACGTACTAAAACGCGTATTAACAAGTCAACACTCTGAATTAAACTGAAGCAAAACTTGCTAAGTAAAAATAATTGATTACTTATGGATACTCCTAATAGAATTCAAGTTGATCACATGAAATTATTAACTTGATCACAGGTTGCTGAGGCCTGGACTTAAATCATAGCTCTCTCAAACATTTATTACTGTAGAGTGAGGATATTGGTCCGCACAAACGTGTTCCCAAAGGGTGACCAATTTTTTATAACGGATTCTAGTACACACCAATCGTCAAAAGTATGGGGACACCTTGACCCAGGGGGGTGCCCACATTTTTGACACAACAGTGCACTACAACATTAAGTACAATACCGCGTCAAAAGTGTGGGCACCCCCTGGGTTAAGGTGTCCCCATACTTTTGACGACAAAGTGTGTGCTAGAATCCGCTATAAAAAGTTGGTCACCCCACTTGTGTAGAACTGTAGACCAATGTCCTCATTTTATTAGTAAATAACCAATAGAAAATGAAACTATTGATACGTAAACATCTGTACGGGCATTTGAGGCTAGAGTGAACCCAAATTTGATAACGTTACGCTCCCTCGGGTCTGCTTCGATCAATCTCGGAAGGAAACAAGAGGCAGAGTGCGCCGAGTGTGCTTGAAGGAAAAAGTACTTACTTGTATCATTTAAATGTTTCTGGCAATTACAGCGTTGGCATGTGAATTAGCTGTGCGATCTTTTTCAAAATTTACGGTTCACAATAACATGGATGTTTACAAGATCTTAACGTGAGTCCCACGCCCAACACTCACAAGTTTATTTATTTATTTATTTATTTTTGTTATTTTTTATTAGTAAATAAATTATAAGTTTACTAGCCGCCTTTCGAGTTTCAGGTTTGCATGTACATGGTTAATATCTATTAATTATTCCTTCATTGAAGTAAATAAATTGTATGTTAAAATGGAAAACTAAATTTGTTTCTTTTTAAATTGTATGAATTGGTAATGGATGTTAATTATAAAAAAAATAGACAGAGTAAAAGCCCCTATACCGGAACGCGATCATATGTCCGAACAGTTTTGACATTTATATATTAATAGTTATTTCTGAAATAAACCTCTGATAACAAAAATTATTATTTACACCTCGCATTTAATGTTTCATTACTTAATTAAAGGAATACATATATATATTAAACAATTTTTATTGAATACAGTATTTTGATCCTTTATTTACGTCTGATACTTAAACCATTCTATGTTCCCTACATTGACGTCTAGATGTCACTCTATGTGTCATATTACTAATATTACACCTCTGTTTGTATATCGATTCCCAACTCCTAATGTCATTAATATTTCTTTGTTTGGATATAGATGTCGACATTTTGTAAAAGAAAAACATTAATAAATAAAAATTTTTGGGTTGTATTTTTTTAAAAACACATTCATTGGATTAAAAAAACTTTTTGCCATGCTTATAAAGAAAAAAAAAATGGGTGTTTAATTTATTTGTCAATTTTTATAAGCCAGTTTAATTACACACCTAAAAATAGTGTTCCGGTATAGGGGCTTTTACGTTACTTATGTGTAAATAAAATTCAATAAAAATTGATTTTTGAAGAAAATAAAGTAAACCTTCACACAATCTTTTTAATTTATCTACTGTAAGTATTTTAAAATTGGTATTACACTCAAACAAAATATAAATATTAACTATGGTGAGAGTGCTGGGAAAACAAAAATTGTATTGACGCAAGAAAATTTGCAAGCATTTAAACTTCACTAATATACATAGTAACGTAAAAGCCCCCATTATGAAACGGTATCTAATACTGGAACAGTTTTGACATTTACGTATTAATGAAGTTATTTCTGAAATAAACGTCTGATAACAAGAATTATTATTAATAGAATGATGGTTTTTCAATTTAAATTCACCTCGCATTTAATGTTTCCTTACTTAATTAAAGAAATAAATATGTAAATGTCAAAACTGTTCCAATATTAGATACCGTTCCATAATGGAGGCTTTTACGTTACTCTCTCACAAAAGGGTCGCATATAGGGGCTATAAAAGAAAAATATGTTTTCCCCCGCTGCTGACTATTACAATATGAGGAAAAATCATCATTTATTCAGATAATTTCGCCTCGAACTTCGACAAATCATGCTCCTCTTTGAAGGTGTACTGCATACCTTACTTAAAACTGCTATCGAAGGCAAGAGACCTTTTTATAAAAAATCTCATAGTAGCACTACATTCTCGCGAGGTCGCCTCGACGAGACGTTCGTCGAGGTTTTGCGAGGCGAGACAACACGAGTATGTACCGTCTACACTCTCGCTCATTACTCAGTTATTCATACTGCTCATACGCGTTCGTATAGTTTGAAATGTCAATCATAGATGGACAAGATGGGTGATGTCGGTGACATGGATTCAAATAACTGCTGCTGCAGTTCTACGTACTGTTGAATCCTATAATTTTCTTCATGCATATTACACAACAAAGTTTAAAATAACGTTTTTGTAAATTTAAGGCATGATTTTAGGTTATGTATAAAAACATAATAGTACGCAGATATGCAACATATGCAATATCAACACACGAGTATATGCGAGAGTGTAGTTGACCGCCTCGCCTCGTATCTCGTGTCCTTTGACTTGTGACAAAAAACCGACTCAGATCGGAGACCTTACGAGGCGAGGCAAGGCTTGACGAGGCGAGGCGAGGTAACACGAGAGCATCAACTACACTCTTGGCCTCGCGTCGCCTCGACGAGAGTGTAGTGCTACTATCAAATTTCACAAACAAAAGTCAAATTACTACTATTACGTAAATTAGCTTTTACCGTATCCCTTAGTTCAAAATCAGCACCAGCTTGCAGTAAATACAACGCTACAGCAGTATGTCCATTCCGTAGCGCAAGATGAAAAGCTGTATCTGATCCCGCATCGATACAGTAACCATTTTCTATGTAATATCTGCCAATAAAAGATATATTTATTTGCAAATAATACTTGAAAAACATAATTTCATACATACCGCACTTTTTCAAGGTCACCATTTTTACTGGCAATTTGTAACGCGTTTTCTGATTTACTAACATTCCTTGAATCATAATTATCATTAAAATAATGCTCTTTAATGTCTGTATGATCTGTATGATTCATATTTTATAAAATTTTAAAATTTGAATTCTAAACATTGTTCACTCCCTTTGAAAACTTTCAAATTGTTTAAATAATTCTTCAACAATGAACAAGAAGTTATAAGTGGAACCACTGGAACTGATTCAATCAACAAACAAATAATAGTAAAACATAACCACACTTAATTCAAATATAAATATGAATTTAATTAAAACAAAAATAATTATAAACATAATAATTAAACGTCTCTAATATAAATTACCGTTTTGCGTCTGTAAAATCGATTCAACAATTAATTTATTATGCACTGCATAATATATGTATACATATTCGACATAACCGGAATATTCCGGACTCCCGGAGGGATAAAATTCCCTAATCATTGGACGGTCGGTTGGTTTGTGGTACAAGTAAACATTAAACAAATCAATATTGCCTACGTATTTGGTACGGACTGACTAAACGAAACTTGTTTGACGTCATTACATATATTTTATTGTTTAAAAAAAAATTTAGGGTATTTTCTATATAAATAGTTCGAATTATTCGGTGTATGTGTACTAGAAAATTCTATTAAAATCGTTTTATTTATGGAATTTTCTCAGATATAAAAATATCTATTAAAGTATGAAATATAGTACAATAATTTTTAACTGAATGTATGTATATTCTACCAGTTATTTGAAAGAATACTTATGCCATGACAGAAATCTAATTCTTGAATTATTCAATTTTCTTTCCATTATGTTTTCTACTTTCTTATCGAGAGTAGGTAGTAATTACTTCTCCCTTTAAAAAGAAAAAATAGTTCTACCCAGCGTTCCCGCCATATACATACATATATTATGTTAACAAATCTTGGTACTGAACATATGTATTTTGATTCGGCAGCAGCTTCTTAACGTTGTGGCATAGCTTATTTCAGGGCCAGTTGGATGGGGACAAGTGGGGCTGTAGCTTGAAGTCTTTGGTAGGGACCAGAGTGAAGTAAAAAAGCGATTTTTTTTACTCGTCAACTGTATATTTTTAGAGCAAAGTTTTTGAAAAATTTTGGGCTTTTCCCAGAGGCCCGTCATTTCTCTCTTGCGCTTACCCAAAATAAATATATTCCCTTGGACCTAGGGCGGTGTTTCTCAATATGTGGTGCCCCTGAGGGTACACCAGTCAGGAGGTAAAAAATTAAACAATTACACTGGTGAACAGTGATTTTGTTAAACAAATTCGAATCGCTTTTTTAAACACTACTACCTACCCACAAATAAACCTTATACTTAGTTTTGTTCAATCATTCTCAGTTTCTGTTAAACAAAACTGATTACACGAATTTTGCTTACTGACCTAAGCCTAAGCGAGACGCTTTTATACTAGGTAAACGAAATGTTCTTCATCCTCTTTTAATAAATCCTGAAGATGTATTGCTACCTCCATTCAAGGGCGGATCCAACCGGCTGAAAAGGGGGAGGGGCTGCCTTTAATCCTAGGAGAAATTTTGGGGAATCGTGTGTTCTGAATGTATGTTTAACTAAAAAAAGTTACCTATTGTCGGTCAAGGGGGGGGGGGGGGCTGCAGCCCCCCCCCAGGTACCCCCTGGATCCGCCTATGCCTCCATTGCACATCAAACTTGGACTTATGAAAAACTTTGTCAAAGCTATGGACACTAATGGAAATGGTTTTTGTTACTTGAAACAGAAATTTCCAAAAATTAGCGATGCTAAAATAAAAACGGGTATATTTGCAGGGCCACAAATTAGATACCTACGGACTGATAAACAGTTTGAATAAAAACTTAATCCGATCGAAAAATCTGCATAGACATGTTTTCGAAATATTGTTTATAATTTTCTTGGAAACCACAGGGCCAAAAACTATAAAGAGTTGGTTAGCAACTTCTTAACAGCTGAATCATAGCTGAATTTTCGATTTGAAAATTCGCTAAAAGTAGTTTGCTTGCTTGTATTTTTTAAGTTTTAATCTCAAAATTTTCATATTAAAAAAAAAAAAAAAAAAAAAGAAAAACGCCTTGGAAACAGTTAAAAATGTTTTTTTCTCTGATGTTGTCCACAATAATTTGACACCACAGATCCAAACCGGATGGATATCAACTTAAATCCACGCCTGATTGATCTTATTTGTTTATCTCGTACGTAACGCTAACCCACGTTATTTCACTAGAAGCTTAATAGGCTGAATAAACTCTAAACTGCTATCGTCATTAATGAGGCAAGGTAACCGGAGAAGAAAAATTGCTTAATTTAAAAAAAATAAACATATATTGTCCAACAATTACAATAAATAAATAAAATATTACGTAAAAGAGAAAAGTACAAAACAATTATGGACAATTCATCTTGACCAATGTTCTAAGTAGCGTTTGCTGTTCCACATTTAAATGGCACTGTAAATCCGCTTCTAATAACGAAAGTGCATGCGTATCAGACGCCTGACAAGCCATCACTAGAGACTGAATAAGTATGAATAACTCTTCACTAATCCCACATTCTGAAAACATCCATAACTTGTAATATTTTATCCAAAAAAAAATTTTAAAATAAAAAATGGGGCGGTAGTAATTTCCGCACCAAACAAAAAATTACAGGTAAATTCCACACTCATCTTTTGAAATTATCATAATCCTATATGTATTTTGCGCACTAAACAATTGAAAATAAAACTAATTATTTTTTGATAAAATTATATTTAACTGGTGTGTATAATACATTTATACAGGGTGTCATATACATATACTCTGGAACGGTAGTAGGTAATTAAAACCTGTTAAAACCGTTTTTAGAACATGAAGGTGGAACCATTATAACCCACATGGAAAACTTTTGCAACCAACTCCTTAGGCTCTAGCCACCCAACCCTATTTTTTTAAATTGTAAGACCCCATTTATGGTATATCATTGAAAAGTTCTTTAAAAATGCTGTTCATTAGTACCAAACACAATATCAAATTATCGAATATTTTTTGAAGATAGGTTAGGTTAGTTTAATTAGTTTTGACAATATTTTTTGACTTTGATATAAAACTAGGTGGTGAGGTTAGTTAAGGTTAGGTTAGCTTAGTTTAATTTTGACAATATACTCGGCTTTCATATAAAAATTAGGTGGTGAGGTTAGTTTAGGTTAGGATAGTTTAGTTAGTTTTGATAATATACTTCGACTTTGATATAAAACTAGGTGGTGAGGTTAGTTAAGGTTTGGTTAGTTTAGTTCGGTTTTGACAATATACTTCGACTCTGATATAAAAACTAGGTGGTGAGGTTAGTTAAGGTTAGGTTAGTTTAGTTAGTTTTAGCAATATAGTTCGACTTTATATGTATATTCTGGTAAGACTGGCCAAAATAAATATTTTTAGTTATTCACTTGATTAGCATTTTCCTTTGCCTAAATTTTCATGATAATAACGAACTAGCTGAATATTATTCACTTTCATAATTAGTATTTCCTTTTGTCCAAATTTCTAAAAAAGTGGTTTCGTTTTTGTTGGGAATATTTTAGGAATAAATCGAATGGCAATTATCAAAAAACTCACCCGGTATATAGGTTTGTCGTGTATATACTTATGTTAACTTTCTGACCAGTGCGAAATTTACCACATAAATTAACAAACAGTTGGTGCATTTTTAAAATACTCCTGTCGCAGCATTCTGCATAACATAGAGAATTTCCGTTTAAAAAAATTAGTTTTTCTCGGAAACTAGTTGATACCTATAGAAAAATAGTTTAAAGACCTTTTTTGTGTGATTTTTTCTCCTCGTTTCAGTAGTGTAAAAAAATGTCGCTAAAATTTTTGAATAAAGGGAAATTTTGGCAAAAACTTTTTCACGAAAATTGCCAAAAAAAACCAAGTTCCGGACATCGGACGTGCCTGGTTAACGAACTCGTCCAACGGTTTGGGACTTCCAATATTTTCACCAAATTTCGTAAAAATAGGACCTTTCGTTCGAGAGTTATCGTGTGAGCACATATATATATATATATATATATATATATATATATATATATATATATATATATATATATATATATATTTTAGCGAATATTATTTTCGGTTTCTAGGGACCTCAAAACAAATTTCTGCCATAGTCCCGGACTCAGGTCCTGTTATGGCAGTGGCTGTAATAGCTGAATTCCATTCTGGAAATTCGCTAAAAGTGCGGAAATTACATGCGCCCAAAAAATGTTATACCTTTAACCCCTTTATCGCTACAATTACCCCACGTATATTTCTCCAGGAGTCTAGCAAGCGGTGGGGCTAATCTCTGTGTCGTCGGTTTTAGAATTAACAACAGAAGTACCCGAAGTATTTCACAGTCATAACGCACGTCCGTATAATATTCGTACAAAGACGGTGTCGTTTGCGCAACAGAATCGAGAAGTGTTGCAATATCTGATAATACTGATAATGCCCCAGTGAAATCGCCCTGCGTTATTTTACAACTGGCCACTCGTTGAAGACATGAGATTCGAAATCGATTATCACTAATCAGAACACCCGAGGTAGCCGTTTGTGTGTAAAGTTGTTCGGCCAATTCTATTGAGATTCCATTTTCCATAGCTGCTCCAAATTCCAACCACAGACCGCTCGGTAGCGGCGAATTTTCGGAATATCGAGAACTTGCATGACTATAACAACTAATTGCAGCTTGTAGATTTTCACGTCCCAAACTGGGACAACCGAGTTCTTTCAATTTCATTTCTGCGGTTAGAAATTGTCGTCCAGCGCGTACTAAACAATTCGTTTCACCAGAAACGCTACCCAGTGAGCCCTCACATCGAGCGGCCGCAAGCCAACACATTCCGGCCTGTGGACGTAAATTTAACGTTTCACATTTTTGGCCCAATGATGAGAATTCTTCACACGCTTCTGTTACATTTGGTTTTCGTAAAAATCGTCTAAAATTTGAAATCTGTTTACAAACGCATACTTTGTTGGGATAATAATAATTGAAAAATAAACGAACTTTTTAAGTTTATTAGTTATGAAACGGTAATGATCTAAGAAGTCTCCAGTTCCAAACTCTGTCATTTTTGTAAGTGATCACTTACTAATTTAATTTCTAACTTATTTAAGTTTTCTTCAACTCTACAAAAAATATTTTTTCTGTCATTATGTGATTTTTCTTATGTTCATCAATTCACCGTATGTTTATGAACGTTTATAAAGTTTACGACCACAGAATACAGAGGAAACACTGCTATAGTGCTATCTCTGTACTACTGATACCACTGATACCCGCGTGACAAAAAATGTTGTGTAGTAGTGATGGCTAGTGAGTGAGTGATTCAATTCAGTGAGTTGAATCACTCAACTGATTGACTGTCAAAAAGTCAAACTGATTGACTGTCAAAAATCAGTCAAAAAGAACTGAATCGACTCTTTCAACTCATGAGTTGAAAGAGTGTGTGTATCATATATACACTCACTCACTCACTTAAGAGTGTATGACATATAAGATTCTATTCAATTGTCAATCCCTGTTTCAGTTTACTTATTACAATAGACAGAGCGACAAAGACTTGTTCAAAAATTCTACAAACATCTGTTTTTTACAACTGTATATTAATATAACATAACGTGTATAACGTGTATAATATAGGGTACACGATACTAATGATACTATGGTATGGTACATAGGTTAGGTATATGTATATGCGAGTTCTAAACTTAATATTTTTTTAGAACTAATATTTTAATTTCTTTTTACTATCCTTTATTTTTAAAATGCATAAAACAAATTTTACATCAAATTTAGTCCAAATGTCTAATAAACTAATAAAATAATCTAAATAAAAAATATACCCAATTTTATGTACACTGTAAAGATGTAAGTATAGATATTAAAATAATTCTAAGAAAAACAATATGTATTTTATTTTACAATATTTACAAATTTTTAAAATAAAATTTGCCTGTTTATTGTCAGATTATTACGTCTCCAAAAATTAGTTTTTCTTCAAAACAGCATTGAGTGGATATCTCCCAACATAAAATTATTGTAGATTTTTACAATCAATATTTTTCATTGTTTTCAACTGTGTATTTTTAATGTTGCATTAATTTTTTTAATTTGTTGTGTCGATTATGTGTATTAATTTTAAGTACATAATTATATTAATTTTATTTGGATACAATAATTATTTCCGAACACTCATTCACTTGAGCGAGTGTTTCACTTGTAAACTGTATGATTGAATTTGTTTGTTGATTCGTATTTGAAGTTGTACCAATCAATTGTGTAAAGTGAGTGAGTGGAGTGAGTGATTCAATTCATAAAAACGAGTGAGCGAATTGTGTCAAGTGAGTGAGTGATTCAATTCATTGAATCGACTCACCACAGTAAGCGGATTCAAAAGATTCAACTCACTAAAAAGAGTGATTATTCCCATAACTATTGTGTAGGCAAGGGGTCAAACTCGAGCTAAGGCCGGCCGCATACATTCCGGTTGTAACCGGGCCGGTCAACCGGTCGTATTAGCGTATACATGCGTATACATGGTTGATTGAATTCTTAAAAAAATATATTAGTTTTATTTGACAGTTCGGTATTGTTGTATCGACTGCATTATTGCCGATTTCATAAAATAAAATGGACGACGACGTATTAATGTTTCTGACATGTTTTATTCTTTTATCTGATTTGACAACATAATGATTGAAAGTAGAGGGGATTTTTTGTCTACACTATGTTTTTTGTATCACTAGTGCAGAGATAACAACTTGGCTTCTGATTATTCTGTGGGTCAAACTAGTATGTCTACCAAACTATGCCCGCTGTAACCAGCGAGTGACGGAGACACAGCACGCATACGATCAAAACACATGATTTATGGACACGAATATACGAATGTATTAGTATGATATCGAGATGATGATGGATGCAGTTCGCATACATATACTATACAATGATGGCCGACCTATGTGGCAACCAGTCAACAATCAAAAATAAATTTATTTATTTTAAGAAAGATATCCCTTCATTTTGAGAAATTTTTTATTCAATAGAATTTTTACACTTAAATGCGACACTTCATATTTTTTTCTGTTTAAATTTCACAAGTTGATTTAAAAACATGATACATATTTATTAAGACGGGAACACCACGACGGACAGTAACAGACTAAATCAGTAGTGGTGTAAATTGGTACTTATTGCAACTTTCGGGTTACACTTTTTTATATGCAGGCTTGATCTGTCTCATCTTTGTGTGTAGGTATATACTGTTTGTAGTCGTGTGGGTTTGATGTTTGCATGTGTGTGAGTGGCCACACACACAACTACATAATACGCATATGCACATAGAGCAACGTGCAGTTTAAAGTAGATACGGAAAGGTACGCTACATTTGAGTCCAAAATAAGCTTTTTTTGCGCAGTTCGCTATCTACGTCATAATATGTCACATATTTGAATCTTTAGAAAAAGGCATTATTTATTATTATATTTATACAGTGTGAGTTTTTTGAGAGTTACGATTTTTATTACAACCAAACCGTTGATAAGAGCTAAGACCATAAGAGCTATAAAGCTCCTGACTATAGCAATCGGTTGCCCCCGTTGATATTTACGACTCTTATTTGAAAAATTTTTCAATTAAATCAACGGTTTGGCTGTAATAAAAATGGCAACTCTCAAAAAACTCACACTGTATATATGTAATTCGCCATCTACGTCATCACGATCTGCGCGTCGGCATACCTTTCTTTATCTATTTTAGTGCAGTTCAAGCAATAATGGTCTTAACAATATATAAAAATTGTCGTGCATTCGGTGACCGACACCGAACGACTAAATGCCTTAAGCTGTGAGAGACCAACAAATGACTCCAAGCGATCCACACTTTTCTGATTTTAATTTGCTTCTAGTGTTCTATGTTTACTACAATGTTTCGTTTCCAACATATATGTAGTATACCCATAGAGAATAACACTATATATATATATAGAAGAGCACTCACTTAAATTATAGGATTTTTCTTAGCAGGTGGTTATTAAGGTACTGAATTCAGAGGGCAGTGCAGTAGCACTGCCCAATATATTTAAAAAATTGGTAATTGTGGACGGTGCTACTAGCTGATATCTGTCGAATTTACTGTTCATAGAACTTATTCTATTATTTTAGAAATTTATAATTTGTAACATTTCTGTAGTAACAATTATAAAAAATTCTATCAAGAAATTTTCATTTTTTTCGAATTATTTATGAGTAATTCGTCTATTTTTTTGAGTTCAATATTAAATTTAATAATTTTATTTAATTATTATTGGAGGTATGTATGTATAATTAACATTTATTACTTTATTTTTATTTGAAAATAATTACTTATTTTATTATTACAGTAAATTAATTACAAAATTAGAATATATTTTATCTGTTGCAAAGAAATGGTAGCACACTTGTCAGAAATTAGAATTAGTGCTAGTGATATTCTTTTACGAAATATTTAATTAATGTATAATTTTGAATAAAAATAAATTTACTTGAGTTTTTAAACAAATATATGAGTTTATAATTATTGTATGAGTTTTAAACTTGAAAAACTGATTAAAATAAAATGCAATTAGGAGAATTTTAGTGGATTATCTTACTAATAGTTACCTACATTATCGGCAAAGGCTAAAGATAATTTAAAGTTATTACAGTGACATCTCTGTTCTTTTCAAGTGTACTACGCATGATGATTACGACAACGGTGACATCTATACCCTGTACCCCCGTTCTCAGTGTCATAGAGAGGTAATAGAGAGTCAAAAACATGTATTGAAGTTGGCTATCTTACAGAAATAAAATTCTGGTGTACTTTATCTATGAGTATACCGTTTCCAACCTTAAAAAAAAAAAGTACAGAAGGCGCGAAATTATCATATTTTTAAAGTAAATTATTGTTGTATGCGTTGTATGTATACACACAGGTATGCTTCAAGACTCCAAGAAATCTAAGAGAATCAATGCTGGCGTTCGCCAGAAAATTTTGTGAGCTTAACGTTAGCTAATAATGGAGCTTTCACCGTTACAAACCAGAGGGTTCGCATTCAAAAAATGAACATGCATTAGATATTAAAACAACAATTTCTAACATGGTGACTGATTGTTGTTATTTCATAATTTTTGAATGTAGCCGCACTTTAGAAGTTTAGTATTTATACCGTGAAAAACCATGAAAAAATACATATTTAACTTTTTTGAATCAGAGCCCTCTGGTCTGTAACGGTGCAAGCTCCATTATCTGGCGTTAAGGTTAGGATAAAAGGTTTATTTCATTTTCTTTTCGTTTATTGTTTTTTGTAAAATGTTTTCATTTTTATTGATTTAATATTCTTGTCTTGATAATGGTGTTTTGAGACAGCAAAACCGGTCGACATGTTGAAAATTGGTTAAAAAATTCTGTTGGGGTTTTTTTGCTGGTCTTAAATATTGAGATTTATCGCCAAATAAACTCAGATAATAAAATTACAAGTTTAAAATTTTTTGGCGAAAATTTATTTATATAAGCTAACAAAATTTTTTTGGCGAACGCAGCCATCTCAGTGTTTTATCAAAAAATAACGTAATTAAAGTAATTTTTATTTGAAATGAAAATTTTTAAAATCTTCTTTATACTCATTTTATTAAATAAAAAAAACAATCAAAGTCTTATTTAAAAATTAACTTTCTTGTTTCTGTTGAAATATGTATTTCCTACTGAATCTATTTCATTACTTTTCTACTAATCAACTAATGGTGAGGTGTATTTGGACATAAAATACTAACTGCCGCCTGCGGCTTCGCTGGCCACATCAAAGTTAGGAGTTAGAAAATACACTTTCAGTGAAATTGTAACGATTGTAACTTAATTTGAGTGATTTGATTTGAACAGAACTAAGTCCCATCACTAATCGGTGCATCGGTATCGGTATAATTGTACGAATTGTCCCACCAAGCCCTAAGCGTGTGTGTAAAAAATTGTGGATAGCAGTGTGCCTGTGTGTGGTTGATACCGCTTAACCCGCTTAAGCTGATTAGTCACACAGCAACTGTAGCCGTGTGAAGATCGATTGTTTGTATTGTTACCAACCACTTCCCAACAATATAAGCGAATACATATATAATATATGCAGGAACGGTACGCATACAGTGTAGTCGGTGTAGTCCCCTCTTTCTACAGATAGAATGTGACGCATGACACACACACAAGCGCATATTACATATACATAGATACGAGATTTATGTAGTAACATGTTGTGCGTTTGAAGTGGGAGAAAAATTTTACGTCACTTTTCTGCCACAGTGATCTTGCTAGTATATGTAGAGATACGTAGTTGGAATATGTAATATGTGGTACCAACTGTAGCGTACGTACGGCGACAACAGTGACATCCTGACAATAATGATCAAATTATGGTGACAAATCTTTAAAATAAAATGATTGAGGTTTGAACATGGGATTTGATTGATAAAATGATAAAATAATCGTTGATGTATTATTTAAAATAATAATTATTAAATTAATTCAGTTAAACACTGAAATATTCCTTTAAAAAATTAATTTTATTTTTGTACAGTATAATTAACAATACATCAAAATGCGGCACGCATCTTTTCTTGCACGTACTGTTATGGTTAAGAATGGGAATATTGAAGAGGCAATGCGAATTTTAAATCGAATTTTAGGAAAAGAAGATATTTTAGATCAGTATCGTCGTACACGTTATTATGAAAAACCCTATCAAGTATTATAATTATTTTTTAATTAGTTTTTATGTAAATTTTATATGCATGAAAATTGTTAATCACCTTTATTTTAGGTAAGAAGAAGAGTGAATTTCGAAAAGTGTAAAGCCATATATAATGAAGATATGGATCGAAAAATTCAGTTTGTTTTAAGGAAAAATAGAACAGAGCCTTTTCCAGGATGCCATTAATTAAAAAAGTTAATTTTGTTTAGTAATAATTAAATTATTGAAATTATTGTTACAAAACTAATAAATAATGATAGTAATGTAAATATAATTTAGAAATTTTTTTCCAATATATCCATGCTAAAAAGACCATTTTTTTCTTTAATTTGTGCATTTAATTTTTTATACCTTCCGAATTTTGAAAATCTTCAATATAACTGGCTTTCAATTTTTTCTTTTTTTGACATCGAAAAAGAAAAATACATGAGAAAAGAATAATGTCCTATTATCAGGACTAAGTTAACTAAAAGACAAATATTTAACTTAATTTCAAAACAGAAAAAATAACTATTATTAATAAAAAGTAGTATTTTTGCAAAGTCTTTTATTGTTAGCAAATTTGGAATACCATAAAGTAACGTTCGTATCGAAGTTGACTGAAATTGTAAGAAAAATAAACTTTCTAAAACTTCTTTAAGAGTATCGAATCATCCCCTGAGAGTTACCACAGTTATTACTTCTCTTTAAGGAGTTTAAAAAAAAATTAAATTTCTAACTGAACTCTCAGCGGAATTGAACCAGATACATCGCCTCTCTCTAGCTGGCTCATATTATATTATTAATATTTTATATAATATAATACTTATTTAAATAAGGCCCCAATTTAATTAATCCGCTAGACGTGTAATTCGCTATTATCTGTTTTTATTTGTAAAATTTTTTAACAGAATAAACTACAGTAGAGTATCGATTATCCAAATGCTGGTCAATCGTAAATGTGATTCAAAGGGTATAGTATATTGTGCAATAATTGCGGGAAATTGTCGATTGCCCACGAAAGCGAAGTTGAGCGCACGAACGTAGTGAGTGCGCTCATTTGCTTGAGTGGGCAATCGACAATCCCGCACGAGTTGCACATACTATTTTTTATTACGAATTTGACATACTTTTTTCTATTATTATTACTATTTTTGACATTTTTATTACTTTTTAAAATAATATTTTTAAGTGTTCGTCTTTTTAGTCGAATTTTCTCCGAAAAATTAGACTTATACAGTCTATACGATAAGAGCTGCGAGAGTAGGGGCGCTATCCGTTTTCGGACCCGTAGAACACGAATATGTAGAAAAAAAAAATGTCTGATATATATATATATATATTTTCCCGCCACCTTTTAATTTGTGTAGGGCCCCCCTATGGAAGTTAAGAGATGAAATTTGGTAAATGCGGCTCATTTTCGAGGCACCTCATACTATCAAAGTGGGGTCAAATCTTGGGCAAATTTTTTTTCTGACCCGACCTTTAAGGGGGTGGTGGGGGGCGGAAAAGCAATAAAACTTTTTCAAACCGGTTTTAAATAATGTTTCGGTCAATTATCTACAACATATCCAAAATTCAGCTTCCTAGGATGATATGGTGGGAGTAGAGGGGGGAAAAACGATTTTCGCTGGACCTAACAGGCCCCCAGCCCCCCAGAATTAACGTAGAGGGTTGAAATTTGGTGTGTTGATAAAGTTCGTACCTAGGTTGTGCTTTTTGGAGGTTTTAATATTTTACCCCCACCCCCCTCATTTTTAAGCTACAATTTCCTGCATTTTCGACGTTTTCGAAGTTTGTACCACTTGCACAGGTCACCCGAATAAACCTAGAGGGCTGAAATTTTGTATTCGGATTGAGTTAGTATCAAGGGGGTGCCTTTTGGGGGTCTCGACTTTTAACCCCTACCCCCACCATTTTTATACCCAAAAGAACATGATTTTTCTTGTTTTTTAACAGTTTCGTTCGGGTCAAAATCTCCCCAAATAAACCTAGAGGGCTGAAATTTGGTGTACAGGTTAAGCTAATAGCCAGACACTGTTTTTTGGAGGTTTCAACTTTTAACCCTTACCCCCACGATTTTTACGCCAATATTTCCTTAATTTTTTTGCTTGTTTTCTAACACGTCTAGAGACTCCATAAGGAAACCTAGAGGGCTGAAATTTTGTACGTGTATTCAGTTAGTATCCAACTAGTACCTTGTAGGGAGTCCACATCACTTTTCCCTCCACTTCTCCCATTTTTATATCGGAATTGAATGCTATTGTTAAATGTGTTTTAAAAGCATTATGTTTATTCTAAATACAAGTAGGCGAATAGTAATTTTAAAAAATTTAAAAAAAAGTGAACTTACTTTTATGACAAATGAAATACATACATATTAAGTAATTTAAAAATGTTATTAAAGTCACTGTTTATTTATAAATTAGGAATTTTGAATTTTTAGTATTTATAAAATAGAAATTTTGGATTTTTTTGGAAAGAAAAAATATCTTTATAAAGGCCTTCCAGTTTACTATTTAAGGTCCTTTTTTAATATTTAAAACTAAAACATAAAGGCAATTAGCGGATAAACATGGGCAGGAATGTCCTCGTACGAATTGTGTTGGCTTTTTTTCTGCTACCTGTTTTCGGCACAAAATTGAAATTTACTGAGATACAGCCCTTAAATACTTAAAACCTTTTTTTAAAGCCTCGATCAGCCGAACACTCATCACCAGTTTTGGAACCAACAAAATGACAATTCGGTTTTAGACTTTCAATCACATTTCGCTTGTAGACATTCAATACCGAAGATGAAGGGGAAAATTCGACTACCGTGATGGGGCCCCGCTGCTCACGGCGTTTTTTTTTTCTGAATTAATTATTGTTTAAATTACTTTGTTGGTGGTTTCTACAGAAATAATTATGAAAATTTATTAAATGAAAAATCAAGAGGCGGCTTTGCGTGTTTTGATTAAATTTTGCGTGCTTTATTGTCAATTTGCGTGTGGAAAGTTACTTTCCACACGCAAAAAAGTATGCGGGAAGAGTACAGTGGACAAACAACTATTTTGCGTACAGAAATGTGTGCGTCAAGTTAGTACTTCTCCCGCATGAGTAATAAAATTTTTTTTTATTATTTTTATTACTCATATGCATACTTCCAAAATTTAAAAAAATGGTAGCCACAGCACCAGAATTATACAAATATTGTTTTAAAATTTTTTAAAATAATATGCTGCTATTTGTATAAAATATATTCCAAGTAAATTTTGAAAATGTTATATTTTGGGCCAAAGTAATCCCACTTGACGGTACATGAATGGTATCCGAAATATTTTTTGAATGTATTTAATACATTAATAATTTACGTGTATACATTAATAATTTACGTGTAATACATTATACAGGTATTCATACTTAAATTTTGGACAACAAATGCTTTCTGCTAGTTTTGTTTATTTGATTCTACCACTTATAACTCCGTGAAATTCGGTAAGAGTCTTCCGATTCCGATAAAACCACTTCCGTAATATCCCTAATTTTTTTGCCATCTGTGGTCTAGTATTTTATCATTTTTCTGCTGATAAAAATGTTATTTTTGAAATACATAATATCAAATCACATGTATGACCTTAGCCCCTACAGTTTACTTCAAAATATCCAAAATATTCTCCAATATTCTTTACATAATTACGAACCATACTTTTAACTTTTTAAGCCAATACCTAGCTTAAAATTATTTTTATAGGAAGACCCAAGTAAACTTTTAATAGTTTTAAAATTTATTTTAAGTAAGATTTTCAAATAGGTAATTAAATTCTTAATTAAAATATGATACAACTGCGCATGCGACAGGTGTGAAAATTCATATGATTTGACAGGTAATTTTCCGATACACCTTACCTATTTACAACAATATCTCATTTATGAAAATTGAAGGCGGGAAAAAATTAACACTAGTTAAATAAATAAATTAAATGTAATAAAGATGCATAGATTACGTTTCTTTTTATAAAAATTTTTAATTAGTATACTTATTTAATGCAAGTTTTATTTCGTAAAAATAACTAGGTAGGTATATATGCGTACAGAGATTTAATCAGAAATGTAATTTATGTATCCTTTACATAAGTTTCTATTAAAAATGAAAGGTTTCAAGGTTTAAGTTTATTTCGAAGATTAGTTGATGAATGTTTAGGGCAAGAAAATAAAACTTCTTGATGATTTGCTCCACAACATCGATATATTTTAAAATAATAGCAAAAAATATACAACTTATTAAAATAAGAATAGGTATATATTGCGTACAGAGATTTAATCAGAAATGCAATTTATGTATCCTTTACATAAGTTTCTATTAAAAATGAAAGGTTTCAAGGTTTAAGTTTATTTCGAAGATTAGTTGATGAATGTTTAGGGAAAGAAAATAAAACTTCTTGATGATTTGCTCCACAACATCGATATATTTTAAAATAATAGCAAAAAATATACAACTTATTAAAATAAGAATATATTACATATTTTTTTCAACAATCTAGTACGTATTTACCGAATTTATTGTCAAAACAATTTATTTAAACTGGGACAAGGTCAGTATTCGAATTTTTAGTGATCAATTGCAAAAGACTTCCACTTGCTGGTCGATTTTTCCCCTGTGTCCAATCTACGAATAAATCGGCAATAAATTCTAACGGGGTCCAAGTACTAAAATCCGCATTTGGCATCCATTTTCGATTCATAGGTGTATCCAGTGTTACCGGTAAAATAGCCACTGCCGATGAACCATTGGGTAGGCCACTTTTCTCACCGCCAAGTGATCGTGTCAATTGATGAACTGCCGCTTTTGCCATTCCATAGCCAATCATACCCGGGGTGCCTTCAATAGCCGCTTTTGCACCCGGCAAAGTAATTAAACCACCTTCTTTCAAATACTGCGTTGCAATTCGTGCCGAAATTAAGGAGCTCCAAACACTTTGCCGCCACATCAAATCGGCATTTTTAATTAGATCTTTTTGGGTGTTACCCCCGGCCCAACCGCCTGCCACACAGATTACGGCGTCCAATTTATTGCTTTTTAACGCATTGCCGACCGCATCGAGTATCTTGGTTTCTTGATCTTGCAACGAATCGTCGCGCTGTACAAGAAAATTTGCATCCGCTTCAGGATTGTCGACTAAATCGACCGAACCAACCCAGAAATTTTTTGCTTTAAAATGTTTAACACACGTAGCACCTAAAGCTCCTCGACCACCGTAAATTACAACGTGACCGATCGGCGATGACATATTGCTAATTTAAAACTAAAATTGGACCCGCTAAGTACAACAATGTTATTAGATATGTTCACGTTTGCACAAACCGCACAAACAATAATCAAATCAATGAATTTTAACCACCAGTTGATTTATTTTTTGTTTGTTTGTATATGTATTTGTGTTGGAAACTGTACAAGCGGTACAAGCTGTACAAGGAAATTTACTAGCTTAAAATAGTGATGGGATGTAAATAGGATTTTTAATTCAAATGATTCGATGTACTGTTTATAATTAATCGAGTAATACCACGGAGTAATGGAGACACAGCAACTATCTCTATCATGAAATCTGCAGTGTGCATTTTTGTGTACCTTAGGCTCATAGGTAGTCAGTGTCTCAGTGGCACTCACCGAGTGTAGGTCAGTCAAACAATAATGGATTTGATTGTAACGTTGGTTATGTTGGCATTGTTACATCCCCACACATAGCGTTGTGATATCACACATATAGTAATATGTGTGACGCCAATACAAAGTAAACACCGTGCACGTATATAACATATTTTCTATCTCTTACTGGTTACACTGATTCCAGTAGTGGAGAGATACGTATTGTACCTCTGTCCTCTGTGAGTAATACCAATAAATATGTATACATGATACCAAGAATACAGACGGCTGAGAGAAAACATCTCTACAAAAAATATGATTTTTTGCACAAAATCGACATCACAGATATATTAGATTCAAACTTATCTATATCTCTATACTAGCGATCCACTGTAGCCAAAATATGACGTAAGATTGCTGCTCACACCAAACTATTATGGTACACGCAAGACATTACTCCATAAACCTATCATTGCATATATACACGGACCTGTACTTGTATATGTGTGGATACCATTGATATCAGAATACGTATGTATCATACTACAGATGGAGTACACATTATCTTTTTTGAAACAAATCGCCACATTGGTTAACACCACGTTAACACCTTTCATAACCTATAAAATATCAGTGGTAATAAATATTTTTTAATTTGTATACGATTTTTGTTGTAATTTGAGATTATTTATTAGTAAATATTCTAACAATATTTATAACAGGAATATAACCAGTAAATATAAAAAAATTTTAAATCCAACCTTGTTTAACCGTCATATTGGTCAACACTTTAACTCATTTTTGGCTTCATTTTCATACACATTGAATATATGTCTGTACTCCCTCTATCGATTCAATACTCAGAGGTGGCCACACAATGTACATAGTATACATGAGTGTACATATGTATATGTACTACTTAATCATGGCTGACTGTGGTTCACAAACAAAAAATTAATAAAATCTATTCACTTGTTTAAAGAAAGATATTCCTCTATTTTGAGTATTTTTTCGTTTAAATGGAATTTTTACATTTAGATACGACACACTTCATAATCTTTTCTATTTAATATTAAAAAGTTAATTAGAAAAACAATGACAGACGAGCGATGTTGTTCCTGGTACAGACTGTGAGCAACTGATTCACATAACTCATAGCTAAAACAGGCCAACAAACGGCTCCCGACGAACCACACAATTTGTATATATGTTGGATCTGTAATCTGTGATCTATATCAATTATCTTAACTTACCCCCGTTGTTTCGTGTATTTAATATACGCAGTAATATCTCAGCCGCTACTAGAGTAACTCACTAGAGACTCGACTACTTAGTACTTGCTCTAGATATGAATGATGTTTAAATTAATATGAAACTTGGTAAAAGAATTCTTAGGTAATTTCGGAACATTAATTCAGTTCGATCATTATATTATACTTTCGAATTTTGCAAACTCGTTTTTTTAACACCTAAAATGACCTTAATATGTAGTATATACAATTCCATAAACTATAAAAAAAGATACAGTATTTATATGTATAAACTTGAAGAAGAATTAAACAATGAAACTACAAGATTCAGACGTGAATGAATCAATTCAATCGAATTGATTCATTCACGTCCCGACACTAAATTCAACTACTGGTAATACTGGTTTTGCTAGTTACCATTACCAACCTAACAAAAATTATTCATTGTTTTCTCACCATACTAAAAGCTGATTTAATAAATACATAAATAAAGAAATAAGTACATAATATAGTTAATAAACTTAGTGAAAGTGTCTGTTTTCATAATAATTTTTGTACTTGAAATATTTTATTGTTTAAAAAAAATTAGTGTATTACCGAGTTTACAAGTTACAATAATTACCTAGTGTATGTGACGTGTACCGTGTAAATATGGTTGCATTTTTTGTATTCTATTGTTTTGAATAAAATGGATCCGTGGTTAAATTTAAAAGACTCAAACACTGAATCGAATAATGAAACATTAAGTAATTTTGAAGATAATTTTCAACCAACTGTTGGTGATACATTACCTGATTCTGAACAGTATTTAGCTATTTTAGGTAAAACATTTTATTAAAAATATTTTTATTGATTTGACAGTAAAAAAAAGATGGCTTCTTTCATATTATGACATTTTTGTTTGCTCATGCAGTAAATGTAACTACTTACTTGCCCTTGAAAAATAATTAGACAATATAATGAAACGAAATAAAATTACAAAATTATTTTGAAAGTAAAATGTATTTATGTTTGATAATTAGTACAAATGAATTACGCTAATTTAAATATTTATTTATTTTTTTTAATAGAAGCATTTTTTGATTTTACAAAATCGTACAAATTTTGCTTACTAGTTCAAAATCAGTAATCATTAGTAATGAACTAATTATCTTACTAATTTGTTATAAAAAGTTGTATCAAATGTATTACTTAATTAATATTTACAGAACAGGAAAAAAACTTGTTTTTTTTAGTAGACCCCGTAGACCCATTGATGTGTCATAATCAAGGTCGGCCTTGAAATATTAGTTAATTATAAAGCAACTTTTCTCTTATTTATTTTTTTTTTTTTGTAAATATAGGTACTAATTAAAAGGAAAAGTTGATAAATATAGTGATGCCAGACAGAAAAGTATATATACATATTTTAACAATACGAGTTGGCAGTAAGGGCAATTATATTTTACAAGTTTTACACTTAAAAAAAATTATACTCCTGTCGCATCATCCTGCATACCATAGCGAATTTTCGTGTAAAAAATGTCGTAAAAATTTTTAAACTTTGAGAAACTTTGGCAAAAAACTTGATTTTTTTCACGAGAAATGCCCAAAACGCCATGTTGGGGTATCAGACGTGTCTGATTGAAGAACTCATCCAAGATTTTTGAACTTCCAAAATTTTCACCAAACTCGTAACAATATGTTTCGTTCTTGGGATATCGTCATATCGTGCGAATACATTTAAATTTTTATTACGAATCAACTCTCAACTCGTGGTTATTGAAATATATTTTAATAAATTTGTGACCGTAAAATATAAAAAGTGGTCAGTTTTTCAATTTTCAATAAAATCAGTTGCGTATTGATGCATAGGAAATTACATTTGCTTCAAATAATACTTCTCATGTTCGTTATAGTTTTTAATAGTCGAATTTCTTACTAGACATTAATTTTTCCTTTAAGACTTTTAATTTATTGGAAACGAACAAAAAAGATAGGTACCGTAAGATGGTCTTGATTCGGTCAGGGGTTGTTGAGTCGGTCACCCATGTCGCGATCGGTAAAAATGTTTGTTATTAAGATAGCAGACAACCTAATGTTTCGCAACTGGTCTCGTTCTCATCGTTTATAAACACTCTAAGCAGCTGTAAATGTCTTTCAACTCTAATTGGTTTTTCTAAAATATAATACAAATAATCTCAATAATCTAAAAACAGCGATGGAATATTGTTGTCTGGTTAAGGCATACATAATCAGATATTGAATAATAAATCGAAAAGAGATGGTTTTATTCGACTCTAAACTTTATCGGCATCGGTATTTCGATAAGTGTATAATCGTATCCTTATCAACAAAAAAAAATATTCGGTGTAAACAAATTCTATTGTTGAGTCGGTCACTCTCATTTTTGATGAGAAATCTTGTTTCTTTTAAATTTAAGTATTCGTTTGATGGATATAACATAATTTAAGATGTTAAAATAGGCCTGTTATTTTATTACATCATACTAATTTGTAAAACACTATCCCTTACTCTATGTTAACCAATAAAATATCTTAGTCTTTGTATGTGGTGTGCCATTGATTTTTTTCCCATATTTTTTACATCTGACTTTGCAAGCTTTGCAACCAATCACCAACTGTTGTAAACAAGCTCTGTTGTCTAAATATATCCCCGAATTCGGACTGAAAAAGGTTAGTTTCGACGTTGTAATGCAATTTACGTAGGTGACCGACTCAACAACGTTTTACCATGTTGACTCGGTCACTTTTATTTATTTTTTATTATTTTTATTTACAGACACAAATAGGTTAAAGGGTCGGGGATATAATAAAGGAAACATACTTTATGAGATAGAAACGTATTTATTGTTGTATTCAACAGCAGGAAGGAGTTATACCTAAAAAAAATTCGTTAAGTGCGTGTTTTTGACACGCACTAAGTAATGTCACCTCAGTGAAAGTGTTAATTTATGGTTTTTTGTTAACTTTATAGTTGTTAACTCTACAGTCTTCTTGCGTTTATTCAATATGGATGTACAACTCTATAATTATTCAATATGGATATACAACTCTATAATAATGTTTCCCCCACTATGATCACACAACGATATTAATATGTCATCCTTCGATGACATAATAGCAAAAAAGTGACTGAGTCAAGACCATCTTACGGTACTACTAATTTTTTTTGTTAACGAAGATTGTACGTTCAAAAATTGCGCGAAGAATATCCTTATGTTTTAGTAGCCTAGATACAGAAAATCATTTTAAAATTTAAGCATTTAAAGAAATTTTATTCTACAGTAAGATTGACCTAACAATTTTGAAACATTTCAGTTGGGAGATTAAGCTGTCCGTACGTCAATATATAATATCAAAATTAGGCTTCTCAGTATGAACTAGTGATGTCTGACCGTGAAGCAGTTACCTAATCGATTAATCGACTAAAATTGTTTTTCAGATAAAATTAGTCATTTGTCGAAAATATCGAGCACAGAATAGTCGACTAATCGACTAAATTTTTAGTCGAATTCATGGTAAGGTAACCTATGTAACTCTTTCAAAAACGAGGTTTTCTTTTGAATTTAATTATGGACTTTTAATATTTTTGTTTTGAGAAAAAGAAAGATATGAAATATCACAATATATATTGATCACATAAAAGTGGGAAATCATACAAATCGATAATTTTTTAGTTTCCATTTTTGGAAGTCCAATAAATAATACAGAAAACTTGTTAAAGTAATCGTTTTTAATTATTTAAAAAAAAAAAATCATTTAATCGAAGGTAAAATAGTTGACTACAATATGACTAAATCTAAACAAAATTAGTCGACTAAACCGGCTAATCGATTAATCATCAGACATCACTACTTCTCAATATGAACTAGTGATGTCGGATGATTAATCGATTAGTCAGTTTAGTTGACTAATTTTATTTACATTTAGTCATTTTTTTAGTCAATTATTTCACCTTCGACTAAATGACTAAAATGATTAATTTTTTTTTTAAATGACTAAAAACGACTAATTTATTAACTTTCCTGTATTATTTATTGAACTTCAAAAAATAAAAACCAAAAAATTACCTATTTTCGATAGTTTCGACTAATGACTAATTTTGTCTGAAAAACAACTTTAGTCGATTAATCGACTAACTGCTCCCCGGCTTGACATCATTAATATGAACTAGTGATGTCGAATAATTAATTGATTAGTCGATTTAATCGACTAATTTTGTTTACATTTAGTCATTTTTTAGTCGACTATTTTACCCTCGATTAAATGACTAAAATGATTATTTTTTTTTTAATTGACTAAAAACCGCTACTTTAATAACTTCGAAATCGAAAAAAGTTATCTATTTGTATGATTTTTCACTTTCATAGGATTAACAATTTGTGATATAACATTATAATTTTTCTTGTTTTTAAAAAAAAAGAAAAAAAACGTTGATGTCATCAATTAAATTCCAAACCAAACTTCGTTTTTGGAAGAGTTACGTAGGTTACCCTATTCATGAATTCGACTAAAAATTTAGTTGATTAGTCGACTACTCTATACTCGATATTTTAGATTAATGACTAATTCTGTCTGAAAAATAACTTTAGTCGATTAATCGACTAACAGCTCCTTGTCTCGACATCACTAATATGAACCTCGTAATACCATTAAAGCAGGGGTTCTCATAGTGCGGCCGAGGAACCCTAAATATATGGCCACTGATCTTAAAAATTATGAGAAAGATTTTATTTTCTGATCTAGCTATTTTCTTATGATTAGGGCTTAATTTCGGCCGGAACGCGGCGGAATGGTTATTATGTTATTTTGAAAAAAATAACATGTAACAACTTACCTATATACAATAGTAATAGGAGCACCTCCTTGAGTTTGGTTTTGGGTTAAATAGTACAATTAATTATTATAAATTTCGAATTCCTTGCCGTGTCTATGTGATTAGTCTTTTACACATATTTTAGGTAAATTGAATTTTTTTTTGTTGTTGATTATTTTCTGTTGTTTTGTTAATTACCATATTCTTTAATTAATGAAATATAATGACTTGAAACCTGTTTGTATAAAAATACCTACATTGATAAATATATGCATATTATTATAAATAATGGCTCAGTCTAGTCGTGTATGTATAATTTACTTTTCTCTTGTGTAACAAGGTCTTTTGGATTATTTAAACGATACAATTTATTTAATAATTTTTATAACAATGCTGGTATGTAATTATACTATACATATATTAATATTATTTTAAATTTTTCGATTGTAGTTGATAGTTTTGACATTTATTTTTGTAAAACGGCATAAAATTGGAATTTTCTTAAAAATTAAATTTTTGGTAATTGAACGTAATAATGGGGAAAAACGCTTAGGTATTTAAAACAATTCTAACTAAATTATAATTTTTATACGTATATTTCTATTCTAAATTATATTAACGATTTTTTTTTTAAATGGTTTTTTTCCTTTTGTATTTCCTGTAATCGAAAGCAAATGTAATTTTTTTTGTGGTATTTCTAATAAGTTACGTATAGTTCTTAGTCACCAAATTGGGACCAATATTTATAAATATTCCATTAATAAATTTTTTAGTAGATGAAAAATCAGCTTTTAATTTTTATTAAAAAATTGGGAAAGGGGTTAGAAAAATTAAAATTATTTTTTTATTACTCATGCGGGAGAAGTACTAACTTGGCGCACACATTTCTGTACCCAAAATAGCTTTTTGCCTACTGTACTCTTCCTACATACTTTTTTGGGGGCGGAAAGTAACTTTCCACACGCAAATTGACAATAAAACACGCAAAGCCGCCTCTTGATTTTTCATTTTATAAATATTTCATAATTATTTCTATAGAAACCACCAACAAAATAATTTAAATAAAATTTAATTCAGAAAAAAAAGACGAACACTTAAAAATATTATTTTAAAAAGTAATAAAAATGTCAAAAATAGTAATAATAATAGAAAAAAAGTATGTGAAATTCGTAATAAAAAATAATATGTGCAACTCGTGCGGGATTGTCGATTGCCCACTCAAGCGAATGAGCGCACGAACGTAGTGAGTGCGCTCAACTTCGCTTTCGTGGGCAATCGACAATTTCCCACACTTATTGCACAATATACTATTTTTTTTTTTTTAAAATGATCGCAGTAAGTAAAACTTTAGGTATTTTACTGATTGTCTGAGCGATGAAAAGGCCTGACGCTATCATTGTCTATATCGTGATCTGTCTTTTTTAACATAATATCTTTTTCTATAAAAGAAAGAAATATTTTGTAATACAGTTTGTTGATTAAAATATTGAAATTTATAGGGTAAAAGCCCCCTTTGTGGAACGGTATCTAATTATGAACATTTACATATTAATGAAGTTATTTCTGAAAGAAACGTCTGATAACAAAAATTATTATTAATAGAATGATTGTTTTTCAATTTAAATTCACCTCGCATTTAAAGTTTCCTTACTTAAATAAAGAAATAAATATGTAAATGTCAATACTGTTCCAGTATTAGATACCGTTCCACAAAGGGGGCTTTTACCCTACGTACTTTGTTGATAAAATATTAATAACTAGCCGTATGCCCGATAGAGGTACTCACTTTCTGCTCACTTTTAATGTTTTTCAAAAGCCTAAATTAAAATCCACGTTTATAACTGCAAAAATGACGAACTTCATGTATGAACTTTCATTTTCTGTTTTAACGCCTTAGGGAATAAATTTCCAGAAACAACTGACTTTTATTTATAAATAGAAGCCTAAACGCCAATTTTCATAACTCTTGTGCTTAATTTCGTCCTTCTAAACCCAGCAGTTTAGGTTATGCGTTGTGTGTCAGTCAAAGTTAAAGATTCATTAAATAAGATATTATTTATTTTAATAGCCATAGTAACATATTTTTATATACCACTAACTTCAAAGCCAACGAATTTACATACAAATTTTCATCCCCTATTAAACCCACTTAGGGGACGAATTTTCAAAAATCCTTTCTGAGTGCTCACCTACGTTACATAGGGAACTCCTATGCAAAATTTCATTTGTCTAAACCCAACGGTTTAGGCTGTACGTTGTCTGTCAGTCAGTCAGTGTTAGAAATTTATTAAGTAGATTAATAGCATTAATTTACAAATTAAAGGATTTTTATATTTAGGTAAATATTAATGACAGATATGTCAGATATATTAATTTGAACGGTATGGGTAATTAAAATCGATATTAATTTATAGTATAAGAAACAACATATTTTTTCTTGAATTTTAAAATTTTCATACTTTTTTTTTTAGAAATTCATATGATTTTTATTATATAAAGTAGGGTAGGGCGGAGTAAAAAAGACCCGCGCAGGTAGGGTAAAAAAGAGACATATATTTTTATTAACTTCAAGTGTTAAATTTGAAGTTAATAAAAATTTATGTCTCTATTTTACCCCACCTGCGCGAGTGTCTCTTTTTATCCCGCCCTACCCTACGTTTTTAGTGTTTCTGTTATTAACTGTTAATAAATTCTTTTGATAAAATATGTATTAATCGAGAGTATGTATTTATAATAGATTTAAGTTTTTAAATGCCCATCTCTAGCGTTATTTTTTCCCCTCTTTCCTTTGTCTTGTTATTAAGGCTCTTCATCGCTCAGACAATCAGAAGAAATGATAAATTATGCTTTATCGTACAATGTTAGCTTTATTTATAATCTTTATATTGAATCATCTGCCCCCTTGTCAATCTTTTATTTTTGCATATTGATTTTTTATTAATAGATCAGCAATCAAGTCATATAAAATTAGCGTGACATTGAAAGATTACGAGGGTTCTAGTGTTAATCAATTCAGAATTTAACAAGGATTTCAACTTTTACAGTATACCTATAATTATCTATAAAAAAAATATGTTTTGTGTATTTTTATATCTTTAATATATGGAGCTTTTCACGTCAATTCGACCAGTCTTAAAAGTCAAGTTCTCAGATTTTTTTCATATTCACTATAATTTATCTACCAGTAGAGCTATGTCCAATTTTGACATTTATTTCTCAAAATTATTATTTAGGCTCGAGATATTTTGCTTCGAAAATTGCGGTAATTATCACGTTTTTTTGCATCTCTTTTATAAAAAATTCTATATTTTCCAAACGAGGGATTTGAATTGGATGATTTTTTGTGGGTAAATTCATGAAGCTCCAGAGTACATTACAACGTAATAAAACTTGTTCTATATTGTACAGTTTGGTATTTCTATGCACTCAAATTAGGTCAAATTTGGACAGCCCTGGCCAAAATCTCTAATGACTTAAATCGATGATTTTGGGTTCATTGTGTTCAGAATTTTATGCTCTTTTAAATTTTGCAAAGAAACTGATGGACTTTTACTGGTATCAATACAAAAACTAAGAAAAACCGAAACTATGTGTAGTTATAGAGGGTTCATATAGTACATATAACATTATACAGTAAATATTTAGCCAAAATAGTCTAACTAAATTACACATAGAGAGAAAAAAAATTGTTACCTAGACTTTTATAAGTGGAAATGGTAAAGAGGCTTATAATAAACGTAAAAAAAATAAATAAATTCGTGAGTAGGAACGGTGGAGGATTGATTTGGGGGCTCCAAAGACTGAAAAATTGTAATATTGCAATTTCCGGCGAAAGTCGAAGTCAAAGAAAAAATTATCCTTTACAAAAGTTGTAGATCATGCAAAAATCTACAACTTTTGTGAAGGTCACTTTTTAACATAACCTCAAAATTTCGGAGAAAAATGCGAACTTTGTTATTTTTTTTCTATATTTCGTTTTATATTTCTCATTTCCACAAAAATAATTTAATTTTTACGAAACTTGGTGAAAGTATGCCTTTCTGGGTCTTAAATAACCACAAGTATTTTTGGGTAAAAAAATTTAAAAGTTTCCGTGATATTGATTTTTTTTAGTCCGGAAAACTTTTTTTTTCAAGAAAAGATTCTGCTTAAAAAAATTATCGCACTGAGTTCTGCCAGTACTATTTTTTTTCGGTTTGACTTGTACTTTTTGGCAAAATAAACAAAATTAGTAGTTACATTTAAGAACATGATTTTTTTAAGTGGAATCTTTTCTTGAAAAAAAAGTTTTCCGGACTAAAAAAAATCAATATCCGGAAACTTTTAAATTCTTTTACCCCAAAAAACTTGTGGTTATTTAAAACCCAGAAAGGCATACTTTCACCAAGTTTCGTAAAAATTAAATTATTTTTGTGGAAATGAGAAATATAAAACGAAATATAGAAAAAGAAAAACAAAGTTCGCATTTTTCTCCGAAATTTTGAGGTTATGTGAAAAAGTGACCTTCACAAAAGTTGTAGATTTTTGCATGATCTACAACTTTTGTAAAGGATAATTTTTTCTTTGACTTCGACTTTCGCCGGAAATTGCAATATTACAATTTTTCAGTCTTTGGAACCCCCAAATCAATCCTCCACCGCTCCTGCTCACGAATTAATTTTTTTTTTACGTTTATTATAAGCCTCTTTACCATTTCCACTTATAAAAGTCTAGGTAACAATTTTTTTTCTCTCTATGTGTAATTTAGTTAGACTATTTTGGCTAAATATTTACTGTATAATGTTATATGTACTATACGAACCCTCTATAACTACACATAGTTTCGGTTTTTCTTAATTTTTGTGTTGATACCAGTAAAAGTCCATCAGTTTCTTTGCAAAATTTAAAAGAGCATAAAATTCTGAACACAATGAACCCAAAATCATCGATTTAAGTCATTAGAGATTTTGGCCAGGGCTGTCCAAATTTGACCTAATTTGAGTGCATAGAAATACCAAACTGTACAATATAGAACAAGTTTTATTACGTTGTAATGTACTATGGAGCTTCATGAATTTACCCACAAAAAATCATCCAATTCAAATCCCTCGTTTGGAAAATATAGAATTTTTTATAAAAGAGATGCAAAAAAAACGTGATAATTACCGCAATTTTCGAAGCAAAATATCTCGAGCGTAAATAATAATTTTGAGAAATAAATGTCAAAATTGGACGTAGCTCTACTGGTAGATAAATTATAGTGAATATGAAAAAAATCTGAGAACTTGACTTTTAAGACTGGTCGAATTGACGTGAAAAGGTCCATATCATTTTATTATATTGGGTGCTTTTTAGAAATAATTAAAAAGGATTCTTCTAATTTCAAAATTGAAATTTTTATTGAAGCATTTCATTAACAAAAGATCAAAGTATGTGAAAAAAATTTATCTTTCTACTCCTGTTGAAGAACACACTCATTACATATCCGTTAATTGTTGAGAAAGTTAGGCATTATTCAAAGGTGTGGAGGAATTTTCATTACTCACTACTTTTTTGACCAATGAAATCACTGTATTAACCACTATTCAATGGGCTGGCTTTTGTTTTGTGTATAATATACATATCAATTTTTAATTTCAAATATGTTGCGTAGTAACATCTAAGTAAACAAAATAGCTTGTATTTTGTTTTCATCGTTTGTACATATATAAACATTTAATGAAATTAGAGATAGATTAAAAATTGTATTCTTTTGATTTAAAGATATTCAATTTTATTTAAATAAAAAAAAAGTCGTAGAAAAAAATATCGTATTTTATTCGCTTGCAATGGCTACTACTCACTCAGATGCATTACGACACTCGCCTCGCAAGCTCGGCTCGTGTCGCAATTTCATCTTCGTGAGTAATAGCTATCATTACCAGCTTGTTGATTAATATACTATTAGATAATTTTTCATATTTTTTAATATAATGCGAATAATTTTGACCACTCAATTTCAATCTGAACCTGGTCTATATGTTTTGTATTAAACCCTGGGGTTAGTACTAAAAATATGATTAACGTAAATAATTATGACAAAAAAAAATATTTTCATAAAAATTTAAGTCGGTGTATTCATTCTAACATAATTATCATATTATAAATTTATATTATTAATATAGAAATTAATTTTGAGGTCCGTAGAAACCGAAAATGACATTCACTAAAATTTATATATATATATATATATATATATATATATATATATATATATATATATATATATATATATATATATATATATATATATATATATATGTATTTATATGTCCGCCCGATAACTCTCGTACGAAACATCCTATTTTTATGAAATTTGGTGAAAACGTTAGAAGTCCAAAAATTTTTGATGAGTTTCGTTAGCTAGACACGTCCGATGCCCAGAACATGATTTTTTAGGGCATTTTTCGTGAAAAAATAAGTTTTTTTTCCAAAATTTCCCAAGTTCAAAAGTTTTTGCGACATTTTCTTATACTATTGGAAACAGGAGAAAAAATACATCAAAAAGGTTTTTGAATAATTATTCTATGTCAACTAGTTTCCAAGAAAAACTAATTTTCTTAAACGGAAATTCGCTGTGTTATGCAGGATGCTGCGACAGGCATATTTTTTAATATTAACGGTTTCTACTGATAAGTTACGCGACATTTATCATATTATTTGACGCCTGCCTTCAATAAAAATAAAGCTTTTTCCTTTCCAAATTCTGAATTGATTAAAAAAGTTAACCACTAGAAAGAATCCCGTGATTACTTTTTCATTTTTTAAACACCGGAAAGAGGTTGGCGCCGAAAGTTGGAAAATCGTTTTGTTTGTTATATGGCTATTGCTCCCAAATTGCTCCTTTGGAATCAGTAATTGCTCCACCTGAAACTTAATTATTTAATTAGTTATTTACAAACAAAAAACTTTTTTGTTTCACTGTTTCTATTATCAAAATCTTGTCAAATAATGCATTTTTATATAATTATTTTATATCAAAAAATTGCTCCCAATTTGCTCCATCTAATTTAAATGTTAAATAATTTTTCTGAATAATAATTAAAATATATTAAAATAAAAAATATTTAGAATTAGGTTATGTCTTATTAAAACGTATAGGTAATCTAACATACTCTTCAAGACGTTTGCATATATTTAAGGATAATTGAATTTTGACAGTTAAATAACATTTATTCAAAAAATTTAATGTTTAGCTTTCAAATTAAATAAAGCCAATGGGGAGCAATTTATTGACGTAAAAAAATTATATAAAAAAGTATTATTTTGGGAGATTTTGATAACTTAAAAACGGAAAAAATTTTTTTTCCTTTTAAATAACTAATTAAATAATTAAGTTTCAGGTGGAGCAATTACTGATTTCAAAGGAGCAATTAGGGAGCAATTTAACCATATAAAAAACAAAAAGATTTTTCAACTTTCGGCGCTAACTTCTTTCCGGTTTTTTAAACTCATCCATGGGTGACGAAAAAATTACGCACGCGCCTCTAGTGGTGAAATTAAAAGCTGTATCAGATCGTAGTTCTAATAATATATGTTTAATAATTAGTGGTAGAATACGTATTACATAAATTATGTTAAATTTGTGCTATCTAAATTTCTATGTCAGTTAGACGTATACGTAAATTTTCAATTTAATGTAGCATTTAATTTTTCATAAATACTTTGATGCGCCAGTAGCCCCAACTTAACGTACCCGAACTGTATCTTCTCACAATTACATCACAATATAAGACAAAACAAAACACTTGAGGAAGTTAAAATGACCGATCAAATTTCAATATTGCAAAGCGATTTATTCATTCAAATATTTTCTTTTTAGAGAGTAAACTTAACAAATTGAAATCAGATCCTAATGTATTAAAACAGTTGCGTGAACGTCACGAAGCATGTATGATACAACTGCTGCAACGCGGAGCCACTCTCAGTAGTGATGAAACCGTTCACCTGGACACACCGATACCTGATTCAGTATTGTTACGTTTACTCATTCCGCAAAAGCAAGCCGTCAATTTCGGTGAATTGGTCGAACTGATACATCACGATCATTTGGAAATTATCCGTCAACAGCAGAGTGACGAAAACGAGGATAGCACCAGCCGATAAATTCGAAACCAAAAAATGGGGTAAAAATTCATTTGATTTTACAAAAAATTCATTCTGTGTTATCACCGGCGCATCACGTGGAATCGGACAAACAATAGCACTCGAGTGTGCTCGACGCTTTCAATCAAACTCAACACTTTTACTTTTGGCACGATCACACACCCAATTAAACGACACAAAGACCCAAATTGAAACAATCAATAAAAATTTAAATGTGATCACGCAATCAATAGATCTAACAGAACCATCCAAACACGAATTAGAACAAATTTTTGATCAAACACTAACAAAAAAATCCAAAAAAATACGAAAATGCCCTTATCATACACAACGCCGGCACGTTGGGTGACGTGTCAAAAAAAGCAATTCAACTAGACGACCTCGAAAATTGGAAAAAATACTATTCGTTAAATTTTTTCACCGTCACTCGCGTAAATTCCGTGTTCGTTGAAAAATTGCGCCCAATTTCGTCGCGCATGTACATTGTTAACATTACATCACTGTGTGGACGACAACCATTTCCATCGATGGCGCAATACGGTTCCGGTAAAGCGGCACGGGATCTATTTTTCCGTGTGTTGGCCAAGGAGGAAGCGGATATAGTTGTGTTAAATTATTCACCGGGACCGGTTGATACGGATATGGCGAAACACATTGCCCAGGAGACGGTTGATGTGGAAATAAAAAAAATGTTTGATGATATGTTCGAGAAACGGACGATTCTCACGCCATCTATGACGGTTAATAAATTTCTTTCAGTATTGGAAGCGGGGTGAATTTGAATCGGGCGCTATTGTTGACTATTTTGATTAATATATTCCATTTATTTAATGTTTTCAAATAAATTATTATTTATTTAATAAATAATTATTAATATTATAAATTAAATACTTTGTTTCATTTTCAAGGAAACCTTTTTATTTACTTTTTGTTATAAAATTATCTATTTTTAAGATGATTATTTGTTGAAAAAGAGTAGATTATTTATCTATCGTGAGTTTTCATTAGTTTTTAGGTTATTAACATTGAATAACGGTCACATTACACGGATCGTTAATCTTATTCAAAGAAATTCATTACCCTATATGCCGGGAAACGCATTTACTGTTACGAAACAAAATGAAAAAAAAAAATATGCAAATGACATATATGCGAAATGTCGATAATAATGCGCTGCGTACTGTCGATTTTTAAATGTTTTTCATCTTTTTTTTTTGCTGTTGCACACCTTTTCTTACAAATAAAGGTGTGGCTATATTCTTTACGGTAGTAGAACTAAGTAGATATAAAATATATTAATAGACGAGTAGATAAATTTTTAAAAAAATGCTTCAAACTATTTATTTGAATGAGTTACGAGTAAAAAATTTTTAATTTTGTATAACTACTTCTGACATTTAAAACTTTGATTTTTATTTTATTTTTAAAAATAGCGCTGAAACGATTTGTTATGTAGTTGTTCATTAAACACAGGTTATCTCTCTCACATAAGAGATCACAATGTTATATCTTTTAGTTTCTGATTGAAAACTCAATAATCGTTTGTATATCAGAAAATGATCGGTAGCCGTCAATGCGATATGACAATTTCAATGATATATTCGATGATGATATTACCCATAATGCAGTTAACTTTGTTTAATGAGTTTGAGCTATGACGTAATAAAATTTAATATGTCAACCGGCTATTGAAAGCTAAGTTAATATTCATATAACAGGTTAGCTCGACCAATAGTGCGATTTAACCCTCTTTTCAAAATTGCCAGTTGCGGAGTACAGCGAAATCCCTTTATGCGGTGGATAGACTTTATAAAAAAAGTTTAATAGAAAATACATAACTCAAAACTTAAAATCCTAATTTAATTTACACATGGGAACATTTTTAAATATTTAATTTTATTTTTATAATATTGCATAAAATACAATACATACATATGTAAAGAAATTGAATAATGCAATAGTGTATATACTTATGTAATATGACGATAAAATACGTTAAAAACAGTCAGAAACTAACCTTATCCCAAATTAATGTTTTTTCTTACTTTTTATTCACATTATACACTTTGATGGGCATTTTTTTAAATCCACATAAAAACGTCTCAAAAAAAATCGGTATAAAAAGACCGAATAAAAACAGGTTTCTCTGTACTCTAGACACAATGGCATTCTCAATTAAAGATTTTGAAATTGGTAAATTTAATTCAAGTAATGTGTTTTAATTATTATTAAATAATAGTTAACGATGCTGTTGATTAAAAGTTGGTTTTTGACAATTTCACTCAGCCGATAAAAGAAATATTGGAAAGTTGAAAAATGTACAGAAAAAATTATAAAATTATACACAGGTCAAATTAACTAAAATTGGTATGACGTTATTAACAAATGAAGCAAAATTAGACGTACAATTTTAAGTTACTATATAGTTACTGTAATATAAAAATAACAAAAAGGAAAATAGAAAATTTGGTTCGTCTAATTTGCTTCATTTGTTCCAATTGTTTAATGACGTCAGATCAATTTTCGTTAATTTCACCTATATATTCCCGTAGAATCAATGTTAGAGTTTCATACATTTGAAAACGGGAGTCAAATTATACAATTGATTGAGTCAATCTACTGTGCGTTAGTAAAACGTATTTCAACAAATTTTGATCTGATAGAATTAAAATACTATTAAATAGAAAAATAAATAAAGTATGCGGAAGTAAAATAAAAATATTTGCTTATGTAGGTGGCGTTTCCTTATTCAATTCCATTAATATTTCGATTCGTCTCATTGAAATGAACAAATAACTAGCCTTATCATAATAATTATTTTGCTACAATGAACACAGAGGCTCATGCAATCAATATGCATAGATTACTACTATTTTTATTCTATGAAAAATTCACTTCTATTCGAAACATTTGAAGACTCAAACCGGCTTTTTTGACATTTCTAAAAAATATTTAATTTTGCATACTTGTCCTTTTATTAACAAAATAATGGAGCTTGAATTTTCAACTCAACTGGTAAATCATGTTATAAAAACATTCTCCTTAGTTTAACAGTAAGTTATTAAAAAAAGATTAATTACCAATTATTTAACATGTAAGCGCGTGCGTATTCTTTTGAGAAGCCATCTTTTTATCTATTAAAATGAATTTTATTTATAATTTTTTTTATTTTCGTTTCTTTTTTTTTTAGCATAAAACATCATGAACAAAAAAGGGTTAGCATTACACGATGGACTTATGTTTTTATTAAAACTTGCCTGGGAGTCGCGTTTTCGTCTTCCAATTTTATTAACGGTTTTATTTATGGCATTAGATTTAAGAGTACAAGTTGATATAAATATCCATGGTTTACAAAATGGTGATGCACGAGAACTTGACCCAGATCCCGATTCTGAATTCTCGGATACGTCACATTCAGATCGTCAGTCGAACAATGATACTGATTCGGAAGCTGTTTTTTAAATGACTTTTATTTTTGCGGATTTGAAATAGATCTAATCAAATAATTTTCGAATACCTCAAAATAAAAATGTGAAAAACGATGTCAATATCTGTGATTATTTAATTAATTAATTAATAATTAAAATGTTTTTTTTTTTTTTGCTTTTAATAATTAAATATTATGTAATAGCATTTATCAAATAAAGATTAAATTAAGGTAATTGTTTATTGTAATTCTGTTTTTTCAAAAGATTGAATGATAAAACTTGATTAAGAACTTAATTAAGCCAATATTTGAAAAACTAGGCTTACTCGAAGCTTTTAATGGGATTTTTATCTCCTAAGTTGTAAGAACGCAAAGTTTAAAACATTATCAATTCTTTTAGTGATTAACGAGTTAACTCGCTCTGCATATAGAGAATCTAAATTGCCTAACTTTTAAATAAATGACTGGTTAACGACGTCCAGCGACTTAAAATGCTTTGATATGTACATAATAATATGCAGAAGTGCTGCTATCTGTGACAAGTTTTTCGAAATACTGTATAAGTAATGCTCAGGTTTACCAGCATAGTTTATAATTTGTGTTATTGATTTATATTTTGCAAATTGTTAGGATGAGTTGTTTTTTTTAATGTTGTGCCTTACTGATTTACTATAAATCTTATTTATGGTACTTGTCACTGGCACGACAAAGCCCGACATTACTAGACAACAAAATTTTTCCAGATATGGGAAAATATGGTTTAATAATTGGACGGCGTTATGTAATAATAGATTAAGCGCCAAATTGGTTCAGGTAAATAACGGTACATTTCCTTTTCAATGGCAAAGAAGATGTACCGTTATTTACATGGTGGCCACATTACTGGAAAACTTGGAAATGTTAGGGAATTTTTACTTCCTGGAGAAGTTAGGGAAAAGTAAGGGAATTTTACCAGAAGACTGGAAAAAATTGATTTTTGTATTTAGGGATAAAACTTCAATCAATTTTTCACTTGTTTTGATATTAGATTTAAAAATTAGCGCGTATTTCTTTTTTTTTCATCTACTTATTTACGTCAGAAATTTTTTTAACTCTTTAAATGATTAAGACGAGTTAACTCGTCCTGCAATATGGCGGCTCAAAATGCTGTCTCATGTACATATCCACTGGTACAGGTGCCGCCATCTATGACAATACGGTATAATTCTAAATAATGTTCAATTTTATCAACATAGTTTAGTATAATTTATTTTTTATAAATTCCTAGGGTTCACTTTTTTAATGTTTGGATCTTTAATTTTTTTCTTTTTCTTTTTTTGTAGCCTTATCTATTGTACTTATCACTTGGCAATAATAAGGCCGGCATTTTGAGACAAAAAAATTTTACCATATGGTTTGTTTAAAAGGGTTAAAATTTTTTTGGGATAAAGTAGGGGTGGCATTTTTCACAAATAGTCAGGGAATTTTTTAATAAAATTTCTGGAAAACCTGAAAAAGTCAGGGAATTTGATCTTCAAAAATCTGTGGCCACCATGATTTACCTTAATCTATTTGGCGCTAAATCTGTTATTACATAACACCATCCCATTAAAGGAGTTAAAGACGTTAGTGTTTGTCTATGAACTAAACTAAAGAACCGGCAGTTGGCTATCAATGGGTACATTCGCCAGAGAAAAATATTACGTAACGTTATGTAACAGTTCTTGCACCGCTGCCAACCAGAGGACTCTGATCAGAAAATTATTAATATGCGTTAGATATTTCCTCACGTTTTTTCTCTGGTTTCTCACGATTTATGGAATCAAAAACAAACAGTCAGTAAGTTGTGTAAGAAACCGTTGTTTTAATATTTGTGAATCAGAGCCCTCTAGTTTGTAACGGTGTAAACTCTGTTACGTAATCAGTTATATGTTAATGAGTATTATCTTCTATCAAATTAAATCGTTTTCAAAAGTATTAATACAGTTGAACTCATGTATTTTCAATCTGTCGGGACTAATCCGCTCATGAATTTTCAACTTCTCCTTCATCCTCACTCCGTGGAAATCATAGACCACGTGATAGACATAGAACCAATCACAAAAAGCCCGCGTAAATCTTTACACAGTAGTCACGTGTACTTCCCCAGTGAATAACCTTAAAATGGTAAAATGTTAAATAATATATGATAAACAAAAAAGTGAAACATGAGAAAAGTGTAATAAACTTGTAGTAAAATTATTTTTTAAACGCTTGTAAATGAAATAAAATCATATAGGATAAAGCCACTAGTGGTCGATCGATTAATCTGACAGTTATTTTTCTGTATTAAAGTATTGCATGAAAAGTGGGGACAAAAAACTTGAAAATACGTTAGTAAAATCAGTTGAAAATAGATGGTGTTGAAAATACATGAGTTCGACTGTAAAAATTTTTATCTAGTATTATTGTTACTAACCAAAGGTTATGTTATTTACTCTACCCTGAAATATATGAAAATTTTCGTGTGTCGCTAAAAATTAAAGGTTAAACTAAAAGGTAACAATAAAAAAAAATATTTTCCAAAATTTTATTTGATTTTATAATAAAATTATTGTTTGTTTCAAGAAGTAACATATTTCTGTGTATTAAGAAATAAGATGAAAGAAAATTATTATTTATTTACAATGTCAAAAAATAGAAATTTTATCAGACAAGTACTTTTTTTTAAATTTAAGAAATCAATTGATTGTTAAATAATTTAAAAAGAAAATTATTATTTGGATAATTAATTTAACTATATTAGTACGTTAATTTCATTTATTGTAGTAAAAATTAAAATACAAAAACAAATGGATTAATTCTTTTAAAATAATAGAAGTCTGGAATTAAAATAATTACAAAATTGTTTCTAAAATTTTCAATTAAAAATAAAATTAATTTCACAAAAGTTTATGCATTTATTTTTAGATGATCAAATAAATAAATTACAGTATGTGGCTGATTAATTGAAACTCAGTAAAATAAAATATAGTAGAAAAAACTGGTTTCATTTAAAATTTTCTTTTTCGTATGGCACAACAAAATGATCATAAAAATTATCGAAAATACAAAAGTTTAATCTGAACATTTTTTCATCCTAGACTTGAATTTTATTTTGCATCAATGAGATTTAAATGTGGCAAAATTTTATAAAAAAAATGTTTCCTTCAAACGAATTACAATACCCGTGAGAAATCAATTAAAAACCTAAAAGAGCGGTCGCTACTCGACCAAAAACATTTTGTAGCCTTTCTCTTAGGATTCACGCGATTTTAATAGTTTCATAACAGCTTGAGGTTTCGAACTCAAGACCTTTCTATCATAGAATATAACCGTATATTAATTATCGAGAGTTACCTACTTTTTATTCAGTATAAATTCGATGGCAACTCTTAAAATGCGATTTATGATAGTTTTTCCGCGCGCTACAAAATTCCTTAAATTTTTAGCTGTTTATCTCTAAATATTTAAAAATTCAATTTATTCAGTAAAAACTCCCGATTTTCGAAATAGGAAAAATAATTCTCAAAAAGAATTTCAATACTTGTTTGAGGTTAAAATTTTGAGTTTAAATAAATCAGCAACTTACTGTATTTAAAAATCAGTTTATTGTACTTTCGAAAAAAAAATCAATAAGTGAAAAAAAAATACTGATTATTGACATTTAATTTCGTTTAATTTAAATAATCAAAATTACATCGATCATTTAATTTGCCTAGACTTAAATTCACTTAAATAGTATTCGCCGTATTCGCTTTTATTTCCATAAAAATAAATTTTTATATTTCAATTTTTCGCTAATTGCGTTTTGACAAAAATTATAAATGCTGAATAACATTTATTTTCGTGAAATAATTTTTATCTAAAGTCTTTTACAATTTTTTTAAGATTAATAGTAACAATTATTTTATGTTCTTGTAAGAATTTTTATTTGAAATACAATTTCTATAATAGAATTTATTTATGTCTTATTTAAAAAATCAATATTTCTCGATCCAACATTTTAAATTTCCCGCCAGTATAAATGTCATTCTGTTCAATATATGAAACAGTTGAACAATCCCTATTGAGAAATATTGATTTGAATAAAATTTATATTTTTTTGTACAAATAGTGAACACTTTTTTATATCATTTTAAAAATTAAAAAAAAAATGCATTGAAATTTGATTATTATTTTTAAATTAAATTAACAATTAATAGTAATGATAAATGAAGTATTAAATGTAATTTGGTCGGACAAAATGGCGTAAAATGACATGATAAATACAACTTTAAAATGTATAATATAATAATTAATGAAAGAAACTAAAAATAAATAAAAAAAAGTTTTATAATATATAATCGTATAATGATTAGATGATTCATATCGATCAATCAATTTAGGACTGCTACAATTGTACACTACGACATAGATTTCTTAGTCAGCTGTCGTCAAGGGCGGGGAGGACAGGTCGGCTAATGTTTGTTGAACGCGAACGTCGTCGAATGCGACGTCGATGATAGGTGAATTGCTTACATGGATAATGCTTTATGGTTAGAACACCAACACTACGGCCATATCTTCGTCTCACAGCTCTAATTCTGTGAAAGTTTTATTTTGCTTTATTCACATTAGAGGAAGTTATATCGAATATTTAATTACTGTGGATGTAGTATCGAATTTTGACTGAGCTTTTGTTAAAACACCTGTATTTATTATATTTTTAAGTACTATCAGTCATGAAAAAATCATAAATCAACTAGCAATGACAAAGTATGAGACAAATTTTACGAAATTACTAGTCTCTGGTCACTGATATTGTCAAAACGGAGAGTATTCAGAGCCGAATTTACGTAAGGGTATACCGGGTGTCCCATTTGGATGTATACATACGATTTACATATTAATTTTTAACATTGGATTCCCATAAGGAAAAAGTTATGTTACAAGGGTGCTTTGAACAAACTAATAACACTAATTTAATATTATAACTACTGTTACTATAGCTTTAGCAATAATAATGCAGTAAAATAAAGAAATGAATGTCGCAATTTTCAAGGAATTCACATTTTTATATAATAAATATTTGTGTCATCTGCTGTAAATTCAAAAAGGCATTTTTTTATTTTTTTGAAAATAAATATTAAAATAATAAAAATACCAAAAAAATATTCTGTTGAAGAAATAGTGCAGATAATTTGGTGGGAAAAAATTATTTTATAAAAGAAAATTACCAAAAATAGGAATATGTTTATCTAAAGCACTCTTGTGACATAACTTTTTCCTCATGGGAATCCAATGTTAAAAATTAACATGTAAATCGTATGTATACATCCGACTGGGACACCCAGTATAGAGGGCCAGACCTACTATGTGAGGACCCAGAGGTTTTTCTAGTTTTAACAACGAAATCCTTATGAGTACGTGCTTTTTATCATCGTATGAGTTGGTCTGCCGCACTTAACTAACCACTTTGTAATAGTCAGTGTTGGATCTTACGCAACTTAAGAGACAATATCGCTTTTTAAAAACTATTGTTGAAATTATTTAAACTCATACAGAAAGTAGATGGTTTAGATAATCATATTATTAACAAATTAAAGGCTAATTTTAATATTAAATAAAAGCAAGAAATAATTTGTCCCGAAAATTGTGAAAAACTATAAGATGCTGAACTACGAAATCCTGACTTAGTGCGTGTCTAACACGCACTTTCCGAATTTTATTCTAAATTTTTCGGTGATCTACTTCCTTACATCAATCAGGTTCTTAAAACCTAATACCTAGTTACACAGTTTGGGTGACTAATTCTCGCAGTCTTAAAGATTTTAAAGAAACTAATGTTAACGAAAAATGCATAATTAAAAATTTATCTTATAAGAAGACCTCATAGATCAAAATAGCCGAAATCGCTCAGAAAGTGTGTCTTATTTTCTGAATATGATCTTCCTGTTGTCATTACAATTCTAATTTTATCAAAAATGGAAAAGGCAATATCGAAAACCTATAAGCACGTTCAATTTTCATATTTCTATCATCAAAATTACGATTTTTGGAACTTTTGAAAAATTTGATATACGTGATGAGGTCATTAATAAAGTCAGTTTTTTTTTCTTTGAACTAATAGTTATAAAAATGAGATAAATTAGAACTGTGATGAAATTTGGGTAATTTGAATGTAAAATTTTCATTTTTACTATCAAAATAGCCAAATTCGTTTGGGAAATGTGATTTATTTTCTGGATGTGATTTTTCTATTAGGTCAAGAAATCTATCAAAATTTGCTCTGCGATTGACCGGTTGGACACCACTGCTATATCTAGATATGTTGTACGGGTACTTCGATTTACTACATTAATGACGTCACTTTCAACTGTCATAAAGACTAATATTTTCGCGGTTAATTCAAAAATTTATATTTAAAATGCGATTTTTGTGCCAAATAATATTATAAATAATTCACTATCGAAGTGAATCATCTGTTTACTCTGAGGATGGTCGTAAAACTGAAAATGCGTTAAATAACAAAATTAGATAAAGTAATTATAACTTTAAATATTATTTCAATATATATTTTAATGGTTTGGCACTGAAATTAAATTTTATTAAATGAAATAGAACACAAAATGTCAGTTAATTTGATACTACATCCACCATAATTATATAAGTTTGTTTTTTTAAACAATTTATTAAAATTTCACTTATGAAAAGTGGTCTAATTACAATATTATAGTCAATATAGGAACTATGTATATGGAAATTTATGAAAAAATGGGATTATTTAAAAAAACTAAATGATATAACACCATCCAATGATAATTTTTGTTTTCTGTTTTTCTGCATTTCATAAATAAGAAGACAATTTGATTCTCATATCAAATCGAATATTTTAGAGATCTGTTTATGTTTAAAATGTAAAAATTTGATCTAAATTTAATAATACTGCAATATAATATAGTTTAACAATGCTATTTTTGAATAGTTTACATGTTATTATATTTAAAAATGAATTCTGTATGCTAAAAATATTTATTTAGTCCTAAATTAAGTCTGTTAGGCAGGTCTGAAAATAACAAAAGTTGTAAACCTATGAAGGTTATGCAATAAAAGTACATATAATACTGCTTCGTTATACAGGCGTCACTCAACTTACAGACGTTTTAAGTTATAAACATGCTTACAGTTTGCCTTAACTTTCTAGATAAACCATACATATTACAGCATTAGTATCACAGTACCATAGAGCACGTATGACGTGCCTATAAGTCGAGTCAAATTACGAGTGTATGTATGGCTAACTTCAAAAATGCATCACTGCTTGCATGAGGCAGAGTCAAAAGTCCAAAAACGCATCAGACGCATCACAACGAAAAATCAAAAGTTCATTTTTGCATTTGATGCGTCAAAACAATGCATCAAGAAATTTGGTGATGCGTGTCCAAGATGAATGTCATGCGTATAATGTAGAATTATAACTACTTGCCATATTATGTAGGTATTAACACCAACAGGAATAATTCCGAAAAACAAATTGTTGAAAAAGATGAATGTATTTACCTTTGATTAAAATTGTTTAAACTATTTGAATACATCTTGCACTCCAAATAGGTATGTAATATTTTTTTTTTATTCAAATAATTTCAATATTTTCAATTTCAAGTAAGTTCAAGTTGAAATTCAAATATACCTATACAAGGACTGTATTTCTATATTATCTATAGTCTATCATGCTATATTATCTGTCTTATCTATAGCCAAATCAGACGCTAAATGATGCCAATAGTCCGTTCAAAAACCTCTAATGTGCATCAAATTTCAAGAGAGCATCAGCAGCGCATCATGTAGTATTAGACGCATCAGAAAAGTCATGATGCTGCATCAATGCGGTCAAGTTTACATTTTTGAAGTTACCCCATCTTAAAACGTCTATATTAAGTCTAGTGACGACTGTGTAATACATCAGCGAGTCAACGCTCGAGAGAGAAAGCAAAACACAGATGTGCCGTGACTAATAGAACCAAATTTCGTCGGGTGAATGATAGTAGGAGAAAGGTAAAGTAATCATACATAACATACAAAATAATGTCTTATAGATTTGCTTGTACATTTACAAAAAAATTTGATGTATTTTGCGATGACATTTATATGAACATAACTACGTTATAATAAAAAGACTAAATATTAATTTTATTTGAAAGATGGTTTAGTGTTTCTTCTAAAAAATATTTTCTTAACTTAAATTAAGCCTTTCTAACTTTTTTCCTTTATAATTTTATATAATTATACAGAACATACGTGGTTGCCACTTTGGTATATTTAGCAGTTATAAGTGGTTATTAATTTGATATTTTTAGTTAAATTCGTTTTCAAATCCCAGTTATTTTATTAAATTAAATAAATAAAAAAATTAAATCAACAATAAATTCATTTTTTGGGGTTTAATAGATAAGGATAAACTATAAAAAAAGGATAGATTAAACTGCAATGTTTTTCAACTTTTTTCATGGTGCGACTCCCTTAGTATGGAAAAATATTTCGCGACCTCCTACCCTCCGCTTTATTAACTTTTATTTTTTTATGTTATAAATATCGAATCCGTTCACCATTATTGATTATTTTCATAGTTAGGTATCGATTAAGTACGTAATTAAGGACTTTAAACAGGTATATTTTGATATCGACATCGAAGTTGACGACTTATAGTAGCTTCTGAATGCGCGCGTGGCATGAAAAGTGACACGTGAACGCGCAATGGTCGTTGCCGTTTAACACTTACGAGCGTAATCCATCTGAATTCTTTAAATTATGAACTCGCGTTAGTGTTTAAATTTATTGAATTGCCTTATTGTTTGTTTAGTAGTTGCTCAATGTTTCAATTTTTAGTAGTTGCTCAATAAAAATGGATTAGTTTCTGGAAACATATGCACAACCGTCAACTTCAAGCTCCAATGAGAATAAAAAAAAAACCAAAGAAAAAGTGTCTATATGACGACAATTATTTAAAATTCGGATTTACTGTTATTGAACATAAGCCGCAATTTTGAAACTTTATCACGCGAAAGTATGAAACTATCACATTAATGTAACCATTAATTAACCTTCTCTTTACTAAATATTATATATTGAATTAGAATAGTTTTATTTTTAAAGTAACTGCGACCCGCTTAAAAAGGCTTCGCGACCGACTCTCCAGGGGGTCGCGACCCACAGATTGAAAAACATTGGATTAAAGTATGAGCACAAAATATCAAGTTCTTTTAATCACAGTGTAGATCTGTACACTAGGTATTTTCTTTCTCTCTCACGCTTTGGTTCGCTAATATATTATACAGCATTATGTATTATTTAAACAATAAATAATTTGTACTTTAGCTTTTAAAGCAATAAGTACTGTTATCTATTAAATTAATAAATAGGTTAACTTCAAAAATGTATCACTGCTTGCATGAGGCAGAGTCAAAAGTTCAAAAACGCATCAGACGCCTCATAACGAAAAATCAAAAATTCATTTTTGCATTTGATGCGTCAAAACAATGCATCAAGAATTTTGGTGATGCGTGTCATGCCCATAATGTAATATCACAGCTACTTACATTTAAAATATAGGTGGCTGTCATAGCTATGGTAATGTGAATAAAAGATGATGCCAATAGTCCTATGACCATAACGGTTATAGGAATAATTCCGAAAAACTAAATGTTAAAAAGGATGAATTTATTTACCTCTCATTAATTGTTTAAACTATCTGAATACATCTTGCATTCAAAATATGAAATATTTTTTATTCAAATAATTTCAATTTTTTCAATTTTCAATTTCAAGTAAATTCAAGTTGAAATTCAAAGATAATATATACAAGGACTGTATTGCTATATTATCTATAGTCTATTCATGCTATATTATAGTCAAATCAGAGGTTAAATGATGCCAATATCCCGTTCAAAAACATCTAATGTGCATCAAATTTCAAGAGAGCATCAGCATCGCATCATGTAGTATTAGACGCATCAGAAAGATCATGATGCTGCATCGATGCGATAAAGATTACATTTTTGAAGTTACCCATACATACACCACCGAACAAAAATTTATGACAATTTATTACGTTCTAACTTCACCAACATTAAGTATTTTTTTATAACTTTAATTATTCTGTGCATTCACCTAAAAAAAATGGCATTCATAACTTGCATAGTATATATTAGCCACTTTCATCACTCGTTATGAAATAAACTATAAATTAATATGAAAAATTGAATTATAATGGAATAATGGAATCTAATTCTCTTCTAAACGCATACCTATATTATCAATTCCTGCTTTGTAAGGTTTCATTTCATTTTTTTTTTTTGGTAAGAAAATTAAAGTAAAATATCGAATGAATTCGGAGAATATTATTCAAAAATAGCATTACAACTATTCCTAATTTTATAATAATTAATCTTAATTATTATTAACAAAACAAAAATGACTTACAGTAAAATAAAAAAATAAAAATCTTTAATAAAATGTACATTTTACAAAATTACTTAAATTGAAACTGTTGAAACTTCAAAAATAGTTCAATAAAAAAATTTAAGGGATCACAATTATTAATTTTCCATCACAAAATTTATAAACAAAAATCCAAAATTATTCAGAGTGAAAGAGAAATATCATTTTATTTTCTTCGACTGGAAAAAGAAAATCTGTTATTTTAAAGTAATTACTTAAGTATAGGTTAAATAATTTTATGTGTAAAGTAAAAAAAAGGGTCGATGATCTAAGGGTTTACTTCTAATGAAAATATCATCTTGAATATTCTTTTCTTAATTGTAAAAAAATGGTACAACTGGATGTTAAGGTTTGGAGATGCCATAGGACAGATAAGTAATTTTATAGAGCTTCTTACATATTGCATAGTAACTTCTGATCAGTCTAATTTAAAGATTTTAATCAAATCCACCGCAAAAAGACTTCGAAAATTTTTTTAAAGATACTAACTAATCAAAATGGAGAGTAAAAAATCACTATGAAAATTTCTATTTTATATACAGGTGAGTTTTCTGCAAGATACTATTCATTTTAACATGTTGACGGACATGGACGCCGTACGGCGTTAAGTGAAACCTGATTAACTGCGACACAACGATGTACTACGTCTACAATTCCATATAAAAAATTTGGGGGACAGGTCTACCCACACTGTCAACTTCCGATTGGGTGTCCTTAAAGAGTAGATGCTACTGTACATAAATAATTCTTTTTTAATTTTAGGCAACTTCTCCCCTGGGCCCCCGATAGAGGCTTTGTCCCTTGCACCATACCGGGGGCTTCGCCTTCTGTACCTAAGGGTGGAGGCTCCACCCTTATCAAACAAATGATAACATCATTTGTTCTCAAGATATGCGAGACAAAATATAATATATTTCAAAAACAGTTTCTTATTTCGTTTTTTTTTTTTTTTTTTTTTTTTTTTTTTTTAATTTTATTATAAGGCCGCTATTACACTGTCATAGATATATGTCAAAGTTTTATTTAATCAAAGAAATATTATAGTGTAATAAGTCAACTTTTATAATATAAATTTCTGTAACCATAGTTAAAGATACTTCTTAATATTTGATCATAGATTTGATCAAAGATCTTTGACATATATCTATGACAATGTAATAGCGGCCTAATATACTGGCGTTTTTAACATCAAGGAAGGTTGTTAGGCCATTATATAATTATGTTATGGTAAAAAATCCATATAATCTATGTTATCTTAATAAAGTTAATTCTGTTTTTTTACCACAAAAAATAAACCGCTAATCCGAATTTGCTGAAAACTTTATCCGGTCTTCATTTTTTGATTACGCATCTAATGAAATTAGTCCGGAGTTGATATCATCATTTGTTCTCGAGATATGCGAGACGAAAAAAAATTCACGAACGGACGAACGAACTAACGAGCACACGCACAGATATCACGCTAAAAACGATGGATTCGGATTCTAGTGACCTTGAAACGTGGAGATATGTCAAAATTAGCGATTCGTAAAATCGGACCCATTACAATAACTTCCTATGGGAAGTTAATAATAGAATGACTTGATTTTGAACACGAACTACCAACTTCCAAGTTTCATTTAAATCTGTAAAACATTCTGGTTTTCGCCTAATTCTTTTTCGAACCCGTGTTTGTATTTTCCCAAGGGAATGAGATATTTTCCCGCTGTCGAAAGTATCCTGTACGTTGACCAAGGTAATAAGTTAACACCATAACAAATTTCATCGAAATCCGTCCAGTAGTTTTGGCGTGATGCGTGCACAGACAGACTGTAGACAATTTTCGAAGGAACTAAGTCATTCTTAAGCTATTTCTTTCTTAAATTTTATGTTTAATAGCAAATAAGAAAGTACGATAATAGGAAGACAGGAGCTATTTTAATGTAAGAATTAGTTTAGTAATCTACTATTGTTATTTATTATTTATCTTTCCAGTTAGCTATGGCAATATAATATTTTCGAAGAAATTTTTATACGTTATACTTTATTTGCGAAATTTAAATGAATCTTTTGAAATTATCAAATAGATCACTAATAATTCGACAAATTATAAAAAACAAAAATGATATTTCGAAAATCCCAAGAGCTACAAAGTTTTTGCCTGCAGCTATAGATTTCCCCTATCAGTATTTTTTTGATGAAGTCAATAGTTTAGCCACAATGAAAATGATAACTCTCGGAAAATTCACCTGCATTTTTTTATCCTTTGTAATATCGTATTTTAAAAATCGTCCAAAAATAAATTTCTGGGTTATGTTATTAAAAATTAAATAAAAAATGTTAATTAATTAAACTGACTTAATGATCAAATTATATTTTTGGAATTAAGGATATATTGTTAAGTTAGTTACAGACTTTTCTATTGTGTTAAATCGTGATTTACATATATTCTAATTCTTTCACAAAAAAAAGTAAAACAGCAAATAATTAAACAAAATCCTATACATATTTAATTTGCAAGGGGAATACACAATTTAGAAATTATGGATTTTTTTCACTTAATACATGAGAGGTTTGTATTTTTTCAAATCAATTTGTGTTTATATATAACGAAAATTTATTGTCTAGAAATTTAACGAAAAGAACTGTCAACTAGTAAGAATACGACAGCAAAGCTGAAGTATTTCTGGGTTAACAATTTTTCGAGTTAAATGGCTTTTAGATAACAAATCTGAGCTGTAGAAAAATCTGAGCTGTAGAAAACATAAAATTACTCAGATAAAAATTGCATTAATAGTTTGTTTTTTTCTGTTTTAAAAATATCCTCACAAAAGACAAAAGTAAGAACATATTTTCATAGAAATAAACTTGAACTTTCAGAATAATATTAATAATAATAATAATAATAGTAATAATTTTTCCCCTCCTTCGAAAAAATGTATGACAGATTTAACGAAATTATAATGTCTCCTTCGTCGCCATAAAGGTATAAAATTCCAGTGTAATACGGTAAGACAATTTAACCAATAAAATAAAGTTAGTTAAATTCAATACCGTAATTTAATATTTCGTTACTATGAATTTTTAATCAGTTAAATTTACCAACAAAAAATTTTATTTCATTTTTGAAATGAAATAACCAATGAAAAGTTTCCTATCATTTTTTCGTTGTAAAAATCTGTTCTAACTTTTTCCCCATGGAAAAAATGAAAAAAACTACAATATTCTTATGGGATTAAATATACACCAATACCTCGCTTTGCGTTTTTTCGAAGTTGCGTCGCTGCTGAATTAGTACCAATTTTCACTGTGCGTCGTTAGATTTTCGAAGTTGCGTTGTTTTGAGTTCGAGTCTTTAATTTTTTTTTTCGAAATTTTTTGAAATTTTCTTTTTTTTTCTAAAAGATGGCACGACTTTGTTGTAATATGGTGGATATGTATCTACTGATGTTGTAATAAAGATTGATAATAGATGGCAACTACTTTGAATATGGAAATGTTAAATTAAGTTAAATAAACGAAATTCACACTGCCGGATTATATGGTGGTTATCACATGCTAAATGTATTATACGTAGAGTTTTAAATTTTGGAAAAAACTGATATACAAATATATTGATGTTTATTTAGTTTTAATAGAATTTTTTTTTTTGTATGTATGTAATAAAATTTTATATTATTTTTGTTTTTTAAATGTTTACTTTGTTCAATTTTCTTTTTAAAAAAAGTATTTTCGTAACCCTGAAACCTATCTTCGATCTTTACATGGTTTGTTATAGAAAATCATAATTCACTTTGCGTCGTTTCAATTTGCATCGTGTTTTGTTGGAACGTAACCACGACGCAAATTGAGGTATTGGTGTACATGAGTTAAATTGTTATTTTTAAATATGCTGTAGAATTACTTTCGCTTTACAGGTTTAATGGGATTTTAAGCGACGGTTTCTAGTTTCCAAGCAATTAAGAGTCGAAAGTTTAAGATGTACTATTAATAATTATCAGTAGCTGTAAACAAGCGAGCTACTTTGCGGGAAACCCGGGATCAAATCCCACTAACGGCAATAATTTTTTTTTTAAAATTCGTATGAATACCGACATAGTTCCCATTAAGAAAATAGCAGTAGACGCATACCTTCTAAATCCTAACTCTCGTTAACTTCCCTTACTTTCCTCAAAAAAATATACCTAATAAATTTGGAATAGGAATTTGTTTCGGATCGATTCGAAAAAAAATGAGTGGGACATACAGAAAGACATTATTGCAAGCACGGATCCAGGAGGTGGCTCCCTCTGCATGAAAAAATTAACTTTTATACTAATTTTCAAGTATTGCCTTAGTTTTATTTCAAAATTCATCAAAATATTCATTATGAAGCCCTGATTTGAAAATTGGATCCGCTCCTGTGTCGCCAGGCTAATTAATGGTGACTGCAAGTTTATTTTTTCATGAAAACGGGACACTTTAGCATTTTGAAATTTTAATTGGCACCAACAAGTCAGATAACTCGAAAACGGACGTATTAGCAACTGAAAACGAGTTAGCGATTTTTTCCCCGATAGAAAATAAAAATGCAAAACACGAAATAATGAAACACAAACAGTCTGCAACTATCATGCCTAGTATTATCTCAATATCGATTTTTTAATAGAAAAATTTGAAAATTAGAAGTTTTATGAAACAAAGGTAAGAAAGTGAAATTCCGTTAGAAAGATAAAAATTCAAACCAATAACTTGTTAGTTTTTATAAAACGCACATCAATTGTAAATAATTTCGGACAATGGTAGGTAAGTGGCTGTTGCGACTACGCTATCTAGTGGTAAAAATGGAAATTACCCAAAATATTAGCTGTCAAAATCAAATTTTTTGGGAGAACGATTAAATGATAAACATGTAACAAATGATCTATTTTGATTATTTTCAATTTTAATCACAAGACGGCGCAACCATCGTTGCCACACACCGAGTTAGGACGGTTTATTCGAACTCATACAAACCACGAATTTTTTTTAATATTTTTAAATGCATTTTATTGTAAAATATGTAGTATAAAAAAAGACAGACATACAAAACAGACGATGCATCTCTCTCAATCTTATTATTATTTGCTATTTCATTTAAACAGAAATAGAGATATTAATGGCAAAATCACAGTTAGTTAGAAAAAAAAAGAAAACGTTTAAATCAAATCCTCACCTGTACGAATTTCATCCCCATTTATCTCATTGCTAGTGTTTTTATTAGAAAAAAAGAAATAAAATAAATAACTAAAACTTAAAATCGTTTAAATAATTTTGTACATAACTGTACTTAAATCATTGAAAATGCATTCAAAAATATTTCGACGAATTGAAAGGGACGAAATATGAGTGCGGGGAGGGATATAAATGACGCAAATTTTAAATATCATTTTAATTGAGATCTATAATAATCTATTAATTTGGAAGACTGCGTTAATTTGAAAACGCGTGGCTACTTAACACCTATCCAAACAGTAATGCCCTCTACATTTAAAATGCGCCATTTAATTTTCACATTCGATGATGGTATCAGAGTCGTACCTAGGTTTTCGACTCGGACTTGGCCCCTCCATTGTCGTACCGTCCGTCGAGGCTGTGGGCGTTTGACCGATCGGTTGAACAGCTACTGTTTGAGCGAGACTCTCTTCCTGATTCCCCTTGACTTTCGAGTCCGTCGTTGTAGCATTCTCCTAAAAAAATAATTAGATACAAAAAAAAATTAATTTTGTCATTTCGAGAGATAGAAGGGAAAGGCATAAACTAAACGAAGCCAAAAAATTAAATGCTAACAACATCGATCTGAAAATTGATTAAAACGACAGAGCAATCGAGTTATTACGATTCTGCTAATATGTATCATGAGCCTACTGTTCAATTAATAGTCCAAGAGTCCATTGTAAAAAAAAAGAACCGATAGAAGTTCATCGATGGAATTTTGAAAAAAAAAAATTAATTACAACATTAAACATTAGCAGTGGTAACCTAACAAAAATTTGATTTATGAAGAGCATGAGGGAGGGGAGCGAAGCCAAGAAAAGGATTATGTATACAGTGGCCATCCAATGGTACGTACTCCGATTTTACGTAGTGACGCCAGCGATTAAGTGGGGTTCTCCTCTCACAGATATGTCGTTGTTTGTCTGTGTTGGTGAAAATTTATGTACCAAGCCAGAGTCAGGGCCGTAGGTAAGTTACAGATGGCGGCACCTGTACCAGTGAATATATACATATCACAGCATTTTGAGCCGCCATATTGCAGGACGAGTTAACTCGTCATTAATCATTTAAAAAGTTAATACAATGCTAGTATGTGTTATAAATTAACATAAATGATGATTTTTATCCTGATTTAAGGTTCCTGTGGGATCTAAAACTGACATTTTCTTAAACTTCTTATATTCTTTTTAACAACAAAAACCAATTTCAGCATACAACATCGGCTAGACCGATTTTGATGAATCTTGGTACTTGAATTAGTATATACACTAACAGTCGTTCCGGTTAAAAGTTACCGTAGGATTAAAACTTCACTTCATTTTTCCGTAGACGGGTTTTAGTTTTAAATATTCTTAAAGCTATCGGCGATGGATAAGGTTGGATTGTCACTACTATTAATGCCATGATTAAAACTGAAATCTTATCTCAAAAGTGCATTGATGAACTCTATTGGCCCTATTTTTGTGTGGTCGACTCTTGGACTATAATATTCAAACTAGAACGCACAGAATCAATTTTTTGTCTAAACACATATCTCTTTCTATATTTTGAAAATCTAAGAAAATAACCAATTTATTATTTTTTTTTTTTTTTTGCTAATTTTCAACTAAAACAATCTAATTATCAATTAGAGTTATTAAACTGTATGTTTTTGACTTGAATAAAAATCAAAAAAAGATTTCAAAGCATTGGCCAAAAAATTAAAATTACCTTTTCTTGTTTTTGTGTGAAATGCCTGATCAATTTTCACTGAAATAGCCAATTATAATAAACATTATACATTTTTATATTGAAAATTTATAAAAAGATATTTTTTTTAAATTATACAGAATAATAACTTCAATAAAATTTCACTAAACAGAAAAAGAATTTTTTTAATAAAAAAGAAAAACATTGAAAGAATTACATTTATTTTCTATTTTCAATTGACCCCAAATAGAAATGAAAACAAAATAAAACGAGATAGCTATAGACAAAAAATAAATTACAAACAAAGCTAGGTACCTAAATGGTCTTTTATGTACTAAGGGAAAAACATGTTAGAAATAAAAAGCTAGGTATTTTGTTAATTTTTGTCAAAATAAATCTAAAAAAATTTTCTAATAAATACGGGGAAATTAAAATCAAAATCAAAATAAAATTTAAAAAAAAAAAATACCTACAACATAATAATGTAAATAAGGTAAAGACGACGAATAACTAGTATATGAATATTTGATTTGGAATACTAGCACGCACGCGCACTGCGTGCAAACCTGACTTACTGCGCTGACATCTGGAGTAAATTGATTTCAACGTGCGCATCATCGTTCTCTGCGCCTTTACGGACAATTTTATTTAGTATTTTTTACCAATAATTTTTTTTCTTTTTTTTATTTTATAAATAAAACATTATAAATAAATCGTATAGTCAAAAAAATAATACATTTTTTTCAAAGGCGTATTTAAAGTTGCACTTTTTTAAACCGAAAGCACTGAATATAAGAATATAACCCTAAGGCTGGCCGCACAAAACGTCCGGTTCTAATGTTCGACTCGATTTTGTACTACTGGAAGAAGTAGAATCGTACCTGTGCTAACAAGCTTCTGATCCAAAAATCGGATTGACTGTCGGAATCTAAATCGGACATGTGTGACCAATTTTAAAAGTGTGAAACAGGGCCGGATCCAAGGGGCACGGGCCCCGAGCGCCACGTTTTAGGGACGCCCAAAAATGATTTAAGAGTGCGCCAAAATTTGGAATTTGGTGTTTTTTATTTTCTTGGCTCGTCACTTATTTTTTGTAAGGAAAAAAATAAAAAATATTTATTTTCCTTTTTAGGAAAAGACAGGGGGCGATATTTTTCACGGTGCGCCGGGCGACACTTAGGGTAAATCCGGCCCTGGTGTGGAATTCTTTTTTTCAGTTGCAAAAGATAAACAAATGTAATGTGGTATTTGACTAAAATAAATTAAACAATTATTCAAAATACCTTATTTTTTCAGATTAAGTTGCTTTTTTCAAGTTTTGATAAAAATCTATTAAAAATCATCAAAAATGCTGAATTTTATTAAATGAAAAAATTAGCATGAAAAGCGATTCTTGTAATGGCGTCACAATTTGTAAATAAACACGTCAATAATAATCGTTATACACCCATACCTCGCTTTGCGTCGTTTCGTTTTGCGTTTTTTCGAAGTTGCGTCGCTGCTGAATTAGTACTAATTTTCATTGTACATCGTTAGATTTTCGAAGTTCTGGGTTCTGGGAAGTTTTGGATTCGAGTCTTTAATTTTTTTCCGAAATTTGCTATAGAAAATCATAATTCACTTTGCGTCGTTTCAATTCGCGTCGTGTTTTTTTGGAACGTAACGACGACGCAAATTGAGGTATTGGTGTAACCTCAAAATTTTAAATAAACAAAATTTCGCTTCACATATAAAAACTACCAAAATCGACTTGTCTGTTAACAAATTGTGACGTGTTTTAAAGTAATGGCGTCTTTTCAGTCAGCGTCAATTAAATCTGTTGGAAATTAACGATTTTTAAAATAAAATTTCTAAATAATTACCAAATGTTATGGCGTTTCACCAGGAAAATCAAACATATTTAATGATAACTTATAGAATTATTTAAGTTTTAATACAAATTTTAAACAGTCAAATACTCTATTAATATACCACGAATATTTTAAATGTCTATAAAGCTGATTGCATACGTCCAGTTTTCGATAATCGGACGATTGAAATTAGAGATGTTTGTTTATGGCCAGCCTTATATAAATCTGGGAGTTACTATTTATTATATTCATGTAATCTACAAATCCATGATCGAACAATACTAGCTGTCGAGATAATTTTATTTTTCCTGTATTCGATACTTTCGTTTACAATTTGTACATGTGGTTAAAATTTGGAAAATGAAATTTTCGTTCGATAATTTTGACTTTACGATACCAATAAAAATTTAGAGGTCAATAAATTCAGAAGTTAAACGACAATTAAAAAAAAAATTAAATCGATAATTTTGTATTTTAATGATTAAAATATAAATTTTGTCACAAACCTTAATTATTTTTGGCGTATTCGGAACAATCAAATGATATTTTCGGACACAGTAAGCTCGTAACAATCCAATTCCTAAAAAAAAATTTCAATTTAAAAATATTTTAATAAAAAAAAAAATTTTCAAGTTTGTACCTAAAACTCTATTTGAACTATATTTATGCTCCCAAGCATCGAATAAACGATCGTAATAACGATTTTCCATGAGTGGTAAATAGTGATACGTATCCTTAGTTGGAAAAATCTTCTGAAATTTTCCGGCCGCTTGCAATTCATCTTCGGCAATAATTAAATGGCGAACATCGTCCGGTGTTAAATTTAATAAAATGCTGTCTAAATACTAAAAATCAAATTAAATTGTCATTAAAAATTAATTCGATAAAATTATTCTTTGATAAGAATAATTTTGCCACTAAAAATACACCGACTTCTCTTTAACCGGACGACAATACACAAACGTCGTCCCCTTAGACAATTCATATATAGGGTGTTTCTTTACACAATTTATTTTTATATAAAAGTTAAAGTAGTTTTGTTAAAATAACTTTCTAAAGAATATTTTCTAGCTACATAATATTTTCATCTTGAGTTATTTTTGCATACATTTTCATTTGCATACATTTTCATCTTGAGTTATTTGTTACAAAATTTTATCTTTGATTCATTTTGAGTTACGTTTTTTCGATGAAACTTTTTTATGCGGTCCCGATCAACCGCACAAAAAAGTTTTTTGTACAATCTGGGTCGAACTATACTTTTTATAGCAATTTATGATGTTTTTGAATATATTTTTTTGTGCGATTTTTTTTATGCGCCCCCTATCCATCGCACAAAAAAGAGTTCAGCTGTATATTCTTTTATCCAAACTAAATTCAGTTCAGTTCAGTTTTCACCTGAAGATGATTTAATCAATCGAAAACTAGGTTGTGAAAAATAATATATCTCTATATTTAAGTGAAAATTTGCAGGGTGTCCACAGCTCATCATAAAAAAAAATCCCTGACTTTAGGTTCGATTTTCCCTGACCATTACTTTTTTGTTTCCCATTAATGGTTAGAAATATAAATATCCAAACACACGATTTTTATTTAAATTTTCATGCATACCTACATAATTTTTTATTTTATCAAATAGATAGATACGTGTAAGACTGAAATTAAGGGATTGGGTAAAGCTAAATTAACTACAAAAAAAACTATTTAAACAAAATTATTATTGCGGCCCCGAATGCGGTAGTTGACACTATCAAAAACAAATTGCAAAATTATTTAAGGTACTATTAATTAGCGAGTGAAGTTAAAGAAAAGACTTTAAATATGGTAAATTTTTTTTAAGTGAAAAATTTATTTCATTTTACAACTTTAATTATAATTTTTTTCAATAGTACAGAGGGTGTTGAAGTTGACGTAAAAAAAAAATGACGTCACAAAAATGAAGGCTAATGTTTTCACATTCAAATAAACAATTAAAAATTAAAATACAATTTTATGATATTTATTGAATTAATTCTAAGAAAACAAAAATATCCGTGAGTCTTTATTATAATTTACGTGATATATTTTCGCGAACACAATTGTGAACATGAACATTTTTCTTCATTTACAATCATTGGGAAATATATTATTACCTATTTTCCCTGACTTTCCAGAAAATTTCGTGAAATATCTGATTTTTCCTGATGCCTAAGAGCTTCCCTGACTTTTCCCTGACCTTCCCTGACTTTCCAGAATGTGGACACCCTGATTTGACAAAATTAAAAATTTTTCCACCATATTCATTATGGATTTCTGACAAAACTGACATCTGTGATTAAAGCGTTTTTCACACCTAAGTAAGTAGATTAGTAGATTAGTAGTTAGTAGTTAGTAGAACAACTTAGTAGCTTAGTAAAACAACTTAGTAGCTTAGTAGAACAACTTAGTAGTAAGTGGAACAGGAAAAAAATATAACAATAGGTATTATAACAATAAATATATGAATTTTGTTAAGATATATCTACACTGTTAAAAATATTTCCAAAACTTTTTTGATAGTTACATATTATAGTATACACATAGCAAAAAATATTGCGAAATTTTAGAAATTTTTTATTGTAATACTAAAACTGTGAAATTAAAATAATTTAATGTAAGTTTTTTAAAGAAATAAATAAATGAATAAATAACAAAATAAAAATAAAAATATTCATGTTAAATTAATTGTTTAAAAATACAAAAATTCATAAACAAATCTAAATGAACGAGCCGCCTATAGACGCGTGTTAAGTATAATTCAAATCGAGCCGCCCTTTCGTCATTCCATATAGTGCTGCCATCTATATAAATAAATCACATAGTTCGCTTCAGCCATCTTAGCTCCAAAAAGCATGTGTTAATTTTCTCTAATAACTTTCGTTGTAATTAATATTAATAAAGGACTTTAATTAAAGTCAACGTGTTTGTTATTTTCACTTCACGATCCGGCAGCCTCTGATCAACAGGTTATGGGACCAGGCTCGTTATAAAGAAGTGAAAATATTAAAAAGCGCGAAAGTGAGGTTACCTAATTCTAAAATTTTTTGGTGACGAAACACAACAAAGAAAAGATGGCGACGTCTGCTGTAACGCGCATTGAAATGCTCACAAAAGATAATTTCGACACGTGGAAAATCCATATGAAAGCATTACTGGTAAAAAATGATGCGTGGCAATACGTCAGTGGTATAAAAGTAAAACCCGAGGTAAACGAAGCGAACGCGGTCGAATTATCAGAGTGGGAGTTAGGAGATAGCAAAGCCATGTCAGACATTATTCTGGGAATCTCCCCCACCGAACTGAAACAGGTGAAAGACTGCACGACGTCGAGAGAACTTTGGCAAAAACTTGAAAGTGTGTACCAGTCCAAAGGCCCCGCAAGAAAAGCTAATCTACTGAAACAAATAGTGCTTCAACGCATGAACGAGGGCGACGACGTTCGTGATCATCTACGAAGATTTTTCGATGCAGTTGATCGACTCAATGACATGGGAGTGCCGATAAACGACGACCTTTTGTCGATATTGTTACTGTACAGTCTACCGGCGAGTTTTGATAGTTTCCGTATCACGATAGAATCACGTGACGAACTTCCGGGTCCCGAAACATTGCGGATAAAAATTATTGAGGAAAGTGACGCACGATCGAGTAATCGACAGAATTCTATACAAAACGCGATGATAGTACAAAAACCGAGCAATAATTGGAATAACAAATCGGGTAAATCGGAAAACAAACATACTAATGGTGACAATAGATTCAAGTGTTTTAAGTGCGGAAAACCAGGTCATAAGGCATCAAAATGTCGGTCAAAAGTGAGAAACAGTCACAGTAAAAATAGATCAGAGAACACGTCATTGTTCGCTGAACAAGTGTCGAAAGTGTATGTCGACACAGACACCTCGCTGATTTATTCAACGAACGAAAAACGGTGGTGCTTGGATAGTGGGTGTACAGCACACATGGCCAAAGATATTAACAGTTTCAAATTTGTCGAAACAAACGTTACCGAGACGGTGAATTTGGCGAATTCCAGCTCCACAAAAATCAACGCTAAAGGTGTCGCACAGTTAATGACGCGAGTGAATAAACATAGTAAAACGATCGATCTGAGTGAAGTTCTACACGTACCGGACTTACGAACCAACCTTTTGTCAGTCGGGAAAATTGTCGACAAAGGTTATCGCGTGATATTCGATGAACATAAGGCCGAAGTCGTTAGCAAAAAGGACAATAGTGTAGTTTTACAAGCAAATAGGGTCGACGGATTGTACTTTGTGAACGACTCACGAACAGTTGAACCCAAAAATGCGGGTTTAGCAAGTAGTGAACAAAATAAATCTTTGATAAACTGGCACCGAAAAATGGGACACCTTAATGTAAGAGATCTTCGTGACGCAGCGAAAAATCAGACAGTACGAGGACTCAATATTAGTGACATTAACTCGACCATCGAGTGTGAAATTTGTCTTCAAGGAAAAATGATTCGTCACGCTTTTCCGAAATCGTCCCAGAGAAAGTCCGCTCCGGGGGAACTTATTCATACCGACGTGTGTGGACCGATGAAAGTTACATCAAACGGTCACGCCAAATATTTTGTTACATTCGTTGACGATGCTACTCGTTGGACCGAAGTACGTTTTCTACGACACAAGAATGAAGTATTCGGTGAGTTTCAGAACTTTAAAGCTATGATTGAAACACAGTATAACAAAAGGATAAAGTTTCTGCAATCAGACAACGGAACCGAGTACGTTAATGGTAAATTTGATAATTTATTAAAGAATTCCGGCATCAAACGTCGACTGACTGTCCCGAACAACCCTGAACAAAACGGGATAGCCGAACGGAAGAACCGTACCTTAGTCGAAATGGCTCGATGTATGTTAATCCAATCTGGTCTACCACCCTCCTTCTGGGCAGAAGCAGTGTCAACTGCGAACTACATCAGGAATCGCTGTCCAACTGCTGCATTGAACGGACGAACCCCGTACGAGATGTGGATGGGAAAGATACCAGACGTAAGCAATTTCCAGGAATTTGGTTCGTTGGTTTACTGTTTGAATCGGACCAAGAACACTGGCAAGTTTGAACCACGTGCACGGAAAGGTGTATTCTTGGGTTTTGCTACAGATTCCAAAGGCTTCAGGATATGGATCCCTGAAGAACACCGAGTGGAGATTTCGCGCGATGTTCAATTTCTAAAGGAGTTGCCTAAAGTAAATAGTCGTCAGTATGAAGATTTTCTCCCAGAGCTGATGACTGATATCGTCAAAGAAAGTGTTGAATCAAATAATGATAAAGTAACAGAAGAACATGTATCAACGAGAGAGACCTTCGACGTTGTAATGAATAGAAAAGATTCGACAAATGTTCAAGCTCATCAAGATGATGTACAAGAAAATTTAGCAGATGTTCCGGAAGACAATACCCCGTTCATAGAGTACATTGAAGATGATAGTGAATCAGATTTTTTGGGCTTCGAGACGGATCCAGTTCCGGTTGAAGCTACGACGTCAACAAAGCGTAAGCCAGGCAGACCTAAAAAGAATCTCACGGGCAAGCCAGGCAGACCGAGAAAACACCAGGTTGTTGAAGAAGAGAGTGTCGCAGATCACTCAGATGTCGCGTGCATAGCGGAAATTCCAGTTAGATCCGCAATTTCTGGTCCAGAGGAGCACCAGTGGATGCAAGCGATGGCCGACGAATTTTCGTCGATATTAAAAAACGACACCTGGGACTTGGTGGAACGTCCGAAAGATCATCCGACTGTCGGAAGTCGAATAGTTCTGAGAAACAAATACGGCGCTGATGGGTCTATAATCAAACGCAAAGCTAGGGTCGTTGCAAGAGGCTTTTCTCAACGTCCTGGGATTGATTATGGTGAAACCTATGCTCCTGTGGCGCGATTCAGTTCTATCCGCCTCGCTACGGCATTTGCTGTACAGCATGGGATGCAAATACGACAGTTTGACATATCTACCGCTTTTCTAAATGGTATTGTTGATGAAGAGATCTGGATGGAAGTTCCAGAGCACACCGACAGAGTATTGAAATTCATCACAGAGAGAAAGTATGGTCCTCCTGATATTATCGAGAAAGCCAAGAAGATGCTAGCTGAGCTCTCTTTGGGGAACAGGGTATGCCGCATGAAGAAGGCGCTGTACGGACTAAAGCAGGCTGGACGCTGTTGGTATCAACGCCTAAGCCAAGAACTAGAGAAGTTTGGAGCAAAACCAACTTCCGGGGATGCAAGCATTTATGTGGCGGGTGAAGATTCCTGAGGAAGTCTTTCGAGATTAACGATTTAGGAAATATATCGTACTGTCTAGGAATCGAATTCTCTCACAGCGATTCGGAAATCACTATTAGTCAACGCGGATACATCTTGGACATACTTAATCGTTTTGGAATGACAACGTGCCGACCAGTTTCTACGCCGCTATGTCCAGGAACAAAGTTGTCGAAGACCGATACTTGGAGTATGGAAGATGGTGAAAAGCCACCGTACCGAGAGCTTGTTGGTGCACTCATGTACCTATCTGTGGGAACGCGCCCTGATATATCTCACGCAACCAGTGTTCTAAGTCAATTCAATGATTGTTTCGGTGTCAGCCATTGGCAGGCCGCAAAGCGTGTACTACGTTACCTTAAGGGAACACTGGATTTGGGAATTACCTTTACAGCAAGAGGGGGCGGTCTGGTTGGTTTTGTGGACGCCGACTGGGCTGCATGCATAGACGATAGGAGATCGTATACCGGTTATGTGTTTACGATGGGCGGAGGCCCCATTTCCTGGGAATCAAGAAAGCAGCACACGGTTGCGCTTTCATCTACAGAGTCAGAATACATGGCTCTTAGTGATGCATCCAAAGAAGCGGTACATCTACGACGGCTACTTGAAGAGATTAGCAACTGTCAGATGCCAGCTGTTTGTCTGCACATAGATAATCAAGGAGCAATGAAATTAGCCGAAAATCCTGTGTACCACCGGCGCACGAAGCACATTCATGTGCGCCACCACTTTGTAAGAGAAGCCCTATCTGCTGAGCAAATCAGCCTCAAGTATCTCGCAACGGAAGAAATGCCGGCTGATGTACTCACCAAAGGGTTACCTAGAGTCAAGCACTGGAAATGCCTGAACAATATTGGCATTAGAAAGTGATCAATTTAGGCGATCTTCGCTTTGAGAGGGGGTGTTAAGTATAATTCAAATCGAGCCGCCCTTTCGTCATTCCATATAGTGCTGCCATCTATATAAATAAATCACATAGTTCGCTTCAGCCATCTTAGCTCCAAAAAGCATGTGTTAATTTTCTCTAATAACTTTCGTTGTAATTAATATTAATAAAGGACTTTAATTAAAGTCAACGTGTTTGTTATTTTCACTTCACGATCCGGCAGCCTCTGATCAACAACGCGACATCAAATGTGACGTAAACAAACGCCAAAAAAAAAAAAAAAAAAAAAATAGAAACACTTAAATTAGTAAGCAGGATAAAATGGTTATTTAAATGCGAATAACAAGGAACACAAACATTTTAATAATCATTTTTAATGTCACTAAAAAGGGCAAAATCTATGGATGTTTAAAATTTATATAAATTAAATAGAAAAAAAGGCTTTTTTATATTCAAATATCACAATAATATTTAGTTACTATACTGTACAATTTGTATGTTTAAAACAATGAATATAATATTCTTAGTTATATTAATTTATATAGTTTAACATATTCAACCACTTACTTTTTTCTAACAGTGTATGTTTTTTTTTTCTTGTTAAAATTTAATGTAACAGTTTTATTATAAGAATGTTTTATGAGGCGGTAATAACTGGCTTTTGGGTATCAATTGGGTATGTACTCGCATGTTTATTACAGGTAAACGAATATTTCAATGGCATGCATAAAGTTGAGTACTGTGAGACTGTTCAAGTGAATATGAATATGTTGTCATATATACATATGTGTGTATCAGGGTGCATGTATCTGACAACATATTCATATTTACTTGAGCAGAGTCTCACAATACTCAACCTTATGCATACCATTGATTGTAATATTTTTTTTCCTGTTCCACTTACTACTAAGTTGTTCTACTAAGTTACTAAGTTGTTTTACTAAGTTACTAAGTTGTTCTACTAACTACTAATCTACTTACTTATATGTGAACAAGGCTTAAATTTACTTCATAGACATTTTTTTATAATACTAGGCATTAATGTAGTAAAAAAAAAAAATAAATCGATTTTTCAAATACTAATATTAACAATTTTAAAGACGTGTGTCAAAGTCTCAAAGAATGAATTACTGAGACTATTTTCAAACATTTAATATAAAAAGCCCCATGAACAACGAATTACGAAATTCACTTACCTCTTCACGTGTCTCATAAGATACCATTTCAATTTGTTTGAGCCGTTCCCGTTGCGTTAAATTTACCGTATAAATACGCGGATCGAAACACAACGGAATACCGTCGCTATCTCCACCACACCCATCTTGCTGTTGCTCATCATTCAAATCTTTCGTTTTCGACTTCGTATCCGTACCGGATCGAAGCCGATTTTTAATTTCAACCGGTGGCGGGCTTGGTGCTGATTTGCGCATGTCATTTTTCGACTGTAAACCCAACGATTTAATTACATGTTGCCGTTGTTGGGGCGTTAACGTGTCATTCGGTATATGATATTGCGCCATATTTAATAAGGTTTGAACTAACGGTCCTTTAACGAATAAATCCAGCGGGGACGTTGAATGTAACGATGGTGAAATGTTGACTTCTAATAGCCACGGTTTTAAATTTTCATCTAACAGTACATCGACGCCAAACAGTTCGTAACAATTGTAGCGAGATCCAACGTTACCGCGAAGTAATTGTGTGATTCCCGATTCGCCGCTGATGATTGTCTTTATGACGAGATCTTCAAGTGATTCCCATAATTTGTCGGTGTTGACGCCATTTTTTCCAAGGTAATCCCATAGCGCTTGAATGGTCCTGATACAAATGTTGTTTTGAGTTATTCGTCGAATTTAATGGAAGAAATATTAACGAATTAACAATAATAGAGTAGGAATGAGTGAAAAAACTTCGGAATAAGAGAATAGGGTACTTGACTGAAGTTACAAAAATATTCTAAAAGCATTGTTTTTCCATATCAGTTAAGTGATTTTTTTATTTTCGACAGATTCTGTAAAGAATCATCAAAAAAAAAAAAAAATAATAATAATAACCCTACAATTTTAAATTAGAAAAAGGCGGGAAAAACCCCTCACTGACGTCACAGTTTGAAGCAATTAAACGTCAATGTCAAAATTAATAACCTCAAAACTTTGATTATACTCATAAAATGTCAAAGTAAAAGCAAGTATTTATTTGAATTCTGGCCGATTATTATTACTATTTATATAAACTAATAGAAATATTCAAAAGAAAACATAATTTCACTTCAACGATGAAAATTATCAAAATCGACATATCTAGCTACAAAATGCTGGCGTTCTAGACGAAAATTTTGTTAGCCTAACGTTAGCCAACGGAGCTTTCACCGTTACAAACCAGAGGGCTCTGATTCAAAAAATTAATGCACGTTAATTATTTTTCATGGTTTTTCACGGTATAAATACTTAATTTCAGCCACATTTAAAAATTATGGAATAAAAATAATCAGTCACCATGTTAGCAATTGTTGTTTTAAGATATAACGTATGTGAATTTTTGAATGCTTGCCCTCTGGTTTGTAACGGTGAAAGCTCCGTTAGCTAACGTTAGGCTAACAAAATTTTCGTCTGGAACGGCAGCAATATTACGTCATATTCAAGAAATGGCGCGTTTTTACTAATTTGAATATTTGTTAAAAAATGGCGATTTTCAAAATAAAATTTCTAAATAGTTATCAAATTTTTTTATGTTTCATCATTAAAATTGGACATTTGTAATCATAATGCATAGAATTATTTAACATTTGACACAAATTTTAATACAGTCAAGTACCGTATTATTTTAAAATTTAGATTCATTCCATTAATTTTTGTGAAATAGATTGACTCATTTCATTTAGAATGAAATGTGTAGGTAAAAGATTAATCACTGGTCATCACAAACATAAATTAAGAAAAATTGTGAATAAGTAATAGATGAGGTGGCAAATTTTTAATAAATGTTTCAAACATTATTTGTAATGGGGTATTTGGCTATATCAAAAAAAAAGCGATCAAAACAAATTTTAATGGAAATTGATAATAAAAGACAGCAATTTATTATGCTAATTCATTTTTAATTTCAAATGTCATCGAGTGCCTGTGGAACATTATTAATATATGGCGAACTTTTGTTCGTATTTATACATACACCAATATTCATATGTTCATTTAATGTTCAGCTTTTTACTTTGGCACTCGATTTACTTTGGCATGCATGACCAATTCATTATGTTAATTAAAATTTACATAGTGTTTGAAAAATTATCAAACTAGATCGCCTATATAAAAATATAACTGCGTCTCGCATAAAGAGAGAATGTGTTTGATTGATTATTTATCAGACTGGAATGGCATTCGAGCAAGTGGTCGGTAGCCTAATTGGTAAGGCGCTTGGTTACCAACCAAGAGATCCGGGTTCGAGTACCAGCCGATCCAGTTTGATAATTTTTCAATCACTGTGAATTTTAATGCTAATTCATCTTAACTATCATTATTTTATTTTTAAAACAATTAATAAGCCATTTTCCCAAAATATGTAGCAGTCTGTCACAGGACGGCGACACTGGTTGTTTGGACTACATCTCTATGACTGAAATATTAATTTAACCAAAGAGAATAACACTATATATATATATATATATATATATATATATATATATATATATATATATATATATATATATATATAGAAATAAGTTTCTAGTATACTTCTTTATCTATGAATTTAACCAACCAAAAATCACCTTCTGTTAATTCCACTTTAGCAACAAAATGTTTCAATTTAGTTACCTAGGAATAAATAGTTCCGAATAACCCGTGTCGGCGCCCTGGTGTTATATCATTTTCTTATGCGGTTACATAGCAATTTTTAAATTAAAATTTCGATCATAGAGATGTAATCCCAACCTACATATGTCGCCACCCTGGTGTCAGACTGTTACATATTTTGAGAAAATGGCTCATTAAAAAAGTAATTACTACGTTCAGCAGAACGCAACAGTTGCAACCAATTTTTTAGCTAAAATCTACGTAAACAGAAACGGGCTGTGAAGTTATATTCTCTTATATTTCAACACTATCGCCACTAGGGTCGCTACTTTAAATTCCGATTAGCAAACATAACTATGGAAATTAATTCAAGTTTTTTGTCTTAGTTACAGAACACCTGTTACTATCTAGAGAATGTGACGTTACTGACAGCTAATGAACGTTTTCGCGCAAATTTTGAGAACAAAAATTAAAATATTTTTTTTTTTTAACAAATTTTGGCATTATTTTTAAAAATTAAAAACATATACATGCATAATACATAAATATGTGTTTTAAAATAATTTCTCAAAATTAGTCAAATTCCCAATACGATACTTGACTGTATTTAAAATTTGTGTCAAATGTTAAATAATTCTATGCATTATCATTACATATGTCCAATTTTAATGATGAAACATAAAAAGATTTGATAACTATTTAGAAATTTTATTTTGAAAATCGCCATTTTTCAACAAATATTCAAATTCGTGAAAACGCGCCATTTCTTGAAAGTGACGTAACATTTTGTAGCTAGATATGTCGATTTTGATAATTTTCATCGATGAGATAAAATTGTGTTTTCTTTTGAATATTTCTATTAGCTTATATATATATAGTAATAATAATCGACCAGAATTCAAATAAATACTTGCTTTTACTTTGACTTTTTATGAATATAATCAAAGTTTTGAGGTTATAAATATTGACATTGACGTTTAGTTGCTTCAAACTGTGACGTCACTATAGCGGTGTTTTTCCCGCCTTTTTCTCATTTAAAATTCTAGGGTTACTTTTTTTGATGAATTTTTACAGAATCTGTCGAAAATAGAAAAAAATCAGACTTGGAAAAACAATGCTTTTAGAATATTTTCGTAACTTCAGTCAAGAACCCTATTGTTTTGATTGTTTTTCCTCGATACTGTCAAATACCCTATTGATTTGAATATGAATTCGTACAAGGAATTTTGTCATAACTTGTTACAATATCTCTATTATTGAAAAACAAAAAAATATCTGGTAAAAAAAATCATATTATTCAAAAATTTCTTACCATTTATGACCCTGACACGCTCCCGCATCTTCATTGGCAGTGTAGTCTCTGGACAGTTTATTAATACTATAATTTGTTAGATGCATATACCTGTTATCTAACGTACTACAATCCGAGCTATATTTTACTAAAAAAAAAAGAAAAAAAAAAATACAATAAAATCAGATCTAAATTTCCAATATTTTCATAAATGGCTTCCAAAAATTACCTGAGGCAAACCTCGCTAACCCATCCGGGTACAAATATATTCGTAACGGGTCAAAACTGGTCAACAAAACGTACAGTCTCAAATCAAATTTACTACCATTTATAAGATACGGATTGTCGATATATTTTTGAACCACAAGCGGCTTCTTTTTTGGGACTTGATTCCACCGGTTTACAACACGTATACCAGATCCGCGTGCCGATGCCGGCGGTTTTAATATCCATTTCGCAATGCCTTCATTCTTTTCCCATACGTGTCGAAGTTGTTTGAGATCTTGCGGCAGTATATAAGTTTTTGGCACATAATCAAATCTAAAAAGGGGAGAATATTTAAAATTTCCTGCTTTCTTCGAAACACGGGACTCACAATATTATTTTATGAAAAATGGTTTTCTCTGAAACAGGGGTAAATTTTAGGGGCAAATTTTATTACAGATAGTACTAATGGCGTTGTCAGTACACTAATGACTTTGATTCAAGGAAAGGCAATTACGTACGAATTGGTCACATGAATGTAAAAAAAAAATATTTTAAGTAAACAAATCATTATATATATACAGGGTGGAATTTTAATAACTCTTATTACCTTTTGGTGAATTTTGATAAAATTTTACGATGAGTTAAAGCGGAATTTGTTGGAAACAACATAGTTTTTTTATAAATATTTATAAATACTTAATTAATTAGAAATCAGCTCGAATAATATACCATTTTTCCATAAATAACAGATGACGCGAGATGTATTCATTTTGTGTTCTAAAATATACTAAGTATAATATTATTTTATAAAAGAAAGCTATGTTATTTCGAACAAATCCCGTTCTAAATCATTTTATCAAAATTCACCAAAAGGTATAAGAGTTATTAAAATTCCATCCTGTATATATATAATAGTTTGTTTACTTTAAAAATATTTTGTAATTTTCTTTTAAATCCGTGTGACTAATACATACGCAGTTGCCTTTCCTTGAATCAAAGCATTAATGTGTTACAAAAAAAAAAAATATGGGGACTGCCGACAAAAATGAAAACTTAAAACTATGAAATAACAGATATACACAGCACTAATGTTGCACAACACGTCACCTTTATAGCTACAGATATACTGCTATTACAGCATGTCGGTGACGCGAAACAGGGCCGGATTTACCCTAAGTGCCGCCCAGGGCACCGTGAAAAATGCATACAAAAAAAAAGTGACGAGCAAAAACACCTGAAATTCCATTCATTATGGCTGTTCGTCAATGGCCATACGGGCCGAAACATGTCACAGACAATTAAAACTCTAAATAAAGTGGTATTAGTAAAGTAAAAAATTGTCTTTTTATTTTAAAAACTTTTTTCCTTCACCAAGGCCCCTAACAGAGCCTCCGGGCCCCCTTTTTGGATCCGAACTCCCGAACAACTGCCCTACCTGTCCTACCCTCTCGTCGATCCTGACCAATTGGTAATGTAATTTTTTTTAAATGGTCCGAATTTATATTCACAGAAAACCATTTTTCAAAAAAAATGTTTAATTCGAGTCCTATATTAAAATTTAAAGAAATTTGAAAATTAAATGTTAAATATATACTCTTTCATTCCATATTTTAACTGCAATTTTTGAGTATTTCTCCACAGCCGATCTTTACGACCTAATTGGAATGTCCCTGGGAAATGGTTAATTTTTTGATAATCTTTTAATTGTTTAAAACACGGTGACTTCAAGTGTTTCCCCCAAACACCGACCCATTCAGTTGATTCTAAAACAAATAAATAAAATATTGAAAAATATTTAAAGTTCGATTACTTTGTCTATTTCACGAATTAAAAATTTTTAATTCGTGAAATAGACAAAGTAATCGAACTTTAAATATTTTTCAATATTTAAAATGGAGTTTCACAAAGTAAATCTCTCAACAGTGAATTATTTAAATAAATAAAATTTTACCACAAATTTCAAAAAGTTACAAGAAAAAAAAAATTCACCTACCTTCATTACCTTCACAACGGATAAGTCGAAATCCGGAATTAAGTAACGTTTTTCGTACAATAACTGGCGTTATATTGCTCAATCGCCATTTTAATTGCCGTTGTATAGTGACTGGCAATTTTGGACCTGGTTTGTCGTGCGACGCAAAACGTATATATGGAGGCACATTTGGAAATAGACTTGGTCGTAGGAGAGATGTGTGCTTTGCACTATCACCAGATTCTAAAAGAGAAATTTTTACTAAAAACTTGGACCTTACTGATATTAAGGAAAATTTGTAATACGATAGTATCAAAGACGTAATAAATAATATATAGTATGAAAGGACCAGTAATTTATATTATGTACGAAAGATATTATGTACACGTTAAAAAGAGACAAGTATTACAAATAGCAAGTAAATTGCCAATATATATATTTCTCTTTCTAAGATACCCTGGACTTTAAAATTAAAATTGAAGCATAGTCAGCCATGTTTGTATTAGAAAATTTGAAAAAATCACTGAGTACTGAATCGAACATATTAATGTATGTTTCCTAGAGATACCACAGGCATTAAATTGTGAAGTATGACTCCATTTTATTAAACCCACTGAGTACTGAATCGAACATATTAACATATGTTTCCTAGAGATACCACAGGCATTAAATTTTGAAGCATGACTCCATTTTAGTAAGCCCAACTTGTAACCACGGAGACTTGTTTATAAATATTAGATAAACCATTAAATTAATGGTTTGACCGCCATTAAAGTAATCCCATCAGTCAATTTTTTTGCTCACATCAGTCAATTTTTTTGTTTCAATTTCTTAATGTATTTGTAATACACAGCATTCTCTCTAGTAGATTCTCTCCTCAATGGATAAATCTTTAAATTAATGTTTTGACCACCATTAAAGTAATCACATCAGTCAATTTTTTTGCTTTAATTTCTTAATGTATTTGTAATACACAGCATTCTCTCTAGTCGATTCTCTCTTCAATGGAAAAAATAATGTAAAAATTTTCACTATTTTCACTTTATAAATTGCGTTTTTGGTTATATTTTTTGGTTAAATTGTATATATATCTGGTTAAATTGTATTATATTTGGTTAAATAATGATTTAATATTACATATCAAGTATGCAAAGGATGTAAAGCATGATAAAGTCCACTTAAAGACAAATTGACCACTTTTTTTATGTGAATTCAATAATAAATGTAGTCAACTTATTTAAAATGAATTTCTACGTACATATATAAACATTTAATTTTTTTGCCGCCACTGTCTTGAATTAGTACTAATTTTGCTTCAATAGAACAATGTTGTTACAGGTCCTTTTATAATACATAATATATATTCTTACGTCTTTGTATAGTATTAACCACATATTAACAAGTTGTACGTATAAAATCAGCAATTTGGGAGTTAAATTTGGCCCTAACAAAATCCAGGTATACAATAGTTTTGAACTATTGGGAAAGGGAGTGGTTTGTGTCATACATAAAACGTAAAAATATTGTCAATCTTTTTTTGAAAAGTCTGTTTTACTACCATCTAGATTTAATTTTATTTTATATATGTATATGTATTTTTATTTTGGAACAGGTGTACATATTTTTAACAAACCAATAAACTATTTAACCTTCCAGTTCAAAAATTATATGGTCCAATACGATACATGACTAAAATTAAAAAATTATGCCTTGTTTTTTATATTAGTTGTCACTTAAATGAAAAAATTGGCGCGAAAAACGGCTCAGTGTAATAACGTCACAATTTGATGATAAGCAAACATCAATGTCATTTAAATTGTGCATTTAAACTAATAAAAATACTGAAAATAAAACACAATTTCACTTCATAGATGAAAATTATCAAAACCGACATGTTTGTTAACAAATTGTGACGTGATTTTGGAGTAATGGCGCGTTTTCAGTCATTTGAATCGTTGAAAATTAATGATTCAAACGAAGTCTCTAAATAATTACCAAATATTATGAAGTTTTGCGACTAAAATCAAACTTAATTAATGACTCATAGAATTATTGAACATTTAACATAAATTTCAAACACAGTCAAGTACCCTATTTTGGAACCAATAAATAATTTTCAATGAATTAAAATGAATTTAATATTAAGGTAATTTTTTTTTTCAATTTGGAATTGAACCTGGTATCTTCATCACCTAGAAGCCTACTAGACTGATGTATATAATTGTTAAAATGAGTAATACCTGGTGTTTCCGGTAATGTTATCGAATTATACGCAACCATAAGATCATTTCGGATGGCAGCTAATTCACTTAAAACGTTTTCATAGTTAATTTGTTTCTCTTCACTTTCAACCTCTCCAGGTTCACTGCATTCACTAAAACAAAATAAAAATTAAACTTATCCCAACTTGAGACTATATTAAGGGGTTACACAAGTTTTTTTTAGTAAAAAAACACTATTTTTTTCATTTTTTTTTTTTTGCTTAAGGGGAGGTTTACTTGAGAGTCGTTAAAAAAATCGATTTTTTTTTTTGCAGAAATTGGTAGCTAATTATGTGTAGAATATGTTCCCAAAGTGATTTTGCTGAAAATAATTTAAGGGAAGGTTTACTTGAGATTTGATAAAAAAATCGATTTTTTTTTGCCGAAATTGATAGCAAATTATGTGTATAATATGTTCTCAAAGTGATTTTACTGAAAATAATTTAAAAACAAGATTCTTGCACATTAACCAAATCCAGCTTTCTATAAAAAAAATTCAAAAAACGTAGTTCACGCAATAATGAGTATTAAATATAAAATTTTGAAAATATGTTTCTTTATATATATTTTATAATATCTCGGAACTACATTTTTGGAACTGGCGGACACGATAACTCAAAAACTATTCGATGGATCCTTTTTTTTAATTTTTTATTTTAAAGATAATTCAATTCTTCGGCACCTCTACCTAAGTTCGATACACTTTCAATATTTTTTTATTTTTAAGTTTACTTTAAAGAGCGAAAAATAAGATAAAAATCGTAATCAAAAGTTCAAACATCCGCCATTTTTTTTTTCTTTCAGCAATTTATTGATATTATAGATAGAGGTGCCGGTACTCTTCATATATTTTATAAATCTTTTTTGTTTTTAGATTTCGGTGGTTTATTACCGGCGCTAGGATATCCGCCAACAAGGCATTGGATTTTCGGATCGTCACACTGCAGTATCTATAAAATGGACAATTTTTTTATATTTTTCCTTGAAAAATTTTTTTTTGTATAGTTTAATACTTAATAAATATGTGTACAAAATTTTAAATTGATATTTACTTCCGTTCTTGAGAAAAAAATTCTAGAAAAATACATAATTTTTAAGGACTCTCGAGTAAACCTCCCCTTAATAAGAAAATATGATTTATTCCAGCATCTGCATAAGATAGTGAATTTCCATTGAGACTGGACACTGGCGGATCTCATATAACAACTTGTATCTATTTAAAATAGTTAAGCTCTCTAACAGTGAAAAAATTTTCAAAATCAGTTGATTAGTTAATTTTTGGCGCTTTTTGGGTCTCCAGGACCCTGGCGGATCTCATATACTATAGCATATATGTATTTAAATGAAATTAAATTTTTAAAGGTGAAAAACTTTTCAAAATCGGGTAGGTAGTTTTATTTTTGGCAATTTGGGACCCCGGACTCTGGCTGACCTCATACAACATAACTCTCTCTAACAGTAAACAAATTTTCAAAATCGGTGATGACGTGTTCTTGAAAAGTTAGTTAATTTTTATTTTGAAAAATGAAACAGATATAAATATTGTTATTGTAATGATAAAAACAATGAAGCATTTATTGTAAAGAAATTCAGCAAATTTCTTAATTTTTCTCAAAATCTAGTTGATTTAGAACAATGTTTTGAAAGCTTGTCTTGTGTACTTTTTTTTTACGCTCTTTTCGATGGTGTAAAAAAAATCAAAAAAAATTTTTGAATTCTGGCCAAATTTTGCAAAAAACCACTAAAATTGGCCAAAATTTTGTCTTCCAAAAATCGGATGTATCTGGCTGACGAACTTATCCAAACTATTGGGACTTTTGACCTACACACAAAATTTCGTAACAATTGGAGACTTCTTTCGAGAGTTATCGCGCAGACACATAATTACCTTACTTAACTCTTTTAAACAAACCATATGGAAAAATTTTTTTGTCTCAAAATGCCGGACTTTTTACTGCCAGTGATAAGTATAATGGCCGCAAGCTCAAAAGACCTCTAGAAACTGAGGTGAGGGGAACACAAATTGTATTATTTCCATAGTTACCAACCAAACCAAGTAATTCTGTTTTTATATGAGTGAGTGAGTAAACTTCTATTTATTAATATGATAGACAAAGAATAAGGTTACAAAAAAAGAAAAAGAAAACAAATCAAAAATCCTAACATTAAAAAGGTGAACACTAGGAATTTACAAAATATAAATTATACTAAACTATGTTGATAAAATTATACCGTATTTCGAAAAATTTACTACAGATGGCGGCACCTGTATCAGTGAATATAGACATATGATAGCATTTTGAGCCGCCATATTGCAGGACGAGTTAACTCGTCTTAATCATTTAAAGCGTTAATAAAATTTAAAATTAATTTAATTTGTGTTATGCACGGGACATGGCTAATGTTATGCACGGGACATATCTGAATTTTGCTTCAGTCTGAGTTGGAGAAATTCAAAAATAATGATAATTAATTATGCTTCTCATGAAATATTTTACCATATCAGGAAAGTCATTAAAGTAATTCAGCCACCTACAGTTATAAATGCTCGAGGAATTTTTAATTTTCTAAATTTTTAGAAAAATTTGTGTTATGAACGGGACAGGAAAAGACTCCTTAATGTTTAGCTTAATTTTCTATTTTCAGAAAATTTATTTGCAGTATAAATGAATACTAAGATGATCAAAGTAAATTTGAAATATTTTCAATTTTAGTGAAAAAATAAATCTGTAAACTAAAAAAGATCGTGTTTTTCCGTTATGCACGAGACATCCAATTTTTGTTTAAATAAATCGTCCTTTTTAAAAAAAAATTTTTTTGTGATATTTTAATTTTTGTTTTTATTGTTAAGTGAGATCATTATGTAGATATATTTAAAAAAAAAAAAAAAAAAAGTTGAAATAAAACAGTATTTTTCTAAATAAATAAAAATTTGTAAATACGTTGAAACTAATGAAAAAATGTAAAAATTACAATGCTAATTTTCAAGCATTGATATCATATTGAAAAATTTACTTTAAACAAATAATTTATCTCATTTCCGAAGGTTTAACCAGGGAACGTAAGTAGAACGTAAGTAGAACAAGCCTTCATATGGAATTTGTCTGCCTAAAAAATATAGTGTAAAAAACGACAGCTAGATGGCAAAACACTATGAATTTATGTCGAGTCCCTATACTAAAATATAGTCCGGACATGTCAGCCATTTTTCATCAAAGAATGTCAAAATAATTATCACATGTTTGAGTAAATTGAGTCTTAATAAATTATAAGTTAAAAAGTTTTAAATTTAAATATTCTTTCTAAGTTAAATTACATGATATTTTTAAAAATATTTAATTTATTTCCAGTTTACTTTTGACGAAACTTTGATGGAAAATGGCAGACTATCAAAAATCATGTCCTGACTAGCAAAATGCTTGCAGTGCCACACAGTAGTTGCCTCTGTGAACTACGTCTCGCCTCAGTCTGAAATTGTCTAAAAAATTAACACAGGTTGCGTTTTCTACGTTTAACTAATATACTTTAATAAATTATAAGCAAAAACATGTAAAAAAAAAATTGGGGGTTCAGAGGGTTTACAGCGGAGAATGGCCCTTATATTTTCCTATAGGGTTGGGCGGGGTAAAAAAAAGACAAAATCAAATATTTTCATTTTTCATATAGAAAATATTTGAATTTTTAAACAAAAAAGATACTGTATGATGTTAAATTGTTTGTATTTTAAGATTTTGCCTGTTTTTTTCACTCAAGCTAATGGCATAAATCTATAAAAAAATAAAAACCTTGTCCGTTTTTTACCCGCCAAATGGGGTAAAAAAAGACAGTGGAGGGTAAATAAAAGACAGACCTCTAACTAATAGGATACTGCAAGTACATGATTGGAAGAGTAAAAAATAGACAGCTTGGGTGATTAGCAGTACCACACTTTTTATTTATTTCACAACTCTATTATCTCTACTACAAAATTTTTTATAGATATATTTAAATTTTACGTATTTTACCAAAAACTTTAGCTAAGATTAAGCAGTAACAGAAGTCAGAAAAAGTTAACTGATGCAAAAGCTTGACTCACAGGAAACTTCTTTGGACTTTAAATATTAAAATAATTTTTATTTCACAAACGTATCACTAATACAAAATTTATTGTAGCTCATTAAAAAACCAAATATGTTAATTTGAGGCTGTCTTTTTTTTTACACCATTTTACATAAAGTAAAAAAATAAATCAAAATAATCTATGAATGAGTTAAAAATACTAAATGTGTGCAGTAAAGCATAGTTATACATTATAAAAACATAAATAAATTTTCATGGGTCAAAAATACAAAATTTCGAATGAGCCGAAATTGATATCCATGAAAACCGTCCGCTCACGAACAAAAAAATTGTTTTACTGAAGAATCAGTATTTTTTAATCCATAAAATATACATAAACATGTCATAATATAATTTTAAAATGAAAATCCTTGTCAATAGTTTTTAATTTTTCTAAATATTAATCCCTTGTTTTTTTTACCCCACTTCTTTCTTTTTTTTAACATATAAAAAAAAAATTACAAGCAGTCGGACCATGTAATTAAAACTTTGTACTTTAACATTACTAAAGCATATACACAAGAAAAAAATACAGCACTCTATCTTATCAGATTTTTTACTTACTGAAAAAGTTTATCGTCGCGGAATGAAAGTTTTTCGCTCATGAATAATAGAGGTTTGGGAGAAAATTTTTTTATGTTATAAAACCCGTTCCAAAAAATAATTTTTTGGCCCAGACAGCTTAAAATACTAATGTATTTTGTTGTAATATTTTTTATTATTTGAATTTAACACTGTTGAGTTTAATATAAGTATGTTTTTTTTTACCCCGCTCGAGCAGTGTCTTTTTTTACCCCGCCCAACCCTATTGCAAAAAAAAAAAAAACCATGTAACCTCTTAATTATAATTTACCTGTCCGATATTTCTGATTCCGAATCACTCTTGTTACCCGAATGTAATTTATTACGTTTTTTCACTTTTGCTCGGGACTTTCCATTCACCGTTTGAATATCTAAATCGCCGTTAATGAATTTCGTTTCGTCAATATGATCCGAATACGAACTGAGTGACGTTGGCGGTGATACTGACGGAATATCTTCAACACACGGACTCTCTAATAAATTGGCCGTTTCAATTTTATTGTCAATATGTCGAACAACAGTTTTCTGTTCAACTATTGCTTCTACTACTGGACTCTCGGAGACGTTTAACGTGTCGTGAATATTGATAATTTTTGGTGAGTGTCGTACATTTGCCGCGAGTCGTTTAATTGGAATCTTTTTTGGTGCAAGTTTCTTCTCGATCGGCGATGAAGACTGTTCTCTTTTTCGTACGTCCGCGACAACAGTTTTTTGTGGACTCTTTCGTGTTAAATCACGAAATTTACCACGAAGAACCGTTACTTCGTTTTCAATATTCGAATCTGGCACATGAGCATTTGTTATATGCGTTTCTTTTAACGGTTCCGAGCCGTTACAACTGGCATTGCCGCATTTGAAATTAACATTTTCGAAGGGTTTATGAGGGGCGTTAACGTTCATATTATAAATAAATTTATTTGGGGAACACACGTCACGAATCATTGTCGGGTGTTTATCCAACATTTTACGAAATGTGGATTGGCAGTTATGAAAACTATCTATTGACGATTCGGCAATAATTTTTCTGGCGGGTGATTTATTCTCGCGACACGGTTCGGCCATAAAATCATCACTAATCACTTCGCGACCACTCACCGCGTAAAAATATCCATTCTGATACCCTGTTTTAACCGGTGATTCCGTATTAGTTCCACTATGTTTCGATGTATAAAAGTTATTATCCTTGTTTATTTGTTCACTAACACTAGATTGCTTGTTTGGTGATTCAGTCTTTAATATTCTGGAGTGGATCATTTCGCTATTTGTTGAGTAATGTTTACAATGGACTTGAATATTCGATTTTGGCGGGCGCATTGAATACGGCTCGTATAGTATACTCTCTTTGGCTGCCAGGTTCATACTGGTGACACCGGGACGCGTTGTACCATTCACTAATTTTGGAACTGATTCCATATCACACACGGGGCAATAATTTAAAATTTTGTATCTAGCGTTGTCGTGAGGCTGCGGCATCCATTTCTTATATGGCGATAAGCGGATACACGATGTAAAATCTTGATCAGTTTCATTAAATTTTGCCGTGACACCCGAATTCTTGTTTTGCATTTTACATTAAGTTGTTCCAATACGTGTTTTTGGCCTGTAAAAAACAATTTTCATCTGAATTTTGAAATTTTAACCAAATACCGATCAGTTACATTTAAATTTAACAAATGCTTTCGTGAATATAAATTACATGAACCACGTTTCTATTTAATTAAAACTATTTTCCAATGGACATTAACGCACTGTATAAAAATTTTCAATTTTTTTTTAGGCTATAATTCATATATTTCTTTTTACCCCCTATCTTAAACCCCGGTTTTTTTTTTCAAGATAAAAATTAATAAACTTCATTTACACATACCGAACCCATGTCAAAGCAATCTTTGTCTCACGCAAATCGCCATTTCCAATCAAATTTATGAATGTACAGAATTTTTCTATTAAAACTCTGTAATACAGTAATTTTATACCGTATTAATACGTACAACACGGACCACACGCTTGCGAATTTACAATTCGTATTTTCTTAAATTAAATTTACTATTTCTATCTCTATATCTAACCCTTAGCCTATGTCACTGTTTTCGATCAACGTAAACTATGTGGATGGGTCGTTTGTGTCCATTGAGGAGAGAATCGACTAGAGAGAATACTGTGTATTACAAATGTATTAAAAAATTGAAGCAAAAAAATTGACTGATGGGATTACTTTAATGGCGGCCAAACCATTAATGTGAATTTAATGGTTTATCTAATATTTGTAAACAAGTTGGGCTTACTAAAATGGAGCCATGCTTCAAAATGTAATGCCTGTGGTATCTCTAGGAAACATTCAGTACTCAGTGTTTGTGTCCGAGTTAAGGATGGGCGACACTAAAAAAAAAACCATCGATTCTACAGAATCGACGGGTTTTCCAATACAAGATCGATACATCGATGTTTTCGAAAAAAACATCGATAGTATCGATTATTTAATAAAGGGCGGGTAATTTTGAAAAAAAGCTCAATTACGTTATTTTACTAATATTATTATGATTTTTTTAATGTTTTTATGAAATTTCTTTATTTTTATACATTAAATTATATTAACTACCTAACTATAAAAAGAAAAAGAAAAAATAAAACTTTTTTTTCTTTATTGATAATTGACGGGTTTGTTGGAAAAATTTCAACAATTATAAATAATTTTCATGGATAAAATAAATAATAAAAAAAGAAAAACTCACAAATGAACCTATCGCATTATTACGCATGAATCAATATTTTTATTCTGATTAATTCTCCCCAGAAGTTTCCACATTGTCGATGTTCCGATTAAAAAACATCGAGTATTGATGTATCGACTACAAAAAGTATCGATATAAAAAAACTCGATGTTCGAGAAAAAGTATCGATACTACCATGTATTGATAGATATCGCCCATCTCTAGTCCGAGTCTTATTTTAACTAATACAGCGTTTCTTAAACTTTTTTCATTGAATTATAGTAATTTTAAAAAAGGTTGGTAATTTAGGATAACATTATCATTACTGCCCTTCGCCAGAAAATTTTGTTAGCCTAACGTTAGCTAACGGAGCTTGTATCGTTACAAACTAGAGGACTCGCAATCAAAAAATTATCATGCATAAAATTAGATATTAAAACAACAATTTCTAACATGGTAACTGATTTGTTTTTATTCCATAATCTTTGAATATGGCTGTACTTCAAAAGTTAATTATTTATACCACTGATATCATGAAAAACCATGAAAAAATATTTAACGTGCGTTAATTTTTTGAACCAGAGCCCTCTGGTTTGTAACGGTTTAAGTTCCGTTAACGAACGTTAGGCTAACAAAATTTTCTGGCGAACGCCGGCAATGTATTCTGGAATGTTGTATAACTGATAACAATCAGAAATACGAAATTTATATTAAATGTTTGAACATTTAATGTTCAAACATTTAATACAGGAAAAATGTGACAAAACAAAAAATTTTAATAGAATCTGCTTGTAAAAAAGTTTTTGGTAATTATGCAGCAGCACAGTTCCATCTATTATTGATCATATAAAAAACTAATGGTCCCAATTTTCATTATTATTAGTTTATTATAATTATTAGTTAAAAAAATTTACTACATTTCGATATTAACACTGGAAAGATTGGAAAACTTTTGTTAAATCTGAAAAATTCATATATTAACGCTTTCATTGCTGATCACGCGATATCGCGTGGTATGGCTACTTTACTACTACTTATTTTACATAAAATATTTGGCCATCTTACAAAGTCTATATTTTTAGCTTGGCAATGAAAGTGTTAAAAGAAATGAATGGATCGAGAGCATCACTGAAACCTGATTTTTGGGCAAAAGGTAATTATATAATGAGCTGTAATTACAAATTATTACTCTCTGCCCTAAAATAAGGTTTCAGTGGTGCTTTCATGTCTACTTACTTCTATCAATATTTTTTTTTAATACCGAAATCGTACCTTTAAATAATAATACCAATTTAAAAACAATAAAGAAAGGAATAAAAGATAGTAAATTACGTATTTATATAGGATTGCATACAAGTGATTTACAAAATTCCTAAGATTTATCTTTTCCATTAAACCAAATCATTGTTATGACTTATGAGCTAAATACCTCGTCATGAAATGACGATGAAATGAAAAAAAAAAAAGCTAATGTAGCCACAAGCATTGAGGAAAGAATCGACTAAAGAGAATGCTGTGCATTACAAATACATGAAGAAATTGAAGCAAAAAAATTGACTGATGTGAACAAAGAAATTGACTGATATGATTACTTTAATGGAGATCAAACTATTAATTTAATGATTTATCTACTATTTATAAACAAGTCTCCGTGGTTACAAGTTGGGTTTAATAAAATGGAGTCATGCTTCACAATTTAATACCTCTGTATCTCTAAGAAACATATGTTAATATGTTCGATTCAGTGCTCAGTATTGAAAAGTATCGCCACCCAAGCTATCGTCTACGCCTAGAGTCATTAACGATATCGTTAAAAATTCAGTACGTTGCTTATTGCGTTGTTGCGGTTACATTAATGTTTAGTGTCCAATTTAGGCGTTGAACATAGCATGTTTAACGCCTAAATTGGACATTATATACCCACTGTAATAAGCTAAGGGTTAAAAATAGCATTTCAAAAAAAGATAGATGAATCAAAAATACAATCGTGTTCTTGAAATACGTTTTCAATGTTAATATTCTCCCGCCATTACAAAAATGTCGTTTAAAATTTTACTAAATGTATAAAATAGATATTTTAATTCAATTTTTTGAATTATTTTGTATTTAATTTCATGTTGAAATAAGTTTACGAAAATATTAATTTTAAGTGATATAAAAAAATATTCCCCCATTTTTAACGTACGTTTTAATATTCATATTTTTATTTTATAGAAAAATTACATACTTCATATTAATTGCTAAATTAAATTTTAGGTAGAGTAGGCATCGCAGGCATATACATAGTATTTAAAATTTTTTTTATTTATCTTTAACTTGTTTTTTTATTTAATAAAATTATATTTATTCTATCAATTATTATACAGACATATGATCGCGTAAATAATTTATAAGTACTTTAATAAAAAGCACTGAATAATCAATTTAGACTTTAGACGTAATTCGATACAGTTTCGATAACATAAATATAATTTCAAATTAAAGTCATTATCAAAATTAGAAGTGAAGCACTGACTGTCTCACTGTACTGTTGCAAAGATTAACCACTACACAATTGACTTATACAGAAGTGAATCAGCAATTCATTCAGAACTTCAGAATATAACCATCAAAAAATGGATTCAAAAACAACAAAGCAACCAAAAATGATTCCAAATCACATTAAATTTGTTTTGGGAGGATCAGCTGGGTTAGTAGAATAAAATAAAAAAATTATTATTTACTAACCAAAATTAACTTTTATTTTACTAAATTTCAAAAATTATCAATTAATAGATAAAGACAACAATATGTTCCAATAATACTGTAATAACAAATTTCAAAAATATTTTAACTTGACTAATGTTTTGTAATTTGAAACAATTTCTTTTTAAAATCATGAATAATAAGTTATTTCAGTTTCAAATTGACTTTATCTGAATCATTAAGTTATTTATAAACAATTTTCAGTTAATTTCATTTTCACAAAAATCGTTACGCATGCGTTTATAAATAGTCATTATTGCACCCGCTTTATTTAAAAAAAAAATGAAAATTGCAACAATGTAAATCTATACATAACAATGAATTTTTTTTTTCTTTTGATAGGATGAGTGCAACTTGCTTCGTACAACCGTTGGATTTAGTGAAAACTCGAATGCAAATCGGAGAATATAAATCATCATTTCAAGCGGTTGCTGGGGTTGTTCGAAAAGAGGGTGTTTTAGGCTTATACAGGGGTCTTAGTGCCGCATTACTACGTCAAGCAACGTACACAACAACCAGATTAGGAGTGTATACATATCTTATAGAAGCATTTTCAACGTAAGGCCTGTTACATGATATTTTATTTCAATAGTTTGAATTTTATCTTTTGATTCAGGCCAGATCATCCGCCCAATTTTGCTTTAAAGGCCAGTTTTGGTATGTGTGCGGGTGTTGTGGGCGCATTCGTTGGTACCCCAGCCGAGGTGTCACTAATTCGAATGACTTCGGATGGTAAATTGCCCCCGGCAGAGCGACGAAATTATAAAAATGTTTTCGATGCGTTAATACGTATCACGCGAGAGGAAGGTTTCTTCACCATGTGGCGTGGGGCTATTCCCACCATGGGTCGAGCTATGGTGGTTAATGCTGCACAATTAGCGTCGTATTCACAAGTAAATATTAATTAGTAATATAATTTATGGGTGAAATTAATTAATTAATTTGATTTTTTCTGTTGTAGTCAAAAGAGCTTCTAATGACAACTGGGTATTTTGAAGAAAATATATTGTTACATTTCTGTGCGTCAATGATCTCAGGTCTCTTGACAACAGCGGCTTCGTTACCCGTTGATATCGTTAAAACAAGGTATTGTATTCAATCGATACTAGTTTAAGTTACCTAAGTCTTTCTACACAAAAAAAAACAAGTCATTGTTGGCACTACCTTAGTATGTCTGTAGTAGTGATGTCGGATAATTAATCGATTAGTCGTTTTAGTCGACTAATTTTGTTTACATTTAATCATATTTTAGTCGACTATTTTACCTTCGATTAAATGATTAAAATGATTAATTTTTTTTTCAAATGACTAAAAACGACTAATTTAACAATTTTTCTGTATTATTTATTGGACTTCAAAAAATGGAAACTAAAAAATTATGCCTATGATTTTTCACTTTTATGTGATTAATGTATTGTGATATTTCATATCTTTCTTTTTCTTAAAAGAAAAATAAAAGTCCATAATTAAATTCGAAAAAAAAACCTCGTTTTTGAAAGAGTTACTTAGGTTACCTTACCATGAATTCGACTAAAAATTTAGTCGATTAGTCGACTACTCTGTGTTCGATATTTTCGACTAATGACTATTTTTATCTGAAAAACAATTTTAGTCGATTAATCAATTAATTGCTTCTCGGCCCGACATTATTAGTCTGTAGCAATTTTTTTTAGTGACAGGGACATTTCTAATAAATTAGTGATACAGTAAAACCTCTGTTAACAGTGTCCGGCTAACAGTGGTGTCCGCTTAACAGGGGCAGAATAAATAATGTTGTATTTATAACTAATTTTTTAATTCAAAATTTTTTTTAATTTTTTAATTCAAATCAATTTTATGAACGAAATTAGGCACTTATACCAAAATTAAACGTTTACAAATGCATCGTTATATTAGAATCATTGCTAACAAGTTAAAACATGAACAATTATACCTAACCGATATTGGTATACATACGCACTAGACGTATTCGCGTCCGGTTAATGGAGGTCATAATGTATTAAATAATATGTCTTCGTCAAAAAATATTGTGTCCGCGTCCGATTAACGGAGAATCCGCTTAAGACCGTCATAAAAAATTTGTCCGCCTATAGGAGGGGTCCGATTAAGGGAGGTGTCCGTAATCAGAGGTTCTTTTGTAATACATAAATTTTCTTTCTTCGATTTGTTCAAATTACTAGTATTTTTTAATTAGTATGATACGTCACTGGTTGTAATTTAAAAAAAAAATTGCAGCTATCAATGCCAGAAAAATTCATATACTATCATTGAAGTGCTAAAAATGTTTCTCGCACTAAAAAAAAATGCTACAGATATATTGAGCCATGAAATTTTAATTTTTTTTTTCACATAAAATGTGGGTTGGAAACGTCACCTTCAATAGGCAAAGTTGTCAGGGTTGACTGTATATTATAAATTTAGAAAAAAATCGCCAATGTCAACAATTTTAATAAGAAGTACAAAGGAAAAAGTATTGAGTGATGTGGCGATTCAGTCCCGACTTGTTTCTTGTTCTTACGTAATTATAATTTTTTTATTTAACTACAGTTGGCCCATGACTTTAATGTTGAAAAATTCAATTATTTTTTCTTAGATCCTGAGTTGATCTAGTAATTGAAAGGTAGATCATGAGCTTGAAACTAACCGGAAAGGGGGGGAGGGAAGATATGTTACACCAACATTATTATACGTCATATTTGATCCGCAGACAAAATAATCGAACGACAAAATAATCTTAAACCAGCTTACTATTAATAAGAAACAAAATCATACTCTTTGTATATATTGGGGGTAAAAAAACATAATTCGACAATAGTTTTCTTTGCATGAAAACCCAACAAAATTTTTATGATTTATATTTCAAAAATTAACTATGTGGTTATTTTGTCCGCGATTATTCTGTTGTTCGATTATTTTTCGGAATTATTTTGTCCGCAACTGATTCAGAAAGAGTAGCTGTAATTTAGCACAAAGCCCTAATTGTTCAGGACACTCGTCTCCTCCTTTTTTTATAGCTTATAAAAACTCTATTTTTCGATGTATTACACGTTTAGCAATATACTAACCTAATCCTTAATCACTGTAATCCTTACTGTACCCGAACTCTTTGATTTTAATGATTTTTAAAGTTTCGTGACCGAATATCGAAAACGGTATCCTTATTTATATTAGGTCAGTACACTATAAGGCGTGACATGATCCATTTCCAGAATATATTTTTTTTGTAGTTAGAAAATCGAGAACTTACTGTAAATGTTTATTAATACTCAAATTTGAATTGATGTATGTAAACAATTTATCGCTATTTTTATTTATCTGTTAACCTTTTGCTTATTTTATTTTTTTTCATTTTACAATAATTTACAATTAAAATTTTAACAAATATTTTTTTTAAATCTTGTAAACATTTAATCTACACAAAATAATGGCTAGTGATAAGGAGAATAAAAATATGTAATAATTTTTATTTTATCAATTTTTCCTTTTTGTAATTTTTTTTTAAAAAGAAAAAAAAGTAAAAGTACTTTGCCCATATTCAGGTACCAACTGATAAGAAATTTATACATATAATAAAATTGTAACGAGACCATTTCTGTACATGGAATATTTTTTGAAAGTTGTACTGGTACTGTAAATAGTTATCGATGTAGATACCAAAACAGCGATTTTTAGAATTTTTGTCTGTCTGTCTGTCTGTTCACGCATCACGCAAAAACTATTGGACGGATTTTAATGAAATTTGGTGTGATGGTAACTAATTAACTGGGTCAACATCTAAAATACTTTTTACTCCGGGAAAATTTCTCATTCCCACGGGAAAATGGAAAAACCATTTTGAGCATGTGCACACATTAGGCAAAAACTATTGGACGGATTTTAATAAAATTTGGTGTGGTGATAACTTATCACCTAGGGCAATATTTAAGATACTTTTTACTCCGGGAAAATGCCTCATTCCCACGGAAAGATAGAAAAACCATTTTGTACATGTGCACGTATTACGCAAAAACTATTGAACGGATTTTTATGAAATTTGGTGTGGTGATAACCTATTACTTGGGTCAATATTTAAGATACTTTTTACTCCGGGAAAATTCCTCATTCCTACGGGAAAATAGAAAAACCATTTTGAGCATGTGCATGCATTACACGAAAATTATTATTCTTTGCAAGTTCTGTATAATTATTACACTTACATACTTCTCATTGAGTTTATAATAATGCTTTGCGCGAACGACGTCGCGGGTACGGCTAGTACTAAAATATGCAGCGTATGCAGATATGAATTTCTAATTGAATACTTACCAGAGTACATATTTTTACTTACTACAATTTTAAAGTGCTGTTGAAGTATGTTGTCTGTTGACTTATTCTAGTCTTTTAAAAATTCATACTAGTCTATAAGTATCTTTTTTTTATAAAATAATCATACAACACATTTAAAAAAAAAATCAATTTTTTTTTAATTGGACTTTTTGAAAATATATAATAGAATGTTTTATCATAGAACACTAGAAGCAAACTAAAATAAAAAAGTGTAGCTCGCTTGGTGTTATTTGTTGGTCTGTCACAGCTTAAGGCATTTGGTCAGTCGGTGTCGGTCACCGAATACACTACGATTGTTATGTATTTGTTCATTGTTTCGAACCGTCAGTTCATTTTCAAACAGAACTGACGGTTGAAAATGAACTGACGGTTCGAAACAGTTTCAAAATAAAAATGGTATTTTTCCGAAGAATATTTGTTTATTATTTACAAATATATGTTCTATTTAAAATCAGGAATTCCTTATTATGTATTTAAATTAATGACTATTTCCTGAACAACCGGAAACGACAGGTTAAAAATATTTTATTTTTCCTTGTTCATGACCATTTTATTTTTCCTATTCAGTTTTCATGGTCTATAAACGGAGATATAAAAATATATTTTTAGAACGGTATTACTGTTAGTAAGGTATTTGACTGAAATAAAATTATAAAATTATTTAAAAAAACCTTGTTGTTATGTAAAATTTAAATAAAATCATCAAAAAATAATTATGTATTTAATTTGAAATGAAAAAATTACTGCGAAAAGATTTGTCGCAATGACGTCACAATTTGAAAACAAATAAACGTCAGTGTTAGTCATCATGTAATTATAGTGATAACATGCCAAAATAGTAGCAACTGTTTATTTGAATACTGATCGATTGTTATTACTATGTATTAAAGTTACTAAAAATATGAAAAATATAAAATAATTTCGTTTCAGAATTTATAATTTATGACGTTAGTTTCAAATATTGGCACGTTTTTAATCATTTGAATTAGATTTGATACCTGATGATTTTCAAAATATAAGTAATTTCAAAATTTTTAAAATATAATCACCAAATATTTTCACGTTTTGCTATTAAAATCAAATATGTTGAATAACACATGGAATTATTTAACATAATTTGAAACAAATTTTGAATCCAGTCAAATATCTTATTATTACTAGTAAATATTTATGGATAAATTTGAATTTTAAAAACAAAAAGTCGATAGACCCCGTGCTACTTAAACTAACACCATTTTGAATCTCGAATATTTTGCTGAAACTTCTTAATTTAAAATAATCTTTATCCTTTTTTAGAATACAAAATATGAAAACCGTCAATGGCGTACCAGAATATACCGGTGGTGTCGATGTGTTCATCAAAACGGTGAAAGGTGAGGGAGTGTTAGCACTCTGGCGTGGCTTTTTACCATATTACGCCCGTATCGGTCCACATACAGTGCTAACATTCATTTTCTTAGAGAAATTCAATTCAATGTATCGCCAATATTTTCTAGAAGATTAAATACAGGGCACAAGTAGGTTGCATTTAAATACTTATTGTATGGAGAAATGGTTTTGATAATAAAAAAGGTTTATGATTAGGTTCCTAAGTAATTGTAGTTGCAAGAAAAATTTACAAAATTCTATTTGTTTTTTCCTTTTTTACAATTTTATTCTAGGCCACGCGCACATTTTTTTGTTTTTCGTAATAAAAATCTCATTGACCTTGTCAAAATTTATACGAAGGTTATTTATTAATGTTAAAAAAAATTGACAGTATTTTAATTTTTCAACCCTTTGCACTCCAAATATTTTTTTTAGATCAAATAAAAAGTACAGTTGAGCTTTTAAAATTGAAATTACTCAAAATAGGTTAGTTGTCACATAAAATTTGTACGATTACCGTCTTAATAAACTTAATAATTAGTTCCCCAAATTGAATAAATTATTACGGAAGAAATTCCTTCCTCAAAATAAATAAAAAGTAAAATTTGGTTTTGACAGCTGACAACTAATATAACCCATATTGGGTGATTTTATTTTTTACCGCCAGATAGTGTACCTGCAATCGTCATTTACGGTCATTTACCAACAGCTAGTGTATTATAATCATGGAGGATTCAATAACTAGAGAGAGTATAGACATTAAAATGTGAAGCTACGACTTCATTTTATTAAACCACATTTGTAACCATAGAGACGAAAGAAAATTTAATTTTTTGCTTTAATGAATTAAATCTTTAAATGAACTTTAAGTAATTAAATAAAAACTTTTTAATTTTTTTTCTTTCATAAAATGGTAAACTGTGTTGTGAAAAATTACAAAAATAATTCTGTCTGTCCGCCAATAAACTGAGCCTCTATCATTTTTTTTTTTTTTTGTTTCAGTTTCTTAATGTAATACACAGGTTTCTCTCTAGTATATTCAGTGCCCAAAAATAAGTAGGCTATGCATTTCACACACTTCTCTCCGCGTAAAAAATCGATGTAGATTATATCAATAAATTTGACGTAAACAAACTATAAATAAGCACAAAGTTATTTTTAGTTTTAACCATTTGAGTGTAAAGGGTTAAAAAATGAAGATGTTCTCTCTCATTTTGAAATTGTTATTTTTTTTGATAAATATTTATCTACAAATAGTATTTAATTTATTTACCCTTTGAACGCAAAGCGTCTTTGTACATAAAAAACAATATTATGGTTTAAAAAAAAAATGTGATAAAATCTGTATTTATGAAATAAATAAAATCATTTTAAGAAATTGAATACATAGAGCTCCCAGTTTTATCCAGAGCCGCAAAAATGGCACAAAGACTGTGTTTATGATGGACCATAAGTACGATAAATACAATTTATATGTATAAATGACTAAAATTTGTGATATAGTTGTAATACGAATTTACTGAGCTTTAACATAACAATTTTGCCAAAATAATTCTAGTCAGTGACAAGAATTATGTGTCGTGGTCTAATAAAGTGGGCAAATTATCCAGATTGATTTTTCACAATATGCTAAATACGATTTATTTGTTCGGTAAATAGTATTGTAGCATCAATCTATTTTTAGGGTTCAGTTAATTTACATAGTCAGTTAAAAAACAAATTTTAACTGTTTATTTTGTAAATTATATTGTTTAAAAATATATTTTTATTTTTTTATTTTTTATGTCACTGACGGGGGGATATCACGAGATATTTAATTCAAGTTTTTATACCAGGGTTATCGTTTCATATTAATCTTTTACAATTTTGAAGCACAATATCATTTTATGTCAATTATTTGTATTTTCTTTTATGTATTGCTATTTTACAATTACAGTAGAAGTCCAGTATTCGCATTTCCATGATCTTAGAAACTTTACTGGCTACAGTTAAACAGACGTTGTCATTATCATTGTTAATATTTTCCCTTAATTTATTTAACTTGAAATCTTGTAACAGAATATTTTGCATATGACCTAATTTAAAGCACTCCCATCATATATTGTTACAGACCAAAAGTTTGAGAAACAACAAGTTTTTTAGATGCTTATTTTTTTAAATTTTCTGTTTTTTTAACTAATATTTTTTTTATCAGAATCATTGAATGATTTTTCCAAAGTCCTTGTAGAGTCAGACAAAGATAAAGTTTACATACTACTTATCTACTGATAATGATAATGAAACCTTAAAAATGGCAAAGGCTAAATCATTCAAAAATGCGTCGGTACGTCTCTCTCATTTCAAATTCGTTTGACCCTACTATTGATGGTTTTGTTTAAACTTAATAAAATAAACGTTTTAAATATGAAAACATTATGCGTATATACCTTTACTACTTATCTACTGACTATGATAGTTAAACCTTAAAGATGACGGCGGCTGAACCATTTAGAAATATGTCAGTGCGCTTCTCTCATTTCAAATTCGCTCGACTCTACCAGTGACAGTTTTGTATAGACTTAACACTTCCGTATATATTTTGAAACCATATTGAAACCGTATTGAAACCATATATGTAGTATACATATATAGCCAAATGGATATGAAAAAAACGTCCCAACATCACGGTGCAGATTTGGAAGTATTTTGTTCGTTTTGCGCAAATGCGACTTTTTTGGTGGTAATATGAACCAATCTGAACAGTAAACACGGTAAACAGTAATTGATGCATCTGCGCAAAACAACTGAAGTGCCTCTACCCGATGTCTATCCGTCTCACTTCATCGGAACCACTGCCTCTTATAGGGATTGGCCATATAGTTATAATACATATATGATTGAAACACATACCAACAGAGCACAGACATTTTTTCAAAATACTTATAGAGTCAAACAATGCTTAATATTGTCTTCGTGAGAAAATTTTTTTGCAAAACGTTTTGTAATGGAATTTGGATCGTTACAAACTAGAGTACAGCTGAACCTTTTTTTATACGGTGGATAGGGGCCGCATAAAAAAAATCACACAAAAAAATAAAATTCGTCAAGTGCGTGTTTTTGACACGCATTAAGTAATGTCACCTCAGTGAAAGTGTTAATTTATGATTTTTTGGCTCGTTTTTTAAGTACAGTGAGAATACAGCCCTCTTGCATTTATTCAATATATGCATGTGCGACTCTATAATACAGTAAGAATACAGCCCTCTTGCGTTTATTCAATATATGCATGTACAACTCTATAATTATTATATTATATATTATTATTATTATTATTATTATTATTATTATTATTATTATTATTATTAATTTTTCCCCCACTATAATCACATAACGAGATTAATATGTCATCCTTCGGTGACATAAAAATATATTCAAAAATATCATAAATAGCTATAAAAAGATTAGTTCGGTCCAGATTGTAAAAAAAAACTTTTTTATGCAGTGGATCGGGACCGCATAAAAAAGTTTCATCGAAAATACGTAACTCAAAACGCTCAAAACGCTCAAAACCTCACAATTTCAATAGAACTTTTCTAGACAAGAATAGCTTTTCTAAACAAGATAAAGCTTTAATTTACACATAGAAATATTTTATTTCATTTTTATAATATGAAAATTTTGGAAAATACATCTGTAAAAAAATCAAATGATGCAATAACTTATGTTCTTATGCAATGTATTGATTAAATGCTTAAAAGCCGTTAAAAAGTATTTTTACCAAAGAAAGTTATTATAGTAAATGTTTAAGTTTCTTACTGTCTCTTGATTTGGATTCATATTATGCATTTTAATGCCCATTTTTTTTAAAAACCGCATAAAAAAACCCAACGGTCACTAAGTTGGGATCTCGTAGTTTTAATATCTAACGTGTATTATTAGCCTTTTATTTTAACAATAGAGAAAATGTGTTTGTCTCAAAATGCCGGACCTTTTACTGCCAGTGGAAAATACAATAGATAAGGTTACAAAAAAAGAAAGAAAATCAGATCCCAGCATCAAAAAAGTGAGCTCTAGGAATTTACAAAATATAAATTATACTAACCTATGTTGGGAAAATTGAACATTACTTAGAATTATACCGCATTTCTAAAAATCTGCCACAGATGGCAGCACCTGTACCAGCGAATATATACATATCAAAGCATTTTGAGCCGCCACAATGCATAACGAGTCAACTCGTCTTAATCATTTAAAGAGGTAATATTTTTTTTTATTCATAATGGTGAAAGCTTCAGTACAAAATGTTTTGTAACAAAATTTTCTCAAGCAACTAACAAAATTTTCTCAACATGTATGTTGTTGTGGATTATGATGAGAGTTATCGACCTAACTTTAAAAATGACACACTCAAAATGTGAAAAAAGAAAATTTTAGCTTATTTGAAAAAACGGGCACCTGTACCCTACAAGCTACAAGTAGACGAACAAAGTTTTAATTTTTTATTTAAGGAAGCTTCCTATTAGTACTGTATACACTTTTTCAACCAAATGTGGGATCTCACATTTTGTAATTCATATCAAAATTATATTTAATTTATTTAGCATATAGGGTAAAAGCCCCCTTTGTGGAACGGTATCTAATTATGAACATTTACATATTAATGAAGTTATTTCTGAAAGAAACGTCTGATAACAAAAATTATTATTAATAGAATTATTGTCTTTCAATTTAAATTCACCTCGCATTTAAAGTTTCCTTACTTAATTAAAAAAATAAATATGTAAATGTCAAAACTGTTCCAGTATTAGATACCGTTCTACAAAGGGGGCTTTTACCCTATTTTAATTTGTAAATTCTATAAGATTTGACAGTAACGTAAAAGCCCCCATTATGGAACGGTATCTAATACTGGAACAGTTTTGACATTTACATATTTATTTCTTTAATTAAGTAAGGAAACATTAAATGCGAGGTGAATTTAAATTGAAAAAAGTCATACTATTAATAATAATTTTTGTTATTAGACGTTTCTCTCAGAAATAACTTCATTAATATGTAAATGTCAAAACTGTTCCAGTATTAGATACCGTTCCATAATGAGGGTTTTTACGTTACAGTAAGTTTTATAATTAAATTTAAAAAGTTCACTAATTTTATCATCATAACATGACCATGAAGTAGTTTTGAGATGAACTGCAACATCTGAGATCCTAAAGTTATGTAACTGTAATAGGCATAATTCATCCAATAATAGGAGAACATCCTTAAGGGAGTATTCTAGTCTAGAGGCTCGATTTTGAGGTAATTTTACGGCCGTATTAAAAAAAAAAGTAAATATTTTTAGTATCAATTTTTTAACAGTTTTTTATTGATATTTAAAAAGTATAAAAATGTGTAAAAAATTTAAAAAAAATTCAAAATTGAAATCGGTATGGGCCGGCAAAGTGGGGACTCAAAAAAAGGTGTCTCCTGGTTGACATGATTCCAACCCTCCTGGTGATCTGAAACATAAAATTTTAATTAATTCTTAATAAACAAGGATGTAGAATTAGTTGGACGTAGCCGATTTGAAAAAATAATTTTTTTCACAAAATGGCGTCCAGTTAAAAAAAATTTTCAACAATTTTTCGTCTCCTTTTTTCAACTTTGGAAATTTTTTAAAAATAGTAAAAAAAAATTCCAATAACCCCTACATCGGACCAATTTTGATAGTATTAAGAAGGTCTTTATCAAATTTCAAGTAAATCGGTGCATTAGAACTTGAGATATCATGTCAACCGAATCGAAAAAACACTGAAAAGATACACAGTACACAGGGAAAAATAACCATAATTTCGAAAATAATTCGAATTTTCGTAAATCCTTTTAGAAGCTTCTTCTTAAAGGTCTAAACTTTAAGAATATGAAAAAAAATCGTTTTTTTCGAATTTTTAGACTAGAATACCCCCTTAAGAACAAATTAAATAAAAAGTTAATAGTAGTTTCTCAGTAAGTCGCTGCGCGTATTCTGGTTACTAAGCATCCGAAGCTTTTCATATTCACATTGAATCAAATTAAAACGGATTATAAACCTTTATATTTACCAATTTTAAAAATAATTAAGGAAATTGTAAAAGTACAAATTTCTTTGAAAAACGTTAAAAAGTTGGTAGCCATATTTTCTTAAGTGATTTTTAATTAAAATTCATAAAAAAAATTAATTCTTATCTTGTTGCTTTGAACTCTCTTCCGGCAAGTAAAGAAATTCTTGTTTTTGTAAATTTTTCTTGCACATTAATACGATGGTGTTCTATTTCTTTCTCTAACTGTTAATTAAATTCGTTTTGTTATCTAATATTTAATTTAAAAGTTACCATTATAATATTTTTTAATTAAAAAATTTTCAAAAATTACAAGGTTAGTGAATTATCTTTTTGAAAGATATAAATTTTGAAAAATTGATAAGCGGAATGGGTCGCTTTACAATCGTGTTCATTATTAAATTATACAATGTATATAAAAAAAAAAAAATATTCTCGAATTTATTTTTTTAAATTATGTAATTTTTATTAACGCACATAAAATGCGCGTTGTTAATGGAGAGGTAATTGGATAATTTTTGTAATTATTTTATAGATGCATGATTTTAAAAAAAAAATTGTTGATTATAGATGGTTTATTTTTGTAAAAATGTATATATTTTATATTTGTATCTTTTATTAATAGTAATTCCATAAAAATATTAAATAAATATATTATTTAGCATATATGTGTTACTTATTTGTTTTTGTATTATTTATTTTTAATGTGGCGGAAATTGGAGTAGGGTTGGAGAAATTTGTTTAACACGTTTAGTGCTGTTATATACAAATACAAGTGAGATATCCACGTTGTCTGTGTTGCCCATACTAGTACTGTATTACAACTCTAAGAAAAAAGTAAAGGTAATAAAATTTTGAAAAAAATATGATTGGTTAAAAAAGATGACAAGGATAAAAAAGCAGCTTGTGCAGTGACAGTTTAATTTACTTATCTCTCTCACACAAAAATGTGACAAACTAAATCGGATTTACATAGCTAAAAAAACTTCATAATTCAAAAAGTTAAATGAATGTATATAATTTTTAAAACTATTGATTTAGATTATAATTTAACATTTCTAAATCGTATTTTGTATTGCCATATTCTATTTTGAATTGAAAAGTAATATTTTTATGAATGTTGCTGCAAGAGGGCAGTTTCGTACTGAAAATAATTTATTTCATTTTTTGCTATAGTGTAAATCCAACTTGTAAAATTTTATTACGTTTACTTTTTTCTTAGAGTTGTAGGATAGTAAATGTATAAGTATTGCATAGACTTTCTACCACAAACCGGGCACTGATATCTCACTTCTTATTCAGCAGCTGGCAGTGAACGTGTTCATAAATTAAATAAATGTTAACCTCGATAATATGTATCAAGAAATTTTTTCAAGGAGAAAACCTTGTCCATTTTAATTAATTTAAATTAACCAGTTAATTAGCTAGTCCAAATTAGAGTCCCTACACTAAATAAAATCGGGACATGTCAGCCATTTTCTGTCCAAGACAGAACGGGAAATTTCAAAATTAAGTATCACACGTTTAATATGTTTGAGTACATAATTATTATTAATAAATTATGAATTAATGAACAATTAAAAAATTTTAATTTAATTATTCTTTTTAGATTAAACTAAATGATTTTTTTTTAAATATTTAATTTATTTCCGTTTATTTTACACTAACTTTTGACAGAAAATGGCGAAATCAGTCATCTGTGAAACCAGATATCCCAACTCTATTTTTAATGTAGGGACTCTAGTTGGCGATTCCTCAATTTGGCCATTGTAGGCGAATAATATGAGATATTGATAGAAAAATATTTAAAATAAACAAGATTAATCTTTTTTAAAAAATTACCCGTTGACATATCCAGAACGACTATTAAGGGTTAAGACCGGGATCTTCAATAAAAAATGTGTAGTAATTCATAGTGAGTATTTTTATGTATTACACTGCCATCTGTTTGAATTTTCTGATACTTAATAATATAAAAATATTAATTCAAAATATGTATACAGTAGTTGTCGCTTATTGTGATCACATTGGAAAATTGATAAATATTTTCTGATGTGTATTTATTTTATAATATTTAAATAATAATTAACGTCGATTAATAATTATTAACCAGTGTATTACATAAACGGAGACTACTGTAGAAGTAAGGAAAAATAATAACATTTTTATTAATTTTAATTAAGTAATGGTTTATTTGTTTTAATTTAAATATTCTCAATTTTTAACAAAAAATTATACAATAATTTTTTTAAATATCAATAAAAAACTCAAAAATCTAAAAAAAAATTAATTTTAAATAATAATTTTTTATACATGTATTTTAAATTTGAGAATATATACAAGAAATATCACAAAATTAATAAAGTTTAAATATACAAAAAGTTTCAAAATTATATAGCACAATTTTTTATCGTCTACTATGTTAGACTTATGTAATTTTGAAACTCCTTGTTCATAGTATAAATAAAAAGTTTTTTAGTTATATTCTTATATAATATCAGTACTGTATTTGAATGGTGCCTTTTAGCTCTTTGCACTCGAAAATTTGGTGGGAACGCTGTGAAATTTAATTTGACTGAAAATCACACATTTAAGAATATTATATTATTGAGAAATATATGAGGGTGTGGCTTAATAATTAGCCATCTGATGACAAAGGGAGTAACTATTGGGTGTTTTCCAATTACGGCACAAAAGCGCATTATGCGGCATAATGCTCAGCACTGAGTGTTCCAATTACCGCAACGCCTCGCACAATTGGGCATTTGATAACTTTTTTGCTCTCTACTTTTTTGCTCTATACCAACAAGTAAACATGAAATCTTAAGTTTTTTTTCTTTTAAGTTGGCCATCATTGACGTATTTTTATCATACACAATTGTTAATTAATGTTTGATAACACTGAAATTAATTATCAAAATACATTTTATGTCATTTGACAACCAATCTGTTCCAATTAATGCTCGCAAATGCGGCATTGTGCGGCATTAATGCGCACTGTGCTCAGGTAGTTGGAAAACACCTATTGAGAGTAGACTAAAGTTGACAGTTAAAATATGGTAGTAATTAGAAATTTTCTCAAGAGCGATTTGAAAATTTTTCAAATTAGTTATTTTGATAAATTATAAGTAAAAAAAAAATATTTTTAATTTTTTGTATATTTTCAACATACAAAAAATTTTAATTTCAAAAGTAGCGCTAAAATGAATCGTGACGTAATCGTTCATTAAACGGCGGTTATCTTTCTCACATAGTTTGAAAGTATGCCGGACATTTCTTCTACCACTTTAGTTTTTAAAAAGAATTTTCTACTGTTCTGTGAACTGAAATTGAATTTTATATTTTATATTTCTGATGGAAAATGAAATTTGTATTTATGACAAATTTAACGACTCAAAAAGAAAAAAAAATTACTAAGACAATATGAAATTATTTATTAGGAAAAATGTTATATTTGGTTAGGTCATCACAGAAATTCAATTTTTACTCCAAAAAACAAAGAAACATAAACCTCATATCCTAACCACCTTCAAATCTAAATTTTTATGGTCTGAGATTAGGTTTTCATCCAAAAACGAATTAAATGAAATTATTTATTAGGAAAAATGTTATATTTGGTCAGGTCATCACAGAAATTCAATTTTTACTCCAAAAAACAAACAAACATAAACCTCATATCCTAACCACCTTCAAATCTAAATTTTTATGGTCTGAGATTAGGTTTTCATCCAAAAACGAATTAAATGAAATTATTTATTAGGAAAAATGTTATATTTGGTCAGGTCATCACAGAAATTCAATTTTTACTCCAAAAAACAAAGAAACATAAACCTCATATCCTAACCACCTTCAAATCTAAATTTTTATGGTTTGAGATTAGGTTTCCATCCAAAAACGTAAAAATTTGTTCCCCCAAAAAGAATTACATTAACTTAATATTGTTGATTCAATGAGACTATCGCCCTCCCTTGGATCCAACTATGGTGATTAGACAAGGTGATCCAACTTAATGTAATCAAAAAAATGTCTAAATAAAAGAGGGCATTCGTGTGACTTAGATACCAAAGCGGTACAGTATTCGCAAATGAAAACGCGAGCTGCTATATTATCTTTATTAGCTTTTGAATAGAATCTTTTGGAATCTTTTTCAATGTTCAACTCAGTTATAAAGTGAGTTTTTCGATCGTTTTTAAAATAAACTTAACAATTTTTATTTTGAGTCGCATCATTTACATTGTGTATTATATAATTCGCTGACGTCACTATATAAAATCGGAGTCAGTACCATTGGATATTCGCCGTATAAAGTAATTTAAACTATAAAAGTTTATTGTAATTTCTATGTATTTCCTTATTATTAAATATCATCAACCGACATTGGTAATTCTCAAATGGAAACACTCACTTCCCCAGTCCCGACGTGTTTCCATTTGAGAATAAGTACTGTATATACATTCTGTTTTATCCGTTTTATGTTACTATATTCGCTATATTCACATCAGTATTTTGAGAATATTAACGCCACGAGTGGTAAAAAAAGAAAGCCTTATATGTGCCATTTTCGTGACCAATTTTGGCAATTCTTCCGTAAGAGTTGGATATCCATGTATATGGTCCATAGATCCAACCCTGATGACAAGCAGGCATCAGTGCGCTATGACAACTCAAATCATATATTCAGTGATGATATTACCCATAATGCGACTGATCTTGTTTGTTTAATGAACGACTGTGTAATAACATGTAATAATAATTTTTTAACTAAAAATTTAAATAAAAATAAGATGTAACGTAAAAGCCCCCATTGTGGAACGGTATCTAATACTGGAACAGTTTTGACATTTATATCAGGGCTGGGAAAAATGGTTCATAGAAACCATTTAAAATAGAAAATAAAAAATGGTTTCCAAAAATGCATACAAAATGCAATACAAAATGGAAAATGGTTTTGCTGAACATATTTAAAATTGGAAATGGAAAATATTTATTTAAAATGGATTATAAAATGCAAAATGCTTTTTTTTACTTTAAATTTATCCTATAAATTTTTTTATTATGATTAAGTTATATTAATTTAAAAATAGGGAAGGTGAAAATATTACACGTTCTGAAATTAAATAAAGGCAGTCTTTTGAGAAAATTTTGTAGTTTTCATGATATAAAAACGAAACTTAACTCTTCAAATATTGTTACTTAAAAATATTGTAAAATTTAATTCGGCCTTGACATATTCAAACCTTGACTACGTTACGACTGCAACTTCTAAATAAAATTATGAAAATCATCTACTCGAAATACAAAAATATTTCTTGCGTCAGAAAAGTTTGACTTAAGAGAACTGCAACTCTAGTAACAAATTTAACTCAAGTGACATTGCAACTCGAGTTATAAAAAATTTGAGTCAATTAAATCAACTTACATTTTACTTACAATTTGTTAGACTTCAAGTCGTTCAATTCAAGTTCTATAATTAATATTGTATACACATAAATTTGATTATACATGCATTTTCATTTTAAATGAAAAATGGGTTCAAATTTACATTTTAAATACAAAATGGAAAATGGTTTGACCGAACTTATTTAAGATAGAAAATGCAAAATGCCATTTTGTATTTTAAATACATATTTAAAATGAAATCATTTTAAATAGTTCCCAGTCCTGATTTACATATTTATTTCTTTAATTAAGTAAGGAAACATTAAATGCGAGGTGAATTTAAATTGAAAAACAATCATTCTATTAATAATAATTTTTGTTATCAGACGTTTCTTTCAGAAATAACTTCATTAATACGTAAATGTCAAAACTGTTCCAGTATTAGATACCGTTCCATAATGGGGGTTTTTACGTTATTTTATGAAAATTTACTTCTTCTTGTTTAACTTGTGTAAATTTTATTTTATTTTATTATTTTTTTTTTTTTTTAAATACTGTCAAGTCGTTTATTGTACGTTTTCCGTTTTTCAGTGCTCTGATATCACTTTACTAGCGTATTCGGAAGGAATATTTAGAGTGCAAAGGGTTAGAAATATATTTGTACAGAATTCGGTGAAACTGTTACATGAGTCGACAAGCATCCTTAAAATTGGTGACATTCAAATTGGAAAAATAATCGTCATGTACATATCGAACAATCGCCTCAATTTTACATCCATACATGTTATATCCAAGTTTCAAAAGACTGCTACCCTTGCAAAATTTCAAATCTTTCGTTACATCTTTACCGTTCGTTAAAAATCGGAACATATACGATGTAACATCGCCCGAATTTTGATTTGTCGTATCTTTATACACCTCAAATATAAGTCTCGACGCATACTGTGTTAATTCGTTACTGTATCTGATGCCCAGTGCCGTACTTAAAAATTGTAGGCCCCAATCATGTCCAGAATACAGTACAAATTTTGGTTTGTGGTCCGAAATGTGTTTTAACATTTGGGTGACAATATTTCGCAACAGTCCGTACGCTTTTAACATACACGAACGTTTTAAATAAACATTTTTCGAATGTTGTTGCGTCTCCCAATCGATATATGTAAATAAACTGGCAACTTGGTCGGTTTTTATGCAAGATGGAATATCAGAATTTTCTAATTCGATACACGGAAGTGTTGCCTCGTGACAGATATATGTTAACAATGAATCACGTAACACAACGGGATTCTTAAAGAGAGATTGTTCAGGAACTTCGTATATAATATTAGCGACATCTTCCACTAAATGCATCACAGCTGGATGCGATTCTAAATTATCATCCGATTCCTTGGATACTAATCTAAAATTAAAGAAAACACTAAAAATACACGTATAAATCGAAATTCATAAATTACCGTAAAACGGAGTGTATAGCAAACAATAATATCTATTGAGACGATTGTATTTGAGTTTGTCATAAATTACTATTAATAGACAATAATAATACACAAATTTAGTTAATGTTAAGAGTGATGGATTATAAAAAAATAAAATGTGTAAAGTCAATAATGTGTAATAATAAGTAAGAATTAGGTTATGAAAAATTGTTTCATAATGGGGAATTTGGCTAATTTGGGGAAATTATTTTAAAACACATATTTATGTATTATGTATGTTTATATATTTTGAATTTTTAAAAATAATGCCGAAAATCGTTAGAAAAAATTATTTTAATATTTGTTTTCAAAAGCGCGAAAACGTTCATTAACTGTCAATTACGTCACATTCTCTAGATAGCAACAGGTGTTTTGTAACTAAGAAAAAAAAATTGTTTATTTTTCTTATAACTAGGAAAAGAAATTGTTGATTTTTCTAAAATTGATTTAGATTAATTTCCATAGTTATGTTTGCTAACCGGAATTTAAAGTAGCAACCCTGGTGGCGATAGTGTTGAAATATAAGAGAATGTAACGTCACAGCCCGTTTCTGTTCAGATGGATTTTAGCTAAAAAATTACTTTTTTAATTAATTTTTTTAAAAATCGCATAAAAAAGAGTTCAGCTGTATATGGCTACACTGGCTAGTCTTAAACTAGGCTATAAGTTGACAGTAAAAAGATTTCTACCATTTCTACAAGTCTGGAAAACAAAGGAACTGGGCGTCGTTATCGCGCAATTTCGTGAAGTTCGATGAATCAGGCCCAGAAGCCCAGGTGGCTGTAGTTTGGGAAAAAGAGGAGAAGAGACATATGATGTAATTGTGGGTAGGGGGCGGATTTTTTTAAGTTACTGACCCCTTGCCCTTTTTTATCAAAGAGGGGCGTTACTTTCAATTCCGGCCAGGGGCGTCAGTTACCTGTTTCAGGCTGACACCAGAAGGCAATAATATTGCCGAATTCAGTTCGGATAATATATAAACATTTCTGACAGTCTTGTCCATATTTCCTATTAACTTTTTGGTCGTCTGAAATTTCAGGCTAATTTTAAAAAAAATAGTTTCAAAATTATAAAAATAAAATCAAAATTATCAGAAACAAAATTAGTCTGTTTTATATCGCATCAAACAGATAAAAAAGATTATGAAAATCGAATACAAACTTCAAAAATTATGCTACTCACTCCGTTTTACGGTACGCTTTATGATACTTACTTTGTGTAATGATCAGCCGTCGGACATGCGCAATCAGTGAAACAGAATGTAACACTATCGCTATCTCGAATTTGAATTTTCATAAATAAATCGGTTGGTAAAAATCCATATAGAAAAGCTAACCCTGATTGAAATGTGCGTCGATATTTTGTCGAATATACAAGTATATCATCACTTGTGGCGTTTTCTAATTGTAATTTTTGACTGTACGCGTCGCTTAACATGCGACCAATGTTTAAAAGTTGTGCGACACCTATGTACGTGAGTTGTGCTAATTGGCACTGTTGTTCGCTGGTTGGAAGTATTGGAAAACCGTGGAATGGTCCTGATTGCGTCCATGGAAGATGTCCCGACAATATCATTTCATTGATGAAGTTCTAAAAACTTATTCAGTTCAGAAATTTTTAGAATCAGTTTTAGTAATTATTTATTACCTTATATTGTGTAAGGAAAGGATTATATGTAGCTTTACTATTAACTCCACAGTTAATGGCGCTAATATTTCGAATGTGTGTTAAGGGGCCACGATCACCATGTCTTATTAAGGTAATTACTTCTTTCAGTTGCCATTGTGATACACTTAGTAAACCTGTGAAGCAATTCATTTTACTGTCACTCGCGCCTCTGGTGGTGAAATCAGAAACTAATTTCTGTAATACGTATTTCATCACCAGAGGCGCGCGCATAATCTTTTCGCCGCTAACATAAATTATTGGTAAGAATTATAGTGATGTGTTTTAAAGAAGAAAGGTAAGACAGAATAACGAATGTAAGTGTTCTGTTGAATATTGGTATGGTTTATATTCTATAACTAGACACTTGTTCATTGGTTTTCTAACCCGATGTCATGGTAGGTATTTAATACCCGAGACCTATTAAAACTTAATCCATTGTCTGTAAAATAACAACAGCACATCCTTCTTTTCACGAAAAATGCCCAAAAAACCATGTTTCGTGAAAAAAATTTGTTTTTTACAAAAATTTCCCCAAATACAAAAGTTTTTGTTTTACATTTTTTACACGATTGAAAAAAGGATAAAAAATCAAATAAAAGATTTTTGAACTTTTGCTCTGTATAAACTGGTTCCGAGAAAAACTAATTTTATAAACGGAAATTCGCTATGTTATGCAGGATGCTGCAACAGAGGTATTAAATATAACTACTTCTATTTTCCTTATAAGAGTTTCAAAAATTCCAGAATAAGAAATTGATTTAAAAAAAGGATTTTTAATCTTTTTATCTCATTTTTTTATGTATAACCTTATTTGTCCTGATTTATTTTGCTCCTGATAATTTAAAATTTCGCGCCAAAGTTTTCATATATACATACTTCTATTTTCCTTATAAAAATTTCAAAAACTCCAGAATAAGAAATTGATTTAAAAAAAGGATTTTTAATCTTTTTATCTCTCTTTTTTATATTATAAACATACTTATCCTGATTTATTTTGCTCTTGATAATTTAAAATTTCGCGCCAAAGTTTTTATATATATATAGTAGATTCTCGTTAATTCAAACCTGCGATAATTCGAAACTCTATAATTCAAAGCTGTATCACGAGTTCCCTACAAAATCTCTTTATATTTCGAACTAAAACAATACATTTTTATACACTTGGTAATTCGAACGAAAAAATCATTGCTATGTAACAAAACGACGCGTTAATTCGAACTCATCGGCGTCAAACACTCGACAATTCAAAGTTGCAGAGGGAAAGAGACAGAAAGATTGTAAGTACATTTTGAGACAAGTTCAAGTTCATTCATCGCAAATGTTTAAAAAATTAAAATTGTTACCTGCGATAATTCGAACCTCTCTATAATTCGTAATATTTTTCCTCGAGTTTCGAATTAACGAGAGTCGACTGTACCAAGATCCTAAATGTTATTATAATAATCCTGGAAAGAATAATAGATCTTCTTTGGAAATTTACTTAATAATCCGATTCTGAATCTTTGCGTAAAATTTTATCAAAATAAGACATAGATGCGGAACATAATGGGTTAAATAATTTTAAAACTTATTTGCGGCAAGGACGTTAGGTTAAGCGAATTTTTTATCAAACAATTTGTATAATAAATGGAAAAATGAATCGGATTATGTAAGGTTTCTGTTGCACTAAAAAGAATAAATTAGAAAATTCTAATTAATTTCCCTTGTTGGGTTAAAAGGTTAGGAACCATTAACACACTTTTCATATGTAAGGAGGAAAAATTATGTGAGAACTGGAAGCCAATAAAATGTTCAATAATCAAATGCTTGACATAAATTAAAAGAAGCGCTATTACAGTTCAATTAAAAATTAATTGTTTTCATGACCTTAAAATAAAAATTTTTTTGAAACTTTAAAAAAAAAGAGTTTTACAATGAGAAATCGTTTCACTAGTTAAACATCATAATAAAAAAATAACTTGTTTTTTTTTTAAATAGCTAAACGTTTCTGTTTTTCAAATTTATATAAGTAATGTACAATGAACTCTGATTCATTCGAAACTCTAAAGCTGCTGACGGGATAATTCAAAAAATTTAAATTACACAAAATTTTGAATTTAGAAATAAAAACTCCATTAACAGTACTTCACTAAGAATTTCAAGGGAGCAAATAAAAAATTTGAATTAACCACAATTTCGAATTAAACAAAGTACACTGCATGTATAAGCATTATTTAACTTTGAATTCTTGACTAAATCAGTGCCACTGTCTAGAGAATTTCCCTTTTTAAATGACACGGCTTTGTGTTCTTTTCTAAGTGAAAAATTGGGTTTTTTATATTAGTAGGAAATTATAGTGTGTTCTTCTCAGGGTTTTATGTGTAACTTGTTAAAATATTGTTAAATGAAGACATTTATGTGCGAATATAGGCATTCGTAATAACATGCAAGTGATTTTACATAAATATCGGACATAGTCAAGCTATATTAACCCTTTGCACTCCACCACAGATAGAATATTGGAATGTTGAGCTGCCGTGTTAGGCCTATTTCAGGTGTTTGAAAAATTTTACAATTGAAAAACCTCGAGTAGACAAAAACATCAAATAATTTTGATTATTTCATACATTAAGTGTTTGAGAATTGATTTTTATTATTGATTATTGATTCAACTTGGTAGCGCAGAATCAATAAAATCAATAAAATAAAATTGCGTCTAATTTTGCTTCATTAACAAATGAAGCAAAATTAGACGCACAATTTAAGTTATTGTAGTTACACTAATATAAAAATAACAAATAGAAGAGACAGAAAACTGGGTAGGTTTAATTTTGCTTCGTTTACTGTATTTGTTTGATTACGTCATACTATTTTTGGTAGACCAATAGTAAAATTCTTTAAAAGTTGTTACGAGTATTATTTGTTGTATCTCAGGATACCTGCGACTGGCCTAACACTGCAGTGAGGAAAAAAATTGTTGGAATTACCTGGGTGATTTTTTGTAGGAAATTAATAATTTGAAAATGTTCTTCTATGCAGATTCTTATATCATTTGGAACAATGTAGGGTTGAAAAAGTGAAACATTGAAAATTTAACACGTTCCCTTCCACATGTATTTTCTCTGTACTCCAAGACCGAATAAACACGTCATATATTTGAATGCATTACAAAACATATGTAATAACTTGGCATACGGGAATATTTATATTATATTTTCTGTTGGAAGTGAACGTGTTAAAAAGAAGACTGAATTAATGATTAAACTAGAAGGCTAACTAACGATAATGAACTTTGTTAGAGTTTAATAAAATGTGATAAAAGAAAATTAAAGCAAGTTGAGAATATTTTTTATAGACAACACAAATCTACAGAGATAACAGAATAACACCAACAAAAATATGCTAAATACCCCCTGCAACAACTAAAGGGTTAACTTTGAACTAAATTTCAAAAATAGAATTTCTATTCATAAAATAAAAATGTTCGAAATAAGAAAATAAAATAAGTGTATTTGTTTTCAAATAAAATGTGTGAAAATGAACGTGCAAAAATTAATAACGAAATTTTTTTTTGACAATCACCTTCGCTACCATATGTTATTTTTTCTGGATCATTACAAACAGAATAAATACGTTTATTTCGCATCGTATTCGTATTACGTGAAAAATCACGATTTTGTAAATTTTGTAATATTAACGCTGGTTTATAATTATTTGAATTTACATCATTTACACCCAAATATTTATATGTTACGGCCATCAATAAAAATATCCATATACTTAAACCTAAATAACAGTATCGTGCCCGCTGTTGTGAACTAGACATTTTTTTACATCAATTACATTTTTAATATTCAATCATTTTATTTTTAAATTTAAATCAATTCAAATCGTGATTCAAATCAATTAAAATTTTATAACCTAAAATAGAAAATCGACATTTTGGTTTTTGAACAGATGTTTACAAAAACGGAAAAAAAATATAATAAAATATGAATAAAACTGTGTATTTAGGACTGACACCAAAATTTACGGAAAGATAATTCGTTGCTGAACTTGTTTACAAACGTTTATTTATAAATCGCATTAAATATTTTTTATTTTTCATTTTTGACAAGTGACAACTAATCGCAACCAACGCAACAAACGCAACAAACTGTGTTAATTGCCAATTTTATTCTTTAAAAAAAAGATAGAATTATATATTTTGGTTGAGTAAGACAAAGTAAGAATGATTACAATCGGATTTTATAGTCTATCTGATTATAAAAGTCTTTTGCAGAATACTTGCACAAATATTTGTAAAGACAAAATTTATAGGGAAGATATGTACTACCTTTATTTTTATTGGTAATTTAGGTGCGAAGATTGTAAACAATATTGAAAATATTGAATATTGTTTTTGCCAGTGAGTGAAAACCACGGCCGTGGTTAAAACCGTAAAAACTACATAAGGTAACGGGCCTAGTTTCTGACCTTTTAAGAGTGATGGCTGAGGTTAAATGACAGTAATAAATATAAGTTTCAACTTAAGAGACAATTAATAATTTTATCAACTAGTTTATGGCTTTCAAAATAAAGTCATACAAGTAAAATAATTATTTGAATTGAATTAATAATTTAAATTAATGTTTTAAAAATTGACAAAAAGGACCCAGTTTCTGACCTTCAAAATTTCTCATGTGACAGTTTCTGACCCTGACAGTGGCCTAGTTTCTGATTCTTAAATTTAAAAATACAGTTTTTTAAAATTTAATTTATAAATAATTTTTTATTGATAAAAATGAATGTTTAATGTAATACGTTATGAAAAATAACAAAAACTAATCGAAGATAACTATAAATAACAAAATAACTAACAAAAACTGGTTAGAATTTAACTGGGCCATACCACTTTAGAAGTGAGCCTAGTAATTGACCCTCATATTTCAATAATAAAAATCATTCTAAGGTATTTTATAAATATTTTAAAATAAATTTTAAACAAATATTAACCTGCTCATATATTTTTAATTAAGTTTTCATACTTACATGATGAATATTACACAAATCAAAATGAGTACTTTGTAACATAAACTGTTAAGAAACTACCAAAAAAATAGTGTTTACACACATTTTAAACTTAAAAATTTTTTTTTATTTAGTTAATATATTCTAAACTTTTTAAATTGCTGTTCATTAGACACAGAATAGATTACTTTAAATTAAGAATTTATTTTTTTTCTTATTTAAAATATAGTTTTTTTATTAATTTATAACAAAGTTGAAAAGTTCAGAAACTGGGCCAGGGTCAATTACCGGGTCTTTTACCTTAATTACTTACTTAAAAGATGATTAAGTTGGCGCACTAGAGAATAAGAAACTACAAAATTTCAAAATTCCAAAAAAATTCTATCAGTTAGTTATCACAAACTAAAATTGGTTGATTGTGAAATTTTTGTTTTCAAAATTTATTTTTCGTTTATTTTTTAATTTTTAATTAGGTATTATTTTTTTTTTTAAATTTGAAATTACATTAAGAAAGTTTGTTTTTAAAATTCATAATAACAAATGGTCGTTCAAGTAATATTCAGTATGATTGATGTAAATTTCAATGAATTTCTCAGTTTTCGAAATTAGGTTACCATAATTTCTACATACATATATCAGATTGTCAGAATTTGTTGATCTATTGTTTCTGTTTGGGGGAATCCTATGGGATTCCCGGTTAGATGCGTGTTAAAAAAGTTATTTTTATTATATCTCACAACCTATTGGTTAGAATTGAATCAAATTTTTGAAATTTTGTGTATTAAATACTAAAAAATAATATATCCAAAAATCATTCCTAAGATTCTGCTAGTAGGTCAATCTCGTTAGTACGTAATGTAAGTGAAAAAAAGTCTGTAAAATTGGAATAAAATAATGGAAACAGAAAATATAGTTTGTACTTTAACCAGTTATTTCATCTGCATGTTACTATTATATTATTATTATTATTATCGTGAAAGATTAACGAAAAACGTGACTGCACTTCAAAAACCCCCAGGCGGAGGGAAAAGTGTCCGTGCAGCGTACCAGGTCAGGTACTTCTAGGTCAGGTACGTAATGTCCGTCATACAGCATCCCCTTCCTGGTCTTCCCTACCTAATAAATCCCCGAACCTCGCTGCAAAACCATGGCAGTGGGAGATTCGAGGGCAGGTCCAATGGATGTTCGAGGACCCACTCTAAATGGGGCATGGGCGTTCGAAGGTGTTCATGAACTCCCGGAGAAAGTCGTCTCGTGCGACCGGAGCGTGCGGAGCGTCCCGATAATAACTGCTTTTTGCATTGACGCCGCTAACATGTTGGCGTGAGATCTACAAGCCGGAATGATGTTAAGATTGCGCACAAAGGAGTTATGCATACCCCCCAGACATCCGATTATAAGTACGACCAAGCGGATAGTATAGCCCGGGTACAGTTGTCGCAGTTCATGTATTAGATCTTGATATTTAATCCTTTTTTGCTCCTCCTTTTCGACTATGTTAGTTTCCGCCGGAGCAGAGAACTCGATAACATACATAGTCTGAGATGTTAAATCTTGGAGCACAACATCAGGCTTATTGGCGTTCAATTGCCTGGTAGTTGCAACCGGCATTTATTATTATTATTATTATTATTTTTTTTTTTTTTACACATATAAAGATACTACATATAAAGAAAAATTTTTGTTAGATTATTTATGAAAAAGAAATACGTTAGAAACTAAAGTAGAAGACAGGAAAAAAAAGGACTTATACAGTACCAATATTCCCAAAAGATCATCCAAATGTCCCTTTTTTAACAACGTTACTCTGTGAAAAAAGGGGAAACAACGCATTTTTTAAAAAATTTCTAGTTATTTATTGTGCTTACTGGTTGTGTACCAACTGAAAGGGCATTTTCGTTAAATTTATTATTTGCTCGGTTGCGCCGGTTGCACTATTTTGTACTGTAATGTAAAGACTGATTTACACTCGATATACCGTTATTCTACTTACATGCAACGTCATCAAACAGTAAAATCAGGCATCGCTCATCGTTCAGGGACGTCCACGTTTAATTAAAAATTTTTTAACTGAACGTTGACGTGACTGAACTAACTTATGACGTAACTGGACAATAATTTGAATAAAAAGGCAATTTATCTTTAGGAAGTTGCAAAAATAAATGTTTGTATTGTAGACAAAACGTATGGTCAGAGCTCAGAGGGTACTGGGTACACCAACCATAATCAGTTGCATCAATCTGTGGTTGCATCAGCTCTACAGGAAACGGAAACGAAATTTTCAAACAGTAAGTCGTTTAAATGGTTTAAGTTCAAAAAACAATTGAATATGTAATACGAATGTCATTTTTTAAATTTTTTTTATTTGATACACAAAAATGAATTTTATTTTTGACTTTTCACAATAAAAATATTTTAAATCATTCGAAAAATATTTTAAAAGATTTACAAAACAACGTAAGATACATATCAATCATACATATATATTATGTGTAATTTTTTAAAATGTGTTTACGATTTACATACTTTTTTCTTGTACATGTGACAAGTGCATGATAAAGATAAAGAAAAAGAAAACTGGCGGACAAAAGCGACGAAAGCGACAAAAGTGTACGAAGAAGTAACGAGCAGCGGCGAAAACGACCACAGAACACGTCGAACACGTACAAAACAACGCACCCGACGCACCCGCAGTCAGTGTTCGGATTTGTTTGGAAGAGGGGTTTATTTCGTGCTTTATGTCCGTAAACTCATCACCAGTCACACTTGTATGTAGATTTTTATTGTTGAATAGGACGTGTATGTACCGGCATTTAGTTATTGCAACGACGAGAGAATAATCACGTCTCAACTTGCATAACAAAATAGTTAATTCTATAAATAATTTTTTTTTGTCTAAAATTTCTGCATAAAATATTTTGTGCTAGTGTGAATTTTGTTTATTTTGTGTAATTATATTCATAAATGTAATTCATTAAACCAGAAATTAATCATTTGTGGTAAGAAGTGTACTTTGAAAACTTTCCGAAAATAAAAGGTGACTCAAAGTAAAAATTTTGAGTGTTTGTTTATATTAGGATGTCTAAATATGATACTCTTATACATCTGGTTGCTGGAGGGTAAGTGATCTAATTTTTATTTTTAATTTTTAAGGATTAGACGTACAGTTAAAATTAGGTCAGGGTTGCATCATTTCTTTAAATATTTTCAAAAATACTGTATTTCGTATTTTATTTGGCTAATCAGAAATTGATTTGGTAAAAATTTTTGACATTTTAGCTGTCAGTTATGTAATTTGTTTACATTTTTTATTTTTTACGTAAACGGTTCAAAAAAAGGTTAGATATGTTTATCTATAGTTGCGTAGTTTATAGAGATGTTAACATTTTAAAATTTTAGCGGTAATTTTTTTGAATTGTGGTGTTATAGATGAAAAATTGAATATTCAAGTATTAAATATTTATAGTTACCGGTTATTTAAATGTAAATAAGTATTTAATTGTGTTTATTTTGATTTTTTCAAAAAACCGGTGAAAGCGACGTTGCCATTTTGTATATATTTGTTTACATCGTAGATCACACAATTCTTATAACAACGTATTATGTATGATTTGAAGGTCATTGTGGAATTTCTTAGCAATCCACGTTACGTATTTGAGTATTGTTTAGGTGTTTATGTCCATTAATTTATGCAGAAATACGAACAAAATTAAAATAATGTAAACATACCGGTCATATTAAAATTTAAAACAGTAAAATTTCTAATAATAGACACTTCTAGATGTAACAGTGACTTTTTATATTATGTATTAAATATTTTAATATTCTATAAGTAGAACTGTCAGTCAGTGAATAAAAATAAATTTATCCCAATTTTATTATTTTCACCTCTAAAACATCTAGAATAATTTGTTTACTTTTAAATTTCTTCATAGATAATTTTAAAGGCAATTTTTTTGCCTTGCACCTAACTTCCTATACGCGATGCGTATGGCATTGAGGCGTGCATAATTCTACGATTTACGTTTAGGATTCTCTCGGCAAGACTACGATAAGTACGGCGCCAAGATTTGATGACACTTCCTTATAGAACTTGACAAAATAAAACGAAAAACAAGAATAAAAATTTTCGAAATCTCGCTTCGTTTTCGAGTTAAACTTGTTTTTGAATTCCAATATATTGTATGTATGGGATGTGGGCACGAATACGATATCCGAGGCGGCAAAATTTGACAAGCGGATCTGATAGATTTTGGCATTCTAAGCAAAAAATAAAGAGTAAAAAATTTTGAAATTCGCCTTAGTTTTCGAGATATCGATCGTTAAACTTGTATTTAAGTTGTTATGAAGTTCGAATATATTGTATTTGTGTATGGTGTAATATTTCGGTGAAATATTGGTGAAATATATTTATATCAAAAATCGAAGTTTATTGTCAAAACTAGTCTAACCTTCGGGCAAAGGGTAACCTTAACTAACCTCACCACTTAGTTTTTATATCAAAAATCGAAGTTTATTGTCATAACTAGCTTAACTTTCGGGCAAAGGGTAACCTTAAATACAAGTTTAACGATCAATATCTCGAGAACGAAGCGAGATCTCGAAAAATTTTATTCTTGTTTTTCGTTTTATTTTGTCAAGTTCTATAAGGAAGTGTCATCAAATCTTCAATAGAAATTAACACAAATACAATTTTTACGATATACCTACCTAACTGCAGTTTTTGAAAATGCTTAAGGGGGGAGGGTCCTCCAGAACTTTCAAATTTTTCATTTTTTGTTTTGCTTTAAAAGTTCATTTGAACCTTAAGGAATATATTTCTAATGTTTTAATCCCAACAGAACGATTATCTTAGATAACGATAAACTGCTTTTAACTCAAGAACGAAAACTTTAATTTAGCGTTTTTCTCAAAACAGGTTTTTTTCCGCGCCGTGGAACATAATTTAAATAAAAAGTTATTAAGGTATTAACTTGAAATTTTATACAGATATTCTTTAAAATATTGGCCTTTGCATATACCTAAAATTTTGCATAAATTATTACTATAAATATTGTTTACTAGCCGTACCCGCGACGTCGTTCGCACAAAGCATTGTTATAAACTCAATGAGAAGTATGTAAATGTAATAATTATACAGAACTTGCAAAGAATAATAATTTTTGTGTAATGCATGTACATGCTCAAAATGGTTTTTCTATTTTCCTGTGGAAATGAGGAATTTTCCCGGAGTAAAAAGTATCTTAAATGTTGACCCAAATAATAGACTATCACCACACCAAATTTCATAAAAATCCGCCCAATAGTTTTTGCGTAATACGTGTAGATGCACAAAATGGTTTTTCTATTTTCCCGTGGGAATGAGACATTTGCCCGGAGTAAAAAGTGTCTTAAATGTTGCCCTAGGTAATAAGTTATCACCACACCAAATTTTATTAAAATCCGTCCAATAGTTTTTGCCTAATGTGTGCACATGCTCAAAATGGTTTTTCCATTTTCCCGTGGGAATGAGAAATTTTCCCGGAGTAAAAAGTATTTTAGATGTTGACCCAGGTAATAAGTTATCATCACACCAAATTTGATTAAAATCCGTCCAATAGTTTTTGCGTGATGCGTGAACAGACACAGACAGACAGACAAAAATTCTAAAAATCGCTGTTTTGGTATCTACATCGATAACTATTTACAGTACCAGTATAATTTTCAAAAAATATTCTATGTACAGAAATGGTCTCGTTACAATTTTATTATATGTACCTACCTATAGATAATAATTTGTTTATAAAAAAAGTGAAATTTTTTCTTTTTGGTTTTAAATTGTGAAAGAAAAATTTTTTCTCATCAGAAATACGTATATCGCGCGTATTCTGTCTCAACCTCGTATCTGAAAACTCCCAATTTTTGGACACAAAAAAAAAACATATTTTAAATCCGTGTTTTCATCACTACATATGAGCTTAAGATTTATGCTAATTACACCCTTTGATGTTGGCTACCCATATATATATATATATATATATATATATATATATATATATATATATATATATATATATATGTATATATTATATATATATATATATATATATATATATATATATATATATATATATATATATATATATAAGAATATATGTAAATACAGTATTTAATATGTTTTTTGTGTGTCCTAAAACATGTAGCTTTTGATATACGAGGTAGAGACAGCCAACGCGCGATATGCAAAGCGTACCTAATGACTTAATAAAATTTTTTTGTCCGATTGAATTCAGTTGATTACAAGAGGCTGGGCATTTGCCGGTGCAAATTAAAAGAGTCAACTTGGAACAGCTGTAACGCCGCCATTTTTTTCTTTTTTTTGCATAAAAATTTATGAGTGAATACACCATAGCATGTACTATATTATGTAACTTCATTTGATACAATAAATGTATCCAGTGTCTTAAAAAAATTATTAAAAATCCTGTTGTCTGGAGGACCCTCCCCCCTTAAAAGATACAGTTTAACTGCGTAAAATTAAAACTGCAAAATAAACCTGCGTAAAACGAGGGTCTGCTGTTTAACTACAAGATAATGTCGAAAACGGTTGAAAGTTTGAACCCGGACATTCAATTAAACTAATTCAAAATAAAATTATCAATCGATAAGATATATATCAATTTTAGAAGTGTTTAAGTATTTAAGTAAAGCGTCGTTTTTTAAACGCAGATCTTGGAACAAAGCCGATTTATAGTAGGAGCACCAGGGGCTAGTGACCAGGGTGACAAAATTTTAAACGTGAGAACGTAGAGGGGATAGAAAGCTCTTTTTTGGCTCGTCACTTAAGTATTTTTTTAGGGAAGGGTTTTTAAAAATTGGGATTTTTTCCATAGTCTCGACATTTTTCTCGACCCTGGCTTTAGGTAATCGGGTTGCAAGAAGAAACGGTTTTAATACTTAAGAGGAAATAATAGAAAATGCTGTACAAACTAGTTTTTGGGAACATTAAAATCTCATTTACTGAAAACCTTTCGTAAATTTTCGGGAGTTTTGTATTCTCCTTTGAGAATTCTTTGTGCAGATATGAAATTTAATATGGAATTATTCCAACAGGAATATTATCGCTAATATTTGTGTACTTATATGCAGAGCCGAATCTAGGGGGCGATGTGCCCCTCCTGCAAGCTTTTAGAGGCGCCAAAACGGTGAAAATGCTTAAAATTTATTGGCCGCAGTGATATTTTAAAAATTTTTCCCTAGAAGAGGAAGTGATGACTAAAAAAAAAGCAGCTGATGCTAAAAAATCTAGTTTTGACCTTTTTTTTAAAAAAATTTTTAAAATGTCGCTACGCCAAAATTTCTTATTTTGTATTTTTGCCGCGGGGGGCGCCAACAAGAAAATTTGCCCCCACCCCTAATAATTCTAGGTTCGGCCCTGCCTATATGCTCATATTAAATGAATATAGTTAATCATTCTCGTTTGAGCTTTGTAGAAACATAATACTTCGTTAGAATAATTAGTACTTTTTTTCAATAGCGTAATAATTAATGAGCAGTTTTTTATTTCTTTGTAAGTATACCTATACGTTTATTTTTGCGTAAACAGCTTTTGCACTAATTACACCCATTCAACTCTTTTCTAAATCAGTCGATGTTGTCGGCGTTATATTGACGTCATATGAAACAGAATATATGCATGTAAATGGCTCCAGTATGAATATGTAAATAATTAAGTATGAAAGTAATTTATAATTAACGTTTATTTGTACAATAAATCGTATTGCACAACGGGTTATTTCGTACAAGACAATTTTCATTTTGGTACAAGTCATTATCAGTCTTGTGATTGGGTGTTGAGGCTCTTTTTATTAATCTCAAGTCTCCATAGTTGAATGGTCGAATGTGATTATTGCTTCTGATTTTTTTATGTCACCGAAGGATGACATATTAAATCTCGTTGTGTGATCATAGTGGGGGAAACATTATTATAGAGTTATACATGCATATATTGAATAAACGCAAGAGGGCTGTATTCTCACTCTTAAAAAACGAGCAATCAAATCATAAATTAACACTTTCACTGAGGTGGCATTACTTAGTGCGTGTCAAAAACACGCACTTGGTGAATTTTTTATTTTTAAGTTAAATAGAAAAAGGAAGGTTTGTAAGAAGTCACTTACGTAGTTTCAAAATCTTTCAATTTTTCAAAAATGGTTTAAATAGTTTTTCTAGTTCTTCAATTTCCCCAGAATGCTTACTTACAGACTAGTTTGTTAATAACAATTTTGCTGATTATTGCTTCTGAATTTTTTTAGTTAAATTACAAAAAAGAAAGTTGCAAGAAGTCACTCACGTAGTATCAATTAACAGTATTTGAAGCCTCTAACCTAGCTCTAACTCTTGTTTGAAGTTTGAGGGAGGGGTTTGAAATTACGTTTGACTTTTTGTAACCATTCTTTTTGTATTTTAACCAAAAAAACTCAGAAACAATAATCTACGTGGGTAGTTGCTAGCTTGAGATTCATTTGAGTTCGTGTGAGCTATTTATACATGATTTCAAGTTATTTTTAGACAGCAAAGTAAATTATAAAGTGTGAAAGAGGAAAGTAGATAGGGACAAAAAAAGTCTCGCTTCCACCAACACGATTTTGTATATGAACTGTCCACGTGATTATAAAATTTTATTGTATTACTTGACGCATACCCAAACTTAGGGATGATCGATATTCATCGATGGTAGAAAAACATCGATGTTTAGGCGGAAAAAATCGATATAAAAACATCGATGTTATGTCCTCGATAACATCGAAACATCGATGTTACGAGAATAATATCGAAACATCGATATTACTCTAAGCTATCCAGTAGTTAAAAAGTCCTGTAGCTGATTTAAAACAAGATCCATTACTTTTATGGCAAGTTCTAGGATCCACTTATCCAAACTTGAAAAAAATTGCCATTAATTATTTGTGTTTCACAGCAACTTCAACAGCTTCAGAGAGACTTTTTTCAAAAGCTGGGCAGCATTTGTATCAACAAAGGAACAGATTAAAAGGGAAACTTCTAACAAAGTGACTTTTTTTGCAAAGTGTACCAAATAAATACTGGCAATGTTAATTTTTAATAAATAAAATAATAGATTATGGTTGTTTATTTTGCTACATAAACATCGATGTTTTCGAACATCGATGTCTTTCTTTCGATATATATCGTATATCGATACTCTTGAATCGATGTTAATATCGATGTCAACATCCATGTTTTTCTAATATCGATCATCCCTACCCAAACTCATCAAGTGAATAATAATTTTTGAACTTTAAAAATTAAGTAGATATTGTTTTGGGGTAAAAAAATTTGAATACAAGACAAAACGTACCATTTGGGTCAATATTTACCTGTGAAGGGTTTTATTGTTTAATAGTACCGCGACAAAACGTACCATTTGATATTTCTTTAGACATTTAACTATGAGAATAATCCTTATGGAAGATACATAGCTATCATTTTATCATGTACAAGACACAAAATCGTCTTCGTCAGTATAAAATTATGTATACAAAAAAACACTTTAAGTGTTACAAAAAACAAAAGTGGAGAAATAGCGTTAAATTTTATAAAAACAGCAATACTTATATGTTTGTATTATGTATACAAATTCAAAAAATTTTCAAAAGGAAAATATCAAATAATTAGTAAAGTTAAATGACAATTTTCAAAATTCAAAAAATTATTAAACCGTTACAAAAGATACATCAAAATAATATATCCAGCGTTGTTAATTTTACTGAAAAACCGGTCTAAAAAGTAAATTACACCGTAGGGTCTTATGTTAATTAAATAAAATAAAAATAATCACTAAATTATAGAAAAATCCGAAAAGTAACAAAAATAATGTAAAGGAAACAAATACAATGGAGACAACCATTAAGTTGGAAAAACTCGAAAACAATAAAATTGTGTATTCGTCCTTAAATTGAAAGGATGGGGGTGAAAAGTGGTTTACTTTTTAGACCGGGTTTTTTAGTGAAATTAGTATCTAACGCCGGATAGGTATATTATTTTGATGTATCTTTTATAACGGTTTAATGATTTTTTGCATTTTCAAAGTTGTCAATATACCTTATTAATTATTATTTGATATTTTCCTTTTGAAAATTTTTTGATATTGTATACATAATACAAACATATTATATAGCTGTTTTTATAAAATTTAACGCTATTTTTTCACTTTTGTTTTTTGTAATACTTAGTGTTTTTTTTTTTATACATAATTTTATACTGATGAAGACGATTTTGTGTCGTGTACATGATAAAATGATAGCTGTATATCTTCAATAAGGATTATTTTCATAGTTAGATGTCTAAAGAAATATCAAATGGTACGTTTTGTCGCGGTGCTATTATACAATAAAACCCTTCACAGGTAAATATTGACCCAAGTGGTATAGTTTTTCAATATTTAAATGAGATGACTTTTCAAGTACGGCAATAATCAGCAGTATTGTTCGCAGCATGTTACCTACTTATTTATATGAATGCAAAAAGAAACCGTCGCTTGTAAAACAGGTAGGTAACAAATTTAAATACAATTGGAACCACAGAATAATCAGAAGCTAAGTTGCTATCTCTGCACTAGTGATACCTGCACTAGTCGGACGGAGCAAGGTGAGGTCCAAGCTAACAATGGTCCAACAATACATAATAATGCGTTGTGCATTGAGTGACCGATACCGACTAACTAAATGCCTGAAGCGGTATCAAGCACACACTGGCACACTGCTATCCACAGTTTTCTGCAAACACGCTTAGGGCTTGATTGGAACATAGGGTTGTATTTGTTGTAAGCAATAAAATAATTTAACATCTTGAAAGTTTATGGTCACTAATAACACCCTCTCGAAAAGTCATCCCAAAAATTGTTGGAAAAGGTATACGTTTTGTCGCGATACCAAAAAATTTCATATTTACCTACATGGTTTGGTCAGTTTGGTTAATTTATGACGTTTTTCTTTTAATTAAGTATTCAGTATACCTAATACATAAATTACTTTATAATTTTATAACCATCCAGACAGTTCGTACACAAGATCGTGACCGTGAAACCGATTCTAATATCTCTCAATTTTGATAATTTAATTTTAAATTTTATTAAAAAAACGAACTCAGTTTTTTGTAGACAATATCTTTGCCGACATTAGGTATATTAGAAAATGAGTACCTACATAAAAAAATAAGATTTTCACTTTTAAATTTCAATAAAAAGTGTCAAAACAGAAGCCAGTGTGTAATTCCAAATTACCATTTTTAAACAGACTGTTAATTATGTACGTTCAAAAATTCTTTAATCTCTTTAAAATAGGTATCTAATCGTTTGATAAACTAATTTTGTTCAGTCATGTCTACAATACTGATAAAACAGTTACGAAAATTTTATCCATTACAGAAAAAATTGTAAAATTTATACATCAGATAATGTATACAATACATAAAACACATCATTGTATGTAGGTATGTATACATTTGTATGTTAAAATTGCAGATAATTCTATTCTATAAATAAACTCAATAGTTTTATTATTTTTTGTAATTAAAATACATATAGGTATAAACAAGAAAAATTGCGCGTTACATTATGTATGTGAATTTGTACTATGTATGTTATAGCTGGCGCCACATTCGTGCCGTGAGCTCCCGAAGATCCGTGAAGTTTGCGTCTGTTCTCTGATTAGAATCAAATGAATTTAGAAGGGTGTATTCTTTAAGCTGGTCGTCCTTTGGATGCGGAAACGTGCGATATTTAATTCGGACGAATACGCACGTTTGTCGTTCGTCCGAAATGATATGTCTACTGTTCGTCCACTATAGCCCAATGTTCGTCAGTATTTTTCTTTTTAATTTCCTTTTTCTCAAGCCATAAATGCTATAAAAATATGTAAAAACAATTTATGGCACGTAATATGCAAAGGTACATAGTTATAATTGTAATTTACCTTCAGTTTCATTTCAATAAAAATAAAAATCTCATGGAATGGACTTTTTCGCGCGACAAAATCCAAACAAAATTGGATTTGTTCGCACGTCGCAATTATACGCACGGAAACGGACGAACGAGACGCTTTCAATGGACGACGATGTATAGCTTCACAGCTGTTTGGATCGTTCGTCCGTTTTCATGCGTATTCGTCCGAATAAAATATCGCACGTTTCCGCTTCCAAAGGACGACCAGCCTTACACGTGATTTAAATTTACAGCACAAATTCACTCCACAATTCCGCGACGAGTGTAGAACCAGCTTATAAAAAAGTGTATTGTAAGATTGTAATACATGACGTGTGGTATCAAAACATGTGTTTTATACAGTTTTGTCTAAATTTTGTCAATGAACACGTTTAATAAGTTAATTATTAAATTATAAAATTCTAGTTAAAACAACAAAAATTCCAAGAAATAGTAATTTAACTTTTTTCCTCACATACTTTTTTTGTGATTTATTTATTTTAAAATTTAATTATGTTTATCTGATAATTGTTTGATTATTTTTAATAGTTGTCATGCACTACAGAATAATTAAATTATTAACTTCATTCCGTTCGTCCCGTTCGGAACGGTTTATTACTTTCTAAGCATGCGCAGAATAAAATTATACGTTCCATTTGGACAAATTTTTGATTTTGAAATTGTGATATTGTTAAATGCTTCGTTCTATTTACATTGTTTATGTTCAAATATTTAGTTGTAATCATGTCCCTGCCACTTGTTTTCAAGGACGGACCTTTTCATGTCACAGTTTGCTACGTTTGCTACGTGGCGCTAATGGTATAGGGGGTATAATAAATAGAGTTGGGACATGTGAGCATTTTTCGTCAAATAGATGTCAAAATTAATTACTATATGATTGAGCACAAAAGTCTCGTCACCAAGTTATGTGTTAACGAAGAATTAAAATTTTTTAATTTAATTAATCTTTCTAGGTTGAATTAAAGTATTTTTTTTAAATATTTAATTTATTTTAGATGAAAAATAGCGAACTATTAAACCTCATGTCTCGACTCTAATTTTATCCCCTAGTAAATCAACGCCATCTGGTATATTAGTTACAGCGACGTCAGAAAACGGTCCATTTTTTTATAATAGACTAAATGGAGAGTGACAGGGACATGGTTGTAATCTTCCCTTAGTAGAAGAATTCCTAATTAGATTAGAATCGATCTATTTTTATTTCTGTTTTAATTTTGAAGTGATTACTTAAATTATAAGAATATTGAATATTGTTCTTTTACAAATTATGTCAAAATATTAATTAAGTAAAACTATAAAATTTACGTTAATAATGAAATCAGAAACATCAATCGAAAATGGCTTACGTCACAGCTCGGTATAATTAAAATTTAAATATAAATATTTAAAAAAATTTTAAAACTTTAAAAAATAAAAATTCTGCATTTTATATTTTAGTTTTTAAACATTTTATTATTATAACTAGGTACCTATGATAAAATAGTCAAAAAATAACGATATACGAATTAGGAATTGTGGATGTTACGAATGTTTTACGATTTACAGTATTACTAAAAATATTTTATTTTTTGACAATACTGAGACGTGACGTAATACTGAAAGGATGTGTGTTTTTTAGCGGGAAGTTTTAAACTAATTTAAAGAATATCTAGTATTATCAAAACTTTTGGTGTATTATCAAAAAATATTAGTGCATTTATTGAAAATAAGTAACTTAAAATTAAAATAATAGAAAATTTAGGTTATAAGAGGATGAAATTGTTTCGATGATAAATTTTATACGAAACAGCATTTTGCGTGGTACAAAACATACTCATTCAAAAATATTATTATAAATAAATTTCGTTTTTGCTTAATGTTTTATGTTTACATATAACGTAAAAGCCCCCATTATTGAACGGTATCTAATACTGGAACAGTTTTGACATTTACATATTTATTTCTTTAATTAAGTAAGGAAACATTAAATGCGAGGTGAATTTAAATTGAAAAACAATCATTCTATTAATAATAATTTTTGTTATCAGACGTTTCTTTCAGAAATAACTTCATTAATATGTAAATGTCAAAACTGTTCCAGTATTAGATACTGTTCCATAATGGGGGCTTTTACGTTATAACACTTATAACTACAATAAAAGAAGTTAAGTATTTAATTAGATATTTAAAATTATAATTAACTTTTTCATGAAAATGTGACTCTTTTGACGCCAGTGGTGATCACGCGACTTTAATGAGAATTTACTTAAGTATACGAATAAATTTGTAGTTTCTCCAAAATTATGAAAACAAGCATATTTAAAAATAGACGAATTTCAAATATTTTTTCATTACGTCTACAAAATATGTATGACCCACGCTTTATAAAAAAAAATCCAAAATTTTTGTATGGTGAATTAGTGACCATGAACTTGTTACAAGGTTAAATATGAACGCAATTACATGATAAATAATAATAAAAAAAATTTACAATGTTTATAAATGTACCGGAACAACTTGGTACGAGTTTGTGTTTTATAAATTCAATAAAATTAATGGCCATTTTACTGAATTTATCAGTAAATTATGGTAATTTTAAATATTAATTTTTTTATTTATAATTTGCACTTATTAGGGTAATTTTAAAAATAAGATGGATATTTTTGCTCTAAGATTAACTCTGTTTTCAAAACAAGCAGGCTTTAAATGTTAAATCTAATTTTAAGTAGGGTAAAAGACCCCATTGTCGATCGGGGTTATAAGTCCGAACAGTTTTGACATTTATATCTTAATGAAGTTATTTCTGAAAGAAACCTTTGATAAAAAAAATTATTATTAATAGAATGATTATTTTTCAATTTAAATTCACCTCACATTTAATGCCTCCTCACTTAATTTAAAAAATACATATATATATATCGAACAATTTTTGTTGAATTCGTGAATTTTTAATATGATGGATGATCATTATTCAAAACACATGAGTTATAAATTGTAACATTTTTCATCGAATTTTTAAAGTTATTAGCATAATAAAAGTATACAAATAATTGTTATTAGTCCACTTAAGAGATTAGGATAGCTAAATTAAATTTTATATGCGTTAAATATTATTTGTATGACTGATTCTTCTTGGGATCTGAGTTTCAGAGTTGGGTACCGCATTTTGAGAATTATATATTGCATATCTTTTTTATAAACATTTTTAATTAATTTTTGGGTTTAAAACACTTAACTAACCGTTTTTATAATTTTACTTTAATATTTTATTTATTTCAGAACGTAAAATCAATTGAAAAATAATTAATATTGAATTAAAACTTCCAAATTGTTATTTATATATTATCAAATAAAAACGTCAAACATAATATGTATGATATGTATTAGATCTGAAACGACACATAGAGATACAATATAAACTTAATTTAACTGTTTAAAAATTCACAATGGTTAACGGCTAAGTCAGAACTTACACAATGTTTTTTTAAAACATCAGCAGAGAGCGAAACGAAATTGTGATTTTAGTGGTTTATTTTATCGAATATTTAAACCATTCTTGGCTTTTGCTTTGACGTTCTATGTTTCACTAGATGTCACTCTATGATAATACTCTATGACATAGAGCCTCACCCAGTAGCGGATAGAGTGTCAAAGTGGCTGGAAGAGAATGGTTCAAATATTCGATAGTAGAAGATTTGTAGTACTGTATGTCATGTACCTTAATGCGCGATTTTTCATAGGGGTCAGTGTATTGATCTTTCAAAGGAGGTTAATATATTCTGTCCGTTTTTTCATAGACGTCAACAAATTATAAAACAAAAACATTAATAAATCAAAATTTTTGGGTTATATTTTCTTAAAAACATATCCATTGGATTAAAAAAACTTGGTTTCATACTTATTAAGAAAAAAAAAATGGGTGTTTTGTTTATTTTTTAATTTTTTTAAGCTAATTTAATGATACAGCTAAAAATAGTGATCGGTCATCGGGTCTCTTACCCTATATCAAATCTGAGTTGACTTTCAGTAAGAAAATTTTTGCAATGGAATATTGGGAATTGCAGGGCCGAATTTATAATTTTTGCGTACATGGCTCCAAAAAAATTTTACGCTCCCCGCCTACCCACACTTATTTATGTAACAAGTTGCAAAATTAGGGTGTTTTTTTTTTTCACGAATCGTACAGTTGTCCAACAATAGTAATCAGTATAATTATGCCACTCTTTTATGAAATGGATCAATATAATATTCATTGTGAGAATAGCACGACCGATATACATTCGTTTAATAAGATTAGAATAATATGTTGATTACTTATTGTTTACGTATTGTCGATTCCTTATTGTTTACATAGTAAATGGTGGAAGTAAATATTTAATTGTCTACTTACCTAATTAAACTGAATGGTAATGAATTAATAAAAGTTGAAAACTTTATTGTACCTTTTTATTATAATTAATTAATTAATTTTGCTTACAGAAATTAATTTTACAATTCTCATTTTTTTTTTATATTCATTGAACCTCTAATCATCAAAATCTACTATTCTATGCAAAGTAGTATTTATTAAGGGGAGATTCGCTAAAAAAGAGAAATCGATTTTTTTTCTTCATAATTATGTTCCTTAAGGTGTTAGAAATATTCTCCTAAAATTTTATTTTAAAAAAATGAAAAATAAAAAAGTTATGGGAATTTTAGTGCACGCACTTTACTATAATTCAATTTAATAGAAACAAACTTTAAATTCTGTTTTCTCGAAAGTACGTTTTTTGACATGGTTTCTCATTACGGAGGGTAGAGGTAAGGAGGAGTATCTCATATGGGGCTTGAATCGAAAATGTGGCCCCTGAATTTGATGAAATAATAGTTCAATAAGTACCCAGAACGGCGCTGATAAGCAATCAGGGTTCAATCTGAACTTGGCGATTATAAGTGAAGTGAAGTATGCCAAAGGGAAATACTAACTGTTAAAAACAATAAAAATTGAATGTAAAAAAATTCATTAAGTGCGTGTTTGTGACACACACTAAGTAATGCCATCTCAGTGAAAGTGTTAATTTATGTTTTTTTGTTAACTCTATAGTTGTTTGTTAATTCTAGTTGTTAACTCTACAGCCCTCTGGCGTTTATTCAATATGGATGTACAACTCAATAATTATTCAATCACGTGTTCAATTCAATCACAACGATATTAATACGTCATCTTCGATGACATAACAATAAAAATTGAATTAAATATAAAAACAAAAAAAAATTGAATTAAAACAACAATTAAAACTGTTAAAAAAAATAAAAACTGTTGTTTCAGTTTTAAAATTTTCAGCGCTTAATTTTAAATTTTAAGAATTTTAGTACACTAGCGTCATCTTAATTTCATCCACTATTGGGGCGATTTTTTATACATGGAAATACTTCTTACCTCTACCCTCCATATTCCTCATGTATCTCAAAAAGTATTTGAGATATCGACATAAATCAAAGTGCATATTATTCCTCGATACCGTCCTTTTGGCAGGAACCTAGATCTTTTTGGTTCCTGCCAATAGTAATATATATATGCCAATATACTGTGTGAGTTTTTCGAGAGTTGCCATTTTTATTACAGCCAAACCGTTGATTTAATTGAAAAATTGTTCAAATAAGAGTTGTAGATATCGACGGGGGCAACCGATTGCTATAGGAGCTTTATAGCTCTTATGGTTTTCGAGCTATGATACAAACTTATAGATTTTTAAATGGGACTATAGGTATATTAATTTTTCGATAAAACTGATCGAATGCATTAATTAACACCATAAATGAGCAAAAAAATTTTTTTTACCCAAATTTAACTTTTTAATTTATTAGTTAGGTGGTAAAAATATGCATATGTACTTGAGACTACTTCAGCCGATAGTGTTTTCCTTGGTTACATTTCCATTACATCCAAGAAAAGAACCTTTTCCAGTACCATTCCTATCATAAAAATTTGGTTGTAATAGAAATGGCAACTCTCAAAAAACTCACATGGTATATCCCGCCAATAGAAATAGTAATATATTTTCAAAATGGCGGATGTAAAAAACGATGATTTTTGAAAATTTATTTTCAAAATGCGATTTCTCGCTGGTTTTTTATTTTTTTTCTTAGATCATAGTTAGTGCCATAACTGTATATGTATATTTTGAGAAAAATCTTGATTTTTTTATTTTGGTTCACTGGGGATTTCAGAACGCGAGGAACCATCCATCAAGGTGGAAAAATCTCGCAATGTCGACTTCAAAGCCTTTTATACTCAGCTCATTTTTGAATTTAAAAAAAAAATTTGTAATCTCAAGACATGTAGAAACAATGTAATTTAGTTTTTTAATAAAATATTTATTTGTATAAAAAAAAATAATAAAAAAGGTCGATATTTGATGTTTTTTGGCGAATCTCCCCTTAACATATTTTTATTACAGTTGACCCTATGAAAGTGTTACAGTTCGGGACTAAATCACAGTTTCATAGTGAGATAGGCGCCAAAGTAAAATTTATATTATACACTGAATTTTCGAAAATTTGATTTCGTTAAATAAAATTTGATTTGAATAAAATTTAAATGTTTGGCATCATATGTATAAAACCTTTGCAACGTTAATTTTATATAAATCATTTTTAAATTAGACTAGATCAGTTTAAACGAAGTCAATTAAATGTATTTCCCACGGAATGTATTCCATTCCTCATGTGCGCGTATATAATTCCTGACGTTTAATCTCGGACAATGTCCACTATTTCGGTTAAACACGTGGATACACCATACTCAGTTTTCATAAGTCACGTTCATTTTATGCGGAATTTTTTCGGGAGGGTCGGGCAGAGACTGTTTGTACGTCAGTTTTAATTCATGTTTTAAATTTAGCAGGAACATTTATTTTTTTTTTTTTTAGTTTATATATTGTAAAATTTATGAAGACAGTTTTACTTGAACTGTGTGGGATTTTGTGATAACTTTTTGAAGAATTAGATGATTAAATAATAAATAAATTGTTAGAATTAGCATAAGGTAAATATTGAAGGTAATCTGTAAAATCGTTAAATTTACTTCGTAGGCAATTGTTGTTTATTGAATAAATTCCTGGTCCTGCCAGAAGGGTTGCCCGGATCATTACTTGTAATGGTTGAGCAATTCCATGTATAAGTCGATCACCCAAAAATGGCATGTTCGCCAAATTTAATTTCCCTTTGTATATAATAAGTTTAAGATGTGTTGAGCTATTAACTCGAATATTATTGAATTATCTTTTATTTTGTCGGAGTTATAATTATTCAAAGTTGCGTTCAAGGTCACAAAATGGGGATTCCCCAAAATATTTTATAATTTTTTTCAGAGTCTAAGAATAATTGAAAAATGATTACATGTGCCATTGAATGTACTTTACATACACTTTCAATCAGACCGATTTCCGTCCTATATATATATATATATATATATATATATATATATATATATATATATATATATATATATATATATATATATATATATATATTTATTGAAGTAATCGCAACTTTTATTTTTTTCTTTAATCGCTTATACTGATAATACTTTATCTTCGATTTTCGATTTTCTTTTTTTAAATGAAAGTACTCAGTCCCCTCTATAACATGGTACTCGATTTTCTTGATTTTTTTTTAGCTTTACGGATTTTACGGGGCTTAGTTTTAAAAAATACATGATTTTTTCACTAAATGATAAAATAAAGTATTAATTATGATATGGCCGCACTTTTGATTTTCGATTTTCTTTTTCCAAATGAAAGTACTCAGTCTCCTCTACAACGTGGTACTCGATTTTCTTGTCGAACTCCGACAAAATAAAAGATAATTCAATAATATTCGAGTTCACAGCTCAACACATCTTAAACTTATTATATACAAAGGGAAATTAAATTTGGCGGACATGCCATTTTTGGGTGATCGACTTATACATGGAATTGCTCGATTATAAAACTGTCAAGTACAGCATATCCTTTTTTATACGGTGAATGGGGGCCGCATAAAAAAATCGTACAAAATAAAATATTAAAAAATTTCATAAATACCTATAAAAAGTATAGTTAGTATAGTTAATTATGTAGCAACTTGTACAATGTACTGATTAAGTGCTTAAAAACAATTAATGAGTAACTTTATCGCAAATTAATGTTCAAATTTCTTACTTTTTCACTATTCATTTGGTGGGCATTTAAAAAAAAAATGTTTTTCGTTGTTCAGAAATTATCACTTGGATTTGGGATTTGGGTTAAGTAGCATTATTAAATTTTAGAGCTATAACGGGCAGTGGTTCGGCCATTCACACTCATGGAATCGGATTTTAAAACTTATTCAACTATCAAAGTTCCTGCTAACTTAACAATATTTTTAGAGAGAGTACCTACAAAATTTTTAACAGAAAATTGAAAGAAAAATCATTTGTATAATTTCAATATCATATTAAGTTTTGAATTTAATAATTGTAAGAATATCATATTTAAAAAGGGGGTATTCGTAATGTTAAGTGGAGATAGTACTAATCAAAAATCTCACACGAGGAAGGGTCATTTACATATAATGTTTTCGCGCGGAATCACTTCACTGATTTCAGTTTATTTAAACGCATTAAACTGTGTCGTATTTAAAATACACATACAAAAATAACATTTTTTAACAAAAAGTTATACGTATAGTAATTTCAAAAGTAAATCTACAGTGTAGAAGTTTCTATCTGTAGAATTCTCTGGCTATATCTTGCATTTGCATATTTACCAGTTATTGGTAAATAATCTCGTAGTGTAAAGTTAATTTACCATGTATATACCTTGGAAACTATTCTAAAATTGTTCGCTTTTACTTATGTAATTGTTTATTTAGTAAATTGTTCCGCCACTGTAATTTATTCAACGATAGTTTGGCTACAGATCAGGGATGCCCAAACTTTTAGACGTTACGAGCAATTATTTTGGTGGAAGTGTACGTAAAGATGAACGACTGGTGTTTTGAATTTGCGACACTCATAGAACACTGAAAGGAATACAACTATCTCTTTTCTGCAATCACTTATGGGCATTTATGTGCATTTTGCAGAACTATGTTGTCATTTACTTAGTAGCTACCAATGGGTGTATTTCAATTGTTATCATATTGTTGCCGTCGTGTTGACACGGTATACGTGGTATACGTGCATGATGCGTGTCATATGCATGTTATGTATATGCGTATGCAAGACACCCATACACACAACCATCCATGGCACTAACACACACAACTCCGCGTGCATATATAAATATATTGGTGGGATATTTTCTATCCTTTGTCGTTACACTGGTTTCAGTAGTATAGAGATACTAGCGTTCGTTCAGTAGTATAGAGATACTAGTGTTCGAAATAAAGTGGACGAAATGAAGGGTTAAAAAATTCAAAAGTGGAATAACAAGGACAAGTAAGACAAGAAATGATTTTGTTTACACATTTTAAAACTATTTTCTTTTAGGTTACGTTAATTTTTGATCAAAAAAATATAGGAAATATTACAAAAAAAAAAATTCAAATATTTATTATTGAAGAAAATTAAAAAAATTTGTTAATTTTTAACCTATTCCTGTCTTCTTTATTTGTAAATTATAGACTAGGGTAAAAATAAAATAATTTTCAAAATCAGAAACATTCCCAAAAAGGCAAATATAATAACAAGAATTACTGAACTATTGAACTATCGTCGATTTATTTCGAATTTTATATTTATTTATATACAATATACTATGGTAAACAATGACAATTATGTAATTTTATTTAGCGTAAAGTCTTCTTCAAAAATTTTCTAACTTGTTGAATTATAAGCCAACTTTTCATTGATTGTATTTATTTTGAATATTGTACAGAACTCTGGGTGTGCAAGCCAGACTCGCGTTTCACCAAACTTGTTTTATATTCAAATCAGCCCTGAATTTCAGAGGTCATGCCATCGATCGCGGTCTATGTCTTGGTCATCCCTGTTATATAACCATAGATCAGTGAATATGATACCTACATTGTAATATGTATATGTAACATGTAACATTCTCTATAAATAAGACATACTAGGTATGTACATATTTGTAATGAATGTAACTAATAAATATGTAATAAACAACAGTACAACATATTTAATAATAATAATGTTTGTTGCTATTTTTAAAACTTTAACAAGTCATCAACCATACAATTAAATTAAGGTCATAATCATTGTCGATCGTATTCAGTCGTATTTTTATTAATGCTACGCCAATTTTTATTCATTTAAATAAATTAGGGTTGGGCGGGGTAAAAAAAAAGACAAAATCAAATCTTTTCATCTTTCATGTAGAAAATATTTGAATTTTTAAACAAAAAAAAAAATACTGTATGATGTTAAATTGTTTGTATTTTAAAATTTTGCCTGTTTTTTCACTCAAGCTAATGGCATAAATCTATAAAAAAATAAAAATCTTGTCTTTTTTTTACCCGCCAAGTGGGGTAAAAAAAAGACAGTGGAGGGTAAATAAAAGACAGACCTCTAACTAATAGGATACTACAGGTACATGATTGGAAGGGTAAAAAATAGACAGCTTGGGTAATTAGCAGTACAACATTTTTTTACAATCATTCCAAATACTATATCAAATGAAGTTCTACATAAAAGAAATTTACTTAAAGTATTAACAGGGGTTTTTGAAAAGAACAACTTTAAAAATCTGAATTGTTCCCTTAATCATGAACGTAAAATTTTAAAGTTTAATACTGGGGTTAATTTCCCCAGTGTGAAAAATATCAACAATATGCTGTCAACCCAAAAATTTATCAATATTTTCAATAGTTAAATATCAAATAGGCGACGAGTCGCGCGAATGACGTCGTGCGTATAACTAGTCTATATTATTCGTTGGTACTGTAAAATCCTATATTTTCTAAGCTTTAAAACTTACCAAAAGAACGAATGCTAGCTAATTAGTGAATTTTATGAAAAAATAAATAAAACTTTAACTTGCCTCAAAACGTACTTACAATCTTTCTGTCTCTTTCTCTCTGCAACTTTGAATTGTCGAGTGTTTGACGCCGATGAGTTCGAATTAACGCGTCGTTTTGTTACGCAGCAATGATTTTTTCGTTCGAATTACCAAATGCATAAAAATTTATTGATTTAGTTCGAAATATAAAGAGATTTTGTAGGGAACTCCTTATAACTTTGAATTATAGAGAGGTTCGAATTATCGCAGGTTTTAATTAATGAGAGTCGACTGCATGTTAACTTGTTTTGAAATAATTTCAAAAATTGTCACACAAAATTTTTAATATAAGCGGTTTTTGAAAAGAAGTAATTCGTTTTCTTATAGTTATTATTATTCAGTGATGTTATGCAAGATGCAGCAACGGGGGTACTTATTTTTTTTTTGTTCATGACTGTACAAATGATTACTGAATAATATACATATAATAATCGTAATAATATTTTTATAAAATAAATTACAGTAATTGCATCGTATTTTTTTCCCATTACCTATAATTAAATTTTTTCCTCATGTATTAAGCATCAAATAAACTAATTAATCGCATGATAGGTATCATGTGGAAGAACAATTTATGGAAAATTGTAATCACGTTGCAAAAAAAATTTCGTACTTATTAACTATATTGTTGTAACTTGTTAATGACACATTTGAAAAACGAAAAAAAAAACCGCGGAGGAAAAATTTTAAAATTAAAATTCTATAACTTGTTCATACCGAGGCAGTAAGTGATCGCACGAACGTAGTGAGTGCGCTCATTCGCTTGACTGGGCAATCGACAGTTCCGCTCGAGTTGCACATACTATTTTTTATTACGAATTTCAGTTACTTTTTTCTATTATTATTACTATTTTTGACATTTTTATTACTTTTTAAAATAATATTTTTGAGTGTTCGTCTAATATAAAAAATCAGAGGCGCTCGCGTAATCTTTGTGTCGCCAATAGGCAAGGTTTGTTTATTAGATTTTGACAGTTCATAAAATTTATGTTATCTAGTTTACAAAATACAAACTGGCATATTTTTTTGAATGTCATTCTAATTTTTTCATAATAATTTACTGTTTTCAAATAAAAACGGACAATTAGCGTATCTACACATCAATGAAATAAGGAATAAGAAGTATGCCATCTAGTGACGTTGAGTGGAACTTTAACGTAACTGCTCATAGATATAAATATGTAGGTACTTTTGTACGTCAAAATTCGTGATTTTTTTCACTTTAGTGACAAAAAAAGTAATCACGAACGTTATTTTTTCATGAATTTTGATGTACAAAAATACCTAAATACATATACCTATGGGCAGTTACGTTAAAGTTCCATTCAACGTCACTAGATGGCATACTTCTTATTCCTTATTTCATTGATTGTGTATAACCCATTACAAATTGCTACCATTTTTTTAAGTGTCAATTTTTGCCATCTGGTGACGAATGAAGAAACTACTACTACAACTAAATATTAAACCTCGCCTCCATTTGATTTCCCAATCCTTGCCTTACAGTTATTCTTATTTCAAACATGACGTTAATTTGATAACGATAAGACGTGAAATTTAAGTTAAGAGGCAGTTTAAGCATAAAATCACTTTAAAGTTTGAATAAAAGTCTGTTGCGAATACGAGAAAGCTGTGTGCCATCCCCCATTAGCAGTGTATGTATTCTTTCTTATTTTAGAAAGTCTTTACGCGTAATTTGACAGGACAGAAATCGTAATTTTTCTTAATAAAATTTTACGATGTATTATTATAATTTTTTTCCAATTTAAAATAATTACTTACGGGAAAATTAAAATCAATAAAAAAAAAATGATACTCAATAAAAAGGACAACAGAATCATCGAATGAACATTTTTTATAACTTTGATGACTTTCTTGGCTATTTTTGGAAATTATCCTATTGTACCATTTTCCTTTCTTTCTATACTTTCTTCAATTTATTGAAAACCTATTAAAATGTCTATATATACTCTATGTTATATATATAGTTATATTACCGGTTATTTCTATAGAGTACACTAGCTGTACTCGCGACGTCGTTCGCGCGACCAATAGTTATAAACTCAATGAGAAGTTTATAAATGTAATAATTATACAGAACTTGCATAGAACAATATTTTTTGCGTAATGTGTGCATATGATCAAAATGGTTTTTCTATTTTCCCGTGAAAAATGGGACATTTTCCCGGAGTAAAAAGTATCTTAGATGTTGACCTAGGTAATAAGTTGTCATCACACCAAATTTCATCAAAATCCGTTGAAGTTTTTGCATAATGTGTGTACATACTCAAAATGGTTTTTCTATTTTCCCGTGGGAATGATATATTTTCCCGAAATAAAAAGTATCCTAGATGTTAACACAGGTAATAAGTTATCATCACACCAAATTTTATTAAAATCCGTCCAATAGTTTTTGCGTTATGCATGAGCAGACAGACAAAAATTTTAAAAGTCGCTGTTTTGATATCTACATCGATAACTAACTATTTACAGTAACAGTACAATTTTCAAAAAATATTCCATGTACAAAAATGGTCTCGTTACAGTTTTATTATAATGATGTATAGATTATAAAAATCCCATTCTATATTTTCCTTCTATGTATTTTCAATCAAATTCCATTAAAATTAACATTTCGTAATAGATGGTAATACACCTATCGATCAAAATACTAATTGACTGGTAAGTAAGTATAGCTGAACCTTTTTTTATGCGGTGGATAGGAACGGCATAAAAAAATCGCATAAAAAATATTCAAAAACTTCGTAAATAACTATAAAAAGTATAGTTCGCTCAATAAAAAGGACGCTCCAAAGCCTCACGAATTCCTTAGAAGTTGCTTTTCTCAACTTAAGGTATTAATTTACACATGAGAACATTTTATTTTAGTTCTGTAATGTTATGAAAATTGTGATAAATGCATTTTAGGTTTCTTACTTTCCCTTGCTTTTGGTTCACATTATACACTTTAATGGGCATTTTTAATTTCCCATAGGAAGTTATTGTAATGGGTCCGATTTTACGAATCGCTAATTTTGACATATCTCCACGTTTCAAGATCACTAGAATCCGAATCCATCGTTTTTAGCGTGATGTCTGTGCGTGCGTTCATTAGTTCGTTCATTCGTTCGTGAATTTTTTTTCGTCTCGCATATCTCGAGAACAAATGATGATATCAACTCCGGACTAATTTCATTAGATGCCTAATCAAAAAATGAAGACCGGATAAAGTTTTCAGCAAATTCGGATTAGCGGTTTGTTTTTTTGTGGTAAAAAAAAACAGAATTAACTTGATTAAGATAACATAGATTATATGGATTTTTTACCATAACATTATTATATAATGGCCTAAGAACCTTCCTTGATGTTAAAAACGCCAGTATTGAATTATAAAATTTAAAAAAAAAAAAATGAAATAAGAAAAATTGAAAAAATTAGTTTCTTGCCAAAATATATTTTGTCTCGCATATCTTGAGAACAAATAATGTTATCATTTGTTTGATAAGGGTGGAGCCCCCACAGGTATGGAACAGAAGGCGAACATCCGTAGGTACAGAAGGCGAAGCCCCCGGTATGGTGCAAGAGGCAAAGCCTCTATCAGGGGCCCAGGGGAGAAGTCGCCTGAAATGAAAAAAGAATTATTTATGTACAGTAGTCTCTAGTCTTTAAGGACACCCAATGGGAAGTTGACAGTGTGGGTAGACCTGTCCCCCAAATTTTTTTTTTAAAAATCCACGTTAAGAAGTTTCATAAAAAAGGTTTAGCTGTATAGGTACATATTTGTACATAGTTTATAAAATCTGTTAAGTCAGAGACGATTTAATTTTAGATAGAGTTAATTTACGGTTAATCAGATTACATGAAATCACATGGTATTTGAATAATTAAAGAATTCAAATCAATAATTTATTAATTAAATTGTATTTTTGTTAATATAAGCAAATTAGTATATGTACACTCAACAACAAAAGCGTAGGTATACATAAATGTACACTTCACGTAATCACTAGCGTTTGTTTCACCGTACAACCATTACAAATTTCATTACAGCCAAAAAAATTACCGTTTTCATTCTCGACAATTACAGATTTCATTACACTGTCACTCTTGCAGAGTTCGCTCGCTATAGAAATTTTAACTTCAAAAATATAAAGTGTATGTATTAATTTGTGGGTCCTGATTTACAGGAAAATACGAAAGATTTGAATTTTTTTTGCTATTTCGAAAATGTTTATTTTGACATGTTCGTCAGATATTCCTCATAAATACTGTGACCAAATTTGTAAAGAGTTTAAACGGAACAGCCGACCTTACCGAGAGGTAAGGTCCCCCCATGAGAAAAGGGGGTCCTCCCCCGGAAAATTTAAGACAATAATGGTGTTTTGAAAGTCATTTAGAGTGCTAATTTTTCTTTCTACCATAAAATTAATTCGGTGACGGATGATTCCACCACCACTGTAACATAAGACCTTTGATAATGAAAAGATAATTTGGATAGAATAATTTGTGTTAGGATTTAGGAGTAGGAAAAACAAAAGGATATTATCAAAGAAATCATAGCCAAACTTCTTACACCAGTAATAATATTTTATTCAGAATAATAAACAAATTCATTTTATCATCAGAATATGAATAATACAATTAGACATCTTCTTAGCCTAATGATAATGAATAAAACTTTTTATAAAATAGCGTATAAGTTCAAATGTTACCAAAACGGGACAAATGGGCGTCCCGAGAAGTTTGGTCGGGATACGTCTCCGAAAAACGGAACTGTCCCGTTAACACTGTCCCGTTCCATGGCTTCGGCATCCGAAACCAAACAAAACATCCTCAGAGGCCGACCAGTATCTCGAATAATAAACAATATTTAGAATAATAAACAAAACACTTAAAAATATTTATAAATAAATATTTTACATTATTCTAATAAATAGTATATTGTGCAATAAGTGCGAGAAATTGTCGATTGCCCACGAAAGCGAAGTTGAGCGCATGAACGTAGTGAGTACGCTCATTCGCTTGAGTGGGGCAATCGACAATCCCGCACGAGTTGCACATACTATTTTTTATTACGAATTTCACATACTTTTTTCTATTATTTATCACTATTTTTGATATTTTTATTACTTTTTAAAATAATATTTTTAAGTGTTCGTCTTTTTTTCTGAATTAATTATCGTTTTAATTACTTTGTTGGTGGTTTCTATAGAAATAATTATGAAATATTTATAAAATGAAAAATTAAGAGGCAGCTTTGCGTGTTTTGATTAAATTTTGCGTGTTTTATTGTCAATTTGCGTGTGGAAAGTTACTTTCCACACGCAAAAAAGTATGCGGGAAGAGTACAGTGGGCAAACAGCTATTTTGCGTACAGAAATGTGTGCGCCAAGTTAGTACTTCTCCCGCATCATGAGTAATAAAAAATAATTTGTTATGTACTACGAACCGGACACTTTTCATTTTTTGTACATATAAATATACATAATATGTTTTATCATCAAAATATCTAGGCTTCATCTTTTATTTACAATAATATTTTTATCCGCATATGTATGTATGTGTGTGTTGTATGCTTGTATGTATATGTGTGTTACTCATCTGTTGATTTGCATTGTTGATTCATTTAGTGTTTTGTGGAATCATTTTATGTACTTGTTTACATAAAATTTGCTTAAAAATATTGTCGGCTTCCGGGGAAGTTTACTGTGAAAGTACTCGGGCCACATAGTGTTAAGAACGGGACGTCTGGTCACCTTACTCGTAAATACAATTCTAAATTTCTTATTTAGGTACTTAAAAGCTTAGGTCCATTTCTTATTTAGATACTTAAAAGCTTATATTAATAATCTTTAACGTCCTAAAAAACTTAGAAAAGACACTAAATTCATTCATACGTGTGTGACAATATGGTTGCATAATCTCATATAATATAAATTCTGCAAATATAAACTTACAAAACAAAATCTATTTTCTGACATAACTATTGATGATGATTAATGACTGATGTTGTATAATTCTACATTTTGTAAAACAAACTTTAACAACTATTTTTGAAAACATAATATCAAAGTATTGACATCTCGTATTTCCTTCCTCCCCAAGTGTATAGTATATCCTTTTGTGTCGGTTCGTACCGTGCTGATAAATTTTATAAATATATATGTACACTACGTAGCTATATAACATAACAATCTATCGTATCCTAGTTTTATTTTCGTTTTCAAGTTCATTGTGAAGGACGCACACGTGCGTTATATAAATATTATAATCACATATTACGCAAATATTGCGTAGGAATGCGTATAAGACTCTGCGGTTATCATTGTTAACTCCATCTATTATTCGTATTTAAAATTATTCACTAGAATATGTGGTTGAAATTTCAAAAACTTCTGTCTCTAGTAATATTTCATTATACGTTTTGACCTTTCGCTTTCATCTTTTAGCGAATTTCCAGAATGGAATTCAGCTATTACAGCCACTGTCATGACGCGACTTGAACCCGGGACCATGGCAGAAATTTGTTTTGAGGTCCCTAGAAACCGAAAATAATATTCACCAAAATATATATATATATATATATATATATATATATATATATATATATATATATATATATATATATATATATATGTGTCCGCACGATAACTCTCGAACGAAATGTCCTAGGTTTACGAAATTTGGTGAAAATGTTGGAAGTCCCAAACCGTTGGACAAGTTCGTTAGCCAGACACGTCGGATGCCAGGAACATGGTGTTTGTTCTTGCAAAAAATTAGTTTTTTGCCAAAATTTCCACTTATTTAAAAATTTTTGCGAAATTTTTTTACATCATTTAAACGACGAAAAAAAATTACATAAAAAAGGTCTTTAAACTATTATTCTATGTCAACTAGTTTCCGAGAAAATTTAATTTTTATAAAAGGGCATTCAGGATGCTGCGACAGGGGTATACCTATATGCATAATTATATGAAAGAATGTGTTTGTGGTACAACACAGGAAGATAGATTGTATATAAGTCATATACGTCATACATATGTATATGTTTGTATGTTACTTATATGCCGTTTTTTAGGGTTCCGAAGAAAGTTCTATTTTTTAGAGCTCCGAAATAAATCTCCCGAGACTATAATAGAAATTTGTTTTGGGGTCCCTAGAAACCAAAAATAATATTCACTAAAATTTATGTATTAAATTTATATTTAGTCCCACACCGTTGGACAAATTCGTTAGCCAGCCATGTCGGATGCCTAGAACATGGTTTTTTTGACCATTTTTCGTGAAAAAAATTAGTTTTTTGCCAAAATTTTCTAAAGTTAAAAATTTTTTTGACATTTATTTACACCATTAGAAAGAGGAGAAAAAATCACTTAAAAGGGTGAAAAATCACAGAAAAACGGATTTTTATAAACGGAAATTCGCTATGTTATGCAGGATGCTGCGACAGGGGTATTTATTATCTGTTATCATTTTCATTAAAATTTTATGGTCCTTTCATGGTCTTCAATAATTATTTTTGGAAATTTTAAGATCTTTTGTTTAGTCTTAGAAATTGTTCAAACATTTTGTTTGTCTATTAACAAATAAAATTAGGAGTCTACTACTGAAATATTGTAGTGTTATTATTACATAAAAGTAAATATAATAAAGTTATTTAGACATACATGATTAAGTAATTATCTAAATTAAAATTACTTGCTAAATAATAATTTTATAATATGGAATAGTTTGCATTTTCTTGGCCTCATTCGCCTTATGTATTATACAGCAGAATATTTTGAGAGTTGTCACTTCCTATAACATCCATCTAATCGAAAAAAATTTAAGACAGAAAAAAAGAATGTGGCTCCTTGAGCCGCGAGTTAATGTTGAAAATATTTTTGAACTTCACTTCCTAGTTTTTTCGGGAATATGATAAAAAACTATGACGTTCTTTGGACGAAGTTTGAGTGAATTGAATACATGTGCCAGATAAACAAAGTAAAAGTACAGTTGTGTACAAAAATTATAAAACAGAAAATAAAATACAGTTGTAAATATCGGTATACAGTTGATCCTTTTTTTGTGCGGTGGAGCGGACCGCATAAAAAAAATCGCACAAAAAAATATATCGAAAAATATCATAAATAGTTATAAAAAGTATAGTTCGATCCAGATTGTACAAAAAACTTTTTTTATGCTGTTGGTCGGGACCGCATAAAAAAAGTTTCATCGGAAAAACATCACTCAAAACGCTCAAAACTTAGAAATTTCCTTAGAAGTTGCTACTATAAAGAAGATAAAGCCTTAATTTATACGTAGGAATATTTTATTTCCTTTTTATATTATGAAAATTTTGAAAAATACATGTGTAAAAAAAATTAAATGATGCAATAATTTATGTTCTTATGCAATGTATTGATTAAATGCTTAAAAGTCATTAAAAAGTATTTTTATCAAAGAAAGTTATTATAGTAATTGTTTAAGTTTCTTACTGTCTCGTGATTTTGATTCACATTATGCATTTTAATGGCCATTTTTTACAAACCGCATAAAGAACATCGCATAAAAAAAATCGCACAAAAAAAGACCGCATAAAAAAGAGTTCAGCTGTAATTATTTAAAAATAATTTAGAATTATGTTTATAAATTTCTATTGCCTCTAAAATAGTTAATCTGGGTCATTTATTTGCTTCGTGTAATAGAATAACCACGGTATCCAGCGTAAATATCTGGAAAATAGTTATTTTTTTTCTGGGAAACCTGGAAAAGTCAGGGAAATTTTTTTTTTCAAAGACATGCCGGGGACCTTGGTAACGTTTCTCTCCGGTATGTGTCCAATGTCGACTAAATGTCTGGCAAAAGCGGAGTCAGATTTTTTATTTCTGTAGGATTAATTAATCTTAAATTTTCTAACATCATTATTCTCTTTTTGTTACAGTACCGCTGGAACAGTTGGTGCCATAGTCACATGTCCGTTAGAAGTAGTGAAAACTCGTTTACAATCGTCGTCGGCGGGTTTTTGTATGGAACCATTAACCGTACCTCGGATTGCCACCGATAAACCAAGTATACATGTTACGTGTAAAACAATACCGCCCGAACAGAGGCGCCGATTTCTATGTACAACAATCCTGCGCACAAAACCGTCAGTGGTCACGTTATCACACTGTGGCATTAATACAACACCACGTAGAGTTAGTTTAATACAATGTTTAAGGTAATTATCAATTTTTTTTTTATTGTTATTGCAAACATTTCCGCAATTTTCTAGCACTATTAATACTTTTAATTCTCGCCAAATCAATCGTTTCGTTCAAAGATAACAATTTAAATTCTAGTATCGTACTCTTTAAGGTGAATCGATCAGTACTGACAAATTTGTGACAAATGAATTACTAAGTCCATTTTTATGTTCCGAACCTACTTCGTGTAAGTTCGGAACATTATAAAATTGATGAGTGACCGAAAATTTGAGAGAAGTGGTAAATCAGAGAACAAATGGTAAATAATTATAGAGTTTTACATTCATATATTGAATAAACGCAAGAGGACTGTGTATTGTATGTATTTCATGTACCTGTGAACTCTATGGTTTGATGGCCAATGCACAATCATTTTTACTTGTGATATGAAATTAACAACAAAAATTGCAATAAAAAAAAAACATTTTCTCTTTCTATTTCTATTTTATAGAAGCGTGTATATATTTATCTCTTTCTTTCGCTGTTTTTTCTTAAAATTATTAATAATGCGACAGATTCTAAAAATTGTTATCTTTGTCTAATAACTTATTTTAATACACAGAGAGCCATCTTTACGTATTTGTGATAATTATATACTTACCGACAAGTCCACATAATTCATAGAAAAAATTATATACATATAGAATTCTATCAAAAATAGGGCCATATTGCACATCATTGTACTTTCTCCCCAACTGTAAGATGGCTCTCAGTACGTATGATTCTAGGGTTAAGAAGTTTTAGTTATGACCACTGATTGTGAGGAACATTACTTAGTGCGTGTCAAACACGCGTTTGACGAATTTTTTTCCGAATTTTTTTCTCTATAAATAAATATAATTTATGTGTAGAAAAATGAGTTAAATTTTATAATACATGTAACAGTATTAATATTTGATTATTGTTCAATCTTCTAATTTTAAAAGTAATGAATTTGATTCTGGTAGTGACGTGTACCCACACATAATAACTAACACGTATACAAATATATTATGGGTGTATTAGTATAAAATGACATTTTTATACTTTTTTTTTTCTATTTATTACAATAATTAAACGTCCAATATTGAACAAAATAGTTTTTTAATGATCCAAAAACATAAAAGAAAATAATTTTCAGTTTTTTAAATGTTAAAGTTGGTTTTTGATGACACAACTTACTTAAATACATACCACTGATTCATCTTTAATCATTCTTTGGCATTTATTCGTACGTTAAAAATTCTAACTTTGAAAATTTATTTCTTCTAAACTACACGTTAGAAATTATTCAAAATAGTGTCAGTGAATGCATCATATCTTTCTCTATATAATATACTAAAATTTCAAATTCTGAACTTGGAAAATTTCAAGTGATCGATTCACCTTAAATATATTCCTTGTTAAATGTTTACGCAAATTACGTCACCATTCTTCTTGTCTATTTCCAATTTTGCTGTAACTTTTTGATATTTTTTAGCAATGTTCCTTAAGATTTCGTATTTTATCTTATCACTAAATTTATCATTATGTTAAAGTAGCTCTTATCAAATTGAATTCTCAAGGCTCAAAAATTATCAAACTAGATCGGTTTCAAAATGAACCCAGAATTTTTAATAATCAGTCAAACGCCTGACCACTAGGCCACTAATCACTGTTCGATAGCCATTCCGTTTTGATAATGAATCAGTCACGTATATTACTGTCTCGAATACGAAAAGCAGTTATTTTAGTTTCAATATTACAAACTTTTGTTCGTATTTAAACACGTTAATATGAACAAAAGTTGGCCATATTTAATAATATTCACAAGAACATCGATAATATTGATGATTGTTGTTCTAGCAAACGTTATTATTTATCAGAATTATTACCTAATATTTAACAATAATTCAAGAGAATAGATTAAATTTTTTCGGAATAGTGGAAAAAAAAAATGATGACGCGCATTCTATCAATATTTAACACAGTATACGTACAATTGTTTTTTTTTTAAACTGAAGTTTACGCTCTTGAGAGCTCTGTGAACTATATCACATAAGTGTAACACAAGTTTGTTTTTCTAATTGGCTAGAGATTATTATAGGTATTTTAAAATCTTTTTGAATTACATGATGATAATCATTAATCAATTAATAGATACCTTCACGTTGATGAAACCTTAACACGTTGATGATTATGACGCATTATGACGAAATGCTCAACTAATAGTTTTGACAACTACAATTTGTTTATGTTCAGAATATACTTAAAATATTTTCTTCTCTGTTTTGCAGAATAGAAAAAATGTGCAAAACAAAGAAGGAAATATGGTGAGTATATTCTTAACATAATAAACAAACCATATTTAATACACCAATGCAAAAAAACGTAGCTCGCTCTGTGTCTACGCACAATAGATACCACAGTGGTGCGGTGTGCTGCACAATACATAACGTATAGTAGAGCAGACCGTACTACTGCGGTACATAATTATGATGCTGGCTAGACAGATAGCGAGTTATGTTTGTTTATGTACAAACCTTATTGGTATACATTTTAATATTTTATACGGAATTGTTAACACAGTACAACGTTGCGTCATGTTGCGTTAGGTTTCACTTGACGCTGTACGACGTTCGTGACCGTCAACGTGTTAAATACTTATTTTTAACATTTGGGTGTATTCGTTGCTCTCATCACTTCTAAATGATGTAGGCACATGCGCACACTGATTAAAAACTGTGCGAGGATTAGTGGGAATTGGCATTGGTAATCCATTAAAATTTAAGCGCATGCTCGTACATGGCGCTTCTTATTAAAAATATTCCTATTCAGTAGTCCAATTTCATTGTAACAGTATCAATTTTTTTTTTACAAAACAACAGTTCAAAATTATTTTTATAATTTCCAATCATTTAATTTCAGTTATTCGTAAATTTAAAATATCTATAGTTTGTCACATTGTTAGCAATAAGTATCATATTTATCATTTTACGAGTAAAAGAAAAAAACATGAGAAATTTCCTCGAATTTCCTTAGTCACGAAGCGAAAATATGTTAACAGATCAAAAAATAGAAAATAACAATTAACCTTTGAACTCATCGTAGTGTCGAGAAAATTTTTCACCCACTCGCCCACGCTTAAAAAAATAACGAAATAATATTGAAAAAATTGCATTTTATGTGTCTCATGTATTTTTCACGTTTATTTAAAGTTATTGAAAATATCAAAGGAAGTTTTTAGTGTGAATAAACTTTGTGTAATATTATTTTTGCAAAAAGAAAAATAAGTTTATATTTAGCGGTGATTTTTATAATTAAAAATCATACATATTTTTTTATTTTTCCGGTAAAATTAATTAATTTTATCATATTATTATGTAGTAAATAATAAATAATAAGAAATAAATAAATAACTAAATAAATAGCTATTACTATTACATACAGCTTAAAAATTATTAGTTTATTACTATTATTAACATTACTGATCATTGGCAATGAATAATTTGTTGATATATATATATATATATATATATATATATATATATATATATATATATATATATATATATATATATATTTTCTCATAACAAAGCGATTCTAAATTTTTTTATTGTGTCTACCTTGACCTCAATGTACAATTTTTGAATATGATAATTGTTGATTTTTCTAATAAAAAAAAAAAAAAAAAATTGTGAACACTTTTAATGTCCGCACGTTTATGTAGTAAACTTCCCCAGGGGCCAGCAATATTTTTAAAGAATTAAATAAAAAATAATAATTAAATTCACGAAATAATTCAACATGTGCAAACACACACATTTTTAATAAAAAAAAAATTAATAAACGCAATAACAATAAAGTGAAAAAAAATACACAAACAATTAAAAATTATATGTATTATGTTATCCGTCTATAATGTTTAGAGAAATCGTCACACAGAAAGTGTGATACTGGCCAATACTCGTCCACATATCCAAAAATAACAAAAAATGTCTTATGTAATGACTGTTGATCGAAAAGGTTGCGGGGTTGACAGTATTGTCTTTATTTTTTTAAGGTATTAAAAATTGCGTATTTTTTTTAGATAAAACATTTTGATGCGATTTTAGATATAAACAAGAGGTAATTATGGATACCTATATACGGGTATACCCTTTTATATCGGTATATTTTGAATATATTTTAGATATGCGTGTATACATTTCTTGTCACAACTTGTTTATCTGAGTTTAAATTTTATTATCAGAGAAAAGACACACATCAGGATTAACAGGGGTGAACTTTTTTTTTTAAGGTACAGTATATATTTGAGTCAATGTTTATATATTATATTATGACATATAAAAGTCATTTGAAAGAATTTATTTAAAAGTAATAATCATTAAGAATACATTGTTTTTCTAAAAATTTAAATTTTTTCTAAAAATATCTTAGTTTCTTGTTGGTTTTAACAACCAAAAAGTAAATACAACATACTTTATGATTAATACCTATTTTCCGTTAATAATATCACTTTATTATACATACATATTTGCATCTTTCGGTAAAAATTAAATCAAATTTAATTTATTAAAAATATTTAAAATAATAAAATACATAGGTATTGGGATAACTTCACATTATGTATGTTTATGTATGATGTGTACCTGTGGATGCTTGAACCGCTTGAACGATGAGCTCATTAGTCATTACCACACAAAAGGACGACTGTATATTTATATTATGTATGTATTGTGTTGTAGTTGTGATTCTCTTTATTACCTGCAGTTGAACTGTATTTGTTTTTGCAACTAAGTGAGATATATATTTTTTAAAATAATTATGAGAGAAATAGAAAATTGTTTACTTTAGATAACAAACGAAAATTTTTATATCATAAATGACATCTTCTTAATTTATTGCTTTACAGTAGACCACTTATTTTCTCAACAATTACATTTCTTAATTTTTCCAAAAAATATTTTTTTTTCACAAATATAACTAAAAATAATGGAACTAAATTTTCACATTGCTTAATACAAACCTTTTCTATCGAAAAATCGCTTATTACAGCGTAAAAAACAGGTAATTTTTGAGTTTAAAGGAACTAGTTTAAAAAATTTTCCTAATTAGGTCCTCAAATCCGGATGAATGTCTTTTCTCTGTTTATTATTGTGTAAGGTGTTTTTTAATGTTACAAATAAATGATTTATGAGTATCAATTGTCTTTTTTCTTCCAGTAAAATGTGAGAGAGACAACACATTGTTCTGCTTTGGTAAAAATGTTTTTTTAAATGACAACTTATTTTTTTATTAACAAATTTTAAGTTACAGTTAGTCAGTCAAATTACCCTCATTTATTAACATTTTAAATTTTGAAAATATAAGTACGGTCCTGTCCGCACCGCAAGATTTCGAACATTAGTAATGACCCAACAGCCCATACCGCCCGTATCATTCAGTTAAATTCACCCATTTCTAATTTTGTTAACACTTAGAGCGCCATAATTTAAAAAAAAATCTGTAGGTCCATATAAAAACATAAGCTATGTTGTAGATCCTCAGGTCAGGCCGCTTAGTGTATTTGTGCATATAACAACTATGGCAGGGGTGGCCAACCCGCGGCCCGCGGGCCGCATGTGGCCCGCCGTGAACTTTTTGTTGGCCCGCGAGATTCATTACGCTTATACAAAATATAATTATTTTATAATGGGCAAGGTAGTGAAAACAAATGTATTAAAAAAAAATTCGTCAAGTGCGTGTTTTTGACACGGACTAAGTAATGTCACCTCAGTGAAAGTGTTAATTTATGATTTTTTGGCTCGTTTTTTAAGTACGGTGAGAATACAGCCCTCTTGCGTTTATTCATTATGCATGTACAACTCTACAGCCCTCTTGCGTTTAGTCAATATGCATGTACAACTCTCTATAATAATGTTTCCCCCACTATGATCACACAACGATATTAATATGTCATCCTTCGATGACATAAAAAAAAACATAATATATAGGAACACATAATTTTATATGCGGCCCGCGGAGTTATGATGCGCTTCCAAAGTGGCCCGCAAGATCATTTTGGTTGGCCACCCCTGAACTATGGCCTCACGGACAGTATTAACCAGTGTTGGCAGCCGTACGATAATTATCGTACATGTACGATAATTCGATGGTGACGTACGATAACATTTTAATTACCGTACGTGAAAATATGATAATTTTTCATTAAATTACTTAGGGTAAAAGCCCCGATTGTGGAACACTATTTTTAGGTATTTCATCAAACTTGCTTACAAAAATTAATAAATGAATTAAACACCCATTTTTTTTTCTTAATAAGCATGAAACCAAGTTTTTTTAATCCAATGAATATGTTTTTAAGAAAATATAACCCAAAAATTTTGATTTATTAATGTTTTGTTTTATAATTTGTTGACATCTATAAAAAAACGGACAGAAAATATTAACACCCTGTAAAAAATCAGCACATTGACACCTAAAAAAGAACACGTATGTACGAACATGAGATACATCAGACACATCTTTTGCCATCTTTTCACTCTATGACATAGAGTGACATCTAGTAGTAAATAGAATGTCAAATTAAAAAATATAGAATGGTTTAAATATTCGATAAAATAAACGACCGAAATCACAGAATATACCAAAATACCACAGAAAAATACTATATTTTGTTTCGCCATCTATGTATTTTGGTAAAGTTCTAATCAATTCTAAACTAACCATAAACTAACTTATCAAAATGGCGACAATTTTCATTATTAATAAAATTTTGCAACTTTAAATCAATATTTTTTTATTTATCAATTGACGATACGCTCCGAAATAAAAAAAATATTAAAAATTTTACGATTTTAAAGCAGTAAGTAAATATTTTAGACTCAAAAAGAAATTAAAACTATTTATAATATAAATTTTTAGTTATTTTACGTACATGATTTTAGTTAAATACATAGGTTATATGTGTACTGAAAGAAATACACATATATGTAAATTACATTTAAACCGAATAAAAAGATGATTTAACTCTTATAATCTCTTAACTGGGCTAATAAAAATTATTTGTATAGTTTTATTGCGCTAACTTCGAAAATTAACTGGAAAATGTTGAAATTTATAAGGCATGTGTTTCTATAAATAAGCATTGATCAAATGCAAAAGAGACACATTTAGCAAAAACTGTTTAATTTATATATGTATTTCTTTAATTAAGTAAAGAAACATTAAATGTGAGATGAATTTAAATTGAAAAACAATCATTCTATTAATAATAATTTTTGTTATCAGACGTTTCTTTCAGAAATAACTTCATTAAGATATAAATGTCAAAACTGTTTTTCTATTGGATCGCGTTCCACAAACGGGGCTTTTACCCTATGTATAAAATAAATTTCACTAAATTACCTAATGTACGATAATTTACGTCAAATATACGAAAAATACGATAATTTCACGCATTTGGTACGATCGGTGTCCACTTTTTGGCTGCCAACACTGGTATTAACGGCAGACATAGCGACCGCTGAGGCGCTGTGATCCTTCCGACAATGTTAACAGCAGTCCCTAAAGACCATTCATAAAATTACAAGGGTTCATTATTAACCCTCTAGCTCATGACTCAATTTTTTTACCTTCAAACTCATGACTGGGGTTCAAATGCACCCCATTGTTTTCTTGATAATAAGTCGGTTCTATGACTAATAAATCGACATTATCGTATACCATTCTCTTCCTTTTTTCACAGGGAAGAGAAAGGTATACATAAAATCTAATTTTAAGCAAATTCAGGTCATAAAAAACCCACTAGAACATTAAAAACCGGAAAAAATCAGCAAAAAGCTCATTTTTCAAATAAAAATTTGTAACTTTTCAAGCGCTCAAACAATTTTAAAATTTCCAACGGCGTTTTGAAGAGGAGATTTCAGGCTATAGAAAAATAATTACGGTCACTTTATTCTGTTAGAAAAGTATATTTATTTAGACACTTAAAAATGACGAAAATTAGTAAATTAAAAATTATGTTTTAAAGAATTTTTTTTATTATAAATTGATACAAAACGTTAAAGTAACTCAACAGGATAAGCTATTTACAAGAATTTAGTCAATTACCATACAATACGTGCAAAATAGGAGTTTGTGCTCTTCGAATATGGCTCGATGACACTTAACAAAATGAGAATGGCCTTTGCGATCTTTTTGATCTCGGACACAGGCTGCACCTTGCCTATCTCTTATCAACCTGGCAATATGTAAATAATTTATTTAAAAAATATACATGAATTGATGATTACATATAAAATATAAAATAAACTTACTGTCACAAAAGTTGAACGTAAACTCACGACTGGGGTTCATACACACCCCATACAGCAAGGGGTCAAACTAGATTGTCTATGTCTCTGTTCCACTTGTAATGAGTTTGTGACGTAAATCTCCCCACTCTATTGGTGTAGATACACACTGTTTGCAGTGGTATTGGTTTAATGGTTGCGTCTGTGTGCGTATTTACACATACTACTACACCACACGTATTACCAGAGAGAGAAATGTGTGCTGCTCAACTAACAATGTCTAACAATGTAATATAATGGACTGTGTGTTCGGTGACGGACAGCGACTGACTACATGACTTAGCTGTGACAGGCCTACAAATGACTCCAAGCGAATTACACTTTTTTGATGTTAGTTGGCTTCTAGTGTTCGATGCCATACAGAATTTGTAAATACACTGCGTAACCACTAACCAACAACTAGAAGTGCGACCGACCTGACACTACTCAGAGACCTTCGAACTAAATTATGGTTCGCACCGGCAGTCGGTACTATTGCTCGCTAGTTCAGGAGCGTAGTCTAAAGTTTGCGTGGGGTGCGTCTGGACCCCAGTCATGAGCTTGAGGGTTAAAATCACAACTTTTATTTTTATGTATTTAGTGATGTCATCGCGGATCCTTTCTGGCGCTTCATAATTTTTTATTATAAAACATTGATTTGGCGTTATTGTACGATCTTTAATTGAAATGACCGAGATTCAAATTAGCAATTTAAAAATCAATAAATATATGTCAATATGAATGTCTCTCAATTCCCTGTTTCTCTAATTTAACGGAAGTCAATTAGTTAAACATTTAAAATGCTATTTTTATTTTAAATAAAGTAGGATATAATTTTTGATAATTATGTTCACAACTTTACTAGATAGTACAGAATTACTAACTTATTGGCTCTAGTTAGACATGCAACCATTGAATGTTAGTCAACTGTTTGGCAAATGTTCTATTATTTACAATTTTCAAGTTATCCACTAATCTATTGTAAATATCTGTATTGATATATATTTTTTTTTTTATTTATATAATTTAATTTTTAGAATTAAATCACTGCCAAAACTTATATATAAAATATATAAAATAAATTGATTTTTTTCAATTATTGATCCATTTTGAATGCCAACATTTATGTAAAATGTTCGTTTTACCGGAAAATAACAATTGAAATTATTGTTTAAAGAATATTTAATCAATGAAATTATTGTTTCTTTATTAAATTATTAATTTTTATCGTACAATCGACAATTACATTAAAAATTCATTTAATTTGCATTGTTTAGACATGAAACATTTAATATTTAATATATTTTTATCTACGTTTAATTTCGTAAAATTGGCTATTAAAGTGTTTACCACAAAAACGTTACTTATAGTCTCAGTAATTTTTAGGATACTGCCTGATCTAGACTTTTATAAAAAAAAATTTGATTTTGTTACCAGTTGTGTTACATTATGTTTACATATTTAAGAATAGCGAATAAAAAATTTAAAATCGAATAAAAATTATGACATCGCCTCAAAAATTGTAGTAAATGTAATTAATTTTAAGTCAATGATTAAAGTAAATACTCGAAAAAATGTCATAATTATAGTATATAAAAAATTATGCAGATTTCAGTGATGCAAATTTCAACTGAGTTTTTTTTGTCTCTATTTACCGTAAATTGAAGTGAATAGGCATGAATTTAAACTTCACATCGTATTTTTTGTATTATTTTTACGAGAACCTATTTTTTAATGTATAATTTACTCCTGACGCAGCATCTGCATAACATAGCCAATTTCCAAGTAATGGACACTGGCGGATCTCATCCTGTATCTATTTAAAATAGTTTAGCTTTCTAACAGTGAAACAATTTTCAAAATCAGTTGAGTAGTTAATTTTTGGCGCTTTTGGTTCCTCAGACCCTAACGGCTCTCATTTCACAACTTTTCGATTTTTTTTCCTAGGTATGTATATATATATATATATATATATATATATATATATATATATATATATATATATATATATATATATATATATATATATATATATATATAAATTATATTTTCTCTCTAAAGGAGGACATCATACAAAAATTTCCTTTAAAAATCTGGCTAATTTTAATTTAATAAGATGAGACAGAGCTATTGTTATTATAACACACACATACATATTGAATAACTAACTAGTACTTGTTTTATCTAGAAAAAATTGTTTTTTTCTATATTTCATATCGTAAAGAAAACAAAATAAAAAATTGCAATTTTCTCGAGAACTACTTAACATAGAAAAAAATTATAAGGAAATTTTCTTCATAATTCTTTTTTTCTCTTTTCAACGATGTAAAAATCAAACTGTCTAATGATAGGATCGGATGATAAAAAATGGCCAAAAAACCTACTTCTGGGCATCCGACATGTCTGGCTAACGAACTTAGCCGAGCCAATCCGCATTCCAGCTCGTACACCAAATTTCATAAGCATTTAACGTTTCGTTCGAGAGTTATTGCGTACACACAAACACACACACACACAATGTACAAAAAAACCGTATGACGCAGACAAAAAATTTACTTGCAATTTGCGCCATTGAAATCTACGGAATTTGTTACTTAACATTTACTAAAATATCTAAATGACGACTATTTTGAGAAAAAAATTTGAAATTTTTTCGAAAATTTTTACACATTGTACCAACTTAAACGCAAAATAATAAGTTTACAATATTATTCTGGTAAATTCTTGTGAAATACAAGCAAATCAAAATACATGCAATATAGTATTGAATACATTATCGTTTCGTCAAGTCGGTCGTCTCTTTGCGTGGTTTGATACGCACTTGGCTAATTTTTAATTTTTTTTATTTTGTATGGAACCTAGACGACTTATTTTCTTATTTGCGGGACCAAACTCTTCCCTCTACATTAACACTTTCAGTCCCATGGCTTCAGCATCTGAAACCAAACAAAACATCCCCAAAGGCCGACCGCAATCAATGATTAATTGATTAGTTGGTTACGCATTATGTGTGAGATGTTTATCATCATTCATTACACGGATGTGTTTCTGCTCACACAAATACATACCAACACACACTACTCTTTTGGTTTCTATCTAGAAAAATTTTTAAGATAAACAAAAAATACATAAAAAATATAATTTATATTTTTAAATAAAATTGATTTGAATGTCAATGTATATGTAGTATGTACGTATCACGTACGTATGTTTACAGGGTTTACAGTTTTACACATACATGTTGAACTGTGTTGAATCTATTCAGTGTTTGAATCATTTTATTTTATGTGTTTTTTTTTTCTTTTAAAAATTGCCGGCTTCCGGGGAAGTTTACTATGAAAGTGCTCAGGCCTCATAGTGTTAATAATACAATTCTGATTTTTTTTTTTTAAATTTTGTAATAATTTCGTTAATAATATGTTGTTTTTTTTTTTAATTACAGATATATAGTTGAACATGAAGGCCCCGGAGCATTATTTAAAGGTCTGGGTCCAAACCTTGTTGGAGTTGCTCCATCCCGTGCTATATATTTTTGTGCTTATTCACAAGCGAAGAATTTTTTTAATACAGTTTTACCTCCAGATACAGCCATTGTTCATGTTTCATCAGCTTGTTGTGCAGGTAAAAAAAAATTGATATTAGTAAAATGTAAAGTGATAATATTGTGCAGTGATTTTATGAATTTTCATTTTATTTTGTGTAGGATTCGCGGCGAGCACATTAACAAATCCAATATGGTTCGTAAAAACTCGACTGCAATTAGACAAAGCGAATGAACTCACTGCAATGCAGTGTATAAGAAAAATTTATAGACAATCCGTAAGTAATTTTTTAAATTATCTGAGATTACTTTCATTAATTAATATTAATTATCAGTAAGTTAAAGAACAATTAATTGTTTAATTATTCAAATCAGTTTACGTTAATTGAAATTTCGTAGAATGAGGTATACTATAATTATAAAGCATTGACGGGAGTGAATAGAAAAAATTCGTCAAATGCGTGTTTTTGACACGCACTAAGTAATGTCATCTCAGTGAAATGTTAATTTATGATTTTTTGTTAACTCTATAGTTGTTCAGAGCTCTACAGCCCTCTTGCGTTTATTCAATATGGATGTACAACTCAATAATTATTCAGTCACAAAACGATATTAATATGTCATCTTCGATGACATAATTATGTCATCGAAGATGACATAAAAGTCTAAAAATTTTCTTTGACCATTGTAGTTAAATTATTAATAAAATGTATAAAATTTTATTTAACGTTCAAACTAGTGAGATTATTAAAAAAATTAAATTTACAAAGTCAGTAATGAAACAACGCAGAAATTAGGTTAGATTAAGTTGTTTCGTAATTTAGTTAAATTATATTTACGTTCAGAAGGGTAGAAAATTTAATATCTTAGTTCCTCTAATTATTATTAAAAATATGTAAATTTTTTTTACAAACTTTCGATATACTTATCTAAATTAATAATCTACGTCAAATTGAAAAATAATTCAGGTGAATAGATATGACAGCAGGGGGATAGATCATACGCATTCAGAGATTAATAGATACATCTGTGACATCAGTAGTAGGGGTGTGCGAATAGTGCTTGAATCGAATAGTGTTATTCGATTCGATTTCGAATGGAATAATTCGACTTTTCGAATAATTCGATTTTTCGAATTATTCGTTTTTTTCGAATAATTTGAAAAATAGAATTATTCGTTTCATTTTTTCGGATAGCTCGAACATTTTTTTTTATTTTTAAGACTCAAACATACTAAGAACTTTAATAAAATATAATTACAGAGCAAATTCATCCAAAAAATAATTATTTTTTACTTCACACTGGGAAGTTATTGCAGTGGATTCTTTTGTCGTATTTTTTTATGTTTTAAGTTTTAACGAATATTCGAATCGAAAATTCAGCTATTACACCCACTGTCATGGGGTGAAAAGTTTTTGTAACAATAAACTTTTATTATTATTGATTGATTTATCCTGTTTTTTAGGCATAATGGAACTTTCCATTTATGAAATTATTGTAATGGCACCGATTTTTTTTTATTTAAATTAAATGTTTAAAGATCTCTAAGAATCAAAAAAAAAAAAAACAAAAAACAAAAATTCGAGCTTTTTGAATTATTCGTTTTCTTTCGAATAATTCGAATATTTTTCGAATTATTCGATTCGAAATTCGAATCAAATATTACTATTCGATTCGGTGCGAATTATTCGACATTTCGAATAATTCGCACACCCCTAGTCAGTAGTGATGCAAAATGGGCTAATAAACACAAATGATAGATGAGTAAAATTTGACGTACCAGAACTGGCTAGAATTTTCAGAATTAGTCATAATAAGTCCAAACATATTTTTTTGATATTAATAGATTTTAGCGTTACTTTATGGTATTTCATATTTGTAAATAATAAACAAATATTTTACTTCGCAAAATACCACTTTTATTTTTGAAACTGTGACAACATTGTTTCGAACCGTTAGTTCATTTTCAAACAGAATAGAGATCAATTTTCTATTTGCTTACTTCACGAATAGAGTTTTTGTTTGGATTTGATTTCCCTTCCATAAATATTAATTTATCAACTAATAACACTGCGTTACAAAAAAAAATTAAGTACCCACTTTAATTTTTCCTGTTTATTCATTCATACACATCGCTCAATAAGAATATATGCGTACTTTTTTTCTATCACGTGCTGTTTTTTAGGTACGATAAAAGTTTCAGTATACATTATTTTATTTAATAATGTAAAATTATTATAATTTATTTAAACGATAATTCGAGTAAAATCGACAACAAAACTTATCATTAAAATGTTTGCACACATTAAAATATAAAATACATAGTGAAAAGTACATGTTGTACATAGAAAAATGAAAAATATTTAACTTTTTCTTTTATGTTTGGAAGTATCTTCTTGCTTTAAACGCCAACAGTAATCTCCTAACATAGCTGCATCCCAACGACCTTGAAACCGTTCTTCAAGCTTTTTTATATCCTGGTGAAACCACTCCCCTTGTTCATCACTTACAGCTCTAAGATTTGAAGGAAGAAAAGAGAAATGGGAATGAAGAAAATGAATTTTCAATGGGCAACCCATCTTTTTGTATGCATTTAACAAATTGTTTACAAAGGCTGCCTGTACACAAAGCAATAGTGTATTAATATGGACGCAATAAGGATCGTTCAAAAAAAGTTATCGGTGTGTACCTCAAAAACAAGACGTGATAGCAACAAAAGACAAACACTGCCAATATACTCTAGCTAACAGAAAACTATAATAGTCCAATAGCACTAAATTTTATCTATACATTTTAGAATAGGCATAAAAATTTTTTAAAAAGAGATTCTTGTAGGGATTGCCGAAGAGAACATTTGTGCAAAATGTGAACTGCCGGAAATGTTTTTTTTTTTTATATTTAAACATTCATAAATAACGTTTTTTTAACCTTTCACCGCTTACGTAGCGAAAACGGTGATAGATACATTAAAAAGTGTTAAGGCCTTTTTTGTAGAAAATCGAATTCTCTACAAAAAAATCCGCGAGAGCACCTGTCTATCTTGTACAGGTGAAAAGATACAACGCTCCAAACGCGCACTCAAAAATTCACTTTTTCGGGCGTTCCGGCAAGGTTCCGGACGGCACACCCTGCCGGAACGCTCGAAAAAGTGAATTTTTGAGTGCGCGTTTGAAGCGCTGTATTTTTTCACCTGTACAAGATAGACCGGTGCTCCCGCGGACTTTTTTGTAGAGAATTCGATTCTCTACAAAAAAGGCCTTACCACTTTTTAATGTATCTATCACCGTTTTCGCTACGTAAGCGGTGAAAGGTCAAAAAACGTTATTCATGAATTTTCAATATTGTTTAAACAATATAAAAAAACATTTCCGGGAGTTCACATTTTGCACAAATATTCTCCTCAGAAATCCCTACAAGAATCTCTTTTTAAAAATTTTTTATATCTATTCTAAAATTAATGTTTAGTGAGATAGGGCTTAAAATTACTACTATTGGACTATAATAGTAATCAGTTTTCCGGGTACCGAAATCGTGTCACGCAGTGTAATAAGAAATTTGGCAGCTTTGTGCCAATTTTTCGATTAATTTAAAAACTTTCGATAAAAATAAAAAACCAGCTACTGCAAGCAAAATTAATCTGTTGTATGTATATCATCTAATATGTAAGAAAATGTATGAAAATCGAATATATAGTTCAGTTTTCTACTTTACAGTACCAGTTTTACAGTGCTTAAGATAACTGTATCATTGTTTAAGACATAAGTTTACTGTAAGGACAAAAATATGCATATAATAAGTGTTACAATTCAGTAGACAAAAATATATAGCTATTTATGTATCAATTTCAAAAAAATTGATTAAAAATATTAAATAAATAAAAAAATCTGTCCGATACCAATATAATCTTGAAATAGGAATAAATCTATAAAAAGATAATATAAAATTGAGTGTTTGAAGTACTCATTAGTCATTAAGTCATTATAGTCCTCATATTAGATATGATTGTGAAAAATTTTGTATCATACTAGGTGTTTTAAAATATTATGTATTAAGTATTACAAGATTTTTGAAACAAAGAAAAATCAAAAACTATTGTTTACTTCCTTTTTTATTTATTTAAAAAATAAATAAATAAATACATGCATATTTATTTTAGATAATATTAATAATTAACTGTCAGTTGTCCGTAATTGTAAATTTATGAAAAATTCTTACTATGACCTGTGAATCATTTTTCCCGAGATTATAAAGTAAATTTAAATTTAATTCTTTATCTTATCTTAATTGCATATTTTTTTCTAATTTGTTTTAAATGTTGTATTTATTTATTTATTTTTAAATGTACATGTGAAATTTTCTAGCAATTTTATTAAAATCTACGCAATTATAAATTATTTTTTTCAGTATTGTTATTTATTGTTGATAATTTTTTTTTAAAATATTGATAAAACAGTTTTCTGTTTATCAAATTAACTAATTTAGTACCGTGAATGTAAGAGATTAATTTGGCCGTTTTCAAATCAAGTATTTAGTTTATCAAAATATTCTATAAACTCTAAAATATAGTTAAGCCGTTCAGTAGAAAACATTACAATATTTGGATTTAAAATAATTAATGACAATTTTGAAAGACCGCCATTTTTGTGACGTCAAAGTTCTTTGTCACTCGCTTTCAATGAAACATTCCATACTGTTTATAATGTAATGTATTTCTATGGTCTTTTTACATCAATTAGAAGCAAATTTGAATCCAAAAAAATGACTATTTCCTTTATTTTCGTATAAAAAAAATATGAATTCTTGAAATGATTACTGGAGCATGATGTATTTACATAATATGACTGATAACAAACATATGCATATATGTTCATTTAAAAATTGTAAATATTAGTACATATCGCGGAATACAAATATTGATAACGTAAAGATATTTGTAAGTCGTGGTTGTCCTTCATTTTGAAAAGTAAAAATTTATTTCGTCGCAACACACCAGGTTGACATAATATGTCAAAATTTAAATTTCAGAAAAGAAAGTATCAATCAAAAAATGTTGTATAAAATGGCCGCGACCGCATAATGTACAAATTTCTAATAAAAATTCAAGTTGTGATTCTTATAGATTTTTGAAAAAAAAAAAAAAAAGAATTGGCCTACGTAAGTCCAAACTTTGATTATAATGTTTTTAAGTACAGATAACCTTTGTATAGAACAGTTTGTAAAAAAATTCAGTGTTACATAAACTCAAACAAGGTTAGAATTTAAAAATTCCCAAAAAAGCTATCTTTGCTTTTGAGCCATGATAATTCCCAACGCTTGGACTAAAATTTTTTTTGATATGTTAACTATGTTATACGTATACGACAATTGGATTAGTGAGGGCATCACTATATTTGTTATGATCATGTCCCTGCCACTTGTTTTCAAGGCCGGATCTTTTCATGTCACAGTTTGCTACGTTTGCTACGTGGCGCTAATGGTATAGGGGATATACTAAATAGAGTTGGGACATGTGAGCATTTTTCATCAAATAGATGTCAAAATTAATTACTATATGATTGAGCACAAAAATATCGTCACCAAGTTATGTGTTAACGAAGAATTAAAATTTTTTAATTTAATTAATCTTTCTAGGTTGAATTAAAGTATTTTTTTAAATATTTAATTTATTTCAAATTTATTTTAGATGAAAAATAGCGAACTATTAAACCTCATGTCTCGACTCTAATTTTATCCCCTAGTAAATCAACGCCATCTGGTATATTAGTTACAGCGACGTCAGAAAACGGTCAATTTTTTTATAATAGACTAAATGGAGAGTGACAGGGACATGGTTATGATAATATGACATATTGGATGTAAATCAGGCGGTATATTTGGATGTAATTTAAATATATTTATTAAAAGATAAACCCAAGTAAGGTAGTGTCTTTACGATGTTAATGAAGGTCAATGGTGGTGGTTTATTGTAGACAAAATTAAACTCAAAAATAACATTTCAGTTAAAATTGTTTTGTTTTATTAATTTATGACGTCAATAGAAAATGATTCCGTGATCTGAACAGTATACAACCTTATTATCAGTTGCAAAGGTCACTTTAAAAATAAATAATAATTACATATTTGTACATGATTAACTAAAAATAAGAGCACGACTATGATACTGTTTAGATTCTATTATCTTATCATTTTTAATAAAGATACGGAGAAAAAATGGCTTAATATTACAAAATAATACAATAAAAAAAAAAAAATTGTAATCGTCTAAAAAATCGAAGATTGATGATTTTGATTTTGTTTTGATTTGAGATTTATATAAACTTCAGCTTTTTTGAAAGCCAATCTAATTTTTTTTTTTTTTTGCCAGATTGTATAACGCGAACTATGAGAGATCTTCCATTTCAGATTTACTCAACTTGAAATAAAAAAATTGAAATTTTGCAAAAATCGCTCATTTAACCACTAACATTGTACTTAAAAATTGACACTTAACGCCTTGAGTCGCTTGACAAATGAGACAATTGTTCAAAAAAACTGTGTGTACTTGTGGTTTGCATCCAGGATAAAAAGATAGACCATACAATCAGATGAACATCTTCAAATAAATTATATATTTATATATCAATTCGAAATATTTAATTAAAATTTGAATGTTATTAAAGAATAATTAACAAAATATTGTACAAAATAGAAAAACAAACTAATATCCGTGATTTTATAAAATTAAAACTTGCACAACCAAATCATCAAAGCTAAAACGGCGGTGTAGAGTTAGCCTTAATAAAAATTCTGATAGGTGGCAGACACAATAGATAAAATGGCGGTACAATTGACAAATGTCACTGGGGCGAGTTAACTTAGGTCAATCACTGAAGGCGTTAAAATGCCAATAATTTTATTGTCTAAAATGCCTTAGTATTTACAAATAAATTTACTTTAGAAATTTCAAAAGTAATTTAAAAAATTCAAAATACATTTTTTTATTAATTCATTCAAAAAAGGTAATTTTTTGTCACATGCTCTTTTATCAGTAAATGATTTGAATTTATTAACCATAATAATTTTATCGTTTGAGGGGAAATGTGAAATACCAATTTATGAATAAGTATTTATTTATGTTATGTCTGCGTTTTTGACGCTTATATCAGAATTGTTTTTGAATAGGATATTTTTTTCGCCATTATCTGTTATGTCAGCACTCAAAAAAAATTAAAAATTTTTGTTCAATAAAAAAACACTTAAACGGTCATTTTTGTGAAAATTTGCAGACGTTCTGTGACTATATCCAACCAGGCTAAAAGTTATTGTTTGGAAAAGGTTGAAAATCCTTTTTCAAACATATCTAAACGATTAGATAAATAAAAATTTAGTGGAAAAGTCTGTATTTATAAGAATAATTTGTGATGTTTAATTATATTGTTAGTAATTTCGAAATTTTTACAAAAAAGTTTCATTTGTTTATTCTAATTTTTTTAAATATTTATTATCATTTGTCACTTGATCACACTTGTCACGCGTGGTTAGCACCTAATTGTTTACCAGCGCAAGAAGTTTGCTGAAATTTCATAATTATCATTCATATGGCACGCTTTACGTTACTGGCGACTTTCAGACGTGTTAATATAAATTAGCGACTAATTGCTAATAAAAGAGACTACGCTTTTGTAATTTCATAGTTCATAAAACGAAAAAATTTTCTTGAATAGTTTTACTAATAGATTTATGAAAGGAAAAAAATTGCTTTTTAGTGTTTCGTAGTCAAAATGTCAAAATTTCAGAATCCTTATGATTATTTTAGTCTGTCAAACCCTCGTAATTTCCACATCGTTTGGCCTATGAGGATCAAATTTTGCACATGTGTACTATCTATATGAAAATCTCAATTAGTATAAACAAAGAGAAAGCCCAAAAATTTTTTCTGTAGAGTTATTAAAAAAATTTTTGAGGCTGTTTCTCATATTGAAAAGTGAAGTTGAAAATTTTTTTCCAAGTACTCCATTCAGGCCCGGATCTAAGCGGGGGGGGGCAAACCGGGGCCCCTGCCACGGGCGTCAGTTTCAGGGGGCGCCAAAATCATACTAGGTCGGTCTATATCAACTGGTCTAAAAAAAATGTTAGTTACTCGACCATTTTAGAAAAAATTAATATTCTTCCAATTTCTATATTATATTTGAAGTATTGAAAACAATTCTTAAAAAAATTATCTTGAACCGTTTAAGTGGTAGCCATTTTTGTTTTCCAATTGGCGCTGATTTTTCTGTTTGCAGCCATTTATGCCAATGCACATATTTCATAAACCGTTCATCCTAAAAGGTTGAAATAAAAACCATCTTAAAGGAAATAAATGTCTCTTTATTTTAAATGATGTCCATATTTAACCTATTTTCGTCCCTTCCATAAGAAAACTTTACCTAAAGTTGGATATCAAAATTTTGCAAAATTCACTTTTTGAACATTTTCTTTCTTATAGAAGAAATGTTTTAAACCTCTTAGTATTTTTATGAGAATAGCTGTATATGGGTACAACTACCCATTATGAAACAAATACGCACTGTTTCAATTGTGTAACTTGTATCCTTTAATTTTTAAAAACTTTCGAAAACTGACTTTTTTCCAAATTTTGGAATTTTGCGCCCCTGTATCTTTGATGAGGCTGGTGATAAAAATTTGAGATTTGCACAACTTTTAGTGCTTTCGGAATAGATTTATTAAAATAAAAAATCAACTTGTACCTATATTGATCCTTTACAAAACCCTCAATTTTTATCATTGCCGCAACGGGAAAAATAGGAGTTTTGTAAAGGACTTACATACTTATGAGTTTTTTTGACAATTTATGTCAAACGTTGGAGAGGGGTGGGGCGCCATTTTCAAGTTTCTGCTCCGGTTCTAAAAAATCGTAGATCCGGGGCTGACTTCATTTTGTAGGTAAAAAAATTTTTAAAATTAGATGTTCACTTAAAATCCAAATTTATTTGGCTTCAAATGGGATTTGGGAACAATAATTTCCAAATATATTTCATATGTTTTATGTTTCATGCTATCTTAATGGAATTTACTGTTACTAAAAATTTTTTGAAAATTATTATTCCCGAATCCCACTTGAAGTCAAATGAATTTGAATTTTGGTTTAAATGAAGACCTATTTCGTGAAATATACCTAAGAAAATTCAGTAAATGTGAAGCGGAAAACTAAGAGGAACCTCTCGTTGACAAATTTTCAACAATTTGATGCAAAAATCATGGTTGTATTTTTCTTTCACAAAAGGTGCCTTTTTGCTCTCCATTTCACAAATATAAGTAAAAGTTTAGGTTTCTTTAACCATTTCATTTTTAAGCTTCATTTTCGAAATATTGAAGGATGCAACCACTCCCATTCTCTAACTTTTTAAGTGTGGATCCAAAAAAGTCTGAAAAAATTACATATAGTAGAACTTGCTAAGAACTTTCAATTAAATATATTTTGGATAGTTGAAATCGATACTTTAAGAGATATAGAGAACTAAATTATCTTACAATTTATCACCCTCCTCCATAGTAACACATAATATACTGAATGAATAGACATGCGCAAGTAAAATTATCGAATATAATTAATATAAACGAATTCTTTTGTTACAGGGCATTCGAGGATTCTATAAAGGCATAACAGCATCGTATATGGGAATATCAGAAACTGTGATTCATTTTGTTATCTATGAAGCGGTGAAATCACGTCTCATAATTCATCGTGCTAGCCGAGTCAACGATGACGATCGAACATCACGCGACTTTCTCGAATTTATGGGGGCTGGTGCTTTTTCAAAAACGATAGCATCGTGCATCGCATATCCACATGGTTGGTACTAACACCCCCCCCCCCCCCCAAAAAAAAAAAATTATAGTATATTCCATGGTGACTATATAAGGTGTATGCACTCCATGTTATAAGGGGTTCTAAAAATAAAAGGGCATTAGTGTTCCGTGTGTACCAGAGCGGCAGGGGAATGAAGCGGCAGTTTGAAATAAAGATAATAATTTTTTATTACTCATGCGGGAGAAGTACTAACTTGGCGCACACATTTCTGTACGCAAAATAGCTGTTTCCCCAGTGTACTCTTCCCACATACTTTTTTGCGTGCGGAAAGTAAACTTTCCGCACGCAAATTGACAATAAAACACGCAAAATTTAATCAAAACATGCAAAGCCGCCTCTTGATTTTTCATTTAATAAATATTTCCTAATTATTTCTATAGAAACCACAAACAAAATAATTTAAACAATATTTAATTCAGAAAAAAAAGACGAACACTTAAAAATGTTATTTTAAAAAGTAATAAAAATGTCAAAAATAGTGATAATAATAGAAAAAAGTATGTGAAATTCGTAATAAAAATAGTATGTGCAACTCGTGCGGGATTGTCGATTGCCCACTCAAGTGAATGAGCGCACTCACTACGTTCGTGCGCTCAACTTCGCTTTCGTGGGCAATCGACAATTTCCCGCACTTATTGCACAATATACTATAAAATTATAAAATAAGTCATTTAGGTTGTTTAAATATAAATAATGGAAATAAAATCAATAATTATTAAAAAATAGTCAAAAATAAATTTTATTTACATATTAAATTGTTCACATACAAAAATTGTGGTTATGAGTATTCATATTATGCTCACTTCACTATTTATCTTACTATATTCACATCAATACAAAAGGAATATTAGCGGCACAAGTGGCGAAAAAAGAAAACTTAATATGTACGATTTGCGTGGACAGATTTTGGCAATTCCCCCGGTTGAGTGCATTCTCCTTATGTAGTCTCCATGGTTAGATTCGATCATAGCAGAATATTTACTCTTTTTCATGGCATAAGTGGTTCCTTTTTTCACCAGTGGCGGTTTAATAATGGAAAAGTTACGTGCACACACACATAAACACTGTTTATCTCTTACTGTTTTAAGGGGTTGTATACAGTCAGAAGGCCTAAAAAAATCGATTTTTCAAGAATTTGTCTTGAAAAGATCTTATAGTTTATTAAAGTAAAAATTTATACAGTTAAATGGTAACTTTTAACTACTTTAAAATTTTTTATTTGTTTTATTTTGAAAGCTGCTGTAGCTGATCTTCAGGAGCACCTTTAAAAAAAGGCGTCTTGCGGTGAGCACAATATCTCTGGACTGGATCATCTAAAATGAAAAAACTAAAAATATTTCGTTAATATAATGTATTATCTTGTAATTGATCGAAGGAATAAGCAAAATAATAATTTTTTACAAAATGGCGACTACCTAAAAAAAAAATCGATTTTTTACAAAAATTTAGTCCTTAAATTGTTTATAAAATAGAAAATATTTATCAGTGAGAAAAAACATTTGATTAATTTAAAAACACAGTTTTGAGAAAAGACAGCTGACGCTCCGGCCTCCTACATTCAAACACTATGCCACGTCATTACAAATTTGTGTGTAACTTCGAGAATATTCGCCGGATTGGCAAGAAATTTTCTGTGTATGTACTTAAATATATGTACATTACGAAAATAAATTTTAAAAAAAGAGTTTTTGAAAATTCTAATTATTTATATACCGCCTGCTATGATCGAGGTTGTTATGATCGAATCCATAGGCTGCCTGTACACGATCAGTAATACTGTCAGTATTTAATGATAAAAATAATGAATCATTATTTTTATTACTTCAGTATTTTTATGATACCGTACACTATCATTATTTCCTTCAGTATTTTAAAACAAACTGTCAAGTTTAATTTTTCGAAATTTTTAAATTAATAAAATTTTGGAATTGTTATTATTATGGAAGAAGCGTGTTTAGCTATAGTACTAGCGTTTGCAACTCAAAACAAGAAAACAAAAAAGAAAAAACGTTATGTTCCTTTTTTTTTCTAGCTAAGCCATACATATACGCATGTATGTACATACGGTACATATCGTACATATTGTACATATGCCGTACATACTAATCAATAATATATGTACAAGCTTACTTTTCCATGATGTACATATTATACGATCTACATACAATCGATTTGTATTTATCTCGGCTGGTACCGCTGGTAGTTGATACATAATATACGAGAAATATGTTTTAACGGTTTTAACTGTCATTAATGTCACTGTCCCCTCCACGTCTTAGTACTGAAGTGAATACTGATGGAATTATAAGCCATTCTTCAATACTTTCATCATTATTTCAGTATCGTCAATACACGATCAATAAAAGTGTCAGTATTTTGAAATACTGACAGTATTACTGATCGTGTACAGGCAGCCATAGAGTAATTTTAACACTTTTAATCTTTTTTTTTTTCTGCCATTTCAGAAGTAGCACGTACACGTCTTCGCGAAGAAGGTAATAAATATTACGCATTTTGGCAAACGTTAGGATTAGTGTGGAAAGAGGAAGGTATTCGGGGCCTGTACCGTGGCCTAGGCACGCAACTAGTCAGACAAATTCCGAACACTGCAATCATGATGGCCACATACGAAGCGGTCGTTTACGTTCTCTCGAAAGCTTTACGCGAAGAAGATACCGAATTTCTGGAACGAAATGAGAATGACTGATCTTTGCTTCACGAGGAATTGATTGGCCAAATCACTTAGCCACAATCAATTCATCGAGTTCGAACTTTTTTGCATTCCGTTCGTGATATTTGGTGAAAAATAGGAATGTATAAAAACAATTAACAAATGACTTTCACGCTTTCAAAGAACTTTTGTGTAATTATTCCAATGTCGTTAATCAAATTCGCGCTAATCGTAGGCAAATTTTAAGGACACAAAACATTTGGTTGGTGGCTATATTTCCTATTTTGTAATGTCGTGAAAAACCACCTGAAAGTTAACTGATTTATCGTATGTGATTTTAGTTGTATTGTAAAAAGGAAAAAATTTGTATATATTTTAAGAAATTGTTACTATTTATGTGTATATATTATAAAAACTTTATGAAATTTAAAATTGTTTTTATTATTATTAAAAGAAAATAAATAAATTTACGATTTCAAAATAAAACGCACATTTAAAATTTCGTATTTTTACGGCGATAACAATAAGAGCACATAAATCAACGTATCTCTGTCATGAAACGTGTTTCTATTATAATAAAAAGACGCTATGAATAAGCGAAACGACAATATTTAAAACGAAATTAAATCTGTAGATTATTGACAAAAATTCAAAATTTTCATGAACTACAGCTTATTTTTAATTAAATCATTTAATAGAAAAAATTATGATGAAATTTTATTACGTTAAAGGCATTATGGGTAATATCCATCGCTGAACATATGATTGGAGTTGTCACAGCGCACGTGTCTACTTGTAATAAACGGTTATTGAATTTTCTATCAATCGTGTTAGCATATTGAAAGTAAAATAGTAATTATATAATTTTTTTTACTTATTATTCATCCAAATAAATATTAAAACATTTTTTTATTTTATTGCTAATGTCGGAATGACATAAAATACGTTTGATAAAAGATGATTGCGTTTTAAACGTCAAAATACAGTATAGCATCAGTTTTGTTATGAGAAAATCTGCAAAAGTGAAAAATACATTTTACTGTGTATTTCGCAAATAAAGAAAACAGTCACAGAAGAAAATAATGTACAAGTAAACATTAAACGTTTATTCTGTTGGTGATGGAATCTCACTCGTGCCTCTAGTGACGTAATACGAAATTGTCAAAGAAATTGTGTTGGTTTGGTCATTATGCTTTTTCCTAACTAGCCTAATTAAAATTAACTAGAAAAAAAAAACAGACTAATGACCGGTTGCATCAAAATTAATTTAATCGGAAATTAATGGCCATTAGTAAATCAGAGATTAACTAACCCCGATTTGTCTGTTGCACCATTTAAAATATACCAATGGTTAACTAATGTATGTTAACGGTCAGTTTTGACTAGCAACGGTGTCTGATTTGTTTTTATAGGACATGAAATGAGACACAAGAGAAGCAAATGCTAGTAAGTTGATAATATTACATCGTTAAAAAAATTTAAATTTGCATATTTTGAAAATAGGTAGAAAATATATAATTTATGTTTAGGTAAAACATTTTGAAACTAATTTGACGGTTGTGAAGATATTTTTCAATTTAAAAATGGAAAAATTAAACAGATACCAAATTTTACAAAAAAAGGAAATATAATTTTAATTGAAATTGTACAAAAGTATATTTCAATACATACCGCGTCATTTCATTATCCGTACTACCATTATGCGTACCGTTTGTGTGTGTTTGTATATACATACACAGTCTACGTGACAAAATTTTTATTGTAAACAAACATTTTTATGTAAACAAATCTTAAATTTTTAACATATACAGGCGATTATTTTAAAAGTTAACATAAATATATGATAATAGTAATAATAAAAATTATTAATACACATATATATTATAATTACCAAGCTTACAATTAGAAATAAATATTATGTAGCTAGAAAATATTACTTAAAAATTTATTTTTATAAAAATATTTTAATTTTTATTAAAAAATAAATTGTCTAGAGAAACATCCTGTATATGATTTTCGTTAAGGGTACGACGTTTATGTATTGTCGTACGGTTAACGGAATATCGGTGTAGTAGAAAATAAATATAAATATTAGCGATACTATGGAAACTAGCATCAAAAAAATGCACTAAACGCTGATTAAATATTTAATTGCCCAATATTCATCCATTAACTTAACGGACGATTTAATCATCAGTTAAAAAAAATTACCCTTGGTGCAACAGCTAATCAGAGATTTTAACTACAGTTAAAATTAATCATAGATTAATATCTTAACGGCCGATTAATAATGTTGGTGCAATCGGCCATAAAAGTTACTGGATAGCTCCAAATTCCCCCACTAGAGACAAGCCAGTTATGCCCTTTTCACAACTGTTTCTTTTTGTTAATGAGTTATGATCTAGTGCGCATGGGATTTAATACCTATGTTGTAAGTTTTCAAAAGTGATGTTTCTAAAACTGGTGCCCTACTGTAAAATGTTACTAATTCAAATGCAGTGTGCTTGCCAAAATACTCTATCACAAATGAAACTTTAAGTCAATAATTTTTATACACAATCGGACTGAGATAATTTGCTCTTTTGAAAAAAGAATAAAGATTGACGAAAATCAAGAAGTTACGCACATTTAAATAACTTCCGAGATTTTAAAGTTACTTTTTGATTTATGTGTGATTTAAATTCTTGCTTTAAGATTAAAATTTGCTCTGTTGATGTATTTCATGCAAAACAATTCTTACGCAAAATATTGAATTTCATTGTATTATACTGGTATCACAATTTTTGCTAATTAGATGAAGACGATTTAAACGAATAAATATAGGTGCACAATAATAATTAAATAAAAATGTCATAGATGGAAACAGAATCGCATTTAAAATTCAGTTTCGTATACTAAAGAAAAGAAAACGTACAATAATTTTAGAATTTCAAATCACTACAGTATTTTTTTTATTTAACATTCAGTATGAAAAATTCATTTTTGTGTGACATTTCATTTGTAATTTAACAAAATATACATAGAATAATAAAATAGTGGAAAAACCAAACTTTTCATGTCCATTTTAATGTACATACAAGACTCAAGCACTCCGAGGTCTTGTGTTTTGTTGACAGATAGCAACATTTATCAGCGTACAAATTTAATATCGTCACAAATTTACGATATTTTCAACTTTTAAAATCGTTAAATCAATTTTAAACTCGCTAGTTTCTGATGGACATGTTAAAGTTTGATTTTAGTAATTTTTGAATTCAGATTATGGAGACATTTATTTATTGGATTACGGCAGTACTTATACACATAGACGCTAAATAATATTATAAAGTTTTCAGTGATTTATCAATTAGAGTCAAAATATGTTGATATTAAACTAATTATAAGTTATGTAATATATCCAAAAATGTGATTTAACCCTAGAACGACAAGGCTCATAATTTAGCAAGTGAGTGTCATTTCTTTTTCTATTTTTTAAATTAATTACAGGTCAAATCGATATTTAATTGATGTCAGTGTCAACGTCTATCTGTTCACATGGTTTTCCAATTTTTACCAAAAAATAAATTTATTACATTATTGTAAACTTCTACATTATCAAAAGTTACAGCGCTGAAAAAAAAGCGTAGGTGTCATGTATGTCGTTCTAGGGTTAAGTGAGTTTAAAAATCGTCTAATTTTTAAAAAAAGTAAAAAAATAATGGATAGTTATGGACCCACTTGAATCAAAAGTATGCAGACACTTATCGATACTATCGTAAGTGTCATGCGTGGTCATGCGCAAGGAACTTTTGATCTTTCAGTTTATTAATGGAGTAGTTGTCTATAGTTAATATTCTTTTAAAATAAATAATTTGAATGAAAAACCATTCCTAAAATTTTTTTTATACATAGGTACTTGTATATTTAATATCTTCCATTTTGCTTTAATGCATGTAATTTTTAAAATATTAAAAATTGAAATTTTTTTAATTCTTTTCTGTTAAGTTAACGAATAATTTATACATTATCAAATAATACTTAAAAATGTGAAAGTAAATTTGGAAAAAAATCGCTTTGTTATAATTGTAGGACCTTTTATATTCAAATTCGTTTTATAAAATGTATATTTCGCTGTATAAACAGCATAAATATGTTACCGCGCTACTGTTTTTTGGATATTTATACATAACGTTTTAGAATACAAGAAGAATTAACAGTGATTTTTTGTAGTTTTATATATAAAAAGAATTGTACCTTTGTAGAAATTCAGGATGTATATATATATTTAAATTTTCAAATATATATAAATTGTGTTGAATTTGAATGTTAAATAAATTTATTTAAAAAAGAAAATGTCTTTTTTCTAAATCTACATATTTCAGAAAATAAAGAAATTTGTAAGATTGGAAGCAGTCTGGAAGTTATTAATTATGAATTATGACGATTATGGCTAAGAATATCAATTTTTCCTTAGAAAAAATTAGATTTTAGAATCAATTCGAATCAAAAGTCTAACAATGGTGATTGTATGTAAAAGTAATTGAGATGTAAAAATATATTTTTTCTTTCAAGAAGAATTCAAAGTGATGTTATCCCCTAATTCAGCGTTTCTCAACCTTATTTTAGTCACGGCTCGATAAAATCTCGGATAATTTTTTGCGAAACGGTCATATGTAAAGGATCACATATGACGATTATCAGTTTCCTAAATTACATTTTATATTTAATATGAAATGTGATTTTCTGACTACTTGGCCAGTAATAAATGAATGTTTAAAAGTAGTTCTTTAAATTTAAATAGAATTCTTGTTGCCTAGAATCATTTCCATCGTTAGTTGGAATAACATTAGCTCATGTAATATGAAATGTCGTTTTCCGACCACTTGGTCTATAATGTAATTCAAATAATTATGGACAATTTCTTAAGCATTAAAAAAATGTTTAAAAGCAATTCTTTAACCCTTCAGGGTTAAAGAATTGCTTTCATTGCAATTCTTATAGCCTAGAATCATTTCCGTCATTAGTTGGAGTAACATTAGCTTATATAAAGCCGCTGCTACACGATGCTACGAACACCTTCCAACATTCGACGTTGGATGGTTCATAGCAACGTTCCTTCCAACATTCGATCGAACGTTTGAGGCAATTAAGTTCGATAGTTGGTGCGACGAATGTATCTGCTACACGGTGAATCGAATGTTTGATCCAATACGAATGATGACGTGTTGGTACTCAGTGGCGAGGCTGTTATCTGTCTGATGTTATCTCTAATGTTATACACTGATGTTGTCTCTCTTGTATAATGTATTGGGACAAACGTTTATTCAGTGGACGACGATGTCATCTGTCTGATGTTATCTCTAATGTTATACACTGATGTTGTCTCTCTTCACATGAACGAGTCGTGCAGCTGCTGAGTCGAACCAACCAACGCAACCAACATTGACCTTCAAACGTTCGAAGCATCCCTTTGACTCGGTGCAAAAATACCGACATCGAACGGGACACGACCAAATGCGAACGTTTGACGCTCGACATTGGACACTCGTAGGTTCGAACAACGGCTACACGATGCTATGAACCATCCAACGTCGAATGTTGGAAGGTGTTCGTAGCATCGTGTAGCAGCGGCTTAATAGACACAACATATCTATGCCTACACTACTGGAACCAGTGTAACATGTAAGAGATAGACAATATGTTGTATACACACACTGGGTTTACATTGTATTAGTGCGACTTTGTGTATTTGTGTGAGTAACGCAGATAGTAGGGGCGGTCACGTGGGTCAGACACCACACGCATGTACTAGGGGATGTAACCGATGTAACAATACCAACAACAATCAAGTCCATTATTGTGTGGTCGATCTTCAATCATCGACTGCTACTGACAAACTGACAACTAAGAAGCCTAATGAGCACAGAAGTACACACTCGTGATTTCAGAAAAGAGATAGTTGCGGGATCTCTGTCCTCTGTGTTGCTGAGTTTTTCTGCTCAAAGTGAGCTGTCAGCGCATGCGCAAAAACATTTTTATGACGTACAAAATACTTGTGTATTCCATAAAAAAAGTTTTTGCGCATGCGCTAGCAGCTCACTTTGAGCAGAAAAACTCAGCAATGAACACGCCGATAATGTAATATAGCTTCGAAAATTTGGTAACCCTGTTTGCAACTGTGTCAGTCGTCAGTCCCCTAGGCTTGTATTCACGTGTATGGTCTACCGTAGATAGCGATGAATAGGGACGAATTCAGACTTCACACCGTATTTTTTGTATTTATTTTATGAGTACTTAATCTTTAATATATTATTAAAAATTTACGCGAGAATTTTATCACAATATCTAAAAAATTTTAAAAACATCGGTGGTTTTTGAAAAATTAACAAAAATCGTATAATTTCTTCTCTATGAAAAATTGGGTTCAAAAGAGACGATAAAAGGGTGAGTGGGGATAACCCGTAGGGTCGACCAAAATTGAAATTCTAATATATAAAATAATTTCGAACTTTTTGTATTTATACATTCAAGAAAGAAATAATACTTGATGATTTTCTGTAGAAATCAAGGGGCCAAACTACTATTATGTTAGTTAGCATCCCGACTGTAATCAGAATCTACGTCATCAGACTTGGCAGAGAGGTGGAAGGTTATATACGTATTTAGAGTTTGTGTTGGTATGTGTAAGGTAGTGGATGTTTGTGTGTGTAATACTCTGTATGAATGTAGCGGTAGTCGAAGGTGGGAATGGGTACGTATACTAGAACAACGGTATGCATGTACCTGCTACTAGTGATGTAACAATGAACAGCCACCACTGTGGCCACGACTTAACAATGAATGTGTACGCTTGAAGAGCCGATGGACGACTAATCAGTAAGCAGTATAAATTGCTACTTACTGCAACTTTAGGATCACACTTTTTTGTATGTAGGCTTGATCTGTCTCATCTGTGGTAGAAATAAACGTAGAATATAAGAGCCAGGACACACGAACCACGCCACGACCACGCGACAGCGACAATAGTTGGCTATTCTGTGGCCGGGTATGTATGCATGTACTTTTCTTATGGAAACACAAATTTCAAGACACACGAGCCACAGCCTGTCGTCGTAATCGGACACTGTCGCAATGTGTCGTCGTATTGTCGTTTTTAGTCGCTAAAACTTGCGACCAATGGACCACTTATAAGCGACAGATACGTACTACTAGTACTACAGTGTCTCTCGAACATTACAAGAAATCATTGAATAATACGACTCAAGCAGGTGTTTTGTAATTTTTGTTTTGTTTAGTTTTCTTAATTGTGTGTATTTTTATTTCTTTTGGTCTTTTTTGATTGTTTTGTTTTTTTGTTTATATTTTGTTTTTTTGTTTTTGTTTTGTTTTTTTCTTTTTTTTTTTTGGTCTTTTTTAATTTTTTGTTTTTGTTTCTTTGTTTTTATTTTCTTGAAAAAATGGCAATGGTTAACGAAGATTCATTTGATACGGAATTATTTATTGAGGAAATCCGGAATTTACCCGCAATCTGGGATTACACATATTCGGGATATAGTAACCGGATGGAAAAAGTAAAGGCATGGGAACATCTTTGCTTCAAATTTTATGATAACTTTGAAAATAAAGAAAAGAAAGAAAAAAATTGAATATAAACCTTTTTATGACACATTTTATTTACAATAAAGGTACCGCTGTTATAAACGTATCCTGTATATATATTGTTTATTGATTTATTTTTGCAGAATTATTTATGTAATACAAAATAATTATTATAAAGGCAAATTGGTCAACAGAATTGAAACATTTTTATGGCATGGAAAAACCCTTCGGTTAAGAATAAAAGCATGTACTAGAAGCTCTCCTGCTGTTTGAACGTGGATTATTGACTATTATTAGATAAATAAGCTATATAATTATTTAAACCTTTTTAGTTTTATAATAATAGAAAAAAATTAAAAATTCAAAGAAATAAAGAGCTGAAAATTTTTGAATTGTTTCATCAAACAATTTTAAAAATTGAATCTGCAAAAATATGTAATACCAAAATACCGATATGTATTTTAAAAGAAATATTATTTAAAAGAAGAATCACCTCTCTGATTAATTTTGTTTATTTTTATCCTAGCGTACCTACTTCACGCTGCAAAATTTTAAGTTCCTTAAATTTCAGTATTGATAAATCAATTATTGTATGAATACTTAACGCAGACACTGTATATAACAAACAGTATTAAGGGTATTAAGTGGCTTTGATGCCTCCTAGCAGTGACTGTACGTGCTGTACGTCATTCGGCCACTAAAAAGTGGCTCGCAAGTCGCCGTCTAAAAGACACACGAACGACAGTACAACCACACGACAACCACAAAAAAGTGGTCGTGGCGTGGTTCGTGTGTCTTGGCTCTAAAATAAAGTTTATAAAGTATAGAAATGTTATGCTGAATGTGTTTATAAAAATATCGAATGACTTGATAACCTTGAAAGTGCTCTCTTCTATGTTTCAATACATGCTTCATCCGTCCCTAATCACCCCACATTCGTCCCTTTATACTTTTATATAATATACTGTCCCTATTCACACCTTTTCCGTCCCTATTAACTTCCAACTTAGCCCAAATCTCAAGTCCTCATTATTTCCTCTTAAAAAAATAAAAACAACTACAAGCCTGCAGTCTTTTCAGATATGTTCAAAAAAAAAATTAAATTTTCGATTAAACAACAATTTATTCATAAGAGCACCGAAATAAATAATTTTTAGATAAAGTTTTAAGGAACAAAAATAGCACTGTTTGAAGACGTCAACCTAACTCAATTTTTAATATTTTTTATTCAACTTCAAGCTTAGTCACTATTGTTACTCGAAAGAATAATGATTATACTATAATTTAAGTAAGATATATGTTAGCATTTTAGTATTTTTAAATTAAGTTCATGAATAACATTTTTCGTTTCGTCCCTATTCACCCGCCTGTCCCGATTGATGCCAACTCTACGGTACCAATTCCTTTTAATCGATTTTATCCGAAGTTATACGAAAATCAAACCAAATTCATTTACGACAACGTTTTTGATATCCGTTTCCTTTTTGAACAGTTCTCGTCAAAATGGTAAGTTTATTTCAGTGTATGTTTCGTCAAAGTTAAATAATATTAATTTTTATAATTTTGTGTAAAATATTTTAAACAGTTTATTAATTAAATAGGTATACTATTCAACACATTTATTTAATTTATTTTTATTTAAAAATTATTTTTAACCTCTCTAAAAAAATACCATGCCGCATTTTTGTACATGATGATTTTCTTATTTTTAACCATCTTTCGGGACTGAAAGTTCTGATGATAACTGCCGAATCTGACGCAAAATTTCTACATTCTTAATATTTTTTTTTTAATATTTCAAAAATTATTGATGATTGTGTTTTTATTATAAATTACAGACGTGCAAACGAAGAAATGGAGGACGATCAAAACATGGTAGGGGCCACGTAAACCCAGTACGATGCACAAATTGTGCCCGATGTGTACCAAAAGATAAAGCTATTAAGAAATTCGTTATCCGTAATATTGTCGAGGCAGCTGCTGTACGAGATATTACGGAGGCTTCAGTGTATCAATGTAAGTTTTCATTGTAAACTGAAAAATTGTTTTAAATTCGACATGTGATGCTTGTTTTGTTAGTTTCTGTTAATTCAGCGGGGCTGAAAATATTTTGTTGATAATTTCCAACTGATTTTTCAAACCAAAAATTATTTAATGATTTCAAATTTTTTACCTTTTTTTTAAAATTTTTTTTTTAATTTTCAGCGTACGTTTTACCCAAGTTGTATGCCAAGTTACACTATTGTGTATCGTGTGCTATCCACAGTAAAGTTGTAAGAAATCGTAGTAAGGCTGAACGTCGTATTCGAACACCACCACAAAGAAATTTCCCACGCGATGCTATCAGAAATCCAGCTCAGGCACGAAAGTAAATGTATGTTTTGTAAATAAAAAAAATTATTTGAAAACTAAACTGTTTTTTTATTTATTGAAGATCCAGTTTCCTTTAACCTTTTTAAACAAACCATATGGAAAAATTTTTTTGTCTCAAAATGCCGGACCTTTTACTGCCAAGTGATAAGTACAATAGATAAGGTTACAAAAAAAGAAAAACAATCAAAGATTCCAACATCAAAAAAAGTGAACCTTAGGGATTTATAAAATATAAATTATACTAAACTATGTTGATAAAATTTGACAATCGGCGTGTTCGTTGCTGAGTTTTTCTGCTCAAAGTGAGATGTTAGCACATGCGCAAGAACATTTTTATGAAGTATGATTCCATAAAAAAAGGTCTTGCGCATGTGCCAACAGCTCACTTTGAGAAAAAAAAGTAAACGAACACGCCGATTATTTAGAATTATACCGTATTTCGGAAGATCTGTCACAGATTGCGGCACCTGTACCCAAGGGGACAAACTAGATTGGCTTTGCCTCTGTTCCACTTGTAATGAGTTTGTGACGTAGTCTGTTTGTGTACATACACACTGTTTGCAGTGTATTAGTTTAGTTTTTTGTAGTAGTATGTGTATACACATATACAATCACATCACACGTATTACCAGAAAGAGCTGTTCAACGTGCTGAACTAACAATGGGTGTATTGTTAATATAATGGTGTGTTGACTCGACGACGACTACTGACGGACTAATGCCTTAAGCTGTGACTGACTAACAAATGACTCCAAGCGAATTTCACTTTTTTTATGTTAGTTGGCTTCTAGTGTTCTATGCCTGTACCAGTGAATATATACATATCACAGCATTTTGAGCCGCCATATTGCAGGACGAGTTAACTCGTTTTAATCATTTAAAGAGTTAATTTTTAAAGATAATTTTTACTTTCGAATTTATTACATATTTTTTATGGGAACAATTATCTTGTGTGCAGATAATTTGTTTCTACAAAAAAGAAACCCTAAAAAAGGATTTCATCTAATACTCGGTCCATTTGACTTTAGTCATTTATGACTAAAAACTAGGGATGTTATGGATATGAAATTTCGGATACGGATATTTAAAAACATTTTTTTCGGTTTCGGTTACGAATATGTAATAATATCGGATAATGTTACGGATAATTGCTTTTAGTGGAAATTTTTTGTAGTAAAAAGGGGGAAATTTTACTCCAAAAAGTGAATGTCAAACACGAATCAACGGAAATCTATCAAAAGAAATACATGCAGCAAAAATTTGCTTCGATTTAAACTCTGTTTTCCAACGGCAGTTGTCTATTATTATCCGAAACTTATATTTTTGGATTCGGTTTCGGATATTTAATTATTTCGGATATCCGGTAGTTTCGGTTACGGATATCCCTTCTAAAAACAAAACACTACAAACTAATAAATGAATATATAAACAGGGAGGGGGGGCGTGATATTGAAATGGCCGCAAATTTTTAACATGAATACGTTTGTCGGCAGAACATTGAACAAAAGATTTAGAAGTTTAATTCAGTTGAATATAATATAGTCCTTCCATTTAGATTTTGACACATCAAAACATTTATCGGAATATTTAGCCTAATTTTTTCTCCCTCATAACCTCCCACCCGATTTAACTTATAGAAATGGATAGCTCTTTTAAGGAGTAACATTTTTTTGTCAACATATTTTTTTCTATACCTTATACTTTCCGAGATACCTTAAAATGAATATCATTTTAACCCTAAATCTGGATGCTAGTTTCAGCCCTTATGGTTTTTCTATTATAAAAATTTGATTCAACAAAAACCATACAAAAACATTTAAACTGTTCATGAAGAATAACCTCCATTTTCTACTTCTAGCCCCCTACTGACCTCTGGCTTAACCAGTTTAACCAACAAGAATGGACAGCAAATTTTGGATACCTAATTCAGAATAAAATTCTTATTTTGAAAAATTTTAACTAAAACGTGCCGGGACTTTAATCTTGTGCGAATGTCTTGTGTTCCGGAACTTGGAAAATGTTGAGATTTCTTAAGCGTTAGTTGATTTTGACCCTAAGCGAAAAAACCTGTCGATGCTCTCTACATATAAGGTAGATTGTATCTAAAAAAAATAACTTCGAGATTTTCTGGTAGAATTTTAATAATTAAGGAAATATCAAAACTGTTTTTTGAATTTTTATTATTTTTTAGGGTTTTGTAGCTTAAAAGAAAAACACCACCCTTATAATATCACTCATATGGCTGCCTTTTGACATTTGGCGTAGTAATAATCATTTTAAATATGATCTTATAATCTTATGATTCAGTTTTCTTATTATGATCTTAGAAGTGTAACAATAAAGTTTTTCAAATCAAGCCGTAGACAACAGCTTGTTGCCAAAGGCGGTGCAAGACTAAAATGAGAAGTGGGCAAAAGATTTTTACCAGGCCCCTTTCTTTAATTTAAAAAAAATTCAACCTCAACAACCACTTGAATTGCTTTTGTGAGATCCCTTTTCTTTGATTTTATTAAAAATATTTCCCTAAAAATTATGTGACGAGTAAAAAAAACTCTCAACAACCACCTTAAATAAGTTCTAACAGCTTTCTTACAAATACGAGACCCCGCCACAAGTCCCCTAAAAGCACAAGACTGTATGCGGTGTTCCACAAGGATCCATATTAGGACCAATTATTTCCCTCGTTCATATACACGATTTGCCCGAGTTAACTTGTTAACTTCTCTCTGTCGATGATACAAGCTTTTTAACTAGCGAAAGATTTAGAGTTGCTTAGAGAAAAAACGTTTATTGAATTAACTTTAGAAATAAAAATAAAATGATTTCACTAAGATAATATATTTTTTTATTATTACAATTGATATTTTTAAATCATTGCATTTTACAACACAGTATTTCAATACTTCATATCTCTATCACTTATTTTTTTTTTATCTTTTTCATAAAAATTATTAAAAATCACTTTATACAATTTAAATTCGTGTCCCATTCACCAAATTTAATTACACGATAAGAACGCAGCTGTACAATTTCTCTCTTTTTTTGTTATATTGCAATAATTTTAATTATTCTAATTCAATCCTGAAATATGTATTTTTTACACTCCAAAAAATAAAAATATAAAGTTGTAAAAAATTAATTAAATTATGTACAATTAAATTTGGTTACATCTTTTTTAGTAAAATGAATTTTTAATTTATTTATTATAAATATTTTGTATAAAGAAATAAAATAATTGCAAAATTTTTAAAAATGTAACAAAGTGGGTACATTCATGAAAACAAGCGTTTGCAAACAGTTTGCAGTAGCGTAATAGAATAGTGACATCTACTGGTGATATTTTAAAGCAATATCTTACTGATAATACAGTTTATAAAAAAATTGTTTTATAAAGCCAAGAAAAAGGAATATTACGAATGCTATGAAGTTTTTTTTTATTTAAAAATGCTCCATAACTTCATAGCATTCGTAATACGACATTTCCTTATTTTAAAACAATTAAATAATATTTTTAAGTAAATTATATGTGAACAGGGCCGGCGAGGGAAATGACAGGCCCCGGGGCACGATAAAAAAATGCACACATTTTTTTTTCAAAAATACAGTTGATCAGCAAAAAAAAGTCTTATTTTGTATGGGCCCCCGGGGAATTGCCCCACCTAACCCCTCCCCCCACCCCGCTCGCCGGTCCTAAATGTCAATATGATGTTGCTTTAAAACGTAATGGCATTTGCTTTCATGAATATACCTTGTGTTTTAATATTTTAAAAAAAAATGTATATATATATTTCACAAGATTTGCTTTTATTGACAGTTCTAGAAACATCATAAAGAGGGAGATTCTGTAATTCCCCGTAAAAAAAATGATTTACATATTTCAAAGTAACTTCTGCTGCTTTATTGGTAACTCTTCTTACGCATTTAAACAACTAATCTAAGTTATTAATGCCCAGTACTATAAAAGATGAATACAGAATAAGTAAATATAAAGTTAATTTATCAAATAATTTACTTTCTAGAAAATCTTTCAAGTAAATTTTTTTCAGTTTTCATATTCGTACATTATAAAAATTTCACCATAGATTTGTAAATTATAGTTAAATAAACTGATACTGCCATCTAGTGCGTAATAGTCAAGTTCGGTCGTCGGTAAATCAACTAATAACTAAATTAAGATTGAGTTATTTTACTCGGGAAATTAATTTACTAATCTAACAATTTATTCGTCGGTTTATTTCTATTTTATAATACTGGGCAAGAAGAATATTTTAATTCTCTGAAGTCTTTAACACGTTAACGGCCATGGACATCAATTTGGTTCACAATGTTTTGTTTATTCACTCGCACGGTAGGGGTGCTAGTCGTTAACATGTTACAAATACCAAGATTGAGTTTGACACTTTTTTAGTTTTTAACATTTTATTGAAGGCCTTTTTAGTAATTGACTTAGTACATTTAAAAGTTTTAGAATAAAAAGGAGCTAAGTACATATTTCAGGTACGTAGTCACTATGTAACAATTCCTTTTACTTTTCTTAGGCCCTTAATTTGTAAAAAAAATTGAGAAACTTGACTAAAAGAAAACTCAGAAGTGAAAAGATTATGGTTATATAGACAGATCCTTTACTGAAGCTCCCTTTTTAGTTTTTCATTTGACCACACGTAGCGCTGACCACTCTCGAGACGTCATTTTTGTTCTGTTTAGTGACTTTCTGTTTTATAATGTGGCTTTCTAACTAACAGGCATTTCAGGACCTGCCTATATACCCGATAAATCTTTTAAGTCTTTGAATACTGTTGAAACATCATCCCAAACATTGTAATATGAACTATCAATAAAAACAAATCTCATTATGATTAATTATGAAAATTATAACTTACTGAAACAAAACTGTAACTTCAGGCCAGGCATTTTATACATAATATATACATATGATATTTTTAAATCTATATTTGCAAATAATCAAAATCATATTCAAAACGCAACGTACAAAAAAAAAATTAAAATTATAAAGCAGGCAGTAAATACAGTATTAGGTATTTTTTGGAAGTGAAACTTCCTAGACGTCAACACCATCTTTCGTCCACTAATAGGAAACATAATTCGTTTTTAGGATGAGCGAATGAAAGATGGCGTTGTAGAAGTAACATGGTAGGTAACCATCACTTTTTAAATTAAGCGCTAAAAATAAATAAAGAAGTCTCACTTCTAAATTTTTAATTTTTTAAATACGTTTCTACATTTTACACAATATGAATAAAATGTAGAAACGCTTGTAACTAAACTTCTGTATATACATTTTATATAAAACAGTTTGTATAATTATTTAAAATAGCCTATTATTTTGTTACAAAATTTTTTTATAATAAAATAATTTTGAATTTTTTCTAATTTTTTGCATTTAAAATTTCAATGTGTAAAAATATTAACTAGAATTTGTAAAAGTGTACGTTATTGAGCATACAGAGTGTTCAAGGTTTGTAACGTTTAATAGGGTACTTGACTGAAATTAAAAAACTATTTTAAAAGCCTTGAATTATTTAAATAATTTCTCTTATTTTCGATAATTAATTCAGTAAAATTCATCAAAAAATAACTGTGCAAATTGAAATGCAGAAATTGGCGTGGAAAAAGCTCACTGTAATGACGTCACAATTTGTAGACAAACGAACGTCAATGTATATATGACTGTATAATCAAGCTAATAGAAATACTTAAAACACAAAATCCACATGCTTGTTCAAATTATGTAATGATAATTTATTGAATTATTCAACATTTGATACAAATTTTAAACCCAATCAAATACCGTATTTTTAAGTAAATACATTAATGATTTGAGATAGGGACAAACAATTGTGTCGGTGTTTATTATATGTATAGATTTTTATTGTAATAAAAACATTTAAAAAAATCAGGTAAATTTTCAATATAAAGGTGATTTTTAACTCATCAAAAAGTGAATTTTTATAATATAAAATTTTACCTGTCTTATTTATCATACGAATTTGAAACTATCATTATTTTTTTTGGATTTCTTTTTTTGGTATAAGAATTCCATTCCAAATTTTCGGGTAAAATTTTATCAAAATTCATCTTCCATAGATAATATCAGCCTGTATGGAGAAATCAAACGAAGGTGTGGTTGAATGTTTAACCTCTCCGCAGTATTTTTTTCGTTCGTCACCAGATGGCTAAAACTTCTTTGCGAATAAAACAGGACAAATTTTGCGAATTATCAGAACCTAATAAACAAATTTTGCCTACGGGCGGTAGTTACTTTTTTAATCATTAGTTCGCGTATTTAAATTTTACGATTTCCAGAAATCGAAATTATGAATTTGTTAATATTCATTGTTGGCAATTGGCAAAGCTATTAACGCCTTTAATAATGCAGGTAAAAAATTTTTCAACTCGAATTACCACTCTTTTTATTACAAGATATGCCATCTTTGGTTAGAAACCACTGGGTTTTACTAATAATCTCTAAAATTACCTAACTCAATTAATTTTTACCGACATAAGACATTTTCTTAGAAAAAAAACTTTTTTGATCCAAAAATATCAGTTGTCGCAACGACATTTTACTATAGATTTAATAACCGTTAAAGAAGTCGTCAATTTTAAGCATAAATGTACGTTCGTAACATTTAGACTGCCTACATATTGGACGAGTTAATTCGTCTTATCACTAAAGGAATTAACTGACAGTGCCAGTAGATCATCATATGAGGTCATAGATATGAGCCTCTAGCGGGAAAATATAGAAGGAATGCCTCCAGAGCGTCAATATAGCGATTATAACGCAACTTACAGTAGCTGACAAATGGCATTCTTAGGCAGCTTTAAAACAATATTTACAGCAATTTATTTAATTTTGTTTATTAGGATCTGATATGGAAGCGTAGTTTAATCAATATGGCCGACATAAATATTCTCGTTTGACAATTTGCTGCATAAAAATTTATTTTAAAATGTATATTTTTTTAAAATTTAAAACAAAGCTTTTATTCACAAAAGTAACGAAAATCCAAATTAAACCTTGATTAGACTTGCTGACGTATTTTTTTAATGATAATAAACTTTCTATTATACAAAAATACAACATATTAAAAATAGTTATAATTATCACCATCAGATGTCATGGTGTTGGAGGTTAAATCCCAATTCCTAAAAAATTATAGGTGAAATTAACTCTACACTGTAAGATTTTACTATATTTTTATTCCTTAAAATATTTACTGACATTAAAAATTTATTAAAACTTATGTTTAATAATTTTTTTATTTTACTGAACACTCTGTAAATTACACACATTAAAAAAAATGTCCATACAAATTATTTTTCGGCATCAAACGTATCAAATACAATTTCATTCTAAATATACCAAAATACAGGTAACGCAAAGACGGGTAAGAAAACGATCGCTACTGATCACGTTATTTTTTTGGTACGAGTTACGAACACAATTTTTTAATTGATCGTACAAAAATAATCATAATTTCTAAAAACAATAAATAATTATATTTAGGTTAACACAATATATTAGACAGGTAGAGGAATTGCTCTTTCTATATATACAGTAAAACCTCGCTAACTCGACCTAATGCGGGTGGGCCACGGTCGGTGCGAATTAGCGAAAATTCCGAATTATGGAACACTTCTAAAATCACGGACTTTATCGGACATTAAATTTCAAACGTAATAATTTAAATCGGTGAATTCAGTAGGTAATAAATAATTTTTAATTTTAATAAAAATTGTCTACAAAATGTATACCACACAATAATTTACTAAATTTTTTTTTTGTCCGTCCGAATTAGTAAAGTTCGAAATAGAGAAGTTTTACTGTATATTAAAATTTAGTATCTTTGGACTGCAGACAGCTGTTTTATATAGTTGTATAAATTTTAAAGTACTATTTTTGAATAATTATTAGTTACTATAATACAAAAGTGAGTTATCTACTTATTTTAACTAATTTCATTAATAATTGCTTTGAAAATCAATAATTCAGAACCGGCATTTAAATTTTTCTGGTATACGGTGTTCTACGCCAAGTTACAAAAATTCACGATATAAGACGTTAAATAAAGACGTGAGCTGTTTTTGCCCCCCCCCCCAAAAATTAATATTTCTGATTGGAAACCTGCTGAAAATCAGACGATAATTTTAATTATAAAGATAAATATGTCTGTTTAGAAAACATTTTTGAAATAAAGACATTAAAATATTTTTTATGGTTAATGATGAAATAACAAATACGCTGTCAGTAGGGTGTGGACACAGCTTCCTCGAACTCCTAAAAAACTTTAAAACAGTATTCTATCAAATATATATACCGGGTAATCCCATGGTTACTTACATTACAATTTGATTTAAAATTGGGATTAAAATCTTTTGATTTTTCGTATTTAATGAGTAAATCCACTAAAATTTAGTCAAATTAAATCGAATACGAGTTGAACTTTTAAACAAAGGAAATCAAACAACAAAAAATGCATATAAATTTTTTTATACAAGATAAAGTAGGTGGTCACTTACATTACTCAAAAAGAAACATAATTTTTCATCTTGTACACAATGAGAATTTTCTGTTCTGTTTTGATAACAAACAGCTTGATTTAAGTAAATTTAAACAAATAATGTTTCAATAAATTATTTTAATAAGAAATTTCATAACTTATTATATATTTTTGATAAAAATGTAACTTTTAATCGGTCACTTCATTACACCTCTTTGGTCACTTACATTACAGTCACTTTAAAACAAGTTTTATTAAAAAGTAAGTGGTTTATTAGTTTGATTTTTTGGAAAATATCGATAGATAACAAAGATAAAAGTTTATTTTTAGTAATTAAAAAAACGTCTATCGGTTTTGATAGCCTCCATTACTCGAATTCGTAGCTTGACAAAAAATCGAAATAATACTCAAAACGAGTATAGTAATTATTTCAAGAATATAAAGAAAAAGGTAAATTTAGCTGTATTTTAATATTCATTTGAAGAAAATCACAAGATACAATATTTTTTTTTATTAAGTAATAAATCTTTAAGCTAAATTTACAAAATAAAAACAATTAAAGGTAAAAAAATAAAAAAAAGTATATCAGTGATTTAGTCTTTTGAGTATCAAGTAGGCATGATTTTGATTAATTATTTTCATTTTTTAATTTTTACTAAAATTCCATCATTTCATGAAATTGCCCTACCGTGAAATTATATTTTCGCCTTAAAGTTCATAAAAGATTGTTGTAACTCAAAATATTTAAAGGCTAAATTATAAAATAATAGAAAAAATATTTTACAAACTAACCCCCAAAATACTTTAAAAATTTAAGCGAAGTGGGACTAGCAGTAAATAAGATATTGACATTTAATGGAATTTCATGGTAGCGCCGTGGATACAATTACTTTGAATGCAATGAAATTTGTAGGGAACCGTCTAGGAACCAGACCGCATAATTTCTGACAATTTCATAAAAAAAAATTGAATAGTTCAGAAGTAATGCCACTTGGTGCAATTTAGTATGTTAATGGAATGACATGGTAGCGGCGTAGCTACCGTTACTCCGATTTCGAATAAATTCATAGGGGACCATTTAGGAACCAAACTGCATAATTTCTGAAAATTTCATTAAAAAACAATCGAATAGTTCAGAAGTTATGCCACTTGGTGCAAACTGGCGACACACAGACGGACAGACACCACACCAAAATTGTTCAGAAAGCTCTAAAACGTACAATGTGCGTAAAAAATTTTATTTTGGAGGGAAAAAATTTTTTATTTTTCAAAAGTGATCACAATGCTTCCGCTACTTTAATAGTCTCGGAAGCTAAAATTAAAAAAATATTTTAAATTAATAATTTGTCAAGTATTAAGTAGTAAAAGTAGTTCAAACAAATGTACTTAACTGAAAAAAACAATATTAATCTTCTTTTTTCCCTTTTTTAAAAATTTGACTCGGGTATTTTATATTATCATTAAATTAACCTTAATATTTTTGTTCTGTTCAATGTTAGCAATAACAAAAACAAAAATAATGCCTATTTAACTATACTGCAGTCCAACATAAGCTCTTTTTTCGTCTGATATACTCAACCTGTGTAATATATTAGTAACCTTGGGTTAATACGTACTAAGCTGTCACTAGGTGTATATTCTTGTTGATAGATAACAGCACTTGTCAACTTTTTTAAATGTCAAATTTTAATCACTTTATTTGTTATGTACCAACTACATTCTCCCGAAGTTGACCGAAGTACGACAGTGTAGACGGTCACTTCGTTGTGCCTCGTGGTTGGTGTTATAATGCTATTTATATGCCTCAGCCAACCCCAGTGAGGAACCTCGTTTTATCTCGGCGAGAATGTGGTGGGTACAATAAAAAAAAAAAAAAACAAAGAAATTTTAAAAAAAATCGTTAAATATTTTGACTGAATACGATTTCTATCTAAATATCAACCTGTTACGATATGAAATTCATATCGTAATAGATTTATCGTATTTTTAGTTGGGTTGATCTTCTACTATCGTTTAAAAAAATATTTATTGCGCTTAGTACTTAAGTAAACTTATTCCTTTTCGAGTTACATCACGAATTTTCGAGTTTGAGACAGTATGAAATATCTAACAAGTGGTGGTTACATTTCATTTTTACCAATAAAATATTTCTACATTTTTTTCAATGTGTGTACTTGTTTGAAATTATAAAATTTAGCAATTTTTTTCAAAAAGAAAAACTTGATATTTAATATCAATTGCAAATTGAACTAATTTTCAAATATACATTTTTTTTTTAATATTAATAATTATTGAAATAACAATTATTTTTTTTTTTTTTTTTTTTTGATTAATTATAAAGAAAGTTTTGTAATGAATACTATCTATTATTAAAGAATAAAATATAATTCTATAAAGAAATTAACAATATTTTTCTATACAATCATTGTACAAAACAGTTACGAATCGAATATTATTTTTATAAATATCGAATTGGTGAACAAAGCTAATTTTGTTGACTGAATTTTCAATTTTTCTTTTATTCGGAAGCAACGCTAATATGAGTGACATTGGCAAGATATGCTATTTTATACATATTGACCATATAATTGTAATTACTATAAGATTGGGCCAGCACTCTTATATGTTTGCTTCTTATTCAAATCAATAATCAATAAATTAATAAAACACAAAAATCACCTACTTAAATTTTTATAAGTTTGATTTTTTTAAAAGTTGCAACTTGACGTTACTTATACTTGATGATTTTGTTAAGTTGTTAAAAATTAAAACAAATGAGAATGTTATGAAAACTGAACAATTTTTTTCTGCGTTGATACTTTTTTAAGAAAATAAACTTTTAAACCACCGTTTGAAGTCAGTGAACTTAAGGTACCATTACAGTGTGATTCTGCCAAAAAAGAGTCAATTTTCGCAATTTTTTTCGCCTAATTCCAATGTTTTCAAACATTTAGAGAAAAAAAGTATTCTTGGTATTTTTCTCTAAAATTGAAAATAGAGAAATCAGGAAAAATAAAAGGCCCCGATGCCACGGGACTGGTGCTTTCCATTTAAAATTATCAATGGTAAGAGGGTGGTATACTTTTTTTTTGTAGAATCGAAAGATCTACAATTTTTATTTGAAAAAATTTTCCATATATCGCACACTTCGCGAGATAATTGGAAAACAAACTTTTTAGGGATTGTTTCTACCCTTGCCCGGGATCAGAGCACTTTTTTTCATAGGGAGAATTGTTCTTAGTGACTCTAAGAACATTCCCTCCAATTTTCATCCATATACCTCGATTTGCCGATTTCAGCCTTAATTTGAAAAAAATGTCTTGAATAAAAAAGGGCGAAAATCGGTACCCACGATTGCGGCCGCAGTTTTCATCCGAAAAAAAAAATCGAATAGATTATAAATCTGTAGGTAAGCCGCTATCTACCTATGGGAGCTTTTTTTTTTCTTTTGAAATGTTCCTATTTTTCCACACGAAAAACTATAAAAAATTTTGTAATTTTTATTCAAACTGCCGCCATTTTTTTCAATTGTATTAATTGTATTAATCGTAGAAAAAAATTCATCCCCATTCCCCGGGGCATCCTATCCATACGAAAAAAAATTGTGAAAATTGACTATTTTTTGGCAGAATCATACTGTGATGATACCTTAAGAAAAAACGTAAGTTACCTGTCTATTTTGTTAATCGTTTTAAAACTAAACAGTGGCATTGAATTTTTTTTTATTTTTATAGATGGTTATCCCATAGACGGGATTTAGGTGGGAGGAGGCAAATGGGGGCAACTGCCCCCCCCCCCTATTCGTCCGAATAAAAAATTAAAAATTTGAACAAGATTTATTAAAATTTTATGGTAGAAGAAAAGGAGTGAGGATGCAGAAATTAAGTCAAGCATTTGTCGACCTGAACTGATTTGCTATTCTAGGAATCTCCCAAGGTGGTTTTTATATTAAATATATTTCTTGCCCCCCCCCCAATATTTTTCTTGAAATTCCGCCTATGGTAATGTCTAATCGTGTTGTGCCAAACTGTTCTTTTTATACGGAACAGTTCCAATGAGAAAGATCGAGAACTACTTGTTCATGGTACAGACAACAGTTTATGTCAGTGGTTCTCAAACTTTTTAGTCCGCGACTTCCCTCTGTACTTAAAAATTTCAAAAGATCTCCGAAATATGTAGGAATAGGTAGGAAATGTATAGAAAATGAGTATATAAAAATAAAAGTGGATTTTTTGTAAAGTAAAAATCGTTTTCAATTTTGTCTGTAAAAAATTGTTTTTGCAACCCCATCAAATAGTTTTCATGAACCCCACTTTGAGAATCACTAGTTTATATCATCAAACTATTCTAGATTGGTTTCCTAAGTAATAAGTACAATTTCGTTGTTTTAATTTTAAATAATGACAAAAATTATAATAATGGGGTATTTGACAGTATCAAAGAAAAGCAATCGAAATAAATATTAATGAAAATTTATAATAAAAGACAGCAATTTATTATGTTAATTCATCTTAACTATCATTATTTAATTTTAAAAAAATTAATATTTTTCAGCTATAAATTACGTCAGCAGAAATGGGCTGTGACGTTGCCTTCTCTTATATTTCAACACTGTCGCCACTAGGGTCGCTACGTCAATTCCGGTTAGTAAACATAACTATGGAAATTAACTTGAATTTAATTAATTTTTTAAAAAATCAACAATTTTTTTTCCTAGTTATAAGAAAATAAACAGTTTTTTTTTTAGTTACATGACACTTGTTGCTATCTAGAGAATGTGACGTAACTACAGCTAATGAACGTTTTCGCGCAAATTTTGAGAACAAATATTAAATTAATTTTTTCTAACGATTTTCGGCATTTTTTTTTAAAAATTAAAATTATATACATACATAATATATAAATATGCGTATTTTAAAATAGTTTCCCAAAATTAGTCAAATTCCCCATTATCAAACTGTAAATACAAAAGATCATAAATAATGGGCCCCAAAATTATAAATATCAGTTATGTATTATTCTAAATTCGTATACATAAATTATTTAAAAAGATTATTTTTGGAAATAATTGTTAATTTTACTCTAGGTAAACCACATTATTTTTAAAAAATCGTTAAGTGTGTGCTGCACCATGCAAAATTAGGGTTCAGTAATCATTTCAAAGGAAATTATGAGAATGATAAACCGTAATACGAGTATACTCAAATTTCCTATATTTTATTCCAAAAATTGTAGAACACTTTAGCCACTGATTATGGAACCCCAATTTAATGCGTATCCATCATGTATTTGACAATTTTTTTTCTATTTTTCTGTTCTAAAATTTTTTTCTATTTTTCTGTTCTAAAAGTCCGTGCTAAACCACGCAAAACGATGACAGACATAACGAAAACAATAAGTATTCCGTGGTTATGACTACGGAACACTAAAGAAGTATTTCTCAAATTTGCTGAATTTTTGGTAATAATAATAATAAATTATCGCCATTTATCTAGAATTTAAAACAAACCAATCATCGTAATTTATTTCAACATACTAAAGACATCTCTAATATTACGGTGGTAACGTAATGAATTGACAGAAGAACATCAGTGCTACCGCTAATAATTTTGAAAAAAATTTTCCCTATAAATGGCCGGTATCTAGACTCTTATTATGTTTATTATAGGGACTCTAATCCACTACCACTGACAACGACATCTCTTCTTGTTATGAGGAACTAGTTTTGACCACCACGTCCAATGAATCGTTCTCATCACATCAACTGTCAATTCCAAATTCATAATTTTCATTTAAAAAAAAAATATTTATATATTTTTTTAAATTAATTTAAATGGTTTATCATTATTATCGAATTATACTCTATGTTATTCACAATATTTCATTACCAATAACTATATCAGTCAAATACCCAATTCACAATAACGTTTTTGGTGTTTCATTTTAACACATGTGTCTTTGTAGAATTACAATTAAAATTAAATTATTTTTGGAAAAATCGATTATCGATCTCTTACTTTTAATAAAATCAATTCATGAATCGATTCAAATGAAAAAAATCGAAAAAAGAATCGATTTTTTAAGCTTCGATTAATCGATTTAAAATCGACATCTCTAATTTGTAAACTACTGCCAGTCCTAATATTTGACCAGTGATATACATGGATGGCCAACTACGTATCTATTTTTGAAGCAAGTATGTTGTAAACAAATGCGATCTATGACAACAAAAACTCCAACATTAACAATTGATAGGAGTGTGACAACACGACATTAAAGGTATATGTATCTTTTTTTATTCCTGACTCAAAGTTAGCTTTCCTTTAACAAATATATTTTGTCATTTATTAGATAAAGATAAAATATAGTATAGAAATACAAATGACTGCTGTCATCTTTTTCTTTAATGACTATTTAATTTTTTAAACGATTTTTTAAGTTGTCTCTCCATGTATCTCTATGTATTTGACAAAGATTTAACAAAATCACCGTGTACAAAATATGCGTGCTTGTTAGCGACGTCAAACTGCAATTTTGAAAAAAAAAATAGTATACATCTAGACAATTTTTGTTTGTTTTGATGGCAAAATCATTGCCAATTTGTCTTATTTAAAAAAAAAAAAAAATAAAAATTGAAAATTATATTGATGATAAAATGATTTATATGTGCAATTCTATGTAATCATATTATATAAATATATACAAATTCGCTAAATCGCGGTTAATAGTACTAGTACTAATCGGCATCGGATATCGTGCCATCGCCATTCGTCGATATAATGAGAGCATCATCATCCATATTATCTTCATTATATTCGAGGGACAACACCGACGATCGACGCACTTTTTTACTCGTCACATTTGTTTCGCTCGAGTCGCTATCGTACGTCCGTTTCGCGTCGCCATTCACCACCACAGCACCAGGCGCGGCGTCTCTAGAATCATCATCACAAATTTCTTTGTCTGATACTTTTATAATCAATTCCGGTTCAGAGTCTGAGTCCAACCCTCGAGTCCTATCACAGTCACTTTTACAATTGCCATTAACGCGTTGTTGAGTTTGGTGTTGTTGTTCACCACATGCCGTTTGTAATTCTTTGCTGTTCACCACTTGTTCACACTCATTTACACCCCGATCCCGATCCCGATCACCATCACCAACATCACCACGCCCGTCCGGTGTACCGTTATTTGTTTGTGACACATTGTTACTACGTAACGTTGCTAATTCACGTTCTAATGCGGTTGCTGTGTCTTTTGTCTTGCGCAATTCCTGTTGAAGATAATATATGGTGCTTTGCATGCCCTCCACGTCTTCATCCAAGTCTTGAAGGAACTCATCCAATTCTAAAACATTAGTAAGGGATTCACCTTTTTTTCTGCATGCAATTAATTTTAAAACTGTTTTAAAAATTACAATTACAATTTTCTGTATTATATAGGACAAATCTAGCGCAGGCAGACAAAAGTAGTTAAATCCAAAATATCAACTTTACGGTAGAGAGTAAAAACTAAAATGAAATGTAGGCAACATCAGTTTATTAATAGATTTGAGCGTTACTTTATGGTATTCCATATTTGTAAATAATAAACAAATACTTTACTTTGCAAAATACCACTTTTATTTTTGAAACTATGAGAATGTTGTTTCGAACCGTTAGTTCTGTTTGAAAATGAACTAACGGTTCGAAACAATACTGTCACAGTTTCAAAAATAAAAGTGGTATTTTGCAAAGTAAAGTATTTGTTTATTATTATTTACAAACATCAGTTTATTTGAATTATTTTCAAGTTTATATGACATTTTGTAAATTTTTTTTTAATCAATTACTTTCTTAACATGTAACACAGTAAATTATATAAAAAAAAAAAAAAAAAAAACTTTAAACCTTAAACTAAAATTTTTTAAGACATTTTTATGGACTTAACATATAAAAACAACAATCAATTCCATTATTAAAACCATTTCTGGACTTAACCTGTTTTAGCAGGTAGTTGTTGCCATAAAAATACATTTCCAATTTAATTAAACTATGTACTTATTTATTATTTTATTAAGAATTTTAAGACCTTAATTTCTTTTGTTAGTTTCTGAAAAGATTTTTTTTATACTTCATTTAGTTAAAATTGATCATGAGTTTTCGTTAAAAAATTAAATAATTCTTATATTCGAAACAAATAAATTTTCTGTTTTTCTAAAAACAAACTGCAAATTTAAAATTGACGTAAATGCAATAATAAAAGAGATAAAACCAAGAAAACGGAAACTATTTAAAGTAACGAAGCATGGTTAAATTTAACTGAAACGAACCATATAACAAGTGCATAAAAAATGATGTTAGGGGTGGAATTGACTTTTGCCCTTTTGGAAATATATGAGATAGACTCTCTTGGTTCTTATTATAAAATAAAAAAATAAAATAAAAAAGGACTTAACTACTTTTGTCTACCTGCGCTAGAAATAAATCAACGAATTCTATTCGAAAACTATTCGAATATATAATTTGTCAAGGAACTGTTTTCACAAGGAAAGGGCTTTATGTGTAAAGGTACAAACAGATCTATATTTTGTATGTTATAGATGGTTGAAAGATTTAAAAAACACTTCAAGAATATTAAGCAACTACAGTAGAACCTCTGATTACGGACACCTCTCTTAACCGGACCCCTCCTATAGTCGGACAAATTTTTTATGACGGTGGCATGTGTTAATCGGAGGCGGGCACAATATTTTTTGACGAAGACATATTATTTAGTGCATTATTACCCCCATTAACCGGGCGCGAGTACGTCTAGTGCATATGTATACCTATACGGGTTAAGTATAATTGTTCATGTTTTAACTTGTTAACGCTTTAAATGATTAAGACGAGTTAACTCGTCATGCAATATGGCGACTCAAAATTCTTTGATATGTATAATATATTCACTATAGAGTCCCTATAATAAATAGAGTCGTGACATGTGTGCTGAATGCTGATTGGTTCCGGCATTTTGTATCCAAAGTTTTCGTAAAATACATTGGAAATAAATAAAATCTTAACAAAAACCATTCAGTTTAACTTAGAAAGAATAATTAAATTAAAAATTTTTAATTGTTCATTAATTCATAACTTATTAACAATTACTATGTACTCAAAAATATTTACTCAAACATGTGATAATTAATTTTAAAGCTTCCCGCTCTGTTTTGGATACAAAATGGATGACATGTCACGACTCTATTTATTATAGGGACTCTAATTCACTAATACTAGTACTGCCATCTGTGACAGATTTGTCGAAATACGGTATAATTGTAATAAATGTTCTATTTTACCAACGTAGTTTAGGATAATTTCTATTTTGCAAATTCCTAGGTTACCATTTTTTTAAGTTGGCATCTCTGATTTTCTTTCATTTTTTGTAACCTTAACTATTGTACTTGTCACTGGCAGCAAAGGTCCGGCATTTTAAAACAAAAAAAATTCTCTCTGTGGTTAAAATAAAAGAGTTAACAATGATTCTAATGTAACGATGCATTTGTGAACATTATATTTCTGTATAAGTATCTAAATTCGTTCAAAAAATTGATATGAAATAAAAATTAAAAAATTTTGAATTAAAAAATTATGAATAACGTAAAAGCCCCTATACCGAAACACTATTTTTAGGTGTGGAATTAAAGTGGCTTATAAAAATTGACAAATAAATTAAACACCCATTTTTTTTTCTTATTCTTAATAAGCATGAAACAAAGTTTTTTTAATCCAATGAATATGTTCATAAAAAAATACAACCCAAAAATTTTTATTTATTAATGTTTTCTTTTACAAAATGTCGACATCTATATCCAAACAAAGAAATATTAATGACACTAGGAGTTGGGAACCGATATACAAACAGACGTGTAATATGAGTAACATGACACCTAAGGTGACATATAGACGTCACTGTAGGAAACATAGAATGGTTTAAGTATCAGACGTAAATAAAGGATCAAAATACTGTATTCAACAAAAATTGTTGAATATATATATGTATTTCTTTAATTAAGTAAGGAAACATTAAATGCGAGGTGGATTTAGATTGAAAAATAATTATTCTATTAATAATAATTTTTGTTATCAGAGGTTTCTTTCAGAAATAACTTCATTAATATATAAATGTCAAAACTGTTCCAGTATTGGATCGCGTTCCTGTATAGGGGCTTTTACCCTACTACATTATTTAATGCTATTATTTTCTCTGTCACCTCTGTTAGCCGGACAAATTCTTGCATGACACTACTGTTCGATTAACAGAGGTTCTACTGTATTTAATTTCAGTAGCTAAAATATATTTATAATACTGACCTGACTGCGACTTCTTCACCTCTTCGCTAAAACTCTTCTGTAACGCCAGTTCACCTTCCAATTTTGCAACGCGACCACTATTCGTAAGTTTTCCCAATTCTTCATTCTCTGTGTACAATAAACGACACTTGGCCATCAAACGTTTACCCGTGTTCGAATCGGGTGTGAATTTCCACGCGGACAATTCGTTTTGTGTCTCATCGAGGCGGGTACGCGATGTCAATAATTCATGTCGTAATCGTTGAAGTAAAATATTAACTGCTGGATCTAGTAACGTGGATCGTAGTCCAGATGGTGTTGCGGTTTGATTTGATTTCAATTCAGCCATTTGAGCCTTTAACGTTATTAAAATTTGGGATTTTTTTATGTTTTATGAAATTTATTATCGAATACTTACTGCCACATCTTGCATTTCTTGTTCTTTTGCTGCTAGACGTCGAACTAGAACTTTTTCACGTTGTTGAGATTCTGCATGTTGCGCCCTTAATCGCTCTTCACCCTCCCGAACCATGTTTAATTCTCCTGTTATTGAAATAGAACTAAATTGTAATTTTCTGTCAGCAACAATCGTAATAGTTATACAAAAAAGAAATTTACTAATCATTTTAAATTATCGAGTTAACAATTCTGATTCTTTCCGCTCAAAAAGTTAAAATAACACAAAAATTTCCTTTCGGAACTTAATTTTTATAAGATTTACCTTGCTGAAGTTTCGAATCCACCATATTTTAATTGATTTGATGATTAAGTGGAAACTCATAGCAATAAGTAGCTTAAAGCTGTGAGCTTTGAACGGTAGATCACCCAGAATCCGGAATTTTTATACATAGTTTAGCTTCAAGGTGGATGGATAAAGTATACGATCGGTCCATGTCAATTCAACATAAGGTATAAATCTCACCATCTCAAAATTTGGTAGGATGGTTGCCTCTATATTGACTGGGGAAAGTATCAAATTTTACTGTAATATGACAACCCGTTTGAAAATTCTATAATTTTCAGAAAATGCTCAAACAAGACCGCACATCAAATTTCTAAATTGCTCTGAAAGCTCTTCTAATTGAGATACTACAGAGTTGGGGAAGGAATGTCAAAAAGTAAAATCTGTTGTCAAATTCAAAGGTTAAAATCTTAATTTTGAATTTCTCAAAACGTACATTTTTAAAAAATTTTAAGTAAGTTCAAAAATAGTTATTACACTTGTAAATCATCTTGTAAAATATCAAAGTGGAACTGAAATAGTTTTAGTTGATAAAAGATTAAAATTCATTGTCAACTGTCAAATTTCATCAAATTCTGAGATGGTTGTGCAAAAAACCTATTAAAATTATATTGGCGACGTAAAGATTACGCGAGCGTCTCTGTTTTTTTTTTTGTTTTTTTTTTTTTTAAAATTAGAAGTTGTATCAAGTAAAAATTTTTGTATACGTTTAATTGTCAATAGAAATATGTATTGTACAAATAAAAGGACAATATTTACTTTACTAATACCCCACTTTATTTAAAGTTTTAAATTTCTGTAAGATATTTTGGCCCATATCGTATCAGGTCGAAACATGTCACAGACATTTAAAACTTTAAATAAAGTGATATTAGTAAAGTAAAAATTGTATTTTTATTTTTAAAATGGAATACTATAAAGTAACGCTCAAATCTATCATACATGTATTGTACAAATTATGTGTGGATTACTAGATTTTATATTGACAATTAAACGTATATGTATACCACTTGAGAGTAGTTCTAATTTTACCACCAGAGGCGCGAGTGAGAATCTTTGCGTCGCTAATTGAACTAACATGGATCGACCCAATAGCAAATTAATTCAAATAACTAAAGGGGTACTACAGGGGGTTCAGTTTCGCCTATTTTTTTCATATTTTCTATAAATTATTTAATAACATATCTACATGTCAAAAATATTTTTTTTAGCTTATATATTCTTAATTACTGAATAATTCATTCGCGAATACACTGAAAATAAGATCATAAATATTCATAAAATTAACATTATATAAAAGCGGTAAATTTGAATTTATTTGAAATAATCAGAACTATAATATATTATGCTTTTATTTTCGATAAATATTTCTTTTTTGTGTAATTTATTAAAAATCTGTTTCATTATTAAAGCGACCGAGTCACAAATGAAACATATTTACAGATCCTAATCGTAAAACGTACGTTACGCAACTGATGATTCAAAAAAAAAAAAAAAAAACAACTACTGCCAGTAGGCAAGATTTATCAGATTTTGATAATTCATAAAATACATTTGAAATGACATTTTTCGTAATAAAAACGGACAGTTCCAAATTGTCACCATGTTTTTAGCTGTCAACTTTAGCCTACTCGCAATAGTTTTTACACTCGTCACCAGATGGCTGAATATTAAACCACAATCCCGTCTGATTTCCCAATATTCTTATAAAATCACCATCTTCTACAGAGGTCGCAATTATAATGAAATAAAATTTGAAACATTTCATGTATTACAGTAAAACCTATAAAACTACCAATGTTCACTATAGTACCTATGTATAAAAATATAAAATATAATTTCCTATGTGCAAAAGTGAGATAGACAACGATTAACAAAAAATAAAAATAATCATGCTATTCCGTGTTTAAAATGAAAAATGGGACACAAAGAAATTTTCTAGAATTTTCTTTTTATTTACAGTGAAAATGGATTTAAAAACAGTGTTACATTTAATTTGGTGAAAATTTCTAGTACCTAACAATGAATAATTTGAAGGATTCAAAAAACAAGGTATATTTAGAAGGAATTTTTAAAATGACGTCACCATATGGTTATGAAGAAGGTACGCAACGAGTTAACATCAGCGGTTGTGTCTGTTTTCTCCATAGTAGCTAGATTTTGGCAAGCAATCAAACTATTTCTCCACAGTATTTGAGATTAAATGTGTGAAACGCAATCGATTTTGAACGAATTAATATGAAATTTACGCAATTGAATACAAAATTTGAAAATGAAACTCTTTATCAAAAAAAAAACATTATACACAAAAATAAAATTCACTGGTAGCACTGTACAAAATCACTTCACATTTTGCAAAAGAAAAATCTATCAACACTAAATAAAATATCACAACAGATTTCACTGTACAGAAAAAACATTATCACTGAAATAATTATCACGATACACTTTGATGCTCTTGTTTGAACAACATTTTGATAAAATTTAACAAAATTACATTCACAACAAATTTTTTAATATTACAAAAAAGTTCTTAAATTTTATTTTTTAAAAAAAATTCGACGAAATTAAAACATGTTTAAACATTTTTAGCGTGATTATTGGAATCATACTGATCGAAACATATCACATTTGCAAAATGTTTCTTAAGTACATATTAATATGCAAATTTTTTTTAATAAAAATTTTTCAAATAATCACGCAGAAGCTGGTTTTTTGAAAAGAAATTTTTATATTCACATTTAATCAAAAATATTTAAATGTCTCCTGAAGAAAACGTTTATAATTTTTATTTTTGGCATATAATGGTCTATTAAAATCTTCAAGAAAGACTTTTAAATATTACAAGTAAAACGTAACGATCTTCAAAATATCTTATTTTTATTTAAAAAATTTAAAACTAGCCGAAACAGCCATAATTAAATATAAATAATTCCACTCAAATATTTGTAAATACATGCTGTAACTCTTTATCAAATATTATTATTTTTAAAATTCATATTCTGTATCAATTTTATTAGTTCCTACTATTAATTTCCAAAAATTATCTAAATTTCTAAGTATGTACTGATTTACTTTCAGAAAAATCGGCAATTCAAGCGTTGTTATCAAATTCTAACTAGGGTTGTCACGGATCCTCTAAACATATACTATAAAAAGAAATCGCTCGCCACGTCAGTTTGTCCATAATCGACTTTCTTAAGTAATTATTACTGAACGGACTTTGTTTCGATTTTTATTAAATTCACGAGAAAGGTGTTTTTTGTATCAATTAGCCCCAATTTATGTCGATAAAGTTATGTGACTCAAACAGTTCTATAAAAAGACTCCGGCTCAACTAAAGAGGGTCGTTTAAGTAGGAAAAAGTAAATCTTTATAAAATTAAATGCGTTCTGTATTTTGTGAATTAAATAAAGATTAAAACTATCTTTAAATCGTAACATTTTTACATGGAGTGTTTTTGAATTTTTATTTCCACCGTTATGTTTGTCTAAGTACACTGAAACGTACTAAAAAGTTAACCCCTTTGGTAATACACATGAAAAAAATTAAGATATATAATCTTTAGTTAGGGAGCACGAGCACTGCTTACCGACTTTTACTGATAATTTAACACATTTTACACACATTTGATATACTTAACACACATTTTTTTGTATACAAGAAATTCAAATAAACACGATAAACACTTCCTTTCGATAAAAAATATTAGCTGTCACAATGATATTTACTGTATAGTTAAAACATTTTCATAAATAGATTACCTATTGGGATCTGTTAAATAGGCGGAGTTTAAAAAATGGCTGAGAAAATAGTAGCGTCGGTTGACACAAATTCGAAGCAAAGAAATTTTATTGAAGCAGCTAGAGAAATTTACATCTGTAAAAAACTTACTTAAAATATGGTAAAAAATGAAAAAATTCGTGAATAAGTTAATGAATATTACAATCTTCATACATAAACGTCAAATTTGAACGATAAACGTCATGAAATAATTGAGGAACTGTAAGTGAATGGAAAAATCAAAAATCAATTTTACACAGACGTGTAGATTTACAAAATTCAGCTCTCATAAATGACGTTTCAGCAAATTCACGTTAAGAATACTCTGATTATTCAGCACCAGATGTCCTACCGTCATTTGACAGATTCAATACAGTGGGTGGGTTAATTCGTTTTAATCATCAGTGGGGTCCCGCCCACTGCTTTACAAGGATTGTCGAATTAGGAAAACACAGAATCATAGAGATCCATGAAATATATAAATAAAGAATTTACTCAAAAAAAATATCCACAATAAGAATTACGAGATCGAATGCGAATATGAATGTTGAAAAATTGCGAATCTTTCGTAAATTTCGAATATAAATATTTGCTAAAAACAATCTGGTTCTATTTTGAACTAATTTGGAAAACTATCAATATAGGATCAATGAGTAGCGTCATGAACTATAGAATGGAAGCTCGCAAGTTCGAATCCTATCATTACTATTGTCAAAATTCGACAAAATAATACCTAAAAAATTGCATTATTTACCTGATATTTTCGGAAGTTTCGAAACTGATATGCAAAACTAAATATCTATTGTTAATTATTAAATTTCTAGTATACATATGACCATTATCAAACAAACATTATAACTTGTTTGATAATGTTCATATTGAACCGAAACATATCATAAAAGTTTAATACAATAAAAGTTGTATTTTTGCAGTGTTTTGTTTATTAATAGCAAATATGGAATACCATAAAGTAACGCTGAAATCGAATAAATTTATAGATAAATTACTGTAATGGATTCGAAAAACAAAATTTTTAGCATACTTGTATGTTTCAAGGCCACTACAGTGTTTTTATACTATTTTTAAAACTATGTACTTGTAAACATTCGTAAATTTTCTTCCTGCGTGCTATCTCACAAATAAAAATTATATACCGTAAGATGGTCTTGACTCGGTCACTTTTTTGCTATTTTTAGGTATAACTCCTTCCTGCTGTTGAATACAACAATAAATACGTTTCTATCTCATAAAGTATGTTTCCTTTATTATATCCCCGACCCTTTAACCTATTTGTGTCTGTAAATAAAAATAATAAAAAATAAATAAAAGTGACCGAGTCAACATGGTAAAACGTTGTTGAGTCGGTCACCTACTTAAATTGCATTAAAGCGCCGAAACCAGAGCTTGTTTACAACAGTTGGTGATTGATTGCAACGCTTGCAAAGTCAGATGTAAAAAATATAGAAAAAAATCAATGGCACACCACATACAAAGACTACGATATTTTATTGGTTAACATAGAGTAAGGGATAGTGTTTTACAAATTAATATGATGTAATAAAATAACATAGGCCTATTTTAACATCTTAAATTATGTTATATCCATCAAACGAATACCGTCATCTGGGGTGAAATTGATAATCGGGGGTGAGATTGTTATTTTTTTAAATTGAATATAGCGCCCGAACTATAGTTTAGAATGCGATTTTACCGACCGGTAATGGAAGAAATAAGATGGCTGAAAATACCCTATACACGTCAGGTTCTGCTGCAGTTCCGTATCTTTAAAACAATCTCACCCCACGCAATAATATGTCCAATATGACAAAAAGTACTGGACTGATTATGTACAACTAAGCACGTGATGGTCACAAAGCATCAACAATTATGTGTATTTTATTAAAATATAAAAACTATGTTTAGATTTTGACTTATCAGATAAAGTTTTAAAAGTTCGCTTTCATCCAAAAATACGATTTCTTTTAATACACTATTTTTTTAACCACTTTAGCGGCTACCCCGAGCACAGCTCGTCATATGAATTATACAACTTGAATGACTCTCCCGACCTGAACTCGCTTCGTGTTGGTAACTGTAAGATTCTGTCATCTGGTATCGTAAAAGCATTACTAAAACAAAAATTATCGAATGGGTAGGGCATATAATTATGCAATTAAATTAAGTATTTTCAAAGATGATTTTATTTGGTTAGTTTTACATGAGCCGCTAAAGGGGTTAAAGATACGGAACTGCAGCTGAACTTGACGTGTATAGGGTATTTTCAGCCATCTTATTTCTTCCATTACCGGTCGGTAAAATCGCATTCTAAACTATAGTTCGGGCGCTATATTCAATTTAAAAAAATAACAATCTCACCCCCGATTATCAATTTCACCCCAGATGACGGTACTTAAATTTAAAAGAAACAAGATTTCTCATCAAAAATGAGAGTGACCGAGTCAACAATAGAATTTGTTTACACTGAATATTTTTTTTGTTGCTAAGGATACGATTATACACCTATCGAAATATCGATGCCGATTAAGTTTAGAGTCGAATAAAACCATCTCTTTTCGATTTATTATTCAATATCTGATTATGTATGCCTTGACCAGACAACAATATTCCGTCGCTGTTTTTAGATTATTTGGTCAACCCGGTATTATATTTTAGAAAAACCAATTAGAGTTGAAAGACATTTACAGCTGCTTAGAGTGTTTATAAACGATGAAAACGAGACCAATTGCGAAACATTAAGTTGTCTGGTCTCTTAATAACAAACATTTTTACCGATCGCGACATGGGTGACTGACTCAACAACCCCTGACCGAGTCAAGACCATCTTACGGTAACTTTATTGGGGTACCAGTTGAAGTGTATTTAATGCCAATACGATCTACAACAAATTTCATCAAATTCGATCTAGGCGTTTGGTTTTTTCGGGATAGTGGGTCACTTCCACTATCAATCCTACCCAAATTGTTTTATACTAGAATTATAAAAACGCTTGAGAATTAAAACTACAGGACAATTTGTTTTCTATGTCCTGGAATAAGTAGTTTAGTATTAAAATATTAAAATCTTAACTGTATCATTTAATGTATAATATTTTTTGACAAAATTGACAAAAATCTAACATTAATGGGTAATATTCCTCAAATATAAAATTAGAAAAATGTTAAAATTACAACATATATACAATTTTTGACGTTAAAAATATTCTCAATCAATAGAAAATATTAAATATTTAATATTATGGCTGTTTTACTAGACAAGACAGAATTCACAAAAAAAAATTAAGTCCTAGAGTCTCGACAGAACAGGTCCAACTATATTATAAACTAGGCTACCACGATTCAAATTCACTTCTGTGTATAACTACGCGTAAAAAATGGCCATTTATTACTCTATTTCAATCAAAAATTACCAAATTTTGTTTCACTTTCAAAATAAATACTGCAAATTACCATTTCATTGAACTAATTCCGAAAAAAATCAAAGAAACACAATTCACTAAATACTTAATATTTTAAATGATTTGCCAAATAAATTATTTACGATTGACAAGCGCATCACAAAATTCAACCACTGATGTATATATACTTTGGGGCATTATCACAGAAGGGGCATTTTTTTTTTTAAATTTTCATCACTGATACATTAACGAGACTTTATCTACCTTCTATACTATTTAAACGTTCTTCGAGACAGGTGATGTAAGTATCCTGTGCCCGTAACAATTTGCACAAATCTGGTGGTAAACAGGCGAAATCCTTTTCACTTAACCGAACTGGTTTTGGTAGCGACGATGACGATTGTGGCCCGTCTACACCACCACCAGCCATCGATGACGACGTCATACCGTCCTGTGGTTCTGACGGGGACGCTGGTGAAGGACTCGCTGGTCCCACACAATTTGTGGACGGAGCTGACTCTGACATTGTGTCCTCGATCAAACGATTCTTATTGCAGTTGATGTGTCACTACATCCAAAAAAAAAAAATAATAATAATAAAAATTAACACTACGTATCAAAATGGATATAGTTAATTATTCAAATCAATCCAAAATATATTTGACCAAATCATATATTTTAATTACGTAAAATAAAAGCCAATCGTAAATTTTTGGATAAATTTTATACAATTTTTTAAAAATAATCGAAAAATTTAGTATTTTTCTAGAAAATATATTAGTTTTGAAAGTAATAATGTGGGCGATGAAATGACATATACTGATGACACACTAAAAATACTGTTTGCAGAAATTGTAGAGTCACAAAATTATAACTTACCTAAAAATGAATTAATTTCACAAATAATTAGAACATTTATTTCGCTACAACACAATTATATCACTCATTTTCTTCACTGACATCCTTCTAAGTCGTTACGCCATTTTCATAGCTTGGAAACCTTCATAAATTTGTTTTACTATATGATTCGTTTTTGGTAGTAATTTTGGTAGCAAATTTACATATGACGTCAAAATCCTACGTGGTTATAAAATGGTAGCCACATCATCTAACGAGAGAAACGTACATATATTGTTATCTTTGTCTAAGTTCAATGAATTATTTTTTTATATTTTGCTTTGTTCAAATTCTACTTAGGGTTCCGAAGAAAAATCTCCGAATCTATACCTATAATTTCGCCGATTGTCCATCACCATATTTTCTGAATTTCTACATCTTTGGACTTATGAACACGAAATTTTATATGTACATACTACAAGTAGGGATTTCAATAAGGTAATTCACATTAATTTCTTAAAGTACTTTTTTGTATTGAAAAGTGGGGATGAAAATTTTTTTGCAACCTACCACATCATGTGGGGCACCGTTAAAAAGGATCCGTAAAATGAAATTAAGGTTCTTTACCATTTTTCATTTTTAAGCCTCGTTTGTGAAATATTGTATAAAATATTAAAATGAGTTTGCAAAATACAGCTGATCCTTTTTTTATACGGTGGATAGGGACCGCATAAAAAAATCGTACAAAAAAAAACATATTCAAAACTATCATAAACAGCTATAAATTTCATCGAAAATACACACATAACTTAAAACTCTCAAAACCTCACGATTTCCTTAGAAGTTGCTTTTCTAAACAAGATAAAACACTAATTTACGCGTGGGAACATTTTATTTCATTTTTATAATATGAAAATTTTGAATTTTTTACATGTGTAAAAAAATTAAATGATATAATAACTTACCTTCTTATGCAATGTACTGATTAAATGCTTGAAAATCATTAAAAAAATTTTTATCAAAAAAAGTTACTTTAGTAAATATTTAAGTTTCTTACTGTCTTTTGATTTTGATTCGCATTATGCATTTTAATGGCCATTTTTTTTGAAAACCGTATAAAAAAATTGTACAAAAAAGGTTTAGCTGTATTGTATTTCAAAGTCTGTGTAACTTTAATGATTAAGACGAGTTAACTCGTCCTGAAATATGGCGGCTCAAATGCTATATGTATATATTCACTGGTACAGGTGCCGCCATCTGTGACAGATTTTCCGATATACGATATAATTCTAAATAATATTCAATTTTATCAACATAGTTTTGTATAATTTATATTTTCAAATTCCTAGGGTTCACTTTTTTGATGTTGCGATCTTTTTTTTTCTTTTTCTTTTTTTGTAACCTTATCTATTGTACTTATCACTGGTAGTAAAAAGTCTGATATTTTGAGACAAAAAAATTTTTCCATATGGTTTGTTTAAAAGCGTTAAGAGATATAGAGAACCAAATTATCACGTAACTGACCCATAAGTGTCGAATATATTAATTTTTATAAAAATTGTAAAAATATAGGACATCTAGCTCGTCTAGCCACTGAGGAACCCTAACTAAATACGTGTTCAGCATGCACTTGACATTTTTTCTTTTTAGATAGTTTTTGAGATAATTTTATTTAGATTGGTTTCTTGGAAAAAATCCTCATCTTTTAAAATATCATTTCAAATTAATCCTTAATTATTTTATTCATTTCACAAAAATTTAATGAGTTTTACATGAAATATATTTAACCGTTTGTTTTCATTGAGAATTTGATAGGGGAAAATGAATAAAAGACAATTCTTTATAAGAAGACTATTATTAATTATTACCAATATACATTTTTATAGCATATATATTTTTAATACAATATTACAATAATAATTACAAAGAAACTGAAACAAAAAAAAAATCCGTAGTTCATACAAAATACAAATTTTTTTTACACACCACCGTTTTTAAAAATCATCTCTCAAAAGCATCAAATGTACAAAATCGTTCGCATTTACATATTTATTTTGGAATACAGTGTATCACTTGTTATTATAATTAAATAATTATATTTTCCGACTAATAAAGCTACAATTATAGCTAGAAATTTAATATCAAAATTCTAATCACATAAAATCATTCTCTCTTTTATTTAAACGGGTACGTTTAGCACTAGAATATAATAACAAGCAATATTGAAATGAGGGTTTAGGGTTGTTTTCGGGTTGAATGAAACAAAAAAAAAAAAAATATACAATAGAAATTGTAAAATACTCTCTAGAAAATAATAAATTCTTTACAAAAGACTTGAGTGAAAAAATAAAAAATTAAAACCATTGAATTGGTTTATAAAGAATAATTAATTAATTTTATACATCTATAAGCATCAAACATTCATTCATAAAAATTATTATAACAATTTTTTTTTTACAGTGTATAAATAACTTGAAAATTGACAATAAATAGTAAATTAAAAATATATTTTCAAAAAAAAGAAAAAAAAAGAAAAAAAAATTCCATCAGATAGTACGAAATTTTATTTACGAAAGTACGATTTTTTAACTCCTTTAATAACGCACATGAAAACATTTTTTCAATTCAAACTACCACACTATAGTTGAAAAAATATTCCCAGACACTTTTGTAGGTTTCCTTCTTTTTTGTCCTTGTCGTACACTTTTCAACACTACACCAGTGTCCTTAATCAGTGGTTTTTATTTAGTTTTTTTAAATATTTGACATAATAATATTTCATCTTCACAAAGTTAAAAAAATGATGCAATACTGTAAAAAAAAGTGAAATATGTTATTTTCAATTAGAATAAACTATTTTCGTTCGATTTTAACTGATTTGAAAATTCTAAGCAGTACATATTGACATTCACTGATTTTTGTTTTTCAAAATTATATTTTTAATAGTATTAAATATTTTGCAACGAATCCAGTCATTCAGTTATTTTATGTATATGTTTACAGTTAAGTTATAATACATCATTAATGTCATTTGTTTTTGGTTTCTTTAAGAAATATTCTTCTGTAATCAAATTATTATTGAATAAACAGAATTTACATAAAAATATAAAATAGTGTTATTAACTTATTATTTATTATTATTTCGTCGTAACCTAATGTTCAATTAGTACCCTATGCACTATTTATTTGTTTGACTGGAATTAGAAAAAGACAATCATACGTTGACAAAGAAACTATCAAAAGTGTCTGGGAATATTTTTTCAACTATAGTACTGACGACTGACTTTTATCCATAATCTTTAATATTACCTATTAAAACTTAATTTTTTTCAAAAATAACACACATTTTCTTTCAAATACAAAATATGAAATAAAACGATGAGAACACATTCGTTCGATTAAAAAATATCAGTTGTCACAATAACATTTTACCATCGATTAAAAAACCCGTAATGTTTTGTAACGTTTCGAAACGGACTTGCATTGTTTGTAACGGTGTAAGCTCCGTTTTATAACGTTGCGAAACATTTGTCTCTGACGAACTCCCCCAATAGACTAGGAACAAAGTTCTGAAAATATGACAGCATGATTAAATTATAAGGGTTCCCTAAAAATGTAAAAAAAAATATTTTATTCCAAAATAAACCAAAGAAATCTTCCCATTTTTTCCCTGCTATACAAAACCGCCATTTTTAATTTAATATTTATTGTAAATTTAATAAATTTAAGTTATAATAATTTGGTTTTAATATCATCATAATTGATATAAATACTTTTTTTTTTTGTAATAACTATATAAATTCTTGCCTTTTTTAAAAATATTTAATTATTTTTCTTTTAAATTTCTGGCACATGAAAATTTCTAATTCGTTGTAACTAAAATGAGATTATGTTTGAAAAGTTCTCGCTCTATTTTTTCATATTGTAATTGAAGGTAATGAAACACTAGATGGTGTTTTAGTTAATCGTTTAATCCAATATAGAAAGTTTTTCTGTTATCGGAAACAAAACACCTTGGCCGAGTTTCTCGAAAAATACGCTACTAATCACAATGAAACTTTTCAAACACGTTTCTAATTTTATTAATTTCTTTTTTAAATAAGCTATCTGTTAGTAACTGTTATAGTTTTTTTTTTTTTAATAGAATAATATCTACTAATTATAACTAAATACAATTTTTTAATATTTTTTTTAATCAACAATTATTAGTTTAAAATCATAATTTTTAGTATTTTGGTTAACAATAATTATATAAATTGTTAAAATTGTAATAAAATAACAAAATTGTTTTTTTCAAAAACGAAAAAAACTTTTAGGGGAACCGTCCGAGATGCTTTTGACCGATTCTAAAGAGTTTTGAATACTGTGTTATTCCAAATTTTAAGAGACCTCTACATTGTCGTTTAAAGGTAAAGTTGGGACTCTAAATAATTTCGTTCAATCTTTTAGAGTTTTATGCAGAGACACACACCTTGAACGGATTCCCCGTTTGTTGTGCCAGAAAATCAGGCAAGTGTACAAAATTGAGTACGATATAAATGAATGCAATTTATTGATTTTTATAATTAAAAATAATTTACAAAGTAAATAAATAATTTTCTTTCATATCTACTTAAGTTAGATTTATATGTATATTATCATTTTTATTTTCACTTTTGTGTATAAAAGAAAAATTTTTTAATTATTTTAAATATTTATTTTGTAATTAATTCTCTCCAAACGTATTTTATTTTAAATTTGCAACTTTCTAGTTTTTTTTTTTTATTTAGTTTGAAAAATAACTGATTTTGATAAAATTTTTGAAAAAAGTATACAGTCGACTCCCGATTATTCGCGAGCGATTTCTCCGCGATATGAATTATTCATAACTCGAAATTTTTATTTATTATTTTTTTTTATGGTAATTATCACGCAAATTTCCACACGCAAAAAAGTATGCGGGAAGAGTACAGTGGGCAAACAGCTACTTTGCGTACAGAAATGTGTGCGCCAAGTTAGTACTTCTCCCGCATGAGTAATAAAAAATTTATATTTATAATAAATAATTTCGCCCGTACTTAAATTGAAAAAATTTAAAAATTCCCATTTAATCACGAAAATTCGAACAATGACACAGCGGATGATAGTGTAATTAACGATCTCGAAAGCGAACCCGGTACTTAGCAAACAAGCATTTACACGTCTGCTTAAAAAGTAAAATGAATCCTTGTCAAGTCAAAAAGAAACTCAGTGTACACCTTCACAAATAGTTTTAATTGAGTCACCTGAAAATCTATTACAAATAATTCGGTTTAATAACGTTCGGAATTCGGAAGATTGACGCTCTACTACGGTAATTTAACAAATTTATTCTTTAATTTGTAGTAAAACTGGCTTGTAAAATTTCATTGCTCTTACCATTAACATCTACTTTTGTTGTTTGTGAATCATACGCCCAGGTATGAATTAGGTAATGTACTGACGATGATAGTCGCACATTTTTTGGCGATTAACATATATATTTATTTTCAAAATATCGTAAAGTACAATTTAAAAAAAAACGTAAGTATATCGAGCGTCGAATTCTAGTACCGCCTCGTATATCTACAACTTTTAAAAGTTTTGTTCAAATATTAATAACAATAGCTTACATTTTTGAAATTTTTACTAATTAATTTTACCACTGAACTATAATAATAGGGTACTTGACTGTGTTTCAAATTTGTGATAAATTTTAAATAATTCAATAAGTTATCATTTGTTTGACTTTAATGGTGAAACGCCATAGTTGGTAATTATTTAGAGATTTTATTTTAAAAATCATTCATTTTTTTAACAACGACTCAAATGACTGAAAACGCGTCTTTACTTCAAAATCACGTCACAATTTGTAAACAAACATGTCGATTTTGATAATTTTTATCTGTGAAGACCTGTGAATTATATTTTATTTTCAATGTTTCCGTTAGCTTGAACACGCAGTAATAATAATTTTGAGGTGATAAAGACATATATTGACGTTATGCCTCGTGTTCGATTTGTGCATATATGTATTATAACTATATGGCCAATCCCTATAAGAGGCAGTGGTTCCGATGAAGTGAGACGGATAGACATCGGGTAGAGGCACTTCAGTTGTTTTGCGCAGATGCATCAATTAGTGTTTACCGTGTTTACTGTTCAGATTGGTTCATATTACCACCAAAAAAGTCACATTTGCGCAAAACGAACAAAATACTTCCAAATCTGCACCGTGATGTTGGGACGTTTTTTTCATATCCATTTGGCTATATATGTATACTACATATATGGATTTGTGGTACAAAAAATTCCAGTGCATTTGCGCATGTGTATTTCTAAACCGCGCGAATATATTAGCAAAAATTTAAATATGTAACGGCTACAAGTTTCCAAATATGGTAGTAGACGTCAAATAATTTTAATTTACGCGGTTTAATAGTGCACATGCGCGAAAATCTTTTATACCACAAATCGAACACGACCATGTTGTCGAATTGTGACGTCATTTAAATGAGCCGTTCTTCGCGCCAATTTTTTCATTTAAAATTAAGCAGTTACTTTTTGATGATCTTTTTGAATAGTTTTTAATTTCAGTCAAGTTTTATGTTTAACAACACTGAAAAACTTATTAATATAATCTATATGTACCTTTTCACGAAAGGGTACAAATAGATTATATTCATTGCGCAGGCGTACACTGAATTTCTTTTTACCTTGCCAGTGAATTCGTTTTACTTTTAAGGATGTATGAACATTTTATTGCTACGCTGATTATTGGACTCGCTTTTGGTATCGTGAACTACAATATCATCAGCTGTGTCCGTGCTTGAATTTCGTGATTAAATGTGGTGAGTTTGTAGAATTTTTGGATTGAAGCACAGACGATTTATTATTTCGACATGTACCGGGATGTTCACATACAGCATAAACATCTACGTTATTCATGCGCAATTCGTATGAACTATGAAATTCACTATCAATCTGAAGTTCCAAATCAATTTCTTTAACTTTGGTTAGTAATTGGTTAATGGTTGAAATTGTCTGCATTGATTAATGTACTTTTGGGACTATATTTTGAGCAATTTTCATCCTATAAAAAAATTTAGTTACCATTTAAAAAAAGTAATGTTAAGAAAAACTAATTACTAGACCTTTTGACCCCGATTAATAGCAAAAAAAATATAGTTACCGAAATTCTCAAATAATTCAACACTATATCTCTTAATTTATTAAGAGCTGAACTCTTTTCAAATTCGATGGTGCCTATTCCAATAAAATTTAAAATTGATTTATCATGTTTCTGAAAGCAGGTGGTTAAGATTTCCGATAATTCAAATGGTAATAAACTAGGACGGCGTTAAAATTGATTTTGATATGAATCTGAGCGGACTCGTAAATGTCACTGTCACTCACAACGATTATAGTGGAATTTTTGTGAATTACTCTTTTTGAAATCTTGTGTCAAGTTTAATATGAGAATTATTGACTGGTTTCGGAACTTTACAATTTGATAACGTTTTTCGTTAAATTAAAATTTTTAATATTAATTTTCTTTTGGGATCATTCATGTATCATGAATGTCTTTCTCTGGAAACCTGGATATCTCTCCCCACGAAACAAATGATTATATTTGCGATGGTCATTTCAACACACGTCAAATTGAGGGGATAGGAGAGAACAGTGTAATTTCTTATTCGTAATCTATCTTCTTTTTAAATCATATTACCATGGATACACAATACTTTGTAATTTGTCAAAATAATTATGAAATTTATCACAACTTTAGATTGTTCTGGCGGTACCTTAGTGAAGAAAAAATATTGCCAGAACATTTTTTATCGATAAAAAATATTCGTAACTTTCATATATCAAAATTCCAGAACTGTTACTTTATGTAAATTGGGCCTCGTTAAACGTTAAGAATGACTCAACCCGGCCGAATAGGCTTGCCAGAACTGAATTTCTGTGTAGAGTAAGTATCCAAGAGCCTATCCTCTCAATTTGACGTGTGTTAAAATGACTATCGCAATCGGCCACTGGCTTTTCTACTATAATTTTTTTTATCAAAATCAGTTTTACCATTCTAAAATTTTTTACTAATACTCAATTGGTAAATGTATTCGTAACTATTATTCCTTGATTTTAAAGTTCTTTATATTTATTTAATTAAAATTCTATTTTCAATTCTATTTTAAAAAATAACAACAAAATATTCTTTATTATAATTTAAATATAGGAAATATTCCTTGTCGGCGCAATACTTGTTTGGCATTTATTAAATAAGAAGTGTCTTTTGAAGAATGGAGAGATTAACAGAATTATTACGCAATTATCTACAGGTACAGTGTTTTTAAAAATGGCGACATACTACTACTGGTAAAGAAAGCAAAATGGCGCCTGGAAAACATCGTTTTTTTAAAAAATTATCTGATAATATTATATGTATTGAATGAATAATATATTGAGAATACATAATATTCTGTTTCTAAAATCTGTTTGTCAAAGGGCATTGACAAGAATACTTCTATGTAGAAATTCCTTACAAATTCAAGAAAAGCTATTTATATGTACTTAACGTTTAAATGAAGCGTTTTTTTTTTATTCATTATTCTCGAATGATTGTTTTTTTCTTTTTGGCTAAGTAAATTTGAAAATAGTTTTGGAAACTAATATTTTCCCGGATGTATATTAGGGCACTCTAGTGGGTAGAGTGCAGGATTTTTTGTTATCCATTTATTCGATTACCATTTATCATTGTGCGCCTGCGTGGATGATGAGCGTGAAGCGCGCCGTCACGCACTCGTCTCCTGTTCACCCCACCCATCACTATCATATTCACTTTCACTAGCCGAATCACTATCACTGAATTCGACAGCTACACGTCGCGCTAATATACTAGCGACATCGTGTAACGCATTCGTACGTTCCGTTTCCTTTTGTTCGATTTTCTCCACCTTGCGCAACTTGATGCCGTCACGAATCGCTTTCAATAGATCGTTGCGTGGATCGGCTATTGGTGGCGGTAACGGTTTACCGACCCGATCCTTTGGCGGTGTCAATTTTGGCGGCGAACAGCCCATTATTTTGATCGGCGCGACATCTCCATTGACAATTTTCGTTTGCACGGGCGGCGATGACGTGGAATTGTTTTGTATTGTTCCATTGTTCGCGAGTGTATTCTCATTATTACCATTGACGGGACCATTGCTTAACGATACGGGGAGTGGTGGTGGTGGCGGCGGTGGTGGTGGTGCTGCGGGAAGAGCCGAAGGTGGTGGGGACACGGATTTGATGGGTGGTGGGGAGGATTGTTGTTCGGGTGCTGGAGGTGGTGGTGGTAAATCGGATATATTATTGGCGATATCGGGTGTTTTGGATCGGGGCGGTGAGGGTGACATTGTGGCGTGGTGTAATGGACTACCGGATCGGGAATTACTGTTGCTTCGCGCTAATAAGTGTGCGGCTACAGTGCCGTTCGGTGGAGGCGATGAGACGCCTTCGGGTGGCGGTGGCGGTGGTGGTAATGTTTCTCGTCCGGTGGACATGCTACGTCCTCGCGTGGGTGTTCCGCCGACCGAACCGCTTGGAGTTGGTGTGCCGCTGCCGGGCGGTGCTGGTGGTGGTTGTGTTGGTCGAACACGTCTTGTTGGCGTGTATGTTCCGGTGTTTTGAGCGTATAGTGATTCTGAGCTCAAAGGACCTTGCCCGTACTCGTACGGTGGCGGATACTGGATTTGTTGTTGAGCATTTTGTTCATTGCCATCGGTGACTTCTTGTGACGGATACGATCGCCTCAGTTCGATTGAACTGGGCCGTGGCGGTCGTGGATCGGTGAGCACCATGCCCGGTGGCGGTTGCATATTATCTAAATTGTAATTGGGCGTTTGTGAGATAACGCTTTGGCCGGTTCGATATTGCACATTTTGAGGCATTATGTGTTCGCCGTGTCCAACGGCGATTTGTCGTTGTCGTTCACGCGTGTTGTGCGGTTGTCGCACTCGTTTCTTGTGTCGCGCGCCGCCCGGCTGATTATTGTCGCGCGGTCGATGCGGTTTCTTGCCCCGGTCATGCATCATTCGCTCCGTGTCTTTTAACATTTCCTGTCGCCACAGTTCAAAGAAATAGTTTGCGTCCGTGTAAAATTTCAAACCGTCTTTACCATCGTCACGATAACAATTCAATTTATCTAACGGTGGCGGTTTATCACAATTTCGATAAGTTTCTAACATGGCGGTGGGCATGGTGGCCCGGGAGAATATTTGTTGATCGAATACAACAGCACTTTTGAACGCTTTACGCATATGAATGTCTTGGAGGGAGACTTCCTCGCCCGTACTATCCAACTGTGTCACTTTAATGGCAAGACGATCTATTCGGGCTTGGAGTGAATTCGTACGATCGGCAATATTGGTAGCGTCGCGCGCCAATTCACCGAATATGTCTTCAGCGTGCCGCGACAGCGATGACAGTTGTCGTACGGTGTTGGCAAGTGTACCGTTAGTGGCCGCTTCCAATTCTGATTGAACGGGGAAGTCCTCTGGAATAGTACCACGTGACACGTGCACAGGTTCAACTACTCGCTTTGGAAGCGGCATCTTTGCCCGATTTTACGTTATAATTGTAACAACTTTATCGAATAGTGTTGTTAGGTTATCTGAAACAAAAAAATGGAGATTCGTATTAATACATCGGTCAATTTAAACATGCAAGGGTACAAAAATTAGGGGAGAGCTGAAAATTGATATCGTATGGAATGTTCGGAACACCATTATAAATAATAGTACGGTGCAATTAGACCCAAACCTCAACATCCAAAGTAACAGCTTCATTCCAACTCCAAATTGTTCTATACAGTCCACATATTGTTTGGTAAAAAGTTACACCATTTTGAGCGTCGGGTTTGGGAGGGAGGAGGGTAAAAGTAGGCAAATTAACGATTTTCGTCAGTTTTTTTTTAAGTATTTCGAAAACTATGCAGTTTAGCGCAAAAAGTGTCTATACAAAAATAATCTACATTAAATTGCGAACAAAAATAGTCCTGTGGATAATCTTGCTGAAGTGAAGAGTTCCAGAGTTATGGAGGGTGTAAAAGTAGCAATTGTTAGTATTTTTAGATTTTTTGGAAAAAAATATGACACATTATCACTAAGCAAACTAATTTTTTTTATACAGGATTGTGTTTTGTAAAAGGAAATTGCGATTAGTCCTCTTCAAACATAGCACCGTTCTCTTCTAAATCTTCGTCTATGATGTTCGTATCTCTGTTATTACATCCTAGGCCTGAGCGATTACCGCATATGCTTGAGCAGTTTAGACCACTCTTTCTGCATTCGCAGTTACGGACGCATTCGTCTTTGCAAGCGCACACTATGAGGGAAAGTAATTCCTCGGGAGCTGCAGGATGTGCTGTTGTAATTGGTCTCAGGTGTTCGTCAGTCTTCTTCCACCCCCACTCGAGCGGATTCTTCTTCTTATTCAGCCACTGCTACACCTGGTGATAGGTGCAGCAGTGGCTAAAAATACTAAAAATTGCTACTTTTACACCCTCCGTAACTCTAGAACTATTCACTTTAGCAAGATTATGCACAGGACCATTTTTGTTCGCAATTTAATGTAGATTATTTTTTTAGGCTAAACCCCATAATTTCGGAAATATTTGAAAAAAAACTGATGAAATTCGTTAATTTGCCTACTTCTACCCCCCTCCCCCCAAAACCCGACGCTCAAAATGGTGTAACTTTTTGCCAAACAATATATGGACTGTATAGAACAATTTGGAGTTGGAATGAAACTGTTACTTTGGATGTTGAGGTTAGGCCGTTTTTTGAATAACTGCACCGTACTATAAGTGTTAAAGTCCTCATCGATCCTGTACGTGGAAAAAAATTTTATTCAAGGTCAAAGATGTCAAAAATGGGTTTTTCGCGCTTTTCAGCAAAACGGTAAGTTTTATCATAAAATTAGGTCAGACAAAAATTGTAGGTCATATAATTATCTATAAAAAATATCTTAATACTTTTTTCCTAAGAGCCACCGTTTCTGAGATATAACTATTACAAAAGTTGTAATCTTCATAATATGCACACGTTTCCACGCCACCTGTGAGGTAGTGTACTTAGCGGGTTTTTTTTTAAAGGGTTTCCCCGGTAGGCCTATTCCACGGTCTATGATGATCCTGTTTAATTGAAAATTATTGAATAATAAAAAATATTCGTATTGGAAATAATGAAAGTAGTATAGATTTTAAAAAAAAGTGAGGGAAATTATTCGTCAGATTCATAATCATCTAATATTTCAGCTTCCTCTTCTTCTTGTTCTTCTCCTTCTTGTCCTTGTTCTTGTTGGGTGCAAGTAAATTGCCTCAATAGCGATGCATCATATGTCTCCTCGTTGGTATCATACGAATCCTCTTCTGTTGATGATTCAACATTAGAGCACATTAGAGCATATTAAGAAGATTACAACTTTTTCCAATATTTATAATAGTTATATCTCAGAAACGGTGGCTCTTAGGAAAAAAGTATTGAGACATTTTTTATAGATAATTATATGATCTACAATTTTGGTCTGTCCTAATTTTATGATAAAACTTACCGTTTTGCTGAAAAACGCAAAAAACCAATTTTTGACTCCTTTGATCTTGAATAAAATTTTTCCCACGTACAGGGTCGATGAGGACTTTTCAAACTTATTTATAAAATGGTGTTCCGAACATTCATACCTAATTTTTGTATCTTTATTACTATTTTTAGGGCTAAATTAACCGGACTATAGTTTCATTGAACAGGAAATCGAAAAAAAAACCAAATATTATTTACAAAAGAAAACTGATGCAGTACAAGTGCAAGAATTGATCTTTGAAAACAACAACCACAAACCAATAAATAAAATTGATGCGATTCCGCTAAAACAGTGGAAACGGAATACTGTTCAGTTAATTAATTAATAATTATGTGGGTCGCGATACTTGTCTAACACTATCTCTGATCTCTACATACACCACATACACTTCTAAACACATTTGAACATTCACTCTGAAAGTACGCAATTATTGTAGGTAGATATTTTTGATTATAGTAAACACATACGGTAATTAGATTCAATAAAATAGTGATACCGTTATTTTAATTATAGCAATACTTATGTTAGTGAATGTAATATATGTATGTATATGCACACAAACATTAACAATTATTTGGTTAGATAATGTTACAATTACTGTTCATTTTAGATTCTTCTTTATTTTTATTTTTTATTTATTTATTTATTTATTTATTTTTGTTAAATAACATTCTTAAATTTGCAAATACACTGTTAATATGGTTCATACCACTAGTAGAATTATGTACGAAGTATTAAATCACGTTATCTAAAGCAATAACGTAAGGATTAGTACTCAGTACTTATTATAATTTTATAAATATATAAAATACCGGGTGTATTATTTTTAGGAGGGTTATGTAATGTTGTTTATGTAATAACTAGCTGTATGAAATTTCGGATACGAATACGGATATTTAAAAACATTTTTTTCGGTTTCGGTTTCAGTTACGGATATGTGAAAATATCGGATAATATTTCGGATACGGATAATTGCTTTCAGTAAACATTTTTTTTTTAGAAAAAAGGGGAAAATTTCACCCTAAAAAGTGAACGCCAAACACAAATCACCGGAAATCTATCTAAAGAAATATACTTATGTAGAAAAAATTCGTTTCAATTTAACCCCAAGTTTCCAATGTCAGTTGTCTTATTATCCGAAAAAAATTGGAAACTTTCGAATACGGTTTCAGTTTCGGATATGTGATTATTTCGGATATCCGGTAGTTTCGGTTACGGTTACGGATATTCATAACATCCCTAATATCCACCCGATGGGATTTACCTCCGGCAACGTCTCAGGATGTCAGTCAGTGTTAAAGATTTATTAAAATAAATATTACTTTATTTTAAGGTAGTTGGTCGATAAAACGATTTTTTCAAAGGATTTTAACGAAACTTCTCTAGATATTTATTTAATTCAATACCAATAATAAGAGCATATTCCATAATTTTGAGAAAAATGATTTCAAAGTTTTGTAATTTTAAGACGGGCTTTTATGGGAAAATTCTATTTTTTGATAAAAATTTGATAAAAATTTAATATTATAAAATACAAAATTACAAACCATATTTAATAACAAATAAAAATTATTCACTACATAATTTATAACCATCATTTTACAACGCTTTTTCAACAATGCTTTTATATTGCTACAATATAAGCGCGCGGAAATTAAAAAAAAAAGTGGTATACAAATGTAATAACTGAAGAATATTAATACATTATTTAATTTTTGATAAAATTTTTTCGCTGAGATACACTTTTGTACCTGACTATCTCGGAGCAACTACGTTAATAACGTTTTCATATATCTCTAACATCAAAAATGATCAATTTCTATACAAATTTTCCTCGCGTATTTAACCCACTTAGAGGACAAATTTTCAAAAATCCCTTTTTAGTGCTCACCTACGTTACATAGGGAACTCCTGTGGAAAATTTCATTCTTCTAAACCCAACCGTTTAGGCTGTGCGTTGTCTGTCAGTCAGTCTGTTAGAGATTTAAAGTAGATGCAAGGCAAAAATTTTAAAATCCGGCAAACACAACGCTTTTGATTTTACAGAAACATGAAAAGATGACTCCACCTTTGCTAGACGTGCAAAGGACACTTTCCAGAAAGAAATATTAGTTTTACACGACGCAATCACAGGATAATAAAAATTATCCGTATTAAAAATAATAGAAATTCATAAATATAACTCGAATCAACTTTTAAATGATTATACTGACATTCATATTATAATTTTATTTTTAATTTAATCATAATTTTTTTTTGTATACGACTGTCTTTTCTTACTTTATTATTCCCTAAATGTTTGTTCCTTGTTATATGTATCACGGTACTTTCCTTGTTTTTGAATCTTTCCAGTACTCCTATCTCCTCTATTGTCTCTTCATAGGATGTATTTAGTATATAAAGCATGAAATGCAGTGTGATTTTTACTTATTTGATAATGATCGTAATATGTATCGAAACATGTGATAAAATTTACAAAATAAAAGTGGTATTTTTGTAACATGTTTTAATTTAAGCAATGATTAGGGTTTTGCAGAAAAGACGATGATAAAAATTTTAATCCATCATTGAAAAACAAAAATCTTAGAAAGAAATCTTAGTAAAATGTTTTTCAAAAATTTGTTAATATTTAGGTTCTACACTACTAGTTTAGAGTTGGGACCATAAAAATAACGAATCTGGCTAACACCTGTCTAAAATAATAGAGTTTATTTCAAATGGGTTGACCACTACTACCACTGAATTTACATAAGAAAAGTGGTCAAATTATTATTTGAAATGAACTCTACAACAGTCAATCAAATCATCTTGGGATAATTTTAAATTTGAAGAGAAATCTGTGCTTAAAAACACGCTAAAACCAAGAAATACAATTAATTTGTTTTAGAGCGTACAGCGTGCGAGAAGCATTTTCGAGGCGCTCCGAACCCTCGGTTTCATAACAAATTCAGCTTTTAATATACAAACTATGAGTCTATTCGTCTATATATATTTAACTTATTTCACCCTTAATTAAACATATTTTAAAGAATATAAGGGCAAATATATTATTAAGCAACACTGTCCGATTATAATCAATAACTCGAAGGAGTTCCTATTCATATTCCCCCTTAACAATTTTTATCGACATGTGTTTTATTATTGGTGTAATTACTAAGCCCCCGTACTTTAATAAATGAGAACAAAGCCAGGTGTAATAACATCGTTTTTGCAAATTTTAAATGTGGTTAAAATTAAACTATTTTTGAAAATAACTATTTCACAAATCTCGACCATTCTGAAATGTCTTATATAATCATCTGAAAAATTAATCACGCAGTACTTAAGTAAATTTAATAAAATTTTATCAATTATCACAGAGTGAATTTTGTACACTTGAAAATTAATAAAAAAAAATATTGAAAGTAGATAAATTTTAATACTTATATTCAAATCAATAAAAATGTTATCAAAAATTATATTTAAATTAAAAATAATTTTAAAGTGGTATCTGGTTTTCGAAAAGCAATGGAAACATTTAAATACAACAAACAGTATCTATTTAATATACATATGTGATATTTTGAGGTGAACACATGGCATCATGTTATTGTTATGTGTATGTAGAGTCTAATTTCAAAAAACTATTAAAAAAATTCTAATGAGAAGTTCTGAAAGTTGTCTGGGGAGATTCGCCAAAAAAAAACATTAAAAATTGACCATTTTTATTTTTTTTATACAAATAAATATTTTATTAAAACACTAAATATACAACATTGTTTCTACATGTCTTGAAATTACAAAAAAATTTTTAAAAAAATTAAAAAATGAGCTGTGTATAAATGGCTTTGAAGTCGACACTGCGAGATTTTTCCACCTTGATGGTTCCTCGCGTTCTGAAGTCCCCAGTGAACCAAAATAAAAAAAAAATCAAGAATTTTCTCAAAATATACACATACAGTTATGGCACTAACTAGGATTTAAGAGAAAGAATAAAAAACCAGCGAAAAATCGCATTTTGAAAATAAATTTTCAAAAAACACCGCTTTTTTTCGACTATAAACAGCCGCCATTTTGAAAATATATTACAGAACCAAAAGATCCTAGTTCCTGGCAAAATGACGGTATCGAGAAATAATATGCACTTTGATTTATTTCGATATCTCAAATACTTTTTGAGATACACGAGGAACCATGTCAAAAAACGTACTTTCGAGAAAATAGCATAAAAAACGTACTTTCGAGAAAATAGCATTTAAAGATTTTTTTTTTTTTTTAAAACTGTACTATAGTAAAGTGCGTGCACTAAAATGCCCATAACTTTTTGATTTTTCATTATTTAAAATTAAATTTTTGGAAGAATATTTCTAACACCTTAAGAAACATATTTATGAAGAAAAAAAATCGATTTCTTTTTTTTTAGCGAATCTCCCCTTAACCAAGATAATTGTAAGATAACATAGAACTTTAAAATAAGAATCATTTTAGTTATAAGATAAATAAAGTACGCACCCTAAGATTTCACTTTAAGGAGGTATTCTAGTCTAGAAATTCTAAAAAAAAAAATTTTTTTTTTTTTGCATATTTTCAGTTTAGAGGAAGGATTATTGCACGAGGCAGGGATTGCAGATTAAAAAAATGTAAGTAAGTATAACACACCATAAATGACTCAGACTGCCCGAAACGAGACTTCAAATTTTAAACTCGTTTTTCTCGAAATTATGTTTTTGAAAAGGTTGACGTATCTCAAGTTCTAGTGGACAGACTGCTTTGAAATTTTGTACAGAGCTTCATAATATATTCAAAATTCGGTTGACGAAAGGTTTTTCAAAAAAAAATTTTTTTACTATTTTTAAAAAATTTCTAAAACTGAAAAATCCATAGGGAAAAAAATTTTTCACTAAAATTTTGTGTTTCAGATCGCCGAGGGGGTCGGAATCATGTCAACCAGGGGACAGTTTTTTTTTCGAGTCCCTACTTTGTCGGCCTGTACTATTTTTAATTTTGACTTTTTTTTTTATTTTTACTTTTCAAATGTTAATAAAAAACTGATAAAAGAACCGATATTAAAAATGTTTACACTTATTTATTACGTTTAGAAAAACATTTAAAATTTGGCCATTTAAACCAGAACCCCCCCCCCCCCCGCCCTTAATAGTTTTTCCGTAATTGAGGTTTTAAGTTGCATATTATATTACATACAAGCAAAAAAGTTACGCAAGAGCCGCGCAGCGATTGCACGTGTGTGTAATATGCCTTACAGTAACCAAATTACGTACTATACTTTATCTACGATTAACATAAAATTCACAATAAATAAGCAATTTCATGATAGTCGTAGTTAAAAGGTTTGAACACTTTGAACAAACTGAATTTTAAAATGAACCTCCACACACATAGTATTATTTTGAAATGAATACAAAAATATAAACTACGTATATCCTTATGTCGGGAATCAAATGATTATTTAGTGTATTTAATAGTAGTTTTATGCCGGATGTATAGGGATACCACTTGAATATTGAATATACACTACATACACCAGTCATAATAGTATTTAACATATTTAATACAGAGATAATTATAAGGTGGCCAAGAATAGTAAATTGTTGTTGCGTGCTATTTGAAATTTACGACTTTTATGTCTTACTATTTCCCGACAAGCGCAGCATATTGTCAACTGAGTCAAATAAAGGAAATGGATAATAGGTACAGTTAATAATATAATATGCTGTGAAAAACACACAATTTGTGTTTTGTTTGTTAGTACTTATGTATAGAATCATAGAATAACAAATTTGTAAGAGTGGTAATTCTAACTAAATACTTTTCTTCCAGTAATTAATCTTTTTGTTTACGGAACCTTTCATCTTTGAGAATTTATAACTTCTTACAAAACTACAAAAATTTGCGTAGAGAATGTGTAGAGAATCTGTATAATTGGCGACGCAGATTCTCACTCGCGTTTCTGGTGGTAAAATTAGAACTAAAGAGAAAGCAACGACAACTGCAAATGACTCATTCTCATAATTATCTTTTAGACATACTCGTAATATAGCTATCTCTCACAAGATCTACTATCTAATATATTGAAAAAGGATAGTAGAAATTATAATATCTTCTATATGTGACAAAACTTTATTTTTGAAAGGAGTCATTTTCTTTATATATAAATTTGACTTTAGCATCAAGTAAAAATATACGAATACGTTTAATTGATGATAAAAAATCTAGTAATCCGCACAGAATTTGTATAATAGTGATCTCGGATGATTAATCGGTTTAATCGATTAACCGTCAACTAATTTTATTTACATTTAGTCATTTTTTAGTCGACTATTCTATCCTCGACTAAATGACTAAGTTAACAATTTTTCTATATTATTTATTGGATTTCAAAAATGCAAACTAAAAAATTATGTTTGTATGATTTTTCACTTTTGTGCGACTAACACAATATACTATCTCATATCATTCATTTCTTAAAAAAAAATTTTATAAGTCAATAATTAAATTCAAAAGAAAACCTCGTTTTTAAAGGAATTATGAATTCGGCTAAAAATTTAGTTGGTTAGTCGACTATTATATGCTCGATATTTTCGACTAATGACTAATTTTGTCTGAAAAACAATTTTAGTCGATTAATCGACTAACTACTCCGCGGCTAGATATCACTATTGTATAATACATATTTCTATCGACAATTAAACGTATACAAAAATTTTTACTTGATACAGTTTCTAATTTAAAAAAACCAGAGGCGCTCGCGTTATTTTTGTGTTGCATATATAATTTAAATAAATCAGAAATATTTTTTTATTTTCATACTAAAAACTAAGAGTGACAATATAAAATTTGTAATTTTTTGTAAAAAAAAAAAATAAAATAAAATAAAATTTCTCATGCATTGTTAAACGCATCCTGACTAAATATGTCGCATGTAAGAGAGATGCTCATTTGGTTCACCATCATTCACTGACAAGCACATGTTGTTATGTATGTATATATTAATTTAGATTATTGCAAATCAATTTTCTATTATTTTCTTGGAACATATGAATCTAAATTATACCGAAAACCAGTTTTTGCAAAAACACCGATTAGATAATTTACTGATAAATTATGCTGACTGATTTTTGCCGATCATTCCGTATCATTCATCGTACGCTTGAAAACACTAGCGTCTCTAGTGTCAATGTCAAGAACCTGAAAAGTTAAGTTACCTGATGCGACGCGCGATATTTAAACTGTAGGAAATTCTAACAAAAACCATTTCCTTGCTGAGGAGAGTTTGCTGTATTCTTCTTCGATACTAATCATCACAAACACCAAATTCAACTACTTTCATTTAGTTATAGTAGGTATTCCAACTCAGGATCTTCCTAATCGGAAGTCAACTCGTTAACTACTGATTCACTGATAAAAATACTTTTAAATACATAACATACATGCTATTATAAGCATCTTACATAACATATTTAATTTATTAACTGATTGCATGTAGGTTAACTATTTAAAGTAATACATTTACCTAATCTATTTTATCTATTTTTAACTTTTTTCTTTATCGTTGCAAAATTACAGTATTTACAATACATGTAATGAATACAAAGTTGTCACACCCCTACCACCCCCCCTTCGTATTTTTTGTCACCAAAAAAAATAAAATTTTGTTTCTTAGAAATTGTTGAAGGTAACCATAAATTCGATTTGCTCCACCATTAAAGAATTCTCTAGACCAGGGGTCGGCAACCTGAGGCCCGCGGGCCGCATACGGCCCTTTGCAAGCTTTCATGCGGCCCGCCAAGCAATATAACCTTTCGAACAATTTACTCTGCCTATAGTAGTTGAGCATACTTTAGGTATACTTTTTCCGATGTTTTATAACATGTAAATAAAACTGTAAGGGTGTCTACACAATCAATGAAATAAGGAATAAGAAGTATGCCATCTAGTGACGTTGAATGAAACTTTAACTTAACTGCTCATAGGTATACGTATTTATTTTTATACATCGAAATTCATGAAAAAGTAACGTTCATGATTACTTATGAACTCCTTATTTCTTATTCTTTATTTCTTATTTCATTAAAGTTCCATTCAACGTCACTAGATGGCATACTTCTTATTCCTTATTTCATTGATTGTGTATGACCCATTACTAAAAATTTTTCCTCATGATGATTTTGAATAATATTTATATTGAGTTGTGTTAAAAAAAGAAAATACCCCTGTCGCAGTATCCTGCATAATATAGCGAATTTCCGTTTACAAAAATTAGTTTTTCTCTGAAACTACTTGACATACCTAGAATTATTTTTCAAAAATCCTTTTTATGTGATTATTTTCTCCTCTTTCCAACGGTGTAAGAAAATGTGGCAAAACTTGAGGAAGTGGGGCAAAAAACTCTCTTTTTCCACAAAAATTGTTTAGGCAAAAATGCCTAAAAATCCATTCCGGGCATCGGACGTGTCTGACTTTTTGGACTTCCAACATTTTTACCAAATTTCGTAAACACGGGATTTTTCGTTCGAGAGTTATATAAATTTTAGTGAATGTTATTTTTGGCTGCTAGAGACTTCAAAATAAATTATTTCTATCATAGTTCCGGGGTCAAGCAGCATCAAGACAGTGACTCTAATAGCTGAATTTTCGATTCGAAAATTCGTTTGAAAAAACCTATTTAAACCACATACTACATTGAAAAATATTTGAGTGTGCGGCTCGCTAAAAATTATTTTTTTTAAAAATGGCCCGCCATCCAAAAAAGGTTGCCGACCCCTGCTCTAGACCTTTATGAAAACGCTTGAAGCAACTTTAATGTTATACGCACGTTAGGAATCTGTAGACCAGTAACAGCTAAACCGGTGACGTAGAAAAGCGATTTGTGGATTCGACGCCCATCTCTTACTATGGGCCTAGTCATTACCCTACTCTCCATAAAGACTTCTTTATACGGGCTTAGTACTAATTATTAGTATTTCTCTATTTCTCGACAAAATACAATTGACGAGCAAAAAAAAAAAAGAATTATTCGTGTCGCAGCATCCTGCATAACAGCGAATTTCCGTTTACAAAAATTAGTTTTTCTCGGAAATTAGTTAACATAGAATAATGCAGTGGTGCAAAAACCTTTTTTATGTGATTTTTTCCCCCCTTCTTAATGATGTAAAAAAAATGTGGCAAAAACTATTAAACTTGGGCAAATTTTGACAAAAAAATAATTTTTTTACAAAAAATGCCCAAAAAACCATGTTCCGCGATGAAGAACTCATCCAAGAAATTTTTGGACTTTCTATGTTTTCACGAAATTTCATAAAAAATAGAATGTTTCGCTCGAAAGCTATCGTGCTGATACATAAATACATATATACATATGTACATATATATAAATTTTAGTGAATGTAATTTTTGACTTCTAGGGACCTCAAAACAAATTTCTATCATAGTCCTGGGTTCAAGTCGCGTCATGACAGTGGCCATAATACCTGAATTTTCGATTCGAAAATTCGCTAAAACGAAACCCCTGTATTATGAAGCTATAAAATACCTTTTTCTTCAGTGTTAATTATTACTTTTGATTAATTTTGTGAAGGCCCCTACTGTGTGGGGGCTCTGGGACACGTGCCCCAACTGCCCTTATGTAAATTCGACTCTGGGTCAAAGGTCACAGTTTAGTTTAAATTAATAATCAATTATTCCGTACCTATCTGTAGCGATAATTTTTTTGAACATACAATTTTTACTGTCTTTTATCTATCATCAAATGAGCGTGTTGCTTTATGACTCATTAAATATTTATTTGAGTAATGCACACCGATCACTATTCTACTCACTATTCAACATGCTCAGTTATATGTACTCATTCACTTTTTATTGAAAGTCCTGTCTGTATAAATACATAAATAAATGTAAATTTCCCGAAATAATCAATTTAATGTTTAATTAACTTCGATCAATTAATTGTTAATTAAAACGACAGAACATGGCAAACGCAAAAGCAATTAATGACCTGGAAAAAAGACAATATTCTTTATGCGTGTATACAATTTATTTTAACATTAGGTAGGTAGGTACTGAATATACAGCTGAATCTTTTTTTATACGGTGGATAGGGACCGCATAAAAAAAATCGCACAAAAAAAATATATTCAAAAATATCATAAATAGGGTAAAAGCCCCGTTTGTGGAACGCGATCCAATAGAAAAACAGTTTTGACATTTATATCTTAATGAAGTTATTTCTGAAAGAAACGTCTGATAACAAAAATTATTATTAATAGAATGATTGTTTTTCAATTTAAATTCATCTCACATTTAATGTTTCTTTACTTAATTAACGAAATACATATATATATTAAACAGTTTTTGCTGAATGTGTCTCTTTTGCGTTTGATCAATGCTTATTTATAGAAACACATGCCCCATAAATTTCAACATTTTCCAGTTAATTTTCGAAGTTAGCGCAATAAAACTATACAAATAATTTTTATTAGTCCAGTTAAGTGATTATAAGAGCTAAATCATTTTTTTATTCGGTTTAAATGTAATTTATATATGTGTGTATTTCTTTCAGTACACATATAACCTTTGTATTTAACTAAAATCATGTACGTAAAATAACTAAAAATTTATATTATAAATAGTTTTAATTTCTTTTTGAGTCTAAAATATTTACTTACTGCTTTAAAATCGTAAAATTTTTAATATTTTTTTTTATTTTGGAGCGTATCGTCAATTGATAAATAAAAAAATATTGATTTAAAGTTGCAAAATTTTCTTAATAATGAAAAATTGTCGCCATTTTGATAAGTCAGTTTAGAATTGATTAGAACTTTACCAAAATACATAGATGGCGAAACAAAATATAGTATTTTGATATATTCTGTGATTTTGGTAGTTTATTTTATCGAATATTTAAACCATTCTCATAGAACACTAGAAGCCAACTAACATAAAAAAAGTGTAATTCGCTTGGAGTCATTTGTAGGCCTGTCACAGGTAAGTCATGTAGTCAGTCGCTGTCCGTCACCGAACACACAGTCCATTATATTACATTGTTAGACATTGTTAGTTGAGCAGCACACATTTCTCTCTCTGGTAATACGTGTGGTGTAGTAGTATGTGTAAATACGCACACAGACGCAACCATTAAACCAATACCACTGCAAACAGTGTGTATCTACACCAATAGAGTGGGGAGATTTACGTCACAAACTCATTACAAGTGGAACAGAGACATAGACAATCTAGTTTGACCCCTTGACCATTCTATATTTTTTAATTTGACATTCTATTTACTACTAGATGTCACTCTATGTCATAGAGTGAAAAGATGGCAAAAGATGTATTTGATGTATCTCATGTTCGTACATACGTGTTCTTTTTTAGGTGTCAATGTGCTGATTTTTAAAAGGGTGTTAATATATTCTGTCCGTTTTTTTATAGATGTCAACAAATTATAAAACAAAACATTAATAAATCAAAATTTTTGGGTTATATTTTCTTAAAAACATATTCATTGGATTAAAAAAACTTGGTTTCATGCTTATTAAGAAAAAAAAATGGGTGTTTAATTCATTTATTAATTTTTGTAAGCAAGTTTGATGAAATACCTAAAAATAGTGTTCCACAATCGGGGCTTTTACCCTAGCTATAAAAAGATTAGTTCGGTCCAGATTGTAAAAAAAAAACTTTTTTTATGCGGTGGATCGGGACCGCATAAAAAAAATTTTAATCGAAAATACATAACTCAAAACACTCAAAACCTAACAATTTTAATAGAAGTTGCCTTTCTAAACAAAATAAAGCCTTAATTTACACGTAGGGACATTTTATTTCATTTTTATAATATTATGAAAATTTTGAAAAATACATCTGTAAAAAAAATTAAATGATGCAATAACTTATGTTCTTATACAATGTATTGATTAAATGCTTGAAAGCCGTTAAAAAGTATTTTTATCAAAGAAAATTATTATAGTAAAAGTTTAGGTTTCTTACTGTCTCTTGATTTTGATTATGGAGGGTAGAGTATCAGGAGAAGTATCTCCATATATAAAAAGTGGCCCCAAAAGTGGATGAAATTAAGATGGCACTAGTGTACTAAAATTCTTAAATTTAAAATTAAGCGCTGAAAATTTTAAAACTGAAAAAACAGTTTTTATTGTTTTTAACAGTTTTAATTGTTATATTTAATTCAATTTTTATTGTTTTTAACAATTTTTAACAGTTAGTATTTCCCTTTGGCATACTTCACTTCACTTATAATCGCTAAGTTCAGATCGAACCCTGATTGCTTATCAGCGCCGTTCTGGGTAATTATTGAACTATTATTTCATCAAATTCAGGGACCACTTTTTCGATTCAAGTCCCATATGAGATACTTCTCCTTTAAGTCTACCCTCCATAATTTTGATTCATATTATGCATTTTAATGGCCATTTTTTACAAACCGCATAAAAAAATCGCACAAAAATGACCGCATAAAAAAAAGGTTCAGCTGTATTTGTAAATAGATAACCAGGTGTATTTAAAAGGCCTACCTACACAATTTCTCTTTTTATGTGTAGTTGTTGATTGTTGATTTATAAAACCGGTACTTTTTGAATGAGTTTGATACAAATTATATTTTGTTAACACTTTCATTATCAGTATTGTGTAAGGACAGACAGTATTGAAAATAATTAGTATGATAGTTAATTAATAACTAGTATTTTAACAGTTAATTGTTTTAAATAATTGTAATTGTACATGTTAACTGTCTGGACTTTTCATGAATCAATAAAATTCTCGAACTGTATAGGGCAGAACTTAATTTCAGCTGGAACGCAACGGAACACGGTATTCGGGCACCTCGAACGGCGTTCCGACACCTCCCAGGGATTTTTATCTTTTGCCGGAATAGTCCGGCATGCCCTAGGATTTTTTTTTTTTTTTGATCAGTGTTTTTAGAGTAATCACAGCTTACGGTAAGTGACCACCATGAAGATTTAAATGACAGCTTTTCTTTGCTTGTGAAAAAACGGTCTTTTTTTTGCTCATCACTTTATTTTTTGGGGAAATTTTTGTTAGAAATTGAAAAAGAGTTCCGATACCTGCATTTTAGAAATTAAGCTCTGGTGTAAGGGCAGAAAGAGACCTTAAATTTTGGTGGTTTTTGTTATTTCCAAAAATTATGGTTCTCAAAACTTTTAAAAAATTTTGTATTCGTGATGATGTCATAAAATCTTTTATTTTAATTTTTTGTTTTTTAAATTAACGTAAAAGCCCCCATTATGGAACAGTATCTAATACTGGAACAGTTTTGACATTTACATATTAATGAAGTTATTTCTGAAAGAAACGTCTGATAACAAAAATTATTATTAATAGAATGATTGTTTTTCAATTTAAATTCACCTCGTATTTAATATGTAAATGTCAAAACTATTCCAGTATTAGATACTGTTCCATAATGGGGGCTTTTACGTTAAAAAGAAATTTGGGTAACTGAATGCCAAATTTTTATTTTTCCTGTAAAAATAGCCAAATTCGTTTAGAAAATGTGACTTATTTTCCCACTTAGTTTCGATTAATTTGATTCGAATATCTGAACCTTTTACTTTCTACATGAGTCAATAAAAATTCAATTTAAAAAAAATAACACTGTCTATTAAATTGGGTAAGGTCTGACACTGATTACTTAAAAGTGATCACGGTGCGAGTAGACTATCTAATGTCATGACAGACACGACGAATTCATAAGGATTTCGTTATTGTACTACCAAACCCTAAAAAGGACACTATCTATCAAATTGCGTAATGTTCGACATTGATTATTTAAAAGTAGACCAAGGTGGGTAGATCAGCTAATGCAATAATAGACATGACGAATTTATAAAGATTTCGTTGTTGTACTACGAAACTCTAAAAAATCGGAAATAGAAATTTTCATAATTATTGGTTTAAAAAATAATATTTGTATTTTTAAATTGCCATAAGAATGTTTTTCTATTACTAATGTATAATTACGGCTATTAAATTTAAACATTAAAATTGAGTAAGTTTATAATTAAAATCATAAAATTCACTATTTTCTATTATCATGGCTTCTTACGAAAATAACTGAATTTAAAATTTAAATTGTACGATTAAACTCAATGAATACACGAAAAATACACAAAGTACTTTTGAAATAAATTACAAAATTTGAGATCCTAACGTTCATTTTGAAAAATCTAATATATAAAATTCTTGTGTCACAGTTTTCGTTACCGAATACTCCTACGAAACGGCTCGACCGATTTTGAAATTTTATATATATATTCAGTAGGTCTGAGAATAGGTTGTTATCTATTTTTTATACCCCTAAGTGATAAGAGTGGTCCACCCCAAATTAAATTTTTATATTTTCTAGGTAAATTTTTTTTTTTTATTTTTCATAATCGTATGGCGCGCGGAGCGAAGCATTACATGGAATTAACCTTTTATAGAATTTTGAACTGTTTAGCGAACGAAGCGAAGCACTTTATTCTCGCGCCTATTCTCAATCCCACATGATTTAAAATTGGCTAAAGTATTATTTTCAGCTTCATTAGTAAATATTGATTTGATTGTATCAAAATGATAAGAAAAGATTAATTCAATCAATTATAACTACTGAGCCACAGCAACGCGTAGCCGGGTCAGCTAGTTACATATATAGTAATATAAGGACATCCTTAAAATACTTTGTTAAAATATTCACCGACATTAGTTAATAAAGCTATCTATAGCTATTAGCAAAATTAATTAATTTACATAATGTATTGTATGATGTCACGACACGAAAATATTTTCAATATTTCGCAGAAAACAAAACTTTATTAAGTAAAATAATTATTGAAATATTTTTGTAGTATCTTCTCCAAACAAATAATATCGTAAGTTTTTATTTTTTACTAAAATAACAGTAAAGTTCTGTTAAAATCCTACAGGATCTTTTCAATATTATCTCCAAAACTAAACATATGAGAAATTTAACTTGAAAAATCAAATTTTTTATAAAATAATTTTTAAATTGTTCAAATCAATTCAAATCAATTTTCTACAAAAAAAAAAAAATCATTTAAATATTATAAATCGACGATGTCGCTGATTCAAGGAAATTAATGAATTAGTATTTCCAAAATTTTATGAACAAGTTTTAGTCATAACAGATTTATATTTAAATGTGGTTTTTTCTATTATGTAATTAAAATATGTTATCTTGTAAATTTAAAATAGTAATTAAAAAATATGCGATTAAAAAATAACTATCACTTCAAGTAATTTTAAAATACTTGAATGCATTTTTTAAATATTTAAATAATAAAAATAGTATTGGCTTAATATGATGTAATAAGTTTAATAACGGATTTATAACCTTGGTTAAAGTGATTGTAAATTTTTTTTGAGACTACTTAAAAACAATTGAGAAGTAGGCTTGGTATTTGTCTTTAATGCTTTTAATGATCTATGCAAATTAAGAAAAATTAAGGCATTTTAATATGTAAATTATCATTCTAAATAAACTGTCTAAACTATTCTAAACTAAAATAATTCTGATAACTGAAAACTTCAAAATTAGAGTCAAATAATTTCTTTTAAATTATTTTTTAGACATTTCAGCCACCGTTTATCTTAAGAACTGTTAAATATGTAAATTTTTTAATACAAAAACAAAAATTTATTAATATTTAAAACATCTACTGAAGTCATTTCTGACTCATCATTTTCGCAATAAAAACTAGACAATTACTTCGAAAACAATTTCAGGTTAAGTAAAAATTGAAAAAATATACAATTTCATCATTTGCTTAATTGACACAATTAAATAAAATTTACAGAAATTCGAGTAATGACGTAAAGTCATTTATTGAATAAAACGTGGAATAATCGTTTAAAAGAAAATGTTAAAAAAAAAAATTGACAAAATAATAAAAAAAAAACTTAGACAATCAATTAAAAACTCCAAATAATTTCCCGCTGGATAATTAGTAAAGAATTTTCATTAAATTTAATTATTACCATTTATGTTATTAATATTTGCAATTATTTTGCATAACAAAAAAATTACAATTGAAAATGTCAAATATAGGCGTGAAACAGCCTACTTTCATTCAAAACTTACCATTACATGATAATGTTCAATTTCACTCACACACTATCCGTTATTAATTAACATCGATATAAAACAAACTTTAATTTGATCTTTACGAATAACTAAAATAACTTTTTACGTTAAATAAATTGTTTAACATTAGAAAAATGGCGATAAACTGTGTAGAAAAAACGTACACCGCCTTACGCGACGGCCCTGTTTCTATTAATTTAGCATGGCGTTCAATTTGTCTATTATGACCACAAATTGGTAGTCATTCATATTTGAATAAATTGATTAATTAAATGATAATTTAAAAAGTGTTAAAGAAAATTAAATGTTATTTAAATTATTCAACAATTGTATCGTAATTTAAATTTTATTTTGAAATGATAAAGTTTTTTTGAAAATGGAGTTTCAAATCATTTGGTAGCGCTATTCACACACGTCAATTTAGGGATGGGCGATGTCGGTAAAAAATATCGACATCGGACTATCGATTTTTTTAATTTTTCACCATCGAACCATCGATGTTCTTATAAAAATATCAAAACATCGAATGTTGACATCGATGTTGAAAACGAGCGCAAAAATTTGAAAAAGTTATATTTAATTTCTTCGCTAATGATTTTTTAAAATTTTTTTATGTCAGTGAGTATACTTTTGTCCAGCATACTGAACAAAGATTTAAACAAGCATTTATTTTAATTAAAATTATTAATCTTACGTCTTTAAATAATATTAAGTTTTTAATTATTTCTAAATTAAAAAATTATTAGGTTATGTTAACATAACCTAAATTTGATGTACAATATATTGCACAGCGGTAGTGAGTGACGAGGTTAAAATAGACATACAATAGCAATAATTCGAAATTTTAAATTTATTCTTTATTTAAGGTGAATCGATTATAAGAAATTTTCCAAGTTTAGAATTTGAAATTTTAGTATATTATAGAGAAAGACATGATGCATTCACTGACACCATTTGAATAATTTCTGACGTCTAGTTTAGAAGAAATAAATTTTCAAAGTTAGAATTTTTAACCTACGAGTAAATGCAAAAATATGATCAGAGGTGGATCAGAGGTATATATGTAAGTAAGTGGTGTCATTAAAAACCAACTTTAAGATTTAAAATAAAAAACTGAAAATTATTTTCTTTTATGTTTTCGAATCATTAAAAAACTATTTTGTTTAATATTGAACGTTTAGTTATTGTAATAAATAGAAAAAAAAACTACAAAATTGTCATTTTATGCTAATACACCCATAATATATTTGTGTATGTATTAGTTATTATGCGTGCGTACTTGTCAACTACCAGAGTCAAATTCATTACTTTTAAAATTATTAAAATTAGAAGATTGAAAATAATCAAATATTAATACTGTTACATGTATTATAAAATTTAATTTATTTTTCTACACATAAATTTTATTTATTTATAGAGAAAAAAATAAAATTTGTAATTCATTTGTCAGTAGTAATTCACCTTAAATAATTAAAATAATTGATTTTAATAATGAAATTTACTAAAACAAAAATTAATTTAGTTCCGGCTCAACGATGTCGATGGTTCAGTAAATTCCATCGATCATCGATGTTTCGACTTAAAAAAAAAAAATCGACTAAAAACATCGGTGTTTCTTCAAAAAAGCATCGATTGTCGAAACATCGATTACTATCGCTCATCCCTACAGTGAGTGAAGTCATGTTTGTCAATAACTTGAAAGTTTGGTGTCAATTTTAAACCTTTCAAAACTCTCGATGCATTTTCAAAATATAAAATTAAGTCTATAAATAGAAACAATGGCAGACGACGATAATGTAAGTTTATTTTGGATGATTTCATTTAAAAAAAAATCGACAAAATTAAAATTTCTTTTTAGATTCCGGCAATTACCGTAAAAGAACCGCTAGATTTGGTTCGGTTAAGTTTAGATGAACGTATCTACGTGAAAATGCGTAATGAACGAGAACTTCGAGGACGATTACACGTATTTATTTATTTACTAAGCGTACGCTTTGAATTTTACTGATATATCGACAATTTTTTAGGCGTACGATCAACATTTGAATATGGTATTGGGTGATGCTGAAGAAACGATTACAACGGTGGAAATTGATGAGGAAACCTACGAAGAAGTTTATCGAACAACAAAACGGACAATCCCGATGCTGTTTGTTCGAGGAGATGGAGTTATTCTAGTGTCACCGCCAATGAGAACCGGTTTATAAATTTTACCGGGTCACCGGTGTACATACATTGAAATTTTCACTTATTTTTGAGCAATAAGATCTCTGAATTTGTTGTAAAATATTTGAAAATTTGGGAAATTACCTACCTTTTTTGTTTTAAGAAGTTATAATTTCGTTACTTATATTTTTTGTAGAGTAAAATAAACGATTTTGTACGAAAATATTCTTTCATTTTTACGTTCTGAACGTTTTTTTTTTATCCTTAAAAAGTCCCATACTTCTGTTTTCAGGATTTTCAGTAACTAGTTGTAATACTACGATACGTACATGTGACCCAAACAAGCCCGAAGAAGGTATCAAAACACATGTTTCAGAATGTAAATTAAGTTTTTTTGTGACACAGTTAAAGTTTTAAGAATATTATTATAATGGAAACACCAGTTTTAAGCAAAAAACAACAGCGAAAATCATTATCGGCGAAGAAACAGCCACCAAAATCGATTCGAGCGATACTTCAAACACCACGAGAAGATTATAGGTTAGGTTTTTATTTATTCAAATATAAAAATTTAATTTTTTAGTTTTTATTTACATTAAGTAATCTTTGTCGAATTTTTCACTTTTTTATATTTTTAAAATTATTATTTACATTAAATAAAGGATTGAGTAAAGTGATAATAAGTCTAGTGACTTAAAGCGATGTACTCAGGAGAATTTATTGGAAATTAAGTTTTTCCAATAATAATTCAGATGATTCAGATTGTTCATTCAAAAATGAATAGAATTTCTTTAAATAGTTTTACTTTACTAATCGAAACATTTTCGAAAACTACATACTATTAATTATAAAAATTAAAATTCAGTTTATTTTTAAAAGGGTCTTAAAAATAGACCCCTAATTTATTGAGTCTTTTTCACTGCTAGATAATATCGATCACTAAATTTTATATTTATAATGAAAAGAAAGTTATTTGAGGGTCATAAAGGAGTTCCTTAGTAACATAAGGGCCTAAAGGAATCAAATATTTTTTAAGAATTATTGAAAAATTTACTACTACTATTAGGGAGCTTATTGTGTATAAAATTCTTCATATTAGGATTAGGTATGAACCTCGATCTCAAAGATCATTTCCTTTTAAATAAATTTAGCGATTATCAAACTGTCCTAAAAATTTGGCGATAGACATTTGCACTCGGAGAGGTAATATCCCTCAAATTCTATTGGATTCGGATATATAAGATTAGGAAGCTAATAACTACGATAACTAGTACCCAGGATAATCCATAGCGATGTACTGAGAAATTATTTCTTTAGTAATGTTTTACGATACTGAACTAAAGCCCTAAAGGTGTAACATTTATTTAACTGTTTATATAAAAGGTTACAATTTTATTCGTCTACTTGCAGCTTTTCGGGTGCAAATGTCTATTTTTATGGACCTGATGCAATTAAATTCCGAATGCAAATGTTGAATTCGAGTTTCGAATTAAAAACTTCCCTTTGTAAAGTTAAAATACTTAGAATAAATTATAATTATTTTCTTAAGCTGGGTCTTTTACAAGTGATGTGCTAAAAAAATACTTTTCTGGGAATTTTTTTTTTTTGGAAAAACTATTTATTGTAATGAAAAAAAAAGTTTCGTAAATTAAAGTACATAATTATAATTAAGTGTATCTTGAATTTTTTTTCTTCTTGTCTGGCCTTCCATCTGCTCTTGTAGGCCTGTTGAATGTCACATGTAAATTTTAAAATTCAAAACGGTGCCAACGATTAAAAAAAAACTATAAGTTCGATTGGACTAAAATTGGATGCATTCTCTTTATTATGGTGTTTTCTGTAAAACTATCTAGAATCAGCCCATTAGACCTCATGCTTTTTTTTGGCGTCATTTTGAATAAAAAGTTCTAAAAAATCGAAATTTTTATATTAAGGTCTGATTCTGGATAGTCTTATAAAAAACACCATAATAAAGAGAATGCATCCAATTTTAATCCAATCGGACTTATAACTTTCTTTACTTTCTTTGAATCATTGGCACCGTTTTTTTTTGTTTTTTTTTTAGGCCTGTGACCTTCAACAGGCTTACAAGGGCAGACGGCTGATCAAAAATAAAAGAAGAAATAGATAGACTTAATTATCTCAATACTCAAGATACACTTAATTATATGTACTTTAATGTACAAGTTTTTTTTTCATTAAAATAAATAATTTCCCCCCGAATAAGTTCCAAAAAAATTTTTTTTTTTTTTGGACATCACTTGTAAAAGATCCCTTAAAGCATAATTTCTGTAAATATTTTATAAAAGTATTTTCATAAATATTACAGACCTGTTATTACTGTTGAGGAATCTAAAGAAATTATACACCTAATTAAAAGTACCTTTGGAACCTGCCAAAATAAACCTGTGCAAAAAATTCCATGGAGCCTAATAAAAAATATACCGAAAACCGAGCGCAAAGAATTTCGTCAAAAATATCACGAGGAGCATGGCGATGTCGACAAGAACAGTTTAACAAAAACGCAGTAAGTTTTCACATAAAATTATTAGATTTAATAACGATGAATTAATAAGGTTTTTATTTCGATAGCAAATGCTTCGTTTTGGGTTTTAACGCAACCACAAGACTCCTAGAAAAAGATATGCTAGAAGCGCTTCTACTTGAATCGGATATTGGACAATCGAATGTAATGAGCAATTATGTTTTGAGACTTTGTAAATTAAATAAAACACCAGTACTTTTAGTACCTGATTTACGAAATAGCGTAAATAATACGTCACTAAAAATTCCCACTATTGCATTAGGTTTTAAAAAGATACAGTGTTGTGATCTTTTTAAACCGTTAATCGATAAAATTAAAGAATTCTCCAATTTATATTTAAAAATTCATTCGAAAGAAAAATTAAAAAATGTGACGCCAATGGAAGTGGATCAAGTCAGTGACGTCATACCGTACAATCAACCTAAAGAATCAACAGATACAGTTAAAAAATTTAAAGATCTGTATTTGTATCGAGATGTGAATACGAAAAGTAGAATTTTTGTACCAAAATCTAGTGAAAATAAAGAAAAAATTGAAGAAAATATTCGTAACGATACCGACGATTTTATATCGTTAAATATAAATAGTACTGCGGATAGTTCCTGTGTGTCCGAATATCGACCGATGACGGTCAAAAAAATAACCGGAAATGTGAATAGAAAAATGAAAAGAAAGAAATAATTGAAAGGAATGGTAGAATTAAAATTTTAAAATAAAAAAATGACTATAAAATATTAATTGTTATTTTTTATATAATATTTTGTTACATAAATTATACGAAATAAAATGTTGAAGTCTTTTTGGTAATTTATAATCTTTTGCTTCCCTTTTTGCGAACCTTTCAAAAAAATTTTTAGTACCTAGTCTAATAATATCAGTAGTTTTCGTCAGTGTGCAGTTGTAAAGTTTCTTGAGAATATCTATATATTTGGTCAGAAATGGTGTAAAGGGTGGGTGAAGTGTGCGACCGCCTAGAGTCTTACGCCTCACGGGATTTCGCACCGTAAGGGAATTATGAGGGTTTAAAAACGTAATTTTTGTTTTTGAAAAATTTATAAAAACAATTTTAATTAATGTATGTTAAAAAAAAATTAAATGTTGAAATTACAATTAAAATCTGTCGAATGACAATATTGACATCTGGTGTTGAAAAATCAGACTACTCTAAAGTGCATTTGCTCAAATGTCATTTATGAGCTGAACTTTGTAGATCTGAAAATACAATTGATTTAATTTTTCCATTCATTTACAGTAGTTCTCCAGTTATTTTATGACGTTTGCTATTTAAATTTGACGTTTGTATACTCTAAATTGTAATATTCGTTAACTCATTCACGCATTTTTTCATATTTTAACCACATTTTTAACTCACAAAAAGTTGAGAGTTGGTATTTCAAGGTTACAAAAAATTTTAAAGACGAAGAAGACAGGGAAAGTTTTTATTTCTTTTTTTTTTCTAGCTTGTTAACTCAAAAAATTTTCTAACAAATGTTGGTATCCGATCGTCGAAAACTGAAAAGTTGGCAAGCTTGAATACAATCGGTGTGTCTAAACCATAGACATATAAGAATTCTATATGTCTACGGTCTAAACCGCTGCAGCAGATTGTCGCCACTAGTCACTGAAGTTATGTTTTAGTTTTCAAGCCTTTTTTCAAATAAATAAACTGGACGTACTTTTTGCGGAGTGTATCCATAAAATTTTAGTTCCTGAAAATTAAATTTTAAGGAGTGGGAAAAGTTCTCGTATAAAAAAACATTTTTAGAGACACTTATAAATAATAAACAAATACTTTGCAAAATACCACTTTTAGTATATAAGTGGTATTTTACAAAGTAAAGTATTTGTTTATTATTTACAAATATGGAATACCATAAAGTAACGCTCAAATCTATTAATACACTTATATTAAAAATGATACATTTATTATTTAATAATTTTACATCAGTTGCATTTTTCTTATTTCTGTCAGAAATATAATAATAATAACACAGTATTAATAACTATACATATAAACAAATTCCCTACAAAAATTAAAAATCAGTCATTCTTCTTTAAAACAATTTTAACTGCACATTAACAATTAATATTTTTATAAAAAAAAATCTTAAATCACATCGTGTGTAAAAATGTTAAATAATTTCATGCCATACCACGTGACACGATGGACGGTAAAATTACTTAATGCCTTAAAAAAAAAGAAATTGTATTTTTCCAAAATTTTGTAATTATGCAGTTAAATATTTTATTATAGAGGAAATTGTTTATAACTGTTTAATATATTGAGCTGTGTTTATAAAATATTAAGTTTACAGAGAAATTGAAAAAATTGCTATTAAAAACGTACAAACGGAAAAAAAACATTTAGAAATTCGAAATGTTTGGAGATGAATTTTCAAAGTTTAGATCTATTTAATCAACAAAAATTCCCTACAGTGGATTTTACTTATAACGACTTCTTTAACAAAAAGTGGCGCAGTCGGTAGGGTACAGACATTATTGATAGTTCAAAAATATTTAACACGCCTGAATCTGTTATTGTTAACCTTAACGTAAAATCCTTTGTGTTTCAGACGAAGAAAGGATATTACGTTCCTTTGGTTTGAGTTTAGAGACTAGATATTATCAGTAAATTTAACCAGTTCCGTTTGTTGTAGTTATAACCGAAATCCACTGTATTTCACCTTTGTCTTTCGTTTTTTAACCCTTTGTAGTTGCTACCAACATAAAGTATCTACATTTTTGAGCTAATGAGTATTTTACATTAATACTATTAAATTACTACACATAAATCAACTTTTTATACGTATAACAAATATTATTTCGCACAATGAAAATTCACCCGTTAAAGTCACACTGAGATAACAGCAATTTTAATAATAATTCTGTAATTTAACGAGATATAACAACATTTAATACAAATAGTTTGTTTTTTTCAGTATATACTTTTTAAATATATTAAGATCTGATGCTTGAAGCTATCTACACAATCAACATTTGAAAAATAAAAAAAGAAAGTACAGGCGAGTTTATAATGGGTCAAGGAACAGAGGAATGGGGGGTAAAAATGTGCGTAAGAATATATATTTCATTGTTAAACCCGCCACGGACATAAAATTAATATGACTAAAAAAATTAAATTGTAAAAATCACTTGAATAAATAGCAGTGGCTATCAAACTTTTTTCTAAGAGTAAATAAATAATTTTTTTTATAACAAGTATTTGAGTAAAATATTTGAATTTTTTTACCCATAATACTTTTAAACGAAAAAAACCTGAGTTAGTGTTATTTTTTATATTCGTATGTTTTTTTTTTAGTTTTCAAAAATACACTCCACCAAATAAAACATTTTGATACTTTTTTTTTTTAAAAAAAAAAAAGAAATCTATATTCCTACAGTATTTACAAATTATTTACGTAAATAAAGTTTAATTACAGTTGATTTTGTTAGTTTTAAGCTATTACGTAACTGAATTACATATCACCGAAGATCAGTTCATCTCCTGTACAATTGCTTTTCTAAACACATCTTTTTTTTTTAAATAATTAAAATACACTGAGGCGTTTTTGAAAATAGTGATTTTAAAGGTTGGTATTATTCATCTAAGAATGTCAATTAGTTTAACCCATTATATCCTGTGCCTAATTCGACTTTTAATTTTGATGCGGATTTTGATAAAAGTAGGAAACTTACTTATACATCATAAAAGTAAGATAAAAATGTTTAAAAAAAAAATTATTTTATTCCAAACTTTAAACTGGTATTAGGAAAATTATTATCATTTTTACTTGGAAAATAGAATTTTCATCATGTTCAGAAAAATCTTCAGACGAAATCTTTCCTAAATATTAACTTTTTATCCTATTCGCTTTTAGTTTGTTCTTACTTACAGCTCATACTTCCCTTGTCTCTAACTAAATCTCTGTCATTTACGAATTTTAAGACACCGGCAGGTTATAAAAAACTAGTTGTAGAACAAGTCCCACGTTCATAATATAGTTTAGAATATTATTTAACTTACAGGTTACTCCTCTGCCAAAAATTTTTATTTTAATATTCATTTTTATCAATAAATTTGTATATCAAAATTTCAAAAATATATTTTACTAATTTTAAATTAAAATTTAGTATATTTAAAAATTAATTTGAAAATTTTTACACCGAAAAAATAAAGGTTCAAAAAAGGAAGATATCTCTAATTACTGTTTTATGTTTTTAAATCCTAAAAAATGGTTTTCCCACGAAAATACGTGTAATATCTTGGCGTATAATGGGTTAATCACTGAAATACAAATTCATTGTTACAGTTTTATAACCAAACTAGTTGCAACAAAACTCTAACTCTTAAAATGACTATTTTTAAAACACCCTGTATGACTTTTACGAATATAAATTGCGATAAATTTTTACGTATTGTAACTTAAATTACTTGCTACTTTTTTTTTTAAAAATATAATTTGAAATGTTAATATAATCTTATGAATTAAAGGTACATTTACACGGGTTTGGGGATACAAATTGTTTCATGTAAACAAACCTTTATAATTTTTTAATTTAAATAAAAATGGAACTATGATATAAACAGACATTTTTTTTTCTTTTGACAAATCATTCGTCTCTATACTTAAAATTAATAAACAGTAAAAATAATATATAAATGTAAATGTTACATTATTTTTGATACATGGTATCAAACAGATGCGGTTTACGAGACCGCAAACCTCCATTGATAGAAAGAATTCAACTCGTAAGAGGTCCAAGATAACACTTAACTACGGACAGATGACGCCAAACATAACGTTACTTATTTTTTTATAATATATACAAAGACTTAGTATTCTTCAATATGAAGGTTCCACAACGTTTGAGACAAAAATATAGGTATATCAGTTTGAGGACCACTGCTTCATAACAAATATGACGATTCCATTTAAACTTAATAATTAAGCTATTTTAAAATTAAATATTGGGTTTTTCTGGGTAATTTTAAAACAATCGTTTTCTTGAATTTTAACCCTTTGCGAACTGTAGTTATCTCTGGCGCAATATTTCTCAAAAATTTTTTAATTCACACGTTATTTTCAGTTCATATACATGATAAATGAGTTTCATTAAAAAAACAGCATATTTTTAGCTTGCTAAATCTTATATTTGCACATCTCTATCTCTTTTCTTGTTTTACTTAAAAGAGGTCTTATTCACAGCAATATTTAAAAAGAAATTAACACTAAAGAAATACTATCAAACGCAAAGTGTTAAAATTACGGAAAACTGACATATTTTTGATTACAAAAATTGACATGACAGAATATTTTTCTCAGTACAGTAGATTCCCTTTTAATTGACCCCGTTTTAACTGGTGTTATTAGGTTAATAACTATTTTGCCAATGTTGACATTTTTTATATTTAAAAAATTGTTCTTTCTAACGCGCTTAATGCGTTTGGTAGTTGTAAAACTTATTCTAAAGTTTGAAAGTCTGCAAAAAAGTTCCGTTTCGGTGGAAAGTTTGCGCAGCACTGGTAAAAAAGTAATATTTTTGCATTTATCATTTGACCTTCCGAATGTCGGGATCAGATGTAATGACAGATATTGATTAAAAAATTATAATTAGTAAAAATCATAAAATTTCAGTTTTATATTTTTATTTTCGACCTAAATTCTCAACACTTTTTCCGAGTAAATTTTTTTTAATATATAATTAGTTTTTACTACTATATATACTTGAGTTGTTAATCAATTTTTTTGAACTTCCCGCCAAACGTAAGACTGAGTGACGTAATAGTACGTAAACAGTTTGAATACTGAATTAAAACACAGGATTGTATAAAAAGGAATCTATTGTGCTTTAATTTTGTAATACAAAAAATTAAATGTCACTTTGATTGGAATCGTTGTAAATAACTCAGTAAATTTGTAATTAACAGAAAAAAAAATATAAAAAAAATTACTTAATGTGATCTATAAAAAAATTGGCGTTGCCAACTGTCTCGAACGTTGAATGTTCAACTGAAAAGTAGGTTACTTGCAGATATAAGCTATAACCTAAAAAATAGGTAAAACATATTGGCACAATATGTGCTAAAATTGTCTAAAATCATTATTCATAAACATTTGTTCCATTTTGAAATAATAAAAAATCTAGTTTTGTATCAAAATTTATTCAAAACCGTCCAAAAAACAGTAATGAATAAAAATGAACCAAAAAGTACGTAAATTTAAAATAATTTTTTTTTTTTTTTTGAATAAGATCGATCCATTCTCACATTTTAAAATTCTTACCAACCAACAAAATAAATTAAAAAACGCCACAAAACATTTACGTAAAATCAACAACGTCAAATTTGAGCATCTTCAACATTAAAAATCATTTCTAATATGAAGAGCCCGCTCGCCCATTCGCTCCTATTTACGGTTTGGGAAACATTGCCAAAATGGCCGCACAAATCCGTTGTGGATTCGTCTCGTCCGGATACAGATTCATCGCTTGCGTGACTTGTTCCTCGGGAAAAATGGCAGCCAGATGATAATGTAATTTTCGTCTGGCGTCCTCGGTGCTCGTTGGCGCGTAATGTTGCTGTAACGGGGGTGCAGCGGTTGGTAAACCGTGCGGTTGCATGTAGCAGGGTGCCCACGGTTGATTGGGGTTTGGGGCGCACAGATTGATTTGCGGATCGGATGCCGACGAGAGTCGATGCATTGGACGTTGCAGATTGGTGGGTGGTGGACCTGGTGCTGACGCTATTCTAGTGATATGTTGATGGAGGTCCCACGCAGACGCACTAGATGTTGTGGTGACGATACCACCTCGACTGTCGGTGGAACTGTGACGGGTGAGGGGACGATGTTGCGATTGGGGTTGCTGCTGTTGTTGTAATTGGTTGTTTGGTGGGGTTTGGATGGTTGGTGGGGTAGGAGGGTATCGTCTCAGTCCAAATAATCTAGGATCGTTTACAGGGTTTAAGGTAAGTTGCCGCTGGAGCTTTTTATGTAAGTTGGCGGATTCGTTAGCGTTCGGCGCTTGACTCGCTTGAGACGTGGTTGGAGTTTCTGATGGGTATGGTTGCGGCACGTTTGATCGTGTCCGACTCAAAGGTATTTTACGCACTTCTTCCGTTTGTGGAAGTGGTAAACTTACGGATTTCCCCTGTAGTCGTTGCCCACTGGCCTGAAGATGTCTTTGCGCATGTTCACTGAGACGTTCTGTGACTGTTTTGTGAGGTAACGGTCCTCGTTCTGGATGATGGAATTTACATTTATTCCCGTACGTGCACTTTTTGCCGTACGGGCACGGTGGAGGTGGTCTTGGTTGTGCTCGTAGGAAATTGTCTAACGTAGGCCCGGTGCGCCCCAGGGGATCGTCCGGTGGCATAAACCGATCGTTCACGAATGAATACATGAGTATTCGTTCTTCGACAACTTTACGAAATTCGGGCGATTCTTGCGCCAAGTCTCGGTAATTATCGTTACTGACGACAATTCCGTCCACTTCGGCGGCAAGACGAAGAATATATCTGTCGTCGTAGCACACCATTCGTTTGCCACCGACCAGTCGACTTGGAGTAAATACCAGTAAACGTTCACGTTCCAATTCGCCAAGAATTTCTTGACCCGTGATAGGATTATCGGGTCGTGGAGCTTCTTTTCGCCATTTTGGCACAAATACTGTAATATCTTGGTGACCACGCGCTCTAAACCAATCCACACAAAGTTTAATACCTCGACAAGAAAATACTTCTTTATTTCCATGACTAAAAAGAACAAACAAAAAAAAAAAAAAATTAATAGAATATTTTCCCCAAAGGCTATTGGCGGATAAGCATGGGTAGAAATGCCCGCACGAACTTTGTTGTTTTTTTTCTATTAGCTACTTTCGATATAAGATTGAAATTTACTGAGTTTCAACCATTAAAAATTCACCCTTTGGAAGTTATTTTTTGAAAATCGAAAAAAATTTATAACTTTTGAATGGCTTGACGGATTTAGCTGAAATTTTGATGTTTCAGATACCTCTATAGTGTATATCAGAAAAAATTATCAGCTTCAAAAAAAAAATATATACATATAGAAACCTCCCCCCCCCAAAAAAAAAAAATTGTTTAATTTTTCAATATTTTTTGTTCGTCAACTTGTAGCTTTGGTACAATCACCAAAATTTTTTTGCAGGCTTCTTCCTATGACCGATACAATATATAATTTTTTCGGCTCCATAATCTAAAAAGTTGAACATTGAAAAAATTTTGTCTAATAGCTCACAATAGGCTGATCGAATACTGGTGGCTTTGCTCTATTGAAAAATTCAACGTATCAACTAGATTTACTGACAGCTAGATTTACCAGTAGAGATTTCGCGCATGCGTCACAGTATGAAAAAGCCTTTTTTTAATTTTTTTAAAATTCTGGGGACCTGACCAATTTTTTATTTTAACTGACCAATTATCAAGGTTTAAAATCCTATCGATTATTATTTTTGTTTTTTTCTTTAGATAGTGTGCCAAAATTTTTGAGTGACCTTAAAATTTTTACAAATTTTTTAAATTTAAAAATTTTCTATTGCTGACCAATTTGTGACCTATTAGGCAAAATTTTTTCAATGTTCATCTTTTTAGATGATGTGCCAGCATCGTGGAGACAATTTTTTCAGAATTTTTTTCCAGGTGTGTCATAGTTAGAAAAATTTAAATGTCCGAAAAGATTTTTTTTCGAGGTTATGTTTGTAGTACAATCACCAAAATACTTTTGTAGGCTTCTCACTATAATTGGTAGAACATATAATTTTCCAGAATTTTTTTCCGGGTGCATCATAGTTAAAAAAATTAAATGTCTGAAAATATTTTTTTAGAGATAAGTATAGGCTTCCGGGTATTCAGTCGATCGGAAATCGTTTGCAAATTTTGAATATGTTCATAAAAACGTTTGTGACTGCAGAGTTTTAGAAAAAAAGAAAATAGTCGACTCAAATCTTCAAATTTCTCGATCAGCTGAATACCTATTATTAATTTTTGAAACCATCAAAATGATGATTATTGCAAATACCAATTGCAAAAACCCCAAAGGGTGAGTTTTTAAGGGCTGAAAAAACTAACAGAATTCGTGTGGGAGCATTTCTACCCATGCTTATTCGCTAATAGCCTTTTCCAGAATATTTCTTACCTCATCGCAACATTGCTGCCGTCTATAACAATTGGTCTAAGTTTTCCACTGGACGATGTCGTGTCCTCGTAACTATCCACAGATGTATCGGACGGTGTGGACAGTTCCGCGGGTGGACTATGATCTAACGGGCCCCTAGCGCCTAATTTAATTAATTCAGCTAAAAGTTCATTTTGGCCAGGATTTGGACCTAATTTACATAGAGCCGCCTGCACAAGACGCTCGGTATATCCTAATTTTAATGCGAATTCAACACGTGCCGCATATCCTGGCGGTGACACGTACTCGGCAAATTCGGCCGCCAATGTATCGCTTGTCGTTCGTGACACTTCGGAATGTTGTCCGCTAGTTGTACTACTGGCATCTTCACGTTCAATATCACCGTCAGAGTCATAACTGGAATCCTCACCGCCTGGGTCTGCAGTGCTTGAACTTAAGATCAAATTGTCTACGTAATTCTGTAACAAATAATAAAAATAAATGTAAAACACATATTCATTCTATTCAACTGATAGAAAAATTTAACGTTTAAATGATTAAGACGAGTTAGCTCGTCATACAATATGGCGACTCAAAATGCTTTGATATGGGTGCGCGACTAAATAACTGTGGACAAAATAACCGCGACAAAATAACCGTGGACAAAATAACTGAACGACATAATAACCGAACGACAAAATAACTGTACGACAAAATAACCGAACAACAAAATAAACATCGTTAATTATTCTTTTGAGTTAGGGTATATGCAGCTGTGTGTGATTTTTTTTGCTTCCAATATATGTATAAAAGATAGCTAAATTGCAATAGACTTTAGCTTAGCTGTTGGTATTTAAAACTATTGCATCTAAAAACGAACGTTAATGGGTGAAAATTATAGTATTTAAAAAACTAAGCTTGGGAAACATTATTTTTAACTAGGTGGTGAGGTTAGTTAAGGTTAGGTTAGTTTAGTTAGTTTTGACAATATACTTCGACTTTGATATAAAAACTAATTAGGTTAAGGTTACAGGTGGTAAGGCTAGTTAAGGTTAGGTTAGTTTTGTTAGTTTAGACCATGTCCTTGCCACTTGTTTTCAAGGACGGACCAATGACTGTCACAGTTTGCTAGGTGGCGCTGATGGTAGGGGAGTATACTAAATAGACTTGGGACATGTGAGCATTTTTCATCAAATGGATGTCAAAATTAATTATCATATGATTGAGTACAAAAGTATCGTTACCAAGTTATGTGTTAACGAAAAATTAAAATTTTTTAATTTAATTAATCTTTCTAGGTTGAGTTGAAGTATTTTTTTAAATATTTAATTTATTTCCAATTTATTTTAGATAAATCTGATGAAAAATAGCGAACTATCGAAACTCATGTCCCGACTCTAATTTTAACTCCCTGTACATCAACGCCATCTGGTATATTAGTTACAGCGGGTCAGAAAACAATCCATTTTTTTATAATGGACTATATGCAGAGTGGCAGGGACATGGTTTAGACAATATATACTTCGCCTTTGGTATAAAAACTAATTAGGTTAAGGTTATAGGTGGTGAGGTTAGTTAAGGTTAGGTTAGTTTAGTTATTTCTATTTTGCAAATTCCTAGGGTATCATTTTTTGATGTTGACAAGTCTGATTTTCTTTCTTTTATTGTAACCTTATCTACTATACTTGTCACTGGCAGTAAAAGGTCCGGCATTTTGAGACAAAAAAATTTTCTCTTTGGTTAAAATAAAAGCGTTAAGAGGGCTATTTAGAGTTGCCAACTATACCGTTAAAATCAGTACTCAAAAATATTTTTAAATAAAAATCGATAATTATTTTGATCATGAGACAAAAAAAAATCATTAAAAACCATTGCAGGGTCATCACAAAAAGTTTTTGATAAAAACTATCAAAAATTTCACACTTTTTAATTGATACGGCTTTGATTTATCTAGAAAAATGGTTTGATTTTAATTTCAACCAAATTAACTGGCTTTTTTAGTAATTTTTTTTAAATTTTTTTTATACATAACTATAACTAATTACATAATATGTTGTTTTTGATATTATTTATAATTAAAAATTATATGTACCTATTTATAATTATTTATAATTATAACTTAACTGAAAATTAAATACAAATATAAATATGATATAGGTCAAATCAACTAAAAATGCTCTGACGTCATCAATAAATGCAAAAAATAAAGCAAAATCAAAGGATCCTAGTTTTCTGTCTCTTTGCCCTTTTGTTATTTTTAATATTAGAGTATACAACCACAGCAACTTAAAATTGTATGTCTAATAATACAGGCAAATGCAATTTATTTTAGGCATATATGCATTAAATATACCATGTGAGTTTTTTGAGAGTTGCCATTTCTATTACAACCAAATTTTTATAATAGAAATGGTACTGAAGAAGGTTTTTTCTTGGATGTAATGGAAACGTAACCAAGAAAAACACTATCGGTTGAAGTAGCCTCAGGTACATATGCATATTTTTACCGCCTAAGTGATAAATTAAAGAAAAATTAAAAAATTGGTTAAAAAAAATTTTTTTGCTCATTTATGTTGTTAATTAATGCATTAGATCCGTTTTATCGGAAAATTAATATATAGTCCCACTTAAAAATCTATAAGTTTGTATCATAGCTCGAAAATCATAAGAGCTATAAAGCTCGTGACTATATAGCAATCGGTTGCCTTCGTCGATATCTACAACTCTTATTTGAACAATTTTTCGATTAAATCAACGGTTTGGCTGTAATAAAAATGGCAACTCTCGAAAAACTCACATAGTATTATCAGAAATTAAAAAAAAAATTGCCTTTAGAAAAATTCTTAGAAAGACAGATTTTGGTATGAAAACGAAATGTCAAAAGCCCCATCGACTCCAATGTCGCTAGAAATTTTGCACGGACTCAAAGGTCAAGAACAAAAACAGATTTTTGTGAATATCTCGTTAACAATCACTCTTATAGGAAAAATGTTGATTATCAAATTTGTAGCTAAGGAAATATCCTACAAAACAGATACTATAACTTCTTTTATTTGTAAGGGCCACCGTTTTGGAGATAATGATTCAAAAGTGATAAATTCTGTTAGAAGCATAAGAATATTTGTCTTCAAGTCTGTAGAAAAATAAAATATTTTTTCTTTTTCTCTTGAATACTTTTCCTTCTGCGACTTTAATATACTATATTTTGTGCTGCTCTGTTCAGAATGAGACAGAGAGTTTCGATTTTTTTTAACAAGCAAGAAAATATCAACATTTTGGACGAATTGCTTAGAAGCTTTTTTTTAAATTTTTTTACATGCATATATCTTGTTACTTTTTATTAGATTTTATTTATAAATAAAAAAAAAAAAAAAATATTTGTAACCTGCGGGGCAAGACAAACTTTTATTAGATGCATAACCTTCTTACATCTATTTATTAACTTGAATGCCTTGAAATCCCTTTTAAAATTTCAAATCGTTTCATTTAAATAAATAATTTATTGAAGAATTTAAGTTAAATGAACTTTAATACTATTTTTGTTTGCCTTTAAGGACCGGTCCGACCGGTTCGGGCGATCGTAACGTGCCCGCAAAATGGCACGTACCACAATACGGTCAAATTCGACATTCACATCGATGCGGGCACCTCATAAAAACTATTTTTATAAAAATACAATAGAACCAACAAGTGGACAAACGTATCAAACATAAAAGGCTTTGAAATTGTAGGCATAGAGGAACATAAAATTATGTATATATTTTAAGTAAACATACTTTTTGTCTATTTACAATTAAATGTAAAATCTGGAATTCAAGTATTTTATTACCTACCCACTTCAATAGTTCGTAAGATGCCCGCAGAAAGATTGTCCGTCAATTTGCCCGCAAAAACCAGTTTGTATTGGTCTGAATACGTACATTTAAATACATGTATTGAATTGTTCGTGCGGGAAGCCGCACAGGCAATGGGACGGGCGCCCGTCACGGTCTGTCTACACACTTAAATAAGAATGTTTTAACAGAAATAGCTTGGCAAAAAAGGTAATCCCACAACCCTGAAAAAATTAAGAAACAAATCCAATGAACCAGGATCCAGTGTTATTATTCATTCAATTAAAAATTCGTTTCAAATATTTTGATTTCGAAATAATAATCCCATATTTTAACAATTAGTAAAGGTGCTAACACACAATAAATATCTTTTCAAAAATTTCTCTTTTCAAATTAATTATGTTCATGTGCACGCTTCGAGACACGATCGCGGGGACTCGGACACGTGTGGTGAGAATGAAAAACATTTTTTATTTCACTTCATGACATTGGCCATAGAATATTAAAAAAAATCGAAAGTGCAATTAAAAACATGTAAAGTACATACTCTCGAGGTAAGCAATTACTTACATAGGTTCGTTGATATGTTCTATACCAAAAATAAATAATTCTATTAAAATTTTAAATGAAAGATACATACACTACATTAGTTACTATAACTTACACTGGAGACCAAAAAATAAATACAAAAACAACGCGATTTGTAAAACATGTGATTGATGTTGATCATTTGACAAAAATATATCAAAAAATTGTCATTTATTAAGGGGGGAGTTCACGCCAGAAACGGCTAATAAACTAATTTTTTTCGAATCTCGTTTTTTGTTTTTATTTCGTTCTGTGGTTCTTTACAAACACGGTGATATATAAAACATGACCAAAAAAATTTTTTTAAGTAGGAAAATATTTATTTGTGAGTCGCTGCACAGCCAAGTTGCTACTCCTTTGCAGATAACGCTCGTCCCCCCTCGCGATTTGATCAGTAATATTTAGTTTTGGTGTGTACACGAGTTACAGTATGCACTGAGATAATGTTCTTTTATTTATATGCCTTTGTAGACGTTTTAATAAACAGTGAGTAAACCGCTTCTTTTGTTATTATTTTTGTTTTTTTACCGTTTCCCGAAACTTGTGTTTTTCCCGGCAAGGAAAATCATATCTCAAGTTCTAGAAAAGATAGAGACTTAATTTTTTTTTATTTTGTTCATAAACATATTGCGCATAAAGTGGAGTATGCTTTTTCCATTTGAACAATGGTAACTATTTTTAAACATTTTTTTTAATAAAAAAAATTGGGTTTTATAATTTTTAGAACTTTGGGATTACAATTTTATAGTTAATTTTTAAAATTACCTGAAACCCATACTCAGCTTTATGGACAGGTCCTTTAGGAATAAAATAATGAAAAAATATTCATTACTTTTTGAGATATGGCGTTCCTTGTAAACACTTAAAAACTTGTGAAAAAGGGCCCCCTCCCTCCACAGGGAAGAGTAATGAATGTTTCAAAAATAAAATTTTCTATTTGAAACCATCCCTAATTTGAAAAAAAATTTCAACAAGCAAAATAATCATAAATAAAAAAGTTGCTTTTTTATTTGAACTCCTCCCTTAAATTTTCTACAAAAAAGGTTTAGTAACATTTTTCATATCTTTCAAAAATATTGATTTTTTGTTAAAAAATATAAGTAATAACAAAATTTTGTTGTTTAGAAATTTTACTACAAAAAATTTTGAAACGGAATTCAAAGTGGGTGAAGTCATAACGGGTACATTTATGATACAAAGCGTTTGCAAGCAACTTGCAGTAGTATGGCATTTTGACATCTTCTGGTGACGTTTTAAAACAACATTACATTAATAAATACAATTTTGTTAAAAAAATAGTTTTATAAGGCCAAGAAGAAGTATTATGAATACCTCAATACTATAAACCATGAAGCAATCTTAAATAAAATAGCTTCATGGCAGGTTTTTGATAACAAATTTGGTAATTATATTTTTGCCAACAAATATTAATTGGGAGCATTCGTAACGCACCTAGCCAAAGTGTCTTGATCTTACTTTTAAGAACATTACACTTGTTTTGAAGTGCTTTTGTCTTACTTTGGAGATATTTGTATATTCCTGTCTCACTTTCCATGTTCTTGAGAGAAGGGTGAAGTATACATCGTATACATACCTTCACCCTTCTCTCAAGAACATGGAAAGTGAGACAGGAATATACAAGTATCTCTAAAGTAAGACAAAAGCACTTCAAAACAAGTGTAATGTTCTTAAAAGTAAGATCAAGACACTTTGGCTAGGTGCGTTACGAATGCTCCCATTAATATTTCTGGGAATACAGTAGAGGAGTGATTATTAAGGTCGAGGTTAGCGAAAAATATTTGGGGAGTCACAGAAACAATTGATTACAGATCACATATCTATTTTCTACACATTTTTTACTCATTTTTACACACTTGGGGGTCCTTAGAAATTTTTAAGCGTAAAAGGTGGTCGCGAACCAAAAAGTTTGAGAAACTCTACAGTAGAGTCTTGATTATCCAAGCGCTAATGTAGGCTTGATTAATCTCAGGTACGCCACGAGTGCGTGCGATGTCTCCAATGGGCGGTTTGTCTAATTTGCACACTTATTGCTAGCACTGGACCAGACAATCTTCCTTAGACAACTTTTTTTTTCTATTTACCGTATTATGTACTATTTTTTTGACTAACAGTGTACGTTGTATATTATTTTAATATTAACAACAAAGAGGTAGAACACAACCGTGAAATAGCCAGGCCGGCCGTGTGAATATAAAACTTGACTGCTTCATATTAATAATTTGTATTGAGTACAAGCGGATCTGACTCCGATATAATACAATATTTGGTGGAATTAACGATGTATAGAAAGCGGTACACCAGGATGTTATACACTTTGTGTTTGTGTTACCTCCTCCAACTGAAATACAACTGTTTTATTTCATCTAGACCACGCAACAAATACTACATAATATTAACTCTATCAGCTATCATCTATATATAATGTATACTTATTATTACATACAGTGTTTTACAAAAATTTTTATTTATAGAAATTGAAAAAAAAGATGATTAAAAATAGGCATTTATAAGACGTGTTAGTGCTGAAGTTAATATTTTATGTGATAAGTATGAGAACGGAAGTTTCCGAATCTAGGTAACGAGTTCTGTACCTAAATAATTGTACGTCTAAAACGTCAGTTTGGTAGAATAAGTGTTCAAATTAACCGACTGACGGTCATTGACGCTGTAAAACCTCAAGTGAAACTTGAATAACTGAGACACAACGCTGTGACACGTCAACAATTCCGTATAAAGTATACACCAATAAAATACACAAACATAGCTCGCTCTCTATCTAGTTATCATCGGTGCCGAAGCGGTCCAATGTGATCTATAATACATTACGTTCAAATTTTCGCATCTATTGCCTAGACCATAGATTCCCAACCTTTTCTGGAGCACCGCCCCCTGGCAGCACTCGTCAATTGTACAAATGCCGCACTTTTTTCTATTTTTTACAACCGACGACCTTTTGTTTTTTTTTTGCTCGTCGGCTGTAAAATGTCTAAGTATGTTTATTATATTAATTTACTTATTTGACCACCCCTATTGACAACCTTATCCGCTACCGCCCCGCTGGAAGGCTGCAGCGCCCACTGGGGGGGGCGATATCACCCCCGTTGGGAATCTATGGTCTAGATAGAGAATGAGCTGCAGTTGTTTATAATATATTGGTGTATTAGTTGATCATTTCGTCATAATTCTTCATGAACATTAACATATTAATCTACCTATCAAAAAAGGAACGCCAAAAATTTGGTCCTTTTTTTAAGAGGTTGTATCTCAACCAAAAATAATCAGTGATTTTGAAAAGGGCATTTTAAGGCTTGAAGTGCCTACTTTTTGATGCTAGAATTCAAAATTTTTCTCTACAGGGCAATAATTTTTTAAAAATCTTTTTCTTTCTTAAAAGTTGTGCATGAGGTGCATTAAACGTGTGTTCTACAATTTTCTACGATCACTACTTTAGGAGTTATTTGTGATTTAACGAAAAACGACAACAGGGTACTTGACTGAAATTAGAAAAATTATCCTAAAATTCTTGTTTTTGTATATCAGTTAAGTAAGTGATAAATTCTCTAAAAATCATCAAAAAAATATTCAATTTTAAATGGGAAAATACAAAAATGTATGCATCTACAGCCGTCTTCTTAAAGGAAAAACGCCGATATTTCAGAAAAAACCGAAGAGTTTATATAAACCCAGTCGGTGCTAAATTAAAATGCTAACTACTCTCTTCAAGGGAAGACAAACTAGGTTGTCGAACAATGTAGCTTACTCAGGCCCGGATCTAAGGAGGGGGGGCAAACCGGGGCCCCTGCCCCGGGCGTTAGTTTCAGGGGGCGCCAAAATTATACTAGGTCGGTCTATATCAAATGGTCTAAAAAAAAGTTGGTTGCTCGACCATTTTAGAAAAAATTAATATTCTTCCAGTTGTTTCTATATTATAATTGAAGTACTGAGAACAATTCTTAAAAAAGTATCTTGAACCGTTTAAGCGTGGTAGCCATTTTTGTTTTCCAATTTGCGCTGATTTTTGTGTTTGCAGCCACTTATGCCAATGCACTTATTTCATAAACTGCTCATTCTAAAAGGCTGAAATAAAAACCATTTTCAAGGAAATTAATGTCTCTTTATTTTAAGTGATGTCCATATTAAACCTATTTTCGACCATTAAATAAGAAAACTTTACCTAAAGTTGGATATCAAAATTTAGCAAAATTCACTTTTTGAACATTTTTTTCTTATAGAAGGAATGTTTTAAACCTAGTATTTTTTATGAGAATAGCTGTATACGGATGCAACTACCCATTATGAAACAAACACTATTTCAATTGTGAAACTTGTATCTATTAATTTTTACAAACTTCCGAAAACTGACTTTTTTCCAAATTTTAGAATTTTGGGCTCTTGTATCTTTGATGACGCTGGCGATAAAAATTTGAAATTTTTACAACTTGTAGAGCTTTCGAAGTAGATTTATTAAAATAAAAAAGCAACTTGTACTTATATTGATCCTTTACAAAACCCTCAATTTTTATCATTGCCGCAACGGGAAAAATAGGAGTTTCGTAAAGGACTTATATTCTTATGAGTTTTTTTGACAATTTATGTCAAACGTTCGAGAGGAGGGGCGCCATTTTCAAGTTTCTGCCCCGGTTCTAAAAAATCGTAGATCCGGGGCTGAGCTTACTAGAAAATGTTAAGCTCTTGCTATATTATTCTTGTAAAATGTTGCCTTTTCCAAGTCATACCGAATTCTGAAAATATCACGATCATTACGTAACAATGCTAAACCTTTATGATAAAGTTAGACACACAAATAGATTTTTCGGAAGAATTTATTGAAATAAAAATATTTTTTATGTAAATTTTATTTTTGAACGACAGTGTACATATTTTAAACATTATATGTGTAAACACTAAACTATGTAGGTACTATCTTTATCTACTAGTTATGTTTAACATTGTTAACTACTAAAATTATTGTAAAATATCCCTTAAAGGCAATCAAAACATTAAATCGGCCAAACCAAAGTCAATATTTAAACTAGAAAATTTTTTTATTCTGATAATAATAAAAGTCAATACTATATATTTTTTTTTTTAAATTTCAATATAACTTTGTTATTTAAATAATGAAGCAAGAAAATTCTTTTAATTATTATTTATTTTCGAAAAAAAAGATCAAGTCTAAAATTTTTCTGCAATTAGAGTCACATGGGAACGTTTGCTTAATTATTTTTTATTATTCTTTAAATCCACTAGTACGTCTTCGTAAGATAAAGTTGTATTTGTTATGAAATTATTAAAAACTGATATTTCCGATACCGAAAAGTGCTTTAGACATATTGTATAAGACACCTGCATTAAAAATAGGCGAAACGTAACTATAAAATTTTTGTAAAAGGCAAATAGGACCAAGTAGCCAAATCAGTACCTAATACAAAATTTGAAAAAAATTCCAACCTTTTTGTTTTTAAATAAAATTGTTATTACCTATTACTTTCTGGTCAATATCTTGATTTTTTTCAATTTTACGGAAACAATGGTTCAGTACAAAATTAAATTTTACAAAAATTGTCTACAAAAAAGGTTTTATACTTATTTTCTGCCAGGTTAATATTTCCACAAGAAATATTAACCCTTAACCGGTAAGGTGAATTTTTATAATACGGTAAAGTGATGTCTGAGAGACATCAACAAATTAACATACCGCGGGCTGGTAACATAGATAGCCAAAACTGGAGACCACACGTATATGCACTCCCCTATCAAACACTCCCCTTACGCCAGCAGGGTAAAATTTGCCCTAAACCATAAAAGAATACACAAACGTTCAGTTAACAAAAACAGGGAGGAAGAAAACTGAAAGAATATATTTGTATACGACTCACAGACATCAATCACCTTACCAGTTAAAGGTTAACCTGGCTTCAATCACTTGACCATTAAATTCTAAAAATATATATTCAATTCTTCTCATAGGATTAAAAAATTAAATACTTACAAAATTATGAATTATTTATGAGCTTCCCTCCTTATCCAGCAAAGTAAAAATTTTTAAGCTCGCCCCACTGAGCAACAATTTAATATTCTTACAATTAGTTGAGGAGGTTGCTTCGTTCGGACACACAGACCAATGAACATATTATTATATATCAATAGACTAATTATAACAATGTATAATTGAGACAGCCAGATACGACCAGGATACGACCTAATAGTATTCTGTAATATGTAATCAATGCAATAATCGATGGTATCCGTAATAACGTTTTCAAATAATTATTGTAAAAATAGAATATTGATAATAAAATTTTACTTTTTTGCGAAGAAACTGCAAAATTTTTGAATTAAAGAAAGTGGTATTCGCTTTATTTTCAAAATACGTACGTATACAAATTATGTCCTGCAATAATTATAGTCGCATTTGCTTAAAAATGGACAATATATTATATTTCCTTAAATTTTCACCCGTCTCATCCTGTCACCTGCTTCAAGAAAAATGCCTACAAACTGGCTTTACGCTTTGTCTAGTAGGACGTTACAGGATGTTCTACGTTTAGTTACTATGGTAACTAATCGTCACTAATTCCGAAATAATTTTGGATTCAACTTTCAAGGAAACTTTCGACAACCGAATACTTTATACATAGCTTTTATAGGAAATCAGATGATTGACCAAAAAAATGTAGATCACGCTGCCTTTTCGTCGTGTGCAAAAAAAGATGGTTTTAACCGGTTAAAAGATCGCTTAAATCATCAAAAATAAAAATTTTGAAGTCAACAGAAAAAAAAAGTCCACACAATATATTTATAGAAAAAATTATCATTATATGGTGGTCTTATTATTAACAAATTTAAGGTTAAATAAGTTTATCATTTAAATTAAATATTTGGTTTTATTTTTTTATTCCAAAAACAAAGTTTAGTTACATTAAAATAAAATTGTATAGACAGATAAAATGCACTGACGCTAAGGCAACAGACAAAATTAAGTTTTATTTTTTAAACAGAAATTGTAAAACACAAGGACATAATAACTGAATAACACGATCAGAATATTTGAAATTGAAAAATTGTAATTGCTTCTCGCATTACAGAGAGTACATACACATAAGTGATTGAATGTTGTCTGTGTCGGGCGCCTGTCGAGCAAAGGATCGATGGTGTAATGGATAGGACAAATGGGCTAGTTACCAGGAGATCCTGGGTTCGATTCCCGCCCGATCCGGATAATTTTTTCAATCAATTTGTGATTTTTAATTTACAGTGTTAACTAGTTACGATATTTAACGCAAAACTTAATTAGAAAACGAAATTCTAGAGGGAATTTCGACATTATGATAGCAAAAATGAAAAGTTCACATTCAAATTATCTTAGTTTAATCAGTCATATTTATTCAAACCATTTTGAAAAAAAATAATTTTTTTTAACTTTATGATGGCACAAAATTTACTAAAATTTTTCAATGCGTTAAAAGCGTAATTAAAATGATAGAGTGACAAAAATGGAAGCCAATTAGCCAATTATAGGTTTTCGAAATCATTCTTTTCATTTTTACTGAAAATAATTACCAAAGGCCACTAGAAAAAAGAATTCTGTTGAATCAGTCATATTTTTAGAAGGAATTTCGACATTTTTATAGTAAAAATGAAAAGTTCATTTTTGTTGCATCTGTTACCTTTACTCAAATCAATTCTATAAAGCTTGATTTGAGAAAGAATAATTTCTATTTTCTACAATCTTAGTGGAAAGTAGACTTTTGCAACAAGCTCTGTGACGAGAGCGCAAAATGTGTATTTGCCGAAGACTCTCGTTGCCGAGCAACAAAGTACTACTTTTCGCTTTAAAGCGGAAAAGTAATACTTTGTCGCTCGCTCAACGTATATTTAATTATAAATCGGGTAGGCGCTGTTTATATTTTCTATGGTAACAAATAAACAGATTCTAAAATTATTATTTTTATCGTAATCAAATGAAATATTAATTTTATTAAATTTCTAAAGAACTACAAAATATTAATTAAAATAATAAATAACGATAATTAATAAATACCCCTGTCGCAGCATCCTGCATAACATAGCGAATTTCCATTTACAAAAGTACGTTTTTCTCGGAAACTAGTTGATATAGAGTAATTGTAAATAAAAAAAAACCCTTCTTTATGTGATTTTTCCGCCTCATTCCGCCAAATTTTTTTCACGAAAAATGTCCAAAACCCCGTAAACGTTTTCACGAAATTTCTTAAAAATAAGATGTTTCGTTCTTGAGTTATCGTGCGGACACATTTATATATATGTTTACTAAGTGTCCGCACGATAACTCAAGAACGAAACATCTTATTTTTAAGAAATTTCGTGAAAACGTTTACGGGGTTTTGGACATTTTTCGTGAAAAAAATTTGGCGGAATGAGGCGGAAAAATCACATAAAGAAGGTTTTTTTTTTATTTACAATTACTCTATATCAACTAGTTTCCGAGAAAAACGTACTTTTGTAAATGGAAATTCGCTATGTTATGCAGGATGCTGCGACAGGGGTATTTTATGTAATTTTTTCTTCTCTTTTAAATGGTGTAAAAAAATTTCGCAAAAATTTTTGAATAAGTGGAAATTTTCGCAAAAAACTAATTTTTTGCTAGATCAAAAACCATGTTCCTGGCATCCGACGTGTCTGGCTGACGAACTCATCCAAGGGTTTGGGACTTCCAATGTTCTCACCAAGTTTCGTAAAAATTGGATACTTCGTTCGAGAGTTATCGTGCGGACACATATATATTTAAATACATATACATATATATATATATATATATATATATATAAATTTGAGTGAATATTATTTTCGGTTCCTAGGAACCTCAAAACAAATTTCTGCCATGGTCCCGGGTTTAAGTCGCGTCATGACAGTGGCTGTAATAGCTGAATTCCATTCTTGGACGACTTTCAAGTTTTCAAAAATTATTGAATAAGTGGAAATTTTGGCAAAAACTAATTTTTTTCAAGAACAAAACCAATGTCCCTGGTATCCGAAGCGTCTGGCTGACAAACTCATTCAAGGGTTTGGGACTTCCAATGTTTTCACCAAGTTTCGTAAAAATTGGATACTTCGTTCGAGAGTTATCGCGCGGACACACACACACACATATATATATATATATATATATATATATATATATATATATATATATATATATATATATATATATATATATATATATATATATAAATTTTAGTGACTATTATTTTCGGTTTCTAGGGACCTCAAAACAAATTTCTGCCATAGTCCCGGGCTCAGGTCATGCCCCCCGCGTCATGACAGTGGCTGTAATAGCTGAATTCCATTCTGGAAATTTTATCATATATTTATGTTAACTTTCAAAATAATCGCCTGTATATGTTAAAAATTTAATACTTGTTTACATAAAAATCTTTGTTTACATTAAAAATTTTCTCACGTAGACTGTATATGTATATACAACACACACAAACCGTACGCATAATGGTAGTACGGATAATGAAATGGTCCTGTACCTTTATACATGTATCACAATTATGTGATCGTATCAAAAAGGATATCTATCGTATGCATATATATGTATGTTATATACAAAATATCCATATTGTGTCGAATATGTTCTCAGACTGTGCTTAGATTCACACTTTATACGATAAAATGATCACATTATAAACAACATCGTTTTTCTCGGAAACTAGTTGACATAGAAAAAAAGTTTAAAGACCTTTTTTATGTAATTTTTTCTTCTCTTTTAAATGGTGTAAAAAAATTTCGCAAAAATTTTTGAATAAGTGGAAATTTTGGCAAAAACTAATTTTTTCCAAGAACAAAAGCCATGTTCCTGGCATCCGACATGTCTGGCTGAAGAACTCATCCAAGATTTTTGGATTTCCAACGTTGTCACCAAATTTCGTAAAGCTAGCGGTTTTTCCTGAAGAGTTATCGTGCTAATACATATATATATATATATATATATATATATATATATATATATATATATATATATATATATATATATATATATATATATATATATAAATTTTAGTGAATATTATTTTTGGGTTCTAGGGGCCTCAAAACAAATTTCTGCCATAGTGCCGGTCTTAAGTCGTGTCATGAGAGTGGCTGTAATAGCTGAATTTCCAGAATTCTTTCTGGAAATTCGCTAATAATAATAATAATAAAAAATTTAAAAAAATCTATACATATATGATGGAAATATATAATAGTGACAGTTTCTCAAGTACACCTCCAGATATTTCTGAAGCTGCAAAAATGGGTAGCGTAAAAATTATGAGTCCATGTTCAAATGCACGTTCAAGTGGTTCAAGTGTATATAATTTGATTTGATTTTTGAGTTCTATACGGAGCTAATTGTGTCTTCATGTATGTCTGAGTCAAAGAGGGTTCTTTGCGTTTGACAGAAAAATTGTTTATCATTACTAGGAAACTGGTGCCATATTACAACAACTTTACCATAGTTTTTGATTAAAATTTGAAAAAAATGAAGAAGAATTTTAGTTACAGTACTACATTTAAATATACTTTTAAATATGTATATTAGATGAAAATTATAAATATTATGTAGAAGTATACCATTTAATTTACACGTAATATTTATATTTTCAATAAAGATACAATTAGCTCCGTATACATAGAACTCAAAAATCAAATCAAATTATATACACTTGAACCACTTGAACGTGCATTTAAACATGGACTCATAATTTTTACACTAACTAGATCAACCGCAAAAATTATAACATTAAAGTAAATATTAACGTCCATTATTATTTTTTCCAGTATTTTTTAAATAAAAACAGGTACATTTTATAAGATTGTAGAAAAAGTTTTGTGTGTAACTAATTCGAGCACAATATGACATTCCCGCTCTCTTGAGAATAATGTGCTCCGCCTGGCAGCGTCGCGCGTCAACATTCTCAATCGAGCGGCAATGAACCATTTTGCGCTCTTAATACACAAATAACTATTATTTGATGACGTCACTAAGTTGAGTAAAATTGTCCAATGCCCCTCAAACCGTAAATTAAACGATAAAGTCACGGGACTGGAAGCGAATTATAGGTTTTCGAAGTTGTTCTTTTCATTTCTACCAAAATTAAGCATGTACCCAGGACCAAGGAACCATTTTCCTGAACGAAGTTTGAATTTTATTATAGACTTATTCCATGTCAATTCAACACACCCATTTTATCACACCACCTTAGATTTTCTTAAAATTTGGTATACTTATACTAGGTACTAAGACTAAGAAAAGTGCCAATTTTTATCTGAAACCTTTTACGAGATATGGCTATGTAAAGTTTCCAAAAATTTGCCAAAAAAACGAGAACGTTCATTTTTAAATCGCTCTAGAAGCTGTTCTAATATAGCTAGAAAGCTAGAAGAGATGTCATTTTGTAGCATTTTAAATGCTCTTTCAAATGATATACAACATGACAAGGGTGTTAACGAAAATATTTTTTTTAAAATCCATGTAGACTGATTTAACTTTTTTTTCTAAAAAGTACATACTTAATTTAAAATTCTAAAAATATTTGTATAAATACTTAGTACTGTTCTGAATCATATAGTAAAATATGAATGTGGGGTCTTAGTGGGTTCATTGTTAAAAAAAATATTTCTGTTGCTGGTTTGCCACTATTACCCAATTTTGTCAAGACAATGTACCTTTAACACTCAGGTACAGGGCCGTAACTAAGCTGAGGCAGCCGGGGCATTGCCTCGAGGCCCCCCAGCCAAAGGGGGTACCTAAGGAAACACAAGGGGACCCCCAAAGCCCCCAATTTCTAAATTTATTAGAACAGCTATATTAGAACAGCTTCTAGAGCGACTTAAAAATGAACGTTCGCGTTTTTTTGGCAAATTTTTGGAAACTTTACATAGCCATATCTCGTAAGCGGTTTCAGATAAAAATTTAAAAATTGGCACTTTTCTTAGTCTTAGTACTTAGTATGAGAATATCAAATTTTAAGAAAATCTGAAATGGTGAAGAAAAATTTCTTTCAAAAGTGTGTTGGTTTGGCATGGACTTAGTTAGTCTATAGTTTTATTAAACAATTTTTTTAGTGCTAATTTAACAGCTAGATCCACTCTTGTGTTGAACCCTTTATATTAACACCACTGCCCAGCAGGATTTTTTTTTAAAAAACCTATAGTATGGTAATGAATCTGTTTCACTAATGCCAATAATGAAAGAGTACACATGAGACGTTGCTAGTGAAAGTTCTATTCTAGTCAAATGTTAATTTTTATGTGAAAACGTTATACATAAATAACTTTTCTAATTTAAAATAAAATTTAAAAACAGTTATAGAAACGACACGAAGAAATGATTTCACAACATATATTTTCCTCTTTAAGTTTGACCGTTAACCACGATAAAGATAAATTTAACGTTAATAGCTAGTGTTGTTTAAAAAATACCTCTGTCACAGCATCATACATAACATAGCAAATTTGCAGTTACAAAAGTTACTTTTTTTTCGAAAACCCACTTACATAGGATGACTGATCCTTCAAAACGTATCTCATATGATTTTTTCCATTCTTTCTTATGGTGTAAATTCGCTAAAGGGTCATTACACGCCACTTCATCCAGGTTATGTCACCCATGACCTCAGATTTAGCTGAGAATTTTTTTATTTGTTTATTTAACCATCCTAACCATCTGTACAAAATTTTAAAAAATTATCTCTAATAGTTTTCAAGTTATGAATTTTTGAAATTTAGCAAAATAGGGTTAAAATGATGTTTCTGTGGTATCACTTTCGGTGACGTTATTATATTAAAAAATCCATAACTTCTGTAATATTTGGTTAAATATTACAGAAGTTATGGATTTTTTAATATAATAACGTCACCGAAAGTGATACCACAGAAATTGTTATTAATTAAACAAAAGTTCATCGTTTAATTAGAATGTAATTGCATATCTTAAAATTTACATATTAATCTAAGTAATGGGAAATTCAAAAATTTGAAACTGAGGGCCCAGGAGTAAGTTATACATAGATTTTTAAAATAGAACGCTGTTCATTCAAAAAACTTCTCATATATTTGTAGGAGAAATTTAGTAATTTTGTGGAAAAAACTATATCAATCGGTTTTTAACTAAAAAGTACGTCCGACTTTGACAACTACTATCTGTGTACTGAAGTGCGCATACATTCGACTAAACAGTTGATCTGATCTATTCCATGTCAATTCAACACACCTATTTTATCACACCAACTCAGATGCCTACTTCATCGCATGGTCCTTTCCTATGTGCTGTTGCTAAAAAGTGCCACTCAGCTTTTATGTTAAAATCTTCCTCATGAAGGCAAAGGTTCAGACAGTTTTTCCAATTATATATTTCCAATTATTTTACAATAGTATTCACTTTTTATAGGCATATTTGGAATGTTTTGGACTATGTACCTTTTGGAAAAATGTCGAATAAAAATTACCTGAGCGTTAAAGATACATTGTCTTGACAAAATTGGGTAACAGTGGAAAACCAGCAACATAAATTTTTTTTTTTTTTTAACAATGAATTCATTAGGATCCCACATTCATATTTTACTATATGATTCAGAACAGTACTAAGAATTTATACAAATATTTTGAGAATTTTAAATTATGTAGATACTTTTTGAAAAAAAATCAGTCTTTACATTGATTTTGACAAAAAATATTTTCACTAACACCTTGTCATGTATATCATTTGAAAGAGCATTTAAAATGCTACAGAATGACATCTCTCCCAGCTTTCTAGCTAAATTAGAACAGCTTCTAGAGCGATTTAAAAATGAAGGTTCACGTTTTTTTGGCAAGTTTTTGGAAACTTTACATATCTCGTAAACGGTTTCAGATAAAAATTTAAAAATTGGTACTTTTCTTAGTCTTAGTATCTAGTATGAGTATACCAAATTTTAAGAAAATCTGAAATGGTGAGGAAAAATTTTGTTTCAAAAGTGTGTTGATTTAGGATGGAATGTCTCATCTGTAACCGTGATAATCGTTTAGTCTCATTTATGATTGGTTGAACCGAAGAGGATTAAGCACGAATAGGAATAACTTATAATAGGACTTTTTGATAACATGCTCATCTCTAACAGCTAAACCAACTAAACAGTTTAGTCAAGATAATAATTGAATGTATGCACTAGGCCTAAGCACAGCAATCGTCATATACGTTTAGTATTGTCTTACTAATATGTTAACCCTTAACCGGTAAGGTGAATTTTTATAATACTCACGGTAAAGTGATGTCTGAGAGACATCAACAAATTAACATACCGCGGGCTGGTAACATAGATAGCCAAAACTGGAGACCACACGTATATGCATGTATCAAACACTCCCCTTACACCAGCAGGGTAAAATTTGCCCTAAACCATAAAAGAATACACAAACGTTCAGTTAACAAAAACAAGCAGGGAGGAAGAAAACTGAGAGAATATATTTGTATACGACTCACAGACATCACCTTACCGGTTAAAGGTTAAGATACACTAAATAAAACATATGGCAACAATTTTGTATATCAGTGTACGTGTATGTATGATTATTTCTTTTACGTAAGAGAAAATATGTAATTACACCGTGTATTACAAAGAAACGAAACAAAATACTAGCCACCAGCCAGCCCCTCCCCGTTGTCCCGTCATTTATTTGCATATCTATAAAAGGATATAGAAAATTAATACATAATTATACGTCCTCGAAATTTTGTATAAAATTTTTATTTCAAATAAATTTAATATTATTACACGTATGATATTGGTGTTCATATGTACTTAATGTAAGTATATATACATAACATACTTAAGTATGTTTAATACAAATGATTAATTAGACATACTTGACGTGAGATTAGATAGATTTTCAACAAAGAGAATGGTATTTTCTAAAAAGACAAAAAAAAAAAAAAAAACGATTTAGATCCGTTTACTATACTATTAAAATAAAAATATCATTATAATTCAGTGAACTTCAAAAAAACACTATTAACACACAAAAAATAAACATACCATATATAATTTTTTGTTATTGATGTCTTTTATTTTTTGAAAATATTTCCCTGTTTTAAAATTATTTTTTGCAATTTATTAAAGAAGTGGGTTTGCATAGATTGATTTTTTTGATTTTTGGAAATTTTGCCCACCCTTGGTCTAAATTAATGAATATCTTCAGATCTACTGGGGTTAGAAAAATGAGATCAGGCTCAAAATAAGTCTAGTATATATGGAGTATTAAAAGGAGCAAAATTTTTATAAATTTTGATCAGTGATTCTAGAGTTATCTTATCACCATTTTCCATTTTTTGGAACCATTTTAGTTTAATCTCCTTTTAGCGAATTTCCAGAATGGAATTCAGCTATTATAGCCACTGTCATGACGCGACTTGAGCCCGGGACTATGGCAGAAATTTGTTTTGAGGTCCCTAGAATTCGAAAATAATAGTCACTAAAATTTATATATATATATATATATATATATATATATATATATATATATATATATATATATATATATATATATATATATATGTCCGCGCGATAACTCTCGAACGAAATGTGTTACGTTTACGAAATTTGGTGAAAATAATCCGTCAAACCGCCAAAATTTGTCCTTATTCAAAAATTTTTGTAAAATTTTTTTACACCATTCGAAAGAGGGGAAAAAATCACATAAAAAAGGTCTTTAAACTATTATTCTATGTCAACTAGTTTCCAAGAAAAACTAACTTTTATAAACGGAAATTCGCTATGTTATGCAGGATGCTGCGACAGGGGTATTTTTTTCATTTTCTCGATGACACTTATATTAAAGTTATAGCACAAGGTCTCAATTAAAATTAGGGGAAAATTTTTTTCGTAAGTGACGTAGGAAATTTTTGATTTTCTGTTCAAAGACAACCTTCCTTTAATATCAAAATTGAAAAAAAATTTTGAAATTTTGCAGCAAGGTAATGGTCCTTTTCATTGATTTTTTTTTTTTTGTCAATTATTCATAAGTGTTTTTTTTATTCAGCTATTTCTCATATTTTGATTAGTAAATAAATCGTGATGTGAATCTCATAGTTAACTAAATACATATGTACACAGCTCGATGATTAGTAATCTGACCTCTAACAACGAAGGTCCCGAGTTCGAATTCCGGTTTAGTGGAGAAGGGGTCATAATTGTCAAAAAAGAACCAACCCTTATAGGGAAAAGGCCAATACAATTTTTCGTAATGTGACTTCTATCAGAAATTAATATATTATTGTATAAAATATAAAACAGAAATATCTAATCTATTTTATTTATAAAAGTTTGAAGAAATTTTAAAAAACCTTATTAAGTAGGGTAAAAGCCCCCTTTGTGGAACGGTTTCTAATACTGGAACTGTTTTGACATTTACATATCTATTTCTTAATGAAGTAAGGAAACTTTAAATGCGAGGTGAATTTAAATTGAAAAACAATCATTCTATTAATAATAATTTTTGTTATCAGATGTTTCTTTCAGAAATAACTTCATTAATATGTAAATGTTCATAATTAGATACCGTTCCACAAAGGGGGCTTTTACCCTACCTAATCTATTTTATTTATAAACGTTTGAAGAAATTTTAAAAACCTTATTAAGTACCTGTAAAAAAAAAATACAGCAAAGTAGTTTAGACACTGACTCAAGAGTTCATATGTCAGGGAATTGAATGTCGCCTTCATTACTTTCTTCATTCTCCACCCACATCATAATGTAATGTAATTGTAATATGTATAAATAAAGTATAATGATGTGGGTGACGTCTGTTATAGGCAAAGATGTCTGAAAAACGGACGTAGAACCTCACTAATTGCTTTTTAGCAATTTACAATTGTATTTGTCAACCTAAACTTCGAGTAGAGTAATGTGGCCAGCAAGACGCCAGGGTTGTATCATCCCTAATTTACTGTTTGATGGTAACAGGGTTGAAAGAACCCACGATCAAGTAAATAGGTATTCAATTAACCCTTAACCGGTAAGGTGAATTTTTATAATACTCACGGTAAAGTGATGTCTGAGAGACATCAACAAATTAACATACCGCGGGCTGGTAACATAGATAGCCAAAACTGGAGACCACACGTATATGCATGTATCAAACACTCCCCTTATGCCAGCAGGGTAAAATTTGTCCTAAACCATAAAACAATACACAAACGTTCAGTTAACAAAAACAAGCAGAGAGGAAAAAAACTGAAAGAATATATTTGTATACGACTTACAGACATCACCTTACCGGTTAAAGGTTAATTACTAAACGATAGGCTTCGAATTTCTGACTCCTTAAAACGCCATAATCCTAGACATGATAATGCTGGCTCTTTCAGGCATACCGATCAACAGAAGACTTGTTTTCTGTCCCTATAGAATTTTCTCTTAAAGCAAAGGAAAACGCTCACTGGCAAAACTTCTAAGATCTTAATTATTTTGGTCAAGGATTAAATTACTAATTAATTTTTGACCTTTCATTAATAAATAAATTAAATTTGATTAAAATTTAATAAAGTAACACGGATATTCCAAATGTATTGAACTGTTTGGGTCATAAAAGGTCAGTGAAAACCCGCCTGTGTGATTCAAGGTCACACTTTTCATTATAATTAGGTCATGAACAATCAACTGAACTTTTTTTTCTTTATTTACTATGTATGACATTTTACGGTGAGATCATTCATCCCGGATATTCAAAAATTAACCCACATTTACAGTAATCAGAGGTGTAAATTATTGTATTCTGAAAGAAAAATCTTACCTCTGTAATTATAGTCATTGGTCCGATTCACTTAAAATTGGCATAATTTTTTAACACAAAACCCACAGTAATCCACTTGAAACTCACAGTATCACAATTGATTAACTCTTAACACAAAGTTTTAACTGACTCGAACTGTTAACTATTGTCAAATTGAATAAATTTTCAAAAAAAAAAAAAAATAAATAAACAAAAAATACGATCGTCATAAACCAGTACGCGAAAAAATCATATTGGTTTTTCCGGATTTAAAATATTCAAAAAAAAACAAAACTGAAGAACGGGTCAGACAGACGGTGTGTAGTCAGCGAAGCACTTTACAATGTTTACGTTTACGCAGTCGGTGACGACGATGATGAACACCGGGCAAGAAGGTACGCTGAAATGAACGGAATGAACAGCACACCAGGTGTTCGTGAAGAAGGTGTTGTACAACAATATCGTGGAATGGGAGGATGATGATAAAAGAATGTTAAAATATACAACACATTGCAATATCTGAGCGGGCCATGTCCGGCTTAGCCGTGGATCATTCGTTTATTGATGCTTATTGCAGTTCGTATCTCCCCGACGAGTCGCTCTCCTTTCTTTCTCATGTCTCTCCGTACACACTCTACTATCTTTCAAACGAAAAAAAAAAATGAACGGGCCCTTGTAGATCCGGCTCAAAGTATGTAATACAGTTCAATTTCTCTAATAATAATATTTTTATATTTATGTGATAGCTCAATATAAATAAATGTGTTTATATAATTACCGGAGATATATTGGCTTTCTTTTGTAAAGGTAATGCGGGTTATGTGAGCCGTGAACCTCGAGTGGTAGACGGAACTAAAATTGTAGTGAAAATAATCTAACATGCATGCATTAACGGTTTCTCAAAATATCTTAATTGTATTGTGAACGAGGAAGCTATACTATTATTTCAATCTGGCTTATTTATAGCCACAGTGATATAGACGACGTCTCCTAGATAGTGGTGGAGAACTATTGATAGTACTATCGATAACTATCGATAGTTTTGACTATCGAAAACTATCGATTTTTTTTTTTTTTTACTATCGATAGTTTTCGATACTTTTTTTCAGTCATTTCGTTTACTTATAAATACTAAAGATAATAAAAATTTCGTAGAAATTATAGCCAGAGATATAAGAACAACCATGTTAAGGGAATTTCCGGGCTTTTTTTTTTTTGCTTGCCAGCTATACAAATGCCGCCCAACTTGAGTATCAAAAACTATTGATAACTATCGATAGTTTCACAACTATCGCAACTATCTATAGTCGGGACTACCGATAGTTCTCTATCACTACTCCTAGATTTAGCTAGGAAAGCAACCATCCTATAACGCGATTAAATTGTATCGCGTTATATGAAAACCGCGTTATAAAAAACTAAGAAACCATTTTTACTATTTTTCACAGAAATAACTAAAAGATGACAAGAAACGATGGAATTATAATATTTTTTTTGCGACGTGTTCTATCGAAATCGCGTTATAAGAATCCCTCTCGACCTAGTCCCCCCCCCCCACCTTTTAGAATTGTAAAAACAAATATCGCATAATTAGGAGCTTTCGTATTCCGTGAATTAAAAATTTTGAGCTCGACACACTGAGCAAGAATTTAATATTTTTAGTGGGGGGGGGCTTGAGTCGAGTTTGACTCAGCCCCCCCTCCCCCGTTTAAAAATAAAAATTTCTGACCAATTTTTGCAGTAGAGTTACGAGCTATTTATGAGCTTTTGAATAAGTATAATTTCGATTTTTGAGCTCACCCCCGTAATCTCCAAACCACTCTTAAATGATTAAATTTGAGAAAGAAGTAGATACTTTCAAAATAAAAAATAGATTACCTATGTTTTAAACCTTAGTCGAGTGGGGTGTTATAAGAGACTTAATATTAGTGCAAATTACCAAATTTGTACCATGTTATATGGAAACCATAAACACTCTAAATCAGAGGCGTGGCTACAAATTTTGCGCCCTGGAGCGATTTTAGGTCAAGCGCCCCCTTACAAAAGTTCTTTTTTTTCCGAGCAAAAAAAGCTGGTAAGCTTGTGTCCCATTTTCCCCTAAAATGAAGACCTGGTGAGCAAAAAAAAAAAAATCTTCTAGTAAACCGATTTTCAAACCATTTAAAGTTGGTGTAACCATATGGCAACAAGACGGATTAAGTATACTCTTTTTGAAAAATATTCATTATTTTATTATATTAATTAGAAACACGCTAGTTATTAAGCAATAAATGAAGACATGAGTGGATAAAAGTGTTATGTAACATTTTTATAATTTTACAGTAGAAACGTTTGAAAGTTTTTATTTACATATACTTCTCATGAAATAGCACATGTTTATTATTGAATTTCTACAGAACTATTGGACCTAATGAAACCAAATTTTAATACATGATACTTTAGCATAGAATATTTCAAAATTTGGCAAAAAATTAATTCTTGAAAAATGTTACATAACACCTTCATCCACTCATGTCTTCAATTATCTAACATTCCCCTGACTTTTCGTAGCCATAAAGCTCATATAAGTTATACTTAGGTCGTATACGAAATCTTAAAATGGATTCTTCTTAATTTAAAACTAGAGATCATTTAAGTATAATCACTGGTAAAAAATTCATCAATTTTCTGACTTTAAACGTTTTCATTAACCATACTGATTTTCCCTGATTTTACAAAAAAATGGATAACCTGATGCAGCACGCTTATGGCTTAAATAATACCTACCCTTTCCTTCAGATACTTGTTCTTGCCAGCACTTGAGATTGCTTCAGAGGAATATTTTGGAAGACGGCCAGATCACTGAATTTGATCACCACGGTAATTTACGGGGGAAAAAACTTTGGATATAATACTGATAATCCTTTTTTGACTAAAGCTTGTTTTGGAAATTCTTCCTTGAGAAAAACTTTCATTTAAAGAAGAAATGAAACTAAGTACTTTCGATATTATACTATATTTACATCCTGTTTTGTATTGAAAATTTATAAATCATCTTACAGTGGTTTTACTATATTTTCGTAATATGTATACAGATAAAAGATTATTATTATACACATATACATGAGAATGACCATTGATATGGTGGCTCGAGGAGGCGGCGCCCCACCGTCGGACAGTCAGTCCACGGTCGCTGACCCACCTCCTGTCCCCGCATCTCTTACACAACACAAATCTTCTCAATTGATGCGCTACTACGATCCGTGCGTGTAGAGTTTAATAAATAACAAACTAGAGCATTTTAATTAAACTAATAAACATCCATGGTCAGCTACTGTATTATTGCTCTAATTTGAAATAATAAGTAAAAAAATACATTTACTTTCATTCGAAGTATAATTAGGGACTGACCGTGATCTCGGAGGTTTAAATTCAAGGCGTATCTTTTCGCTTTATAATAGTATATTATTCAATGAACGTATAATAACTATTATTCACGAAGATGAAATCGTATCTCTTAAATTATTACTATTTTCACTATAAGAATGTTTCTAAATGTATTTGTAATTTAATTTTTCTATTCCTGTTGAAGAACACACTCATTATATATCCGTAAATTGTTGAGAAAGTTAGGCATTATTCAAAGGTATGGAAGAGTGACCATTACTCAATAGCTATCGACCAATGAAATCACCGTATTAACCATTATTCAATGGGTCGGCATTTGTTTTGTGTATGATATATGTATCAAATTTTAATTTCATATATGTTGCATAGTAACGTCAAAGTAAACAAAGTAGTTTGTATTTTGTTTTCATCGTTTGTAAATATATAAACATTTAATGAAATTAAGAAAGATTAAAAATTGTATTCTTTTAATTTAAAATTTATATTCAATTTTATTTAAATCAAAAAGGAAAAAAGTCGTAGAAAAAATATCGTATTCAACTCGCTTGCAATTTGGCTATTACTCACTCAGCTGCATTACGACACTCGCCTCGTAAACTCGGCTCGTGTCGCAACTTTATCTTCGTGAGTAATAGCTATCATTACCAGCTTGTTGAATAATATACTAATTCCGCAACTTAAAAACAAATTCACAGATGTCACTACTTGTATAGGAACAAACAACTTCACTAATGTAACTCACGCCTATCAAGGCGGCCAGCCCAATAGAGATTTGAACTATCACATTAGTTCCTTGAAATAATAACGATTGGACAATACTTTATTACATTACATGCTTTAAGATTACAATATTTATGCTTTTGAGGCATGTTAATTTTTCTATCGAGGATAAGCCCCCGGATATCGTAAAGAACTGCATTGAAAAAAGTATAGTATTCTACTCGCTATTACAAAAGTCATCTTCCTGAGTAAAACTATATCATTACATTATTATTGAATAATATATCATTATTAATGTACATTACTATGCAATGTATTTACATTTATATGAAAATAAAATTTATTGTAGATTTAGGCTGACGAGCACCAAATCAGAGAAATTTACTACTTTAGTTTTGTAAACTACTTTAGTTAGAACTAAAGAAGTATTATACTACTTTAGTATTTTACTACATTAATTTTGTTCGGAGAGGTCATTCACAAATTACTTCTTTAGTTTCAACTACTTTAGATTTCTCCGAATACTCTTTTAGTTATTAGAAATGTGTGATGTAACATAAAAATTTTATCAGAAAAAGATAAAAATAATTTTTAGTTTCTTAGTTTTTTTTTTCTGAAAAATATGAAAATTAATTAAAAAATTTTGTCTTTTTCATTTTTTCCTATTTGGCGCGTATACCCCCCGCCCACACCCCTAAATAAAAAGCTTGATTGTATACACGCCTGTCTTTTCTATCTGGAGCAGTTCGTACTACAGAGTCAGACGTATTATCTTCATTAAAAACACCATCTATATTGTCAAAATACAGGCAACACCGATTACTCGGTGCAGTAATGGGGAGAACAAGGACGGATAAATCAAAATCATAGTTAATCCAAAATTAAACTGAGAAAAAAATTTAGTCATAAAAAAGTTAATCAACAAAATCAAAAAACCAGACTGCGTAAAAAGCAAACTAAAACGGTGGAAACAAGATGAAATATAGAAAAAGAAAAATCAATAAATAATAATTGTTCAAAGTTAAACAGAAATGTCTGATGCCTCTAACTGCTTTACTTTTTAATCATTCTTTTTCTCTACTTGACTTTAATTGCGTTTAAAAATTATTTAGAAGAAAAAATATATAGGTACGCATGCAGCGGCTGGGTTTTCACATTTAGCCTGGTTAATTTGCCCCCCAAATAATCGGAAACTGACTGTAATATATAATACAATTTTATTACCATGTTACAACATCTAATTAAAAACCCCCAAAAATCCCCAGGTCATCAATGTTTTTTAAAGATACTCTTTTACATACTCCTGCTAGTGGGTAGGAGTATATTTTGGCTTTGAATACTCTCTTACTTACTACTTTAGTGCCGATGTACACATGCGTGTTTTTACCGCTGCGTGCACGCTGCGGCGCCGCGCGGCACCGCAAGTATGTGTGCATCACACAATTTAACTCAATGTACTTTATAACCGCTGCGGCGTCGCACCGTGCACGCAACGTGCAAAAACCGTATGTGTGCATCACATTTTGCGGTGCCGCTGCGTGCACGCAGCGGTAAAAAACGCATGTGTGCATCGGCACTTAGGATTATACTCCAGAGTGGTGCACACCAGCAATTGTTTACTCTCAAGAGAATATTTTCAATACTTCTTTAGTAAAATACTCCACAACTGAAAATACTACATTAGTATAGAAAGTAATTGAAATCGTCAATTTTTCACTCTTGTAGTAAAATACTAAAGTTAGTTACAAAATCTCCTGGTTGGTGTTCGTCTGCATTATTGTTCTAAACAACTGAAACTCAGTGAATAATAATTAATACGATGATTTCATTGGTCGAAATAGAATGAATAATGAACATTCTTTCACAAATTTAAATTTAATGCTTAACGCTTGCAGAAGATGATACATTAAAATTTGGGTCATATTAATGCCGATGAGAAGGCGTACCTCCCCGATTGGTTTTGAATTCATAAATCACGTTAGACAAAACTCAGAACTGTTAGTCATTATTCTCGAAGTTAGTTTTGCAAAACAAAATAAGATAATTGTATGTTCATAAGAAGTTCCTTTAATATCACTTCAAAAATGTTGTAAAATACATACTCAATACGTACATACTTGTACAATATGTTCAGCTCTCTAGTCTTTTGATTGTTAACTCAATGGTGAATTTTCGCGATATGTAATATGTACTGTTAATTTAATGAAGAGTTAGTTATGTATATTGACAAGTACTGTTCTAATTTAAACAGTGTACGTATTCTAATAATATCGGTTCGTTCGTCAATTTTGTTGTTTAATAAAATTTTCTTCCGTCATACGATACGATGTTTAGTTCACAATCATACATACACACACACACACAAACAAAGAACACGCGAAACACGTACATTCATATACAAATTAGTACAAAAAATTATTGACGATTACTCAAGAAAAAATGTTTTAGTAACTGTTTAAATAATGGTGCAATGACTCTAGGACAAATTGAGAATTTTAGTGGGAAATGGGCATTAGTGATGAGCAAAATTAGTCTTGGTCTTGCAGTCTTGTCTTGGTCTTGCACTTTTTGCAAGACCAAGATCAAGACTATGTATACCAAGAGCAAGACCAAGACCAAGACTATGTATACCAAGAGCAAGACCATGTATACCAAAAGCAAGACCAAGACTATAAGTATGGCTGCAAGCCCAATACCAAGACTCAAGTGAGCAAGACCAAGAGAAAAGCAAGAAAAAAGCAGGACTCTTGCTAAACTATTTAAATAGTTTGAAAGTATAATTAATACCGTAAACAGAGAAAATTCTGATTTTAGAAGAAAAAAATTCGCTAATAAAAAAATGCAAGAAAGTGTGAGATTTTTTAGCAATACCGAAACCAAGACCAAGACCAAGACCAAGACTGCATTTTGCAAGCCCAAGACCAAGACTCAAACTGCTCTTGCAAAACCAAAACAAAGATTCTTAATGCAAGAACAAGACCAAGACCAAGACTGCCAAGTCTTGGTCTTGGTTTTGCAATTGCTCATCACTAACGGGCACAAATCAAGTCGTTTTTCAATAACTTTCCTAAGCAATACAAAAATGTTTAAAAGCCAGTCTTTAATTTTAAGTATACAATTATTTATCATAAAATCATTTCTGCAATTAGTTAGAATAACATTTGATCGTGTAATATGAAATGTCGTATTCCGATCACTTAGTTAATTTGCTTCGTATAAAAATGTAACGTTTTTCTCCAGTATGTGTCCTGTGTCAACTAAATGTCTGGCAAAATCGGAGTCAAATTTCTTGTTTCTGTAGAATCAGAAATGTTCGGCTTTGCGGATTTCAAAATTTCTGCCAGTTTGACCGATGTAAAGGCTATCACATTCTTCACAATTTAACTTGTCGCCGATTTTTTAAGTTTTCTATATGTATAAAAATGTATTCGTAGAAAAAAAATTATCACAGATAATTTGAGAGATAGCTTTTATCATTTGAATAAAAATGGTAGTAACGGTACAATTATCTGATATCAACCGTTTATCTGTTACTACAGGAATTAATAAACAATTATACATTACGTATAATTTTTCTACAAAAATTTTAAACTTTGGGCTCCGTTAGACCACCCCAAGACACATCCTTTGTTGATGGATACTTCACTAGTAGAAATCCGTTAAATGATCGTGGCTGTGTCCTTTTCCAAATTTTTTATCGATAAAAAACGTTCTGGCAGTATTTTTTCTTCACCAAAATGCCGACAGAACAATGTTGTGATAAATTTTATAATTATTTTGACAAATATCAAAATATTGCGTATTCATGATAATATGATTTAATAAGTGGATTTGGAAATTGGCTAAAACGAAATATATATCACGTAAATAATCTGAAATCTTGTTATTTTAAATTATTTAGTTAAATATGACCCGTGGAGGGCAAATATAATGGGAAACGTTTTTTAATAACAGTGTAATCTCTTATTTGAATCTCTCTGCAATCTCTTTTTGTTTTAGCGAATTTCCAGAATGGAAATTCAGCTATTATAGTAGGTCTCATGACGCGACTTGAGCCCGGCACTATGGCAGAAATTTGTTTTGAGGTCCTTAGAAACCGAAAATAATATTCACTAAAATTTATATATATATATATATATATATATATATATATATATATATATATATATGTATGTATGTATCAGCACGATAACTCTCGAAGGAAATGTCCTAGGTTTACGAAATTTGGTGATAACGTTGGAAGTCCAAAAATCTTGGATGAGTTCTTCAGCCAGACACGTCGGATGCCAGGAACATGGTTTTTGTTCTTGCAAAAAATTAGTTTTTTGCCAAAATTTGCCATAATTTAAAAGTTTTTGCCACATTTTTTTACACCATTGCAAAGACGGAAAAAAATCACATAAAAAAGGTTTTTGAACTATTATTCTAGGTTAGCCAGTTTTTGAGAAAATAAGAAAAAAAAGTCAATTTATTATTTTATGGAGATATCTGTAAAAATGGAGCCAAGTACTTTTTGTGTTAATGCTTCAATATTTATTTAAAATACCCCCCGTCGCAGCATCCTGCATAACATAGCGAATTTCCATTTACAAAAGTACGTTTTTCTCGGAAACTAGTTGATATAGAGTAAAATTTTTTTCACGAAAAATTTCATTTCACGAAAAAAATTTGGCGGAATGAGGCGGAAAAATCACATAAAGGTTTTTTTATTTACAATTACTCTATATCAACTAGTTTCCGAGAAAAACGTACTTATGTAAATGGAAATTCGCTATGTTATGCAGGATGCTGCGACAGGGGTATTAAGTCATATTACCATGGATACATAATATTTCGATATAAAATAATTATAAAATTTATCACAATTTTGGATTGTTCTGTCGGCACTTTGGTAAAAAGAAAATATTGCCAGAACGTTTTTTATCGATAAAAAATATTGGTAACTTTTATATATTAAAATACCAGAACTGTTACTTTATATAAATTGGACCATATTTTTTATCCTCTTTAAATGTTAAGGATGACTTAATACGGCCGAATAGGCTTGCCAGAACTGAATTTCTGTATAGAGCAGATATTCAAGATCCTATCCTCTCAATTTGACGCTTATTAAAATGATCATCACAAATTGGCCACTGGCTCTCCTACTATATATTTAATCAAACTTTTATGTATTTTATTTTTGTATGTATGAAACAAATATGTACATATGTAATTATATTTAACTTCTTTTAATAAATTTTGACAAAAATAAAATTTACATATAACACATATAACACACACATAACACAATTACACACGAAGTAGATAGAGAAAGGTACGCTACATTTGAGACCAAAATAAGCTTTTTTGCGCAATTCGCCATCTACGTCATAATACGTCACATATTTGAATTTTTAGAAAAAGACAACATTACAATTATTTATTGTTATATTTGTACAGCGTGAGTTTTTTGAAAGTTGCCATTTTTATTACAGCCAAACCGTTGATTTAATCGAAAAATTGTTAAAATAAGAGTTGTAGATATCGACGGGGGCAACCGATTGCTATAGTCAGGAGCTTTATGGCGCTTATGGTTTTCGAGCTTTGATGCAAACTTATAGTTTTTTAAAGGAAACGTATGTCTAAAAGTTTTTCAAAAATTTGTTTATGATTCAAAACTACCAGTAATACTTAAATTTCCATTGTTTTATCTTATATTTTTGAGTAATTACGTTTTAAAAATCACTCTTTTAAATTTCGTCCTCAAGTGCTTGCAATCGATTAGGATTTCACGTAATTTAAAAAGATATTAGCTCAATATGGCTGCCATTTTAATCAATGTAGTAACGAAAAATTAAACGATTATTACGTTTTCCATCGAAAATTAAAATTACAAATAGATTAAATTATCATTTAAAAATGATAACTAAGTACAATAAGGAAATAGAATTTCAGTTTTAATTCATCAAAAATAAAGAAATAATTATTCTGAAAAGTCACTGTTCAACAGATACCTAAGTATCTAAACATATTTTTTTAGTAAGTATTTTCAAAAGAAATGTAAAGTTTGTTGTGGAAAAACTTCTTCTTTTTAATTTGGTTTTTTAATCTTTTTATGTTTTTAATTGATGCTAGATCAGTTTTATCGAAAAATTAACATATAGTCTCATTTAAAGTTCATAAATTTGTATCATAGCTCAAAAACCACAAGAGCTATAAAGCTCTGACTATAGCAATCGGCTGCCCCCGTCGATATCTACAACTCTTATTTGAACAATTTTTCGGCTGTAATAAAAAGAGCAACTCTCAAAAAACTCACGCTGTATATATATATATATATATATATATATATATATATATATATATATATATATATATATAATTAGCTATTCTACGTCATCACGATCTGCGCGTCGGCATACCTTTCTCCATCTACTTTGATTACACATATATTTTATTTAAAAACAACTCTAACACAAAGATTTTTGTGTTTAAAAATTTTATGACTTGATACAAACTTATTTTATTACCGAGAAAATATATTTGAAACTAACAATAAATGAATACTGAATTAAATTATGGAAGTATTAAAATTCATGTTTGCCATTTTTGACCCGGTTTATGAGTATGTACCTACCGGATATTAAAAAATTCGCATGGTAAAATTTAAAAAAATAATAAAAACATAAATTTTGATTTGTACATATTTACAATTCGTAATAAATGTAAATGTGGCTTGTTGAATTAGCTTTGAAAACAATCTAAAAATTGTGTCTGACAATTTATTAAGATTTTATTTTATCTTTATCCGTGTTCAGCACTCCCACCATTGTAATCAAAATACCAAAAAGCAACGACAAATATTATGATCTATAACTGACTTTTTTCTTTACTTATAAATCAAGATCTATGTAATGAATAGTGGCGTAAATGAGATCTATATTAGTCTCAATAATTTTGATTAGAGTTCTACGTTTCTTTTGAAGAAGAATATAATAACTGTTTTTTTTTTTTGTTTTTTTTTTTTTTTAGAGAATTTTTAGAAAGAAAATTTAACTATTACCACCGCTATTATGGTAAGATTAGAGTCTGGTTGTGTGGCAGAAATTTGTTTTGAGGTTCCTAGAACCTGAAAAACATATTCACTAGATTTTATGCATGTATGTATATTAGAGATGTTATGGATATCCGTAACCGTAACCGAAACTACCGGATATCCGAAATAATTAAATATCCAAAACCGAAACCGTATCCGGAAATAAAAGTTTCGGATTTTTTTCGGATAATGACAGACAACACCCGTTGGAAAATTGAGTTTAAATCGAAGCAAGTTTTCGCTGCATGTATTTCTTTTGATAGATTTCCGTTGATTCGTGTTTGACGTTCACTTTTAAGTAAAATTTCCCCGTTTTTACTAAGAAAAATTTTCACTAAAAGCAATTATCCGTAACCGTATCCGAAACATTATCCGATATTATTACATATCCGTAACCGAAACCGAAATCGAAAAAAATGTTTTTAAGGGAGACCACTAGTGTGACGTTTTCAAAAAATTGGAAAATTTTTTTTTGCATGTTTCGATAGTCTATACCTTTAAAAACAACATGCTAAAATTTCAAATGCATATCTCAAATAGTTTTTGAGTTACAGCCATCCGAAGAGTGGATTCTGATTTTCATTGTTAACTTTGAGGTATTGAGAAATGTATGAAGGTCAAGGTGAAGGTCATCATCGGATGCGCCGTAACAAATGGTGAAACTTTTGCCCTTATCGTTTATCCCAAAAATGCTTTCCCGTTAAGATTTTTGACGTTTTTATACTTTTGACTAGCCCTGTATACTACACGGAGAGAAAATTCCTATAAAAATTACTGTGCTCAGCACTACAATCGACGTGTAAAAGGCGAACATATTCAATTCTGTAAGGTAAAAATATAAAGATTATAATTAATCATAAAAAATTTAAAGGATGGAATGTTCTTTTCGTAATATTATCTCCGTAAAATTTGTAAAACAGCACAGTAAAAAGTTCCATTATCGACAAAAAAATAATTTATAATTGTTTTTATTAAAAAAATTACCATGCTAACATGCTAATAATAGAAAGAAAAAAAACAGAAAGAAGGTTGGTTGTGTTGGGAACGCTGTAATGAAATGTACCTCACTCAGCGAGTTACATGCGAACCATAGGTGTGGACTGTGGAAGAAACTTTGTCAGACAGTTCGCACCAAGCACCTTGATTTATCAGACTGTGTTACAAGCACCTAGCACAGCTAGTAGTCAGTTTCTTTTACACTCTCTTAGGACGATGTCATCGTTTAATTCATCTTTTTATTATTTACCTATCTTTAGTATATGTATTAGAATATACTGTTGGCAATCATTTTTGTATACATGTTTTTACAGGTACAGTGCAACCAACATAAGGTCGCGAGTCAGATGCGCAAATGAAAGAGTACGACAACAAGAATTAAACTATAATATATATGCATAAGAGTGTGATAAAAGTTGTGTTAGCACCACATTAAATTTTACCATGCTAGCACATATTTTTTATTTTGGTCGTCGATCGCGCACGGATTATAGGGGAGCATCGTAATTTTTCTGAAATTTTCTCTACAAAAATTATAGGATTTTTCTCTCCGTGTAAAAATACTTAAATTTTAACGTTGCCTTCTATTTTCATTTTTTTACACGAAAACCGTTAGGTATATTAAAAATTTGCATATGACATAAATTTTTGATCATTTCATTGCAAACAAATTTTAAAAAAAAATTATCACTCTACGATCAATAATAAGCAAGATATAAGCGATCTCCCGATCGGCTTTTTCTGCAACTTTCCCGTCGCCTCCCCCCAATTTATCGACCACCCTAGAGGTCAACGAAATGGGTTTTCTTACTCACCTAAGACCCCCTAACAATAATCAAAAGTTGAATTCTATACCTCTTTCATGCACACTCAATTTCACCTAGCACCTGGGCTAATTGGTTTTTATCCAAAAAATTAAAAAACCGTTAAATAACACTGCCTGTACAGGTACCCTTTAGTTCATTGTATATGTACACTTTGACCTAAATTCGTGTTAATTTATTTCGAGTGTACAACACAATTTATAAAATAATAAAAAAAAGATGTATAACACATGTAAATTCTGATAAAATGACATTTTATTTATGTATTTAATGAATATTTTTAAAAAATAATGTAAATAAATATAAAATAATTGACGTAAATAATACCCTCTATATAAGAAATTTTTAAAGATGTTTAAAGTACAAAATCTTACATACTCAAGTAGAATAACAATTTTTTTTATTCAGATCCGTGTGAAGGCGTCATCTAATAAAATCAACTATTTTCACAAAAAAACATCTAAGTTAAAAAAAAAACCATTTTTGAAAATTTTAATTATGGAGGAAAATGAATTTGTTTATTTACATTATTAGAAGTTATGAATTGTAAAATTGTAAAACAAATGAGTACAGATGCACTTGAATGTATTTTACTGTAAGTGCAAATGCACTTATCGCAGACAAAATTATGATGAAGATAATGCTGGAATAATTTAAAGTTACGCCGATATTTTTAGACAAATAATATGTAAATTATTTTGTATAGTAAGTTTGCATTGATTGTTAAAATTACAAAAACATATGACTAAAATGATTGGAAAGAGACTTTATTATAAAGAGATTTAAATCTTATGCCTGCGCTACACTCTCGATCTAACAATTAATACAGAAAAAGTTTTGTTGAACAGAGTCGGTATCGAACGTAGGACCATTCTATTGTGAGGCAAGAACCTTACCTCCGACCTACTTGGTATTTTACGTACAACAATCTTTTTTAAGCTTATTAAGTACACTAGCTGCATTAAAATTTTTAAATATTTTTTTTCTTTTATAAAAATTGCATTCGGAAAAATTTTTTAATATACCTAAATATTTATTAATTTTTTTAATCTTTTTATCAAAGCATATTTTCGTTATAAAAATTAAAAAATAGATAAATACATCAATTGTATCATAAGATATGTCTTTCAAATAATTAATTTATGAACTATTATGAGTCGGTGGACATGTGTGACTTTACAGAATGTGAAATTCCCGGTCACAAATATTCCCCTAGATATGTAGTTATTTTCTCATTAGGCACATTTGTAAATTTTCTAAAATTTGTTAGTATTTTTTCGTATAAGATCTCAAAAAATAATAAAATTAAAATATTTTCCACAAAATAAATTGTTAATCTTTTATTAAGTTACTTGAAACGCATTCTTTAGTTTTCGATTCAATATATTAAAACTTCAGTATTATGTCTTCTCTGTAGTCAAACAGCTGTAATCATCTTTCACATTATCATTATCATTGAATAAATTAATTATAACATCCATATCTTTAATAATTTTTAGAAAAGTTAGGAAAACTTTTATATGCGAAGTACAAAATCTTTTAAAAAAAAAAACATACATTAATCATACATCGTCGTCATTTTGACGCACACTATTTTAATATAAACAAAACGACAGCAACTATAAACAAAATTAATACGTCTGCTGTGTTATAATAACAAATAAATTAGATATAAAACAGAAGTTTCACAGCAAGCAGGCAACGACAAGTTGTAGTATTGGAGCAGGTAGAGAAGTTCGTTCGTCAATTTGACGAGTACGTATGATTCTAGGGTTAAATTCTGTGATGATCATGCAAAAAAATCTGTTGAATTGACACGAACTGATTCTATTTCAGACGTCAGACATAATTATGTAGTATCTGTGAATATCTTGTTCGGGATTTATGTTGTCACCATAATCTCAGTGTTATTTTAAATCAAGAGTCTTGATTCAAGACTACAAATTAGGCCGCTATTACACTGTCATAGATATATGTCAAAGTTTTATTTAATCAAAGAAATATTATAGTGTAATAAGTCAACTTTTATAATATAAATTTCTGTAACCATAGTTAAAGATACTTCTTAATATTTGATCATAGAGTTGATCAAAGATCTTTGACATATATGTATGACAATGTAATAGCGGCCTTATCCCAATATTTGCAATTTTAAAATATCTTAAATTAGCATTCAAAAAGTAGGTTAAACAACTCAATCTAACAAAACAACTAAAAATAATATTTTCGCAAAAAAATTTGGATTATCTTCTTTAACTTATAAAAAAATTAATTAATTAAATAAAAAAAATATCGATAAAGACTATAAATAAAATTTTAATTAATTTTGGCTACTGTAATTCAGTCGGATGTTTTAAGGCGCGGACAGATAACAATACCGAAAAAAAAAGTATGACATTTACTCCACAAAACACAAGATAGAAGAAACAAGCATCATTTAAATTGGTTGATAACAACGAATCAGCTGTTTTATTGAATGTCCGTGTTAACTGACACTGATTAGTTGATCACAGTAATAATATGTAAATTATTAACAAAACGTTATAAGTTCAACTGAACTGTACCATAGAGTATATGTACAGATACTGTGAGATGTATCTATTGGGTGAACAATTAACCCAGTTTTCATGCACCAAACACAAATTGATGTCGCCATGCCATACCATGCGATGCCAGCGAGCGATGTTAGGGGGGCCGCCATCCATCCGATGTATGTCTGTTTCGTTTTATTTAATAATTTAACAATATCACAATTCAGTTCGTGCATAAAATTTGTTACTAATAAAATTATGTTTGATTAACCAGGATGTTATGTATCGAGTTTTAATATATTATATGTATACGTAGAGAGAGTACGTTTAATCAGAATAATTATTTGAATAATTAATCAGAATCGTAAAAATTTATTTCTACGAAAAATATTTAATGACATTTATAATAATTTGGAATAGATGTTTCTCGAAATTCTGTTTTTGTTTCCTAAAAATGATGTGTTTTGAGGTACTTCGTGGAAAATTTGTAGCATTTCGGTCAGTAATAGTGAAAACATTTTACTTCTCTCTTCGATTCAAGTCCGATTCTGATGTAGTTTGTTAACAAACATCTAAAAACCGTCTTTCTGATTTATTATTCCCCAACCGCCTAGCGATTTTTTATCCTTTTAAGTCCACATTACACTTTTGGATATTGGAAAATCCTATACGAAACATTTACTACATAATCTGCTAAATATGAATAGAAGATATCACCAGTGATATAGATTGTACGTGGATTGATATAGTATATTGTGCAATAAGTGGGGGAAATTGTCTCTCTTCATATGAACGAATCGTGTACCCTTTGAGTCGAACCAACGAACATTGTCCTTCAAACGTTGGAAGCATCCCTTTGACTTGGTGCAAGAATACCGACATCGGCTGGAACATGGTCAAATGCGAACGTTCGACGCTCGACATTGGACGTTCGTGGGTTCGAACAACGACCACACGATGCGGTGAATCATCAAACGTCCAATGTTGGAAGGTGTTCGTAGCATCGTGTAGAACCGGCTTCATATGAACGAATCGTGTAGCCGTTGAGTCGAACCAACAAACATTGTCCTTCAAACGTTGGAAGCATCCCTTTGACTTGGTCCAAGAATACCCACATCAGCCGGAACGTGACCAAATCCGAACGTTAGACGCTCGATATTGGACGCTCGTAAGTTCGAGCAACGGCCACACGATGCGACGAACCATCAAACTCCAATCCGGAAGGTGTTCGTAGCATCGTGTAGAACCGACTTAAGCAGTGTGCATTTTCAATTCTCAATTTAGAATAAATATTAAAACTTTTACTCTTTATTTCTTCTAGATAACTCTTTAATCGAATATAATGGACACTTCTTTTTTTCTAACATTCTAAACTAACTAGTACTGTGGGTACAAAACATATAATTAAATAATTTGCCACCAGTGTTGTGTATATGAACCTGTTCAACCATATGTCAATTTCTGTGACTAATTATTCATATTATACAGATGTATATCAGAGCTGGCAAATATTAAAAGGTCACAATCCCTTTACCCAACAAACAGCTCAGTAAGTATATTAATTAATTTAACAGCACTAACTCAACTAACCTGTCAATACGTAGTATTTTATTTCTAATATATGACGTAAGGTTTTAATTAATTGTATAAAAATAAAAATAAAATATAGTGATATGATAATAATAACTATAGCCTGACAAAAATAGCGAGGCCTTTGACATGCCCAAATAGAACAAAAAGAAGAAAATTTAAGTAAAAAAAAAAAGTTTTTAAATTAAGCTTTTATTTAAAAATGGACTAAAAAATATCAAATAACTTTTGAGTGAAATTTGAAGCACTGTACAATATAATTTATAAAATCTTGAGGTGTTATTATTAATTATTTCCGTTTCAGATGTAAGATTCGACTGTTTTTCGACCCATCCCTTCTCCTAATATTTTGTAGAATTATATATAATATTATGTAGATATGTAAAAACTGTTCTATTGGTGGAAGCACCGGGGAATGTTTTTTAAGGCAATTATTACAACTAATTCAAATCTTAAATCAATAGCGTACATTTCTTGTAGATTCTCAGTAAAGATTAAAGATAAGAAGAAATCCAAAATTATTTTGAGCATTGACGCCAAATCTGAAAAATCAGAACCTAACTAGGTCAAAATTTAAATTTTAAAATAAATATTAATTTTTTTTGTAACTATTTTTAAATCAAATTAACGTAAAAGCCCCCATTATGGAACGATATCTAATACTGGAACAGTTTTGACATTTACATATTAATGAAGTTATTTCTGAAAGAAACGTCTGATAACAAAAATTATTATTAATAGAATGATTGTTTTTCAATTTAAATTCACCTTGCATTTAAAGTTTCCTTACTTAAATAAATAAAATAAACTGTTCCAGTATTAGATACCGTTCCATAATGGGGGCTTTTACGTTAAATGTAATTTGTTAAGTTGGTGTCAAAAAGGATGCCAGAGGGAATTTCCATACTGCAGATATCCAAAAAAGATTTCTATATTATCTAATTAAAAACTTATTTTTAAACCTACACTTAAAACATTATAAACTTTAATTATTTTTTTTATTTTTTTTTTTTTTTAAATAATGAGAGTTGAATCAAATGTTGATACGGGGGGTTAGTCGGGGCCTCATGGGGATCGTGAGTCATGACCATCCGAATGAAAATAGATATCTAGGTTTTCGTAGTCCTTCTTTCCATTTTTTTCAAAATTTAACATGCAGGACAAATACAAAAAAGACTTCACAATAAAATTATCCTAATTCAACTAATCACCTAATTGAAATCACTCCCATAAATTCGAGAAAAATAAATTTTGTGATTTGATCGAGTTTCAAACTATAGATGTCGATTCTCCAAAAAAAAATATCGATTTTGGATCGATTTAAATCGAAATCAAAAAAATCGATTCAAAAAAAAATCGGCTAAAAAAAAATCGATTCTGTGAGATCAATCTAAAAAATCGAAATTTTAAAAGTTTAATAAAATTAGCTGATAATTTTTGTTTAAGAGACTTACTTGATAGTACATAGGTAATATCGGTAATATCGTGTAAAAACGCCTTGTAAGGTATTATATTTGTAAAAGCGATGAGTGAGTTAATTTTTCAATTATAATTATAAAAAATAAGGCAATTGAATATGTAGGACGAATACCACGAATTGAACCAAGTTTATTCAAGAATTTCAAACAAATTGACGAAAAAATGTTTTCTAAATAAGTCGCTTTTGTGGGAAAGGGATCGTCGTTTGCACAGATAGGTGGTCTCTTCCTTCCTTTTGTAGTAATAGTCTGACTGGTATAGAGCCATAGCAGGGGTTCGTTGACATAACGAGTAAAAACTGACAATTAACAATAGAGTTTTTGGTGTTTCATTTGAACACATGTTTCTTTGTAGAATTCTGAATTACTATTAAAATGAAGTTATTTTTGGAAAAAATCGGTTATCGATCTCTTACTTTTAATAATCGATTCATAAATCGATTCAAATGAGAAAAATCGAAAAAAGAATCGATTTTTTAAGCTTCGATTAATCGATTTTCGATTAATCGATTTAAAATCGACATCTCTATTTCAAACGTCCTCAAGTTTAAATTAAATTTAAATTGAATAATGATAAAATGATGAAATGGAAAGCAAATTATAAATGTTTGAAATAGATTTTTTCATTTTTATTAAAATTTGGTATGTAGGACCACTAGGAAAAACACTTTTGTCGAATCATACATATTTCTAAAAGAACATTTGTCATTTTGATAGTAAAAATGAAAAGTTCACACCCAAATTACACAAATTCAACGAATCTAAAAAAATGATCATTTTTTGGCCATATTTTTTTTTATCTTAATTAACGATAGAGTTTAATTTGGGAAAATAAGAACTTTTTTGACTCAATCACGTCAAATGAATTCAAAAAAGTGAAATTTTTTAAAATTTGCTATGTCAAGAAATGTATTATGAAGCCATTATGAAAAATTATTTCTCTGATATAAAATTTCGATATAATTTCTCCAAATACCAGTTCGATTAAAATATTTTTTTTATAATAAATCTGTTACAATTTATTATTCATTACTTACTGATAACTAAAACAAATAGTATATTATTTAACGAGCTAGTAATGATAGCTATTACTCACAAAGATGAAATTGCGACACGAGCCGAGCTTGCGAGGCGAGTGTCGTAATGCATCTGAGTGAGTAATAGCCATTGCAAGCGAATAGAATACGATATTTTTTCTACGACCTTTTTTCTTTTTGATTTAAACAAAATTGAATATAAATTTTAAATCAAATTTTTAATCTATTTTTAATTTCATTAAATGTTTGTATAATATGTATAAAACGATCAAAATAAAATATATACTACTTTGTTTACTTGCGCGTTACTACGCAACATATATTAAATTGAAACTTGATACATACATTAGTCACAAAACAATCGCAAAGCCATTGAATAATGGTTAATACTGTGATTTCATTGGTCAAAAAGGTATTGAGTAATGATCATTCCTCCACACCTTTGAATAATGCTTAACTTTCTCAACAATTAACAGATATATAATGAGTGTGTTCTTCAACAGGAGTAAAAAAAATATTTTAACAGATGGTCATTGCACAAATAATTTTCCATGGCACAATTAATCATACCTATGTAGATATAATAATACGAATAACACAATTATAAAATCATTCATAATTCATTCAAAACAAAACACATTAAGGTGTGTCGTACAAATAGTAAATCAAAATAACTACATATTAACAATTTCTTTTATATTTATATAAATTACGGGGGATTTTATTTTCCGTAGCAAAAATATTATTGAATTGTTCGAATTAGAACATTTATTTGTTGAAATTATGACGTGATTTTGCAAAAACTGAAATCAGCAAAAATAGCAAGCAATTTATTTTTAAATTATTGCTTCATTAGTTCGACATTAATATAATTATGTTCAATATGGTTATAATTGGTTCATTATTCATAAATTTCAAGAACAAAAAATTTTATATATTTTATATAAATATTATTAATTGTATTAAATTTTATATTGTACAAAATATGTAGAATATTTATAACACGCGCTACTGAAGCTACGAATTTTAATGTACAAATGAACAAATGTGAGGTGAAAAGCTTCTCTAAATTCAAGTTTGGACCATTAAAGAGGGCCTCAAATTTTAAGTGAAATGACTCGTAACTACTATTTGTTGTTCTGGAAATTCAGAAATATAAAAATATCGAGGTCATAATTCCAGAATTCATGTATTCTAAAATCGTCTAGTTGATCGTCAAATGAAAAGCATTCTCTTACTATAGAGAAGATGACAAAAATGGTAGATCAAACAAGCTTCACAAATATAGGTCAGATCAATCAAAAAAAAAATATGACAATATCAATAAATGAAGCAAAATTAGACGTACAACCACGAGATACTCTAGTTACTTTAATATAAAATAACAAAAAGGAAAAAAGACAGAAAACTTGGTACCGTCTAGTTTCGCTACGTTTGCTGCATTTGTTTAATGACATCGGACCATTTTAGTTGATTTGTCCTATAAATACTATACGATAGTATTTAAAAATTACTATCTTATAAAAATATAATAACGTAAAAGCCCCCATTATGGAACGATATCTGATACTGGAATAGTTTTGACATTTACATTTTAATGAAGTTATTTCTGAAAGAAACGTCTGATAACAAAAATTATTATTAATAGAATGATTGTTTTCAATTTAAATTCACCTCGCATTTAATGTTTCCTTACTTAATTAAAGAAATAAATATGTAAATGTCAAAACTGTTCCAGTATTAGATACCGTTCCATAATGGGGGCTTTTACGCTACACAAAAATACAAAATATACAAAATAATTACTTTTATACAAAACAATAAAGGTATAGGTCAAATCAACTAAAAATGGTTTGACATCATTAAACAAATGCAACAAATGCATTGAACGAACCTAGTCTACGTCTAATTTTGCTTCATTTATTAATGACGCCAGACCATTTTTTTTTATTTGGCCTATACGTATTTATTTGTAACCAATTAATTACATTCTAAACAGAAATAAAATAATATTGACCGCCGCGCCGGATGCAATTTTAATGTATATCTTTTCGCCATGGGATGCAATTTTATAGTTGGATCGACTTCAGTTTTTTAACCGCGGGACGCAATTCGTGATCAGCCATAAAAATTATTGTATTTTTATTTACATATAAATACATATTTTAGAATTTTAAACATTTAAATGCCATAACGGATATGGAGGCCATTCAAGAAGATCATAAAAGTGTTTTTTAAAGTGATCTAAAAAAGGAATAAAATTATTATATTTTTTAATTGCATTTACATATATTGCAATTTAAATACATACTATTGGCATTGATGAGATTCCCTAACGACGAGTCGCGAAACTAACGTATGACAGACAATTTTCATACAACTACGCGATCTAAAAGCAATTTCATAAAGTTTTTATTATATTACAACTCTACGAAAAAAATAAACGTAATAAAATTTTACAAGTTGGATTTACACTATAGCAAAAAATGAAATAAATTATTTACAGTACGAAACTACCCTGTTGCAGCAACATTCATAAAAATATTACTTTTCAATTCAAAATAGAATATGGCAATAGAGAATACGATTTAGAAATGTTAAATTATAATCTAAATCAATAGTTTTAAGAATTATATACATTCATTTAACTTTTTGAATTATGAAGTTTTTTTTAGCTACGTAAATCCGACTTAGTTTGTCACATTTTTGTGTGAGAGAGATAAATAAACTGTCACTGTACAAGCTACTTTTTTATCCTTGTCATCTTTTTTAACCAATCATATTTTTTTCAAAATTTTATTACCTTTACTTTTTTCTTAGAGTTGTAACATAATACGTGAATTGTGCACCTACGTTATTTAAAGTGTTGACATTTTACGTCACTGAAATTTCATTCTTTGGTACCAACGCACATCAACATTTTAAAAAAATACTGTTAACCCTGACGAAGAAGTCTTGTAGTATTTTTTACTATTTCGGAAATGTTGTCCCACAACGAAATTCGGTAACCCCGTATATTTATCACATAACTGCCGGAAAGTATCTGTCATACATTAGTTCCGAATCGCCCACTAGGGAAATGTAATCGTTGCCAATACATATTAGTATATAATATATTCAATGACATTCTTATTTTAATTTTTTTTTTTAAATTCAATTGCTTTTTCTATATTCAAAATTTCTACTACACGCTAGTGGTTGTACAGTTGATTGAATGGCTCTAAAATATACATATACACCAATACCTCAATTTGCGTCGTGGTTACGTTCCAAAAAAACACGACGCAAAGTGAATTATGATTTTCTGTAGCAAACCAAGATCGAAGATAGGTTTCAGGGTTACGAAAATACTACTTTTTAAAAAGAAAATTGAACAAAGTAAACATTTAAAAAACAAAAATAATATAAAATTTTATTACATACATACAAAAAACAAAACAAAAAAACAAATTCAATTAAAACAAAATAAAATAATCAATTAATTTATAAAAACAAAGTAAAAATTAATCACTGTCTGATGAATCCATAGTGGCTATGTTGTCGTAAGTCGGCTTTCTTTCACAAAAAATTGGTGCAATGTTTGCGTTTGTCCAAAAAATTTCGAAAAAAAAAATTAAAGACTCGAACCCAAAACAACGCAACTTCGAAAATCTAACAACGCACAGTGAAAATTAGTACTAATTCAGCAGCGACGCAACTTCGAAAAAACGCAAACCGAAACGACGCAAAACAAGGTATTGGTGTAATATCACAAAAATTAATTTTAATATTTCTATGGTAAAAGAAAAAAATTATCCAAAAATAACTAAAAATTTTCAGAGATTGCCACCACCACAGAAATCCATTCTTTTCCTCAAATTAAATTTATTAAATTCAGAATTAAAAAAGTTTTAAAAAAATTCATTGTATCCGAGGTCCCTTTAAACTAGTTTAAACAGTTCACCGACCCTATATGGATAAAAATGTATGTAATAATCTGACACCTTTCTTAAAAAAAAAAAAAAAAAAAAAAAAAAAAAAAACTGGTGAAACTTTACCAAAAAAAAAAAAAAAAACTAATAATTAAAAATATAATTACAATACACAAATATGTACCATTCACTTTGTTAATCATAATTATTTCATGAATATAGCATACCGTTCGTTTCAAGAATCTAATCTTTCAACAAAATGAAAAAAAAATTGATGACACAGATAAATTCGCATATTCGCTATAAAATACAAAAAAAAAAGAAAAAAAAGCAATATGCCTTGCTCACACTGCAAGCATAAATACGCTGCGTTTAAAATAAATTTTTAATTTTTTTTATTAATTACTAACTATTTATTAAAAATAGCTATTAAATATTTTTAAGATGGAAGCGCTGAAAACAATCTCTATTATCTCCAAATTGTTAACTTTAAAATGAGAATCAATCCCAAAAATACCTTGCACTAACAACTAACTTAAACTTTTTGATATAAAACTTATTAGAAACTTCTAAATTCGAAATAAAACTAAGACAATATACTTCAGAATAGTTTCAAATTTTAATAGTATAAAGAAGAATGCCATATCTGATTGTCCTTGTAATTGGGGAAAGATTGGTCGCCTCTGAGTTAAGATAATGAGGGTTAAAGTTTGTATCTACTCCACACGGAGAGAAAAATCCTATAATTTTTGTAGAGAAAATTTCAGAAAAATTACCATGCTCCCCTATAATCCGTGCGCGATCGACGACCAAAATAAAAAATATGTGCTAGCATGGTAAAATTTAATGTGGTGCTAACACAACTTTTATCACACTCTTATGCATGTATATTATAGTTTAATTCTTGTTGTCGTACTCTTTCATTTGCGCATCTGACTCGCGACCTTATATTGGTTGCACTGTACCTGTAAAAACATGTATACAAAAATGATTGCCAACAATATAATTCTAATGCATATACTAAAGATAGGTAAATAACAAAAAGATGAATTAAACGATGACATCATCCTAAGAGAGTGTAAAAGCAACTGACTACTAGCTGCATCCAGGTGGCTTGGTGCGAGCTGTCTGACAAAGTTTCTTCCACAGTCCACACCTATGGTTCGCATGTAACCCATGTAACTAACTCGCTGATTGAGGTACATTTCATTAGAGCGATCCCAACACAACCAACCTTCTTTCTGTTTTTTTTCTTTCTATTATTAGCATGTTAGCATGTTAATTTTTTTAATAAACACAATTAAAAATTATTTTTTTGTCGGTAATGGAACTTTTTACTGTGCTGTTTTACAAATTTTACGGAGATAATATTACGAAAAGAACATTCCATCCTTTAAATTTTTTATGATTAATTATAATCTTTATATTTTTACCTTACAGAATTTAATACGTCTTTTTATAAGTATATAATTTAATACAGCACTACGTTCGCCTTTTACACGTCGATTGTAGTGCTGAGCACAGTAATTTTTATAGGAATTTTCTCTCCGTGCATGTATTAGATCTCAAAATTCTAACTACGTACCCTTATTTTGTATTTAACAATATAATGACTTGACAGAATTCAATAAAAGACTAGGGAAAGAAAGATTAATAAGTCCTGAATATAAAGAAAAAATTGAATTATTTGTTGATCGTTTTGAATTGAAGATATCCTGAGAGAAATTATAGTATTTTAATAAGAATTTAACATTGACACCAGTTTCAACCAATTGAACCGAAGCAGTTTAGCAACGCTGTATGACACTACAACTCGCATACAGCAGTGAGAATTTCAAAATTTCAATTACAAATCAGTGCATTAATAAATAATTTTTTTTATATTATAAAATCTTTTAAAAAAGATATTAATAAAAAATATTAAATACCGTTAATTTGCAACTCAATAAGATTATAAATAATAAATTGATTATCATTACAAATAAAATTATTGAAATTAAAAAAGGTTATTTAAACGTATAGTACTTAACTAGTTTCTTGGTATTTACCATATATGTATTATAACTATATGGCCAATCCCTATAAGAGGCAGTGGTTCCGATGAAGTGAGACGGATAGACATCGGGTAGAGCCACTTCAGCTGTTTTGCGCAGATGCATCAATTAGTGTTTACCGTGTTTACTGTTCAGATTGGTTCATATTACCACCAAAAAAGTCGCATTTGCGCAAAACGAACAAAATACTTCCAAATCTGCACCGTGATGTTGGGACGTTTTTTTCATATCCATTTGGCTATATATGTATACTACATATATGGTATTTACTTGTATATAGTATTCACAGATGTCACACAGAATATCATCATGTATTGAAAATTATATATGTATTATGGAGGGTAGATATCTACCCTCCATAATAGTAAAGTATGCATAAGTATTTATCATAAAAAACTTTGATGGTATAAGTGTGTATGCACAGGCTATGTTTGAAAGTATGCATACATGATCGTATGAAAAGTAGTACGTATCAACATCTATCCATTAATACAGACAATAATGACATAAAGCAAGTTTGATTTGTAATTTTTTCTACTAGCATGTGGCACGGTAACTACCTTAACTACAGAACCCTAAAAACCAAGATAAAATTTCAGTTTTTCTTCCTGGAGTAAGAAGAAAAAGGGATCATACCCCCACGATTACCCGTTTGGCTCAAAAATAATAATTTTAACGTTAAAGAAAGAATTGAAAGCTAATTTAGGTTATTTTGGAAGGTTTTATATACTCTTAAACAGATACTGACTCCGAGGGCAGAATATTTTTTATTTTTCTGCAACGGTTCATGCTAAGACTTTCTGCAAGTGCGCACGTGAGTGGATTATTTTAGACTTTTTTTTTAATATTGCCCCGTAAAAAAACGCTTATTCTATATATTTTTCTGCAACCCTCATTTTCGTTCTACCTCAATGTCGCGTCGTAACTTAACGTTGTTTTTGGGTTACTGACTACACTGAAAAGCGAAGGAAGGGATGTAGACAAAATTTCAACCTTTTATCGTACGATTGTACCCAGGGCCGGATTTACCCAGACGCCGCCCGAGGCACTGCGAAAAATACCGCCCCTGCAAAAAAATTTCTTAATAACTTCCCTACTTTTTTCCTTTTCCTATCAAAAAATAAGTGACGAGTAAAAAAAACTCATTTCTTATTTTCCTATCCAAAAATAACTGATGACCAAAAAAATAAAAAAATAAAAATTCTCACGTGTGTTTCAAATTTTTCCGCCCCTAAAAATCTGCCGCCCTGGGCCAGTGCCCCGCGTGCCCCTAATGTAAATCCAGCACTGATTGTACCACATGAAACGAAATTTTGTGTCTGTATTGTTTCATTCTCAAATTATTTACAGAATCTCTAATAACGCAACCTTATTGGGATCTGTCGAATGACGATATTGACATCTGGTGTTGAAAAATCAGACTATTCTTAAAGTGCATTTGCTCAAATGTCATTTATGAGCTGAATTTTGTAGATCTGAAAATACATACAAATGATTTAATTTTTCCATTCATTTACAGTTCTCCAGTTGTTTTATGACTTTTGCTATTTAAATTTGACGTTTGTATACTCTAAATTGTAATATTCACTAACTCATTCGCACATTTTTTTCACATTTTAACCACATTTTAACTGGTTTACAGATGTCAAATTTTCTCGGCTTCAACAAAATTCCTTTTTCTTACGAACTTGTGTCAACCCAAATACAAACAGTTCTAATATTTATCATTCTTTCTTAATATAGCACTGGTTACTGTATATAAAACTAATGTTAATGCACTTTTTTGTCAGCCATTTTTCTGAAGCTCCTCCTTTTGGACAGATCTCAATACGTACACGTAAAATTTAAAATATTATCATGTAAACAAGCCTTTAACTTGTTACCTATCAATATGTGGTAGACTTTCTCATCAACACAGTTAAAACGTATTTTTTTTTATATGTATGTATTACATATTGATATTACATACTTGTTCATGTCTCAAAGGTGAACGGTGTATTACATATACCTATGCATATATCTACATTACAGGTGAGAGAGAATAACCGCGCCTCTAAATCCTGTTGTCCTTGTTATTGTCAACATAATCGTGTGACGTCACATCAAACTTCCTGAATCTTCTAGGCCAAAAAAAAACATCAAAATAAATCGTGATGCAAATCATATGATTTTAATATATAACCAAATGAATTGATGAATTAATAATTCGAAAAATGATTTTAATAATTTTTTTTTTAATTACAATTTTAACTATTGTTTTCATCAGACAAAAACCAATCATACACGATAATTAGATAATGTAAATTGGATTATTGAAACAATTAATACCAAAAACTATTTTATGTACATGATTATATTCATTCACACAATTCCGGTATCAAAGATTAAAAGTAATTAAAAAAATTAATTTTTTATTACGTAAATTTTAATTATCATCAGTGGCGTGCATATTATGTGAGTAAAAAAAAGGTATAATTTAAAAAAAAAATTGTGAGTGTGTTTAACACAACACGATCGAAGTAGAAACTTTTATGGCGATCTCGTAAGACTTCTTCATTGGGCGAGTCGCGTTTATTTTGAAACCGGATTAAAGATTAAATGGCTTGAAAAAAATACAAATCTACTTAATAAATCTCATAAACACTGATTGACTGACTGACAGACAACGCACAGCCTAAACCGTTGGGTTTAGAAGGATGAAATTTTGCACAGGAGTTTTCTATGTAACGTAGATCAGCAAAAAGAAAGGATTTTTTAAAATTCGCGCCCTAAGTGATTTAAGTAGGGGATGAAAATTTGTATGGAAATTCGTCATTTTTGATGTTAGAGACATATAAAAATATATTATTATTAAAATAAATAATAGTTAAGAAATCTTTAACACTGACTGACATCCTGAGATGTTGCCGATGGTAAATCCCATCGGGTGGGTATACGGCTAGTACAATAGTATTTTACAATATAAGTTCGGTAAGTTGCTTTTACTGATCGAGAAAATGTTGCGAAAACGAGACCCGCAGGGTCGAGTTTTTGCAATTTTCGATATCAGTAAAGGCACTTAACGCATCATGTATTGTATAATATTTTTTGCACGATCGATTTAAAATATTAAAGAATAAAAACATAGTATATAAAACATAAATTTCGGATAATATAAGTAAAATTTAGTTATCACATAGAATGCCATAAATAAATATTATAAATATTTATAGCAACTTATAATACGAATCTTTGTAGTGACAATTGACAACTATATTTATAAATAAAAAGTTAATGTCAATATTTAATTGGTGTGAATATTTTTTTGAATTTTCTATTAAAAAAATTGAGGAAAATAGTTTGTTCAACTATAATATTAGTGAGAATAATGAAATTGATGAAGCATTTTATGTAATATTGGTTGCAAATTTATACTGAAATTTTAAAATGAAAGAAAGATTATGAAAACACACAGAAAATTTGAATGATTGAACCAAGCTTTTGAAATGTCAATAAAATATGAAGGCTAGTGGCAATAATAATAATAATAATGTGCAAACTAGTGAAAATTTTCATATTAATCGATTAATTTTCCTAATTGTTCAAATTGTACTTTTAATTTCAATATAAATAAATAATTACAATTATTCTTGAGCTAATTTCACTTACCACACTCTGTGCGGTAAGTAAAATAGGTGCCTGGTAAGTGAATAGGAGTGCGGTAAGTGAAATTAGCTCAAAAATGATTGTAATTATTTATTTATTTTGAAATTAAAAGTACAATTTGAACAATTAGGAAAATAAATCGATTAATATGAAAATTTTCACTAGTTTGCACATTATTATTATTGTTGCCATTAGTCTTCATATTTTATTGACATTTCAAAAAGTTGCTCAGTTATTAATATTTTTTGTGGTCTTCCTTTCATTTTACGAGAATAAATTTGCAGCCAAAATTCTTCAATTTCATTATTCTCACTAATAAATTATAGTTTAACAAACTATTTTCCCCAATTTTTTTCCCCCAAGCAACTTACCGAACTTATATTGTAAAATACTATTTTGATAACAACTAAATGCATATTAAATGAGATTTTAAATGTTTTAGTTTTAAAATTTATTTTAATTCCCATAGATTTGTTTGTGAATTTTAATAGTTAGAAAAGGACGGAAATTAACTTACAGGTAATAACAATGAAAGTAAAATGAAGTTATTTTTATCTAATTTTAAAGAAATAGGTGCTTCAGTGAGATAGCCCACAAACTGACCTTACGTGCTGTCTATTCTACTATAATATAATAGTGTTCATTAGTCTGTGACTCTATGATTCTATAGGTAGGTAAGTAGTATTCCAAAAAATATTTAACTAGGTACGTTTTTTACAGCATTTAAAAAAAAAAAATATGGTGAAAAATTCTGGAGGAAATTAATCAGAATTTTTAAACTTCAATTATTTATTTAGGTAAATAAAAATAAAAAATTGAATTCTGAAGAATATCTAAATAATTTTTTTTAATCATCTCATTAAAAATAATTGGAATATCAAAGTAAGACTCTTGAAACTTAAAAAAGTGTAACAACAAGACAAATCAAAAAAGAAAAAATACGCTTAAAAGAAGAAACAGTAATTAAAAGTATCAAAAAGTATGGAAAATTTTTTTGCATAATTATCATAATAGCCGCAAAAAAAAAATAAATAAATAAAAAGTGATAAAGTGATAACACAACAAAACATAAACACGATTAAGGATCATTTTTTATCTGATTCTTGTATTTAATTCTTAATAAATACTTGAAAAAAGTTTTTTTTCTAATAATTATCTGTATCACAACCAGAAAATACATAAAACAATAGGTGCACTGATGCTTCATTTATGTTGCACAAATTTAAGAATATTCCAGAAAATTTGAATAAGTTTCGTCACAAACATAAGGTAGATTTATTGTACACTTTAAGTGAGACCAACAGGCCCAACGGCAACAAACTCGAGATTAAAAGTCACATTTTAGTTCTTTGGTGTAAAATATACTACATATTTATTAAATATACTCCGTTTCAAATACAACTGAGCATGAGTCATCGTTAAAAAATTAAATAATTCTAAAGGACCTTTTAGACGGTCAAATCAGTTCTCAGTTCAGTTTCAGTTTCAGTTGAACTGTCAATTTTTCATACGTGTAAAAATCAAAATCGAAAAAGAGAACTGAAACGGAGACTGAGAACTGACAGGATGGATAGAGCTATTTGTTTCGTTTCAAATCTTAGAAATCGTATGTGTAAACAAGCGCATCATGCCTCAGTCCGTTTACTCACGTCAGTTTTCTTGAAAATCTGACAAAGTGCACATTTTATATAGACAACTGTCGCTATGCCCAACAAGGATCACGATTTTGTTGTCGAATTTATTAAAATTTATAAAACCTTACCGTGTTCATGGAATAAGACAGATGTACGTTACTACAATATAAATATTAAGGAAGCTGCCTACACTCTTCTATTAAAGAAATATAAAGAATACGGTGGTAAATCGGTATGGTGAAATCTAAAATAAATAGCCTACGCTTAACTTACAACAAAGAACCGCTGCTTTAATGCAGAGATACAAAATTCTCTAGCTTCCCACAGTGTATAATAATTAATTCCTTTATATTTATATCTCCGTTATGATTATATGAAAAACCAAGTGTGAAATAAAAAGAAAAAATATTGAGCTTTCATTAGCAAATTTCCGAATTGAAAATTCAGCTATTAGAGTCACTCTTATGACATGACTTGAGTCCGAGACTATGACAGAAATAGTGATGAGCAAAATTAGTCTTGGTCTTGCAGTCTTGTCTTGGTCTTGCATTTTTTTGCAAGACCAAGACCAAGACTATGTATACCAAGAGCAAGACCAAGACTATAAGTATGGCTGCAAGACCAATACCAAGACTCAAGTGAGCAAGACCAAGACAAAAGCAAGAAAAAAGCAAGACTCTTACTAAACTATTTAAATAGTTTGAAAGTATTATTAATACCGTAAAGAGAGAAAATTCTGATTTTAGAAGGAAAAAATTCGGTAATAAAAAAATGCAAGAAAGTGCAAGATTTTTTAGCAATACCAAGACCAAGACTGCATTTTGCAAGACCAAGACCAAGACCAAGACTCAAACTGCTCTAGCAAGACCAAGATTCTTAATGCAAGAACAAGACCCAGACTGCCAAGTCTTGGTCTTGCATTTGCTCATCACTAGACAGAAATTTGTTTGAGATCCCTAGAAGCCAAAAAGTATGTATATATGTGTCCGCCCGATAACTCTCGAGTGAAATATCCTATTTTTCCGAAATTTGGTGAAAACGTTGGTAGTCCAAAAATCTTGGATGAGTCCCGTACCCAGAACATGATTTCTTGGACATTTTTCTTGAAAGAAATAAGTATTTTGTTAAAATTTACCTAAGTTGAAATGTTTCTGCGACATCTTTTTACCCCAACAATTATTCTATGTAAACTGGTTTCCGAGAAAAACTAATTTTTATAAACGGGGTAATTTGAGCCCACAATCACTATCAACATATTAATCATATTAATCATCTCGTATAGTAATTTTTATCAGGTATTTGAGCGCCAGGAATATTAAATGAAACTGCAACTGTACAATACGTGATATTAATTATTTATTAAATAATATTTATAGGTATACTCAGAAACTATAAATTAAAACCAAGAAAATACTATTTATTTACCTAACTAATTGAAAAACAATAACAAACTTTTTTGCGTTCTGATTGTGGAAAAACCATTCAGTAGCAATAACTTTGATCTTGAATTAAATGTCATTGTTATGAAAATTCCCAATACTTAATTAAATAAAAAACGTTACAGTTAGTTTTCGGTTTTAATTTTATTTATATTTATTCTTCACAAAAATTATACTGAAAATATCCCAACGAAAAAAAATTTTGCAATTTTTTCCTCAAACTGTGCATCCATAAACTGTTTTAATTATGAGCCGCAGGCAAAACAGATGTGCAAAAAAATATAAAAATGAATATTTTCTCATAGGAAAAAAACCTGAACACGATGAAATCTTGATTTTCTCGTATCATCAAAAGAAATTTATAGTACATTTATATAATTTATTTGGTTTTCCAAAAGCAACTATTTCCAAAAATATGTTATCTGTTTGGGAATTACTGACAACGCTAAACCACAAGTATGTTTTTCAAAATAATATAGACATCATGAAAATGGGAATTCCTTTAATATTATATAACAACGGTGGGAATCTGTGTGAATTATACCGTAAATCAGGGGTCGGCAACCTTTTTTGGATGGCGGGCCATTTTTAAAAAAAATAATTTTTAGCGGGCCGCACACTCAAATATTTTACAATATAGTATGTGACTTAAGTAGGTTTTTTTAACGAATTTTCGAATCAAAAATTCAGCTATTAGAGTCACTGTCTTGATGCTACTTGAGCCCGGAACTATGATAGAAATAATTTATTTTGAAATCTCTAGAAGCCAAAAATGACATTCATTAGAATTTATATAACTCTCGAACGAAAAATCCTGCTTTTACGAAATTTGGTAAAATTATTGGAAGTCCAAAAAGTCAAGACGCGTCCGATGCCCGAAATGGATTTTTAGGCATTTTTGCCTAAAAAATTTTTGTGGAAAAAGTACGTTTTTTGCCCAAATTTCCTCAAGTTTTTGCCATATTTTCTTACACCGTTGGAAAGAGGAGAAAATAATCACATAAAAAGGATTTTTGAACAATAATTCTATGTCAAATAGTTACCAAGAAAAACTAATTTTTATAAACGGAAATTCGCTATATTATGCAGGATACTGCGACAGGGGTATTTTCTTTTTTTTAACACAAATTAATATAAATATTATTAAAAATCAACATGAGGAAATCCAACTCAACTCAACTTTCCATAGGCAGAGAAAATTGTTCGAAATGTTATACTGCTTGGCGGGCCGCATGGAAGCTTGCAACGGGCCGCATGTGGCCCGCGGGTTGCCGACCCCTGCCGTAAATGGACAGTTCTTGGAGACTTTCCCTTATATAGTATACATAACAATTAACAACTAACTGTTTTAGAATTAAATTTGGACTAATGTAAAAGTGTAAAACTTGGACTTTAATATAATTTGGTGATTTTTTTTTAAGTACCCCCCCCCCCCCCGTTAGAAAATTTAAGACCACTTCAATTTTTTTTCTTAAAATGGTTTTATCTATGCAATGAAAACTTTAATTTAAATAACGTTGTCTATCGGATTTGACTACACATTTGGCTTCAAATGCATGCACTTGTTTAGATTATTTAGGCATTTCTTTGACGATTACGTCACATCAAAGTGTGAAAGTGAATATTCTCTATTTTTTTTTTAAATTTAAATATAATTTTTTTAATAGATAAAAATTGTTTTCTCTTAATTAACACTATTTTTATAGACATGTAAAATCGCCAAAAAGTTTAGGACCAAAAAATATATGTAGTACTATTAGACATGGTCCTAAACTTTTTGGCGATTTTACATGTCTTTATAAAAATAGTGTTTTATGTTTAAGTCCCTGCAAATTCGGCAAAAAAAATGAGAGAGCGTTATTTTAATACAGAATGAAAGTTTAGAATTTCTACTTTCAGAATCTTTCCTTAAAATTTGTTTATGTTTTACTGTTTTCTTTGATTTATGGTTAAAAAGAACTTGATATAATAATTTAAAATGGAATTTTTACGTTCAAAGCTCAGTATTAGTTCGAAGAATTCTTTTTCAATTAATTTTAATATTATAATCAAAAAGATCACTTTTTTTCCTTTAATTTCGTTTTTTTCATCGCTGTACGGCAATTTTAACCGAGTTATAGTAATTCAAAGAGTAGAGCACACACTAAACTTTGACTGTTCATAACTTCGTAACTAGGATCATCGTACGGAAATTTTTCGGTGGTCGTTAGAAAACTAAAAATGTGTTATTTAATATGATAGAAACGTTAATTAAGAAAAAACAATTTTTATCTACTAAAAAAATTATATTTAAATTTAAAAAAAAATAGAGAATATTCACTTTCACACTTTGATGTGATGTGATCGTCAAAGAAATGCCTAAATAATCTAAACAAGTGCATGGATTGGAAGCCAAATGTGTAGTCAAATCGTATACACAACGTTGTTTAAATTAAAGTTTTCATTGCATAGATAAAACCATTTTAAGAAAAAAAATTGAAGTGGTCTTAAATTTTCTGACGGCGGTGTAGGTATTAAGGGGAGATTCGCTAAAAAAAAATATAAAATAAAATAAAATCGACTTTTATTCATAATTATGTTACGTAAGGTGTTAAAAATATTCTCCTAAAATTTTATTTTAAAAAAATGAAAAATCCAAAAATTATGGGCATTTTAGTGCACGCATTTTACTATAATTCAATTTAAATAAAAAACTTTAAATGCTCTTTTCTCAAAAGTACGTTTTTTGACATGGTTCTTCATGTATCTAAAAAAGTATTTGAGATATCGACATAAATCAAAGTGAATACTATTCCTCGATCCCGTCATTTTGGCAGAAACTAGGATCTTTTGATTCCATAATATATTTTCAAAATTGCGATTGTTTATAGTCGAAAAAAAGCTATGATTTCTGAAAATTTATTTTCAAAATGCGATTTCTCGTTAGTTTTTATTTTCAATTTTAGATCCTAGTTAGTGTCGTATATGTATATTTTCAGAAAATTCTTGATTTTTTTTATTTTGGTTTACTGGGTCTGTGTGAGATACATATAAAAACTTGTCCAGATTTTTATGAAACCAATTATACCTAAATTTTTTTCAAGTTCATCAAGTATTTACCTTTATGGTAAACACCTCTAATTTAAGGAGTAAAGTTACAATTACTTAAATGTCTGATAACAAGGAATAATGTGATTTTTTTAATCCCTAAAAAGTAAAAATAACTAATTTTTTTTACTTCTACCTTTGCAACCAGTCTGTAAGCGGGATTTATTACTTAGAATAGTAATTCAAAAACACTGTACTTTAGTCCCGGAATTGTAAAAAAAATGTTTTCCATTTTTCCAAATAATTAACCCTTTTAGCACCAGTGAGACACATGTACCTTTAATATACAATGTAAAAAAATCATAGGAAAATCTTAAACCATTATTAGACAATGGGTTAAATTCGTCCCACAGATAAAAATTGAACTCTAATTGAAATTCCAATCGGGCCAAAAATTAAAGGTATAATCCGTAATATAAAGGTTAAAAAATTCAATACAGCAAGAAATCAATCAAATTTGTATAATATTTATTTTTAAAATAATTTGCGTTTCCGTTTTATATGATTTAAGTATATATTAAAAATTTATACTGGCATTACGGCATCAATTTCTAAGAAATTATAGTAAGTAGTCCTTATATTGTAAGAAAATTTATAGTACTGGATTTTCCAGCATATTTTATATAGGTAAATTAAATTTATTCAGAAATGAAACCACAATTTGTGGAATTTCTAAAAATGTTAAACGCACAATCAATTAGAAAGTGATGAGTTGTAAGTAAAATTTGAAAAGGTTTTCACCTTCTTATTTAAAATTCAGAAACAATATCAAAAACAGAAATATGTAATATGAATAAGAACAAAATTTATAATCACTAAAAAATGAAGAATTATAAATCAAACTGATAAAAACTGTAAACAATAAACAAAAAATAAGGTTTTGACGTCAAAGAATTTTTTTGTTATGCATAGGTAACTGGAATTTTTTTGGGCAAAACAATACCTGTAATATAGGAATTAGATCCGGATCCGTAGAACTGGGCACCTGAAATGACACATAATCTCCCAGCGATGCTGTTGACTGCGACTGGGATTCCGATGTATGCTCCTCATGTAATTGAACCCCAAACAAACTTGTTATCTGACTCGAATGTTTTTCAAGTAATTTCACAAATTCACGTTTCACTTTAATTTTACTAACGTCAGCCATAGCACCATTGTCACACACTTCTTAAACTAATATTTTCCATTTTTGTAATTTGATAGGTATCTCATCAACGAATTCATAACAATACATATCCCGGAATTACTTAAGTATTATTTTCCTGATAATATAATAGATGACTTATATTCATTGTTAATAGTTAGGTGACTTTTTTCAAATTTAATAAACTTATTCGGTGAATATACATTATTTTTTTTATCACGGTGACAACAATACAAAATCACGTAACTTTTAAAAATAATTGATGTACAACATCTGCAACATTTTCCGTTCCATCGGAGATTTTATAATAATTTTCTCCATTAGCGATTGCGATCAACAGAACTGATATGTTTATTATTCACATTATTCAAATATCTGATGTTGGTAGATTTATGTCGCGAGTGTATTGTGGGTAGTTTTGAAAATATGCGCACATTCAATTACCGCCTATTTTAAATATATAATCATAACAATTATAATTAAAATAATCTATTTTTGAATTATTTAATCGTTATAGCAAAATTTAACTTATTGTTTATATTATAAAAATATATTTTTTTAATCTTCTCCCAATGAAATTAAAATATTAATTAGCTTTCTAGATAAATGAATTCGTAAAAGTGATAAAAATATTTTTTTTAGACAGAAAGACAGGTTATATAATTTAACTAACAAAGTAAATATAAACAAAAAGTATTTTTGGTTTTATAAAAAAAATCGATTTTTCTAAATATTTTTGATAAATAGGTATTCAGGATAAAATTAAATTTACTCCCTCCCCAAAGACCTTATTGAACTTATTGAACTTGAGTGTAGACGAAATGGTCGCTATAGAAACGACTTTAAGGTCTTTTAATATTTATTTAATAAATTAACATTATAAAAACGATTTATGTAAAGAAAAGAATCTTTAAAAAATATTTAAAAAGTTATTTATTAAAAGTAAATAAAATGTGTTTTATATAATATATAATTTTTAAACAAAAATAGTAATTTAATTGTGTGTGAGTGGTGTGTTACTCCGTATGCGTAAATTTTGGATTTTGTCTAGATAAAATTTCACTTAATTACACGTCTCCATAACAATATATTGAATCAAATAGACATGGAGGTCGATAGTTATGATAATTATGAAATTGCACGAACAATACGTGCCCTTAAAAATAATAATAGTATCGAATTTTTTGCAAGGACAGCATCGTACGATAAATATGAGGCGGAGACGAAAAAAGAGGAACAGTTAGCAATGGCCGATCCTCGGAATGGTTTAGAAATTGAATGTATATTCGTGATGCATGACGAGCCCGAGGAATCCGAACCACCGGATAGTGGCGATGAATGTTCCCCGCCGCCCGAAATGAACCCTAGACAGTGCCAATATTGTTTCAAGACGCTAAGTTCCAAATCGAAATTGAACAGACATTTAAAAATTCACACGGAGAAACGTTATTTCGATTGTAATATATGTTTGCAAGTGTTTAGAACTCAAAAAATATTTGATGAACATTTAAAAGAGCATGGTGATAACACCGTCGAAAGTATTTTAGAGCCAGAAATTATACTTAGCGATTGTAGCGATGATGAGGATACGGTAGAAGTGGCCGGCAATTGTATACTTGAACCGGAAGTGATAATGGGCGAAGATAATTCCGATGACGATTCGAAACCGTTCGAATTTGATGATGACGATGACGTGTCACTTCCATCGTCCACCAAAGTGGTTGCACCAATTGTTTCAATACCGATCGCTACAAACGCCGATATATTAGCCAATGAACCAAAACAAAGTCAAAATCCAAAAGCCAGACGCTACCAGTGTCAACTGTGTCCGAAAGCGTTCCGCTATTCATCGAAATTGGCACGACATCAGACTGTACACACCGGCGAGAAACCGTTTCAATGTGAAATATGTCAAAAATGTTTCACTAGCAAATATTCGTTGAAGTTCCATTTGCAACTGCACGCCAAGAAGGGTAAATATATTTGTAAAATTTGTGGTAAGGCATTTTTCAATGATCACGTGTTGCAGCGACACCAGGCCGTTCATTCCAAAGGAGCAAAGTACAAATGTCACGATTGTGGTCGCACCTATAAATGGAAGAATCGTTTCGTTGAACATAAAAATACCGGGTGTAAATATATCCCAAAAGTAACGCGACCACAAGTTTTTTAAGTTTCATTTTATTTAGTAACAATTAATTGAAAAGCACATACTCTTTAAAAAATAGGACTGTCGCACAGTGGGACCATATACCATTAAAGGTGACAAAAATACAAAAAAATTAAATTATAAGCTACAATTTCTATGACCCCTTAAATCAATAGCTAAAATATTCTAGCAACGACCTCTGCAATTAACTTATGTAAAATAAACGCGGGGGGTGCAAATATATCGACTATTATTTGTTATTTCTATAAATTGATTGCTTTCTAAACCATATCATTGTATGTAAAGTAGTGATTTGCGGGACGGTTATTTAAGCTATAAAAAAAAAAAATTAATTAAAATCGGTTATAATGGGCGATGTTCCCCATGGTATGTTATTTTTTTTATGTATCTTGTTTGTTAAAATCAGTACTCGAATTGATACTATCAAGCTTTAATGAAACATGGTTGAATTATCTAGAAAAATTTTGTAAAAATTAATTTCTCAAAGATTTTTAGTTACGTATGCAATCGAATCCAACGGATATATTTGTCTAATTTGGTATTATGATTGCAGAGTTTGCACCAAATTGCATCTTTTTTCAAAATTTGCTGATTTTATTTTCATTTTGTTTGAGAAAAAATCATCAATAATAAGCTTAGAAAGTTCACATAAGCTCTCAGTGGTGCATAAAAATATCAAATAATTAAATAAAACACTCAAATTTATTAGATTTATGTAGGTATCGAATATTCCAGTTAAGTTAAAGCTAAAATTAAGCGTATCATCGAAATTCGTTGTCAAAAATTCCATATTCCATTTAAAGTTTATAAGTTGATATCACGTGGCTAGAAAACAGTAACCGGAAATTAAATCGAGTTATATGAAAAAAGTCTTAATTTAGGGTCAAACAAGATCTACAAATTTCAAATTCATCCGACGAATGGTTTTTGATATATTATTTGACTAACCGTTATGGGACACCCAGTATTTTATTAATAAATATCAAGTAAAAGTAAAATATATTGTTATATAACTATTCTGTAGTCAATAAAAGACTAAATAATTTTTGCCATCTTTTACCTACTTTGGCCCCACTGTGTGTCGTCACGTTTAAAAATACATAAAAGTCCCCGTAGGATTACAAGGTTTTGATACTGAATTTAATAATAATTAAAAATCTTTCTAGTCGGTTTACCTAAGAATATTACAAATTTACAATCAAAGGGTACGTTCACTAGATAAAAATATTTCGAAACGTTACAAAACGGAGCTTACTTCGTTGCAAACTAGAGGGCTTTGATAATAGCTTAACGCTTAACAAACCATATGGAAAAATTTTTTTGTCTCAAAATGCCAGACTTTTTACTGCCAGTTATAAGTACAATAGATAAGGTTAAAAACAAAAGAAAAAGAAAAAAAATCAAAGATCCCAACATCAAAAAAGTGAACGCTAGGAATTTACAAAATATAAATTATAGTAAACTATGTTGATAAAATTAAACATTATTTAGAATTATACCATATTTCGGAAAATCTGTCACAGATGGCGGCACCTGTACCAGTGAATATATTATATATGGAGGGTAGATATAAGGAGGACAATCTCTGTATCAAAAGGTGTCCGTAGAAAGGCGTAAATAATGGCGGCGCCACTGTAGTAAGAGGGTAAATTTAGAGAAGTAAACAAGGAAAGAAAAACATCCGCGTTATTATATATGTAATTGTTTTTTTATTATAATTGTTACATATAATTGTCTTATTATTTTAAAAATTTTTATAAAACAACACAATAAAATCACTAACAGACATTAAAAGTTCACTTAATTATGAATCACTTTCAACGTGTTTCACAGCGATTTTTTGTAGGTTATTAAACAGCACAGTTCACTCCGTCGACAACTGCAAAGTTCATTTCATACTCTTTTGCTAGGCAAGCGCTATTCTGGCGAGTTTTTGAACTGTTACTTAGTACCAAGAACGGGCACTTTTTGAACTATTTTTTCTATTGTTTTCCGTACAAGATTGTCCTCCTTATATCTACCCTCCATAATATTATACATATCACAGCATTTTGAGCCGCCATATTGCAGGACGAGTTAACTCGTCTTAATCATTTAAAGGTTAAATATAGAGTCCCTATAATAAATAGAGTCGTGACATGTATGCTGAACGCTGATCGGTTCCGGCATTTTCTATCCAAAGTTTTCGTCAAATACATTGGAAATAAATTAAATATTAACAAAAATCATTTAGTTTAACCTAAAAAGAAAAATTAAAAATTTTAAATTATTCGTTAATTCATAACTTATTAACGATAATTATATACGCAAAAATATTTATTCAGACATATGATAATTAATTTTGAAGCTTCCCGCTTTGTATTAGACAGAAAATGGATGACATGTTATGACTCTATTTATTACATTGAGGAGTAGAGAGAATGCTGTGTATTACACATACATTAAGAAATTGAAGCAAAAAAATTGACTGATGGGATTACTTTAATGGCGGTCAAACCATTAATTTAATGGTTTATTTAATATTTATAAACAGTTGGACTTACTAAAATGGAGTTATGCTTCAAAATTTAATGTCTGTGGTATCTCTAGGAAACATATGTTAATATGTTCGATTCAGTGCTTAGTGATTTATTATAGGGATTGTACTTAAATACGGTTTTCCGATTGATTTTTTTTTAATCAGAGCTATCTAGTTTGCAGCACTGCAGGCTTCGTCTTGTAACGTTACGAAAAATTTTTCTCTGGCGAATCCTCCCCAAAATTTGAATAGTATTTATAGGGTGTATTCCAAAATATAATCCAGTATACTGGCCAGTGTTAATGACCTCATGACTTCGACGCCATATTGTACTGGTGTGCTACCGGTGAGATAAGTGTCAGATGTTAAACGGTCGTACACCGTTGGCCAGGACCGTGTTCGATTCATTGTATAAAAAATTCTCGCGCATGTGCACTATTAAACCGCGCAAACAAAAATTCAAATTATTTGACGTCTACTACCATATTTGGAAGCTTGTAGACGTTACATATTTAAATTTTTGCTAATATGTTCGCACGATTTAGTAATGCACACGCGCAAATGCACTGGAATTTTTTATACTAAAAATCGAACACGAGACAGACTGGCCAGTATATTTCGGAACGAATCAACAGTATGGTGTCAATTCATGACGTCATAAACACTGGCCAGTATACGGGATTATATTTCGGAAAATACCCATAGTATTAGGAAACGTAAAATCTCGATACGCAAACTGGTGGTTAGAAAAATAACTATTGCAAGGTTTGTTTCTTAGCTTTTTTCTTATTTTCATATAAAAATAACTCTCAATTACTCATGTTTCAGCTATAAACAAGTCTACTCGCAATAGTTTCTTAACTTCCCACCAGGTGGCTGAACTAAACCAAACCTTTATTTTGAATAATTTGTTTCTCAATATATGAATTGAGTCCTTACTTCATGTCCAGGCTTCAATTTTAGTGTCTATAGTTACCAGCGGGATTATTAACAAAAGGATAGTCTTATAAATTTATACTTTAATATTATTTAGAAAAATTATAGAGACAAAAAGTCTGTAATGATAAATGAAAAATAGAATTGAATACATGAAACGCCTCTCGGTATATTCTAGAGTTCCGGTTTTGCTAGTTACTTTTGTGCTAATTTTTATTAATAATTTATTGGGAAACTGAGTTACGCAAACTTGTGGTCAAAAAGATAATTACTGCATGTGAACAAAATTTCTTTATTAAGTTTTCACCATTCAAAACATTTTTGTTATTCAATCTGCAAAACTGATGATAAAACGATTATATACACGCCTCTGGTGATAAAATTAGTAACTGTCGTTGTGTGTCCATAACAAATAAATACTTAAATTACATTTTTATGGTATATTTTTTGGATAGGTTCTTTATTACTCCACTAGAGGTGCGCACAACCTTAATCAACACCCAAAGACAGCTTCTTCTAATTATACCGCCAAAAACGTGAGTCAATTTACACCGCCAATGCAATTTTTTAACCTAAAAAATAGGCAGTTCTTAATTGCTTCAGTGGTTCAACTGTCAACTTTAGCTGACTCTCAGTAGTTTTCCCATTCACCACCAGATGACTAACCACTGAGCCACGTTCTTATCTGACTCCAATAAAATTTTTTTCTATTTTGTACAACAGTTGTTAAAAAAATTATTTACTATTTAATTTTGATTCAAAATTAAATACGTTTTGTTTGTCTGAAATTGGTTGTTTGAAAAACTGTAGCGTTGAAGAACAACTACAGAAAATGTAATAATATAAAAAATACATTTAAATTTTTATTAAGGTTCCGAAAATATTTCGGAAACCGTATGATTTACTACTTGGTGTCACACTTTCTGTGACAAACACCCAGCTTGTTATTGTTATTGTTCAAAGCCGTCAACACATGAGTTGCCTAGTATTAAAATCTACTAATTCCACTTTATAAAGATCGTGGGAAATCGCAAAAAACCATAACTCAGTTCAAAATTAATTTTTCGATTAAAAAGTCATAATTATATTAACTAACAAGGTAAAAAAGATGATTAGTACTATTATCAAAAAACAAAATTATCGTTTTACCCCTTTTTTAATCAAAATTATTTGAATTTAGTAGGTTTTGATAGTAACATTTACATAAAGTGCGTTTTAAAACAAAAATTATAAGGGAAATTTATTAAAAAAAACTTGATTCAGCAATATTGGATGTATCAGGGTTAGACGATACAATTTGTTTTGTAATATTGTAAACTATTTTCATTTTGTCACTTAAAACCAAAGTGCTTAGTAATTCATTTACATCTACATTTTCATTATTTAAAATTTTAGATAAATACTAAAATACAAATTTTACGTGAAAACATAATTTTATACTTCATACGTCCCGCATGTCAGTGAAAAAATTAAAATTTGAACGGTTAAAATCTAAAATATAGGTTATGTATGGGTGTTTAGCAGGATTTGTAAAGTTTTCAATGTAATTTTAGTAGGATTTGAAAATTATGTTATATTTCAGTTGCAGATTTCTTTAGTAAGCAGTTAAAATTACAATAAAAAATGTTAAGGGGCATATGCCTGGTTGAATTTAAAAATTAATGGCTCTAAAAAATCAAAAAATTCGAAAAGTGAATTTAGTAGATTTTGATACTAGGCGACACACATATTTTTTATCTTTTTTATTGCACAAATTTTAAAAATTTTATTCAACTTTATGTAATTTAATATCTTTTTTTTTTTAAATTAATACACCACCATAATCTCTGTGACATACTATCGTGCTACCATCTGTATTATTATTTTTAATCATTACTAGCGCTGTGTTGTGACGTCAAAACACGTCAACCAATAAAAACATTTATTTTTTTATTAAAAAAAAAAGAAAAAACTCAATTATTTTTTGATGAGTAAAATTAATTTTTTTTCTTTTCTTTTTTTTAGGAATCATTTCTCTTCCATAAAATTGCACTCCCACTGTTTGTTTCAAATTGATAGACAAGTTCATACAAGGCGCTCCTAATCCAAAAAAAAAATATCTTTTAAAATAGAACAAATTTCTAGTCATTACTTATTTTGTTCTTAAATTATATTTTTATCTTTATAAATATTTTGATGGGCTAATCATTAATATTAGTCAAAATCTTACAATTCTCAAGGGGTAATGTAATTTTAAGCCTAATGATGTATTTTTTATATTTTTAGAACAATTCGATAATTTACTTAGTAATTTAAAATTGTAAATATAATTTATCTACGACTGTTTCAATAGAAACAAATTAACGCACTAGTGATGTTATGAATGTATTACGTAACGCATTTGATTAATCCGAATTATTACCATAGATATATTTTGTCATCAATATTATTGACAGTCATAGATAAAATACTGAATGTCATTTGTGGGATATTAGGCTATCTATTTAAACACTTTCGATTCAAAACAAGATATAGTAACCTATAATTTAACTGAAATCAATCTAAGTCCCATTAATGACAAAAAATATAACAATTATGTAAAATTATTTAAAAAAAAATTGTGTTCATTTGTTAGTTCAAAATAAAGTGTAAAGATGGCAGCCCTGTAATTTGAATTAAATATTCTTGTTCCTAAGTTTAATTACGTTAAATGTCAATTTTTCTTTTCAACGCAATTGGTGTTTTTTGAATATTTTTTTATTTATTACCAATTTAGATTCGAATTACCATTAATAACAATGTATACCACAACCAAACAATACAGGCGCGTGAGAGAGCACATAATTCATCTATATATTTCTTTCTTTATCTATTGTAAACATATAATTTTGCGTATGAGACTCAGACGGCCTGTATTGTTTGTTGAAGGTATATGTATGCATCTATATTTAACTATTTATTTATATTAGTCACTTTTACAAATTTTAAATGCATATTATGTAATATTTAATTTTATAGATGTTCAAATGAATGTGTAATAAAACTTAAATAAAAAAAAGAAACTAAATTCCCTATTTATTTAAAAAAAAAAGTAATATATTATTTCCGTAGCATTTCTATAATACTGAAGTATTTTAGAGAGGTTTTATTTATTTAAAGCATTTTGTAATTGACTGCGCCCAAAAGGTATATTTAATAAAAATTGAAATACTTTTTTCTTATGTCAGTGATTATTACTTTATTAATGTAGAAAAAATATAAATAAATTATTTCATGAGATCATTTTTTGTTTTTATTACATCATTTAAATAAAGTATCATCCAAAAATAATTCTGATTAGCAGTGTCAGATTTACCCTAAGTGCCGTCTTAGCCACCGTGAAAAATACAGCTCCTGCCTTTCCCTAAATTTTTCCTTAAAAAATAAGTGACGAGCAAAAAAACCCTCAAATTCCAAATTTTGCCGCTTGGGGCATTAGCGTGTACCCCTAGTGTAAATCCAGCACTGGTGATTAGGCATTGAGGAGAGAATCGACTAGAGAGAATGCTGTGTATTACAAATTCACTAAGAAATTGAAGCAAAAAAATTTACTGATGTAATTACTTTAATGGCGGTCAAACCATTAATTTAAAATGGTCTATCTAATATTTATAAACAAGTCTCCGTGGTTACAAGTTGGCTTTAATAAAATGGAGTCATACTTCACAATTTAATGCCTGTGGTATCTCTAGGAAACATATGTTAATATTTTCGATTCAGTACTCAGTGTAATTAGGTATAACTTAGTTAAATTGCGTCTAATTTTAATATAGGTACACTATTTTAATTAATTTAAAAAGTACATATTGTAAAACACAATGGTAACTTAATTAGACAGCCCTGTAACCCCTGAATCGGACGCTTGGCGATAGAAATGCTTAAAAAATATAAAATAAGAAACTTTTAATACATTGCTTATAATTTTTTCCTAATAGCATTAATAATACACTGTGTCAACATGGGTTAAGTCTATTCATTTTTAGAAAGATATAATATTTGAGCTAAAACTAACTTTATCTTTCTCATATCTGTAGAGTCTATAGTATCTGATGATTAACAAGTTAGTTTGCTAATTAACATATAAGTATTCTTTCTCTCGGTCTGGAAAATATAGTTTCTTATCAGATTCTTTTGTAGTTAAATTAATTTTGCTATTAGTACCCATATTTTTAATTACTTTGTTCTTTATATGTAGAAACGTATATGAATATGTTAAGGGAACTTTTCAGTTGATATGTTATCAGATTTTATTTAAATAATTATAATTATTACATTAGTATATAAAAAAACTAGTGTATTAGAAAGTAAACGTAAACACAGTACGACCTTGTATAACACGATTAAAAATACAGGCGATTTTGTACTAAAGTGTCGAAAAATTAAATCAGATTATAGACATACAGAAACAATAATTTGATAATTTCTAATTATAATCCAGGACAGTGATTCTTAACGGAATCGGTACCATCAGTTGACGTTAAAGAAATTTAAGGTGGCTTTTTTGGTCGAAAGCAGCAAGCGTTAAGGACCAATCGTCGCTCCCCTAGGCAATATTGTAAAGTGTCATTACACCAAGTTCAGCCCTCTCACTAATAATATTATATTAATTTTTCTTATAAATTTTGTTAATATCTTTTAATAATGTATTCACCTAAAAGGGATGCCACCAAATCACTCTTTAAAAAAATAGGCTATGACCCAAAAAAGTTGGGAAATTTATTTATTTTAGAACGGGAACCGCTGTTTATCTTTTTTTCTAAAAGAAGAAAAAAGAGATGATTTGCCAAAAGTGGTTGAATGCCTATGATTCAGAGGATTCGGAGTATGATTATAACCACACGAATGCTTAATGTCCTTAATGTTATACTGACATCATTCTTAATGTTTCATACTTAACTATCATAGAATTTGCAGCATATAATGTCATCTAAGAATCTACGACGAGAATCAACGGTTGCTTTCTAGTCCCCGAAATGCAAGTCTTACTCCAATAATTTTTTATAGGTGTACAACAACAGTTCTTTTTGGCGAACTACCAAAAATTTTATTTTTTTAATTAAGTCTGGATATCATTAATTAAGTGTGTGAATCATGTCCAGCTCAATCATGAATTGTATTTTAAACATGTTAGTAAAAGAGGTTCAACTGTAACATATGATATTAAGTGCTGGATAACCTTCAAATATTCTATGAGAAAAACCCAGTAGTGTATAATTAAGACATTATTGAATTTTTAATCATAAACTTATAACCTTTACAGTTCTTACCTTCGGTCTACTTTTTTTAAAAGCTCAAAATCTCAAAAAAATGCCGGCGCAACCTGTAGCATATCTGACAAGACGTGAACATTTTAGTGCATGTCACAGACTACACAGGTAAGAAAATTTCATTTTATTAACTAAATTTTCATTTTAGATGATTATTTTAAAATTTCAGTCCTTTATTAGATGATGAAACCAATAAAGAAATTTATGGAAAATGTAACAATCCTAACGGCCATGGCCATAATTATACCGGTTCGTAGAGTGAATTAAATCTATTTTTTACAACTATTCCAATTTTAATATTTTTATTTGCAGTTTTCGTTACAGTTAAAGGTGAAATTGATCCAAAAACTGGAATGGTGATGAATTTAACGGATTTAAAAGATGCAATCGATAAAGCCGTCATGAAACCGTTAGACCATAAAAATATTGATAAAGATGTACCGTATTTTTCGAATGTTGTGAGCACAACAGAAAATGTAGCTATATTCATATGGAAACAATTATTATCGGTGTTAAATGATCCAAAATTATTGTATGAAGTGAAATTATATGAAACAGAGAATAATATAATTGTTTATCGTGGAGAATAAGAAAACAAATATTTTCAGTACTTTTTTTTATATTTGTTTGTTATTCTTATAATCGAATCTATGTATTTTCAACTGTTTTTGGTCAAATTTTTTACGCAAACTCTCACTCAATAAATATTTTGATTGGTTGATAACCTTCGAAGAATAGTTCCGAATATTATTGTTGATACAGAAGTTCGACTATCTTTAAAGTAAATGTTTGCTATAAAAAAATAAATAAATAAATAAAATTTTTAATTTTTTTAAATATATATTTTTATATTTGTGTATAAAATTCTATATTTTTTAAATAATAAATTAATTTTTTCTCTATGTAACATTATTTAATAGATAGTTCCAGTCTGGTGTAAGTACAAGTCCACCTTCAATTTGTCCTAAATTAATCATTGAACCGTCAGTTTTCTCATCATTAGTGCTGATTGAAACAACGTCCTGGAAAATAAAAAAAAAGTTATAAAGGAAAATTTGTTCACAGCTAAACTTTTTTAACATTTTACTGTCCACATTTTCGGCATCCGAAGATAATCACAACAACCGCAGAGGCCGATCGCGATCAATGATTACACATTATGTGTGCGATGTTGCCACAAACAAGTATTTGTATATTCACACAAATACCAACACAAAGTACTCTTTGTGTGTTGGTTTCTATAAACATTTTTAGAATAAACAAAACACTAAAATATTTTATACTATTACTGTTTGTTTTTTTTTTTTGTTTATTTATAATTATTTTTACCACTTTATTATCTTACTTCCTGTTACTGATTTTATTAAAAATATCAATGTATATGTACGTATGTTTACACATTTTGAATCATTTTATGTATTTGTTTATATAAAGTTTCTTTAAAAATATTGCCGGCCCCTGGGGAAGTTTACTGTGAAAGTGCTCGGACTGTATAGTTTTAATTATTACCTGAAGAAAGGTCCGTTGCATTCCTAATTCAATATTAAATTGTGTATCACCTAAAAATAATTTGGCACGTCCTGACTTATAAATTATGATTTTTCCAACAAGGCCTTCATCTAAATCGTTTAAAGTGCAACGACAATTTTCCTGAAATTAAAAAAAAATCAAGTTTCCTGCAGTCAATGACTTCTGAAAATATTTACCGGTATATTTTCACTATAATTCTTTTTATCTTTCGTACTAGTAGATGGCTGAGGATCAGGGGTTTTCCCAAATGCTGGCAAGGAATCTGGAAACTAAGAAATCAAATATTTCAAGTTGAGAAATCTAGTATGAATAGTTTTTGTAGCCTAAGCTCAGGGCCCGATCTGGGAGGGGGGGGCAACGGGGCGCCAACACGGTGAAATCGAATGTTTTTTTTTGCTCGTCACTTGCTTTTTACAGGGAAAAATTTTAAAAATATCGGTGCGCTAAAATTTTTAATTTTGCATTTTTCTCGCGGAGAGCACCAACAGCAAAAATTTGTCTACCCTCCCCCCCCTCGTAATAACGGTAGGTCCGGCCCTGCCAAAACCCATTATGATTCACTCATATTTCTACTAGTTAATTTTTGATAAAATTTTATGCAACAATTAAAAATAGAAATTTTGTGCGAATTAATAAAAAATTCTGATATCGCTTCCAGGATAAAGATAATGTCCACCTGTCGCAGCATCCTGCACAACTTAGCGAATCTCCGTTTACAAAAATTAGTCTTTCTCGGAAACTAGTTTACATAGAATAATGGTTCACATAAAACCTTTTTTATGTGATTTTTTCTCCTCTTTCTAATGATGTAAAAAAAAGTCGCATAAACTTTTAAACTTGGAGAAATTTAGGCAAAAAACCAATTTTTTTTAGGAAAAATGCCCCAAAAACCATGTTTCGGGCATCGGACTGATCTGGCTGAAGAGCTCATCCAAGATTTTTGAACTTGCAATGTTTTCCCCAAATTTCGTAAAAATAGGATATTTCGTTCGAGAGTTATTGTGCTGATACATAAATACATATACAGTTATTCACAAAAGAATTAACTCACATGTGTTCTTCGGTTTGAATTTGAATTAATTTTTGTTTTCTATTATGTGGTTTATGATATTATTTTGAATGTAACGTATTTTGAAGTACATTAAATTATGTTTCTACGTATGATTGATTTTTGTTATTTACTTCGATTAAAGTCTACAAAAATATATTAAGTTTCCGAGAAACACAAGTGAGTCAATACTTTTGTGAGTAACTGTATATTTATTTATATATAAAAATTTTAGTGAATGTCATTTTCGATTTCTAGTGACCTCAAAACAAATTTCTGTCATAGTCTCCGGCTCAAGTCCTGTCATGACAGTGGCCGTAATAGCTAAATTTTCGATTTGAAAATTCGCTGATACCGAATACAACAGATCAATAGGGGTTAGTAGGGGAATCCCACTAATGTGTAGGTTTATATCACGTCCCTGCCACTTGTTTTCAAGGACGGACCTTTCAATGTCACAGTTTGCTACGTGGCGCTGATAGTAGAGGAGTATACTAAATAGAGTTGGTACATGTGAGCATTTTTCATCAAATAGATGTCAAAATTAATTATCATATGATTAAGTACAAAAGTATCGTCACCAAGTTGTGTTAACGAAGAATTAAAATTTTTTAATTTAATTAATCTTTCTAGGTTGAATTAAAGTATTTTTTTAAATATTTAATTTATTTCCAATGTATTTTAGATGAATCTTTGATGAAAAATAGTGAACTATCAAAACTTATGTCCCGACTCTAATTTTATTCTAGTACATCAACGCCATCTGGTATATTAGGGCCCGTCCACACGCTCAAGCTTTACCACCGACTTACCTGCGCAAACCAGGTTTGTGCAAGTAAGTCGCTACGTTTTTTCCCGTCCATACGTACATGTTTACTTGCACAAACTGGTTTGCGCAAGTAAGTCGGTGGTAAAGCTTGTGTCGTGTGGACGGACCCTTAGTTACAGCGGCATCAGAAAACGGTCCATTTTTTTTTTATAATGGACTATATAGAAAGTGGCAGGGACATGGTTTATATGCACTTACTTGAAAAAATATAAACTTTTGCGTTTCACTTTCTAATAACTCAGACAGCGTATCAACTGGTAACACAGTTTCATTCTTAAGCTTTGTTAAATTTTTTAATATCATGCTCTCAGATGATTCCTTCTTCGAGCCATCTTCATTCTTCATTTCTGAAAATACAATACTTTTTTTTAATTTCTAATCAATCACAGCAATGTAAATGATAATTTGACTCGAAAAATAAAAATTTCCAATTTTCTTTTGGCGGTCAAATTATCAATTTTAATAGATTAATTCAGATGACACGTGCAAATTATGAAATTACAAAAAAATGTGCATGCAAAATAAAAAATTTTGAAGAAGCCACACATCTTACCAACATCAAAATCTTTTTCAGTTTTAATACGAATTTTCAGTTGTCCTTTAGTGTCTCCTAAATAAAAATAATTACACATATTGTCTAAGATTAGTTAATATAACTACAATATTAAAGTGATTATATAATTTATGTATTAACAGTACATGCCGTAAAAATGCAAATATGTATTATAAGTTATAATATTTAAAAAAAATGCGAGTAAAGTGAATAATTTTAGTAAAATTTAGAAAAGAAAGAAAATCAAAGTTAAATACAGTTAAATTTGATTAATTCAAACTTTTGGGATAATACGCGACTTTATAATGTTTAAAAAAGATAGTAAACAAAATTAACTGGATTATGAGTAATACTGAATGATATGATTAAAGTTCTCACAGCGCACTGATGTTTATCTGTTATTTCCATATATATGTAATATGTATAGACGCCTATTCACCCCTCTGGTGGTGAAATTTGACGCTATATCAGGTCAACCATTTACGTATACGTCTAACTGATGATCCAAATCTTAGGAGCTCCACATGATTTGTACAATACTTAATTCTATCGTCAGTTAGATGTATACGTACATGTTCTATTTGATACAGTTGCGTCAAAATTGCGTCTTTCATCAGAAATTAAAATGGTTAAATTGGATCATATAAAAATGACAAAACTAGGATAGCTACTAACTAGGAGCAAACTAGGATAAAAAAATTCATTTTTACTTCTTGAAAAAATAGAATACACCAAGACCTCGCTTTGCGTCGTTTCGTTTTGCATTTTTTCGAAGTTGCGTCGCTGCTGAATTAGTACTAATTTTCACTGTGCGTCGTTAAATTTTCGAAGTTGCGTTGTTTTGGGTTCGATTCTTTAATTTTTTTTTTCGAAATTTTTTGAAATTTCCTTTTTTTTCTAAAAGATGGTACGACTTTGTTGTAATATGGTGGATATGTATCTATTGATGTGGTAATAAAGATTGATAATAGATGGCAACTACTTTGAGCGTCTTGGTATAAAACTAAAATAAATGTGTATTACGAAATTAATTAAACAGACAGTGATTAATTTTTACTTTGTTTTTATAAATTAATTGATTATTTTATTTTGTTTTAATTGAATTTTTTTTTATATGTATGTAATAAAATTTTATATTATTTTTGTTTTTTAAATGTTTACACACTTTGTTCAATTTTCTTTTTAAAAAGTAATATTTTCGTAACCCTGAAACCTATCTTCGATCTTTACATGGTTTTCTATAGAAAATCATAATTCACTCAGTCGTTTCAATTTGCGTCGTGTTTTTTTGGAACGTAACGACGACGCAAATCGAGGTCTTGGTGTATTCGTTTTGAAAATTAAATATGGTAGGAGAAATGCTTAATGCCATAATGCATTATTGACTCCAATCCAATTCCCTCAGCAGGTTTCAGAAAGTAACAACAGGACGGAAAATTCCTATAATTGCGTTTTTAAGTACTAAAAAATAAAATTTGCAATTACAAAAAAAGCATTATGAAGTCATTAAATAAATGTGATCCTCTTCTAATTTGAAAGCTGAATCGGTCCCTGCTTACAGCGTCGACTTAATCAAGTTTGACTGTAATTTTTAATAAAAATTAATCAAATTTTGTAAAATAACATCAATTCGTGTTACATACGTGCAAAAAGTAAAGAGAAAAAAGAATACAACAAATTCTATAAACTCTGAATAATTATGTTACCTCTACAAGGTAAAGTAACCGGTGCAAATTCATAATCTGGTTCCAGTTCCGAATAATTATCATTCTTAGCAAAAATATCTTGCAGCCTTCTATCTTCTTCCGCCTTATCAACCTAAAAATCCCAAAAATCGATTTAGTAAATCTTTTATTAAGGGAGTTCACCCGTGTGATGGATTCAAAAAAAAAAAATTCCCCTTTGAAAACAATTTACTTTGAAAGACTTCCAAGAGGAAGAAGAAGGAGTACTACATGGACTAGGCATCGCAGATTGATGGTAAGTTAAGATTTTCATAATTTAACCGTAGGTACTTGAAACTTTAAACGCATTTTTCTCAAAACTGTGTTTTTAAACTTTCCCACATCATATCTCGAATCATCCAAAATTTTCGAGTATTTCCATTTTTTTCGTAACGAAATATTCAACAAAAAATCATGAAATTTGAAACTTTTCTTTCAGAAGTCTGCCAAAAACCCAATTTTCAATATTTTCAAATGATTCGAGTCCACTCGATGCATTTAGCCTTACAAATTAAAACGCTGCTTTTTTTATTTTTATTTTTTTTTTTTTTAGATAAGCTAATCAGCTGAAATCGTGGAGGAAGTGAGCGTCCGTTTTTTCGAGACGAGTGTTTTCGGAGTGGTACAATAACTAATGAAGATTTTTACTTGAAATTTGTTTTACATACTCTTGAGATAGTAACAAATAAATAATAAAAAAACTCAAAGTTCTATCTGTTCATTGGTCGTCAAAAAAAATTCGCAAAAAATGCTTAAAAAGGGGATACTACGATTAGTACGGCGCTAAGATTTAATGACAGTCCCTTGTAGAACTCGACAAAATAAAACGAAAAACAAGAATACAATTTTTCGATATCTCACTTCGTTTTCGAGATAGGAATGCTCAGAATCACTTGAAATTTTGACTAGACACTCGACAATATTAGTTACGACTAATTAGTTTTGACAATATACTTCAACTTTGATACAAAAACTAGGTGGTGAGGTTAGGTTAGTTTAGTTAGTTTTTATAATATACTTCGACTTTGATATAAAAACTACAGTCGAACTCATGTATTTTCAACCTGTCGGGACTAATCCGCTCATGTATTTTCAACTTCTCCTTTATCCTCACTCCATGGCAATCATAGAGCCACGTGACAGACATAGAACCAATCACAGAAAGCCCGCGCAAATCTTTACACGGTAGCCACGTGTACTTCCCCAGTGAATAACCTTAAAATGAGAAATTGTCAAGTAACATATGATAAACAAAAAAGTGAAACATGAAAAAAGTGTAATAAACTTGTAATAAAATTATTTTTTAAACAATTGCAAATGAAATAAAACCATATATTGTAGGATAAAGCCACCAGTGGTCAATCGATTAATCTGACAGTTATTTTTCTGTATTAAAGTATTGCGTGAGAAGTGGGGACCAAAAACTTGAAAATACGTGAGTAAAATCAGTTGAAAATAGATGGTGTTGAAAATACATGAGTTGAAAATACATGAGTCCGACTGTAGGTGGCTGTGTTAGTTAAGGTTAGGTTAGTTTAGTTAGTTTTGACAACATCAGTTACGATTAATTAGTTTTGACAATATACTTTAACTTTGATAAAAAAAATTAGGTGGTGAGGTTAGTTAAGGTTAGGTTAGTTTAGTTAGTTTTGACAATATACTTCGACTTTGATATAAAAACTAGGTCACACAGTGTCGTTTGTGTTTTCTAAATGGAGTACGTTCATTGTCAAAATATTACACATACATTATACAGGATGTTAGTGAATAAGTGCGAAAGATTTTGATAGGTGATTGCTGAGGTTCTTTTATGTAAAAAAGTTCATATAAACCCAGGTCCAAAAACGCTTAGTTTCCAAGATACTGGGTGTTCAGTTTCTCGTCTTTTTTAATATTTTCTTAAATATTTCAAAAACGTTTTGAGATATTAAGATAAAATTTGGGAGATGCTAAGACAGGATAAATACCCATATTTTGAAGCAGACAGAATATTTCCATTCAAACCAGTGGCGTCCGTACGACCATATGATGACATATTTTTGAAGAAAAAAAAGGCACGCTAATGATTTTTTTCAATTTGAAAATGTTTTTCAAATATCCCATAAATTGTTGACAAAAATAATCTCTTAGTATTTTGTCGCTCATGTAGCCGTTTTCAAGATAAAAAATAATTTCTAGTTACTGTTCCTACCACAAAACCGGTATGGACTATCTACTAGCCCATCTATTCTGTATCTTGGAAACTAAGCGTTTTCGGACTTGGGTTTATATGAACTTTTTTACATAAAAGAACCTCAGCAAACTTTCGCACTTATTCACTAACACCCTGTACATCCGAATTTAAAGACAAGTTTAACGTTCAATATCTCGAAAAGGAAACGAGATATCGAAAAATTTTATTCTTGTTTTTCGTTTTATTTTGCCAAATTCTATAAGGAGCTGTCATCAAATCTTGGCGCCGTACTAATCGTAGCTTTGCCCTTAAAAACATGCCATCACACGGGGGAATCCCCTTAATAGATTTATGTAAATAATACCTTAATTTCTTGTTTGATGTTAATTTTCGGTTTTTCCATGCTACCTGCAGAATCATCTTTCGAGCCACCGCCACCCGATCTACTACTCCAGGAACTATGACGTTTCGTTTCGGCAATACCTTCCGAAAATACACCTTGTGATTGTATAAACTCTCGTCCTCCCCGACCACGACCACGTCCCCGATTGTCATTGCCACGTCCACGACCTCCTCTACCGCCACGGGTGTTTTGATTCGAGGTAGATGGTGTCTGTTGATCAGTTTTATTTTTATTGCGTACGATATTCAAGTTTGGCGTGAATGTCCGTTTAGCTTTATGCACGGAGCCACCCAAAGTTAAATCTCGCGGCAGTTTGAATGAGGATAATCGTTCCGAATCCGATGTACCTGGTTCTGTTTTGATTTTTAAACCAGGTTCCATCTGAACTTTTTTACTATTCATATTTTTAAATGAAATTTTATTACAAAATGATGAAACAACGATTTAAGATTAATTAAAAAAAACTTAACCTAATAATTTATTTTCAATTCATATTAACAATAAATTAAAAATCAAATAATATTAGTCTTTAATTTCATTATAAATATTAGCCTAATAAATTCGATGCCACAAAAATTATATTTAAACGCAATTTAAATGTTCTTTCTACGTTATGAATGTCATAATGTCAAAATTTCCATTTCCCGCATGGCAGTTTTGTCAAAATTTTTTGAAAATAGACCACTTCGAGCACAAAACAGTTTAGGCAACACGTAAAATGAAAATTATTTTGGTAATTTCCAGTTGTAAATTAAAAATATTTTAAGAATTTTGCTTTGCTGGCACAATTTTAATTAAATTTCTCAACAACTGGACACAGCCCGGCTAGCTCAGTCGGTAGAGCATGAGACTCTTAATCTCAGGGTCGTGGGTTCGAGCCCCACGTTGGGCGCAGAATTTTTTTTTATTGATTTTTTTGATCAAAGTGTTACTATTATCATTTTAAAGTAAATTACACTTAAAAATATCAGAAAACATTTTACAATTTAAATGATTTTCATCTAGCAATGTTTTAATGATAGTCATTCCGCGATTATTGAATTATTGACCATGTAACTGATAGGTATTATTATATATTTCAAAAACGGCGTGGTCAATAACTTTTATTTCTTATTAAATATGGTTTGTAATTTTGTATTAAATAATATATTAAATTTTTATCAAATTCCTTTGACACGTTTTTATTTTATTAAAAAAAAAAAAATAGAGTTTTCCCATAAGAGCCCGTGTTAAAATTACAAAACTTTTAAATCGTTTTTCTTAAAATTGGGGTGGTCAATTTTTTTTCGGTAAGGGCTCGTATTTTTGGTATTGGATTAAATATCTAGAGAAGTTTCGTTAAATTCCTTTGAAAAAATAATTTTATCGACCAACTACCTTAAAAAGAGAATTAGTAAATCCAATTTCGAAATCTAGGAATTTCAACTGCGTTTAAGATATTTTGGGATTGAAACTGAATTTTTAAATTTAGTAAGGCTGATTCGTAAGGCTTAAATTCGTAAGGCTGATTGAGATTAGTAAATAGATACAAAACTACAAAAAATGAAATGATGAAACGATCATTATGAATTTATCAATTATAATCCCAAGGTATACAGACTTAGAAAACTTAGAATCTAGAGAAATTTTTTTCGAAAAGTAGTTTACATACAGTGGCATCGCAAGACGAAAATGGAGAGTGGGCAAGATAATTTTTGCGAGGCCCCCTTTCATTTTCTTTTTGAAATTTCTGTCTTAAAAATTAGGCGACGAGCAAAAAAAAAAAACAGCCACTCGCGAGAGCCCTTTAAGTACGCTCGCGAGGCCGTGGGCCACACAGCCCACGCCTAGCTACGCCACTGTTTACACACAATAACTGTCCAAAAGCTTATGTAATTTCTCCTCTTTTTACAATGTGATAAAAATCTTAAATTTTAGCAAAATTAGTTTTTTTGTTTAAAAAAAGTCCAAAATAACCGGTTCCGGGTATTCGATGCGTTTGGTTGAAGAACTTATTCAAAGGGTTTGGTACTTAAGTTTTCATCGAATATTAAGAAAATTGGATGTATCATTTCACTCACTAATATACTTAAATTTCCTATATTTTACTCCGGAAAATTGTGGAAATTTTTAGCTACGGAGCACTATCGTAGGCGTGTTCAACACCTTTTTGACTGGATTTTTAAGATATATGTGTTTGAAAGGTTCAAAAGGTCAAAATTTATAAATACTTTTAACAGTGAGATAATTTGTTTATGTAGAAATTAAAGAATAAAAACAAATAATTTTTTACAATTTTATTTTTGAGAATAAAAAGTATTGTATTTTATAATCTAATAAAATTACAAATAATTAAAAAACTAAGTAAATTACAAAAACATCAGTTGTATTTCAATCACAATTTTCCATTTTCAAAGCTTTAACATTTTTTGATCGCTTCCATATATCGCTTATTAATATCATTCCAATTCGCAACATCGAAAATCGCCTTTACATAATCGGCCCGAACGTTCTTATATTGTAAATAGTACGCATGTTCCCACACATCAATTCCAAAAAGTGGAATTAAACCTTTAAAAAAAAACAAAACCAAATTGAGCACCCAACAAAAATCTTAATTTCGGTAATTGTGCATTAGTGGGGCTCCACTTATTTTTGGCTCTAAAAGAAAAACTAATGATCCGATTTTAATGATTTTTGGTTTTAAAATGTTTGCCGCTACGATGGATTAGTTAAAAAAATACTAAAACTCGATATCAGGAACTGGAAATGCTGGAAAACTGTCGTTAAATTTGAAAAAATTCAATTTTTTTAGGTTTTCTTTTTTTATTTTGTATGCATTTGTATCAAAGCGAAGTATATTGTTGAAACTTCCTAAACTAACCTAACCTTAACTAACCTCACCACCTAGTTTTTATATCAAAGTCGAAGTATATAGTCAAAACTAAACTAACCTAACCTAACCTTACCTCATCTAGTTTTTATATCAAAGTCGAAGTATGTTGTCAAAACTAACTAAACTAACCTAACCTTAACTAACCTCACCTCACCTAGTTTTTATATCAAAGTCGAAGTATATTGTCAAAACTAACTAAACTAACTTAACTTTAACTAACCTCACCACCTAGTTTTTATATCAAAGTCGAAGTATATTGTCAAAACTAACTAGAAGAGTCATTCCATGTCAAATCATCCAGGGGGTTTAAACTCAAAAGCTCACCAATTTTATTTCACCATTCTGTAGCAAATTTAATCTAATTTTTGGTAACATAATTTCAAATTTGGGTTCAGGAGTGAGACTCTAGTTATTGACTCTTCTAAAACTTTGTCATTCTATAACACAGAAATTAATCAAGATATTGGAAAAAAATTTGGTGTGGTTCTTTACACCTGTGGTTTGAACCAATTCACCAAGTTTTATCAAATTCTGACAATCTTGGGTGTCAATGTGTCCTTTGGTTGGATGATCTGAAACTGGAATGACCACAGTTTCAAATTTTTTTCAATATCTGGATTAATTTTTGAGTTATAGAATGACAAAGCCTTGGAAAAAAACTTGTTAACAGCGTGGTATTGGTCACTTCGGGATGCTGCATCGTTTTACGTTTTTGGTAATAAATCTGTTATTTATTAAGCGAGAGGTCCAAGATTTTTTTTCAGAGTAAAATTCTGAAGTAAAATGTGTAATAGATTGGAGCTAAATGCATATTGAAGCTCCTAAACTGAACACTAAAGTAAAAATTTAGAACGCTCTCTAAAATTTGACATGTACTCAAAACTTGGTCAATAACTAGAGTCTGACTCCTAAACCCAAATTTTTAGTTATATCATCAAAAACTATATTCAATTTGCTATAGAATGGTGAAATAAAATTGGTGGGCTTTTGAGTTTCAACCTCCTGGATGATTTGACATGGAATGATCATAATAGTGATTTAATCACAGTCGAAGTATCACTGTCAAAACTAACTAAACTAACCTAACCACCTAGTTTTTATATCAAACTATCAAAGTCGAAGTATATTGTCAAAACTAACTAAACTAAGGTAACCTTAACTAACCTCACTCCCTAGTTTTTATATCAAAGTCGAAACTCTTTTAGCTTAAAAAGTTAAATTTCTTTTAAATTGGGCTGTAGCCCCACCTATGCACAATTACCTTAATTTCAATCAAAAAATACCTGTGGTGGGTTGAAGAGGATCCTGATTTGCACACGTCGCAATACGGAGCATTTTCATGGCCGGATCGTAACCCAACCAACCCCAACCAGAACCCTGTACACCGACAGAAGCTGCAGCCAATTTATTTTTCATATTTTCCACACCACCGAAATCTTTTTTTAACGCCTGTTCCAATTCAGCGGATGGTTTTCCACCGCTGGGTGATAGATTGTGCCAGAAAATGGAATGATTGATATGACCACCGCCGTTAAATCTTAATGCCCCTTGTAAACTGATGATCGTATCGATGTCACCTAAATTAAAAAGTGCCTTTTATAGTAAACTAGCTTTTACCCGCAGCTTCGCTCGCGTGGCTTTTGAAATTATAACTTCTAATTAAATCGTATAAAGTGTACTTTCATCGCGTCACTATTGAGAACTGTTACTTTTTTCTTGCGAGTTTTCCCACAGAAATATTTTTCCCAGATAAAAAATAGACTATAACATTCTTTTTTTATATCATTTTAAATATATTTTCCCACGGGAATAAGACTTCCCACAGGATTTAGATATTTTCCCGGGGTCGAAAGTACCCTTTGTTTATCGTTGTATATTGTTTTTTTCGCTAACAATATGCTAATCAATTATCCGTTGTTTTAAATATCATAATAATAAATGTCTTGGTATTTCGAGTAGATGATTTTTATATGTAATTTGGAAGTCGCAGTTGTAGCTGAAGTAAATTTTACAATATTTTTGAGTAACAATATTTCAAAAGTTAAATTTCGTTTTCATATCATGCAAACTTTATAAAATTTTCTCAAAGGACTGCCCTTATTTGATTTCAGTACGTTTGATATTTTCTTAACTTTTTTTTTATTAATATAAATCAAGATAAAAAATTTATAAAATAAATTTAAAGTAAAAAAAGCATTTTGCATTTTATAATCCAATTTAAATAACTATTTTCCATTTTCTGTTTTAAATATGTTTAGCAAAACCATTTTCCATTTTGTATTTTAAATGCATTTTTGGAAACCACTTCCCATTTTCTATTTGGGCCATTCTTTTTAAAACCAACCAAAAATAAATGATTTTCAACCTGACCATCACAGATTTTTTTGAAACTTTGGTTAATTATACTCTTTAACATCCTGAATTGAACCATTTTTCCCAGCCCTGCTTATTTCCTTATAGGATGCAAATAATATTTTGAAAAGTAAATAAGTAATTTCATAGTAGTCGTTGGTAGAAATATTATTATTATTGGTGGTATTTATAGAAATATTTATTAATATTGTAAAAAATACATTTAATTAGTAATAAATGAAAAGATTGCTCGTTTAATAGTATAATAAGATACATTTTCCCACGGGAATTAAATATTTTCTCGAGATAAAAAGTAGCCTATAACCGTCTCTATTCCGCAAAATACGTCTGTGCAAAATTTTAAGTTAATTAGTTAACCTGTTTAGGCGTGAAAGCCAATCAAACAAACAAACAAACAAACTCACTTTTGCAGTTAGGATTTTAATAATTTTACCTTTTGCTACGGCAGCTTTCAGTTTTTCTTCGGCGGCATTTAAATTCGCTACGTAGGTTGCGTGATGTTTTTGGTGGTGTACCATCATAATATCCCGGCTAATTACCGGTTCCAAAGCTTTATAATCATAGGGAAGTTCGGGTAAAGTATGAGCATTTCTGGCGGATACTCTGCCGAAAAAAAAAAGAAAGAGAAATTGTTTTATTTACTTTAAAAACATATGATGATTACTTACGAAACTGTTTTTACTGAAGTTGATAATAATTTTCGGAACATTTTGTACGAGGTAATGTTTCTAATGAATAAATTGAAGACTTTTTTCCTAAACTAAAAGATGTATTACTATATATAAATGTTACTTTTAAATAGTAATATTTTAGCAATTTACTAGACTATTATTATATTTTGTTATGTATTAACTGAACTTCGGTTTTGCCGGATCAAATACGATTTTATTGAAATATCGTCTTAAGGGGTGGTAAAAATTGTAGAAAATGATCATCATTCTATTTTATTAATTTGTGTTACATATTATGTACACAAAGAAAATGAAAGAGAAAAAATACTAAAAAAATTAAATTTTATAAATTCTGAATATATGCAAGACATGTTAGAATTCTGAATATGTAACATTTGCAAAGTAAAAAATTGTAAAAATTATAATTTCATTCAATTTCATATTTATAGCAATAATATTATAAACATTGAGCATAATAAAGACTGATAAGCAATGATAACGGAGTATTATTAAATTTTTATATATGTATTAAAAAGTAATTTGGGATATGAGTTCACTGAAGCATATGTTTTGGTTCAAACGATTTCTTAATGCCTAAAATTAAAAAACGTTTTATTTTTCCAAGGAACAAACTTATATAACTAAGGAAATATTTTTACCTTCCTATGTTTCTAATTACCACATAAAGTTTTTGATTTATTTAGTGTAGTGTAGTTAAATATTACCTACATTCGGTTGCTTACGTATTTAACTGTACATTTTGTCGTATGGTTTTGGCGTAAACGTGTTTGTAAGTTTAGAATCAACTGTAAGAAACGTAAGCAACAACTCTGAAATGTCTTCTGACCCCTCCTGCTCATTCAAAATGCTTCAAGTAAGTTTTCAAAATAACGGTTGTGTCCGCCTAGTTGTCTTGGAAAGTGTATGTTTCTCTTTTACGGCCCAATTGGATAGAAGTTTATTTGAATATACTAAGCTGGTTTGTAAATATTTAAGTACGCTGGATAAATTAATCTTACTTAACGATAGGTTTCAGTAAATTTAGAAAAGTAATTGATTACTAAAAAAAAAAAAGTGGTAAGTGGAATACCAACGGAATGGAAATCAAATTAGAGCAAACATCATTGGAAACGTGGAAAGAGATGGGCCTATTGATTGAGTAAGAAAATTTACATGGGTACGAGGACGCTTCACATGTACATCGGTTGGCATAAAGCTTGAAAAATTGGATCAGAACCCCGGTGCGTTAAACGAGACTGTAAGGTGTGGGAGCTAGAGATACTTTGGTGAAATTGTATTCAATGGATGCAGAATATTATCCCAAAGACATCGTAATTGTCATAGTTATTGTTTTGGAGGTCAATGACATGGACGTTTCAAAGGCTTGAAAAATTCGGTTTACGCGTCTACATTATTTTTCTAAAAAGACGTACTCACGTGAAACTCACGTTTGTAGCGTTAACTACGTCAACTACTTACTGTTCACTACACTTTAATTGTTTGTGTCTGACGTTTATCAAATATTACACTTACCATTATATTAAACTATTTTATCTTCTTTCTTTTGATCAAACAGTAATAAACTCACTAATAAACTGATATAAATTGTATCCTAGTAACATATGTATATTTTAAAACTAAATTTGACATCCTTGGTTGTCTACTTATGACAATTATAAGGTACTCAGCGTACTTGTACATATATGTCAGACACATAAAACGATCGATAAAATTGTTTTCTATATAGAATAACCGCTACACTTACGCAATAATTTAAACAAGTAGATACCTTTATTAATTTAGTATATTGTTGTTTTATGAAAATCTTTAATTAGATATTTTTAGACTTTTTAGATAATCCATGTTTAAATGGGCGTTAGGTTTGATCATGGACAAATCGTCTGATTCGACAAGCTCCTCCAACGCGACTAATCTTCACCGCGTTCACCGGCGTAAATTTTTTTCTACAATTGCAAAGTGGTTTTACACAGATGCGGCATATGAAAATGTAAAATAAAAAAAATTGACTTTTCTTTATTGTACAATTTATAAAATTTAAAAATAAAATTTATTTTTAGGGCCCGCACGTGGATATTGCTGATTTAGTGATTATATTACAAGCATTAGGATTTAAATTACAACGTTTTGAGAAAATCGAAAATAACATTCGAACAGGTGATTTAAGAGTGCAGTTAAATTGTGGGGCTTCCGATTTTGAAGCGGTGCTTGGTTTGCCAAATGTTGTCTGTAAATGTCCCACCGTTGATAACGGATGTGCTGGCGAATTTTGGGAAGTAACTGGTGCCGGACCGACTAGCGTTAAAGTAAGTGAATAGATTATTTATTATTTAATTTTGACATGACTACGTCTTATAAGTTGGGATGTCAGTTTGAAAAGATGCGTCCAGAAAAGATGGAAAATTTTAGTGACTTTGTCAAGAACCATTTTAGGGTTTCGTAGTTAAAATAATCATATAGAAAGTAAACGGTTCAAATGATCATGTTATTGTAAATAATAAACAAATACTTTACTTTGCAAAATATACCACTTTTATTTTTGAAACTGTGACAATATTGTTTCGAACCGTTAGTTCATTTTCAAACAGAATAAAAATTATATTCGATACATGCCCTTATATACTAATTTTTTCTACCTATACTTATGAAGGGGAGTGGTATATGGTCCACTTCCACACCATATACCACCTGCTATCTAGAAAATGTAACGTAACTGACAGCTAATTTTCGCGCAAATTTTGAGAACAAATATTAAAATAATTTTTTCTAACGATTTTCGGCATTATTTTTAAAAATTAAAAACATATACATGCATAATGCATAAATATGTGTGTTTTACAGGGCTGGGAAAAATAGTTCATAGAAACCATCAAAAATGCATTTAAAATACAAAATAGAAAATGGTTTTGCTGAACATATTTAAAATTGAAAATGGAAAATAGTTATGTAAAATGGATTATAAAATGCAAAATGCTTTTCTTACTTTAAATTTATTCTATAAATTTTTTATCATTATTTATATTACTTAAAAAAACCGGCGGAGTGGCCGAGTGTGCTTAGGCGCTGGCACGCCGACTGGTAGGTCGACAGTTCGAATCTCACGGCCGGCTATGTTTGTGGAGGTTTTTCTGCAGTTTCCCTTCACAATTCCAGATGAATATCGGCATAGTTCCTTAAGAAGACGGCTGCAGACGCATACCTACCAAATCCTAGTTCCGTCACTACTTCCCCCATTCTCCACCCACATCATAACGCTAAGTGAAATTGTAATGTATATAAATAAACTACAAAAAGTAATGATGTGGATGGCGTCTGTTGTAGGCAAAAAACTGTCTGGAGAACAGACGTTAAACCCCATTATTATTATTTATATTAATTAAAAAAAAAAGGTTAAAAAAATATCAAACGTACTGAAATTAAATAAAGGCAGTCTTTTGAGAAAAATTTGTAAAGTTTGTATGATATGAAAACGAAATTTAACTCTTCAAATGTTGTTACTTAAAAATATTGTAAAATTTAATTCGGTCTTGATATATTCAAACCTTAACTACGATACGACTGCAACTTCTAAATAAAATTATGAAAATCATCTACTCGAAGTACAGAAACATTTCTTATCGACGTGTCTTAAAGATAGTAGTACACAACCTTGGTACACAATAGAGATGTGCTCGTGAGTACATTTTTACTCACGATCACGCACAGTCACGAATTAGCTTTTGTACTCACGCCCGATCACGAACGAGAAAATTTATTTCTTTTCACACTCACGCGCGATCACGAACAAAAAAATTTTATGCTTTCACACTCACGCACGCTTACGAATTAAACATAAAAATCTTTGAAACTAACCGTTGGAATTTTGAATAAAAATCACTATCGCTTTAACAATCAGTTAAAATTATGTCCTTGGGATAAAATCAGAATACGGTTAATACGGCTAACATTATTACTGAGATTAATACTGATGCAAGTTATATACTATTTAATTTTTTCTGGAAAGTGAAAAAATTTTCAAAAATTTTCATCTAATAATTTATTGTTTAATTTTTGTTCTTATTATATTTGTATATAAACATGACATTTCGCACAACCAAACCAAATATGTAGTTTTTTTAACAAAATTGTGACAAAATATTTTTTAGTACCTATAAATACATAGATAATAAATTTTTTTTTAAATAATGATAATAATAAAACAACTTAAAATATTGAAAAAGATAATATTCCTTTAAGTAACCCATAATATGCTCTTTATATTATGTCTTCATGACCATATTGTTCAAAACTGTAAAACTGACCTTGTTATTTACAATTATACTCATTGACTGAGACCGTATGTCCACACATCGTGAGAGATGCAGGTTAATTTTATGAATTTGTTAAAAATTTAAGAAATTATTTAAAAACGGAAGAAATAATCAGAACAACATCATAAACACTGTTCGATATTTCTAATTTGTAAATCATTTTGTATACACTCCAAGTGTCTCGGTAAAGACTGAAATTTGTTAGTAAGGGTTATTGGATTTCTACCTAGTTGTGCTTGTAAAAATCAATGTATAAAAAAAAGATTTTTTTGTAGTTAAAATATCAAATTGGTTTAGTTAATATTCCCTAAAATTGAAAATAAATAATTATTTAAAAATTTTTTATGGTCTTCAACTTTTCGTGACTCACGAATTATTCACGACAAGAAATTAAATGTCACGATCACGCCCACTCACGCACAATCGTAAAAAATTATTCACGATCACGATGGGTCACGCCGGATCACGCGTGAATTCACGATTTTGGTACATTTCTAGTACACAACTTGAGTCAGAAAAGTTTAACATAAGAGAACTGCAATTCTATAGTAACAAATTTAACTCAAGTTATAAAAAATTTGATCAAAAAATCAGCTTACATTTAACTTACAATTTGTTAGAACTCAACTTCGTTCAATTCAAGTTCTATAATAAATTAATATTATATACACATCAACTTGAGTATACATGCATTTACATTTTAAATGTAAAATGGTTTAAATTTCCATTTTAAATACAAAATGGAAAATGGTTTGACCGAACTTATTTAAAATAGAAAATGCAAAATGCCATTTTGTATTTTAAATACATATTTAAAATGAAATCATTTTAAATAGTTCCCAGCCCTGGTGTTTTAAAATAATTTCTCAAATTTAGTCAAATTTCTCATTGTCTGCATTATTTTTTTTTTCAGAGTTCATCCTCGAATATTGTAAACGAAACTGGTAGTTCACTGCTTCCGGTGGTGTCGAGAGGGACGTGTGCCGTGATACGAGACACAATGACCTGCCTATTTAATTTAATTAAAAGTCCTCCAGACGTAAATCAAAATACCGAAGAAACATTCCCAACCACCGATTATCGCTTTGGTAGTTTAGCACCGATGAATTTTCATCTAAATGCATTTTCACAGAAACGTAGACATTCGTTGGAGTCAATTTCAACCGCCGTTAGTCTATCGTCTGAACTGAGAGGCGCTGAGGCACTACCAGCCAAGACAGATCCAATGGTAAAATCATGCTTGAACGGACCTCTAGTAGCCAGCAACGGCGATAATAAATCTTCAGCTTCCTCGGCTTCAACATCATCAAGATCTCGACCCACGCCTCATAAACTAATCCGAGAAAAAACCTGGGATTTAGATCCTAAGCCAAATTCACCACGTCCTTCTACTAGTCCTTTACCTCACGTCGATATGGAAAGTCCATTACCGGAAATTCGTTCCCACTCGAGTCCTTTACCACAACCGATGACCTGCGAAAGTCCATTACCCCAACTCTGTCATGATATTAGTAATATATCACTGAATTATAACAAAGAAACGGACATATGTATACCGTTGCGCGAAGCCAGACGCAACATCGACAAAGTTCTTCGAATACTAACCGTAAACACGTCAACAAAACCATCATCCGGTAAAAAGATTCCCGTTTTGAAAAATTCCCCTAGCCGAAAACCATTTTCACCACGTAACATTTCAAATTCATTCCACCGTGCAAACACTCCAAATTTAAGTACCAACGATCGACTCAATATCAGCAAAAAGTATTCGGAGAGGACACCCCAATCGCCATCGGTTGAAAAAATTAAATATCGACATTCCGTAGCTAATACACAAATTAAAATGCTTAGCGGCGCCAAAGCGGCTCCAAGAAATAGTTTACCGCGTCCAACGGTTACCGCTAAACGACGCGTGTCACCGGATATGAAATCGAACGGGGGCGGTGGTGGTAGTTCCTCGGCAAGTTCTAGTGTACACAGTGGAAGTACAAGCAATTTATTGAGTGTCGATAAACCGTTACGTAGTTCATATGGGTTTATACCGCGAAAGAGGAATTCAAGTTCATCCAGTGTCGCATCACCGCAGCTTCCGCGTAAAAATATTTAGATTCCAAGGAATATTTAGACTGAGCACGTTTTTATAATCTCGAAAAAGAAAGCATTTTATTGAATTTTTAAGCTATTTTTTTAAACATTCCTTTTATGTATTAATTTTTCGAATATTTGATTGAATGTTATTTGTTACGAAAATAATATAATTGTTAAAATTTTAAATTTTAAAAATTGAATATTATAATGAAATTTTGTAACCATTTTTTCTCAATAAAGTACTAATTTTTTTAATTTTTTTTTCTTTCTTTTTTTTGTATATACTTACAGGGTGTTAGTGAATAAGCACGAAAGATTGTAACAGGTGATTGCTGAGGTTCTTTTGTGTAAAAAAGTTCATATAAATTCTTTTAGTTTTCAATATACAGAGTAGACGGGTGGGTTACAAGATAGCCCATACCGGTTTTGTACAGGGCTGGGAAAAATGGTTCATAGAAACTATTTAAAATAGAAAATGGTTTTCAAAAATGCATTTAAAATACAAAATGGAAAATGGTTTTGCTGAACATATTTAAAATAGAAAATAGAAAATAACTATTTAAAATGGATTATAAAATGCAAAATAATTTTTTGTACTTTATTTTTATTCTATAAATTTTTTATTATTATTTAACTGAATTAATAAAAAAAAGTTAAGAAAATGACAAAAAGTTAAGAAATTTAACTATTGAAATATTATTACTCAAAAATATTGTAAAATTTATTTCAGCCTGCATATATTCAAACCTTGACTACGCTACAACTGCGACTTCTAAATTATTGTCTTAAAGATTACACAACTTGAGTCAGAAACGTTTGACTTAGGAGAACTGCAACTCTAGTAACAAATTTAATTCAAATGGCATTGCAACTCCAGTTATAAAAAATTTGAGTCAGTTAAATCAAGTTACATTTACAATTTGTTAGACTTCAAGTCGTTCAATTCGAGTTCTATAATTTATTAATATGTCATAAGTATCATACATATTCACATAAATTTGAGTATACATGCATTTTCATTTTAAATGGAAAATGGTTTGACCGAACTTATTTAAAATAGAAAATGCAAAATGCCATTTTGCATTTTAAATACATATTTAAAATGAAATCATTTTAAATAGTTCCCAGTCCTGGTTTTGTGGTAGGAACAATAACTGGAAATTATTTTTTTGCAACTCCGGAACTAAAAGACCTGATTTAGTCCCTCATACTAGGGAGTAAAGTGTCACTTTTAGTCCCTAGGGACTAAAATAGTATACATATTATGCAATAAGTGCGAGAAATTGTCGAGCTTTCGTGGGCAATAGACAATCCTGCACGAGTAACATATACTATTTTTTATTACGAATTTCACATATTTTTTTCTATTATTATTATACTATTCTTTAATCCTATTTGAAATAATATTTTTGAGTGTACTTTTTTTTTTTTTTGAATTAAATATTGTTTAAATTATTTTTTATTACTTATGCGGAAGAAGTACTAACTCGGCGCACACATTTCTGTACGCAAAATAGCTGTTTGCCCACTGTACTCTTCCCACATAGGGTTGCCAGGGCTTAAAACCGAAAAGCCGGACACCCTTAATTTTTTAGTCTTAGTAACACGACTATTTTTTTAAAAGTAAAACAAAGCTTTTTTATCAATAACCATAAAATTTTCTTAAATTCTAATGAAGCAACAATAAAATTGAATGAATCAGTTTTTTTTATTATTATTAATCATTCAATATTCATTACAATATTAATTTCAATAATTGCATGGCAATAAGTAGTTAGCAGTAACTACTAATGCAATTTGCAATGAAAAACAAAATTAAACAAAACACTAATGAACTAAATATAAACTTTAAATTAATTGTAACATAAAGTAATTAATATTTTTTATTGGCCGATGTCTGCTTTAAAAGTTCATTTTCTTTTAAAATTGAGTTGTAAAACACTTTACAAGTAAAATTTTTAAAATTAAATTGTACAACCAACATTTTGGCTATAATATTGACACTTAATTTGTTGCGTTCTTTTGACCATTGTTGACCTATTAAAGAAAAAACTCTTTCAACATTTGCATTTTATGACCCGGAATGGAAAAATAATATTGACAACTAGTGAGGAATTCTGAAAAGCAATCTGAATTACTAATCGATTTCTTTGCCTAAGTGGAAAAAGGATTTAAAATTTTGTAATAGCCAATAACGTCTAGGTATTGTCTAATAAAGCCAGTAGTTGTTCCATTAAGATTTTTTTTTTTTAATGAAGTAGGTACATAATAAAATACCAAATTTTATGTAGAATATTGAGTTTTCGGGAAAACTAAAATAACAGTACATTATAAGTATGTATGGAGAAGATTCATTATTGTATAAAATTTGAATGCTGGGTACAAAATTATTTTACCCCTGTGACTTCATTTATTACTTAACCCCTTTAGCGGCTCATGTAAAACTAACCAAATAAAATGATCTTTGATAATACTTGATTTAATTGCATAATTCTATGGCCTACCCATTCGATAATTTTTGCTTTAGTAATGCTTTTACGATAGCAGATGACAGCATCTTACAGTTACCAACACGAGGCGAGTTCAAGTCGGGAGAGTCATTCAAGTTGTATAATTCATATGGCGAGCTGTGCTCGGGATAGCCGCTAAAGGAGTTAAATTTAAAAAAAAAAAAAAATTAAAAAGGATTCATGAATCAAATCACGGGCGGGGCGGAAACCAACACATGAGAAATGTAAAAAAAAAAAACGTCAAATTTAAAAAGCCTAACAAAGGCCGGACAGGCCGGACACGCAACCAAAAAGCCTGACTGTGTCCAGTTTTATTCGGACGCCTGGTAACCCTATTACCACATACTCTTTTGCGTGCGGAAAGTAACTTTCCAGACGCAAATTAACAATAAAAAACGCAAAATTTAATCAAAACACGCAAAGCCGCCTCTTGATTTTTCATTTAAAATAAATATTTCATAATTATTTCTATAGAAACCACCAACAAAATAATTTAAACGATATTTAATTCAGAAAAAAAAGACGAACACTCAAAAATATTATTTTAAAAAGTAATAAAAATGCAGTTAAAATTTAATAAAAATAAAATTAAAATGTAATAAAAAATAGTATGTGCAACTCGTGCGGGATTGTCGATTGCCCACTCAAGCGAATGAGCGCACGAACGTAGTGAGTGCGCTCATTCGCTTGAGTGGGCAATCGACAATTTCCCGCACTTATTGCACAATATACTATTGTTGGTGGTTTCTATAGAAATAATTACGAAATATTTATTAAATGAAAAATCAAGAGGCGGCTTGGCGTGTTTTTATTAAATTTTGCGTGTGGAAAGTATACTTTCCGCACGCAAAAAAGTATGTGAGAAGAGTACAGTTAGCAAACAGCTATTTTGCGTACAAAAATGTATGCGCCAAGTTAGTACTTCTTCCGCATGAGTAATAAAATATATTATTTTGCTCCCACTTTTAAACCAATCAGCAAGCACAATTTACAGAAATTTAATTTAAATTAAATGGTATTGCTAGGTAATTGAAAATAATAAACAAATTCAAACTTGTGGATAAAGATAAACAGTTATATTGTATTGTACAATTCAATTGATTTATCCAAAGTATACTTGATGGAATATTATTACATACAATTTGAATGACATTTAAGTAATTTTTTTTAATTTTTATCATTTTAAATTATCCGGAATTGCAAAAAATAGTATCATAGTATACACACCACAGGACTAAAGTGTTTTTTTTTCATCCTTCGTGTGATTTGTTGCTCTTGGGCCTTTACAGACCCTCTGGCAACAAACTTCACACTCGGGATTCAAACTTACACTTTAGTCCCTTGTTGTATAACATACTATTATCTTGAAAAGGGCTACATGAGCGACAAAATACTAAGAGATCATTTTTGTCAACAATTTATGCAACGTTTGAAAAAACTTTTTCTAATTAGAAAATATCACTGGCGTGCTTTTTTTTTCTTCAAAAATATGTCATCATATGGCCGTACGGTTTGAGTGGAAATATTCTATTTCAGAATATGAGTATTTATCCTGTCATATCGTGTCCCAAATTTTGTGACAATATCTCAAAACGATTTTGAAATATTTAAGAAAATATTAAAAAAGACGAGAAACTGAATACCCTGTATAATGGATTAAACGGGAGAAAATAGCAAAAAAACTTAAAATGTGAGAAAAATTTAATCGACTCGCATAAATCATGAAAAAACTAAAAATATTAAAATTCGTTTATAATTACTCTATAAAATAATTGAAAATTTTTCTAGTCTAAATAAAAAACTTAAATTTAAAACATTTAAGCCGGTTCTGGTTACATCCATTTTATTTAGATGGTTCATTGTACGTTAATTTTAACGTATTCTTTACTGTTATCCCAACGAATGAGTCGTTCGAAATGTGATGCAACATTTGAAATGGAGCCAATCACTGTTGTGCAGTGGGGCGTCATATAATTTCAAAATTTGGCTGTACATTTATTGTTTTTCTAAATATCAAAATTTTTAATCGAGGCTTTTGGACATTGATAACGGGAATTTTTTAAAGATTTTATTGTTTGAAAGATTGCCTATTTCATTTATTAATTTAAGTAGATAAATAATATTATTATTATTTAAATAAATATCCATCTTGATATACGAGTACATTGTGTTAGGTACTGCTTTAAGTATCGATATTTTATTGTATAATTTAGAAAGATCAAACAATACGTGAAGAAATAAGTAACGAAAAAATAATAAAATTTGTAAATTAATTAATATTTTTATATAACTACATATAATATTTACAAATTACAAATACCCAAACACGCGTTTTGGGGTTACTTAACAAGATATGTATGTATTACGAATGCGTCATGATTTAAAACAATTGGACCATTTTAAATGTCACCGACTATAAATATTGACAGCTTTTGAACGCGCATGTTCAATCGATACTGTAGTGTCAAACAAGATGAGTGTACCTTAAAGTTTTTTATTGAAGTTTTAGACAAAAAGGTAAGTTTTTCAAATAAATAAATTTATAAATTTTATTTAAATTGTACATATGCATTATTTAGAATATGATTTTATAAAAATTTCTAATAATTATGCCTGTTATTTTGAAATATGGTAGAAAACAACCCTTATTTTAGGGGGTGGAGTATTATCTGTCATTTATAATTTAGAATTTAGACATAGTAAATCCGTGAATATATTTGAAATAATTTTTATTTAATTTTTTGTCATTGTAGTTTTGTTTTTTAATTGAAATTTTCATATTTTCTTGCAGTTAATTTCTTTTGTGTTTTTAATAACTTAATAATATGTATGTAGTATGTAATTTACCAATAATAGGAGCAATAAGAGTCATGAAATGTGATAATTTTTAATTAGAACACTGAAAATATTGAACGTGACTGAAATTTGATCGTGTTTTGTTTTAAATTTATTAAAATTTTATCTTTTTTGTTTTTGTTAAAACATCTGAATGGTTGTTTAAAAAATTTGAAAATAATTTAGCTTCATAACACGTATAGTCCGATTTGCTGTCTTAAATTTTATTTATAGGTATCTATATTTATCAAGATAAGATTAATAAGATTATGGGTATTTATTTTAAAAAATTGCCCAATCTTCTAATTGTTGACATATGCTTTTATTTTATGTTCATTGTTGAATCGCATTTCTGAAACCTGGGCTTAATTTTTGATTGAAATTTTTCAAATAGATAAGTTTAAAAAAAATTAAGTTTCGTGATTCTACTGTTAATAAAGCTGTTTTATTCCGTTTAAAAGTTGTTATTCTGCGGATAATATAATTTAATAATTTTTAAATGGACTAAAAAACGTAATAATTGAATTATATAATTTTTACATTTTATATTAATTTGAAAGTATTTACTAATTTAAAATAAAGAAACTGTCAATCGGTATTGATTTTTTAATTTTATATTTATAAAACTATAAGTGTATAACATTTTATTGAATCGTCACAAGATGGCAGTATTATATTAAAACATGAATCTATTTTTAATTGTTGAATGCTGTTTTTTGTTTTTGTTTGTTAATATAACAATTTTGTTGGTTTTCATACCGAATTTGAAATTGAAAATGTGGAAATAATTATATCTTTTAATTTGAATTACTAGTATATGATTTCGTATTATTCTAGTTGATTAATTTTCTTTAATTTATAATGAGTTTATCGACGCTGTTTAAAAAAAAATTCATAATTATTGATTGTATAATATATTTTTGTTTTTCGTTATTTGTAAATGTATGAATTTAAGTTAGGGTATTAAACATTTTTTGAATTTGTCGCAAGATGGCATTACGTAAATATCCTAATTACATATCTTTAAATACATTTTGCATTTAAAGGTGGCAGGTTGTTGGGTTTCCTATGGGTGTTCATTTTAATCAAAATCAACTTTTTGGAGTTGTTTCTTTTCACATTTATATTAATTTTTAAAAAATGAATATTAAGCTCAAATTTCATATCAATTTATTTATAACTAGCAGTATGCCCGATGGGATTTCCCATCGATAACATCTTTTTATTAGGTACTCACTTTCTGCTCACTTTTAATGTTTTTTAAAAGCCTAAATCAATATCCACGTGTATAACTTCAAAAATGACGAACTTCCCATATGAACTTTCATTTTGTGTTTTAACGCCTTAAGGAATAAATTTCCAGACACAACTGACTTTTATTTATAAATAGAAGCCTAAACGCCAATTTTCATAACTCCTGTGCTTAATTTCGTTCTTCTAAACTCAACAGTTAAAGTTGTGCGTTGTCTGTCAGTCAAAGTTAAAAATTCATTAAATAAGATATTTTTTAAATATATTTAAAAATAACGAATTTACATATTATGGGCGCAAGCTAAAAAGAACTTTTTTATCTACATCTGAATTTATCTTTGTCTATCATATTAATAAATAGAAGTTTACTCACTCACTCATATAAAAACATAATTACTTGGTTTGGTTGGTAACTATGGAAATAATACAATTTGTGTTCTCCTCACCTCAGTTTCTGGAGGTCTTTTGAGCTTGCGCCCATAATACAAATTTCCATCCCCTATTAAACCCACTTAGGGGACGAATTTTCAAAATCCTTTCTTAGTGTTCACCTACGTTACATAGGGAACTCCTATGCAAAATTTCATTCTTCTAAACCCAACGGTTTAGGCTGTGCGTTGTCTGTCAGTCAGTAAGTCAGTGTTAGAAATATATTAAGTAGATTTTTATAACTTGAAATATTTCAATACTCTCGATGACGTAATTAGGGAAAATTTTCTTTCATTCGCTTGTTGAATTTGGGTAATTTTATTCGATAATTTTTTTTTTTTAATATCAAGTGTCTACATAAGTAACAAAATACACCTTTTTATTGTACCGTTGTATAAAAAATTCTTATTTTTAGAATTTCGTAGTCAGATTATTGGAATCTTTATAATAGCTTCGTGAAATCTGTCTGTTTATACATTTGTCACACCATCATAATTTCCACATTTTTGGACTTATAAAGATGAATTTCTGTATATACATTCTATATAAGTAAAAATCTTAATCAAAATGAAACAAGAAGAGATTTTCTCGATTCTTAAAGGTTTTTCCGTATTTCTCGTTCGAAAGCGGTCGTTTTTCGCAAATAATTTTTGAAATGATTCCACACATGCCTTGTTATACCTTTTTTCATTTTTAAGCCTCGTTCGTGAAATATTGAGCTTCAAAACGATCAGTGTGACCCTACCTTTACCTTTTTATCTGTGAATCCAAAAATAGAGATACTAGTAAGATTATCTGGGAAAACCTATGTACCTGGAAAATGGAAAAAATTACTGACAGTGATAATTGTTAAGAACTTTTGACTAAAACTACTTCGGATAACTTAGGTTAAGAACTTTGAATGTTTAAAGAAAATTTTAGTTTATATTAAGAAAAGTAAACCATGGGATTTAAAGAAACAAATTATCACGTAATTGACCTTCATAGTAACACATGCGGTGAGTGAATCAGTGCAGATAGATATATTATGTAAACGCTATTGCTAAATATATTTCTTTATTTTTATAAATAGAGATATCTGTAAAAAAATATACGTATTTAAATTTCTTATATTTTATCCCAAAAGCTGTGAAAAACTCTAATTATTGACTGCGAAACCCTAGTTTAATGTGTGTCCAACACGACGTTTAGGAATTTTTGATAAGTTTTCAGTCGGTGATTTTTCATTTTGCTTCAAAGAATATTTGTATTTTTATTACATTTCTCAGCGCTGCCCCTATAACATTTTTAATGTCAAATGAAATGAGCAGTATTTTTTGACTTCAAGGAATATTTTTATTTATGAAATTAGTAGTAGGATAATTCGAATTAAAAATAATCGATAACCCGATCTTTTAAAATAATAGTCGGTACAGTCAGTACAGAAAAAACTAATATAGTGCCTCTTTTATGAATGTAGTTATAAATGAAATATAAATTCTATAAATTCGTACGATTTTTTTGAGTGTATGAGGTAAGGGGCACCCATATGTATGAATATACTGGAAAAGATAAATTTTGATAATGTGACTAATTAGGTTTTTGAAGAAAAATTTTTTTTGTTATAAATGAAAAGATCATATATAAGTTTTATAAGGAAACTCTTTTTATTTTTTTTTTTTAAACGTAATAATAAGAAGTTATATTAAATTAAAAATAAATTTTTAAACTTGGAACCGATAACGGGCCGATAGTTTCCGAACGCTTATGTGACGTAATAAAGGCCTGAACATAGCTACATTAGTGTCTTTTTATTTTCAAATAGATTATAGACCAAGAGCTACTGGCCTGTTTGCGATGGTCATTTCAACACGCGTTAAATTGAGAAGATAGAATCTCGGACACTTACTATACATACAAATTCAGTTCTGGCAAGCCTATTCGGCCGGGTTGTCAGAACTGAATTTTTGTGTAGAGTAAGTAGTATCCCAAATCCTATCCTCTTAATTTAACGCCTGTTGAAATGACTATCGCAAATTGGCAAGCAGCTCTCCTACTATTATTGTTGCTATGAAATTATTGTTACTATGGAATTATTGTTGCTCTGAAATTGTTGTTTCTATCCAAATTATTGCTTGCTATAAACTTCACTGTCGAAATACCGAAACTAAAGAAATATCGAGCTTGTTTTGTATCACTTTGTGATAGCAATACAAAAATAAATCCGGAAAAAATGTCCCTCAAGATTTATTATATATCATTTTTTAAAAATTTTTCATATCAATTATCAATATTATTTATGATGTAGATTTGAAATAAAACAAAAAAAAAGATATTTATTTTTTATTCAAAAACCTAATTGCATTGCTATTATATATTTGTACAAGTGATATAGAATCCGATGAATACCTTTATTTGAATTTCTGAATGTTAGTCTCAATTCCGTTTGTACAAAATATGAAAGTGAGAGAAACATATTTGGTAACCATATTATTAGGTACTGATAAATAATTTGAATTATATTTTATTCATTTTTTTTTTTAAAGAATTCGAAATTTTGCGAAACATTTTAAACATTATTGCACAAAAACAAAATCTTTTTATTCTAAAAGATTAATCCCAAATTAACAATAGCTACATTTTTTTCCTATACATATCCAATAAAGTGTTACGTACATATATTCGTGTTTAAGTGAAATAATACGTATACCGTAACAACTAAATGTGCAACAATGAATAAAATTTCAATCAACTTGAACATAAAAAAGGACTTACACCCATAATAAACATTCTTGTGGGTAGTAAGAAGCTAAATAAACACAAAAAAAACCACCGCCATTGTCTTCCGGCACGGTCTTGACCATAATCGTAAAAGCATAAGAAGTGTGTATTTACTACAGTAAAAGCGTCGCTCAAAACGATCGAACCGTGCATTTCGGGTAGGCAGCAATTTTTTTTCTGAAATTCATAGAAGGGCCTGTGGTGAATATAAAACTGAGTTTTCGGGACTGGGGGTGTTGCCGTTTAGCCGCCATCTTGGAAAAAAGGTCAAAATTAATTTTTCGATTATCTCTGTAACCGTGAGGCACACAAAAATTTTGTAAAGACCATTTTTATAGAAAATTTTATTTTCTACAATTTTTATTTGAAACATTTTGTCAGAAAATCGATATTAAAAAAGTTATTCACAAAAAACTGTGGAAAATTAAGGAGTGGAAAACTTTAAGGCCATATAACTTTTCTATTTTCAACCCGACAAGATTAATGCTTCTTATATTTTTCATAGGAAATTTCTTTATTTTACTAACATTTTGTTTATTCATGCTTTTTCTGGGTGCGATACAACATCGGCAACGTACAATATGGGCAAAATGAAATTTATATATACTCTTGAAAAAATTCAGAGCTGTCTTCAGGAGTAGAATTATTTCAGAACGAAGAAGTAGACCCCATTTTATTGAGTGCTGCTGGAGAGCGGTTTTTTATTGCTTTGTATGGCGGTGATAAGCATGAAGAATCGATCAATATATTGCGATACAAACGATTCGCAAAATCAACAATTAAAAGTAAATTTAATCTTGCCTCGCTCCCGCCCACACAAGATGCAACTCGTATGCACACATTCAGAGTGTATCACCAAGTACAGTCGTGGTTGGCAAGATACAAAAATCCAGAATACTGGGGCTGGAGGAGAACCTTACGAATGTTCATCCCTATACAGTGCACCAATGAACCTGCACCTCCCGAGTTACTATAATTTAATTTTGTAAAACATTGTTCTTTTAAATAAAAAAAAGGGACGTTTTTATTAAACAAATAAAAATGGATGAGATTTGTTATGAATGAGGATTTAAGCTGTTAAAAGAAATATTACGAGAGGGGGGCTTTAAGCGCCACGGGTGGTGCGGAAAGGTGTTAAATTTCAGGTTAATATGTAATATGTATTTTTTCGTAAAACCATACTAGCCAAAAAAGTAAAACAATATAAAATAACTGTATTTTAAAATTAATATGTTACTTAAAAGTCGACGATTTTTTAGTTACAATTTTTACCTACCCACTTTTGGAGAGCTATAACTTCCTAACTAGAAGTCGGATGATAAAATTTAATACCTCTAATTTTTCGTTGAAAAGTACTCTATAAAAAAGATAAGAAGCATATTTTTTGTCGGGTTAAAAATAGAAAAGTTATCTGGCTTCAAAAGTTTTCGTTCCTAAATTTTTCATGGTTTTTTGATGATAACTTTTTTGTTTTTAAAGTTATGTAAAAAAGTTTATAACAAATTTTGTAGAAAATGAAATTATCTGTAAATAAGGTCTTTACAAATTTTTTGTCAGACTTTCGGTTTTGGAGATATTCGAAAAAATAAAATTCGACCTTTTTTCGAAGATGGCGGCTAAACGACACCACCGCGGATCCCGAAAACTCGGTTTTACATTCATCACTAACCCCCCTACGACTTCCAAAAAAAAAATTGCTGCCTACCCGAAATGCACGGTCAAAGTACGCTTTTACTGCACTAATTATCATTTGTATTATTGGCACAGTATGGTTTACATGGACAATCTATAACGTATATGTGGATCGTATACAGGCTGTTCCAGAACTGTACTGATGAATATTTTAAGAGGGGATTTTAAACGAAAAGGAGGGATATCATCGTATCGATAAGATCAGAAAATTAATCCCTAATATGACAAAAAATTAATTATATTTTTTTTTACATTTCTCATTATTTTAGTTTAATACAGGACACTAATTTAACGCTACAACAATTTAAAAGTAAAAGTGACTACGTTTTCTTTGCAAGAAAAATCGACAAACTGTGGTCAAAATGGTTTTTTTTTGGAAAAAATGTACCCTTTTTTACTACTATAACGGGTTTTTTTAGGACATGAACGCATTTTTTTAGCATTATGATTTTTTTATATGTTGTTCTTTAGACGTCAACAAATATAAAAATACAAAAATTAAAATGCTAAAAAAATGCGCTCATGTCAAAGAAAACTCGATATAGTGAAGAAAAGAGACAATTTTCCAAAACAAGCTATTTTGACCGCAGTTTATCGATTTTTCTTGTGAAGAAAACGTAGTTACTTTTACTTTCAAATTATTGTAGCGTTGATTTAGGGTGCTGTATTTTACTAAAATAATGAGAAATATAGAAAAAATAGTTAATTTTTTTTGTCATATTATGGGTTAATTTTCTTAGCTTACGATATACAGGGTGTAAAACAAATAACTTTCGTCCTTTTGTGGGGTGACTCACAGCACCCTGTAGACACTAAAACCGCAGGAATTTTTTCGGAATTAACAGTCGGGTCACCCCTCAAAAGGATAAGAGTTATTTCCCTTACATCCTATATATATATATATATATATATATATATATATATATATATATATAATTATATATATATAATAATTATATTAATAATTATATATATATATATATATATATATATATATATATATATATATATATATATATATATATATATAGGATGTAAGGGAAATAACTCTTATCCTTTTGAGGGGTGAGCCGACTGTTAATTCCGAAAAAATTCCTGCGGTTTTAGTGTCTACAGGGTGCTATGAGTCACCCCACAAAAGGACGAAAGTTATTTGTTTTACACCCTATATACTCCTTCTTTTTATTCATTTCTCACATTTCCCCTAAATGGTTTAGATCTGATTTTCTAATGGTGTTTTCTAAATCTTACAAAAAAGTTAATCGACTGGAAATTATTCTCTCGGTCCTTTTTTTTTACTTGACTGGCGAAAATTTGGTTACCTGTATCTCAATTTAGCTGAAATAATTTTAATTGAATGTTATCTTAGCAATTGCTAGTATTGATATTTTTTTTTAATAATTCTTGGTGCCACGATTAAAATGTTAAGGGGTGATATTACAAAAAGCCTCATTTTCAAACTTAATATTTCACAAAAGGAGCTTAAGAATGGAAAGTTATAGAAAATTTTCATGAAAAGGACCTTAACAAAAAAAGAAAATAATTTTTTTGCTGTGTGTTAATTGAGATTTACATCAGTAACATGTACATAGAAAATTTCAGGTTCATGGACCAAAAGATGTAGGACTTATTGGGATATGACAAACGGACAAACCGACACACAGACAGACAGATAAATATAAAATTATAAGGTTTCTAAATTTTTACTCTGGGACCCTAAAATTGACTATTGAAATAAGTTATGTTTATGTATTCAAATTGTTAGGTATATAATTCATTATTTTATTATCAAAGTTGGAGTGTGCGTTATACGGTGAACATACGGAAAATCTAAAAAATTATTGAAAATTTTGGGGTGCGCGTTATACGCCGAAAAATACGGTATATATGTAGAAAAAAATTTCTTTCAAAATATCTCACCTGCGGTGAGGGTATATTATTATTTGTATGCAATATATTCCCACTAACCCTTGACTACTTTTTAGCAAATTTCCAGAATAGAATTCAGCTATTACAGCCACTGTCATAACGCGACTTGAGCCCGGGACTATGGCAGAAATTTGTTTTGAGGTCCCTAGAAACCGAAAATAATATTTACTAAAATTTGTATATATATATATATATATATATATATATATATATATATATATATATATATATATATATCCGCGCGATAACTCTCGAATGAAACGTCTTACGTTTATGAAATTTGATGAAAATATTGGAAGTCCCAAACCGTTGGACGACTTCGTTAACCAGACACGTCCGATGCCCGGAACATGAATTTTTTTGGCAATTTTGGTGAAAAAGATTAGTTTTTTGCCAAAATTGCCCCTTATTTAAAAATTTTTGTGAATTTTTTTTACACCATTGGAAAGAGGAGAAAAAATCATATAAAAAAGGTCTTAAAACTATTATTCCATGTCAACTACACACACCGGCATAATTAGCGGAACATAAAAAAATATAAAAACTTATGTATTAAACAAAGTTGGCTGTTTTTTTTTATTTTTTATTTTTACTTAAAATAATATTGAAGTAATTAATCAATTGACTTTTCATAGAATTGCTCTTATTTATTATTGATGCAAATCTTTTTGAGAGGTCTGTCACTTTCGACCTCAGGTGCCGCTTGTTCTCAATGTGGTCGAGTTTCAGACTGCTGTAATTAAAAAAGGGCAAAGGTTGCCTCAGGAGACTATAGATAACATCATTCTGAGTATAGCAAGACGAATGGAAACTTTGACAAGAGCACGGGAGGAAGCACGCGGTATTAAAACGCTGTGTTTCATTTTCTATTTGTTAAATAATCTTTAACTTAAATGATTCTTAGACGACATAAGATTCCAAAAATTTGTCATTTCATATGGTTAGTTCCTTTTGCTAACGAAAATAAAGGTATATCCACTTGTGAACATGTAATTTTAAGTGAATAATTAAATAAGACTGATAGTTTCTTAAAATTAAATGGTTTGTTTGATTTTTAGAGATATTTTGTATGTTCCGCTAATTATGCCGGTGTGTGTAGTTTCCAAGAAAAACTAACTTTTATAAACGGAAATTCACTATGTTATGCAGGATGCTGCGACAGGGGTATTTACCTATACTATAAAATATACTCAATAGTAAGATCTTTCTCTAAATATCTATCATACCTTTCGAATCATCCTATATACATTCGCGTATGTGGTACACTTAATGAATCTGTAAATAACATTTCGGTGAGGTGCGCTCGTTAAAATTTACGATTATCGGTTACGGTACCGAGAAAACCAGCGAGCGAGAGACGACTGAGAGAGCGTTATGGCGTTATGGCGTTTGCTGACAGGCCGACCGGTCAACACATCGATTACGCCATTACTTTACGATACCTGTATACATGTATATACAGATCACACAGTAGCTCTAGCACCAGTAACTTCCGATTCCGGTTCGATAGAGATCGTTTATGTGTGTGTGTGTGTGTGTCTAGTATGTATATATGTGTGTTGAACTTTGTTGAGTCATATATTGTGTTGTGATAGTTACAAGTCAACAACTGCTTGGATACTTGAGATTGAGGCTACTGCTACATACTAGTCCCGCTAGTGCCGCTAGTCGTCTCTGGACGCCGTGTAGGATGCTATGGATGAGGTATTTTATCATCGACGGTTTCTTTTATTTATGAGAAAATAAAAAAAAAATTGTAGGTATATGCTACGATAAGTTATGGATTATGGTTCATGTATAGAACTGAATACAACATCGTTATATTTTGGTATTATGCTGGTGGATTCGATTATCTTCATTCGTAGTGGCTCAGTATACGAGTTTATTGGAAGCATTTTGGTGAAAGCAGTGGAAATAAAATTTTGGTAGTTATTTTACAATTAAAACTTTATAGATATTTGTATTCGTACAGGATTGCACATTCCAGGGTATGGTCACTTTCTGGAATATCGAGGAAAATCAGAGAATTTTAAGTCAGAGAAATGTCGGGGAATTTTTTTTGGAATCAGGGAATTTCTTTCTTGTCAGGAAATCATATTCCACTTCCATTAATTCCCTTTTTCTCTACGGTAGAGAAACATAGTGTTCTGAATAAAACTAAAAATTGAGACCTATTTCGAATTTCGGATGCCATTTCAGGTTAACGGTTTGATTGGATTTTTGATTGTACCCGAAATGGGAAAAAAAAACTGAATCTTTTATCGAATAAATTTCTTGCCTCAGTTAATTTCAGAAGAAATAAACACCTTTAATTTTAATCTAAACGTCGAAAAAGCATGAAATTGTAGCTTAAAAATGGTGGGGGTGGGGGTAAAATATTAAAACCTCCAAAAAGCAGACCCTAGGTACGAACTCTATCAACATACCAAATTTCAACTCTCTAAGTTAATTCTGGAGGGCTATGGGCGTGTTAGATCCAGCTAAAATACTTTTTCCCCCTCTACTCCCTCCAAATCACCCTAGGAAGCTGAATTTTGGATATGTTGTAGATAATTGACCGAAACATTATTTCCAACCGGTTTGGAAAAGTTTTATTGTTTTATTTGTATTTTAATCGCGTTCTACGGGCCCGAAAACGGATAGCACCCCTACTCTCGCCTCGCCCCATTCTTATAGTACAGGCTGTATAAGTCTAATTTTTTCAGAGAAAAATTCGACTAAAAAGAAATGGAAATTTACAACAAGAAGTGATAAAAACTCTTAGAAAAATTTACTTAAAAATTTGAATTATGAATTGGGAAAAATTTTTCGTTAAACGTAGGGAAAAATTCAAATATTGTTTGGAAAACCGGGAAAGGTTAGGAAAGTTTGGTTTTGAGAAAAAGTGGTCTGCACTTCCCTTTGCAAAGCTCATATTTTTAAATTAATTTTAAATTGCTAGAATTTTACTGATAAGTCCACACAAAATCGTTCCAATAATGATCTTAGCCTACAAAAAAAGCTTTTAAGGAAAAGAAGATAAGTTTCTAAGAATGTATCTTTGACATACGACATTTTATTCGCAGTATCCGCACTACTTTTAAAGAGGAAGATAATTTTAGTTTTTAGTGTTACGAAAAATTGCAAGCTTTTACCGATACTTTTGTCAGACTTGAAGGAAAATTGGTAAGCATAATTTTTGGACGAAAGTTTTCGTCTTATATGGTGTTCATCTTTACATCCCTTTTTCTTTTCATTTTGTTCTAATTTTTGCATTTAATATCCGTCAAAACGAGATATCCCTGTATTTATATAAAATATTAGGTGAAACATATAAACAAAACGAAATGAGAAATTGAAACAAACAGGATTGTGAGATTAAGGGAATGAAAATTGGGATGAGTGAGGGATTCCCGTTGGATATGATGTGTTGGCAGTGGGATGGTGTTTGTGATGATGACTCATATGGCAATTTATTTTGTGCGAATAGAAAGGAAATAACATCAGTGGCTGTTGTGGCTGTATTCTACCCGGTATATAACTAGGGTTGCTATGAATGTACCCTACATATTTTGGAACGAGTTCAACAAACAAGTTACATATTATAAACATAAGGAATATGAAAAGATGAGTCATCCTCTTCAAGAGTTGTAAAGGATGTAAAGTATGTAATTATTTACTGTCTGCTGGAGAGGCGTAAAGAAATGTTGAAAAAGTTTGCTTACAATTTAATTTTGTCCCCATAGATGTCATCGACTTTTGTGATTATTTGTTTGTTTGGGGGAAGGATAATTAATAATTTCCTAGTGATCCCTTGATAGAAATAAAAATTTCAATTTTGATTGGTTCAGTGAATTAAATTTTTCATACTTCTTAGAATTTTCTGGTTTTGTTTAGGGCTACGGATATTAAAAATAAGGAAAGTGGAATCTTATCGAATCACATATTTGCGATTAACATGTTTCTTATAATCTTCCGTAAAATAGAAATTTACTTAGAGAATTATTTTTCTAAGTAATTTCACTTTTTTTTAGTATTGATCACACTTCTTAGGGGTTCTTTAGTTTTGTTTTAGGGTTACGGATATTAAAAATAAGAAAAGTGGGATCTTATAGATGGGTTATGTTAACCGTTTACCGTTATCGGGTCTCAGATAAGAATTTAACCAGTAAAATAGAAATTTACTTAGAGAACTATTTTTCTAGGCAATTTAACCTTTTGAAAAAAGTGAAGAAAATGAAAATTTTAGTCTGAAGTGAATTCTACAAATAATTCCTATGGAATCATCAAAATTGATAACGTATAATTTAAGAATGGATAGAAAATGATGTCATTGACGTTATAAAGGCCATTAAACTTTTTTAATAATAAAATTTTTGCTAATTAGTGGTTTTCGGAACCTACCTATTATTTTTTCCATTTTTTTGGTGGAATTAGAATTCTAGAATTGATGGAAAATAAAGTGCCAGAGTATTGATCAAACCGAATTTTTACCTTTCTAAAAATTTGAAAATTGCCATTGATTTATGACGTCATTAGATACATTTTTTTGATTATTAAATCCAAGACAAAAATTTTAGTGATTTAATGTTTATTACCAACTCGAAATTCTTGCTATCATATGACTAGCATTTTGTTTTTCAAATCAAAGGCCATATTTTTAAACCTAATTTTGTCGTGAAGAATAGTTTTAGAACTTAAGTATATGATAAGTACACTTGAAGTTTTCGGTAATCTCGTATTTTATGCTTTTTTTGGCCAACCACTTTTGACGTTTGCCATAAATATTTATGTTTTCGCAAAAGTTCTGATTAATTTTTTGGTTATTTCTATATGTATACCTATCCTTACTCTTATAAGTATGAGATCTGTCAAGGCCAAGCTTGGTCCAATCTTCCATGTTCAGGATTTCTCCTACACTATGGTAAGTTTATGGGTATCACTCGAATTACCACCCTGCTAGTCCCTAAACTAGCTATGCAGTAGTAGGCCCCACATATCCACAATCTCATTTTCTTCTGAAGGTCTCCGCAATAGTCTTACATCTTTTGATCTTAAGAGCGTCCTTCCATAATATCGCTCCATACAATCTGATGAATTCCACGACGCCGCTGAAGATTCTTCTCTTCATCTCGTCCAAACTCCGAAACCTAGTTGGGTTAGGATCATGGTTGGGTTTGTTGTCAAACTAGGCATTTCCCACAAAAATGAAAATGTAAAAAAAGACATAAAAATGATGATTACGATATTTGAATTTAATTTTAATGAGACGTCCTTTACACAAAACGCTTTAAATTCAAAAACCATCTTTATATGAAAATATTTCACATACAATAGGTTAAGTGCTTTCGATGCACTCTACGATAAAAATGAAGAAAATTAGAGAAGGAAAATGATATATGGCTATGTGCTACATACACACACAGATGTCCCCATAAGTGAATTCTCTTTTTGTTGCATTATGAGAGCATTTATAATGTTCTTCGGGAAGGTAGACCATATATAGTATGTATAAGGTATGTACATATAGTATGTGTTATAGCAGTAAATACGTTGCAGAAAAAATATATTAAAATTCCACTTTATAAACCGTTAGAAATTCTTATCTATATATGACAGAGTATATTTAACAATTTTTTTAAAGTATTGCATTTTTTAAATGGATCTTGGTTGCTTAAGAACAAGAAAAAAAGTTTAGGTAAGCAAAAAAAAAACATGTAAGCTCTTTTTCCATTGAAATGAGAGTTAAATTACGTTTTATGCTTGTAATTTAACTTGCAGTTGATATTATAAACTTCATTAATTTACATATATGTTTTACGGTTTTGTTATTTACACGGTTAAAATATTGCAAAAAAATCCTGGAATGGGATAGACTATAATGTTTTTTTGCTCTGATTACTGATTCAGAACCGTTGGTAGATTATCTGATTAAAATTATCAGAAGCATTGTATATATTGTTGTATATCGCGCGTACTCTGTCTCAACCTCGTATCTGAAAACTCCCAATTTTTGGACACAAAAAAAAACATATTTTAAATCCGTGTTTTCATCACTATGAGCTTAAGATTTATGCTAATTACACCCTTTGATGTTGGCTACCCGTATATATAAATATGTATAGATAAGTATATATGTAAAAACCGTATTTAATATGTTTTTTGTGTGTCCTAAAACATATAGCTTTTGATATACGAGGTAGAGACAGCCAACGCGCGATATAGTACATCGACTTAGATTTTAAATATAAATATTGTAGCTTCGTATAGAAATCTTGTTTCTTAAATAGAAATCGAAATACAAATTAGAAATTTTATAGCTTGGAATAATTTCTTTCAATGGTTGGGGTAGCATTAGGTCGTGTAACATGAAATGTCGTTTTCCGACCACTTGTTTGATCGAATACTTGAGACAATTCTCAGTACTTTTAGGGCAATCACGAAAATATTTAAAAGCAGTTCTATAATTTTAAATAGAAATCTTGTAGTTAAAAATAATTTCCTTCACGGGTTGGAGTAGCATTAGATCTTGTAGTATGAAATGTCGTTTCCCGACCACTCGGTCGACCAAGTACTTGAGACAATTGTTGACAATTTTGGAACTATTACGGAAATGTTTATAAGTAATTCTTTAATTTTAAATAGTAGCTTGGAATAATGTCTTTCAAAGTTTGGGTTAGTATTAGGTTGTGTAATATGAAGTGTCGTTTTCCAACCACTTGATCGACCATGTATTTGAGACAATTTTCGGTACGTTTAGGACAGTCACGGAAATGTTTAAAAGCAATCCTTTAGTTTTAAGTAGAAATCTTGCAGCTTGGAATAATTTCCCTCGTAAATTGAAATAGCATTATGTTTTGTAATATGAAATGTCGTTTTCCGACCATTTGGTCCACCGTGTATTTGAGATAATTGTCGACACTTTTGAGACAATCACGGAAATGTTTAAAAGCGCAATTTTAGTGAATTTCAAAAGGGAATTTTTAGCTATATCACATATAACAAATATATTTTGAGATTTGAGTCGAGACTGTAAGCATTCGACTTCCTTGGTTAACATTACCAAAAACCACATATGTAAATTAAAAATCACAAAGTGATTGAAAAAATTATCCGGATCGGCCGGGAATCGAACCCAGGATCTCCCGGTAACTAGCCAGGTGTGCTATCCATTACACCATCGATCCTTTGCTCGACAGGTGCCCGATACAGACAACATTCAATCACTTATGTGTATGTACTCTCTGTAATGCGAGAAGCAGTTACAACTTTTCAATTTCAAATGTAGTGATTGAATGTGTCTGTATCGGGCGCCTGTCGAGCAAAGGATCGATGGTGTAATGGATAGCACACCTGGCTAGTTACCAGGAGATCCTGGGTTCGATTCTCGGCCGATCCGGATAATTTTTTCAATCACTTTGTGATTTTTAATTTACATATGTGGTTTTTGGTAATGTTAACCAAGGAAGTCGAGTGCTTAAAGTTTCAGTTTAGCTGAACGATAAGTGAACATATCAACACTACGTGTGTTTTAAATGCAGACAAAAGTCTGTCATACATAGTAGTGTTTCACAAGCACTCGATAATATTTGAAATTGGAAAGTTGTAAAAATTACTGTTTTAATGCCGCTCAATTTTCATAAAATTATCGTTTTTGTAAAAGGTCGTAGGAAAATAATATTTTTTTTAAGTTTGTTAAGAAAATTCAGTTCCTATTACTAGTAATTCGATAAAAAAGGATATTGATCGTTGAAAAAGTAGTGTGTCACACGTCCAAAGCACTTATTTTTCATTTTGGTAATTTAATAAAATTATTCTCTCTGAAGGTTCAAGTAACGAATTTTTTTATCGGGGGAAAATAAGCACTTTTCCATACTTGGTATGAATAATACGTATATGGTATTCTGTTCTTAGAATTGGCTGTATTTTTTGTCATTATCCTATTAAATTCAACATAAAATAGAATTTGAAGCGAAAATAAATTTGTTCTTTTTGTTGTTAAAATTGCAAATTCTGTCTTGCTCGTCAGTTTATTTCATTTTGTTTACAAATTGAATTTCGGTTTCCCATTGTATAAAAAGCATGGATTGTAAAGTTACATTTCTTTTTATTTACCTTATCTTTTAAAGTTTTGTTACCTTATAAAAAATTGACGTACCAAACAATCAAGGGTTTGCCATTTTATTTTAATATTTATTTCAACATTTTAAAAAGTGATTATGCTTTGAATTTAAATAAATTACTCGCGTGCAAAGGCGTGCTGTATCATTAGTGAATCATATATAGGTATTCAAGTAATAATTTTGACTAAAAGAGGCGATAAGTTAGAAAATTTTATTTTCTTGTAAAAATTATTCGACCGGTTTCAACGCCTAGTTAGCGTCATCATCAGGAAAGAAGTATCGCATGGTCTAACAGACCGAAAAAATCAATCAAACACATCAAAATATCCAATTTCCGAGAGTTTATACACTCAAAATTATAAAGAAGAGTCTGTTTACATTTGAAGAAGATGATTTTTAAGCAAACAAAATAAAACAAAAAACATTTATCATAGACGTTCATTTTAACCAAAATCTAAAAAAATAAAAATTTTAAGAGTTACGGTATAAAATATAAATTTGAATGGTGTAGACGCTGTGAATATAACATTAACGACTACTTTTATTGAAGTGAATAATTTAAGTTGAGATCTAGAAGATCGTAGATTCTCTTTTATAGACACTTTTTGTCATAGCTAAAATGTGCTTAATTTTTGGACTACAACGTTTTTTTTTCTTTTTAATTCCGTGGCTGCCACCAATCTGGTGAGTGTTTATCTGAAACTGTGAAAGGAAAGTGCAAAAATCATGGGATTCGAACCTACGACTGTTCTCATCAAAATTCCGTAATCAGCTTTTTTTTTTTTAAACACAAATACTATATACATTTTCCTAGGTGTTTTAAACAGGAACCGTTTTATGTAAACCATGAGCTTTGATGTTTATATATTTTTTTCTCTCTCTTTTATATGCTTTTTTATATTGTAAATATGGTAATATTATTATAATTTGTTTGCTCTTTTTTCTGTTTCAAACCCGTGTTACAATTCCGCATGCGATCATAACATGATAGAGGTGTTAAAAAAAATATTTACTAAAATAAACAATGTCCTGTTTGACCTGTTATTTGTTATCCTTGTTTTCATATTTGTACTTATTTGTTTTCTTTTCTTTTTTTTTTTTTTTTTTTTTACCAAACATATTAAACAAATAAAAATGTACACGGGCCCATTTTGTTTCATTTTTTTTTTAAATCTTATTGTTTACAATGATTTTATAAAACCACAGGATAATGATGATAATTATTTTTATATTTTTATTACGTAATATTACTTTCCCATTCATAGAGGTTATATAGCGAAGCTATAGCTAGGGCCGGATTTATCTCTGTGGAGGCCCCGGGACATTTCTCATCTGATGACTCGTGAGTACTTCACATTTAGGGGGCCCTGGGTAATTTTGTGGAGGCATCCCCGAAGAATTTTCGAAATTTTTCAAATTGTCGAGCAAAGAGAACAGAGTTGACGAGCAAAGAGAAAACTTTCTTATTCTTTCCGTTTTGTTCCTCTATTTTGAGATTTTGTGGAGGTCTCTGTTGCGTGGAGGTCCCTGGGCACGTGCCCCAAGTGCCCTTATGTAAATACGGCTCTGACTCTCGCTATAAGGGAAAGTATGATAATCAGACCAATTTGAGTAAATGCGGCTTTCACTGAATCTTGGCGTTTTGGGGCCTAAGAAATTCAGAAAACCACAGAAAACCAAAAATTTGGAAGGAAGTTTTCCGGACCTGGACTTGGGCACCGGACCTTTTGTACGTATGTTGACATCTAAATTAATGAATATATCCAGATTTACCAGGGTTGGAGAAATAAAGCTAAGTTCAAAACAATTCTTTATATGTGGCATTACAAGTAGCCAAATTTTAACATATTTTGTCCAGTAGTTCTGGAGTATTACCGCCATTTTTAACTTTTTGGAAAAATTGAAAAATTTTGGATTTTTACAATTTTCCCTAGACCTTGTTTATGAAAATCGTTGAAACTTAGACGGAAAGTATAATGGTGACTTAGGAAAATTTTAATGTTTTTTAGAAGAACTGAAAAAAATTTTAAAATTTTGCAACATGATAGAACTTGTAGCATACTTCCAATCGGCAATTGATTTTTTTTTGCAGTGGATTGGGGTAATTTAAAAAATAAGCTTTTCTCTTTGGGGACGACCGAGGGCAAAATTTGAATTTGCAACAACTTTATTTTCGACAGCTTTCCTCAGAAATGCACCCATCTGTCCGTAAAATCGCAAAATATATTTTGATTCTTTGTAATATTTGAACGGAATGGTCTTTTTCATTGTGTTTTCTTTTTGCGGGCATTATTCATAAATGATTATTATATTTCCAATCCCTTATCAGTTTCTGATCCCAACGCCTCCCCTCTTGGTAGATTTCAAAAAAACTGTGTTGTCAGCTTTTTCGATTCATTACGATGAAGAAACATTATTTATTATACCTTCATTTTAAATAATTTTCCTGTACATGTTTATTATGTAATCAAGTCTATTGAAAAGAAGTTAATAAACCCTGAGTTGCATAATATATTAGTTATTAATTTTCTCGACAGAATTTCCTTTTATAAGATGTGTAGGTACTACCTACGTTATCTGACTGATGTTATAGTGTGTATAAGTTTTACGTAAAGAATATTAATTGCTTTTTGAAGTTACGATTCTTTTTGATATTTTAATATTTTTTAAATAATTTTGATGACGTCATGACAATATAATGAAGCTAATGGCATAAATAAAATCTTTAGGGGGTGTATAGAATAATTACAGTATGTTTCTGCCTCAACTATATCCATTCATTTCTATTAGAATTGTGCATCAGGACCGAATTTACCCCTTAAATGCCGCCCCTGAAAAAAAATCACTGCAACTTTTCCCTAAAAAAAAATAAGTGACGAGCAAAAAAAAAACGGCCAGATTACCACATTGTGTTCCAAATTTTGTCGTCCTCTTAAAAATTTGCCCTGGAACCTAGTCCCGCGTGCACCTAGTGTAAATCCAGCACTGATTGTGATATTTTATTGGAAACGTAAGCTGAGTTGAAGATTAAAAAAAGTTTAGAACATTTTTTTTTCTGAATAGACGAAAGTGAAAGTGAAATAGTATTCTAATATGACTTCAACAGAAAGATTTTAGTGGAGAAAATAGCACGGTCTTCATGATTACAGTGTCTTCTAAACAACTAGATCACATGTTATCTAATACATTTGCGACCAAGCAGGACCATACTTGCCTTTTTGCTTGCCAACTGAATTTTTTGAAAATACTTTTCGAAAAATTTCCTTATCACCTTAGTATAGACGTCACCATGTCGTGTATCCAGGGCAGGGCCGGATTAGCCACTAGGTCTACCTAGACCATGGAATTTGACGTTTTTTTTTGCTCGTCAGTTATTTTTTTAGGGAAAAGTTCTAAAAAAGAAGAAAGTAGGAGAAGTTTTTTTTAAGGAACAGGCAGGGGCGGCATTTTTTACGGTGCCTAGAGCGGCACTTGGGTAAATCTGGCCCTGATTCAGGGGCCTCCACATAAGAAATGCCCAGGAGCCTCTTAAAAGTAATTGTATCTGTAAGAATTCGGCAAAAAAGGAGTTTTAGAAGTATTTATTATTCTGTACATTTTACACAAAAAATTCTGAGAGGCCATTTTTTGAGAGGTTACTAAATGGAAAACTTACTAAATGTAACTCCCACTTACTTACAATCAGTTTAACTGATTCCATTATTTGCTATAAATTTCCTACATAATCACTTTACATTAAGGGGGGGGTCCTCCAGACAACAGGATTTTTAATAATTTTTTTAATAAACTGGATACATTTATTGTATCAAATGAAGTTACATAGTATAGTACATGTTATGGTGTATTCACTCAAATTTTTATGCAAAAAAAAAGAAAATGGCGGCGCTACAGCTGTTCCAAGTTGACTTTTTTAGTTTGCGCCGTGGAATGCCCAGCCCCTTGTAATCAACTGAATTCAATCGGACAAAAAAGTTTTATTAAAATAAGTCATTACGCTTTGCATATACCTATTTCTGATGAGAAAAATTTTTTTTTCACAATTTAAAACCAAAAAGAAAAAATTTCACTTTTTTTTTTATAAACAGATTGTTATAAACAATATTTATAGTAATAATTCATACAAAATTTTAGGTATATGCAAAGGCCAATATCTTAAAGAATATCTGTACAGAATTTCAAGTTAATACCTTAATAACTTTTTAAGTTATGTTCCACGGCGCGAAAAAAAACCTGTTTTGAGAAAAACGCTATTAAAAAGTTTTCGTTCTTGAAAAATAAAGTTAAAAGCAATTTATCGTTATCTAAGATAACCGTTCTGTTGGGATTAAAACATTAGAAATATATTCCTTAAGGTTCAAATGAACTTTTAAAGCAAAACAAAAAATGAAAAATTTGAAAGTTCTGGAGGACACCCCCCCCCCCCCAACATTTTTCAATGCGGATATCACCCCTTTTTTTGTTCCATTTCAAATATTATTGTTTTTACTACCTACTTGTATGCAGCTATGCATATTAAACAACAATTTATTGACATGAACCGCCATTTAAATAATCTGATTCACGTACATATCATACGGCAAACACATAATATGTAGGTATCAATATCATTGCGATTGGACAACCTTGTCTCTAGTTTTAACTTTTCTTTCTTCATCATGTCCTCCGTGTTCTCCACATTTTATATAAAGATGGATCAATAGACGGACGGGGCCTTACCCGCGTGTTCGCTCGACCGACCGCCTGACTGCCGCCGCAACATGACTCATTCAGAACGTCTGTGTTGTCGGTCCGTCATATATATACGTATTACATTTACTCACTCACTCCGGCATCAGTTTCCCCCCACTTTTTTTGATATCGCTCTGTGTATATGTGTGTGTTTTGTTTCAAATAGAACGCCAACGTTGCATGTGTGTATGTGTTGTATTATTCTGTTAACTTCGTCACCAAAACCAGTAATGTAACTACTTTAAAATTAAAGAGCTATGTTATTGGAGCTTTATTTAGTTATGTAATATATGTGTATGGTGGTATTTTGTTTGTGTATGTGTTTGTCTGTGTGTTGTTATTTGATTTTCAAACCGGTTGTATTAAATTATTAGTTTGGTCGTATAGAATGAGTTTTGAATTTTGCTGCTGCATTTCTTGTATTCCACTACAATTTAATATAAAGATCAAATTTATTTGTCAAACAATTTAAAATTGTATGTACTTATATATAAGCGGGATTGTATTGTTATTACACGCTGTTCTTGTATAACACGATTTGGTTTAATGGATTATATGTATATTGTCTTTTGTACATAATATATTTTATAGTGAGGTATTCTATTTCTCTGACATGACTGTTATCTTTCGTAGAAGTTTGTTATGTATCTACCTTGAAATTTGTGAGTATGTGTTTCTGATGATGTTAGGAGTTATTCTGAATGTCTCTTACATAAGATTTCCTTGTATATACGAGTAGTTTGAAAAATGTAATACTCCAACTATGAACTTCAACTCCTGTTGTACTGTCATACTTTCCAATACTATTATATCATTAGGTTTAAGGGAAGAATTAAATAATTCGAGTGAAAGAATTCTAGACTTAAAGTGGTTTTTCGGATGTTTCTGCTTGAAGGAAACGTTGATGAAAAACTTTTTTTGGGGGCCATGTAATAGATTCAAGTTACAAAGAGTAGGGATGTTACGGAGTTTCGAGTCCATCTCCGAAAGATCGGAACTCCCGATTACGCAAACGGGGATTTGCAATGAAGTTCGATAACAGATCTTCGACTTAGACCTTGTTTTCAATAAAACCACTTCCGTAATATTTTTAGTGGAGAGTTCATGCGTCAAGTAATTGACATTTTGAGAGCTGAGTAGATAGAAATTAATGTATTCTTTGAATTTGTAGATTTCGCTTTTACTATGTTCTATATAAGGAATATATTATACCCTCTTAGGAATTAACCTCCTTTATTTTCTAATTTCTGAATATCTATTTTGAGTCTTTGATATCTTAGGTTGCGACATAGAGAAGTTAAATGGATTTAGGGTGCCTGTTTTACCTTACTATTAAATTAATTCTTACTTTTATCTTAATCTGTTGTTTCTTAATTTTTGTTAGGCTCCTAAAGAAAGGAGGCTCCTTTATATACAGTCAATTCCCTCCTTATGCTCTTTCCTAAAGTAATTAAGAACTGGATATTTTTAAGGACCAATCACACTTTCCGACCGCCCGGACCGTTACACGTAAAAGTTATTTAAGTATTTATATTGTCTACTTGACATAAAAAGAAAATGTGACAAATTGACCAACAGGGTACTTGACTTAAGTTACAAAAATATTCTAAAAGCATTGTTTTCCCATGTCAGTTAAGTGATTTTTTTTATTTTCGACAGATTCTGTAAAAAATCATCAAAAAAAAAAAAAAAATAAACCTACAATTTTAAATAAGAAAAAGGCGGGAAAAATACCTCACTATAGTGACGTCACAGTTTGAAGCAACTAAACGTCAATGTCAATATTTATAATCTCAAAACGTTGATTATATTCATAAAATGTCAAAATAAAAGCAAGTATTTATTTGAATTCTGGTCGATTATTATTATTATATATATAAGCAAATAGAAATATTTAAAAGAAAACATAATTTTACCTTACAGATGAAAATTATCAAAATCGACATATCTAGCTACAAAATGTTACGTCATTTTCAAGAAATGGCGCGTTTTCACTAATTTGAATATTTGTTGAAAAATGGAGATTTTCAAAATAAAATTTCGAAATAAATATCAAATTTTTTTTATGTTTCATCATTAAAATTGGACATATGTAATGATAATGCATAAAATTATTTAACATTTGACACAAATTTTAAATACAGTCAAGTACCGTATTGCCCAAAACCAATATCTACTTGACTTTAATTGTTTAGACATTACGTACCTTTTTGAGTGTTTGGGTATGAGTCAAAAAGTACAATAAAATCTTATGACATCCAGTTACACCGTAAAGTTGCCGCGTCAATTTGTCCGGTCCTTGATTCAATTCAAATGAAAAATAAAACAATTTGGAAACAGTAATAACACTTAAGAGTTCTATTAGTTAACAGATACATGTTTATCCTTCAGTCGTTGGGTAAACATTTTCACAGAGGTCAGTAGTAAAACAATAAAAGAGGATGAAGAAATTGTGGTTAAGGATGTGAGGCGTCCATAATGAATTTGAACGGTTACATTTATATAAATTTTATTATCAAAAACAGAAAGAAATAAGGTGAAAGAAGTTACACGTGTAATTATTAAAAAATATCTTTTCAATCTTCTAAATTCTCTTTATCTAAAGTTTTTCTTTGTAATTTAAAAATTAAAATTTCACGTGAGTTTTTTCTACTTTATTTTAATGATATACAGTTGTATCATTATATGAAAATGGCGCAGTTACATGAATATAGCTATTATTGTTATGTAACACAAACATGACAAAACCAAATTAGTAGACGGGACGGGAACACTCACTTTATTTTCTTATATATTTATTATGTACATAATGAATGACAAATTATGTAACAGGGGTAGCAAAATGTAGGTTTTCCTTCGCCATTATTGTCTTTGTTAAGAAAATGGTAAGAAAATGGTAAGAAAATTCAATGTCACAGATCACCTTTATTTGTATTATTTCACCTTCTATATTGTTCTTTCGTGTTCGAGAAACGTATTCACCTCGTTCACTCCTCTACAGAGGGGATTTAGGAAGAAACGAGAAGGCTCAGCATCACGTCCAACGTGTATACGTGTATATATACAGTGTGTCTGATTCGTTTGGGAATATTAGCGTTGTATGTTAAATATCAACATTTGATTTGTATTGAAGTGGAGTCATGTAGTAAGGTTACGGCAGTTCTTTACCAAAAGTAGCAAGGTTACAGTGGTTCTGTATCAAAAGTAGTAAAATCACCGCGGTTCTGTACCAAAAGTAGTAATGTCATAGCAGTTCTAAACCAAAAGTAGTAAGGTCACAGCAATTCTAAACCAAAAGTAGTAAGGTTACAGCAGTTCTATAGGGTGGAAAGTATATAAGTCTCGCTGCTAAAACAGTTGGTAGATCTCACCCGTGTAATTAACATTTGCCAATAAATTTAAACCAAAAATGTTTTTTAACAGAAAAAGTTTGTTACTAAATATGGGTCAAAAAAGGCCCTTATTTTTTTTTAATCCGACTCTGACCATCTTATATTTTAAGATAAATTTTCTGTTCTTAACCTGTTAACTGGGTATGACGAAATATTTCGTCATACATAAAAGCCTACTGCAATGGGCATGACGACATTTTTCGTCATGGAAATTAACACTTTCAGTCCCATGGATTCTGGTATCCTGACTGCTGTGTTGCCTTGTGTATGCCACACTGTTTCAAGCAATATCATACTGCGAAATAATTATTATAATTTGTTCAATTAATTCCTTGTACATTGAATATGTTACGAACCGGTGTTTTGGTTATTATTATAGTAAAATATTTTGTTTATTATTGTATTAATAATAAACAGTAATGAAATACATATTTATGTAATATTAATAAATAATAACAAACACATTATATTGACAAGCACCGATTTATATGCAAAATCGCTGACCACAGCTAATATGTATAAGCAGGTCAGCACATAGGTATAAATGGACAGCTGTTTGTCAGTACAATCATCAGACGATTGGCATTAGCTGGTCGGACGATCCATTGTAATCACCAAACCATTCCGGGGTTACGCTATGTGGTAAGCTCTTTCTAAATATACATATGTATAATTCGGGGAATACAATAATATATCATAGGCTTAGGTTAAGTTTAGTTGTATAACTCTCTTTAATAAAACATTTTATACTTTTATAATAAACCTATGGACTATACTTGTCTTACCCTACCATGCAGCCATCATGGTTCAATCAGAACCAAGAGTTCGGACCCATCCGCTCGGGGTCCACGCTATCGCTACTAGGAAGCAGCATTAAGGCCTCCCATACGTAACATTGGTGGCCGCGGTGGTATGATGGTTCAATGGTAGGGCTTAAACAAAGGTTAGGTAAACGGGTTTATTTTATTTTTAGGGAATCATTCTTTTCTTAATTATATTATATTTAGGATCATTTGGTATTTCTTTTTAAATAACATAGGTAAGAATTTTTTTATTCATTATAGGAGTCAGCAAATATTTTTTTTTTCAATGTCAAATAAAATGTATGTATAGGCATTCACGCGATTAAAAACATATAGAGGTATCAGGTATCATATACGTTTTATCATCTTAACAATTAAAACATTTAGGAAACTAAACGCGTATTAAATTTATTTATTAAAAGGGACGGGTTCACTATTTTTTTTCTAAGGGGGGTCACTAAAATTAACAAAATAAAGGGGATATAAGGAAACCACAAGCTAACAAGGAAAGGGACAGGAAAAGGTTCAACAAAGAATCGGGCTCACTACTGTGGAAATGTTCATCAGGGAAATTTCATTTATACGGTAAAAGGGATATTTTATAATATAACTAATAAATAACGATCAGGGATAATTAGATAACCGGGTTCATTACCAGTAATATATGGAAAATGGAATAAGTACATAAGGAAACCTCAAAACTAACCGGGGGAAAGACAAGGAAGGGTTCAACCAATAAAAATCGGGCTTACTACAATAGAAGAAACCATTAGGGGAAATATTGTCGGTCTGGGCAGATAACAAATGGATGGAATGAATAACTCCAGGAAAAACCATCGACTCCAGGGACCACCGGGACTACGACCAAAACAGCAGGATCACGATCGTCACCAATTCGGGCAAAATTGCATGGCGATCAGGAACAATCGGTTGCCCACCGTATCGTTCCGCCCCATAAAGGGTAGTACTATACCCGCCAGATCCAGAGCTAATGGTGTAGCGCTCCGGTACCTCAACGATGGAACAGTCCGATTGGGACATGGAAAGCCATGACTCCAAGGTGTCAATTAAAGGAATACAAAAGGAAGAATTCAAGGGAATTCATTTAAAGGAAGAATTCAAAGGAATTAAATTAAAGGAATACAAAAGGAAGAATTCAAGGGAATTCAGTTAAAGGACTACAAAAGGAAGAATTCAAGGGAATTAAATTAAAGGAATACAAAAGGAAGAATTCAAGGGAATTCAATTAAAGGAATACAAAAGGAAGAATTCAAGGGAATTCATTTAAAGGAATACAAAAGGAAGAATTCAAGGGAATTCAAATAAAGGAATACAAAAGGAAGAATTCAAGGGAATTCAATTAAAGGGATACAAAAAGAAGAATTCAAGGGAATTCAAATAAAGGAATACAAAAGGAAGAATTCAAGGGAATTCAATTAAAGGAATACAAAAAGAAGAATTCAAGGGAATTCATTCAAAGGGATACAAAAAGAAGAATTGAAGGGAATTCAATTAAAGGAATACAAAAAGAAGAATTCAAGGGAATTCATTTAAAATGAAGAATTCAAGGGCGAATTCGATTCAAGGGGGAATTCTAGGACGAATTCCATTAAAAAGGGGACACTCAAGGACGAACTCAAGGATGGACTCACCGGAAAAACCACAAAGAGGGATTCCAAGGGAAATATCATCAGAGAGGAATTTTGGAGTATTCAAAGGAAGTTTCTGAAGAAAAATGGGAATAAAAGGAAAAGGCAGAACAAGGAAGCCGACTGACAAAAGGGAAATTAAAATCGAAAACGATGGGAATATAAAAACTTTACGGGTATATTTTATTAAGCACCAATCAAGGATATAAAAATATAATGCAAGGGAGGAAAACTCACAGAATAGGGGTCAAAGGGATTCATCGGGGGAAGGAGACATTTGGACCACATGGAACAACTGAGAGATGGTTAATGGTTGGTGCCGAAGGAAGTTGATACAGAAATAAGCCAGTCCATGGATGGGTATGCCATATAGGCACTACGGATACTGTCTGTCCAGTCACGGGACACGTTAATACTGGGAATGTATCGGGAGCAAGGCGACCCAAGGACGAACCACAGCAGAAGGAACTTTTCTGGAACGACAAGGATCAACCAATTGGCCACCTCACCCGGAACTCAGAAGAGGAGGACAAGGTCCCAAAGGAAAGATACATAGACGCGAGGAGAGGCAATACCAAGACGGCTCCCGACGGAAAGAAGAGGAGAGAACGTTAATGGAGGCGCCGAAGGATGAAACCGTAGAAGCGACCCCTTGTCTGAGTTAGAAGATTGGAATAACGGCTCGAAAAGGAGATAGAAGACTTATTACTTATTAAACACTTATTACCTACTATGTTTGTACTACCTGTTGATTTCCTTTCAAATGTAACGTTTACCTGGTTTTTTTTATTAAGGGGGGATTTTAACAGATTTAGGAAGATGCAAAAGGCCACTTTTTTTCCGAAAAGGCTGGTTCTTCAAATGAGTAACCATCTTTTTCGCAGAAGGGAGTGTTGTTACGAACCGGTGTTTTGGTTATTATTATAGTAAAATATTTTGTTTATTATTGTATTAATAATAAACAGTAATGAAATACATATTTATGTAATATTAATAAATAATAACAAACACATTATATTGACAAGCACCGATTTATATGCAAAATCGCTGACCACAGCTAATATGTATAAGCAGGTCAGCACATAGGTATAAAAGGACATTAGCTGGTCGGATGATCCAATGGTCTCACGACCATTGTAATCATCATTCCTGGGTTACAATAGTTACGGGTAAGCTCTTCCTAAATCATGGGGATATATTAAATCATGGGAATATATTAAATTTTAGATTTAGGTTAAGTTCAGTTTATAATTTCCAGTCTATTGCTTTGTAAATATACTTTTATACTTTTATAATAAACTTATGGGTTAATCTTGTCTTACCCTACCATGCAGCCATCATGGTTCAATCAGAACCAAGAGTTCGGACCCATCCGCTCGGGGTCCACGCTATCGCTACTAGGAAGCAGCATTAAGGCCTACCATACGTAACAAATATATTTGAATTATATTTTAAATATAAAATATTTTATCAAAATAAATAAAAACCATAAGTTAAAAACGATATTCTTTTATTATTTGAGGTGTGATATTATGATACTTATCGCTGCGAACAAAAAATCCCCATTCTGAAACGAGTTGAGCAATAGCTAATTCCCCGGTTAACAGGTTAAAAAAGCAACATACAATAAATAGTAATTAGAAGTAAACATTTTTACAAAATTTCATTGAATTTTGGTCAACGAAATTAGTCAGAACCGTACTTAGAAAAATTTGGAAACATCGTGAAGCCAGTTCATTTGCGATTTTCTCAAACTGTTAATTCCGAAAAAATTCTTGTGGTTTTAGTGTCTACAGCAGGGGTGGCCAACCCAAATGATCTTGCGGGCCACTTTGGAAGCGCATCATAACTCCGCGGGCCGCATATAAAATAATGGGTTCCTATATATCAGGGGTGGCCACTACCTTTACCTTTGGGAGCCGCAATCCCATGAAGCTGATTCGGAGAGAGCCACCCCATTCTGAGATTGGTGGTTCACACAATGAATACACGTTTTACATTTTTATGAAACTAAGTATATTTATGACATAAGAATGAGAAATATAATTGTAATATGTAAACATACTTTTTTTTTTAGTTAGTACATCCATCATACCTATGTACCTAAAACTTAATTTTTTTATGTACTTTTTCTTGTGTTCGTTTTGGCCGTGAGCTGTTTGAAATCTGGCTCATAACTGGTGAGCGCAGTTTGCACGAGTTCAGTTAAGTGTTCATCAGCTAGTTCAGATCGATACTTGGATTTAATAAACTTCATTGTTGAATACAAAGACTCACAGGCGTAAGTAGTTTCAAAAATTGAAATCAGTCTCTTAGAACATTCTTTTGCTAGTGGGTATTTCTGGAATGTTTTTCCAAAATTAAACAGTGGAACCGCTAATTTTTTTCAGTCCTTTCAACGCTTCGTCTTCTTGCAGTTCAAGTATTTCTAACTCTACTGCTGCTACATCCTTTGTTATTGGAGATGAAAGAGGACAGCCATCACCTACAACATCAATAGCGAAAGGGTTGTCTTGGAAGGAAAAAGACGGTTTCAGTTTTCTCAAATCAGTGAATCTGTCATTGAATTCTTCAGCAAGACCGGCCAATTTACATAAATAATCTTTTATTTCAATCCGGACGTCATCGTCAACAAGCCTTTCAGAAGTTTTCTTTAAACATTTGAAATGAGCGAACATTTTGGTCTCAAGATCTCTCTGAAAAAGTGTCAGTTTGCTATGAAAGCTAAATACGCTCTGTGCTAAATCAGAAATAAGCTTTTCTCTACCTTGTAGTAACATGTTCAGCTGCTGCAAATGCTCAACAACATCAGTAAAAAAGCCTAAATTTAACAAACACTGTGGATCACTAAGTTCAGGGAAAGATTTTCCTTTTTCTTGCATAAATTGTTTAATGGGTTCAAGCAACTGAAAAAATCTGCCAAGGACATTACCGACTGATAGCCATCTCACTAAGCAATACCAAGATACATCATCAGGAAGGTCGTCATTATCCAGCTCTTCTATGAAGGATTTAAATTGTCTGTGTGTTTTAGCACTTGAACGAATGTAGTTTACAACTTTAAGAACTACTTGCATAACTTGTGGGTACTGGAAATATTTTGCTGCTAGATGTTCTCTGTGAATGATACAATGTACAGGTACAAAAGGAGGATATGATTTGTCAGCATTTAAAAGCTCAATAAGTCTTTGTTTGTTTCCTGTCAATGACGATGCACCGTCGGTAGCAATGCTAACAATATTTTCGATAGGCACTGAGTTTTTTTTCAAAACATCATCCAGGGCTTCTTTAATGTCATTTAATGAAATTTTAGATTTTTTTCTTATTTAAAATAAACCTATCAAAACAAATTTTCGAGATGCATTAAAGAGCCGCACAAGATCAACTCGCGAGCCGCAAGCGGCTCGCGAGCCACGTTATGGCCACCCCTGCTATATATTGTGTATTTTTTTTAATACATTGGTTTTCACTACCTTGGTCAGTATAAAATAAACATATTTTGTATAAGTGTGATGAATCTTGCGGGCTACATGCGGCCCGCGGGCCGCGGGTTGGCCACCTCTGGTCTACAGGGTGCTATGAGTCACCCCTGCAAACGACGAGAATTATTTACTTTGCATTCTGTATATTATCAAAAGTAGTAAGACTACAGTGGTTCTATACCAAAAGACTTACGGAAACGAAATAAAAATCATATATGAATATGCGTCTTTTCATTACAATTATAACTTTATAATAATGTAAAAAAAAGCTAGATCAACCTTGCATTTCGTTCACAGTCCTAAGGATCTACCATTTGTTCAGAATTGTCAAATCGTTACGTACGAATTTGTGCAACGTAAAAGTAGCAAAACTCAATAAATTGTTACAGAGAAACCAACGACAACCGCAAATGACTCATTCTCATAAATTTATGTTTTAGACAAACTCGTAATATAGCTATCTCTCACAAGATATACTATTTATATTGAAAAAAGGATAGTAGAAATTATAATATCTTTTATATGTGGCAAAATTTTATTTTTGAAATGAGTCATTCTCTTAATAAATAAATTTGACTTTGAACCGGACCCCTGCATGTGAAGATAATGTGCCTAGTTGGGTCAGACACAGTGTATTCAGTGTAATCACAAATGTTTTTGAATCTGTACAGTAGCTGTCAAGAAATTTGAAATAGGTTAAAGTTGACGAAAAGAGGTTATGTTCTTTTCAAGTAAAATATTAAATTTGGAATGAATTTTACCCTGTTGTAAGTAAATTATTAATATGGTAGTCAATATTACTAGTCGTCACTTGTCAAATGGTGCTTTGACAGTGTCAGTGTGTCACATCTGTTGTGATGCAAAATACAGCAGTGTCACGTAGAACTATTATTTGAAAATACTTCACGAGGTAGCATAAACTGAATTATATGGAATACTAAATGATTGGTTTGAAATATTTAGAGCAGTACTTTTTTTTGCTTTCCTGTAAAATTCGGAAAATATTCGTTTGATAATATTTAGAATTTCTGGATAAAAATATTATGTTGAAAGCGTCAGGGAGTGAAATTTAAATTTTAGCTTTCGTTTTGTTTTTAAATATTTTCATTTTAATCAGAAAATCAATCTAAATTATATAAATATTTATGGAAGGAAATTATTTTTAAAAAATAATTTTCTTTAGTGTATATTCTGAAATGACGTCATCTATCAAACCATAATAATTCCAATAACAGAGGTAAAAAATATGAAATTGTTATAGACTCTACGTGATTCTTTTTATATTTTTCAAAATTGATAAAAAGAATGGCTTTTACAGTGTATGGCTTGTACAGATATTCTGATAGAAATATGTTATTTTAATAGCACAAATGACATTTTCACAACCAAATTATACAAGTTCGGAAATATTCCAAGCTATAAATCTTTTATAACTCTGATTTTACCAAAATTTATTTCCCAATTTGGCGATGTCATCAGATACATTCGAATATTGGCAGTTCTAATGCCGGCTTTTGACTAGATACCCCGAGACAGGATGAATACGAGAGGGTACAGTGATGCTCTCGCCTTTATTTTGGTTTTTTGGCCCTGAGTCAAAAGACTCTCGTTGTCTTTCGAGATTACGTACGAGAAATTATATTGAATTTTTTGGAATTTTTTTGTTTAGTATTATTTTTGAGGATGTCTTTTTTCTGCGAACGAGATCATAAATGGCCATATTTGCAACCTTTTATCTGATGTTGTCTCGGCCGAGAGTCTCACTGGAAACCTTTCACCTGCGTTATAAAATACGGTTGGCATTATAAAATTACTCTATAAATTTTATTGTTATAATTATTAGTGACTTATGTGATAATTTCAAGTGAGTCAAGCTAACTTAAGAGGTAACTTTTTTCCATTTGAATAATAATAATGAAATTATCTGATATGTTATTTATTCGTTTCTAAAGGGCCCCATACACGGTGAGATCTGTATCGATACCTTGTATCGATACAAATAGCGATACATATATCTGAGATTTGTATCACGTTTATTTAGCACACACACGCTGAGACTGAATCGTAAAACCTCAGTACAGATAAAAAATTTTATTAATAAAGAAATGTGCGATCTACGACGACCTGTGGCACCTGTGCTATTAGCAATTGCAATACAAACATCTTTACATTTTGAATCCCGTAGACATGGGTATAATTTATACATATTAATAAAATCTTCCCAAAAATCTCTATCTGCGGACATGATTATTCAAATAAATAACAATTATTTACTTTATTAACTGTCAAAATAAAAATGAAACCATAGTTACCATGATACTTGAGACAAGCACGATACCTGCTGATACTGATGCAGTGATACCGAGACAGTCACATACACGACGAGATCTGTATCATGATACTGATACCTGTAACATGTAGCGATACAGATCTCATCGTGTATGGGGCCCTTAAGGTAAAATAAATAATTTTACTTTGTTTCTCTAAAAAAAAATTGTAAACTTTGAAGATTTATTCAGAAAATATAACTTATTTTGATTTATTTTCCGGATGTGATTTTTCTGTTAGGCTATACCCCTATTTTATTTGTAAGTTAGAATAGGAGATCGACCAAAATTCACCACACTTAAACCATAGAGTTTTTGTGTCCTTTCTTATTCTAAAATTTTCTCTTGACCCGCCAACTCAAAACTTTAGGAACCCCTGTTTTATTTCGACAATTTTACATTTTTTGCGTTGTTAAATCTGCCAATTCCATTTTGCTGTTTTCTTTTTCATGTAGTAAAAATGAAAAATTTATTCCATTTCTAAATTATCCTTATTAACAAATTAACACTAGTTGTAAAGACCCATTAGTGAAAGTTGTAAGAAAAAATTAAAGACAATCAACCGTAGATTTCTGATAAAGTATGAAAAAATCATATTACCCATTGGTATCAAACTTTTCCATCGCAGTGTAAGTTCTTACATATTGCAGAGCTTTCTACTTCTCTTCGTTGTATTATGATTCATCTTATATGTGTTGTGTATGGTACCATATTCCATTTGATTCGTATCCTTTGAGAGGTGGGTTGAACCAGACCGCCGCATGAATAACACCCATGGAAGTAGAAACAGGAGATCGAACGAAGTGAGATGGGTTAGAGCTACTGGAATGTTATTTTAAACAACACAGTTCCATCTAACTGTTCAATTGTGTTTCAGTTCAATCTAGAACAAACACAACAGACATTTTCTGACTTGGGGTAATTTGTAGCATGCTGTGTTTGTTAATATTTTTTACTTGGTTCACTCAGTTGGATGTAAACGGAGTAGCAGCTGCGGGCAGAGCAAGGGTTAATGATTTCTTTATTAATATGTAAGTGAACTTTAATATTAATGTTAGATATAGGTAACCTATTGAGATTATAAATTTAAATGTTGTATATGCTGGTGGAATATAAAACCTAATTTTTTCGGAATTATTATTTTCGAAATTATAAATCCACTTTCGAGTTTCACTTTATTCTCAACAAGAATATAATTGAAGATTTTTTTTTTTGGGGGGGGGGGGTATCGTCAAATCAGTCCAATGACCGTTATAAGACTGTTTAGGGAACGTAGGGGGAATTTTTCTCGGAATTTGTCGCTCAACCACTCCTTATAAGACTATTTCATTTCAGCGTTTCATTCCTATAATACTTAGTTTATAATTTTGACAGTTCTAGCATAGTCTTATAAGCAGTGGTCTAGCACAAAATTCGAAAAAGTGATTAAGTGGGGGAAGTTGTAAGTGCTGATTGAGGGGAATAGTCTTATAAGGGGCAGTCTTATAACGGGTACTCGACTGTATATCATAATTTTTGATTCAAATTTGAATAAAATGAAGAAGAAATTAATTCAGTTATATTTGGAGGAGTCAGTGTAAAAGTGAACCAAGACAATAATTTTTTTTTTTTTTTGAGAAAATTATGAACTTGGTTTATTTTTACACTGACTCGTCCATTTAACTGTTTAAAAGGAAATAAACGGATAAAAATCTTTTAATTGACTTACCTATAAATAAATTTTTCAGGGGCTTAAATTACTAGTTAAATAAAAAGAATTCATAACTTTACTGTCAACGGATTCATAACTTTACCTTCCCACGTTTTTTAGTGAATATGAAAGGTATTATAAATTGGTAACAGTTTCTAAGTTAAACGATTTTATTCAACAAAAACTTGACACTGTACATTATAAAATGGAGATAAGTATGTTTATTTATATTTTAAAAAATTTTTAAAATTTGAAAACTAAAACGTATTATAGTTATTTTCTGTCAAAACGTCAAATATAGAATCTTTCCTTCTGGTTATTAGACCCTCAAAAAAACTTCCAAATTTTGCATTGTCATCGGATTTATTTATATGAGTGTGCTAAATTTGAGCTCAGTTGGTTGATGGAAAATTGGGGAACAATTTATCATAAGATTTGATTAGAAACACCGATATAAAGTTAAACAAACTCTTTCAAAAATTTTTGTACAAATGCACAGAAAGTAATACTTCCTATATAGGTCAAACCGGTCGAAACTTTGAAACGAGGTATGTTCTATGATAGCTTGTCTTTGTAGTTTATTATTATTATCCATTCACGTGAATTCAAAACTTTCTGTCAAATTAAATCTAGTTTTCGGTCGAATCGATCTAATCTTCGGGTAACATTAAATCGTTGAATAACTAACAGTAAAAAAAAGCTAAATTCTCATTTCTTATTAAACAGTATTTTTTAAAATTTCTCTTTTATTAATTTTAGCGAATTTTCGAATGGAAAATTCAGCTATTGCAGCCACTGTCATGGTAAAACTTGCGGTCCCTATAGAAACCGAAAATGACATTCTTCGATGAGTTCTTCAACCAGACACGTTCGATGCCCGCAACATGACTTTTTGGGTATTTTTCGTGAAAAAAATTAATTTTTGCCAAAATTTCTCAAAGTTGAACCATTATTCTATGTAAATTGGTTCCCGAGAAAAACGAATATTTGTAAACATAAATTTACTATGTTACACGGAGAGAAAAATCCTATAATTTTTGTAGAGAAAATTTCAGAAAAATTACCATGCTCCCCTATAATCCGTGCGCGATCGACGACCAAAATAAAAAATATGTGCTAGCATGGTAAAATTTAATGTGGTGCTAACACAACTTTTATCACACTCTTATGCATGTATATTATAGTTTAATTCTTGTTGTCGTACTCTTTCATTTGCGCATCTGACTCGCGACCTTATATTGGTTGCACTGTACCTGTAAAAACATGTATACAAAAATGATTGCCAACAATATATTCTAATACATATACTAAAGATAGGTAAATAACAAAAAGATGAATTAAACGATGACATCATCCTAAGAGAGTGTAAAAGCAACTGACTGCTAGCTGCTTGTAACACAGTGATAAATCAAGGTGCTTGGTGCGAACTGTCTGACAGTTTCTTCCACAGTCCACACCTATGGTTCGCATGTAACTCGCCTAACTCGCTGAGTGAGGTACATTTCATTACAGCGTTCCCAACACAACCAACCTTCTTTCTGTTTTTTTTCTGTCTATTATTAGCATGTTAGCATGGTAATTTTTTTAATAAACACAATTAAAAATTATTTTTTTGTCGGTAATGGAACTTTTTACTGTCCTGTTTTACAAATTTTACGGAGATAATATTACGAAAAGAACATTCCATCCTTTAAATTTTTTATGATTAATTATAATCTTTATATTTTTACCTTACAGAATTTAATATGTTCGCCTTTTACACGTCGATTGTAGTGCTGAGCACAGTAATTTTTATAGGAATTTTCTCTCTGTGTAGACAGGATGCTGCGACAGGGATCTTAGTGTATAATACTAAGTCGATTTATCACAGTGGCAAGCTTAAAAAACAAATAAGAAAATGTTTCCGTTATTAAAACGGAACCGTCACTGCAAGTATTGACATCGAGAACCATATTTTTTCCAAGTTTCTTTCTATAGAAAATATATTACTTTTTTGTTTGGGAAGATGGAAAACTTCTGGAAGAGATTAGGCACTTTTAAATTTCCATTTTCGTTTCTATTCCATTATTTGATTATATTTTTTTTCCCATTTATAAATAAATAAACCACACCGGTTATTTATTTGTTTTTCTTATCGATAATATTTCATTCGTAACATTTCTTAGCTTACTTTCAACACACGCATTTCCCCGCACATCCATATTGGTACCCAAGTGTATGGTGTGTAAGATGTGTTACCATGCATGGTCGAATTCTCTAAAGTATGATCTTCACCGATACGATGTCCCTAATGTACAATTTATACGAAAAGTACCTGTATAATATCTCTGTGGCCATGTTTACAAACATCTACGTATGTACATACAAACGATGGAAATTTCTTGTACGTCTCACCTAGTACTTCCTTCGATCGTTTCTTATTTCTTCTTTTTCGTAAAGTACGAATACAGTGGAGGTAGTGAGTATACCGTGTGAGTTTTTTGAGAGTTGCCATTCGATTTATTCCTAAAATATGCATCTAGGGTCATTACTCGCCACTTCATCCAGGTCATGTCACCCATGACCTCAGATTTAGCTGAAAATTTTTTTATTTGTTTATTTAACCATCCTAATCACCTGTACAAAATTTAAAAAAATTATCTCTAATAGTTTTCAAGTTATCAATTTTTGAAATTTAGCAAAATAGGGTTAAAATGATGTTTCCGTGGTTTCACTTTCGGTGACGTTTTTATATTAAAAAATCCATAACTTCTGTAATATTTAACATAAAGCAATAACTTTTTCATCAAAATGTTCAGAAAAGTCAGGAAATTACAGGAAAAATAAATTTGGTCAATTATCACTTTATGTTTCTATGTAATGCTTTGTTAGACTTAAATTTTGAGACATTTTTTAATCGATAAACAAAAAATCTTTAAAAGTGATTATTGACCAAAGGCAGTAACCGTGGTAATTTCTTTTTTTAAATTTACCCTAAAGATGTAAACTAAAATAATCTGGAGCAAAAATAATGGTTTTTTACCCGCTAATATTTTTCAGACACGTCCGACGTCTGGAAGCTCAAAAAACGAGCTTTTTGGAATAATTTCCCAAAATTCAAATTTTTTGTTTACATCATTGGAAAGAGAAGAAAAAGTTACATAAAAAACGTCTTTAAACTATTATTCTATGTCAACTAGTTTCCAAAAAAAACTAATTTTTAGTTTTAAACTACGGCTTTTTTGGAATAAAATTTTTGAATAATTTATTGTATAATTATTGTCAACAAATAAGTATACTATTCCATTTAAGAAAAGATAAGTTTGTATCATATATCGAAAACAACAAGAGCTGTAAAGCTTCGAAGTATATCAATCGGTTTCCCCCACCAGTAGTTACAACTTTTATTTGAACAAATGTTTTGATTAACTCAATAGCTTAGTTAAAAATGGCAACTCTCAAAAAACTCAGCCGGTATATTATGCTGTACGATGCCGGTGTCAAAGATGTTTTGAACTCATAAATTTCTCAGTTCGTGGTAACTAATTCCATTTTTATTTCATTTATCTTGTTGTATTTTTTGTTTTAACCAATTTCTTCCAGCACGCCGAAGGTATACGAGTACACGCACATTGTACGAGATAGGTAGGATTATTTCAAATTATTGAACTCATGTTTAACAATAAAGGGCAAAGAAACTTTTGTGGGAAGTGTTAGATTGAAATATATCGTCACCGCAGTGGTAAACTTGCATATCTGTAGAGTTAAAAAACGTTTGTTTTTATTATTTCAAATAGGCGCCTTTTTTTAAAAATTAATATGTTTTAAAGTAATAATCTACGGCAATTAGTAGCTTAACCGCCAAGATAAAGTTTTGTATTTGTGCTGATTGCGTTGTTACATTAATAAATAATTAGTCAAGTGCGTGTTGTACACGCGCTAAGCAAGGTTTCTCAGTGGCCAGGACCGCGGTGAGAAACGGTGGGCCCCGAAAATAAAGCACAATTTTTCAAAAGTTCTTCCCAAAAAATAAATGACTTGCAGACGAAAGCTCGTTTTACTTTTTCCCGGGCCCCTCTTCCAGCCCAGGCCCCAGGGCTATAATCTCGGCTACCCTACCCTCTCGTCGGGTTTGTCAGTGGTTGAAGCTTTTTATAGTTTTCGAAATAAAATATAGGGCATTTAAGTACATTTTTTTAAGGTTTATCAGAAAAAGGTAAATTAAAAAACGCAACTGCGTAGAAAGCAAATTAGAACGGTGAAAACAAGATGAAATAAAAAGAAAGAAAAACTAATAAAATTGTAAAGCAGTCGGAGGCATCAGACATTTCGGTTTAACTTGGTACAACATTTTTATTCATTTGTCCCTTTTTCTATTTCATCTTGTTTTTATCGTTTTCACTGCTTTTGAGCACCCAGGTTTTTTGATTTTTTAAATTTACTTTTTTATTTAGGTTATCTTAGTGATATCTAATTTATTCAGATGGCAGCCTAAATTACCATGAATTTAATATATTTATTTAAAAAAAAATTATTTTTTGATTTTGACAGTTTTATACTAGCTTTTATCCGCGACTTCGTCCACGTTAAATCACCTATAATGACGAAACAATCAACTAGTACGCTATTTTAACAACTAATACACTTTTTATGGAATTGTTGACGCGCTACAGCGTTGTGTCGTAGTTAGTCAAGTTTCACTTGACGCTATACAGCATCCATAACCAAAACGTGTTAAATTATCCGGTATTGTAAAAAAAAAGATTATATACGCCACGGAAGTAAAGTGTTGCCTTTGACTCCTCAAGTGAATTGTTGCTGTCAGACGCTCGGGCCTTTACAGATTCTCTGATAACAAACTTTACACTCGGGATCAAAAATCTCACTTTAGTCTCTTGGTGTAAAATATACTACTCTTCGTTATTCAAACACTTTAAAAGTTTTACGTAAAAGTGTAAAAGTGGCGGAACGTTCTCTCCTATTAGGTTCAATCCTCAACATTAAATATGTATTAAGACGTCCGTCACCTTTTTTCGAATTTTTCTATTCATTTAATAAAATCCGTTTAAATTGATTTTTTTCTAGTACAAAAGAATTTTTCGTATAGTGTCTAATGACCTAAAAAAAAAAATGGGAAAAATTTTACATATAAAAAAAAACTGATAAAATATTTTTTGACACCCTCACCCCACTTCCTATCCTGTCCCCCGCTATTAAACATTACTACGTACTACATAGAACCATAGTAGAACATTTAAATGTTCACATTTAATATTTTCCCTTTCAATTATTCACGAGTGGTAGTGGTGTACTGAGGTAGAGAATATCATATAATGGTTTTCACAATGGTTTTGGGAAAATTGTTGTATGTAATATGTGTACGTCTGGAAAATTATGACAATTCTCAACCGAGGCTGTTTTGAATACGCTTAACTGAAATGATGAAGGTATTCCATTGACAAATATAATTTTGCCTTTAATCATTGTATCATATAGATATATTTTTGTGCTGGGGTATAGATAGTGAACTTCATAAATATAGTTTACATAGATGTTTGCTGTTTGTTTGTGTTACATGATCATGAGTGTGTAAACAAGATTCGATGTTTTGCCGGACAGTAGAGAAGATTTTTTTAATTTTTGATAAATATCCGAAAAAAATAGGTATTTGATGGTTCTTTGATAGGTTAAATATTCCAAAGCTACAAACATTTTTTTTGATCAAAAAAAAAATTATTTTTTTAATTGAAAGAAATATTTCTATGACTACTGAAAAAAATTCAAAAAAATATTTCTTTGAATCAAAAAAATAATTTTTTTTTAATTTTCATTGATTACTGAAAAAAATTTATGTAAATATTTCTTTGAATCAAAAAAATAATTTTTTTTTTAATTCAAAGAAAAAAAAATTCAAAGAAATTTTTAATCTTTGAACAAAGAAGTCGTTTTGAGAGTGTAACTTGAAGTAAATCAAAATTGGAAACTATATTATGGGGCATCGGGAAGACTAAATCAGAGGCGTAAAATTTTGCGCTCTAGATCGATTTTGACTCAAGCGTCCCCTTCGGAAAGTCCACTTTTTCCTCCCAAAAAATATAAATGGCGACCAAAAAAAAAAATCATAGTCAGCTTCCCGTTTGGTTTCAAAAATTACTAAATTACTATGACGGGCAAAATTCCAACTTTTTCAAAGTTCTTACTTTCTCTGTTGCGCTCCTTTTTTTTGTGCGCCTTGGACCAATTGCTCCACCTGCTCCAGATTTTTGTAGTTAAAGTTTTAGGTAAAAGTGTAAAAATGGTGGAACGTTCGACAGTTGTAACGCCTTTGGACGCCAATTTAACTGAAATGTAAAAGTTATCGATGTATGTTGCTTGATTTTCAAATAGAAAAAGTTTTGTATGCTCTAAAAGAACAAAAGTGGGGCATTGTATATGGCTGCCTTTACACGCCTTCAGTATTTTTATGGTACCGTACACTATCATTATTTTCTTCAGTATTTTAAAACAAACTGTCAAATTTAATTTTTCGGAATTTTTAAATTAATAAAATTTTGGAATTGTTATTATTATGGAAAAAGCGTGTTTAACTATAGTACTAGCGTTTGCAACTCAAAACAAGAAATCAAAGAAGAAAAAGCGTTATGTTCGATCTGTTCGATTTTGTTTTTCTAGCTATTCCATATATATACGCATGTACGTACAATGTATGGTCCATTTCAGTTAAATTTAACCATGCTTCATGACTTATGAATTTAAATAACTTCCGTTTTCTTGGCTTTATCTCTTTCATTATTGCACTTACGTAAATTTTAAAATTGCAGTTTGTTTTTAGAAAAGAATAGAAGATTGAATTGTTTTGAATATAAGAATTATTTAATTTTTTAACTTTGGCTCATGATCAATTGTATTTAAAACAGGGTATACATACGGTACATATCGTACATATTGTACATACTACCGTACATACTAATCAATAATAATATGTACAGGCCTACTTTTCTATGAAGTACATATACGATCTACAATCGATTTGCATTTATCTCGGCTGGTACCGCTGGTACATATCGTACATATACCTACGATAAATATGTTTTAACGGTTTTAACTGTCATTATGTCACTGTCCCCTCCACGTCTTAGTACTGAAGTGAATACTGATGGAATTATAAGCCATTCTTCAATACTTTCATCATTATTTCAGTATCGTCAATACACGATCAATAAAAATGTCAGTATTTTGAAATACTGACAGTATTATTGATCGTGTAAAGGCAGCCTATGAGCATCTTGCCATATGATCGATCAATAGTCATTGCGCATCCTGTTTTCAGAGGTAAACATACTCTGGTTAGAGCATATATTCAATATTTTTGATATACAGTGTATTAATGGCGTATACCGCGTATGCTGTGTGTATAAAAACAAAATTATTATATAATAAATTGTAATGATATTTTGAAGGTTTATACAAGGCCGGTGTAAATGTGAATGTTAGGTTAGGTAATTTTATTTGGCCTCAAAAAAAAAGAAAAAAAAATTGTTAACCGCGATGTAATAATTTTATGTGTTATTTTATTTTATAGGTGATAAATATTATCCGTTATTTTTTGTTGGATTAAATTTTAAAAATAAAATGGTTGCTGAACTGTCAAAATTGTTTTAAGCTTACGTTATGTTTCTTTTATTAGTTTTGATTGGGTGTGAGGTTTTTTTATCCAATCATATTATAATGTAATAGCTGCCAAACTGTCAACTAAAACAGGGTTCCCACAGACCTGAAAAGTCAGGGAAGGTCAGGGATAGTCAGGGAAATTGATTCAGTCATGGAAAGTCAGGGAAGGTAGTGAAATTAGGCCGAGAGTCATGGAAAATTGGTCAAAATCAAGATAAATCAGGGAAACTCTTGTAAAACTATAAGAAGTGCGCCTTTTTTTTTGTAGAAGTTAGAATGTTGTTGCCATATAGTCTCTGAATTTTAGAAAACATCCAACATTTAGATTTTTAGTGTAATGTATTTTTGGAAGTTTTTTGTTACTTGTCATTACTTTTATATAAGTCATATGTAAGTTAAGTTTTAGTAAGGACGGCTGTGGAGATTGTGGAGACTGTATTAAGGTACCATCACAGTGTGCTTTGCCGAAAAATAGCCAATTTTCACAATTTTTTTTCGGATGGATAGGATGGAAGAATGGGGATGAATTTTCTTTGACGATTAATGCTACTATTTAATAATACAAAAATATTTTTTTTATTTATTTTTTATAATTATTATAATTTTTTGAAAAATGTGTCTTTAAAAAAGGCCGAAATTCGGTGCCCACAATTGCAGCCGCAGTTTTTATCTAAAAAAAAATCAAATGAATTATCAATCTATAGTTGACAGCCACTATGTTCCTATGGGAGTTTTTTTTTACGGAAAAACTAAAAAATTTTGTACTTTTTATTCAAAGCGCCGCCATTTTTTCAAATTTCAAGAAAAAGAAAGTTCTATAGGAACATAGCGGCTTACCTACAGATTGATAATCCATTTGATTTTATTTTTTTTTCAGATAAAAACTGCGGCCGCAATCGTGGGCACCGAATTTCGGCCTTTTTTAAAGACACTTTTTTCCAAAAATTATAATAATTATAAAAAATAAATAAAAGTAAATAAAAAAAATATTTTCGTATTCTTAAAGAGTGGTATTAATCGTAAAAAAAATTCATCTCCATTCCTCCATCCTATCCATCCAAAAAAAATTGTGAAAATTGACTATTTTTCATGGAATATCAGGGAAATTTCTGAGGGAACTCTGTAAAAGAAAAGTTTTTAGTTTTTTAAGGAGAGGTTTACTTGAGCGTCGTTAAAAAAAAATCGATTTTTTTTTTTTTTGCAGAAATTGGTAGCTAATTGTGTGTAGAATATGTTTCCAAAGTGATTTTGCTGAAAGTAAATTAAGGGAAGGTTTACTTGAAATTTGATAAAAAAAATCGATTTTTTTGCAGAAATTGATAGCAAATTATGTGTAGAATATGTTCCCAAAGTGATTTTGCTGAAAATAATTAAAAAAAAAGATTTTTGCATATTAACCGAATCCACTTTCTATAAAAAAAACAAAAAAAAAAAAAAACGTAGTTCTCGCAATAATGAGTATTAAATATAAAATTTTGAAAATACGTTTCTTTATATATATTTTATAATATCTCGGAACCACATTTTTGAAACTGGTTGACACGATAACTCAAACACTATTCGATGGATCCTTTTTTTATTTTTTTATTTTAAAGGTAATTTAATTCTCCGGCACCTATACCTAAGCTCGATACACTTCCAATATTTTTTATTTTTTTTATTTTACTTTAAAGAGCGAAAAATAAGACAAAAATCGTAATCAAAAGTTCACACATCCACCATTTTTTTTCTTTCAGCAATTTATTGATATTATAAGTATTGGTGCCGGTACTCTTCATATATTTTATAAATCTTTTTTGTTTTTGAATTTCAGTGATTTATTACCTATGGTGGTGTGGCGCTATGATGTCAACCAACAAGGCATCGGATTTTCGGATCGTCACACTGCACTATAACAATTTTTTATATTTTTCGTTGAAAATTTTTTTGGTATAGTTTAATACTTAATAAATATGTGTACAAAATTTAAAATTGATATTTACTTCCGTTCTTGAGAAAAAAATTCCAGAAAAATACATAATTTTTGGTCCATCTCAAGTAAACCTCCCCTTAATAAAAGTGTTTATTTAAAAAATTTTTTTAAACCTTTTGGAAAATCATAAAAAAGTTTTTATAAGTTACATTACATTATTATCTCGTTTTTGTTTATAAAATAAAATGAGTCAAAATTTAATTAGTTAATTGTTGAAAAAATACTTTTTCAACGTAAATTTTTTGTTTCGCTTTTTCTTTGTCTTTATTGTTTCAGAGTAACGTTTATTATTGTTATTAAAAACACAAAAAAATAAACGTATTCTACGTTTCTCGTATTTACTTTATCATTAAATTTTCTCAGTTTAAAAAGAAACGAATGAATGGAAAATGTTTAATGCAAACATAAAGACTTCGTTTTTAGAATTTCGTAGTCAGAATTTTGATGCGTTTATAATTTCGTCACCTCTGTTCATCCATTACCATCCTTAAAATTTCCACTTCTTTGATTGGATCTATGTATGTATGAAGATCAAATTTGCGAAATGAAACTGTACGAGTATTTTTGAACTAAATGAAACTAAAAAAATTAAAACCGGAAAGACCAAGTTAACTAGTAACTATTTCTTGGCTTTTGTAATGTGATTTTAAATACTGTTCAGCACTTCCACCTTACTAAAATATTAATTATTAAGTTAATACGTATGTATTATTTGCATTGTGTCACTATTGAGAACTGTTTTTTTGGGTATGGGGGGGGGGTCATTTTCCACTGGAATTGACTGTTTTCCGTGGTAAACAATAGCTTATAGCCGCCCATCTCTGTTTCTCAGGTTCTCTCTGTGCAAAGTTTTAAGTCAATTGGTTAAACGGTTGAAGCGTGAAAGCAAGACAAATAAATAAACAAACAAACTCACTTTTTCATTTATGATATTAGTTAAGGTTTCACTTAAAACATTTTATCTACGATTACTATGAAATTGCTTATTTATTGTATAAAATATTATCTACGTAACCCATGTTTTACGTATAGCTTTCCGAAATTTTGTACTTTACATCCGATTGTGCGTAAAGAACTACAGCTTACTACACTTTTATTAAGGTACCATCACAGTGTGATCGGCCGAAAAATAGTCAATTTTCACAATTTTTTTTCGGATGGATTAATGGGGGAATGGGAATGAATTTTTTTTACGATTAATACCACTATTTAACAATACAAAAATATTTTTTTATTCGTTTTTATTTTTTTTTTTAATAATTATTGTAATTTTTTGAAAAAAGTGTCTTTAAAAAAGGCCGAAATTTGGTGTGCACGATTGCGGTCGCAGCTTTTATTTTTAAAAAAAAAATCGTGGGCACCAAATTTCGCCTTTTTTTAATAGACACTTTTTTTCAAAAAATTATAATAATTATAAAAAATAAATAAAAATAAATAAAAATAAATATTTTTGTATTGTTAAATAATGGTATTTATCGTAAAAAAAAATTCATCCCCATTCCCCCATCCTATTCATCCGAAAGAAAATTCTGAAAATTGACTAGTTTTCGGCCGATCACACGGTGATGGTACCTAATTAATCTAAAACGGATACAAAAATTTTTCCTTACAAACGGAGGTTGACATTTGTTCTTAATATACATTTCAAGTTTGATAATTTTATTATATGTGTACCAATTTTATATTATTTATTGTGAATTTCATATTAGTCGTAAACAAAGTGTAGTATGTAATTCGGTGATTGTAAGGGATATTACACACTCACCAGTAACCGACTCTTCCGTAACCTTTTCGCTCCTGTTTAATATGTAACTTATAACCTCATTTACGTAATGTACTATAAATTATTGTGTAGGTAGATGTGAATTTTTAATAAAGGTGTGGTAACTTTACACTTTCGACCGTTTACGTACTTGTTACCAGTCGTAGACAAATTTTCTCGTCATTGACAAGGAAAATTTCAGTAGAGCCTACCTCAATATGTAATTTTCTCAATGGAAATATATAATTTCCGTTTTATTTTCCTCTAATGTATTGCGAGTAAGTAATATGACTATATGTGTGTTATGTATGTATGTATGTAATTCCCTTTTGTCCCCTTTGTAATTATATCATAGCCGGATGACGTCATAATTGATTTTAAAATGGTGTGGATGATGTTTATTAATAGTATATTTTACGTCAAATCAGATTCAATTGACGTGTTTAGGGTTTGTTCACTTCTGCAAGGAAACGGTATAGGAAATTAACACGTGTACACTTTGTTAAATTTTATACACCTACTTAGAGAAATATAGATTATTTACAGTAGTTTCTCTACTATCCGTATTAATAATTTTGATAATAGTAAATAATAATGGAATGTGTAATGAGGTGTGTTACATCTAGCTTCTATTGTACTACATTCCGAACCAGTCCCGGAGTGAGTGAAGCGAGCATAGTTTCCACGGAGTGACTCAAATGACCCATGGAGTGACTCATTCTTTAACCAATTTTAGGTATTTTTGAAAACCGGTCACAGAAAAATGTGATGGAGCCAGAGGAAACCAAAAAGATTATTAATTAATAAATAAGAATAATTGAAGTGACATTAACTTTACTTATATGGCATAAGAAAATATTGTTGTCACAGCTAGTTTAATTATCTACTAACTACATAAGCTTAAAAGCCCATTTTCAAATAAAACTTTTATTTGAAAATGGGCTTTTAAGCTTGAAACTATTGTCACAATTAAAAAATAAACGTAGTATTTTTTGCTAACAACAAGTAGAATATTTATTTTATTATTTACAAGTATGGAATACCATAAAGTAACTATCTTGTTCAGAAAAGCAGTTTCTAGGGAAATCGTTAGTTTTTGAGTTAGTATTTTCCATGTATGGACTACCATAAAGTAACGCTTAAATCAATGTATATTTCTTTATCTTGTTTAGAAAATCAATTTTTAGGGAAATCGTTAGTTTTTAAGTTATGTATTTTTCATGGAAATTTTTGGATGCGGTCTGGATTCACCGTATAAAATTTTTACTAAAATCTATTACAAACTAATACGTTTTATAACTGTTTAGGAATTTTTTTGTGCGATTTTTTTTATGCGGTCTCTATTATCCGTATAAAAAGTGTTTTCACTGTTTAGGATCCGAAAATCCAGAATATGAAAACACCTGTCTTTTGTGTCTGTAGTAAAAATTTGTATTATATTTTTATTCTATTTCCAAAGTAAAGTGGCAGTTTCACAAGACAATTTACTGCTATCACAGTAACAATTTAGTAGGCGTGGCTATACTGTTAGGCAATTTTTTGTGTGTAACATACTTACTGTTACCACAGTTGATTGTTATGACAGTTACTGTTATAACTAGAATTTTTTCTACTTTTGCGATCGCAGTAAAATTTTATTGCATTAAAAATGGCGGAATTTATAAAAAGAATTGGGTTCTTGGAAGAAAAACTTATAAATATAATCCAATTGTAACATAAAAATGGGTGTTTGTGAGACACAAAGTCATCTGACTATAAAAATAATATAAAAAGAAAAATATATTTGAAAAAATATTGTGAAAAAATTAAATTTGACAGAAGAAGTGTGAAAATGAATTCTTTGTTTAGTAATAAAATGTACAACCTGAAAATTTTATGGAGATTAGCTGTTTTTCCTAATTTAAAAATATTAAGAATATTGTAAATGAACTTTCTTATGGAGTTCTAAAAATTTGGCAATTTGGTTAATAAATTATTTTCTATGTCAAAAAGGAACCTGTTCAAGAACGGTGTTTTCATTTAATGTCTTTTTTTCTATTATATTTTCTTTTAAATATTTTTTTTTCTTAATTAATAAACTATTAAAATACAATTTGATAGTTATTTTTATTTGCCGCCATTTTAATAAAACTATTGTTAAAAACACTTTTAAATATTGTGAATCATCATATAACAGTAAAACTATCACAGTAGCAACATCCCCCACCTAACAGTTCTACTGTTATAGCAGCCTACTGTCATGTGAAACTGGCCCTTAACATTTAAGTTAAACTTTTCTCGGCTCTTCCACCATTACCACAATTTTAGTTTTTTTTTTTTGTACTAATCGTTTAATGAAGTCAAGGTTATATAGACTCAGCTATGATTGAATAGAATATGAGCTATGATTTGCATTGTTTAGCTTTTAGAGATGAAAAACATGAAATACGCGTGGTTGTAAAATATACAGGTTACCGCGGGAAACAACATGCATAAACATCCGTAAACGTTCTTGTGATGGTTCTATAAATATGGAACTCATAACAGTCATAACTGCATATGAACAACAGAGTACAATAGACACTTATTACATATGTATTTATTGTAAATATAACAATACAAAACAAAACGAACAAAAATAGAAATAAAACTTTCATGAAGTAGTCAGTTCTATTGTTCACTTTTCAATGTCAGTTTTCATTTATAAATAATTATTTGTTAAACATGAACAACTGTGTTCTAAATATTTACTAGTTGGATTCTTTGGGTGTATTTCTATGATTGTTGTGTGCCATATCGAATGTGAACAAATGAAATTTTAAAGGATCAACTCGAACTATGAAAACAGCTCTTTTTCCGAGATTGTATATTGACCGCTTTTAGTTAGAAACTTTTCGTAATATTTGATTCATCTTCATAAAACTGGCCGCCCTTAAAATAAAAATTTGAAAACTCCCCAGAAAACTAGTACATATGTGTATTTTAAGTGTTATTTAGGTATGTTAATAAAAAATTAGGTGTTCTTGTCGTTTTCGAAAAAAAAAGGAGCGGCTAAGTTTACGTTAACCTAGTCCCCCCCCCCGTTCCTACGATGTTTACTACAGAAACTTATTATTAAAATACAGTTAGTATTAGAAGTCAATAGAACATAAAGTAAAAAAAATGTTTTTTAAGAAAAAGCTTTTATTTAAAAATGGGCTAAAAAAATAAAATAACTTTTGAGTGAAGTTTGAAGCAATATGCAACATAATTTATAAAAGCTTGAGGCGTTATCATTAATTCGGTATTTCTGTTTTGAGTATAACTGTAGCTATTTTACTTTTCAGTACTTACCAAACTTAATTAAACGCCTCAAGCTTTTATAAATTATGTTGCATATTGCTTCAAACTTCACTCAAAAGTTATTTTATTTTTTTTAGTCCATTTTTAAATAAAAGCTTTTTTTTAAAAAACATTTTTTTTACTTTAATTTATTTTCTACTTTTTAGTCTGATTACAATTAATTTTAAAAAAAAATTAAAGAAGTAATTTTTTTACCTATATTTTAATCGGTTAATTTACCCTAATCAGACATAACTATGGAAACAAAAAATTGCAATGTAAAATCAATGGACAATATCTGACAATTCGAAATGTTAAAAAGTTGCACAGGACTAAAAATCAACAATTTTGGTTTGGGGCGATTTCGGACAAAATTAATTATACAATATTGCATTGTCATCAAGGTGAGACACGTATGCAAAATTTGAAACCTGTAGCTCAATTAGAACCTGTCTAAATTTTGGTTCCAAGATTTGATCTAGACCAACATACTAACATAGCAAGTTAAATAAAAGCTTTTAAAAAGTTAAAAAATTTGAAGATTCGACAAAGGAGAAAAATGTGTTTTTTTGCGAGAGTTCCTGCACAGTGATTTTGTTTTTATAAAATATATATAAAAAATTTTTTATGGAGCTCTTTTAAGATTTGTATTTTATTTCCATTTGTAATTTCGCAAATACAAGGTGAAATTATCCTTTAAAGTATTTCTTTTGATTCTTTCGGTTTAGATGATTTGTTGTCTTCGGACCTTTATAAGTTTTCAGTAATATGAGCACCTTTCGAGAAGGTTTTGCCTGAAATTTCGGTCTCTATTTCAACCATTCTCGGCCAAAAATGGAATCGACATTTCGTATCATTTTTGGTAAATAAATGCCGTGAAGTAATCGGCTACGGTCGAGACTTCCCAGACCTCAGACAAGTTTTTCATACTCGGAATCAAAATTCATACTTTTTTTATTGATGTATAATTTTTTTTAATGATGTGAAATGTGAGATCAATTGAGGTTTCGCTAGACAAAATTTCAAAGCACTCCGCCACTGTTTTTGTTGTTTGCATTAAAAAGTACGATGGTGAGAGTGCTGGGAATGAGAGATATTAAATAATATATCTACTGACAATGATTGCGAACAAAAATTAAAACAACTGTTAAAAGCTTTTTTATAAAAAAAATTACACCGTATCTAATAATACAAGATATTCATGAATTTTTAAACTGAGAAAATTGAAAACAGACTATTTTATCTGATATGTTCTTCTCATAATGTGTACATACCTTTGACGTCATCCCAAAACCGAATTTACTTTATTTTTGCTCTTATAAGTTTATTTCAAAACCAAACATACATAAATGTCAAAGTTTAAACGGCCATATTTTTAGTATTTGTTAGATTCTTGTTTACTTTCTCAAAATAAATATTTCTGTAATTCTTTTATCAATATATTTATTATATGTATTTATATATGTAATAGAATAAGGAAAAATTTTGTGAAAAGTGTATAGCCAGGATCACCTAGTCAATTTCTACAAGTGATGTGTCTATTAACAGATTAAAATATTAAGGTAGTTGGTCGATAAAACGATTTTTTCAAAGGATTCTAACGAAACTTCTCTAGACATTTATTTAATTCAATACCAATAATACGAGCCCTTACTGAAAAAAATATTGACCATCCCAATTTTGAGAAAAATGGTTTCAAAGTTTTGTAATTTTAATACGGGCTCTTATGCGAAAATTCTATTTTTTTTGAATATAATGAAAATGTGTCAAAGGAATTTGATAAAAATTTAATATGTTATAAAATACAAAGTTACAAACCATATTTAATAACAAATAAAAATTATTGACCACCGCGTTTTTGAAATATAATTTATAAACATCATTTTACGACGTTTTTACAACGCTTTTTCAACAATACTCTTATGGGTCATACACAATCAATGAAATAAGGAATAAGAAATAAGGAATAAGAAGTATGCCATCTAGTGACGTTGAATGGAATTTTAACGTAACTGCCTATAGGTATATGTATTTAGGTATTTTTGTACATCAAAATTCATGAAAAAGTAACGTTCGTGATAACTTTTTTTGTCACTAAAGTGAAAAAAATCACGAATTTTTAAGATACAAAAGTACCGACATATTTATATCTATGAGCAGTTACGTTAAAGTTCCACTCAACGTCACAAGATGGCATACTTCTTATTCCTTATTTCTTATTCCTTATTTCATTGATTGTGTAGACACCCTTATATTACTGTAACATAAGCGCGCGGAAATTAAAAAAAAAAACAAAAACAAATGGTATATAAATATAATAACTGAAGAATATTAATATACATTATTTAATTTTTGATAAAAGAACATTTTTTCGCTAAAGTATACTTTTGTACCTGACTATCTCAGAGCAACTACGTTAAGAAAAAGGTATTTCTTAAGTTAGCTATAACAATATAATATTTTCAAGTAAATTTTCATTTAAAAGCCTTTTTGTTCAAAATTTGTGGGGCTAACTTAGCGAGAACATATGGTTGATTAAATGGTCGCAAAACGACATTTCATATTACACGCCTAAATTATATTCCAACTAATGATGAAAATGCTTCCAAGATACAATAATTATATTTAAAATTGAAGAATGGCTTTTAACCATTTCTCTAAAGTTTAAGAAAGTGCCAACATTTATCTGAATTACATAGTAGACCAAGTGGTCGGAAAACGACATTTCATATTACACGACCAAATGTTATTCCAATTAATGGCGGAAATGATTTCAGGATACAGTAATTCTATTTAAGATTTAGGAATGGCTTTTAAACATTTTTCTAAAGCTTAAGAAAGTGTCAATATTTATCTAACTTTCATAGTAGACTAAGTGATCGGAAAACCACTTTTCATATTACATAATTATAAATCTAATTTAGAAAACTGATAATCGTCATATACCATCTTATATGTGACTGGTTCACCCAAAATATCCGAGATTTTATCGGGCCTTGATTAAAAAAAGGTTGAGAAACGCTGGTGTATTGTATCAGGTCAGTCCATAAGTTCGTGCGTATTAATAGCATGCATGGAATTCACTATGGCTCATTTAGTAAACCAATACAATTTTGAACCTGTCGAAACTTGTCATCGTTTGACTAACATATTATTCAGTTCATCACCAACTTTCGTAAATATCGAACGCATTTTAGTGCCCACAGAAGATGAATATAGATAATCAGTACAAACGTGCTGTGCTACATTTTTTATTTTCGTGTGGTGAATCTGCCAGGTCTCCAGCGATGAAAATTAATAGTGTACATGATGAACACACTATTAGTGTAAGAACTGCCCAGAAATGGTTTAAAAAATTTAAAGTTGGAGAGAACAGCATTTATGATGAACCCCGTTCAGGACGTCCTGTTAATTTTGATGATGGCATTCTTCGAAATCTTGTGGAGTCAGAGCTACAATTAACAGTGGATCAGATCGCAGAAAGGATGAATTGTGTTTAATTGTGTTTTTTTATATTGTTTAAAAATTTACCAAAAAAATACGCACGAACTTATGGACTGACCTGATATTTTTACTAAACTAGGTACGAGGTGTGTTCAAAAAGTAAGGTGACTTTTTAAATTTCTCGGACCACGTACATTCGCTTTTCGATTTTTTTATTTTGTTGCGTTATTACACTCGTCCCGAACATATGTTCACAGTTTCAACTATATAGCATTCTTTGTTTGTTTGTGAGAAGCATAAAGCTTAGTATTGTTTGGTGTGCTCGGCGATTTTCTGTTGTCAAAAAAAAAAAACGGATCAAAGGATTTTCATCAAATTTCATCAAAAATGGAATTAAGTGCTCCAAAATATTCGAAATGATAACAGTAGCATACGGTGAGTCTACTCTGAGTAAAAAAATGTTTATAAGTATTACAAGCTCTTCCAGGGAGGCCGAGAAGATGTCAATGATGAACCTCGTACGTCAAAAACTGATGAAAACGTTGAAAAAGTGAAAAAAAAATGGTATTGGGAAATTATCGAATCACCATTAGAGAAATTGCTGAGTGTTAAAGTCATACACCGTTTGTGAGAAGTATTACGAAAAAAAAACGTCCGGAATTGTGGGAAAACCGTTCATGGTTCTTGCATCACGATAATGCACTTGCTCATTCATCGTTGCTTGTGTGTGATTTTTTCCCAAAAACAACACCACAATTATGCCCCAGTCACCATATTCACCGGATTTAGCCCCCTGCAACTTTTTTCCGTTCCCAAAACTGAAGAGACCCATGAAAGGACGGAGATTTTTAACGATTAAAGAGCTCAAGGCTATACCAAAAAGTGCATATTAGAAGTGCTTCGAGGATTAGAAAATGAGTTGGCACAAGTGAATTGTATCTTAGGGGGATTACTTTAAATGGAACAACATGAATATTGATGACTAAATAAAAGGTTTTTAATAAAAATATAAAGTCACCTTACTTTTTGAACACACCTCGTATATGTAAGTACTCGTATATCTATCATTATTTAACGCACTCCTTTCTCATAAATTCTCTGCCCGTTGCGTAGAATCGTGCATCCGAAATAGTTTTATATTCATACCTACCGTATACCTCTGTGTTGATTTTCCGCCATATTTTAATACCATATTATTTTGTTATAATGTGCGTAGTTATTAAAATCCATAAATTCATAGATATTTATGACAGCGGCCCCCAGAGTGGTGGTCCGTAGTCGATGGTATGACAAGCTAGTCCCATGCATAAAGTGTTATTATAACGGTAATAAAATAGCAAATAAATTGCACCAATTAAAGCCTCTTATAATATTTAAACAGCGCTGTTGTTTCTCTCCATTAACAAAAATAAATGAGCTTAATTTATTCAGGGAAAAGCAACGGGAAAATAATTTTGTTAATAAAAAAAATACGATGGATTTTTATATTTTAAAAAAAAATTATAATTGAATATTATTCAACGAAGCTGGGTATAGGAGTTCTAGGAATTGTTTGTTTAATGGTTCGTCGGATTTAACAAATTATTATGAATTTATATTTAAATTGTAGGTGTATTAAAGTCAGTGGCGTAATAAATATTATATGCATTCTGGGGAAAGTATAGTGTATAGCATTGTAAAAAGAAAAAATTAATTATTTCCTATGAATCGGATAGTTAGTTTTTCTGTACTGAGTAGCTATTCTTCAAATGTGCTATGATATGCTATGCTATACTATGATTAGTTCGGAAACAAATACAAATATAATTTTGTAAGTTTGTACGTATACCTGTGTAATATTGTGACCATGGTGTTCACTGTCGACGAAATCGATTACTAATAAAGGATAGTTATTATTATTTATGATACACAGTTTTCATTTCCGGTTAAATTTTGGATTTAACCCTAGAATCATACGTTGGTCTACGAGAAACGTTAATCATACATCGACGTCGTTTTGACGGATGGACTTTTTTCGGAAAGTTTTAGAGTCTATTTGCAAAAAACATTTTTTTTTACATAACAATACTACAAAAGCGAACAAAATATTTAAAAAAATTGGATTTGGAAAAATTTCTTAATGTAAATATTTATTAATTTTTTTAATCTTCTTATCAAAGCATATTTTCATTATAAAAATTAAAAATAGATAAATACATCAATTGTATCATAAAACATGTGTTTCAAATAATTAATTTATGAACTATTATGAGTCAGTGGACATGTGTGACTTTACAGAATGTGAAATTTCTGTCATAAATATTCCTATAGATATGTAGTTATTTCCCCATTAGGCACATTTGTAAATTTTCTAAAACTTGTTAGTAATTTTTCGAATAAGATCTCAAAAAATTATAAAAATTAAAATATTTTCCACAAAATAAATTGTTAATCTTTTATTAAGTCACTTGAAACGCATTCTTTAGTTTTCGATTCAATATATTAAAACTTCAGTATTATGTCGTCTCTATAAGTCAAACAGCTCTAATCACCTTTCACATTATCATAATCATTGAATAAATTAATTATGACATGCATATCTTTAATAAATTTTAGAAAAATTAGGAAGACTTTATATGTGTAGTACAAAATCTTTAAAAAAAACATCGCGTAATCATACATCGACGTCCTTTTGACGGACACTATTTCAATACAAACAAAACGACAATGACTATAAACAAAATAAATACGTTTTATGTGTTATAACAACAAATAAATTAGATAACAGAAATCTCACAGCAAGCAGGTACCGACAAGTTGTAGTATTGGAGCAGGTAGAGAAGTTCGTTCGTCGTTTTGACGTGTACGTATCTAGCGTTAAGAAAACAAAACAAAACATTTGTAGAAAAATTTATACCATAATAATAATAACTATCATTTATTAGTAATAAATTTCGACGATAGAAAACAATATGATCACAGTAATGCATAGATACTTACCAATTTACAAAAATATATTTCTTTGTGTTTGTTTCCGAACTAATCATATCATAGCACATTTGAAGAATAGCTACCCTGGTCTCAAAAGCAAAGATAACCAGAGAGTTTTGCGTTTATATGTTTATAAAGGATTGTACTACTTAGTTGGTAGTATTGAAGAATGAGGCATTTTTTAGGAGTTTTTTTTTTTCTACTACTAATAAAGCAAACAAAAAAGAATTTTTCACGGTTTATTACATATGCTTTTTTTTATTTAAGGTACAAAATGGCATCATAGAAGTAGGTAATGTGAGCACGTTTTCTTTTTTTCGATAACTAAATTTTTCTTTCTTTTTAGAAATAATTAAATAAAAGCACGGGAATTTTTCGTGGAAATCACTCATATTTTTTCATTATTAAATCATTTTACAGGCATATAAAGTACCCATACATTTTTTTTTAATTTGGCAAAAAAAATATTTTTTTACTTTTTTAATTAATGTACAATATTCTAGTTATTTTTTCGCTCCAACGAAAAGTAACTTTTTAACAGGAAAAAAACCTGACACATATCCATTTCCTCGAATGTTTATGAACCATATTTAGAAAATTTAATGAAATTACTGGTATTACACTAGTTAGTACAGTCAAGTCTCTTATAACGCGGAATGAAATTGCGACAGTTTTTCTATGACGCGGTCTTTTTAGAACGCGTTTTTCAAGAAAATTCCAATAACTTAAATGGCTTGAAAAATTATCTGTGGCAGCACTTATTCACTATATTTTATAGAAGTTTTGGTAGAACTATAAAATAAAACTTCTTATGAAAACCGAATAGGTATGATTTTCCGCCAATTAGAAAAAAATGTTAGACTGGAAATATTTGATGATGAATAATAGTAAAACAATTTATTATGTACTAAATTAAATTTTTCTGTTGGACCATTTTTTTTTTTTTTTTGGTTTATAATTTTATTATATGAACTATATGTAGGTATTACTTATCTATACATATAATAAAACTGTAACGAGACCGTTTCTGTACATGGAATATTTTTTGAAAATTGTACTGGTACTGTAAATAGTTATCGATGTAAATATCAAAACAGCGATTTTTAAAATTTTTGTCTGTCTGTTCACGCATCACGTAAAAACTACTGGACGGAATTTAATGAAATTTGGTCTGATGATAACTTATTACCTGGGTCAACATCTAAGATACTTTTTAATCCGGAAAAATGTCTCATTCCCACGGGAAAATGGAAAAACTATTTTGAGCATGTACATTGTACACATATTACGTAAAAACTACTGGACGAATTTTAATGAAATTTTATGTGATCATAAATTTTTATCTGGATCAACATCTAAGATATTTTTAACTTCGAAAAAATGTCTCATTCCTATGGGAAAATGGAAAAACTATTTTGAGCATGTACATTGTACACACATTACGTAAAAACTACTGGACGAATTTTAATGAAATTTTATGTGATGATAAATTTTTATCTGGATCAACATCTAAGATACTTTTCGCTTCGGTCTCATTCCTATGGGAAAATGGAAAAACCATTTTGAGCATGTACACACGTTACGTAAATTTACATATTTCATAATTTCTTAACTATAGTAACATAAAATAAAGTAAAAAAATGTTTTTTTAAGAAAAAGCTTTTATTTAAAAATGGCCTAAAAAAATGAAGTAACTACTGAGTGAAGTTTGAAGCAATATGCAACATAATTTATAAAAGCTGGAGGCGTTTTCATTAATTATTTCTGTTTTGGATATAAGTGTAGCTATTTTACTTTTCAGTACTTACCAAACTTAATTAAACGCCTCAAGCTTTTATAAATTATGTTGCATATTGCTTCAAACTTCACTCAGTAGTTATTTAATTTTTTTTTAGCCCATTTTTAAATAAAAGCTTTTTCTTAAAAAACATTTTTTTTTACTTTATTTTATTTTCTACTCTTTAGTCTGATTACATTTAATTTAAAAAAAAAATAAAGAAGTAATTTTTTTACCTATATTTTAATCGGTTAATTTACCCTAATCAGACATAACTATGGAAACAAAAAATTGCAATGTAAAATCAATGGACAATATTTGACAATTCAAAATGTCAAAAAGTTGCATAGGACTAAAAATCAACAATTTTGGTTTGGGGCAATTTAGGGAAAAACTAATTATACAATATTGCATTGTCATCAAGGTTAGACACGTATGCAAAATTTGAAACCTCTAGCTCAATTAGAACCTGTCTAAATTTTGATTCCAAGATTTGATCTAAACCAACATACTAACATAGCAAGTTAAATAAAAGCTTTTAAAAATGTAATGTAAATTGTACTATCGATTTGGAAATTTTTCTGAATCTGAAAACAAAGAAAATGTTGCTAATTATGTACCGAAAAGTACAATTATAAATAACAATTGTCAATTTGGAAACAATTTAATGCATTTTGTGTTGCAAGAAACTACAAATTGGAAAAAGAAACTACTCAACGTTTCGTGTGAACAACGTCACAGGTACGGCTAGTATTCAATAAATCGAACTTTAAATATATAAAATTCTACATATTCGTTGTCATTTCTATTGTAAAATTTTATTAGTTAACCGTATTAATTACAACTTAATTCTCTTTTTTGTTTTGAATTTTTGTTTTATTTTGAAGTTTTTATATAGATCTAATTTATGTATAATTCATTCAATTTGTACTAATTCTGAGTTTTTTTTTATGATATAACGCAGTAGTGACTTCCATATAACACAGGATAAATTAATCTGATTTTTCTGTTTCTCATAACACGGTTTCCATAGAACATGTTACTGATATCAGTTAATTCTGAGTTTCTTATAACGTCGTTTCCATATAACGCGATCCGAATTAACCGCGCTATAGGAGATTTGACTGTACTTAAAACACTATAATATAGCCTAGGCTTTGCTACTCTATATTATGTTGTGTATAGTGTGCAATACTGGTATGCATATACCATCCATGTAGCGCTACAAACATTTGTTTATATCCCCCCTCCCTCTCGGACTTTGATAATACATAATGATGGTGGTGGCAACGCCGGGTAATCCAATTACACCGCGTTACACAAACCTCTCTTTTCTCGCTGTTAATTTACTTAACAAGGCGTATATTTTTAAATGTAGGTATAACGTGTATGTACATACATGTACACTATGCCGCAAAAAGCAACATTCAAACGCTACAGTAAAATAGAAAATTATTTTGTTGTGTAATTGAAATTTTAATGTCTGTCGGTTTTTTGCTAGTATTTAGTTTTTAATTAATTTTTATACACTTTAAGATGGTGTTTCAACTACCTAGATTTTTTTTTATTTAAGGCGAATCGATTACTACTGACAAATGAATTACAAAGTCTATTCTTTTCTGTGATGAGCAAATGCAAGACCGAAACCAAGACTTGGCAGTCTTGGTCTTGGTCTTGTTCTTGCATTAAGAATCTTGGTCTTGGTCTTGCTAGAGCAGTTTGAGTCTTAGTCTTGGTCTTGATCTTGCAAAATGCAGTCTTGGTATTGGTCTTGGTCTTGGTATTGCTGAAGAATCTTGCACTTTCTTGCATTTTTTTATTAGCGAATTTTTCCCTTCTAAAATCAGAATTTTCTCTCTTTACAGTATTAATTATACGTTTAAACTATTTAAATAATTTAGCAAGAGTCTTGCCTTTTTCTTGCTATTGTCTTGGTCTTGCTCACTTGAGTATTGGTATTGGTCTTGCAGCCATACTTATAGTCTTGGTATTGGTCTTGCTCTTGGTATACATAGTCTTATATATATATATATATATATATATATATATATATATATATATATATATATATATATATATATATATATATATATACAGTCGACTTTCGTTTATTCGAAACTCGAGGGACTCTTAAAATATTGCGAATTATAGGAAGGTTCGAATTTTTAGAGGTAACAATTTTAATTTTTTAAGAATTTGCGATGAATGAACTTGAAACTAGTTTCAAAATGTACTTACAATCTTTCTGTTTCTTTCTCTCTGCAACTTTGAATTGTCGAGTGTTTGACGCCGATGAGTTCTAATTAACGCGTCGTTTTGTTACGTAGCAATGATTTTTTCGTTAAAATTACCAAGTGTATAAAAATGTATTGTTTTAATTCGAAATAACAGAGATTTTGTAGGGAACTCGTGATACCTTTGAATTATAGTTTCGAATTATCGCAGGTTTGAATTAACGAGAGTCTACTATATATATATATATATATATATATATATATATATATATATATATATATATATATATATATATATATATATATACATATATATATATGTATATATATATATATATGTGTGTGTGTGTGTGTGTGTGTGTTCCGCACGATAACTCTCGAACGAAATGTCCTAGGTTTACGATATTTGGTGAAAATGTTGGAAGTCCGTCGGACAAGTTCGTTAGCCAGACACGTCCGATGCCCGGAACATGGTTTTTGTTCGTGAAAAAAATTAGTTTTTTGCCAAAATTTCCACTTATTCAAAAGGTTTTCCGACATTTTTTTACACCATTAGAAAGAGGAAGAAAAATTAAATAAAAAAGGTTTCTAAACCGTCATTCTATGTAAACTCATTTCCGATAAAAACGAATTTTTATAAACGGAAATTTGCTATATTATGCAGGATGCTGCGAAAGGGATATTTTTCTTCTGTTGCGCACCTTGGGTGTTCCTGACAGTTTAAGTCGTGTCGTTTAAGTTTTACAGCTAGTTCAATTTCAAACTGCATTTTATTATTATGTTTGAATTTCCTTGTATATCACTGTACAAATAATATGTATGTAGGTATACATTTTGATTGTGTAGTACCGTAGTACCTATGTGTATATGTTTATGGAAATATAATGTGCTTGACGTTTATATAATTACAATGACTGATTTAATTAGAAGATACATTTAAACATATACATACCTCGTCTATATGTATGGTGGTTGTATGTACAATTTGTGTATTAATTCAAATTTTTTTCCCAAATGAACTTAATTATACAATGTACGTGTAACTATGGCAGGTTTTTTTATTATTTTGGTACTAATCTATAGGGGAGGGTGGGGATGTTTGGGACAATTTTCAGTGATTATTTTTTCTACGTCTTATAATTTTAGCTTAAAGAACCAGAACAATTGCAAATGGTAAAGTAACTTTTCAGCTATATTGTGATATTTTTTTTAAAGTTAAAATAATAAAAATTTGAATTAAAATAACAATTTTCTTAAAGTATATCAAATGTCCCAATCCTCCCTACCCTGGGGAGGTTTGGGACTGTGCTCGGGGAGGTTTGGTATATATAATAAAACTAAAAGATATCACTCAAAATCTCTGTATTTTTGCATTACTAAAGTAATTGAAATTAAATTAACAATAGTTTAGGCATTAGAAACTAAAATAATAATAATAACATAATTATTTGATTCTAAAACAGTCAAGTTCATGAAAAATTTTATAACTAAATCCCGCTACATGATGTCTTTCTTCCAAAAAATTCAGGTTTTTAATTACATGGAAAGGTTACTATTTACAAAAAATATTTATTGGCTGACAAAACACATATCTCAATCTGTCCCTTGTCATTGAAATTCTCGGAACTGGTAAAATTCCTAACACACTTTCAATTCTCATAACAGATATGTCTTCTTCTTGAGTAATGAAAGTTTTCTTTGATGAATCAATACATTTGAGGGACATAACACTGACTTCTATTTCTTCAGAAGGCGCATCTTCATCAGGTGGCCTTTGTACAATACAGGCATACCTATATTTAGTAGAGAGTCTTGCTCCTCCCTTGAACTCCACCAAAACAAATGTGCCGTGTTTCAAATCTTTCGGTTGAAAGTCTGAAAGATCAGCATACTCTTCATCTGAAACATTCAGAATACTTTCACCAGAGGAAATGTCTGACGAACTCTCTAATGAGCTGTCAATGTTTTCAATTTTCTTCTGTTTTTTCTTTTTGATCTGGTTGGTAAATTTCCGAAAAATTATAGGTTTTTTCAGTTATTGACGAATATAGTTTTATTAAACGTTTAAAAATGAAAATATTTTCTTACATTTTAAGGTTATTTTGTTACAGATTCAGTTAAAAAAAATCATGTAAGCTTATTTGAGAGTGTATTATATAACATACAATCTCGCAAGCTTACATGATTTTTCTCTAGGGAGGTTCGGGACACTGTCCCAAACCTCCCAACATGAGCTGTCCCAAACCTCCCAAATGTGCCTGTTAAGTTAAAATGTGTTCTAAAATCATAACCTTAAAAAGATAAAGCTGTTTTGTTCATTAAAATAAACCTTAATGATGTGGTCATTTGATAAATAATTTACACTTACTTGATGATGTAAAATGAAGATAGAGTGAATTGAAACTTCGGGTTGAAAAACCCAGACTTTTTGAGGAAAAATCACAGTTTTCTCAATGACAGCAGCGTCTTCCAATTTAACTTCATGGAAGTCAAGGTACACTAATATTGAAGTTAGTCCTTCATTCTGGAGGGAAATTGGCTCACTGCAGCCAACGTAACAAAATAAAATGAAGGTGTCCCAAACCTCCCACGTCCCAAACATCCCCACTCTCCCCTACATTATAATAAAACTGTAACGAGACCGTTTCTGTACATCGAATATTTTTTGAAAGTTGTGCTGGTACTGCAAATAGTTATCGATATAGATATCAAAACAGCGATTTTTAAAATTTTTGTCTGTCTGTCTGTTCACGCATCACTTAAAAACTACTGGCCGGATTTTAATGAAAGGCTATTGGCGGATAAGCATGGGTAGAAATGCCCCCGCACGAATTTTTTTGGTTTTTTTTTCTAACTGCTTTCGATATAAGATTAAAATTTACTGAGTTTCAACCCTTAAAAACTCATCCTTTGGGGGTAAAAAATTATTTTTTGAAAATCAAAAAAAATTTATAACTTTTTAATGGCTTGACGGATTTGGCTGGAATTTTTATATGTTTTAGATACCTCTATGGTGTATCTCAGAAAAAATTATCAGCTTCAAAAAAAATTTTTTTTTCATCAACTTGTAGCTATGGTACAATCACCAAAATTTTTTTGCAGGCTTCCCACTATGACCGATACAACATATAATTTTTTCAGATTTTTTCCCCGGGTGCGTCATAGCTAAAAAAAATAAAATGTCCAAAAAGATTTTTTTTTCGAGGTTATGTTCGTTGTACAATCACCAAAATATTTCTACGGGCTCCTCACTATGATTGATAGAACATATAATTTTTCCAGAATTTTTTCTGGGTGCATCATAGTTAAAAAAATTAAAGGTCCCAGAATATTTTTTTAGAGATAGGTATAGACTTCCGGGTACTCAATCGATTGGAAATTGTTTGCAAATTTTGAATATGTTCATAAAAACATTTGTTGGAATAACATTTAATTTTAACATCTAATTTAATTCAATAGCGAAGTTTGTTTTTTGATATCTTTGCTAGCTCACGAGTAGAATATTCTAGAATTTTTGTCAGCTTCCGCTATTTGGCGTCTTTTACGCTAATGAATCCGATAGTGAAATTGATTTTTCGATAGTTTTTTAAAAGTCATCACTCATGTCCATTAGTATAACATTCGATTTCCTTTGTCTACACAACCAAATTTTAGGTGTAAATTGTCTCTTAAAATAATTTTGTTTTAAATAAATTCAGATAAATAATATTTACCAACTCCCGAAACAAAAGTTTACCGACGCCCCTGGTCTTCCGATTTTACGTACTTCCCCTTAAATTTGCACCGACCACTACGTAAAATTGGATTTGTGGTGTATGTGTATTTATCTTATTATGACATTATTTTTCTATATTACTGATAGAAAAATAAATTGAAATCCGTACCTATGTATTTCAGTCAATCAATTTCCCTATCTCACTTCAGTAAACACGAACATTAAATAATAAAACATTTCAGTCAGAAAATAATATGTAATCATAATTTTGTATATTATTTATTGTATCAATAATAAAAGAAGGTAATACATCTATAGATTTCTTTTCATTCCATCTATCTGTCATTTACCATCTTTTTCTAAATCCATGTATGTGGCTTCGTTTATTTGTGTTCTTGTAAATAATGAGATAGGATTCATAAATTTCAGTTTGGTTAGCGGGTGAAATGAAAGTTTAATAAGATATTTAAAATTATTGGATGCTTTTCTGTACGATTTTCTTGTGAAAAATTGGTATATATTTTTCACCGTTCTGGTATTTATTTGTGGTTGTATAAATTACTTAAAGTGGTTTCATTAGTGGGAATGGTTTTATGTAATACATACACTGATTGACTTTACGTTGACCTTTCCATTGATATATTGAAGAAAATCAATTCAGTGTACGTATATCTGTTTTTCTAATATTTTCTTTTACAAGGAGGGGTCCAGATATTATGCTTCTCATCGATTTCGATCGATAAACACCCCTTAAAATTTTTCCAAAAAAAAAAAAAAAAAACGATTTGGTCATATCAAGTTTCAGTTTAGTTGAACATTAAAAGTGAGCCAGCCGAACCTTTTTTTATGTGGTATTTTTTTGTGCGACTTTTTTTATGCAATTTAAAAAAAAATGGCCATTAAAGTGCATAATGTGAAATTAAGCATTAATTATAATAATTTACTTTGATAAAATTCCTTATTGAGGGTTCTTAAGTATTTAATCAGTATATTGTATAAGTATATAAGTTATTGCATCATTATTTTTTCACAGATGTATCTATATTTATCACGATTTTCACACTATTATAAAAATGCAGTAAAATATTCTCAGGTGTAAATTAAGGGGAGGTTTACTTGAGAGTCGTTAAAAAAAATCGATTTTTTTTGCAAAAATTGGTAGCTAATTATGTGTAGAATAT